>OY728121.1:1852318730-1853756708 GCA_963277665.1 Viscum album | reverse complement strand
TAATCGATTCAATGTAATAAATTGGTTGTGTTATGAGATATGAGAAATGAAATTGAAATAAAAAATGGGAAAAATGAGTTAAAGAAGTGTCAATTATTATTTTTTCAAAAAATAAATTGGTTAGTGGATACACTTATTGGGTTAATGAACTAGAATTTGAATTGGGATAGATGGATATTAATTATAATTGGGGAAAAATGTAATGTGTTATGGAATGATATTCATTACCATGTTGTTGTCATGTATTATGAATTCTAATGGAATTGAATATGATTGGTTTTGTTATTGTATGGTTGTGGTGACTAGATTAAAAATAATGTGCACATGGCATGGAATAGTGGGTTATTGACTTGAGGTTCTACGCCCATGGGTCAAGATTGAATAAGGATATAAAATCGACCCCAAAACTCATGAGTTAAGGAATGGGATAGAGGATATATTACGCTAACAATTTCATTCCACCTAGACTGAGGCTTCGAGGTGATGATAATATGTTAATGTATTATGTGTATCCCTAGTGAGATTGGGACATGATTTATTTCCAATATACATTGTGATTGATTACCTTGGATGTTTGTGTAGATGATATTTATTCCTAGCCCAGGGAACATGTGATTATTTGGATTGAGTAATGAAGATGGTTTAAATAATGTAATTGGGATAAATTATTGGAATTAATTAAATGATGGTTGTTAACTTAAGGAACCCGACTTATCCCTTGTTAACATACCATTTATGTAGTACATTCATTTACTATCTATTAGACTTGATATTTTCTAGACATTTTTGGTGGTGGCCTACTGGGTTTTGTAGTCACATCCTTCTTAGGAACCTGTTTGGTACCCGAGAAGATCTCTTGTTTTCATGTTAGGACAAGGGAAAGGTCCCCACTATAGGATGTTGATTTAGTACAGAGATGTAAATGGAGAAGGATCTAGACATAATGTTGGGAACCATTTGGATATTTGGAAATTTGTTTTATTTTGGGATTTATTCACTTTTCACAACTAGTATGGAATGGAATGGATGAATTTTATTTGGGCTTTTTAGCATGTTTGGAAATGATTGTTTATGCATGTTTATTGGTTGTTTCATATTTATTCTATTATTTTTGTTTTTTCTACTATGGATTACTCTACTAAAGAGGGTATAGTCTCCCCTTGTGAATATTAAACCCTCACCACTATTCGACAAACTCTAGAATATGGGGAGGCGTTCTTAAGGTCATGTGATGACCCAGCTTGAAGCACCAGTTTTGTGGCCTCTAGAATGTGGATGTTAAAAAAATTTATTATAGGAGTTATTTTGCCATTATTTCTATTTGGGGATGGTAGAAAAATTAATATAATGTGTCGAGCCTTGGTAATGATCTCAATATATGGAGTAGATAACTCATGTAAGTGGGATAAACAAGTCCCCTGGGTAGGAATTTTTGTTCTTGATTTCTGTTTTTATAGTTGAATGATATTTAACCATTGGGTGATGGTCATGTTGTGTGATTTGAATGATTTAGGATATTTTTATCAATTTTATAACAATATGAGGTTGTGCATTCATGCATCATTTTAGGAACCTACGGATATAGGTGGCATGCAACCTTATAGGCACACAAACGGGATTGGTGTGCCTGGAATATAGAGAGTAGAATGAAAATACCTGATGAATATGAATAAAATATTCCGTAATAATGGTAATGTGAGTGGGTTAATTAAAAAATTGACAAAGAAAAATAAAATAATATTGTTTATAAAGAAATGTTTTTAATGAGATACAATTTGGTGTTTTGATAAATAGTATGGGTTGATTCTGTGTCTAAAGGATAAAGATTACAATATTATGGTAAAATTGATAAAGACTGTTTCTTAATGAAATGTGTAAAATAGTTTAAATGAATATTTTAACATGCTGTGAAATGGGAAATATTCCTGAGAGGAAGGGATCATGATGTAAAAGAATAATTGGTTAGATGAGGTGTTGGCCAAAGACTACTGATTATGTAAATTGGTTTCCCCATGTTGACCATGACCCACTATACGTATAATAGATCGTAGTGTACAGTGTGATATGTTGGCTATTGGTAAATATTCTAATGAATGGTTTGTTTAAGGTTTAACATGGGATCATCCCATCTATGGATAAATTATATTTCTCATTCTTTGATGTGTTGGGGGAATGATTAGTTTATATTGAGAATTCCTAAGGACAGAGGTGGGTATCCTTTGTGTTCTAAGTTTGAGTGTATCACCAAATGATTTCATAGAATTTTATTTTTTTAATGAAATTCAACAGATTTTTCTACACGTAAAACCGAGTTCAAGAGCACCACGACTAACCAAAATAGACATTCAAAAAGAATCTATGAATATAATTATAAGAATATTAAATTTTATATACTCCATATAATTTAAAAATCAATATAATGTGATTCCTTGGAAGAATATAGGAACAAATTCATTTTTTCATATAAAATAAGTATTTAAAAAAAGAAATTTTACCATCCTTTAATGGAAACCCCTTTTGAAATTCATCTTTTCAAACTTTTATATATTAAATTTGGAAAAATATTCATCTTCATTAGATTAGGTACATAGAAATGTATTTTGGATAAATTTTTGGTGCTTTTCTGATAACATTAAATTTTTATGAATAGTGAAAAATACTAAATTTTTATTGATATTTTTTATAAAAATAATTTATCGTACTAAATTATAAATTTTAATGGGTTTTAATTATATTTAGTTTATATTTTTATCATTTAATCAAATATCCATCATTGGAAGTAATTTTATATTTAAATTTGACATATAGACATATTAATATTTTCCTAGTTTTTACTTCTTAAAAACACGATTTCTAGTTTTGACAACAAGAATATTTTTTAAATTAATTAATAAAACATCTATGATTTGAATATGATAAAATTGACAACATTTTTGAATTCGGAATATAAATAAAACCATTGGGTTATTTTTTTGGTATTTTTTTAATAACATTCAATTTTTGATTGGTAGTGAAAAACGATATGTTATTTTCTAAAGCAGACTTTTTATTTAATTTTTTTAATTTAAATGTATTATAATTTCAAAATTGATACACAAAACATGTATTAGTTTAATTTAATTTTTTGAAGTATTTTTTATAATAATATTATACTTATATATATATATTGAACATTTTAATGTCTTTTATCATACTTTTAGGCACATTTGCAATTTTGCATAAAAAAGAATTTTTCCATTTTGTGAATTTAATTTCAAAATTCAGAGTGACAGAGTTTAAATCATTATGTTAAATGTGGTTCAATAGTATGAAAATAATTTGTTTGAATAGTTACTATTGAATTATATTTACCATAGTTATAATTTAATAGGATAATTAAATGTAATAAAGATATTATAATTAACCTAACAAGTGTCCTAATTCTATGGGTTAGTTAATTTTGACCGAAATCAACCTTAGGACAAAAATATGATCCTTTTATATCCAATTGGATTGGATTATTACATTTATTATATTTGTTTATTAAAGAGTTAAAAGTGTTAAATTCAAATTTTAATAAATACAACATTCTTAATATAAAGTTATACATAATATAAATTCGACTATAAATATTAACTATAAGGATAAAAATATTTCATACATCATGGTATGTTATTTATATATTTTAGACATTAAATAAATATATTTATTTGTGATCTAATGATGATATAGTAAAAAAAATTAATGAAAGACTAAAATAATTAATTCCATAAATATTAAAATAAATATAAAATGAAAATTTTAATGCCATAAAATAATTTTACATGTTAATATTAAATGGTAGTGTTTATTAAATTTATTTTCATGAAGAAATCATATTGTTATGACTTTCAAAAAAACTGAATACTAAATAATGTCAAAATTGACATAAATGAATTTTTAAAACAAATACTATTTTAATAAATTATATAATATTTCTAAAAATATAAGGATTGGAAAAATATATATTAAAATTATATAGAAGTGATTAATGAACCATTTTAGATTCTCATTTCATTTAATAGTATTTTCATTAACCTTGTATTATAATAATACAAGAAGAAATGGTAAAGGCATAACTATCTAAATAAGAGTTAAATCTAAACGATAAGGTTAATATAGTGACCTAAACTTTCCCAAAACCTAATTTTGAAATGTTTTTTACCCATACCCTACATATATTATATATCAATCCATTAAGAGCTATTATAAAAAAAATTTATAATAAAATAATATGTCAATCTTTTCCCACAGTGCCCCTCACCTTTCTTATAAAAGGGAACTTCCCATTCTCTCAAATTCACACCTCCAAAGCCCTTTAGCTAAAAGAACCCATACAATTATCTCCTCTCAACTACCCTCACATCATCCATGAGTAATTAATTTGATCATAAAACCAACATAAGTATCCCTTTTGGTCAAATCAAAAGGATGAACCCGAAGAAGAGGTACTTACTTCATCACCTCTTTCAATGTCGTTTTATTCTTCCACATCCTCTTTCTATGTTGTTTACATAATAAAATAATAAATTCAGTTCCTTATACATAATGAGATGTTATTATACATATAATAAAAACATTTTCATTATTCTATCCATCCCATGAATGACAATGTCACCATACGTGCATGCGTATGGCTTACCGTCTCCATGTCGTGGTGTAGTTTGTTATTCAACACTTCATTATTTGGATGTGTATAATAATTAGTATATCTGATTTAAATAACAAATATAACATGTTAATTATTTTTTTATATAATATTACATCCAATTACATATGATTTCACCACTAATAAAATGATATTATTACTCATGCGCACGTACGACTGACCTTCTCTAAGACGTGATGAGATTCTGTTCTCCATCGTTTCCATTCCAGAATAATTTTCATTTTATAATTTAAAATAATTATTAAGTACATAATATAAATCTAGATATTAATTAAATGCATCCTATCAATAACAACCATGACTTACGTAACAAAAAATATAAAGGATAACAAACCAGTTAACACCCAAAATAATGATACTACTAAAATATAATTAACAAAGCTATATTAGAAGATCATATATGATATAATATTTTTGTATGTGGTTCATATATAATTTAATAAAAATTATTTCCCAATTATACTATAGGTTAACCTACCCTCGACTATGGAAAATTACATGGTAAGCAATATTCATTTCACTTTTATTCTTGTGAGATTCATTCTATAATTTCTACTATTTCCTTTTTGGTGGTGTTTGTACATCCCATGATTGTATTAATAGTGTAATATAAATTAATGTATGGTTATTTACATGTTCATTGTATGATCCATATTTAATGGGGTTTATGTTTCATACTTTACAAAATCGTTAAGGGAATTTCTCATTCCAATTTCTATTCATTGGGTTTTACGCATACATCATTGATTATTTTACTCCAAGATTATGTGTGGAATATATATATATTTATTTATGTATTAATTTAAACTCCCATTGTGGGGATATACATTTGATACAAAAAATCACTCCATTGATAAATTCTCATGTCAATGATAGCATCTTTATAAGGGTAATATTTACGCAATTTCCATTCATTGAGGTAAATATCCAAGTCATTGGTTTTGTTTTTAAAACAATATGTGTTAATGTCCTATGATTTATTAACTCAAAATATCAAATCATATTTACTTTATTTTTATTTTTCTCACATTATTATGTCATTTATTTACCCTTAATCTAATGATACATTCCTTATAATGGATTTCTTATAAATTTACATTTCATAGAGACATCTTTGTGGTTATGCACCAATTCACATTAATATGGTGTATATATTGTCCTTTGAAATATTATTTTATGAATCCCTTTATTATAATGATGTTATAATGTTTTGATTAATGTTATTCCACAATTATTTTTATTCACACATCTCTCATTTGGTCAGGAGGGAACTCTTTAACTAAAATATTCTTGTAATGATTTATTCTAATAAAATTTTCTCATTATTGTCCTTGTTTTAAAGAAAATAAATTTTTTTCTATCAAATAGTATTACTGATTATTTTCATTTATGTAAATATCCTTCATTGTATTTTTTCCATTGTTGAGGTCGATTTATTATAATTAAATCTTCAATATTTTTTTTAATGAATTATGTTTGACTGTGGATGTGATATTTTTATACCATCCATAGTTTGTCATTAAAGTATTGACATTTCATATGTAAGTTTTAATAAGAATGTTTAGATTATGTTTCACTTTTTTCATATGAGTAATTAATTGGACTTGGTATGTTATGAGAAGGGATTGAAATATCCCCTCGATGCATCGGCCAGTATAATAAGAAAAACTAGTTTTTGGAATAAGGTAGTGACAAAATTATTATTTGTAGTCCTGACACAATTCCTGGACTATAATGTTATGTTGTCTGGAATTATGCATTACATCATTATGAAATTAGCTATTGATAATAAATATGATTAATAAAATAGTTTTATATCCATTTGAATACATAAATGAAATTATTTTATTTATATTTTCCATATTATGCAGAATTTCTTGTCTAAAAGTATTGAGTTTTATTCTTAAAAATTTTCTAAAATGTTTATTCTTATTTATGATAGTTTATGCTATATTTTTATCCTTACTGAGCATTTTCCTCACCCCTTTCTTATGTTTTATTTTTTCAAGGATGTGATTAAGTATATTATGATTGACCAACAGGAATATTCTAAGGTATATAATTGTGTAAAAAGGTGTCACAATGTTGTAGTTTTTCTATTTTATAATATAATTTTAAACTTATGTATGTATGTATTACATCCAAAGATAGTAAAAATAATTGGTATTTTGGGACATGATCTCTTGTGATCATGCCAATTTTTTGGAATAATTCACTGACTCTAGATAACTAGGTTTTGGGTGTTACAATTTGTATCAGAAGAAGTTTATTAGAAACCTAATAAACTAGATTTAAAATGACTCTAAATAGAGAACATTACCCTAATATAGACATTGAAGATTAGTATAGAATAACATCATACAATTTTGGTAATGTGGTGATTTTGGGAATTTTACATGGAATACATCCATTTCTAGATACGAACAGGTAGAGGCGGTATTGGCATAGATGTATATAGGGAAAAACCCTAAATCACCACTTTGAGGTTTCCTCAAACGGGAACTAGTGCACAATAACGGGCCTTGCTGCACTCTTGGTTACGATACTCCCAAAGGATATAATTAGGATAATTCATATTTTAATTAAAATCTAATTATAATGATTTTAATATAAGATTAGAATATATAACCCTGGGTAATTCTATGTTTTTCTAGATTGCAAATAAGGGGTCATGATATCCTTTAAATGATTCTATGACTATTGTTACTCATACTATTCTTTCTTGTTTTAGTCAATCGATGAATTCCAAGGAAGTCATAGTAACCTTGAAAATTATTTACATGTTGTGAATGATGGATGAAATGATAAAATAAATGGAATTTTGATTGGCATAAAAGATATTGTGTTCATGATGAAGCAGGTTTCCAGAAATATGATCATCAATATATTCATTAACTAACACCCAAACTGAATAAAGAAGATAATAGTGGGGAATGGTAAGATCTCTAGTAGTGGTGACCATAAAGAAATGAAAGCTCAATTTCCATCATGCATGAAATCTTGAAGTTGACACCTAAGAAATTGTCTCAATAGAACAATGAAATTCTTTATAATGGTAAAATTAAGACATAATGTAAAGAATTGCTGAGGAAAAAAGAAGAGTACTATGGAAGAAAATAAAAAAAATACTTAGAATCCATTTACATTAATTTTCTATAAATATACGGTACCTCATAATTATCCAAGTAAATGCCCAATTATATAGGATAACCAATAGGTCATGTAATAACCTATGTGGAAATAAATGGATAGCGAAATATTTAAAAGAATTAATGCTCGTTGAAAATGGGATTACATTGTATGACTTTTATCTTCTATGTGTAACCCTACTATTTTTTATGTGAAAATTATATTAGAGAATTATTTATAATTTATTGGGGATATTGTTATAAAGAACCATTTGGGTTTATATTATCCTTGAATTTGAGGAAATTACTTGTTATTAATTTTTCAGATGTAAATGCGAGGTATAAGATAACTGTTTTAGGCAAATGATTTTTTTTATCAATAATAAGTAATTTTGGGATCTTATGTTTTAACAAATGGATATTATTAGTATTGGAAAATGATTTTGTGATTAAGTGATACATGTTGTTTTAGAATGTGTTCTCTTTGATTTGAAAAATATATGCCTAAGGAAAATAAAATAATATGGGATTTCAATTGAGGAGTAATGGTGGATTTTTATTTTAGAAGAATATATGTTTTCTTATATAGATTTAGGTAATTAATTGAAAATGATTAAAATATCATAAACCATATGTGATTTGGTTAATTACACTTCAGTATGATACTTTAAGAGTAGTTAATGTTATTTGGAGATAAATGATAAGATTTACATTGAATGACCATGTGAATAAATTATTCTGAGTTCTGGTTTTCAATTTTTGTACAGATTATTTTGAAGTATTTTAAAGAATTTTTTTTATTTAATGGAATTTAATGATCATTCGATATTGTTTGTATAATTTTAGAAATTATGATTAGTATTTCTTTATATGACAGATTATCCATTTTGAAGATAATCTGATATTGTACTAACCATTTTGGTTTTTCAATCTATATAGACAAGGAAAATATATAGTTCATCCTTTGTGGATTATGTGATTCTCCAGAAGATGAATCTAGTTCTTCAGGTGTAACCAATTCATCTTGAATACTCATCATTTGTAAAAAAGATGAGTTAGTGTTAGAAATTTATTAAAGGATAAAACTCTAGATTAAAAGTAAGTTTATCTATTTTTGTTATTTTTAAATAACATTAATTAATTAATCATCATTATTAAATGAACTTAATACAAAATACATTGTCCATTTAATTTTCCTACAGGGAAACTAATTACCATTTAACCCATCACATGTGAGAGGTTTTCTTGTGTTTAGGTTTCTACTGATCATTTTTTATATCACCCACCATCAGAACATAAAACTTATTTTTTCTTCCAAATCCATGTTTTCCTACATGTAATTCTAGTACGGGTTATCTCAGGTGACTTTTGTACTTATCTTTTGTTCTTTTAATGTGATAGTTTTATTGACTCTTTTTCCGATGTGGGTCATTTAATGATGTTCGGAAGACAAATTTTTAAATTTTGTGAATGAAATTTCCAAAAGGGGGGAACAATTTAACCTCCATGATTTCATAGTACGTTATTTTCATTAATGTAATTCAATAGCTTGTGCTACATGCAACACCGAGTTTGAGTACACCATGACTTAAAAAACCTATCATTCAAAAAGAGATTATGAATAGTATTAAATGAATTTTGAATTATATACACTCCAATTTAATTTTAACATACATATTATGTGTTTCTTAGATATAATATAATAACAAATTTAATTTTTCAGATAAAATTATTATTTTTCAAAAATACAATTTTACCGCCATTTAATGGAAAACCCATTTTAAATCCAATATTTGACACATTTCTATCATCAATTTGACATAATAAATTTCTTATTTAGATGCATGACATTTAAATTTAGTTTGGATAAATATTTTGTGCTTTTTTGAAAATATTCATATTTGATGAATAGTGAAATATACTAAATTTTATTTGAAATCAAATTTTTTAATAAAAATATATTCTAGTTTAAAATTATAAATTTGAATGTTTTTGAAGTAAAATTAAAATATATATTTGTCATTTAATCCAATTTTGGACATTGGAATTAATTCTACAATTAAATTGGACATAAAAACATATAAATATTTTGATAGTTTTTACTTCTCAAAAACCCACTTTCTGGTTTTGACAATGGAAATATTGTTTAAATTACATAATACCACAATTAATTATTTAATTTGGTAAAATAGGCATCGTTTTATAATTTTTAATAACAAAATTATCTTGGGGTGAATTTTTGGTATTTTTCTAAAAGCATTCAATTTTTGATGAATAGTGAAAACAATGCATTATAGTTTAAACCCAATTTTTAATTTAAATAATAATTTTTAATTTATATTTATTTTAATTTTAAAATAGTTATATAATAACTATATTAGTCCAATTTAATTCAATGAATCCATTTTATAATTGGATTATATTTTAAAAATTTTATTGAAATTTTTACCGTATTTTACCCACCACTTATGCACATTTGTAAATATGAAAATATCATATTTTTACTACTTCTCAGAATTCAATTTCCAAAATGGGAGAGACACATTTGACATCAATAAGTAAAATTTTGATCAATAGGTTGAAAATAATTTTGGGTGAATAGAATCTTTTGAATTTTATTTACCATGGTTGAAGGAAAATAGGGTAGTTAAATGTAAAAGTGATATTATAATTACTCTAACAAATGTAATAATTCTATTGGGTAAGGGTATTCTGATCAAAATAATAATTAGGAGAAATATATGATCCTTTTTTATCCAAATGGATTATACTATTACATATATTATATTTTATTTAAAGAATAGTAAAAAGTATTAAGTTAAAATTTAAATAAATAAATAATTTTATAATATAGGGTTGCACATTAGATAAATTCGGCTATACATATTCATAAGAAATATAAAATGATTTCCAATATCCTGGTATTTTATTTATAAATATTAGACATTTCATAATTAAATTTATTTATGAAGCAATTATGGTGTTGTAGCTATCTTATTAATGAATGACTAAAATAATTGATGATACAAATATTGAAATTATTGAAAATTGAATATTTTGATAACATAAATTCATCTTTAATGTTAATATGACATTTTATAGTTTATTAAATGTAATTTTTTTCAATGAAATCATAATGTTATCACTTTCACAAAAACCAATTACTGAATAGTATCAAAATTTACATAAATGTTTTTTTCAAAACTAATACTATTTTAATAAATTTAATAATAGCTCTAAGAATATATGGATCATCCAAAAGACAAATATAATGATAGATATGTAATTAATGAACCAATATAGGTTTTCATAGCATTTTATTTTATGTTTATTTACTATGTATTATAATAATACAAGAAGACATGGTAAAAGTAAAACTATTTAACTTATAGTTAAATCTAAATGATAAGATTAATATAGTGAACTAAACATGTCTAGAACCTATTAGTTGAGTGAATTTTGACCCATAACCACATTATCATCGATATAAATCCATTTGGAGCTATTAATAACCCAAAAATGATTTAATAATAAAATAACAATTCAAGCTTTTCCTATAGTGCCTCTCACCTGTCTTAAAAAATGGTACTTCCCCTTATCTCAAATTCACACCTCAAAAACAATTTGTCTCAACCAATACGTTCTCAAATATCCTAAAAACTACCCTCAGGTCATCCTATAGGCCTGAATTTGAACATAAATCCATCCTCTGTAGCCCCTTTTTCGAATCAAAAGGAAGATCCAGAAGAGGAGGTAATTACTACATCACCTCTTTCAAAGTCCTTTTCATTTTACACTTCCTCATTCTTTGTTGCTTCCATACTAAAATATTAAATACAATACCTAAAACATATTTAGAGGTTATAATAAATATTCTACAAACATATTCATTATTTTATTCTTCCTATTAATGAAAAAGTCGCCATACATGCATTCGTAAGACATACCATCTCCACGTCGTGGTGTAGTTTGTTATTCAACACTTCATTATTTGGATGGGTATAATAATGAGTATAAATGATATAAATAATAAATATAACATATTATTGTATTATTATATGTAATATACTATCTAATTATGTATTATTTCATAGAAAATATAATGATATTGTCGCTTATGCGTACGTACAACTTACTGTCTCCTTGACGGGAAGGGTTTTTGTTCTCCACTGTGACAATTAAAAAATAATTTTCATTTGATAATTAAAAAAATGTTTAATAACGTAATATCATTAAGGATACTAATCAAATACATCATATCCATAAAAAACATGACTTATGTAACAAAACATAAAAAAACGAAAATGAATCAGTTATCACAAAAACAATCATACTACTAAAATATCGTTCACAAAGCTATATTAGAAGATCATATATGATATAATATTTATGTATATGGTTATTTTATAATTTAATAACAACTATTTCACCATTATACTAGATATTAACCTACCCTCAACTACGGGAATGTACTAGGTAAGGAGTTTTCCTCTCACTTTTATTCCTGTGAGATTCATGCTATATTTGTCACTATTTCCTTTTTTGTGGTGTATGTACTTCCAATGATTGTATTATATAGGTTATTTAATTTAATTTATGTTTATTTACACTTTAATTGTATTATACTTCTTTCATGGGGTGTATGTTTCATATGTTTCCAAATCAGTAAGGGAATTTCTAATTTCAATTTTCACTCATTGGGTTTTACGTATACATCATTGATTAGTTTACTCCATGATTATGTGTGTAATCATTATTTACTTAGTTATTTAGTAATTTTCACTCATAATTGTGTGAATATACATTTTATAGACATAATCACTCAAATTTTAAATTCTGAATTCCTTGATATGAACTTGATAAGGGAAATCTTAAAACAATATCCATTCATTGAGTTAAACATCATAGTCATTTGTTTAGTTTTTAAAATAATATGAATGAATGTCCAATTATTGATTTAAATAGAATATAAATTCATGTTTTATTTATTTATAATTTTCAGACATAATTATTTCTTTTAGTTATCCTTAATCTAAGGATACAGTCCTTATAAGGGATTTCGCCACAATTTACATTTCCTTGAGACTTTATTGTTGTTATGCGCCAGTTTATTTTTATATGGTGTATATACTATCCTTTGACATATTTTATCCAGATTCCCTTTATTATCATGATATTATAATGTTTTAAATAATGTTAGTCTTCAATTATTTTTATTCAAACATCTCTCATTTGGTTAGGAACTCATAACTAAAATAAAGTTTTAATGATTTATTCTAACAAATATTTTTCATTAATTTCCATGTTTTAAAAATGGTTTTAAGGATTTATTTATATGGGAATTAATGTTTTAAAATTAATATTATTTTCAAATGATTCAAAGTTGTATGTGCCACTTGAATTCAGAAATATATTTTAAAATACTTCTTTGATAAATAGTGAGACTTTTAAATGTTTTCAAGAAAATGAGATATTTCTGTCAAATAGTTTTACTGATTATTTTAATCTAGTTAAATATTTTTCATTGTGTTATATCAATTATTGAGGTAGATTTATTACAATACAATATTCCATATTTTATTGAATGAGTTATGTTTGACTTTGGATGGGCTATTATTATACCATTCATGGTTTTTTGTTAAAGTCCTGACATTTTGTATGGTAGTTTTATATGAATTATTAGATTATATTTCACCCATTTCATATGAGGAATGCATTGGACTTAGTAAGTGATGGGAAAGGCCCCTCAAATAACTGGTTTGTCTCGTGGGACAAACTAGTGCCTTGGCCCAAGGCCTAGTTGAAATTATTATTATTTTTGGCACGAAGCCATGAAAATAGGGTTATGATGTCTAGTATTATGTATTACATCATTATGAAATTATTGATTTATATTACATGTGATTATTTTACTAGTAGAATATCCATTTGAATAAGAAAATTGGATTATTAGACTTATATTTTAAAAAATATGCTGAAGTTTATGTTTCAAAGGCTTCTGTTTTAGTCTTAAACATTCGAAAAATGATTATTCTTGTTTATGATATTTTCTTCTATATTTCTATCCTTACTGAGCATTTGAGCTCACCCTTTTTTTATTTTTTTGAGGATGGGAAGAAGTATATTATGATTGACCTGCATGAAATGGCTATGGGATATATGTGTGTTAAAATGGGACCCAATGTTGTAGTTTTTTAATTTTATAATTTAAAGTAAAATTTATTAATGTATCTAGTACTTACAAAGATATTAAAATGATCGGTATTTCGTGATGCTATAACTTGTGATCATGACATTGTTATGTAACAATGCACCAACCCTCAGTAACTAGGGTTGGGGAATTACATTGACCCTTGTATGTGTGGGTTGTGGATGTGAGAGAGTGCTCTAGTTAAGGACATTGGATTTTGGTTGTGAAGCCTTAATGGTTCTACTATATCCTAGGTGGTGTGTTTAGGGACTCTTGGTAGGGTTGTGTACTTTTGGTTTTGAGGTGTTGTTCGATAATGTGTGTGAGTGAACTATCGTGGTTCGTGACCATATGGAGTATATGCTGGACCCTATGAAAGGTGCCTGGGTCTTGGTGAAATTTTCACTTGAGATCTTGCAAGTTGTTTCTTAAATCCAGGAGAAGGATTTTTTTCATATGGTACTGAAGAATGTGTACATCATTGGTGTGGAACCTAGAGTATATGGTTGTTGGTGTGCTAGGCATATTGTGCATCTGAACTGGAGTGAGGGTTCCAACCATTATCATTTCTTTGTTTGGGTCATGATATGTATGGTTAGGATAGAAGAGAAATGGATTTTCTTCGTTGTGACTCTTGTCATTGGAGTTGATATCGTTCATCATTCAAGGTGACTTATGAGAGGGGTTAGACAGAGTCTCTAGTTCCATTGGGTGGGTCTTTCACATGGACATGTTAAAACATTGATAGTGGAACTAAATTTGTGGTATGGTGCGGGTTTGGCCTAAAGATATAAGTGGGACGGTTGACAGTTGATGGTTGGTGGTGTTGATCATTTATTAGTTACACAAATATAGTTTTTGGAAAATCAAGGTGCCTCAAGATAGGTTAGACCAGTGGTGAAAGTTGTTTGGAATAGGAAGCACGAGAGATGCTTCGTAGGTTGTGTCAATACATACTATGTACCACTATGTTTTGGTATATGGTATAATGGTTCCTGGTTCGTTCCAAAGGGAAATCCAATGTTTTTGATAAGAGAGAATGTTTTTCTCAAAATGTTTTATCGTGTGAATATTTGAATTAGCTGTTTGGTTGGTGATTAATGGAGATATTCATGTTGTTTTCAAATATAAAATTCAAGGGTGGTTGGAGTGTGGTAATATGCCTTTTCTCATTGTTGACACTCGAGATGTGGGTGGTCACATGGATGAACCTGTTTGTTTGAATGGTTTGGTTGTTTGGTGAGATATAGAGTCCGCAACAGTGTTGATGAGGATAACTATACATGATACATCGTTATTTAAGTAATAATTTGATGAGAAAAAAATAGCTAAAGGTTTATTAGTGAGAGATCATTAGTTTGATTAGTGTGATATACTGTTGTGCATCAGTTGTTAGATAGTAGGGATGCATCAGAAGAACTCGAGCTGTGTGATGGAATTATCTCCCCATGAAACATTTTTTAGGGCTACTTGGAGATTTGGTTGTGAAATGATGGTTATACTTGGTTGGCGATTGCACCTTAGCAGTGGTCGTAATGTGTTGATAAGATGTGTTTGGAAGGGAAGTTTGAGAATCCTTAGATGGTCATGGGGTCTAATAGTTCATCATCAGAAATGGATTGGTTAGTGGTTATTTTCTCTGACAACTTCTCAGAGTACATTAGCTATTAGAGAGCATTCCCAACATCTTGAAATCATTCTAGGTATGTTGAGAATCTCTGGATCATGCCAACAGACATGAAGGTGTTTGGTTGGATGGGGGACATCATCGAGTTTACACCCTTGGAAACAGTATATGTGGAGCCTGATGAGGAGTTGTACACCCTCTATGGCTTGGTTTGAGGTCCTCTGGATGGACCGAATGAGGACAATTATCATGGTTGTGGTCCATAGAAGCCCAGAATCGGCTCCGGGTAGCATTCGTATTCTAGTTTTGTGATAAACAAAGACAACCATGTCTATGATTTTGGAATAGTGGATGTGATTGCGACTAAGAAAAAGTGGCTAGAACCCCTATTGATAGTGGTGGTAAAAACACTACAATGGTGGGGTGTGATAAGTTAGACCTTGATATGGAGAAGAGAACATCACGTCGATGTAGAGGCACCTAGGTACCAATTAGGAACATCTGAGGTGCTTGTCAGCTTTCTCATAGAGTCATGTTGTAACACCCCAGGCTTCCATGGTACGTTTTTGTTTCAATAATGAAACAACTTGCGTGGCAAACATCTTCGTGATTCTAACACTTTACAACCAATCAAACGAGATGTTATGAATAGTAATACCCACTTATTTACATTTTATAAACATTATCTTACAAAATATAAATTCATTTTTGGAGTCGGAATATCGAAATTAGCTGAGGGTCAATTTTTGGTATGTTTCTCAAAACATACAATTTTTTATGAATTGTGAAAAAAACTGAGTTATTGTTTAAAAATGACTTCTTTTTAAATATTTTTATATTTAATTTAAAATTATTATAGGTAAAAATATATTCATAATACCTATACAATTTCATTGTAATTCATTGAGTCAGTTTATAATAATTTTAGATATGTAAAAATTTTATTGATCATTTTACGGTCTTTTACAGACCTCCTAGGTGCATTTTCAAATTTTCATAAAAAATAATTTTACAACGTTTATGAGTTGAATTTTGAAAATCTGAGAGACATGGTTGATATCAGTGAGTAAAATTTGGTTCAATGAGAAGAAAATAATTTTTGGTGAATTATAACTGTCGGCTTTTATTTTACCACAGTTAAAAGTAAATAGGGTAATTAATGGTAAAAATGATATTATTATTACCCTAACACATGTCCTAATTCTATTGGATAAGTGTAATTCGATCAAAAACAACCTTAGGAATAAAATATGATCCTTTAGGTCTACATGGATTTGATTAGGTCATTTATTATTTTTTAATTCAAACAATAGTTATAAGTGTTATATTCAATGTTAAATAACTAATCTATTTTTAATATAGGGTTACAAATAAGATAAATTCGACTATAAATATTCATTATAAATCTAAAAAGATTTCCAAAATAATGGTATTTTTTTACATTTTTAGGCAATAAATAATAAAATTTATTTATGACACAATGACGATTCAATAATTACCGTATTAATGGAAGACTGAAAAATTTGATATTATAAATATCCAAATAAATGTATTTAGAGACTTTTATGAATTCCACTAATTTTTTATGTTAAAATGACAAATTGGGGTTGGTTAGATAAATTTTTTTCCAAGTAATAATTCTTTTATGAATTTAGAAAAAACAAAATTCCAAATAGTTTAAAAAATGACATAAAAGAGTATTTAAAACAAATATTATATTATTAATTTATATTCTCTTCCTAAAAATATAAGGTTATGTAAAAAAACATATATAATTATATTTGTATCATTAATTAACCACTTGGGGTTCTCTTGGAATTACATAGTATGTTTATTAACCATAGAATATAAAAATACAAAGAGACATGATAAATGTCAAACTATTTAACTAAGAGTTAAATCTAAAACAAATGGTTAATATAATGAACCAAACCTATATAAAACCTATTTATTGGGTTTTCTCCACCCATACCCACCTTGGAATTTAAATAATTCATTTTGGATCCATTAGAAACCGAAAATAATTTTATTAAGAAATAATATTTCAAGCTTTTCAAAAGGTTCCCCTCACCTCTCTTATAAAAGGGAACTCCCCCTTCTCTCTAATTCACACCATCAAATCCATTTGACTCGGACAAACCATGCCCAAATACCCTCTAAACTATCTTCACTTCATATTATAGGCCTTACTTTAGTCATAAATCCATCCTAAAGAGACCTTTTGAACAAATCAAAAGGAAGAACCCGAAGAAGAGGTAAATATTTCTTCACCTCTTTTAAGATCCTTTATTCTTCCACATCATCTTTATTTGTTTTTCCATTATAAAATAATAACTCCAGTTTCTTATATATAATATGATGTTATTATAAATACAGTACATATAAATTCATTATCCTATCCATCCTTTTAATGACATGTCACCATACGTGCGTACGTACGGCTTACCATCTCCAGGTCGTGGTGAAATTGTTATTCAATACATTGTTATTTGGAATGGTAGAATTATAATGTTTAATTTTTGTAAATAATAAATATAACGTGATAATGATTATTTATATAAGATATAACATCCAATTATATTTTATTTTAATATCAACATAATGATATTGTCGCACGTGCGTATGTATGGATTACCGTCTCCACGAACGCAATGAGATTTATTCCCCATTATATCCATTCAAGACTAATTTTCAACACATGATTAATTTATTTAAAGACTTAATATCATTATGAATATGAATATGATACATCCTATCCCTAAAAAACATTACTTACGTAACAAAACATATGAAGGAAGATTAATCAGTTAACACTCGAAACAACGATAATATTTAGATATTATTAACAAAGAAACATTAAAAGATCATATATGATATAATAAAAATATATATGATTGATTTATAATTTAATAACACTTATTTTACCATTATACAAGAAGTTAACAAACCCTCGATCATGGAAAAGAACAAGGTAAGGGTTAATTTTACAATCATTTCATTATCTGAGGATGTATATATATAATTATCTACTGGGACCTCTTTGTCATCCACATCCATGTTTCTTTAAAATGTATTTCTAAACATTCTAACTATTTTATAGACTATGGGTTAAATTAATTTATACCCTTGTTTGACTTATATAAGATGTTTATAAAGGAATCTTTATATCGTTTCCAAACAAGGTACTTTATGACTCTTTCGGCAAAATAAAGGTAATAATGTTTTTTAACATATACAGCGGGTGTGGCTATTTCACGCCATTATAACATTGACGAAGATTCCATTACAAGCTTATAAGAATATTTTAAAATATAAATGTTTTATTTTATAATTACATGACTTTTAAATGACTTCCAAATAGAAAGATATTTTTCTGTAAAAAGGTTTTAATTTCATCTACGTCAACATCCTTTGATTTATTTTAATTTTGTTTGTTGTTGATTTATTATGATAAAAATCACCCATATTGTATTGAATATTTTTAATATGTTTGAATGCGGATGTTTTATTTTTATAGCAATCATGGTATATAGATATTGTATTGAAATTTCATATGATTGTTTTTATACGATTGTTTATGTTATGCTTAGAACTTTTCATATGAGGAATGCATTGGACATAGTAAGTGAATGGTGGAGCCTGCTATAGATCCTAGATGCATCAGTAGATATCATGAGACAAACAACTGTCTTGGCATAAGGCCTTGGCAAAATATTATTTGTAGTCTTGGCATAAGTCCATGACTCTGTGGTTATGAAAGCCTGAAATTATGCATTCCATCATTATGAAGGTGTCTATTGATATTGCATGTGATTATTCGACTAGTAGAATATCTATGTGAGTAAGTAAATGGAATTATTTTTATTAATATTTTCCATATTATAATGAATTTTTTGTTGAAATGGCTTTTGTTTTAGTTTTATACATTTCCTTAAATGTTTATGCTTATTTATTAATGTTTCTTCTATATTGTTAACATTACTGAGCATTTGAACTCTCCCCTTTCTATGTTTTATTTATCTTAGGATGTGAAGAAGTATATTATGACTAAACCATAGGGATAGTCTATGGGATTTTAGTTTTGTCCATGGAAACAATGTTGTTGTGGTTTTCCATTTTATGATGTAATGTAAACCTTATGAATGTATCTAGTATTTCCAAGAATACTAATCTAATCGGTCATTCGATACATGATCTTTTGTGATCATACCAATATAATGTAATAATGCACCGACTCTGGGTAACTAGGGTTTGGGCGTTAGAGATGGAATCTGAGGATGTTTTGTAAAAACCTTGGAAACTGGATTTAGGTAATCACCGATTAGAGAACATAGCCCTATGATAAACTTTGAGGATTAGTATAGAATAACATCCTAGAATTTTGGTATAGCAGATATTTTTTGAGATTTCCAAAAAATACATCCTTTTCTAGATACGAGCAGGTAGAGATGGATCTGGCACAGATGTACCTAGGGGTAAAACTCGAAAACAATGCTTTGAGCTAGACTCGAACGAGAACATGTGCATGACAACAAGCCTTACCAAACTCTTGGTTATGAAACTCCCAGGGATATGCTTAGAATAAATCTCATTTTCATCATTAACCATTATGAAGGGTTTATGAGTATATACATCTTCAAAGAAAACATTTTTATGATTATTGATTATATCTATAAACTGTTCAATTTATGTTAAGTTTTTTATAATTTTGGATTTATGTATTTTGATTTGCAAACTAATCTAATTTATGCCATTATTTAGAAATGGGGCCTAGTGGAAGGAATGGAAACATTATCAATGTACAAAATCCATATAGGGATTTCCCTCCTACTCAATATAATTATAGTGGATATGGAGATGAAATTTCTACTAATCAGCTAACCACCATATTGGGACAACTCACTCAGGTTATGAATAATAACCTTACCTGTATGGAGCACCGTGATCCGCAGAGTGGAGAATCAATGCTAGATCTCTTCATGAGGTAACATCCACCAACATTCAATGGGGGTAAAAATACAGTATTAGCTGAGCAATGGATAAATTCTTTATAGAAAATATTCAATGCTTTTTGGAGAAGTGAAATGGAAAAAGTTGTCATGGAAGTTTACTGCCTCACTAGAGATGATGATCAATAGTGGTCATTGATTAAAAACATAAAGGAAAATGAGGAATTATCAAAAATGGAATGGAGGGAGTTTAAAGTGCTTTCCATAGGAAAATACTTTCCTCATGACCATCCAGAAAATATGTAAAGGAAATTTCTGAGTCTGAGGTAAAAGGGGGATGAGAATGTCGAAAAGTATGAATCTATCTTTACAAGGCTAGTGAGGAATTCCTTAGATTATTTACGTAACCCATGAAGTAATACTGATCATTTATTTATTGGGTTAAAATCACTTATCCATTGAGCATTAGTCTCACATTCCTTGTCATTTTATGAAGATGATGTCTCATGTGCTATTAGGACAAAAAATGAATTCAATAGGTCTTAAAACTTTAAAGGAAAGAATGATACGAAGAGTTATGATGAACACTTTGGAAGTAGAAATAAGGGTATGAAGGGAAAATTTGAATATCCATGTTATAGTAAATGTGGGAAGAAACACCCTGGTACTTGTCTGAAGGTAATGGGAGTCTATTACATGTGTGGTAAAAAAGACCACTATGCTCATGATTGCAAGGGGAAGAAAGAGGCTGTCACTGTTGAATGCTAAATTTTAAGAGAAAGGGGGAATTATACCAATGAATGTCTTATGCACCAATCGAATTTACCTCAAAAAATGCCAAGGGACCAAGGCCAAGCTTATGATATCACTACTTCTGAGGTTGAAGCTCCGAAATATGTAGTGGCATGTAATTTAATGGTTTCCTAAGGTTAAGAAAATGATTTATTTGATTCTGAATCATCACATTGTTTCATATCTTCCTAGTTTCCTAAGAAAATTCGATATTTATAATTTGATTTAACAAAGGATTTTTCAGTCAAAACTGTTAAGGGATGTATTATTGAATAAAATTTTTGTGAATCAGTCCCCATTAGGGCATATAAATGTTCTTTATATGCTGATCTCATTGTCATACCAATTATTGAATTTGATATAATCCTCAGTATGGATTGGATTTCGGACCATGATGTGAAACTTTTTTGTAAGAAGAAGGAGGATAAAATCTATGATGATGATAAGGAGTACCATATCTTTAGTTTAGAAACATCACCACCTAATTCTTATATAGATCCACCCCTAGTATCTCAACTAAACTAAATTATTGGGGAGGAAGGGAATGAAATAACTATGGGTGAGTAAATGAATGTTCAGATAAAGGATGTACCCATTGTGCAAGAATATGTTGATCTGTTTCCGTAGGATTTACCTAGACATCCTCCAGAATGAGAAATTTTTTTTTCAATTGATTTAATTCCTTGATCAAGGCCCATATCGAAGAACCCTTATAGAATGTCCAATGTGGATGTAGTGGATCTAACGAAACACCTAAAAGAACTAAGTAATAAGGGATTTATTCTCCATAGTGTTTTCCCATGGGGAGCCCCTATCCTTTTTGTTAATAATAAAGATAGATCTATGAGTTTGTGCATTGACTACATGGAAAACAATGCTATAATAATAAAGAACATGTATAACCTACCTCAGATTGATGATTTATTGGACCAACTTCATGGCACTCAATACTTTTCAAATATTGAACATCGATCTGTATATCATAAGTTGTGTTTGAAGAAGGAATAAAATCTGAAAACAACATTCCGAACAGGGTACGAGAATTACGAGTTTACAGTAATGCCTTTAGGGTGAATAATATACCCAATGTTTTAACGGATCTAATGAACAGAGTTTTCAAGGAATATTTTAATGACATTGTAGTGTTATTTATTGATGATATCTTCATATACTCTAAGAGCTATTAAGATCATGAAAATCAATTGCACATTATCCTGAAGAATCTTAGAAGAAATGAATTATATGGGATTTTTAGAAAGTGTGTCTTCTGGCATAAAGTGATTTCATTTCATGGCCATATCATCATTAATTATGGAATCTCTGTTGATCCATCTATGACTAGATCAATCCATGAATTTCCATCACCGATTAGTATAACCTAGGTACACAGTTTTATTGGTTGAGATAGTTTTTATCAGGGTTTCCTCAGGAAGTTTTCCTGATTGGATAACCCATTAACAAAGCTCATATGAAAAGGGGTTACATTTGTTTGGATAAAATAATTTGAAGAATGTTTTTATGAATTGAAGAGAATATTAGTCAGTTCATTTATATGGAATCTACCATCGGGGAATGATTGGTTAGTGATTTTTTTGATGAATCGAAGAAAGGACTTGGTTGTGTCCTTATGCATAATCATAGAGTTATTTCCTATTCATCATGACATCTAAAAATTAATGAGAAAAACTATCCTACTCATTATCTTGAGTTAGCAGCAGTAATCATTACTTTTAAAATATGGATAAATTATCTCTATGGTGAAAAATGTGATATATATAACAACCACAAGTATTTGAAGTATATTTTATCATAGAAAGAACTCAACCTGAGGGAAATATGATTTCTTAAACTACTCAAAGATTATGATTTCTCTATACACTACCACCCGGGGAAGGGAAATAAGGTGGAAGATTCTTTTAGCAAAAGGATCATGGAGTTTTGAACAAGATGACAGTTGAAAGGGTTCCTATTTTCATGGATCTAGTAAATATGGATATTGGAATAACCATGGAAGGTGAAACATCAATAATTTTTTAAATGGTTACCAAACCATCTTTACTAGAAATGATAAAAAGTTATTAGGTTGATGATGAGGAGGTTCAAAAGAAGATTAATGCTGTGAATGATGGGAGATTGGGTGACATTGTGTATGAAGATTGGATTTTGTAATTTGGGAAGAGACATTGTGTTCCTGATCTACCTAATCTAAAAAGGTAATTATTGGATGATGCTCATAGTTCAAATTTCACTGTACACCCTGGTTTCACTATGATGTATTAAGATTTGAAGGAAACATTTTGGTTGGAAAAAATTAAGAGGCAGATTGCTGATTTGGTGCTATGATGTATGGTTTGTCAACAAGTGAAAGATAGAAGCAAACAGCCTGGAGGAGTCATGCAACCTCTTCCCATAACATGGTGTAAATGGGATGATATTACAATGGACATTGTCATGGGACTACCAATGACTCCTAGATTGACCAATACAATATGGGTCATTGTTCATCGTCTTACCAAGTCAGCACATTTTCATCCTATAAGGGAAGATTTACCACTTGATCATCTTGAAAGACAATATATTAATAAAGTTGTAAGACTTCATGGAGTACCCCTATCGATTGATTTTGATCTTGATCCACTTTTTACATCAATATACTTGAAATTTATTTAAAAATCTTGGGATACTAAACTTCGTTTGAGCACTTCCTACCACCCACAAACTGATGGAAAATCATAACAAACTATTCAAACAATAGAATAAATGATGAGATCATGCACACTTGACATTCAAGGTATTTGGGGTCAATATTTTCCTCTGGTAGAATTTTCCTAAAATAATAGCTTCTATTCAAGTATTCAGATGGAACTATATGAAGCGTTATATGGAAAGAGAGTTCGCACAAAAACCTATTGGGATGATGTTGGAGAATGAAAACTCATAGGCCTCGAACGTTGGGATAAAATAATGAAAAAGGTGATGGTAATCCAAACCCACATCAGATCATCTAAAAGTATGCATTAGATCTATGCTAATAATCGATGGAAGAATTTGGAATTTCAGGTAGGAGATCATGCTTTTTTAAAGATATCTCAATTGAAGGTTGTTATATGTTTCAGTATGAAATTAAAATTAAGTCGTTGGAACATCGAACCTTTCAAAATTCTAGAAGTAATTGTGCTTGTAGCATACCGTTTTGAAATGTCGCCAAGTCTCTACAAAGTTCCCGATGTATTCCACATATCACTGTTGAGAAAATACATGCCTCGCCCAATGCATGTGATCACCTATGAGGATTTAGAACTGGAACCTGATCTATCTTATTGCGAAGAGCCTGACAAGGTTTTTGATACAAGAGAACAAATGTTGAGAAACCGGATGACTCGTCTAGTAAATGTTCTATGGAGAAACCATAAGATGGAATAGGAAACATGGGAACCCAAGGAACTTATTATGAAGAACCACAACTTATATTTTATGCAGTATTATTCTTGAAATTTTGAGGACGAAATTATTTGAAGTAGGGGAGAATGTAACACCCCAAGCTTCCACAATACATTTCCCTTTGAATAATGCAATAGATTGTGTTGTATGAAATTTCAAGATTCTAACCTATCGCAACCAATCAAACTAGTTGTTATGAATAGTAATACCCAAATTTTGAAATTTTATAAATTTTAACCTTCAAAATGGACTTCATTTTTGGATTCAGTATATAAAAATTATCTTAGGGTGAATTTTTGGTATGTTTCTGAAAACATTCTATTTTTGATGAATAGTGAAAAACATATAGTCATTGTTTAAAATTGAATTTTTATTTAAATAATTATTTAGTTTATTTAAATTTATTTTAGGTAAAAATAGATACATCATACCTATATATGTTAAATGTAATTCATTGAGTCAGGTTATAATAATTTTAGATATATACAAATTGTATTGAACTTTTGACTGTCTTTACCCTCCTCCAAGGAGCATTTGCAAATTTACATTAAACATAATTTTACCACTTCTGTGAGTTAAATTTTGAAAATATTTGAGAGAAGGTTGATATCAATAAGTAAAATTTTGTTCAATGAGATGAAAATAATTTTTGGTGAATAGTAACTTTTGAAATTTATTTACCATGGTTAAAAGTAAATAGGTTAATTAAAGGTAAAAATGATATTATCATTACCCTAACGAATGTTATAATTCGATTGAAAAAGTTTAATTCAACCGAAAACAACCATATGAATAAAATATGACCCTTCAAGTCCACATGAATTATATTAGTACATTTATAAATAATTAATTCAAAGAAGAGTAAAAAGTGAAAAATTCATCGTTTATTAACTAAACTATTTTTAATATATGGTAAAATGTAAGATAAATTATACTATAAATATTCATTAGAATTATAAACATATTTCCTATGTAATGTTATTTTATTTCTATTATTTAGACATTATATAATTAAATTTATTTAAGACACAATGATGATGCGGTAAATACAATACTAATTAAAGATTAAAATAATTGATATTATAAATATCCGAAAAAATTTCTTTCAAAGATTTTACGAATTCTACTAATTTTATAGGATAATATGACATATTTGGGCTGGTTAGGTGAATTTTTTTTGAAGAAATAATTCTCTTATGAATTTAGAGAAAACAAAATACCAAATAATGTCAAAATTTACATAAAAGGGTTTCAAAAACAAATATTATATTATTAATTGATATTCTATTCCTAAAAATATATGGTTTGGCCAAAAAACTTATATAATCATAGTTTTATCATTACTGAACCACTTGGTGTTCTCTTGGAAGTATATAGTACTTTTATTGACCATATAATATAAAAATACCACGAGACATGGTAAATGTCAAAATATTTAACTAAGAGTTAAATCTAAAAGATAAGGATAATATAGTGACCCAAACCTATATAAATCCTATTGGTTGTGTGGTTATGGAACCATAACCACCTTATACATCAAATAATTCATTTTGGAGCCATTTGAAATAAATAATGATTTTATTATAAAATAATATTTCCCGCTTTTCTTAAGGTGCCCTCACCCCTGTTATAAAAAGTCACTACCCCTGCACTCTAATTCACACCATAAAATCCAATTGGATCTACCAAAACCTTCCCAAATACCCTATAAAATGTCTTCCCTTAATCCTAGAGGACTTTAATTTGTTATTAATGCCAACATAAGGTGCCCTTTTGATCTAATCAAAAGGAAGAACCAGAAGAAGAGGTAAATATTTAATCAACTCTTTCAAGTTCCATTCATATTCCACATCCTCTTTATTTGTTGTTTCCATTCTAAAATAATAAATAAAGTATGTTATATATACTGTGATGTTATTATATATATATATTTTACACCCAAATTCATTATTATATCAATCCTTTCAATGACATTTCACCATACGTGCATACATACGGCTTACTGTCTCCACGTCGTGGCATAATTGTTATTCAATATATTATTATTTGGATGGGTATAATAATAATGTGTAATTGATTTAAATAATACATATAACAAGATAATTATTATTTATATATTATATAACATCCAATTATATATTATTTTAATATCAAAAGAATGATATTGTCGCCCGTGTGTACGTACGAATTACCGTCTCCTTGAATGCGATGAGATTCATTCCTCATCGTATACATTCAAGAGTAATTTTCATTATATGATTAAAAATAATGTTTAAATACATAATATAATTCTGAATTTTAATAATATACATCCAATCCATAACAAACATTACTTACTTAACACTTCATATGATGGAAAACGAATTAGTTAACACACGAAACAAAGATAATACCAAGATATTAATAACAAAGCAATGTTAAAAGATCATATATAATATCATATTAATATATATGAATCTTTTATAATTTAATAAAAATTATTTTACCATTATAAAAGAGTTTAACCTACCCTCTACAAAGGAAAACTACAAGTTAAGGGTTAATTTTACAATATCTTCATCATTCTTGGTTGTTAATATGTAATTATCTACTGGGACCTCTTTATCATCCACATCCCTGTTTCTAAAAAATGTATTTAAAAAAATTATTATTATTTTATAGACAATGTGTTAAAGTAATTTATACCTTTTTTTGACTTTTATAAGATGTTTTAATGTAATGTTTCCTTCATTTTACAAACATAGCACTTTATGACCTTTTTGACAAAAGTAAGGTAAGAAAGTTTTATTAACTTATACGACAGGTGCAGCTATTTTCCACCACTATAACATCATCAAATCGTCCCTTACATGCTTATAAGAATATTTTAAAATATAAATGATTTGTTTTATAATAATTTAACTTTTAAATGATTTCAAAATAGAAAGAGATATTTCTATAAAAAGATTTTTATTTCATCAATTTCATAAACCTTTGACGGATTTTAAGTTTGTTTGAAGTTGATTTATTATGATACAAAACATCCATATTTTATTTAAGGTTGGTGATATGTTTCGCTGTGGATGTGTTATTTTTATACCATTCATGGTTTATGGATAATGTATTGACATTTCGTATGCTAGTTTTTATACGAATGTTTATGTAATGTTTACAAAATTTCATATGAGGAATGAATGGGACTTAGTAAGTGACGGGTGAATCCTGCTATATCTCCTCGATGCATTGGTAGGTCTCATGAGAGAAACTAGTGTCTTGAAACAAGGTCTTGACTAAATCTTATTTTTATTCTTTTCACAAGTCCTTGACTATGTGTCTATGAAAGTCTGGCACTATGCATTCCATTATTATGAAAGTGGTTATAGATATTTCATTTGATTATTCGACAAGTATAATGTCCATGTGAGTCAGTAAATGGAATTATTTTGATTTATATTTTCCGTATTATGATTAATTTTATGTTAAAAAGGCTTTTGTTTTATTTTTATACATTACCTTTCATGTTTATGCTAATTTATGAAATTTACCACTATATTGTTATCCTTACTGAGCATTTGGGCTCCCACTTTCTATGTTTTATTTTTCCCAGGATGCAAAGAAATATATAATGACTGACCCACAAAGTTATTCTATGGGATCTTTGTAGAGACCCGAAGCTTGACATACATGGACAATACATTACTTTTGCAGAATACTTAATACATAACAAAAACAGAAACATGAGGATCGTAATAGTTTAGTGTCTTTGGAAACTCAGAATAAAATCTTCTAATCATGGTGAAAGATCTTCAACATCTCCCAATAAAGATCTTCCCATTTTTTTTCTTACCTAAATCCTTTCTTTATATACTGGGGAAAATAAAAAATGAAAAGGGTGAGCTCAAATGCTCAGTAAGGGTAAGCATGGATAAAATAAAACATACCATATACATTTGAACTAAAAAACATGAACATAATGTTTAAACATCAAAAGCTTGAGAAATGACATAAAACATGGAAGTAAGTAAGGCATAGATCATAAAGAAACATCAAGAAAGAAAAAATAGCATGGGAATAAAACACGTAATTGTGTCATCTAATAAGCACATGTAATGATTTCCATAGTAGCCAAGGAATTGCTGCCAAGACCATCTTAGTGGACAAAGTCCATTTCTGAATCGAGTTCACTCCTCATTCCAGTCCTGTAATACTGAACCAGATTAACTTACCGTTCCAGTCATGTCTATCTCAGGAGATATAAATATTTACCCAATGCATTGGAGGTAGATATACGTCCCACCCATCTAATATTGAAATCATTCTTTTGTGATCCACAATATAAACATAAAGCATTCATCATAACCCAAGAATAAAAATGGGGTTCATAAAAATCAGTCCATCATAACGTAATCCATAAAAAAAATTGGATATCATTTCATCATTAGAAAAGTGAAACCATGTAAATCATAAATACATGATACTTGAAACATACACAAGTGAAATAATGTCATCTTAGATGAAAAATGGTTTTGATAAAACACTTGAAATGAATTCTTGAGGAAAATATCATTTTTTTCACAAAATGTCGTGAAATTTTAAAAGAGAAGGATTTTGTTGAAAATATTAATCAAATATTTTGGAGGAAGCGTCATGAAAATAAGGCTTTATAAAACCGTAAAAATCCTTTCATGCCGTATATGTTAGAAAAAATTCTTCTCGTAATTTTGTCAAAATGTAACTTATAGGGTAAATTAAAGAAATATTCCTTCCATACCATGGGGTAAAAGTCATAATGGGTAAAAAGGATTTTAAACATACATGAATAATCTTTTATAAAACATGGACATGGATGTAGCAATAACCCCAGTAAATATTTACGAATAAGCAATCGCAGATAAAAATGAGATTTGCAAAATTATCCCATACCTTAGGTCCGATATGCTTCGTACATATCCGAACCTCACGTATAATGATTTAAATAATGTCATTGAATTATTAATGAATCATATTCATTGTTATTATATCATATATGGTTCACTTATGACTTCATATTACCCGTTTTTTTATTCATGTTAAAGTAGCGTTTTGGGTAAAATCGTTTCATCTGTTGTTCGTGTTTTTACTTGTAATTATTCATATGATTACTTAGATCATGATTAATTACATACAGAATATAAAACATGATTTATATATAATATATATTCAGAATATATATATATATATATATAATGGATCGATAAATGGAATGAAATGCACCGTTCATGGAGACGGTAGGCCGTAAGTAGGCATGAACGCTATTTTAGTTTCCTTATTGAATTGAATGGAATTAAGTAGATTACATAAATATATATATATATAAATACAGTAGCATTATTATGTCAAATATTTCATTATTAATTATTATATATACTTTATAATCATTCTTGAATGGTTATCATGGAGAGTGAATCTCATCGCGTCGTGGACATGGTAGTCCGTACGTACGCACGAGCGATGATATCGTTCCCATAATAATTGAATATAATTGGAGTAGATGGTATAATATATCAGAATTCGTGTGATGTTATAATAACCATATATGGTTATTCTTTACTCCATAATACCCATCCATGTAAGGTGTTGGTGGAAAAACAGATTACGCCACGAGGTGGAGACGGTATTCCGTAAGTACGCACGCGCGGTGATTTCGTTTTCCATAGGATGGATAGAAGGTGAAATGAGGTTGTTTAATACTTATAATAACATATCAGTATATTAGTGATACTGATGTAATTACTTCATAATGAAACAACTAATGAAGAAGAAGTGGAAGAAGAAATAAAGTTGAAAGAATCGGTAATGGACATTACTTCTTCTTTGAAGCGCCTCTTTGAGACCTCCTCTTAGGGAACTAAAATCAGTCTTTGAAGATGACCCGGACCTCTAGGATTTTTCTAGGGAAGTGGAGAAGATACTTTGGCAGGGTTTGGCCGATCTTGAAGGCTCAATGTTGTGTGAGGAAGAGAGGGAGGAGGTTCCCTTTTATAAGGGAGGAGAGGGGAACCTTTGGAATTCTCAAAAATATTAATTTATAATAAATCTAACCCCACTTAAAAACCTCAAAGAATGACTCATATCAGAATATTAGATTATAAAGGGTTTTAATATCATCATCCAATCAAATTTAGACATGTTAAGAATTTATTTTAAACATTATCAACATGATTTATCATTATTTAGTCAATTTAATTTTATTTGTGGTAATAACATTCTAAATTTTAAATTATAAAAAATAATTAATTATTTTTTGTTAATTGTACATAATAGGACACATTATAACATTTTCTACCATATAAATTTAAAGTAATAATTTGTAAATATTTTGTCATTTTTACACAATTTTATAATATATTATTTTTATAAAATAACAATAGTGTCAATTTTGACACTATTCATTTATTTGAATTTAAATAAAATATATACAGAAGATATGTTCGAACTAAAAGATTTAATAGATTCATAAAATCTCATATGTATCTATAAAATTAGTGGAGCACATTAAATAGTTCATATAATATTTATTTTATTATTTTTCAAAAAAATTATTTGGTTTATCTCTTAAAAAAATAATTACTACATCATTTTTTGTATAATTATTTAATATACTTATTTGTTGCATAAAATGTAGAAATAAAATCCTATGATGAAGATAAATATATTAAATTTCACAATAATACATTTAATATAATTTATCATCTTAAAATCACAGTATTTAAATTGGTATATTTATTAAATTATGAAGGTGACAACTTCAGCATCATTTAAAATAAAATAATATAAGTGTCATAATCATCTTAATAAGGATCCAAATGGTCAAACATTCGGGCAATGGATTATTAGGGTTTATATATACACTAATAACATGTTTTGTGACGATTTTGGGCCTTTTGATAAGTATTAATATTTCAATAAAAACTATATTAATGATTTTCCACTAAATAAATAATTTCTACATCCCTATTGTGTCAAAATTAATGATAATTATTTAATATCTAAAAATTATAAATAAATTTATATGATGTAGATAATTTCATTATATTTCTGGAGACTATTCATGTTCAAAGTTTCATGAAGTTTACAACTAAATTAAAATTAATATACTTATAATATTTAAGAGAGTGAAATGTTGTCACTTTCATTGATTTTAAAAATAATTAGGTTATTTTCATGGTTAAAAGTCCATTAAATGATTCTAATCCGACCCTTAGGTGATAGGTGTCAACCTTTAGTCATCCAAATGGATTTTTGAAGGTGTTAGGTTAATTTTATAATCTTATATTTACCCTTAATTGCCCGATTTTCCTATAACTACGGTAAATAAAATTTACCGTAGTTACTATTCATAAAGCCCAAAAAAATGTAGCTTATTAACATAATTTGGACCTACAGATTCCAAATATGGAATCCATTTTTCCAAATTCAATACACAAAAGTTTCATAAATTAAATTAAAATAAATCCCATTGTCGAAAGAAAATGGGTTTTTGTTTAAAACAATGCAAAAGATTGAATTGATTTAACCTACGAATTCAAGGTAAAATCAATGCTAATGACATAAATTATTTTAAATGGTAAAAATATATTCTATTTATACATTAAAACCATTAAATATTATAATTTAACCACATAAGTTATTACGACGAAAAAAGTTGTTTTTAATTAAAATATTTTGTGTTTTTACTATTCATTAAAATATGAATGTTATCTGAATAATATGAAAAATTTATACAAGGTAAAATTATATATCCTGATTCCAAATAATAATTATATTTTCTAATATTGAACTTATAAACATGTCAAAAACTATATTTAATGTTGGTGCGCCATCAAAAGGCGGAAAAACTGCATTTTTTGAAAAATACTTATTTTACCCGAAAAATTTACATTGTTCTTATACCATGTTCTTGAAAATGTGTAAGATGAATAATAATGTTATAAAATTAAAAATTTAGTTAATACTATTCATAAAGGCTAGTTCATAATAATATTATAATAATATATCATTTTAGTAACACCCGATATTGCGTACAACACACGCTATTGAGGAAGGTCGCGATTGCATGTAATGCAAGACAAGTCAGGGTTGCGTGTCGTGAAAGCTCCTTTTGGTATAACATACAACACAAGACATTAATGAAATTAAAAAGAATGTTTTTCATAAAATCTCGGGGTGTTACATTCTACCGCCCTTAAAATGAATTTCGCCCTCGAAATTCGTTGGGGTTATAAATGGTTTACTACTCGAAAGTTTCTTTAATAGAATCCCACATCGTAAAAAGGAATACTAAAACTTAATTTAAAAAAAGAATGTTAGAAACATAATAGATACCAAAATAACTCATCACTGGGTTTCCACATAGGAGAACATAGGTGAATATATGGATATGGAGGAGAAATCTGACCATCATGTTTTGATGGAGAGTGGTAGAGATCACAGCTATGAAAAATCCATCAATCACAAAGCCATAGATTTTTAATGATCTAAGGTACCATCTAATTAATCGGATATATGGGAACTAGGACAACATTTTTTGTTTTCAAGATCATTTCCCTGAAGTTGATGAAATTGGAATTAGAAGAAATACTTTTGTGATTTTGGTACAGTCTCACTGTTGTTCGTTCTTTGGACAATTTCCACTTCATCTCTTAAAGAAATGAAGTTGAATTTGTCATTCGTGAAGTTTTAGCAGATCATGTGATAGAATGATAGTTCATTCTATCTATCTCAAACAAAAGGTTATAAAAGTTATCAAAAATACATAAGTCCGTCTATAGTGAGATTAATCATATATGGTTCTAAAATGGACATATACTCTATATATCATACTTCTTAATATAATAAAAAGGTTTCTACTAAACATGGACTTCCTGTAGGCTAGTGGTAGGCAATAAAGGCCAGTCACACTTCGGTTATGGGTTCGATTGCCATAGCTTTATTCGACGGGATGGGTTGTCACCCGTCCGACAGGTTGTTCTTTTTCTAAAACTACATTACTATATCATCCCAGAAATAATATTGAAAAAAACTTATATCCTTAAACAATACTAACTTATGTCCAATATAATCCATTATAATCTTTAGGCTTATCCATAATACTGTAGTCCACTCTCATATTATAGTGAAAACTATTACCAGATATTTCATATAAAAAGCATGTAAATTCCATCGTTGATCCCCATATATCATAATATATGTCTTGTTGGTCACATTCCAAACATTCGAAGGCCTTAATCACGTATTCTCTTGAAAAATGAATACCCATTGAATCTTAGTGAAAACACGAATGTTGTCAAAAGTTAACTCTTTCCACATACCAAAATCCAAAAATTCTATATACTCAAACCATGATATAACCTTCTCCTTATATCAGTCATGAGCTCATGAATACTATCAAACATTTAATTTTCTCCTTATCCCTTCATTATGCGCATATCATCTACTTTCGAAAAATATCTGAATAACAATTCATGGTTACTAGTACCATTAATCATACAATTTCAAAACATAGGAAAGACAATAGAGTAACAATCCTTAGATGTCTCTTTATTCCATTGTACCATGAGATTACTTATACAAAATTACACTTGATAAACATGTAATCATTCCACTACCTTCTTAAACCATTGACTGAGCATCAATAATTATTTCAACTCACATATCATTTGTAGTCTCTTCATCATCATCAACATAAATACTACCCATATAACCATACTGATTCTCTTCATGAGACATTCCCTTTGGGCATTGGTTTGCATAATGCCCGTAAATTCCACATTTAAAACATTTATCCATTGTTGATGTCGTAGAAATACCATTATCCTCATCCATGCTGTTAACTGAACCTTTTCCTTTTCACTTACTGGATTTGTGTCCTTCTTTTCCACACCCAAATCATCTTCTAGTTCCTTTGAAACAATCTCCCCGATGCCTCTTCCCACATGATTTACATGAGGGAAATTGAACTTTCTTTCCTCTATGATCATCATGACACTCCATCTTTCTCTTATTATCTGAGTTGGGAAACTTACCAAAGTTGAGATTACTGATCATATTATGAGATTGCTTATTAGGAATAATAACGATGTTTGGTCTTCCAAATCCCGTTTCATTTGGTTTCTTAGGAATAATATCATTTCATTGTCCGTCATATCCTCCATTATCATGAATCTTCCTATTTCCAGCCATTTTCTAAAACCCAAAAAGAATAGTGTGAGAGGAAAAAATCATGCTAGGGAAAACAACATAGTAAAGAGGGAGCACCCTCAATACCTAACATCCTAGGTTAAATTCTATGATCTTTACCGTAGTTCTAGGAATATATCCTATACCTATACTTATCCTTAGGTACATCCCTAGACATACCTTAGAAATATCTATAGGGATCTCACTAATGTTTCCACATCCTAGTTTCCAAAGGTTGACTAAACCTTTCCTCAGATTTAAACTGTAGAGACCCAAAGCTTGACGTACATGTACAATAAATTAATTTTGTAGAATACTTAATACATAACAAAAACAGACACATGAGGATCGTAATAGTTTATTATCTTTTGAAACACAGAATAAAATCTTCTAATCGTGGTGAAATATCTTCAACATCTCCCAATAATGATCTTCCCATTTTTTTCTTACCTAAAACCTTTCTTTATGTCCTAGGGAAAAGAAAACATTAAAAGGGTGAGCTCAAATGCTTAGTAAGGGTATGCATGGATAAAATAAAACATACCATATACATTTGAACTTAAAAACATGAACATAATGTTTAAACATCAAAAGCTTGAGCAATGACATAAAACATGGAAGTACATAAGGAATAGATCATAAAGAAACATTAAGAATGATAAAATATCATGGGAATAAAACATGTAATTGTGGAATCCATTGAGCACATGTAATGATTTCTATAGTAGCCAAGTCATTGCTTCCATGACCATCTTAGTGGACAAAGTCCCTTTCTGAATCGAGTTCCCTCCTCGTTCCAGTCCTGTAATACTGAACTGGATTAACTTACCATTCCATTCATGTCTATCTCATGAGATATAAATATTTACAAAATGCATTGGAGGGAGATATAGGTCCCACCCATATCATATTGAAATCATTCTTTTGTGTGTCACAATATAAACATAAAGCATTCATCATAACCCAAGAATAAAAATGGGTTTCATAAACATCATTCCATCATAACGTAATCCATACAAAAAAATTTGATATCATTTCATAATTAGAAAAGTAAAGCCATGCAAATCATAGAGACATGATACTTGAAACATACACATGTAAAATAATGTCATCATAGATGAAAAATGGTTTTTATAAAACACTTGAAATGAATTCTTGAGGAAAATATCATTTTATTTACACAAAATGTCATGCAATTTTAAAATAAAATTATTTTGCTGAAAATAGTCATCAAAGATTTTGGAGGAAGCTTCATGAAAATAAGGCTTTATAAAACCGTAAAAATCATTTCATGCCGTATACGTTAAAAAAAATTCTTCTCGTACTTTTGTCGGAAAAGTAAAAAAGTACCTTGGAAGGTAAATAAAAGAAATATTCCTTCCATACAATGGGGTAAAAGTCAAAAGGGGTAAAAACGATCTTAAACATACATGAATACTCTTTTATAAAACATGTACATGGATGACAGCAATAACCCCAGTAAATACTTACGAATAACCAATCTCGGATAAAATTGAGATTTGCAAAATTATCCCTTACCGTAGGTCCGATATTCTTCGTACATATCCAAAAATCCTGTATAATGATTTAAATAATATCATTTACTTGTTAAAAAATCATATTCATTGTTATTATATCATATATGGTTCACTTATGACTTTATATTACCCGTTCTTTTGTAAATTCTTGTTAAAGTAGCGTTTTGGGTAAAATCGTTTTATTTGTCGTTCGTGTTTTAACTTTTAATTATTCATATGATTACTTAGATCATTATTACATACATCCATAATGTAAAACAAGATTTATATATAATATATATTTAGAATATATATATAATAGATCGATAAATGGAAAGAAATACACCGTTCATGGAGACGGTAGGCCGTACGTACGTATGAACACTGTTTTTGTTTCCTTATTGATTTGAATGGAATTAAGAAAATTAAATATATATATATATACATAAATATAGTATAATTATTATGTCATATATTTCATGATTACTTATTATATATACTTTATAATCATTCTTGAATGGTTATCATGGAGAGTGAATCTCATCGCGTCGTGGAGACGGTAGTCCGTACGTACGCACAAGCGATGATATCGTTCCCATAATAATTGAATATAATTGGAGTAGATGGTATAATATATCAGAATAAGTATGATGTTATAATATCCATATATATTTATTCTTTACACCATTATACCCATCCATGTAAGGTGTTGGTGGAAAAACAGATTACACCACGACGTGGAGACGATATTTTGTAAGGTACGCACGCGCGGTGATTTCATTTTCTGTTGGATGGATAAAAGGTGAAATGGGGTTGTTTCATACTTATAATAACATATAATTATATTAGTGATACTTATGTTATTACTTCATAATTAAACAACTAAAGAAGAAGAAGTGGAAGAAGAAATAAAGATGAAAGAATCGGTAATGGACTTTACCTCTTCTTTGAAGCGCCTCTTTGAGAGCTCCTCTTAGGGCACTAAAATCAGTTTTTGAAGAATACCAAGACCTCTAGGATGTTTCTAGGGAATTTTAGAAGAGAATTTGGTAGGGTCTGGCTGAGCGTGAAGGCTCAATGTTTTGTGAGGAAGAGAGGGAGGAGGTTCCCTTTTATAAGGTAGGAGAGGGGCACCTTTGAAATTCTTAAAAATATTAACTTATAATAAATCTAACCCCATTTAAAAACCTCCCAAAATGACTCATGTACTAAGATTAGATTATATAGGGTTTTAATCTCATAAAAAAAAATCAAATTTAGACATGTTAGGAATTTATTTTAATCATTATCAACTTGATTTATCCTTATTTAATCAATTTCATTTTATTTGTTGTAATAATATTATAAATTCTAAATTATAACAAATAATTACTTATTTGTTGTGAATTGTCCATAATTGTATACTTTATAACATTTTATACCATATAAATTTAAATTTATTATTTTTAAATGTTTTTGTGATTTTTAAACAATTTTATAATATATTATTTTTAAAAAATAACAATAGTGTCAATTATGAAACTATTCATTTATTTGAATTTAAATAAAATATATATAGAATATATGTTCGAAATAAAAGCTTTAATAGATTCATAAAAGGTCATATGTATCTATAAAATTAGAGGTTAACATTAAATAGTTCATATAATATTCATTTTGTTATTTTTAAAACAATTTATTTGGTTTATCTCTTAATAAAATAATTTCTACATCATTTTTTGTATAATTATTTAATATAATTATTTGTTGCATAAAAATAAAAAATAAAATCCTATGATGAATATAAATCTATTAAATTTCACATTAATACTTTTAATTGAATTTATCATCTTAAAATAAAAAAATTTAAATTGTTATATTTATTAAATTATGAAGGTGAAAACTTTGACATCATTTAAAATAAAATAATATAAGTGTCATAATCATCTTAATATGGATCCCAATTGTGAAAAATTCTTCAAATGGATGATTAGGGTTTGAATATACACTAATAATAAGTTTTTTGATGATTTTTGGGACTTTTGATATGTATTAATATTTCAATAAAAACTATATTATTGATTTTTCACTAAATAAATAATTTCTACATCCCTATTGTGTCAAAATTAATGATATTTATATAATACATAATAATTATAAATAAATTTATATTATGTAGATAATTTCATTAGATTTATGGAGACTATTCATGTTTGATGTTTCATGATGTTTATCACTAAATTAAAATTAATATACTTATAAGATTTAAGAGAGTTTCATGCTGTCACTTTCGTTGGTTTTAATAATAATTAAGTTATTTTCATGTAAAAAAGTCCATTAAATGATTCTAATATGACCCTTAGGTGATATTGGTCGATGTTAAGTCATCCAATAGGATTTTGGAAGGTGTTAGGTTAATTTTATAATCTTATATTTACCCGTAATTACCCTATTTACCTTTAACTACGGTAAATAAAATTTACTGTAGTTACTATTCATAATGCCCAAAAATAAAAAGTATCTTATTGACATAATTTGGACCTACTGATTCCAAATATGGAATCCATTTTTCAAATTCAATACACACAAGTTTCAGAAATAAAATTAAAATTAATCCAGTTGTCGAAAGAAAATAGGTTTTTGTTTAAAACATTGCAAAAGATTGAATTGATTTAACCAACGTATTCAAGGTAAAATCAATGCTAATGACATAAATTATATTAAATGGAAAAAATATATTATATTTATACTTTAAAACCATTCAATATTATAATTTAACCACATAAGTTATTACGAGGAAAATGGTGTTTTTAATTATAATATATCGTGTTTTTACTATTCATTAAAATATGAATGTTTTCAGAATAATATGAAAAATTTATCGAAGGTAAAATTTAATTTCTTGATTCCAAATAATAATTTTATTTTTTAAAATTGAACTTATAAACATGTGAAAAAATATATTTAATGTTGGTGCGCCATCAAAAGGCGGAAAAACTGCATTTTTTGAAAAATAATTATTTTACCAGAAAAATTTATTTTGTTCTTATAACTTGTTATAGAAAATGTGTAAGATGAATAATAATTTTATAAAATTAAAAATTTAGTTAATACTATTCATAAAGTCTAGTCAATAATAAAATTATAATAATATATCGTTGTTAGTAACACCCGCTATTGCGTACAACACACGCTATCAAGGAAGGTCTCGATTTCGTGTAATACAAGCCAAGTCAGGGTTGCGTGTCATGAAAGACCCATTTGGTGTAGTGTAAAACACAAGACATTAATGAAATTAAAAAGAATATTTTTCATAAAATCTTGGGGTGTTACAATCTCAGTGTTGACCATGGAATAATATTTTTGTAGTTTTCCATTTTATGCTGTAATGTAATCCTTATGAATGCATCTAGTACTTACAAGGATACTAAACTAATCGATATTTTGAGACATGATATTTTGTGATCATGCCAATGTTATATTATAATGCACCGACTCTGGGTAACTAGGGTCAGGGCATTACACATATGGGCCTTAGAGGTGGTGTCTAATGATCTGAGTGTTATCTTGAGCTCTAGGGGGTTCCATGTGAATCTTTTGATGTCTGTGCTGAGTTGTGTGAATGTGTAGTTGGATATGACAATAGTTCATGGAAATAGATGTTGTATTCTATGAATACAATTAAGATTGGGTTTTGACCTAGGTAAATTCTCCATTTTATTATTTTAGGACATTGTGATGTTGAGTAAACCTTGTCCATGTGATGTGGTGTCATGCTAAGGGTGGAGTTATATGACGTTCTAGATGGTGGTAATGTCATGATAATGAAATTATACTGGAATTTAGGAATAGAACATAGTGGGTGAGTGCGGTGATAATTATTGGCATCAAGTTAATAAGAACATAGTAATTGTGAGAAAGTGGTGGCGTACCATTCGTGGTAGGTGTGTGTTTGGGGATATGCCAGTCAGATTTGGTCCAACATGGGATAGTATACGTGAAATGGTTTGGTAGGAGGGACCCTCCTATGAATTATTGTTTTGGCGGAAATTTCCTTTCTAAAATAATTTTTTAACTTAGTGAGGTTAGTATTATCTTATTCTTTTAATGGATGGTATTGGGAAGTCCTCTCGAATGGTTTTGACTATTCAATTGTATAAAAAAGTAGGGTCATTCCTATATGGATGTTTGGGTTTAGTTATCTAGAACATGTTTGGTGATGTGAATATTTTATTAATGTTCAAGTGGGAAATTTTTGGATGTGCAACAACCAAGTGTCTGGAAATGTTAGATAGAACCATACTGGATAATTGGTTGGTGAATGATGTGATACGTGTTTTGAGTTTTAAAGAATCGTATGGTAACCATTCAAGTGAGTAGGCCCTAATAGATATCCATGGAATGGGGATAGCTGGTTGAGTACCTTGGAGTTTGGGTTGTGTTTGGGTGTATAGTTGTAAAATATAATTATCAGGAAATGTGATGTAAGGATTATGTGTTTTCCACCGTGTGACACCAGTTTTTTCACTCTTAGAGTTTGGTTAACTTGAATATTAGTCCATGTGATTTGGGTCATGAGTTGTGCCGAGGATCGGGCCAAAGAGGTGCTTCTTGTTTTTATCCAAGAATAAGTGATGTTGTGTGTGATGTTTCCAGATGTTTTTATTTAGGATATGTCTCCAACGATTCCTCCATGAAGTTCTCGTGTTGGGAATGGTTAAATTGCATTATTTCTTGAGGAATTGTCAGATCATCTTGTTGTTTTAGTGAGGAATTATTATGGGGAATGTTTGTGAACTTGATTTTCATTTTATAGGATTGGTAATGTGCAACTAAAAATATAGAGGATGGTAATTGATTGGCATGATTAATAGAATGACCATTAGTTATGAAAGGGTAGTGATGCTTGGAAGAGTGGCTCGAGGATGATACTTTATAATGTCAGGAGGATCTAAGATCCCGATTTTTCTTAATGTATGTTTTTATTTTTGTTCAGATTGGTACTATTCGTTTTTGGATATAAATGTGTTTCCCAAAGTCCTTGAGAAGGATCAGGGGTGTTTCGGTTGTTCGAGACATGAAAAAGGGGGAAAATGGGCTCTCTGAGAAATATGCACGATTTTAGAATGTTTTTGAAAACCATTTTATGGGAGACCATGAAGGTAGTATAAATCAATAGGGTTTACGAATGGTCTAGAAAACCATGTGAGAGAAGGCCATATGATAAGTATCCTTCGCACGACTTTCACAAGGTTTTGAAAATCTTGTGTATAAACCATGCATCCCAAAAAAGTAGAAAAAAATTCCATCCTAGGATTTTAAACCACATTTCAGGATTCTTCTACATTTCTCCCCTTCATCCATAGTGAAAAACATGGACGAACCAAGCTTCCAAGAGATGGTTATCCTTTTATTCGTTGATGTTTGGAGATCCGTTGGTTTTGGATTGAAGCCTTGGGTAATTATAACAATTCTCTTTATTTTTTTAGAATATGGCATGTGGTTTCTCCCATCTCATTCTAAAATCCTAATCCCCGCATTTTCATTTGTAACTTAGGTTGGAGATTATTATTATTATTGAATCCAGATCAAAGACTATGATTAGGAGTGTGTTCATTATCATATTTGAGGTATGTGTTCTATAAGTTTTATTCCATAGTTTTATTGTAGATTTGTACAGGTTTGTTTCGATTTTTCCATTCTCTTGTTTTGTGTGGGTTATATTGGGTAGGATTTGGTATAATGGGTGTGTAACTGATTCCTTGAAATTGTTACAATCCCTATGGGATGCATGGAGGTGGGATTAAAAACTTTAGGGCCACCCAGGGGGTGTGGTGGAAATCCCAGACATAGAGAGTGGTAGGATTGTGTTAAGGATTACTAAAAAAAGTGTGAATCCATTTAGATATTGTTTTAATGATTTATTAGGTTTAAAATGGAATTATAATAGATAGTACTAGGCTTAAATGGCATAATTGGTTGTATTGAATGACATGGACTCAAGAAATTTGGGTTTGATGTGATTATTTTAATTGTTTAACAAATTTTGGTTTGAAATAAAAATAGGGATAGTGTATATTAAATTTAAAACATGTAAAATGAAAATTTAGTGAAAAGGGGGAGATATGATAATGAGATGCAATGAGGGAATGGATTATTTTGTTCAATGGTTAATTACATAGTAATTATATGGTAGACCTAATGGGTTGAATGTAACAAAATCTTTCTGTTACGTAATATGAGAAATGTACATGAAGTTATAACTAGGCTAAATGGATTATTGTATGGTCAATGATGAATTTTAAAAAGACATTAGAGTTTTTGGATACACCTACTAAGTTAAGGAATGAGAATGTGAATTTGTCAAGATGGATATGAATTATAATTGGTAAATGTGTTAATGGGTTACAGAATGATATTAATTCCCATTTTGTTGAAATGTGTTGTGAATTATAATGGCATTGAATAAGATTGGATGTGTTATGGTATGGTTCGGGTGACTGGATAATTAAGCTTCTGCAGATGGGTTGGAAGAGTGGGGTATTGACATGAGGCTACACTCCCACGGATTGAGTTTTATTGAGGATCTAAACTTCACCCCAAAATGAACAGGTTAGGGAAGGGATGGAGGATCCATTCCCCTAACGGTCACATTCCACCCATACTAAGACTTTTAGGTGTGGATAATGAGTTTTTGTGATATGTGTATCCCTAGAGAGATAGGGAAGATATTTATTTCCCGTATGAATTTTGATTTATTGCATTATACCCTTATGTAGATGATATTTATGAAAAATCTAGGGAAAATATAATTAATTGGATTTAGTAATGAAGATGTAATAAGGAATGTAATTGTGGTAAATGATAAGAATAAATTAACTAAACTTTGTTAACTTATGGGACCTGAAATATCCCTTTTTTCATACCATTTAGGTTGTTCTTTTTTGCACAATTCACTATATTTGAAATTTTATAGGCACTTATGGTGGTGGACTACTTAGTTTTGTACTGACTAACTGATCAAGATGATTTTGGGTACCCGAGCATATCTCTTGATTGCAGTTCAGGACGAGGGTAGGGGCCCTAATCTAGGATATTGAGTTGGTATCCGTAAGTACATGGAGAATTATCCAGACATACAGTCATGACCCATTAGGATATTTGGATTTTTGTTTTATTTTTGGATTTATTCATATTTGTCCAATAGAATCGGAAGGCATGTTTGTATTTGATTTACGGTTTTTACCTTGTTGGGAAACATTTGGTTATGCATGATTATTGGATGTCTCATATTTCCTCCGTTATTTTATTTTTGTTCTGATTTGGATTACTATGGTAAAGAGATTATAGTCTCCCCCACATGACTTATTAGAGCTACGCTGCTAATCAGAAACATCTGGCATATTGGGAGGCATGGTTGAGGTCATGTGACGAACCACCTCAGTGCACTGGTTTACTTCCTTTTGGGTCAGGGATGTTATAGATATTATGAAATATTCATGGGGAAGGGATTATGTAGTCCATTTATTAATAATATTATGATATTAGTTATACATCATTATCATGGACATAAAATTAACCTAGAAAAGATATAGGTTCCCACATTTGCGGAGAACCTCATAGAAATATGATATGATTTATTATTATTATTTAGTTGAATTACATAATTTTTATGGACATGATAATTGGTTGTTTGGATTTTAATAATAGTAGGATACATGATATAATTTCATATAATATATTTTAAAAACTTAATCATTCATTCAACCCCAACCAAACCCTATCGTTCCTTTTGATTCACATTTTGACACCTTATTACTTCATCATAGACATATTTAATAAATATTATATTGTTTATATGATTTTATTAAAAATTAATTATTATAAACCATTTAATCTATATACTTTTATTGTAAAAAGATTTAGAATTCGGACTAAGGGGTGTTTACATGTAATTTTATAAAATTTATTTGAATTTAATATATTTATAATTTGTACACATGTCATTTAAATAATGATAATTATGGAATTCTTAATAAACATATATAGTGTGGATTAAATTAGAAAATTACTTATTTTATGACTAATTCAACAAACTCATATTTTGAATACACTATACTAATTAAGTGATTTTCAGGGCCAATCATTATATATTAACTTAATGAATCACTTGCAACTATTAATTTTTTTTACATTGGATAGTGGATTTATCCGTCTAATATATATATTAAATGTTAGAAGATGTGATAGAAAATATTTTTATGATATTTTATATTATAAATTTCATTATTATATGTTTCAATATTGTTTTTCTTTTTATACTATAATATTATTTATTATTATTTTCTATTGATATTTTTTATTATTCAATCCATTTTATTTATTTGATTCTTATTTTATATTAACATATGTAATACACATCCCCATATTGATAATCTGATTTCACTCCTTATTGATTCCCCTTTCATAGGGAAAATAATCGTGAATGTGACAAGAGATCTATAGATATGTAATGGTAAAATAACGTTGATTGTTTTTGTTTTTATGATCTAATATATATTCCCAATGAATTGAAGTGAAAAAATAAAAATTTTGTTACATTACACTCTATATTATTGTAATTAAGGGAAATATAATGAAATACTAAAAATCCATTTCTATATAGGCAGATTTAGTTATGTTCTAGTTTGTATTTGATAATGTTTCATAGAATCCTATAGAAGAAGATTTAGATAATAAACTCTGGTTAAATATTAGATACAATAATTCATTCATAAATTGTAAAAAAATAATACAATGAATATAATATTTTATATGAATATTAAATAAATTCATATGAATCATATCCTATTTTCATGTTTTTTTATTCATGAGATAATTTTCATTTATTTATGTATCACATATTTAAATGATTAAGACCCGTTTCACCAGATATTATCACTATAGGGATCTACCAAATGATAAAACCAATGAATATATTATTGGATATCCACAAACTATCTAAATAATAGGTTTATTTTCTCAGGTTATGAAATATATCTACCAATCCATGATACAAAGAACAAAAATAGTATAATTATTTCATGACTAAAATAATACAACAGTTAAATAGTCTCCAAACCAAAAAACAAAAAATTTTAATTTCATGGAGGGTAATAGATAAATTTTTATTTACAAAATTTTTAACACTTGCACATAACCATAATCATTGATAATTTTTCAAAATATTTCAAATAATATAATTATTTATATTACATTGGGAAAGTGATCATAAAAAAATTATAATCTCAAACAATCAGTAAGGGAAATAAATATCATAATATTCTAGAATAGAAACATGAAAGATTATATTATTAAGAAAGAAATATAAAAATAACATAGCATTTGAAAATTTATGAAAAAAGTGATAATGAATTATATTTTAATAACTAAAATTTTATGGTTGTGTAAAAGATATGGAATTTCACAAAATACAAATTAATAACCCAAAAAATCGGTGCATAACATAAAAATGTGAAATGTGTTAAAAATTGTGAAATAACAATGTAAACATGGAATAACATATAAAAAATTAAAAAAGTGGACAATTCATAAAAATATTATTTTGTATCATTTATATCCATGTTACTAAAAAAAAATTTCACTTATAAAATTGTGAGTAGATATAAACACATTCACAATAACCATTATTGATCTCATCACTATGAAACACCATTTAAAAAACTTCTATATCATTTGATATATTTGATTTTAAATTTATTTTAGTGAGATATAGGAATGAATACTCTCATAAAAATTACATTTATCAGAATTATGAAAATTAAACAACCATCATCCAATAAATAACATGTTGAAAAATAATGGTTTTTATAAAACATTTAAAACACCAAATATCATTCCGTAATGTAATAACATGATATAAAAATAAAAATTTACAAAATGAATCACATAAATATATCATATATATATATTGATAAAAGAATCACATCATGAATGATAGTTCATGGATTGTAAATGGATATTTAAACAAAATAGTTTTCCAAAAACATTCGAAAACACTCAAGTGATAATTACTCTATAAAACAATATTTTGATGTGAAATAGATGAATTTTGAAAACTATAACATCAATTATTAAAAATAAATCATCTATGAAATTAAATTAATCAAATAAAAATCTTAAATTAAATAACATTAAAATATATATATATATAACACAATATTTTATAATAATGAATCGAAAAAGACATTTGGTTTTCAAAAAGACAAGTTATAATTCATTACAAAAATTATATTAAATGATTATATAAAAATATATAATTGAAAAAGATACATGTTTTCCAAAAAGAGATGTGAAAATAAATTTCCCACATTTACATTTCAAAAATAATCAATAATATTATACACCTAATAAAGAAATAATATTTATCAAATTAAAACTTAGAGTGGATAATAAATCTATTTAACTTTAATGGGTAGAAAAACCCTTTAAACATTTTAAAATATCATTCATTAAAACCAAGATATTTAATAATAATAGTGAAATAATTATATTAAAATATAACAATATAAATAAAGGGCCATTGGTGATAAAATAATTCAGAGATTACATGATGAAAAGAGAAAATTTTTGGGATGTATAATTAAAAGAATAGAATAATATTCAATTAATATTTTTTGGATTTTCTCATTTGAAATATAAATATTAATGAATTATTGATATCACTATAGATTATTTCTTTCCTGTGAAAAATTATTCTATAAAAACATAGAAAAAAACATAAGATCATAATAGGATAGAATAAATTAATTGAGAATGTAAACAGAAAAAAAAATATTATAACCTAATGAATAAATTTTTGTCCTGAAATACCCTTATAACCAATGTAATATTTGAATCGCAACACATATGGAGTGATAAATTCCAAATTCCAAATTAATTATCATGAATTATAGTAGGACCATGATAGATTGTTATAATAGGGAAATATACACATCATTAAAAATGATGAATTTTGTAATAAATAAACTTGTTTTAAGGAATCTAAATTTGTGAATACAGACACCCATATTCATTCATCAATTTTTGAACCTGAATTCATTAGAAAATGGAAATTTATTTTTTTTCTATAAGAAAGTAACCATATTCTGTATTTCTAAGAAAATAACTCTTAGGATGTATATAAATCATGGAAACAATAAATTGGTGTGTCACAATAAAACATGACTCAATCTAGACACATTAACATGGAAAAGTGAATAAAACATATGAATCATTTGATACCAAAAACCCTATGTATAATAAAATGAAACTCAAAATTAAATGTATTGAAAAATTAGAGAATCATGAACCCAAAATTACATTTGGGTCATAATAAAGCCAATATAATCCTAATCACTATGTATAAAATAAACATGTTCCAATAAATTGATATTAAGATGAAATCTATTCCCTTATTTCCTTATGTAGTCAAATGTGATTTAATAGTCATTAATAAAGATAAAATTTCATAATAAAATATTGTGGAAAAAAATTCATTTACAAAATTATTTTTAATTTTTGTTACAACATACGTACTTATAAAATAATTTTCATTCATTTTAGAATTTAAGAGTCCAATATATTATAAATATATTATGTAATTAGTGGAATTTATTTAAATAAAATTTTTCCGTAAAAATAGAATAGTGAAATTTAATTTAAAAATATTAATAACATTTAGGAATATGTTTAATGAGATTAGACTATATTTATATAATTAAACAACGAAATATTTGACATCAAAATGAAAAATTAGGGGTTGTTTTTTTATGACATAGAAATTTTTATTTACAAATTCATAATTAATATAATAATTAAAAATAAAATTTCCAATCATAAGATAATTTATTAAATTTTCATTATATTTTATTATTATTAGAATATTATTTTATGAGACCTTAATTAATTTAACAATGCGCCATAAAATATGTTATAATTTGGAAATCATTATTTTATGAATAAATAATGATTTTAATTAAAATTTTAATATTTTAGATATAGATAAATATTTTTGATAAAAGTAGTTCATTTTTTAATTTTAAATTTATAAAAAAAATTATATTTATATTTTGGGGGTTTTCAAAAATAAATGAATTTTTTGGTGAATATTGAAATATGGTAATGTATAATATTTAACATATTCAGGAATTATTGATTCATAAATGATTTATTACAAATTTAAGCACAAAATCTCGAAGTAAAAATCATTATATTAATATATTTACTGATAGAGTTCATTTTATTCATTGTGTTGAGACAATATAATAAACTAATGAATAAAATAATCAAAAAGCACGTCATTCCACCACTATAAATACAACCCCTCACCACATATGTTTCTCACACTTACAAATCATTGAATATTTTTTATACTTTTCCAAATTTTATTATAGCGTCTCTTACCCACATACAAGGTCTTCTAGAGTCACCAATTTCCCAAAACCATGTTTCTTAAAAAAAATTGGAAGGAGATGATATTCAAGAGGTCAAATAAAAAAATCATTTAATATTGGTTTCAATTTCTATATTTTCGTAATATATTCTCAAATACATCATACAAGTTACTTGATAAATCTATTATCTTACATATACATTAATGTAATTTTGTTAAAATATTATCCATCATTAATCCTATCCTCTTCTCCTATTATTAAAATAAATTAAAACATTGTCTATGATCTGTCGATTTACATTCATCGTTGAATGTGTTTTTTGATTTTCTTTTAACTCATACATGGATGGTAAAAAAAATTATGGTTTAATAAAAATATAAAATAAATATTTTTTTATATTATGATCTATAACCATTATATAATCATTATATTAAATTATATGATATATGTTTATAATGGTCGTAAAACCCGCCAAAATGAATTAAATAATTTTCATTAATGTTATATTTGAGGAATCATCCAAATTCTAGAATTCAAATACATATGGTATCATTTGAAATTATAGAAACACATTAATTCCATTTCATTCAACTTTTTCAAATTTCTGCTATTTGATAGAAATTTTAATAAATTAACAACCATTGATACTATTTAATAAATTCACATAAAACAATGAAAATAACAAAATATTATCAATATGTCGGTAGAAATATGTTATTAAAAGATCAAATAAGTTGTTATGAATATGAATATAGTTACTTATTAAAATAATAACACTCTTTAATCCATTATACACGTGGTTTTAACATGTTTTACAAAATTCAAACCAAATGTAAGGGTTATATCTTGAAAAATATACTTTAAAATATCTATTTTTACAAAAAAAATTAATGTTTTATGGTTTAAAAATAAATGATTTATTATTATTGGTAATTGATTTTTTTAAGGGTGGGACCAATATATCATTATAATGAATATGTTATTTTTATGATGTATGTTTATTATAATGGTTATTCCAATAGTAATTGTGATGGTTACACCAAAAGTTAGTCCTGATGGTTACATCATAAGATAGGTGTGAATGTTATAATATTAGGTAGTTGTGAGAGATAAAAATCATATAGTATCTATTATAGTTACAATATAATGTATTTAATTCTCAAATATACCATTATAGTATAATTAATTCTTCCAATATTTCACAAAAATATATTGTTTTCATAAATTAAGTATACGATAATTTATTGGTGATAGGAATCTCTTTGTGAAAATGATTTCATATGTAAATAAGAATTCTTTAACTAGTGGTTTATTTCATTATTATTTTACCTTATTTATATTTTTTTCTCATCCCAAATTTAAAATTCTTTTTTATAGGTTTTAAGGATGAGTAATATTAAATAAGAATCCATGTTGAATGTTGGAATGTTTTATCATGAAATGATTTCATGTTTTCTTAAAAACATATTAAATATTAAATGGATAAAGTATTCTTAGTACATACATTTTATTTTTTTGGGTTTATATTTTGGAATTATATCATTATTTTCTAATACTCTAAATATAACAACCCAGACCCCGCCAGCCGCCCGAACAGTGCTGAATGGGTCGGGTGACACTACCTTAAGCGCACCTCCCATGAACACCAAATTCTGCCGACTAGCAGCGAGGGTCTGATAGGTATAGTGGGGAGGCTATACCCTCCCAGAGGAATAAAATGGTACTGGTCCGAGTAGAATACTAAATATGCAGTGGAAATAAATGACTCAGCAGACTCGAACTAGACCCACATAGAGGAAGCACATTCAATAACAATAAAATCGGAAGCAATATAAAAACAATAGTAGCAGAAGGTAAACAGAACGTCATGCTATCAATAAACTACAATAACTGCTAAAACAAACAAGCATGAATCCAAGAAAGTCATACAAATCAATACAAATATAATGGCACCAATGGAAATCCTATAGTAGCTACAATATAAAGTAAACATTCTGATGCAAGAAAAGAATAATAAACAAGTAACTCCAGTACGACATGACCTCAAGGTCTGTTCTAGTCTCCAAGTCAACGTCACTAAAGTCCAGCTCCTGAGGCTGACCCTCCACCTGCATGCAATTTCATAAAGTCTACACGCGTCCCGAAGGGCCCGTGTAGTGTGTGAGACAAGTCTGAGTAGGATACCATCCATAGGTGTATACCTAATATAAGTGTTTAGGCAGACATGCTTATACAAGAAAAACAGTAAACAGTGCAATGCCCAAAAGTAAACAAAGACCTCACTCGTGCTCAACAGCCACCAGGAAGTGTCACCTGCTTCGGCCAACGCCGAAAAGTCTGATCTGTAGCCCGACACCTCATGCCACCTGACACTATGTGTGTCAAGTACCGACGTCCCCAAGGAACGCCCAACCATCGTAACCCAGCTTGAAAGCTCAACCTACCCATAGAACAACATCTTGAGGAACAACGATACCTATCCTTAAAAGATAACCAGAGGGACAGTAATGTCTGCCCTCAAATCACGGCGAGCCTCTGCCCCCAACCTGATCGCCTCAATGCTATCTCCCGAAGGCCCCTCACCTTCCACGTGGCTTCCTATGGCATGCACCCCCAAACCAAATATACCTAACCACATCTACCAGGGTCCTCTACCCAGTGAGTGGTCGTACCACCTCATCTCGTAGTCTATCTATGTGCACACTACTCAAAAGTACCCAGTGAGCGGTAATCACCTCAATAAGTTCCCAGGCGACAACATCTCCGACACCTCGTGTCCCTGCGAAACTGCCGCTCTTGTCTGATGGTCTCGCCATCCAGTAACTGGAGCCAAGCCCAACCTGACAGTCCAACTGTCTCAATCGACATCCTTGACGCCCATTCCCGTGGTAGCAACCACCAATGGCAACCCGATCTAAAAGCCCCAACTTATGATCCCCATCACTCAAAAATGTTTTCGGGCCATTCCCAACACAACAAGCAGTTCTACACATGAAATATAACACATTGAATATTCATACTTGGGAGCATCACTTTAAACAGGCAATTACTAAACAGTCAATTTGCACTACCTGTTCTATCCCATACCAGTACCTAACTCATTCACAATTTAACAATTAAACAAAATAGTTTAACTAGAGACATTAAATAAGTACTATAAACCTAAAATTTTAAACAACGGTCCAATTCACATTCATTTAAGCACCCCCGGCTGAATAGCCCCAAACGAGCAACGACCTCTAACCCGGTCTTGTTCAATCACAATAGGGTTAGGGAATACCCAGAGGCATCCCACAATTCAGATAATGAAAAAAAGAATAAAAAGGTTTTTTCTCAACACCCAACATCACGCCCGAAGGTCGCCAGCCCCAAAATTCTAAAAAATCATGAAAGAAGGTATGCACCACCTACATCGTATGTGTACGATGCCACTCCTTTGATTTGAGCATCTGAATCGGACTGAATCGTGGTAGATCTGTGTTTCCTTAAAATCTGAAAATTCCGTTCGGATGTAATCTGCGGAGGAACAGGTGAGGAATCAAGGACGAAGAAGGGTGCGCGATGTTAGCCTCTCTGATGCGGTCTCGCTAACTCTGACGGATCGAAGAACGAAGGTCGTATGATGGACCTAGAAGGATTTGTGTTCATGGAGGTCTTTCGGACGAACTGTTCGTCCAAAGGGGGAGAAGAATAGAAAACTAGGAATGAGGTGTGACGATGCCTCGGTTGATCAAATAAAAAAAAGTACACGGTGTGTATTTCTCAAGTACACGCCGTGTATACGTGTTTTCGTACTCTGACTTAAGCAGAGTCTGGTACACGGTCTGGACCGTGTACACGGTCAACACACGACCAAGGTCTCAGCCGCTACATGGGGAAAGGGTACATGGCGTTTCACGGAAGGCTACACGCCGTGTAGATGGAAATTTACACCTGGGCGCTACACGACATGTACCTGGCCTCGCATGGGTAAGGGATACACGACGTGTCTATAAATACACGCCGTGTAGTAGGAAAGTTCTACAGGGTCTTCAAACGACATGTACTCGGCGAGCACACAACCGGTCACTCGGGTAACTCATACACTACGTGTAATTAAAGTACACAATGTGTAGTATGGAAATATCCAGAAACTGCCTAGATTTTCCAAACTTCTCAAAAACCAGTCAAAAGATTAAATAGGTCTGGGTTTTGACCTGTTTCAAAAAAAAACTCGGGTTCTTACAAACTCCCCACCTTAACGTAGCTCATCCACGAGCTACCAAACGAAACCAGGAGATGTCACCGAACACACCCATCCTGGTTAAACAAACCAGACTACCCCAGTCTCAATGTTCTAGATAAATTACTAAAAAGGGGCTTCCCTCCTTAGGAATCACCTACTTGTTCTCAACTCGAACAAAGCTCAATGAAAACAAATAAACAAACCAGGCCCAACAACCTATTTCCCGGACCCATGGTCCTCCCGTGATGCTTTGTCACCCCTACACCTCTTTAGTGCTCACATGTCGCTTCCGACACCCAACATAACTCTCACCGCATCGGTGTCAACCTCCCTGAGGTCCCGCACCTAATAGATGCTCAATTAAAGCCTAGTTCCATGCACCTCAATTAACCCGCATCCACGATGACCCGATGCCCACGACACCTCATGTAACCTGCATCCTTGATGCTCCGAATGCCAGACATCTCAAATATATAAATAAAACATAAAATGCATGTAATATGATTCCAATACCACTAACTAGCAGCTAGTCAGTCCAAAAGTATCCTATCCAGCCTGTGCACTCAACCAAACCTGCCTCAATAGGACATTCCACAAGAAAGTAAAGAAACTCATGGCCACACCCGCAGTGTACCTACCACCGTCATCGGATCTCCAACCTACTCAAACCCTGGAAGCTCCATGGATTGCCCCTGACCAGACATACGACTCCCTGAAGCCTGCCCTCCCTGCGGTGCTGCCCCAGTCTCCGGCCACAGACCCCTCAGCTGGGTCCTACTGTCCCTGTCATGTCCTCCGCGTGCAGCTGAACCTCGGCCACCCTCTCCTCGTACCGATCCTGAATCAACTCTTGATGCCACAGTCTGTCCTGGTCCCTGTCTGCTGGCTATCTGAGAATGCTGCCTGCAAAACCTCTCCAGATGTATGACCTATCCACACGCCCGACACTCCTTCGGGGGCCTATTGCACTGAGCCCGAACATGTCCTGGCTGTCCGCACTGAAAGCAAACCACCGCTAAACTGCCATGAGGTGGTCTAGATGAGTCCTTGGCCTGCCCGCCCTGCAGGAACTCATCTCTCCCTCGCATCCTATTGTCTGAACCATCACCTGGGGTTGTCACTCTGCCAAAACAAGAATTCTCTCTCTCGTTGCCCTCAGCTATGAGAGCCTGATTCACCGCCTCAGAGAAAGAACCCAGCCTGAAGATGTTCACGTGGACCCAAATGGCGTGTCACAAGCCATCCTCGAAGCACCTCACCCTAGTTGCATCATCGCTCCCCATACCAGGTGAAAAGAGAGACAATTATGTGAAAGTAGTTGCGTAGTCCATGACAGACATATCCCCCTGCTGAAGACTCAAGAACTCCTGAGCTCTCTCTGCCCTCAGCGTCTCCAGATAAAAGTTCTCGAAGAACCTGTCCTCGAATTCCTTCCACACTAGGGCCTCGTGCCTACGAGCCTGTACCTACACATCCCAACAACGTTTCTCTAGTCCTCTCAGCATCTACGTTACCAGTTTGACCCTCCGCCCAGGAGGCGTCTCGAGCTGCTCGAAGATCTTGTGCATACTCTCTATCCAGTTTTCTGCCACCTGTGGACCCCCATCACCCTGAAAAGCGGCGGGTGCTACGAATGGAACTCCCATGTCAGATACACCATATAAGGCTCTGTACCCTGCGCGCCTCTATCAATCCCAGGCAAGACACGAACTAGGCTAGCTCGGAGCTGCTCTTGGAGCCACAGTCTGAATGCTGCCAAACCCGGCTACTGCCCTACCTACAATGGATCCCAAACCTGATCCTGTCCCTGAGCCTGTACCTACGGCTCATGCTCTACCTACACCGGATTCTGAACCTGATCCTGCGGTACCATATCCTCTCCTGCCTGTTGCTCCATTCTATCATGAAAAAGTAACCCTCTGAATACCATAAATGGTCAGAAAGCCCACATATATATATAAAAATATATTCTATGCAGATAAGGAAATCAGTAAAAGGAAGTGCAAAACAACTATCCTTACTCCCCCTCACCGCAACCCATGCCCTCGGCATCCCAACCTCATGACCTCCTTACCCGCCCTCAACAGAGCCAAGTATCAATAGTACCTCAGGTCGTGCCCATCCTGACAACCAACATTGCCTCAGTCTCGACGACCAAGTCACCCAATCCTGACAGTTACACTACCTCAACCATAGTACATGCCTGCTCTCATAAGATCCAGACCCATATGTCATGCACATGCAATTCTAAAAATACAAAGCATGGAAAATACATCACCAAAAACAAGAAATTTTATCAGGAGTTGTACATATTCACATTTCAGAGCATACTTAGCATGACAATTGATTTTTATTCACATGGTATTATCACTTCACAAAAAATATGTGTAGTTATGAAATTGAAATACAATAATATGTGCCTATCAAAAGCCAAGAAAGCAACCCTTGCCATAACGGCCAAGGTTTACATATCATAATCAATAACATCACACAATAGGTGAGCCACCGAGGTGGAAATCATATCAACTGTAATCTGATAAAAAGAGAACAACAATTCCCACCCCCAAAAACTCAATCCATCCCTTGTACATTGGGCTGTAGGCACCCAAGAACAAGTTCAAAAATCATGTTCCGACAAAAACCTATCTCCAGTCTACCATATCCCAAATAGTAAAACCAACCGAAAAAAGAGATGTTTCAATCTCATTAGTAGCCAGAAAAACATTGGTACTAAATCCTTTTCATGAAATCCTCTGATACCACTTTGTAACAACCCGGACCCGACCAGCCACCCGAACGGCGCCGAACGGGTTGGGTGTCACTACCTTCGGCACACCTCCCCTAAACGCCAAACGCTTCCGACTAGCAGGATGGGTCTGATAGGTATAGTGGGGAGGCTATACCATCCCGGAGGAATAAAATGGTACCGATCTGAGTAGAATACTAAATATGCAGAAAAAATAAATGACTCAACAGACTCGAACCAGACCCGTATTGCGAAAGCACATTCAATAAAAATAAACAGTGGAACCAATATAAAAACAACAGTAGCAGAAGGTAAACAGAACGTCATGCTAGCAATCAACTACAATAACTGCTAAAAAAACCAAGCATGCATCCAAGCAAGTCATACAAATCAATACACATATAATGGAGCTAATGGCTATCCAGTAGTAGCTACAATATAAAGTAAACATGCTGATGCAATAATAGAATACTGAACATGTAACTCTAGTGTGGCACGACTTCATGGTTCGTGCTAGTCTCTAATTCAACAGCACTAAAGTCCAGCTCCTGAGGCTCACCCTCCACGTGCACGCAATTTCATAATGTCTACATGCATCCCAAAGGGCCCGTGTAGGGTGTCAGATAAGTCTTAGTAGGATACCACCTAGAGGTACATACATAATTTAAGTGTTTAGGCATACATGCTTATACCAGAAAAATAGTAAACAATGAAATGCCCAAAAGTAAACAAAGACTTCACTGGTGCTCAGAAGTCACCAAGAAGTGTCTCCTGCTTCGGCCAACGCCGGAAAGTCTGATCTGTAGAACGACACCTCATGCCACCTGACACCATGTGTCTCATGTACCGACGTCCCAAAGGCATGCCCAACCATCGTAACCCATCTCGAAAGCTCAACCTGACCATGGAATAGTATCCGGAGGAACTACAATACCTGTCCTCAAAAGATAACTAGAGGGACAGTGATGCCTGCCCTAAAATCAAGGCGAGCCTCTACCCCCAACCTGACCGCCTCAAAGCCGTCTCCCGAAGGCTCCTCACCTTCCACTTGGATTCCTATGGAAAGAACCCCCAAACCAAATATACCAAACTGCATCTACCGGGGGCCTCTACCCACTGAGTGGTCGTACCACCTCATCTCAGAGTCTATCTGTCTGCACACTACTCAAATGTACCCGGTGAGTGGTAATCACCTCAATAAGTTCCCAGGCCACAACATCTCCGAAACCTCATGTCCCTGCGAACCTGTCGCTCCAGTCTGTTGGTCTCGCCATCCAGTAACCCGGGCCAAGCCCAACGTGGCAGTCCAACTATCTCAACTGACGTCCGTGATGCCCAATCCCATGGTAGCAACCAACCAAGGTAACCCGAGCTAAAAGCCCCAACCTGTGATCCCCATCACTCAACAACGTATCTGGGCCATGCCCAACTCAACAAGAAGTTCAACATAGGCAATATCAAACATTTCATATTCATACTTGGAAGCATCACTTTAAACATGAAATTAATAAACAGTCAATTTTCACTACTTGTTTTATCCCATACCAGTACCTAACCCATTCACTATTTAACAATTAAACTAAATAGTTTAACTAGAGACATTCAATAAGCAGTATAAACACAAAAGCTTAAACAACGGTCTGATTCACACGCATTTCGGCACCCCCGGCCGAATAGCACCAAATGAGAAATGACCTCTAACCCGGACATTCTCAATCACAACAGGGTCAGGGAATACCTAGAGGCATCCCACAATGAAGATAATGAAATAAAAATGAAATAAAGAGGGTTTCACTCAACACCCGACATCACGCCCGAAGGTCACCACCACCAAAAGTCTACAAAAACATGAAAGAAGATATGTACCACCTACCTCATACTTGTACGATGCCACTCCTTTGGATTCAGCCTCTGAATTGGACTGAATCCCGGTAGATCTGCATTTTCGTCAAATCCAGCAATTCCGTTCGGATGGAATCTGGGGAGGAACAAGTGAGGAATCAAGGACGAAGAAGGGTGAGCGGGGGTAGCCTCTCTGATGCGGTCTTGATGCCTCTGAAGGATCGAATAACGGCGGTCGTACAACAGATGTAGAAGGATTTGTGTTCATGGAGGTCTTTCAGATGAACTGTTCGTCCAAAGGGAGAGAAGAATAGATAACTGGGAATGAGGCGCGACAACTCCCTGGTCGATCAAATAAAAAACGTACACAACGTGTATTTCCCAAGTACACGCTGTGTATACGTGTTTCCGTACACCAACTTAAGAGGAGTCCGGCACACAGTCTGGACTATGTACACAGTAAACAAATGGCCAGGGTCTCGGTCGCTACACGGGGAAAGGGTACACGGCGTGTCAAGGAAGGCTACACGCCGTGTAGATGGAAATTTACACCTGGGCACCACACAACATGTACCTGGCCTCAAAAGGGTAAGGGATACACGGTGTGTCTATAAATACACGCCCTATAGTAGGAATGTTCTACACAGTCTTCACACGACATGTACTCAGCGAGCACACGGCCAATCACTCAGGTAACTCATACACGGCGTGTAGTCTGGAAATTTCTAGAAACTGCCCAGATTTTCCAGATTTCTCAAAAACCAGTCAAAAGTTTAAACAGGGCCGGGTTTTGACCCGTTTCAAAAAAAAACTCGGGTTCTTACACTAAATATAAATGTTAATTAAAAATATATGAATGTCAATTAAGAAATAATTTCATAGATTTTGTAATGTGAATGTTTGAGACCATATAATTGGTATCAGAGCATAGTTTGGATAACATTAGGGGTTAAGATTATGTTAATAGAAAAAATAATTATTTTTTAACATATGGTTAAGTTTAAATGATATATAATGTAATTATAACCATGTTTCATAAAAGAAGATACATCCATTCGGAATGGTTTGCTTAAAATAAATAGGGAATTCGAATTAGGAAGGCAATAAGAGGATGACAACTTTTTCTAATCCACAACCTGGAATGGTGTGAATTAGGAGAATGTTTTTTTATAGTAATGGATCACCTGATACGTGGTATAAATGGTTTTTTCATCTGTGAAAGAGAACAAAAAAATCTACCATAAAGGAACATGATGACTGTTGAACTGTTTATATTGAAAAAACCTCATACTTTTAGTGGATCTTCTAAATCATGGGTGGATAAAGAGTGTATTAAATCACTATAAAATATATTTTATGTAATTGGGTGTTTATATAAGAAAAACTTTAGTCTTCATATTAATCTTTTTGATGGTGAAGCTGTCCAATGGTGGTCAATGGTCAAGAATATCATGGATTGGTGAAGAGATTGATTTCATGGAATGGGATTAATTTAAAAATCTATTCCTTTAAAATACTTTAACGAATAGGGTTACACATTTTATATAAAATAAATAACATGAATTCAAACAAAAGTAAGATTATTCAGTTTCCATGTATTAATAAAAAATTACTCAATTGGAATGGTACACTCTATATTTTATTCAAGATCATGCGAGTAAAACCAATATTTCATACTACGGATTGAAAACAATATTTCAAGGGTCATTGGCCTCTGATAAATTAAAATGTTATGAGAAACATTTATGTTGAACTTGGAGGGCCCACATATAATTGTTTTGTGATTATAATATGGACATTGAAAACTGAAGAAAAATACGGTTTAGATGGCAGAAAATATGTATGATTAAATCAATGAAGTATGAAGGTATACAAATCTAGTTTCTAGTATGTGGGAAGTGTGGTAAAAACTACCTAGGGTGATTCCATAAAAATATCTGTTGTGTTTTTTTTCTATGAGTATGGACATACAAACAATGATTATAATTAAAATGATCTTAATTGTAATTCCGTAAATAAAATAGTTTTTTGATTTAAATGTTGTGTGGTAGGGAATTATGAATCTACATTACCATTGAAAGCTATGAATGATGAAAAGTAGAATATATATAAGAATAAATTGGCATTTTATATTTTAAACTATGTCATAAATTTTTGGGACATCCAATGAAGTTGAAGTAGGTACATTGTTTGTTTACTCATATTTTTCTAATGTCTTGTTTGATATAGCTTCTACACATTATTTTAATTTGGATTTTTTTGTTTAATTGGACATTTCACCACCATAAATGACACTAGAACATACATTTAATATTTAACAGGAAATATAGTTGAAAAAAATAAAATATAATAATATTACTATTGTTTTTTATGGTAATAAATAATCATTATACCTTTTCTTTTTGAACATAGTAGAGGTTGATGATATTCTAGGTATGGATTGGATTTCATTTCATCATTCTATGAAGGATTTTAGATCTAATTTTTTTTCATTCATAAATAGATTTAGTTTTTATATAATAATGAAAAAATAACCTTAATAACATATCATGAATGTAAGAAGCTATTAAAATATAGAAATGAATGTTATCATGAACATATTGTTGAATAAAATGGAATTATTAATATTAATGATTTCTTTATAGTAAATGAATAGAAATTTTTTTCCTAATTAGTTTCCGAGAGTTGTAACTAACCAGGATGATGAATTTACCATTAAATTACCTCCTCTTGATAAGCTAGTTTCAAACCCACCTTATTTAATGTCTTAAGTGGAATATCTTGAATTAAAAAAATAAGTTGTAGCAGTTTCATGATAAAGGAATCATTCTTCATACAACTCCCCCTTGGGGAGATATATTTATTTCCTTGAAAATGAATATAGTTATATGGGAAATTTAATTTATTATAGATCATTGAATTATATAAATTATAAGAATATTTATCAACTACCTCATATTTATTACCAGTATGATCATCTCAAAGGAGCTCAAAATTTTTCACAAATTTACGTACGATGCAGGTACCATCAGTTGATGGTGAAATATTATGTCATTTTGAAAATATTCTTATAATCATCATATAGAAATGATGAATTTACTATTAAGACATGTTGCATAAACAAATTCATATGCTATATTTATGGGATGTATAAATAGAATTTTTCATGAATATTTTTATTAGTTCTTTGTTTTTTTGATGATGTGTCAGTTTATTTATAAATTCATGGGAATTTAGAAAAATAAATAATTATTTTTCTATGATTACATAATTAAAATATGTAAATTAAAAAAAATTAAAAATGTTAATTTTTAAAGATGATTTCTTTTCATGGTAACATTGTTAGAAAGGATGGAATCACATATAATCCTAAAAAAATACATCATTGATTAATGGAAAATTTCTACAAATGATTTAGTAATTTTTTTATTTGATTAAAAGGATTTTTAGGATGATTTTTGAAAACATTTCGAAATTATTTATCTCGCTAACTATGATTACAATTAAATGTGGTTAAATATATTTTAACCAAAGATAGTGTTTTTTAGGAATTGGAAAAAATATTGGTGAATGATCTAGTTTTGGATCTACCATCCAAAAAATAGTGAGTTTTTCATCTACAGTCATTATTCCATAAAGTTCCATGGTTGTGTTCTCAAAAAGAATTATCATGTAGTTGATTATGTTTTATGAAAACTAAAAACTAACAAGTTAAATTATCCCATCGATGATCTGGAATTAGCTGTTTTGGGTTTATTTTTAAAAGATTAGATATTTCATTCATATAAGTCCAAATATAAAATTTATTCTAACCATAAAAGTTTCAAATATATATTTACTCAAAAGTAATTGAACATGAGGTATATAAGGTGGCCGAAATTAATAATGGGTTATGATTGCACGATCTATTACAATCATTGAAAATAAAAAAAAGTGGTATATTCATTGCATAAAAACATCTTGAATCATTAACTATGTTTATTTTTTAACATTACCCCTTGTATTAGGATATGATAAATTTTTTATTCAAGTTGTTGGTATAGGAAATTCCTCTCTTTTTAGGTGGTAATAGAGTCATCTAGCCCAGAAATACTTAATCAAACACATAAGGATGACCAAAAGAAATATAAAAACATATAATTGGATAAGGAAAGATTTTTATTTGTGAATTTAACGATGATAAATATTATATCATGAAATTTCAAAAGAGATTTGTCATTCTTTTTTATTTCCTAGTGATGAAATAATTATTACCTAAATATCACAGTTATCTTTTTTCAGTTCATCCTGGAAACATTTAGATATACAGAAACATTTAAGAGTATGACTTTGGGGATGTAATGAAAAGAGATATATATAATTTGACAATAAAATATTAGTCTTCTCAGTAGGTTAAATCTACTAAAAAACATCCAAAGTGTATGCTTTATCAATATTAGTTCCATAGTGGAAATGAGAAAATATATACATTGATTTTTTAGTGGAACTAACAAGAAATTATCTCGGTGACAATTTGATTTGGAATAATGATGATCAACTAAATAATTTTTCACATTTCTTTCCCATTCAATTCTCCCTTACACAAGTCACAATTTGTCAATTGTACCTCGAAGAGGTTGATAGGTTGCATGGATTTACTATCTCGTTTTCATCTAACCATGATATCATATTCACTTGATAATTTTTTAAAGTCCATTAGAATTCAATAGGAACAGAATTATGTTTCATTACAACACTTCATCATTAATATGAGGGACTGACCAAATGATGCATTTTGACATTGGAGGACTTTTTATGATCATGTTCAAAGTAATACCAAGGATTTTGGGATCATCATATTTCTTTAGTTTATTTTACTTATTGTAAGTTGTTTCATTCCAGTATACAGATGGATTGATTTAATTATTATATGTAATGTAGTGTCAAACTCAAGAGTATTAGGATGATGTCATAGAATAGATGTTAATGGGGAAAAAATCAGTAGAGGTGGTGACATAGAAAGTTAATAGGATCTAACAACACATGAGGATATTTCATAGTATGTAGAAAAGTTATAAAAATAATAGGTTGAACGAATTTTCTTTCAAGGTTAGTGATCATATTTTAATCAAAATTATTACATTGAAAAGTGTAATTAAATTTCACAATAATGGAAACCTAATACAACCATTCGTGGGACCTTATAAAATCCTACGGAAATTTGGACTAGTTTCCTACATAGTACCTTTGCCTTTGATTTTATCTGAGGTATACAGTGTATTTCGTGATTCATTTTTTAAAAATGTTTATTCTAGATTTATCTCATGTTGTACACCTATAATTAGTTCAGATGGAAGATAACCTTTATTATGAGGAAATTCCATTTCCTATATATTTATTTTATTGATAATGTATTTCATAAAAAGGTAAATCTCCATGTTATGGTTTGGTGGAGAAAACACAATGTTGAAGAAGAAAATGGGAATATGAAAATGAAATGAGGGAATGGTATCCTCACTTGTTAAATAAATGAATATAAAATACAAGGATGATATTTATTGAATGGGAGATAATTACCAACCCATATACATATAAAATATTTTTTCATTCAAGAATTAAAATTTTAAATTTTGTTATAAATGTATGATGAAAAAATGGAATTTATAAAAATTATGGAATCTATAAAAATAGAACATTAACAACCCCTATGAAATTTTAAATAATATTTACTTATCATATAAATTAAAATATGATATATTTATTTCATGGAGTAATTAAACAAATGTATTTAAATTGATAAATTAAGTGTTAGTATTTTTGGGACAAATAAAATTTCTTTTAAATTTTTTTATATAATATAATGATTTAGAATAATATTTATCTTCATAAAATATAATCATAATTTTTTTGATTATAATAGAATATTATTATCCCTTAATTAAATTTTCATAGTGCAAAAAAATCATTTAATATTTTATAATTGTTATTTTTTGAATAAATTATATATTAATTAAAAAATATATTTATCAAATTTATAATATTATTTTCATAAAATATAGTTCTTTTTATCAATTAGACACATCAATGTATAATAACTGTTAATTTTTGGTATTTTTCTAAAATAATTGATTTTTTTTGTAAATAGGGAAATGCTATAATTTGTTGTATTTTACTAATTCCTGAATTATTGAGTAATAGATGATGTATAGAATATGTAAGCCCAAAATAAATTTTTTTTATAATATTAATATATTTACAGATAAGGTTCAAAATATTCTCATTCCTGAGAAGAGTGAAGAAAAATAATGAATAAAATAATCCCAAATGCCCTTGACCTCCACTACAAATACCACCCCTCACCACCTCTTCTCCTCACATCTCCAAATACTTTTATCTTGTTTATATTATACCTTATATCATTACCATGTCTATTCACCATATCCAAGGACTTCTTGGCTTAACAAAATTCTAAAATTAAGTGCCTCAAGGAGGTCCTAAAGTATAAGAAGTTACCGAGGAAAGATCCACATTTCTATCATTTAAAATATAATTTCAATTTATTATATTTTCCTATTATATAAAAACCTACCAAAATAAAATTTCCATGATAAATATAGTATCATAAGTGTATTTTAATTTTATTGTGTTAATAGAATATCCATCCTCACAACTCTCTTATTCTCCCCTTATAAAAAAATGAGAACAATTTTTCTGATATATCGATTTACAATCATCGTTGAATATATAATTTCATTTTAATTTATCTCCTACATGGATGGTCATATAACAATAATTATAGTCATATCATATTTTTTTATACCTATTATACAATTATAATGTTCTGTTAAAAATATATAAAATGATATTAAATAAGATTATATATGTTTTTGATGGTCGTCAAAACCGCCAAAATAAATTAAATCATTTTCATTAATGATTTATCTAATGAATCATACTCAACTAGAAAATATGGAATCATTTAAAATTAGGGAATCATATTAATTCAATTTGTATCCACTTTATTATTTTTTCTTCCATTCAAAAAGAAAAACCACAATGAACCAACCAAGGAATCATTAAAATAAATGCACATAAAAAATAAAAATAGAAATATATTATCAATTAATGGGTGGAAAGAAGTCATAAAAAGATCATATAAGGTATTAATAATATTAATATAGTAATTAAATAAATTAATAAAACAAGTTAAACCATTTTAATGTAGTTTTGAACATATTTTAAAGATGTCATCCCAATGTAAGGGAATTTTCTTTTAATATACTATTTTTAAATTTCTCTTTCTATATAATTCAAAATGACAATTTTTATGATTAATGTATTCAAGAATTATGATTCATGTACATTTTATAAGATTAATGGTGATACCTATATATCCATCAAAAAAATTGGGTATGTATATATTGGATGTTTATAGTAATGGTTATTCCATGTCTAGCTGTGACGACGACACCATAAGGTTGCATTGGCTGTTACATAATAAGGTAGCTATGAAGGGTACATTTTCAAGATTCAATGAGGGTTACCAATAATATAGTATATAAAAGGGTTACAGTTTTTAGAATTTAATTCCCCATGTTACATTTATGGCATTATTTATGTTTCAATGTTTTATAGAAATATCATGTTTTCAAAACCTAACTATATGATTATTTATAGCTGAGAAGTATGTATTTGTGAAAATTATTTCATATTTTTATATGTATTCAAGAAATAATGGTTTATTTCCTTAATTTTAGTCCTTTACTATAATTTTTGTTCCCATCCCATGTTATATATTTATTTCGTAGACTTTAAGGATGGGTAATAGAAAAGAAGTAGCCAAAATGAATAATGTGATGATTTTTGGTGAAATAATTCCATGTTTTATTTGAAATATTTCTATTGTGGAAAATGGATTTTGTTTAAGGATTACAAACATTTTACAGTTGCGGGTTCATATATAAGAATTATTTCATAATTCTCTATAACTCTAAACTAATTTTTTTTTGAATATAATAATGTCAACTGTAAATGAAATTTCTATATAATGTAATGTTTCACATATAAAACATATATTTTTCATTCATATATTTATGAATATGTATATTAGTTAGTTTTACCTTTTTCCCATATCTAGTGTTTACAGTTTGGAATGTTTTCAAAAGTATCATTGTAGTGATGATGGTTCTCAATCTCATTCTAATGTTCATCCTTAATATTTTATAAAAATTAATATATTTGATTACATATAATTTTTTATTATTTTTCAATTTAATTTAGAAAATTATTCATTATTCTGGATGATGAAATCCAATGCGGTCATTGGTTGATAATTGTTAACCTATAAAGGGTATTTTATTAATTTATGAGTTAATTATTTCCATATACCTTCTAAAACCATTAAAAGAAACCTGAAATTTTATTTATAATAATATTGTTGAAATTAATTTCTCATAAACATCCATGAAATAGTTTCTTTTCATTTTTCATGTTGGCTATTAGACTGACTAAATCTTGAACACGCTTAAACTAAATTGGTGAATCGGGGAAATTAGTTTATTTTTTTATTTAATATCATTGACAATGAAGAATAATGATATTATTATTATATATTTATGTTTTTAAACATATTTTATGATTTTTAAATAAAATAAAACACATGAATACAAAATGAAAATCATTTTTTCAAGGTGGTGGTTTGTTGAACAACACTTGATTAGTGATTCCATTAATCAATTGATTAGAGGGGTGGATGTGGATAAAATATAAAAATTTATTAATAAATAAATAATTAAAATAATTAATATTTATTAACCATTATAATCTTTAATCCCATACATGTGAGTTTGTAATGAAAAATTAAACACATCACTTTTTTTGTGGGGATAATCCAGGTACATGCACTAACGATGAATCATGATTTTTATAGTAGATGGAATAAAATAAAATCGTTTGGTTCTATTATTATATTAACATACCAAAAAATAATTATATATGATTTTTAAATATACTGGTTTAATAGTTTTTTTATAATTTAATGACTAAATGTGAAATGTTATGAAATTTGGGTAACCAACATTCATACCTTAAAATTAATCATGATAATGTCTGTTGATTTGGGAGTAAATGAGTAGCTTATGAAAAATTGGTTTAAAAGGTTTTGTGATAGAATTAAATGAGATTATATTTTTTTATATGTACTTGTAAATGTAAAAATAAATGTTGATTATTAAAATTGTGGAAGGGGTTCTATTTTATTAGTGGGGAAGAGAGAATTTCCATGGAAATGGATGTTTTATACGGTATATGAAATGAAAGACATTAACTTTGGGGAGTTAGGTGAAAAAAGGATTGTAAAACATGTATTGAAGACATTGTAACAAAAAAATGTATTATAGGGGATTTATAGATCTTATAATTTTAGGGTTAATTGAAGTGCTTTAGATTAGTTTTCTAAACCCCCCTTACTATTAAAAATGTGTTAATAATGTAAATTATATTATTACTAAAATTATTTTTATACACTTATTACAAAAATATTACATGATAAATCTGAATTCCTAATATATGTTCTATAATTCAATTTTATAAACAATAGAATAGAACTATTTAAATCAAATAGTATAATGTGCTGAAATATAAAATTTTCCTCAAAAATGTTATTTTATTTATAACATGTCCTCTATAATATTTATCTTTTATTACCAATTAAATGTGTATTAATATATTTTATTATATGTTTATTCATAATATTTTATATTTAATATGATATTTATGTAATTATATTAAAAAATAAACAATATATAGAAAAATAATTGTTCATTGCAAAATAATTATTTAATAAGGGTAATAAATATTTTCAAAAGATTAATTAATATATAAACATAAAAAATTTGTCCAAAATTATATTTTATGAAGACTATATTATTTAATTTAATATTATTTTTATTGGATTTAAATAAAAATATAATATCAAAATAAAAATATATAACTAATCTAATTTATTTGAAAATATTACTTATGTTCTAAAATATCAAATAGTGGTTTCATATTCAAAAATGATATTCCAAAATATATTATTCTACTTAAATGAAATATATTTTCTTAGGAAGAAGGTTTCAAATGTTTAAGGGCATTATAATATATAAGTGATGTTATGAATTCCACAATATTTTCAAAAAAAATTGAACTCTTCACCTAATATTAAATTTTATTTTAAAAAACTAAAAAATTTGAAATAATATAATATAAACATTATATATACAAACTTTATGATAATTTTTTAAAATTTACATCTTATAATTTATTATATTAAGTTGAATATTAAATCATAAAATATCCTTAAATCATTAATTTTATATAGTTTTCTATGTATTATGAAAATTCTTTTAAAATTACTTCTAATCATAAATAAATCAGTCGTGACGAAATATCCAATTTATAATATACAATTTTTGAATAAAAAAGTTATTTATTAGATTCTTATCTCTACTACTATAGTTTATTCTTTATGAAAAATTTCATTTTATCTTTTCGTTATATATATATATATATATATATATATTCATTTTTATATATTTAATATTTTTTCCCCACAAATAATTCCTTATATATATATAGACACTATATAATGGTATAAATTGATATTTTTTGATGTTTTCGGGTAAGAAAACTAGAGAATTGTTTATTTATTTGAGGATAAATAATCAAATCCTTACATTCTCCCACATAAATAAATTTTTATCACATAAATTTGAAAAACATAATATAAGGGTAATTTTGTTAGGGAGGATACTAATTGACCATTAATTAGTTGTTTTACATACATTAATTTAGGACCTAAACTGTAATTTCCCAATAAATAATTTGTTATGATCTTTTATAAAAAGAGATAGTCCACTCCTAAAATAATCATATTAATTCAATATGATATAAACATATAAGTCGCAACATTCCATAAACCAAGAAAAGTATCATATGCCATGGATGTAACATTTTTTGAGCAGCTTTTAAGAAAATATTAATTATTTATTTGATACACTTTTTTTATTAGAATAATTTTGGACCATTTTCAAATAGAGAGATATAATCTTGGGGGAAATGGTATAATGATCACATTTTGTCATTTTTTTGGAGTTGATGGAGTCCTCATAAAAATGTGTCATTTGAGAGATGCACTATGTCATATGGGATATGGGATTCAGATTCGAAGATTAATTATGAAATATCATACTATATCATAAGGTATCGTTAGGTTTTTTGATCTGATAATGGATATTTTATAATACTTATGCCATGGTGGGATTGTTGCACTGTGGATACATGGTTAGTAAATTTTGTATGTAATTCCAATTTTGATATAAATGTATGTGATTTTTATGATAAAAAATCTAAATCTTGGGTGATTTTTATTTTGGTGTGATCAATGTTAGGGTTTATGGAGGGTGGTTAATTGGGGGAGGTTGTGGGGTGGTCATTGATTCTTACTTCATGTTTAGTCTATTTTCATCCATTGCACCCCATGTCCCTAGGGGTGGAAATGTGGATTGTGTTTTTATAGAATAAAATTCCCTGATATAATTTTTATATTTCTATATCTACGAATCTACTTTCATCCAAAAATTTTTCTTTTGAAGGATACTTATAGTTGTTGTAACTTCTATAAACTCATTCCTTCTGAAATCAAAGATATGGTTAATGCGTTCGTCTCCTATTAGGTAAGTGATCAATCAAAAAATTTTATGCCATATATTTTTCTTTTCTCACCATTGAGATTCATAAATATATCTGTTGATGATGGACCATATACATGTTTTGATAAATGGTGTTTATAGGTTTTCCTATTGATCATATATTTATCCCTATCTCTATGGGTATCCCCATTTTGGGTGATTTATCATTTCCTCATGGATTTAAGGTAGTCAGTTTCATAATGGTTCATCTAGAATTTCTAAACCTTGTCATTTACTTATTCTATGTGATATTAATAAATATTTTAGATTCATTGAAATAAATTTTATTTCATTTGTGATTTCAAATTCATTTTTTTATGAAAATGATACCAGTATTTGGTTGTTTGAGACGTGTAATAATTTTACAAATGATTGCTTCTAATAGAATTATTTTGGGAAAAAATGATTTCCTAAATTTCATGAAAACTGTCTTTAAAAGAAATATTATTTGAAAAAAGAACAAACCTAATGCAAAATTGTTATTCTATTTGATGTGAATGGAATATTGATATCTAAAATTGGGTATTTTGATTGTGATGTATGAAATGATTTTAAATGATAAATTTCTAGTGATTCGAGGATTATTTTATTGGATGAACATATATCCTCAGTATAGTTTGTAAATTATCACATGAAAACTATGATCGTTACAACTTGGTCATGAATGTTAATTAATAGAATGATATAAAACTAAGAATCATGATTTTCCCTAATTAGGTGTTGATTCCCAACATCTTGGACCATGGTATTTGTGCACACAGTGTGATGATATCAATGATGAGTAGTTTATGGGTTTGAGTTCAGGAAAATAACGAATTCTTGGGTTGTATACATGATGTTATGATATATTTTATTCGATGATTACATGAAAATGATTTCTCAAAGGATTTTTAATGGAACTAAATTATATAATTTTTTATATAAAAAAGTTAATTTTATCATATTTCGAAATCTATTACATATATTTTTATTATAAAATAATATTATACTTATAATATCATGCCATGCCCATTTTTATTTAAATTTAAATAATAATTGTTTTAATAATAATGGAATTGAATATGGAAAACATTATGAGACCCAACTAGTCTTTACATCTCAGACCATAACTTTTCCATTGGGTGTTGTTAGATTTTATAATCTTTAGTCTGAGAATTGAAATATTAACACTTAGGGATGTTAGATGTTTTTTATCTTTGGGACTCGAGTGGATCAAAGTGAACAAAGGAGATCTGACCAACTTTTTTCATCGATAATTCTTTGACTATTATCATGGATAATGTTCTATCTCTTGAAGATTTCCTATAAGGGTACTATATTACAAGTTTGATTTTAGTACTTTCGCCAATGGAATTGTTGAAATTCCAAACTATATTCCCTTATCTTACACATTTTTATTGAAGAATCATTCCATTTATTTACATGTATTTTTCAATAAGCCAGTATCTTTCCCAAGGGTATCAGGAATTCCCATCCAGACATGTAAGAGTAGGATCTGTTATCACAGTTGAGGTCTTTCTGGGATAGTTCATGAAAAAGTGGTATCAAAGTTCCAGGTTATGTAATGACCCGCCAATTCTCATTAACGTGAGAGTAAAACAAGTCATTAATTAGATTTATGTTGCATAACCAAGATGTGAATGGCTATAAATAAATGTTGGAGGGTTTCTAACACCATTGGGGGATGATTTACCCTTTAGTAAATAAGAAAATAAACCAACCAACAATTCACTATATGATTCATGAAGAAAGAAAGACAACACAACAACTTTATGTATCTCAAGCCCCATCATAGAATAAAAAAATTGAAAAATAATCTTCCATTAATGTACACAGAGGATAAACAACACATGAATATCAATAGACTACTTGACTCCATGCTCCATGAGCTCCAAGATCCACAATATCCAAACAAACCAAACATCATGTGGTAGTGCTAAAAATTTGGGTAACATTACCTTTTCCCCTATCCAAGAAGTTGGTATCTAAAATGGAAAAAATGATCCAATGTAGGGGTGAGTATAAATATTATTATGTTCTCCCCATAGACATCCCAAATCGCACCACTAGGATAGAAAAGTTATCAATATTTACATAAAAATGAACATATAAAACAATGCACCAAAAAAATTTATAACAAATATAAACAAGTTCCAAAAACTTTTTACAACAATGTTAAATCAAATCAAAATGAATCCAATTTCTAGTAAGTTATTTTTCCAGAAAAATAACTAATCAAATCATTAAAACCCATTAATCTTATCATTTGGCATACCCATTTCCTTGTTCACCACACACCCACACATGCTTGCTTCGTTTGATAGTTCTATACTCATGAGAGGTCTCTCGTACAATTACCTTGGGTCCTAATGACACATTCCCACAAAACAAGGTCATATCCCTTGTAACCCAATGGTACGTTCCCCTAATTGAGTGCATGTTAAGCATGAACTCACATAAACACCATTTATGCCAAATATTTCCATTTCCAAAACAAACCACTTCAATAAAAAAAAATTATTGAAAAACAAATCACAACCAATTTAAATGAAAGACAACATTTCTATAAATCATACCCTTTTAATGAAAACAACTAATCCCATTTATGTGACATCAATCCTGAATAACCCCTCTTTAAAAACCATGTTTTAAAACCAACAACCAAGGAATTCATTTTAAATCCCCAATTTTCGAGATTTCACAACCATCACTCAAGATGGTTTCCAAAAAGTGTTCCAAAAACCCATTAAAAATAAATTCAAAACCACAAAATCATTTCATTTTAATTACAATAATTTCTACAAATTGGAGTCAATAAATAAGCATAATAACTCAATGGTTTTGATAAAAACCACATCGAATGACGAATGGTCATGAAATCCGTGTTGATTTATCAAGAACCCATCATTGATCTCTTATCGAAGAAATTCCATGACCAAATTTAAACATATTTGGAATAGAAAGACTTATATCTACCCATAATTAGTGTAGATATAAATAAATGGGAGAAGATAAGAATTGTATCTACCTAGATCTATGAAAACAAACAAGATTGAAGAGTAACGATCACATACCTCAAGAATCCATCATTGATTCTACACGGAAATCCTTCTAATCGCCTACAAAATGTTATGGAGAGGATTTACTACCTCCTAGGGAGATTAATCCCATGTTATGTCCACACAGGAGGAAAATATCCATTTAGAGGGAAAAATTTGTGAGATCCACGTTTTTAGAATCTCACATAATTTCATGCACGGTAAGATCACACAGTTAGACAAACTGTTTGCTAACTCTGTGTTAGCCACTACCTCGGAAGACCCTCGCATGGACTTATCACACAGTCTCCAAAATGTGTTCCAACCGGGTGGGATCCACTGCCTCAAATGTGACAACTAGGCATGGTTTGGCCGCACTGTTAGACAAATCGTGTGCCACGCGTGCTACATCCACTTTGCCTCAAAACTTTTTTACAGGTTCTCCCGACTCTACCATTCATCGTGCATAACTTTATAACCAAGAAAGAATTTATGTAAGGGTTACATACCAGAAACTGGGGGTACTAAATTCTCCCCACCATAAGTCCTTCCATCCTCATAAAGTAGAAAACTATCACCCATCTAAATGAGATTTGGCCACCATTCCATCACTTTCTTTTCACATTCCCAAGACTCTTCCTAATTCTCACCATGATAACATAAAACCCACACTGGAATAATTATTTCTCCATGCATGAATTTCTATTTTCTATCCACAATCTATATCGGGATATGTATCAATGAAGAATCTAGCTCTAGGTTAACACGATCCCATCTGATCACATGGTTATGATCAGGCTGATACTTTTTCAACTGAGTTTCAAGGAACACATTATGCACTGAAAATAACTGTGGTGGTAATGCCAAATAATATTCCACCTCGCTGACCCATTCCAGTACATGGAAACTACCAATTTATCTAGGGTATAACTTTCTCTACATCCTGAAATGATGATGTCCTCGTCATGGAGAGATCCTCAAGAAAACAAGACTACCAAAATGACTGATAATGGTCTTATATAGTGATATTTATGTGATTTCTAAGGACTCTAAGATGTCTCCATCCTCTTTCTTATCCACTAGTTCATGTCTATTTTTTATTGGACAATGAACTGCCAAACTAGTGAGATTTCACCAGTTTCCACCCAGCGTAGTTTAGAATGAAAAGGACGCCTATAAAATGATTCAAATGGAGCCATATGTATTTTGGCCTGATAGATATTATTTTATGAGAACTCCACAAAGGTTATATGATCCTCCCATGGGCCACAAAAATTTATTACACAACCTCACAACATTAATTCAAACTTTTTTATCTTCAGATCAGATTTCCCTTCCGTCTAGGGATGATATGTCGTGCTCACAATCAAATGAGTCCCATGAGCTAAATGTAAGGATTTTTAGAAACAAGACATGAACCTCAGATCTCTGTCTGAAACTATTAAACTGACCATGCCTAGTCACCACTTATCATATGTATATTTTTGACAGATCCTCCACCATATGAGTATCATGAATGGGGATGAAATGGGACGAATTGGTAAGCTGATCCACTATATCCCATATGGCATCGTGTTTCATAACTTTTCATGGAAGACCAGTAACAAAATCCATCACTAATTGCTCCCATTTTCACTCTACGACAGGTAAAGACTGCAACATTACTACTGCTCTTTGATGCTCTAACTTGACTTTCTGACAAGTTAATCATCACAAGACGAAATCAACCACATTTTGTTCCATGCTGATCCACCAAAATTGTGATTTCAACACCTTATACATCATATGTGTACATGGATGTACATACCATTTTGAATGGTGGAATGTGTAAAGGAGTTATTCATGACAATACATAGGTACAACTTTATGATCTCTAAAACAAAAAATTGAACTCCAATTAGGTTTCCATCCTTCAATGGCCACCCAATAATTGAGTTTTAAACTCATAACCATAAATTCTTGATCAGATTTTTGTGCCTTTCTTTTCATTTTTACCAATTCAGGAACAAGTGTAGCTACAATGAAAACCGAAGAATCACCTCTGTCTTCACATTCCACATGTATGTCGGCTAGGACCGACATCAACTTCCATTCATCTAAAGCTTTATCTTCCAAATGAGAATATGAAATTCTACTCAATGCATCGACCTCTAAATTCTATTTTGCTTGTGTATACATCAAGTTAGTGTCAAACATCTGGAGATACACCATCAATCTCCTTTGGCTCAGATTTAAATATCATTGTGAGAAAATGTGTTTCATGATTTTGTTGTCCATGAACATGGTAAATTTCTCACCAACGGTATAATGTCTCCATGTTTTCATAGCATGGACAACTACAACTAACTCCATATATTTTTTTTGGGTAATTCCTATCATGTAGTTTTAACTACCTTGAACCATAAGCCACGACATTGTCACTTTACATGAAAAAGAAACACATCCCCGATCCCGACGCATCATTTTATACCAAATACCCCTATCGTGATTCTAGAAAAATCAATATACCTACTGATGTATTCTGAAATTTATTCTCTGAGAATGAAATATGGAATTCCTCTATCCATTGGAATGGAGATTTATTTTTTGTTAGAGCTGTCACATGTAATGCTAGTCATGAGAAATCACACAAAAATCTTTTGTAGTAACTAGCTAGACCAAGAACACTTCGTATCTTGAAGAAATTCTAATGTGGTTTCCATAATATAACAGATTCTTTTTTTCAAGATAAATAGAAACAACTTTTTTAGAAAAAAAATTTCCAAAAAAATGTACTTCCTATAACAAAAAATCACACGTTGATAATTTTCCATAAAAACGGTGATCTCTCAAGATTTGTAAGACTATTTCCAGGTGATTCTCATTGTAATCAAATTTATTTGAATACACAAAGATTTGATCCACAAACACCATAACAATAAAATCCATATATCACTAAAAAATTTGATTCATCAAAGACATGAAGACCGATGGTGCCTTCATTTGATAGAAATGTAGGACTACATATTGGTAGTGGCCATATCTTCTTCTGAATGTTATCTTCAAAATATCCTCTTGAACTCGCAATTGGTGATATCAAGATCATAGTTCAATCTTGGAGAACCACTTTTATCCACTTAATTGATCAAAATGGTCATCTATATATGTGAGTTGATATCTATTCTATATCCTAACTTGGTTAAGCTTACGATAATCAACACACATCTGAAGAGTTACTTCAGCTTTCTTCGAGAACAATACCAGTTCTTCCAATAGAGATGTTCTTGGATGAATGAAATCCTTTATTTCTAGATCCTCTAAAAACACATTAATTTACCTTAACTCTATTAAAGCCATCCTATAAAATTATGGAAAATAGAAATGGTCCCTAGAAAGAGATCAATCGAAAAATCTATTTCCCTTAGAAGTGGTAACCCTAAGATGTTCTTAGAGAAGACATCTTGAAATTGATCCACAACTACTTGAAAACTATTTTCCCCAATATCATACAATGATGTGATAGTCAAAACCACCAACTAATAAGAGATCGTACCCACTACTGGTGCCCACAACCTCTTTTCCCCTTTCATTGCCATTCTATATTATCTAAAGAGATGATCAATGTCATCCTCCGTCGTGAAACTAACTATTCTCATATAATATTTAATGTGATATTTGAATGTTTTCAACCAATACATAGCCAGAATTACATCAAAAGCATCCATATCCAACATCATGATGTCCCATTTTATTTCAGCTCCATCAATAGTTTTTGAACATGCTCTACACGCAAAGGCTTGACATTCTATTTCACCAAGAGGGGTTTTCAGTTTAATATAGATGGATTCATTCACAACATTAATCATAGTAATTAAATATCATGAGAAGACATGAATGAATGTGATTCACCAATATTGACGATCACTTGTATAATGGAAGAATTCAAAGGAATCGTACCTCTTACTGTAGATGGTCCATCATAATCATCAATAATAATCTTCTCTAGTTTGTAAAATTTATTTATCACTAAAATATTCTCCTTATTTACTTGCTGTGATTTCCCCAGTTGACGAGTCATGAATTTTGTAGAATCAACATGGCTATCTCTACTCTACTGACAAGACTGATTCTGCTGTCCTCATCCTGTCAAAGCGTACGATGCTTGTGACGCCTTAGAAGTGTCTCAATCACCTGACCATGGAGCACTACAATAATAGCCCTGAGGATATACCATTTTTTAAAAATTATGACATTTTATAGCTTGTTCCATATAATATTTCATTCTATGGTCAAGAGAACCACATTGAAAGAAACCATCTTTGATTTTCTCTGTAGTCGTGGAGGAAGGTTCACTAATCCCGCTGTCTGATTCTGATTTCCATTTCCACCTTAGAAATATGTTTCCCATTCCAAATTTCTCTCGGTAGGTGAGTTCCCACCATTAATTTTAGGTATCATCATTCCACCTCATATAGATCCTGAGACATCACATTCAGCCATAGTTGCTCTGTTCAAAATCTCTGTATAATTTATAATATAGGTCACCACAATCATTGATCGAATCTCCTTTCATTGCCCTGACTCAAAGATGCGTGCATTCAAGGATGCACATGTTGCAACCACTAATGCCAAAAGTATTAAATTCATGAATTTATTTTTATACTATGTGATAGAGAGGCCTTCCAGTTTTTGGATGAAGAATTTTGTCGTTATCAGGATATTAAAAATATGCTGATAGAATTGTTGGTTTATGAATTCCTCAAAATCCACCAATTTAAGGCCTTCATCTAATTTATCCCACACCTCTGGATCCCAGCACTGGTGTGAAATATCCTGATTCATATTCTTCACTACATTTTGATTTATCTCCATTGGTGTCTCGATAAAATATAAGATGCGGTTCATCCTACTCAACCACACCTCTTCTTTTCTAGGTTCATAATCACCTCAAAAGTTAGTTGGATTATTCTACATGAACTGGATTATTTGATCCACATGCCTTGGATCATTCTTCTAGTTCCCCATATCCACTGCATGAAAATAATGGACAATACTTTGAACCAGCTATTGCTTCACCCGTGGTCCAGGTTCATCAACATTCTCTATAACTTCTTCTGGATGGTTTCGATGACTACTACCTATTGAAATTTTTAAAACCAACTAAAAACTCTGTCAATCTCACTCTCTAGAAACCGATGGCTTATAATTTCAAATTCTATCACATCATCATTAACAAAAAAAATTTCAAAACGAAATTTTTCCATGTACAACTATTTTTTAGAAAATTCAACATGCTACTTGAAATTGAATCAATTTTCAAAATACACCAAATATATTTATATCAAAATCATTCATTTAAAAAACATTATAGCATTTTTAAAAAGATTATTTAATTGAGAAAAATCATAAATCATCTCTCACTTTTAGATATATAATCCTCGTGGGATGTAATTCTTCTAAAATGCATGCCGCACTCATCTCACTAGCTAAACACATGAGAATGATATTTATAACATTCTAGAAGTGTATCCAAAACACTTATGTACCCAACACAATGGTAATAATAAGTTCAGTATAAATGGGTTACCAATAGCCTTTTATGCTATACATTTCACTTTCTAACAATCCTACTCCTCATTAAGATTCCAACCCATGGAATAAGCCAAAAGGAATTCTAACTCCATGAATAAGAAAATATATGATTTGTACCATAAGGGAAGGACCATAATGATACCATTTGTAATGACTCACCAATTCTCATTGTCTTGAGAGTACAATGAGTCATTAAAAGGCTTTAAGAGACATTCACCAGATTCCAAAGGCTATAAATAATTTAATAAGGATTTCAAATACATGTGGGGGATGATTTATCCTTTATAAAATAATCAATTAAACCAACCAACCATTATCTATATGATGAATGAAAGAAGAATGGCAACTGAACAACATTATGTATCTCAAAACACATCATAGTATGAAATAATAGAAAAATAACCATGAATCAAATTACACATTGGATAAACAACACAATACTCTCTAAATACTATTGTACTCAATTATCTAATAGATCATAGCTCCAAAATATATGAAGATCCCAAACGTCACAGGGTAGTGCTAAAAACGTGGGAATCAATACATTTTCCCCTGTCCCAGAAGATGGCATATGCAAAAGCACAAAAGTACCAAAGCATGGGTGAGTATAAAACTCAATTGGTTTCCCCCAATGATTTCCCAAACCAAACCACTCAGATAGAAAAATATTACTCAGTTATATAAAATATTTTATATAAAACAAATCACTAAAAAATTTTAATTCCAAATAAAATGAAGTACGAAAAACTGTTTACAACTAGGTAAAAAAACCCAAAAGAAATCAATTTCAAGAAAGTTATTTTTCAAACAGAAAATATAATCTATCATTTAAAACCAATAAATAATATCATTTGGCTTAAAAATTTCTATAGTTCACAACACACCCACGCATGCATGTTTCATTTGATTGTTCTATACTCATGAGCGGTATCACATCCAATTAACTAGTTTCCCAATGACACACACCCTTGATCCCAGGTCACCTACCTCTTACCCCAATGGTACTTGTTCCTTATTGAGTTATTGTTATGTATGAACTCACACCATCACTATTTATACCAAATATTTCTATTTCCAAAATAATCTACTTCAATAAAACTGATCTTTTATTTAAAACCTAAGCACGTCCAATTTGAAAGAAATATATCATTTTAACAAAAAATCCCCTTATATTATAAAAATAATCAAATTTATGTGCCACCAATCTGAAAAACTCCCCACATGAAAACCTGTGTTTTAAAACCTAGGACCGATGTATTCATTTAAAATCCCCAATATTCCAGATTTCACAACCATCACTCAAGATGGTTTACAAAAAGTGTTCAACAAAAAAAATCACATTCAATTATACTTCACACATTCAATTTCAAAGCATTCTAATCAGTTCTAGAGGGTGGTATTGGGAAAGAAGACTCCTACAACAATGGTTTTGACAAAAACCACCACGAACAAAGAATGATCAAGAAAACCGGGTTGATTTTTAATGAAACCTACTTAGATCTATTCCCCTAGAAAGGCCAAGACCAAATATATACATATTTGGCATCCAAAAACATTGATCTACCCATAATTTTTATAGATCTATGAAACCAATAGAATTGAATAATTTTATCTAATTAGATCTATGTAGATTTATGAAACCAAACTAGAACGAAGATTTACGATCACAAACCTTAAGAATTCACCTTTTATTTTCCATGAAATTCCATTGGATCGCCTCCAAAAAACATGGGAGAGGTTCTTCTACCTTCAAGGGAGAATAATCCCGAGTGATGGCCTATTAGGAAGAAATAAGATCCATTTAGAGGCCAAAACATGTGAGATCCACTTTTTAAGTATCTCACATAAGTGCCTCCACATTTAGTTCACTTGGTTAGACAAACCATGTACAAACCATCCATTAACCACTACCTCAACAGACCCTTGAATGGACCCCTTGAACAATCTCCAAAATTGTGCTCCAACAATGTGGGAGCAACTACCTCAAATGTTCCAACTATGATTGGTTTGGCCCCCCGGTTAGACAAATTGTTCGTCACCCGGGCGACTTCCACATTGCTTGAAAACACTAATCTAGGTTCCCAAGACTCTCCCACTCATCAACATTTTCTTTATAACCAATAAAAACATTTAGTAAGGGTTACATACCAGAAAATGTGGGTACTATAGGTAATGTATCATTCCAGGATGTTTGTATGCAGTGGGTTTTCATGTTAGACCATAACAACAAGTTATTTTGAAATTATAAATATTTTTAAAACTAATATTTATAATATTATATTATTTTATAAAACTATTATAGACATAAATAAAATTGAGTAAAATATTAAATTTAAATTATTATTGAAAATAATCATATTAATAAAAGTCCAAACCCCTTAAAATGTTAAATATTATACGTAGAAAATTATAAAAGAGAATAACTAAATTGGGAGAATTATGATTACAACGACCAACTAGAATAATCCCTACCACGAAAAATAATTTTTAAATGAATCTAAGTATTAATATACCAAAAAAAACTATGGAAAAATGAAATGGCGATCCCTGATAATAATGGAGGTGAATATTTTATAACGTAATTAATATGTATTTTTTACATGTAATGTGAACAATTTAATAGTACGATGATCAATGAGAATAGTATATTAACTATTGGTAATAGTAACTACACAAAGGGAATAGTCTTTTAACATAAAAATAATGAAATTTTATATAATTAATATTTTTCAGAACTAATTTTAGTAAATATAAATATTATAATTCCCTAAAAAATATCATGACCAAAAACATGAAGATACTATTAAAAGTTTTTTAATAAATATATTTTTATGGAATTTCATAAAAAAATATTTACATTAACAATTTTTATAATATTATTATTATGAAATTAATTAAAATTTTTATATAATAATGAATAAATATTCATTGGAAGATTTTGTTGAGATTTTTTTTAATATGTCAATTTTTAGTTGAACAAAAAATGCAATGTTTTTTCCAAAACCAATGCATCTTAAATTACATCACCCATTTTCTAATAACGGGATAATTATTTCTAGAAAAATATTTTATATAAAAACATTTAGGTTCAGATATGATTCATTAAAATAATTTAAACATGTTTTCTAATCATAAAAATAACTTTCCAGTGTCTTTTGTAAAAATTTCCATAAAACTAATATTCTCAAATTTTAAAATTCATTTTTCATATTTTAGTAAGATACAATTATAATAATGATTAGTGTTGTATTAAAATTATATTTAGTTTATATATAATTAATTTTGTAAAAATATTTCTATTATAAGTATTTCTATGGATAAATTATTTTATTCAACTCTATATTCTAAAAATATCCCTCTCCTCAATTATAAAAAACCCCTCTATATCTCCTTGGAAAAAAACACCACCAACACATTACAAAGAAAAATATCTTCCAAATTACACTATATTATTCCTCTTATAATCCATTTGGATTTTATATAGTTAACCATATTCAATCAATAAGGGTTTCAATTTCTATGTAAGGGAAGAAACATCAAGAAGAGGATATGATTTCATTGACTCTTAATAGTGAATTCCTATTATCTTCCTCACTTTACTATAATATTTGAATTAAAATCATGTAATATTAATTATAGATTATTATTATATAATTATAAAAAATATAACATAATAAAAAAATTAAATTTTAATGAATGTTTATATTATTCCCATGTTTCTCCTCATTGGACATTGTTCGAGATAACGAATAGTAAACCACGAATGGGTACATTTCCATGTTTTTCATATAAAAACTTATATTTAGAGTTTTTATAAATGATATATATTACTTATATTTACAATATATTAATTTAATTATTATGGGATTAATTTTACTATTTTATAACATTCTTTGGAAAAAAATCATAATTCGATGAAAAACTATAAAATTTTATGGTAAAAATGATATAAAAATATATTGCCTTTAACGATGGAAATTATGAACTATATGAAATTTATTTTAACTGATAAATTGTCATAAAAGATAAAATAATTAAATTATTGAAGACAGTTTGAATAAAAAGAACATTATTATTCACAATTATGAAAATCAATTAAATAATGAGGGATATAACCTAATTGGATTCTAAAACCAAACACATTTTTATTAGGGTTATGTATCATTCTATTAATATTCATTAATGATATTTACCTATGATTTTTAAAATATTATATCATTATTCATAATTTTTTGATTGATATATATGTTTAATTTCATTGAATTATTATTTTAATCCCAATACAATGATTTTTAAAAAATACATTTCTTCCTAAAAAACATACCTTCCTCATCATTATTATTTTTTCATTTATAAAGAGTTATTATTTTTATATTAAATATGTTTGTCCTTTTTAATATTTGAACCCATATTTTCATTCATTAAGGTATTCATTTTTCAATTCTTGTGAAACTCATTCCATTCTATGGTCATTTTTAGGAAAATGATTTTTATAGCTTTAATGTTACATGCATGACTTTGAGAATTTATGATGCGATGAGTTGAATTATAATTATATAACCCTACAATACATTGGGTAATATGATATATATCATATGATTATGTGAACTATGATTAAAAATTCATCTAAATGTTTTCACAATGTTGTCATTATTGTTCATTCAAAAATGGAATAAGTGGATATTTTGAAAACATTATTCACAATTATGTGATGTGTTTGACTACTAGGACATGATGTTTGATTTTTATACAAATTCCACATTCAATGATGTAATAAAATAGTTCCATTTATATTATAAAAATTATTTTATGTTTATGATATAACGATGATGATTATTTTCACCCTTGTTGTATTGATCCTTGTTTTTAATTCATCCTCTTATTGGGATTTTAGCTCACTCAATTATTTGATGAATATCCTCAAGGGAGTAAATTCACTAAAGAGAAATAAATATTTATTAATGGAAATGAAAATTATTTAAATAATTTTTTTATTCTATTATGTACAATAATTGTTTCAGCATAAATTCTTTGGACAGAAAAACCATTGGATGAGGCATATTATACAATATCTTGTTCTTTTATAATAAATGATGTGATAGGAATGTGTGTAATTTTCTTCTACTATATATTGTAAGATATTTTATTCTAGAATTTTTATTGGAATTATTTTTTCAGAATGTAATTTATAATTCTGTATATATGTAATCAACCATGATTAATCATTTTAGAAAATGGTTGAACCTATGGATCCCAAATTAAATGACATTAAATTTAATTTTTACTTAATAATAAATTATTAAATATTTTTTAAATAACCTATATTTGTTTTGAATCATTTATAAAATGGATAGATCTTTGATAAATAAAGATATAAACCCATGTTATGGAAAATTAAAAGATTGTCTAAACGAAATTCCAAATTCTATTTTAGGTTTTGTTTATTACATTAAATTTTTTATTTCCTCATTTTCCTAGGATATAAAAAATAACTAGAACCATGTGAGAATACAACGTAGTTTAATAAGGAAATGGGGACCATTAATTTCTTTAAGTATCAATTAACAGTAACATTTAGTGGATATTTTGATACACATTTCTGAGAACTATGTTTTAACTAAATTGAGAAGATCTAATCTATAGTCAACTATAATGAAAATGAAAATGTGACTATGTTATTCTATAATCTAGATGTGGAAACCGATCAATGGGTTATGTTGATAAAGAACACCATGAATAAGGATGAAAGGTAGGAAATTGGGTGGGTTGACATTAAGTAAAAATAATAAAATAAGTACTTCTCTAGAATATTTTGAACTAAGATAGTTAGAGAGTTTTTAGATATGAGGAAAATGTTATGTAAATATAATATGAATAATTAGTATAAAATCCAAAGTATCTCATTATACAACATAGATTTTGTAATCATCATAGATTATAGGATATATAGATTCTTTAGAGCTTTTAAACATTACCATCAAATGGAAAAAGAAATCTGATACATTTTGATAAATGAAGAATTAGATTGATGTTACCTTAATGTACATATGTTGTTTTTATAATGATCCCAATCATTTTTATATACTAATAGAATAATGGATTTTCAAAATTTTGGGTGAAATGAATTAGGAGAAAAGAGAATCAAACAATTCACATGTCATATTGTTTTTGAAAAATAAACATGGGATTTAGCTTACACTAACATGAAAATTCTTCAAGTGTGTCACATAAGTCCATAAATCTCATGAATTCTAAAAATACAAGATGAATCCTGAAGATATGATGGTTGAAAGGAATCCACCCCAAAATGAAGAACCCATATCTTAATGAATCAACATTATGTGGGATGTGTACAACTCATTCTTGTGTACAAAACCATGGGACCTTGATGGTAATTCGTATGATTAACCACTAAAGCTACTGGAGCATGGGAAAGTATAATCCATCACTATTATTGAAGTTAATAATGAATATGATGTCATTAAAGGTACACATCCTATTACCTCTGGAATGGTAAATTTTATCTTTGATTTTATTTTAGGAATTCCATGATAACCTACATGTTTCCTAGTACATTTTAATTGAATCCATGATACATTTAAGTATAGATATGTATAAAACAAATAGAGATGTGATCATTGAAACACTTGTGTTGGACTCTTATAATATTAGTATACGTTATAATATTCATCAATTTAAAATCATAATACTTCACTTACTAACATTTAATATTTTATTAATCATGGATTATCTCTTACTATAATGAGAAGACATAAAATATTAGGAAAAAATGAATTTTCATATATCAAAAATTCCCATGATCGAGTGCAAAAACATGTAGGAAAATTAACTTCATTTGAAAAATCCCTCAATGATGCAGGTATTGATACCCTATAATGGTTTTTTAAATGGGTTTTTCATGGAAAATAAACGTCCATAAGATAATTTCATTTTTTGGGAATATACTGATGTATTTCTGGAACTATTTAATCGGCATCAACTAGTTCATGAGTTTTAGTTCTCAATATATCTTATTTAAAGAGTCATTCCTATAAGGACCCCCGCCTTAAACAATACATAATCATGAATTAAATGACTAATTTTCATTAGGGATCTTTTTATGTTTAGAGTTTCAGAGAATTAGGTCATAAATATTAAATAAAAATTTGAATATTACAAGTAGACACTACTACTAAGTATCCATTTTTTAATAAAATAAAAACACATAAAAAGACACATGTCTAGTTCCATGTTCTACAGAGCATGATTTTTTTGTGATCCCTTCCTTGAACCTATCCATATTTAAGTCCTGTGGAAAACGTTTCAAAAACATGGGATGATCATAAAAAGCTCAGTAAGGGTTATAAAATAATGAAGGAAAACATTAGCCCAAAAATAAATACAAATCCATGAAACCCTACTTTTCAATCCTAACATACCTAATGAAATAAAATGATTTATGAATAACACACACAAATCATAAATCATAAAGGTTAATTATGACATATATATCAAACATAAATTATAACTATCATTGCAATGTCGGGAGTTACAATTGGAATACAAATCATAGTATATTCCCTAAATCACTTAGGAGAAACATCACGTTTACCTCTGTCACATTACCCAATGCATTGGAGAGCTATTTCGGGATAAGCCACCCTAGGATTCTCACGGAACCACCCGTATACATAAATAATTCCCAATAAAAATAAAATAATAATAACATATGACACATGTATAAAGGAGATATAACAATTCCACATTCAAATATATCAAATCAAGATATTGAAATAAACAATGTTTTATCAGAACATTTTCAAACCGTTTTAAAAAGACATTTTTGAATAAAAGTGTCCTATACCACATTGAATCATTTAAATGAATTATCATTTTAAAACATTAATGTCCATATAAGTAAATCCTAAAACCCATTTTTAAAACATGGAAAATAAGGAGAACAATTTATATGAATAAATGATTAAAAAATTTAAAAAGATATTTTAGTTAAGGAGTTGTTTTAACAAAAAGTGATACACTTGAATACAAAAAATTGAAGAGTAAAATTTCATCAGAACATTATAATATCATGAGAATAAATGGATTCATGATATAATATGTCAAATGAAAGTATATACACCATATAAGAGTGAATTGGTTCATAACAACAGTGAAGTCTTAGTGTAAAAGTAAATTGGGATGAAATCCCATATAAGGATGGTATGCTTAAATTAAGGATAAATCATTCACATAATTATGTGTGAAAAGTATAAATACACAAAATATAAGAGGATATTATGTGTAAAACAATCATATTTCATTCAAAAATATTCATAGGATGACATATTCAAGAAGTACAAGTTCAAACCAAAGAATTGAAATTGGGTTAAAAATTTCCCTTGTAAAAATCCTACAACCTAACGACATCACATTAAAATTAAAAAAGTTATTTTATGGTATAAAAATGGTATCTCATCACATATAAATAAATTTTATATCATTTAGGATATATAAGAACATATCCCAAAACAATAAGATTTAAATTAAAAGACATAACAAAAGAAGTCTTTCAAATATAGGAGGGTCATAGGTTCCCTTACCGATTTGGTAACTTACAAAACATACACCACATTAAAGAAAGATCATAAAATGAAGATGTAAATAAACATAAATGAAATTATATTATACTAAGATTAAAATCATGGGTAGTACATACACCACACCAAAGGAAATAGTGGCAAATATAGCATGAATCTCATGATAATAAAAAAATGAGATGAAACCCTTTACCACGTTATAATTAGCTGAGTCATTTGACCAAAAGTTAATAACCATAAAATGAATCATATAATTCCATGATTATAATGAGAATCATAATAATATATATAAAATGGAATTACACTATAATCTAAATTCAATGAATAAGTTCCTTATAATGGAAATCTCACAGAATTAAAAGTGAGATTAGAAATCTCCTTACCTCATGTCCGACATGACTTGATTGTTTTTTAATCTCATGAATAATAAACTAAATTTCATTTCTACTTTTTTGAGAATCATTTTAAAGTTTATTAATCCTTTTATATCACTTAATACCACGTTATAAAAAATATTTAATCATTTAAGTTAATAATGTCTATTTTGTTGATATTTGGTACTAGAGTCAGAAATGTAATTCTTACAATCAAATGTTTTTCATGTGGTAAATAATTCATTATATCCAGAATGATATTAATGATTTGGATATCAAATATATCATATATATCCTGTATATAAATGTATTTATAATGGTACATGACAGTTGGAGGTAAGAAATGAAATGCACCATTCATGTATACGGTAAGCCGTACGTACACATGAACGCTACTTTAATTTCTATTTATTATTTTAATGGAATTAAAACATAATGATAAATTGGTATGTAATAATTACTGTATAATATCATATATATTATCATAAACTCTATACTTTATACATCCCTCATATGGCATTAACGAGTAACATCACTTTGAGGGGGCGGTAGTCTGCACTTACACAAATGAGATTATCGTATTTACCCACTATGGAAACAATAAAGGCATGATATAAAATGAAAAATATAGAGGAATAAAAAAAATAAACATAATATATATCATATATAAATAATGTTCCATAATAATGGCCTCTATGAATGGCGGTAGGTGGTAATTGAACAATCATTGTTTCGTAAGGCGATAGTTTTCCATCCATAGAAACATTATATTCTTCACCAATTAGATGGAGAAGTGTGTAAGTGTAGTTGTAATCCTTATCATAACAACATAATAGTATATTTAGTATACTGGTTATGTTACAAAAGAAAATAATAAAAGATTTTAGTGGTTGGAGAAGTAAAATAAAATAAAATAAATTAAGAGAAACTATTACCTTTAATCTGGGTAACTCCCTTTGGTTTGAACCAACAAACTTATTTAAGTGCCTTCTACATAAGGTAATGCTTCTAAGAGGAGGAGGCAGATGTAGGGAGCTTAGTTTTTCAGAGGTTGGATGATCAAAAATGCTTCAGAGGTGTTTGGAATTGCATATAAGTTGTCTCCTTTTATAAGGGGAGGAGGGGCTCTTTAGGAAAGTGTGAAAACATTATTTTATTATAAACTTATCTTCGGTTTCAAAAGGTCCAAAAAACCTTAATTTCAGACATAAGATGAATCATATCCGAAATAAAATCTTTCAATATAAATTTTAAAGGTTTTGGATATTATTTTAGTATTTACAATCTTATTTATTTAAATAATTTATTAATGAGGTAAATACTGCATCATTATTGTGTCATAAATTATTTAAATAATTAGATGTCAAAAAATTATAAAAAATACTATCATTTCGGAAATATTTATAGATTTATATATAATATTTATAGTCGAAAATATGACTTATATAACACCATATAAAAATTAATTTTTTAAAAGATATTTGCTTTTGTCATTATTGCCTTTCATTTAAGTTAATTAATCTAAATTGTCATTATCACTCCCATGTGGCTCAATGGTGTCCAAATATCGACCAAAAGATTTCCACGGTCGTAAATTACTCATCCAATAAGGGTTTTACAAGTGTTAAGATAATTTTGAATTATTATAATATTTTTTTCCCTTGAATTACATCATTTACCTTTAACTGCAGTAAATAAAAGTCAAAAGTTACTATTCATAAAAAACTATTTTTTAATCTTATTGAACCAAATTTTACTTCTTGATTACAACCAATTATGTTGTATTTTTTAAATTCAATTTATATATGTGGTAAAATTTCATTTAAATGAAAAAGTCATTTTTTAACTACCACTAAGTTGTTTCACTATTCATTAAAAATTGATGATTTTCAGAAAATACCAAAAATTCAGACGAAGCTATATTTTATATTTTAAATTAAAAAATGATGTCTATTTTTCCAAATTCAAAACATAGAAGTGGAATTAATTAATTTTAAAATTAATTCCCATTATCAAAATAAATAACTTGTTTTTAAGAAACAATAACTATCAAAAGATTGATAATTGTTTATGTCAAATTTCAAAGTGAAATTAATTCCAATTACCAACATTGGATTAAATGGTAAAAATATAATTTAATTTCACTTTAAAACCAATTAAAAATATAATCTAATCATATAAATAAATTATATTAAAAGTCACCTTGAAATAAAATTCAATATTTTTGACTATTCATTAAAAAATGTACTTTATCGGAAAAATTACAAAAAATTACACAAAGTAAATATTGATATCCCATTTCTAAATAATGATATTATTTGTTCATATAGAATGTATTAATGTGACCAAAACTAGATTTAAAAAGGGTTCTCCATTAAAAGGCGATAAATCGGCCTTTAAATGTAAATTATGCTTAAAATTAGATTCATTCACATTTTAAGCCTCTAACTGTTATTGGATAAATGTAAATACATTTAACAAACATGTATAATCATATTGTAGTTAGTTGAATTCATTCCCACCAATACAACGGCTAGGAGTCAACTAGAGTTTAAAATAATAATATATTTTTAGTGAGTAACATATGTTTTCAAAGAAACCCGTTGTTGAGTATCCGGTACGCTATCGAACATAGCAACACTTTTAAAGTAAAATTAATATTTAATTAAAAAATTAATATATATGAAAAATTAATATTCTTTATTTACCTGGGATGTTACATCCTTCCCCCCTTTTGGGAATTGCATCCTCGTAATTTTAAAATTTGGTCTCGGAAACATTATTTAATGTCCCATATCCAAAAAATAGTTTCTAAATATATCACTTTAAAAGAAAGAAAGAGAAGTATGATAGTCACCGGAGTTAACCCATACTAAGATTCCATGAATACATGGATATGGAGGAGAAAACAAGGTTTCATGTTTTTATGGAGAGTGATAGGAAACATGATTAGGAGAAAGTTACCTACAAGAAAATCACAAACTTATGATGTGTGTAAACGGTCATTGATTACCCAGTAGGAAACGTAAACAAACAACATTTTTGTTTTTCGTTCATTTTCATAATTTTGAGGAATTCATCATCTATATAGAATAAAAAAATAAGTAAATATACATACCTTCAAGTATAGTTTCTTCTTATAATAAGTTTCAACAAAATCTAATCATTCCTCTAAAAGATGAGCATTCAAAAAGACTTGGTCACATCAATAGCACAAGAATTATCTTCCAGAGAATCACATAATCCAAAAAAAGAGAACTATCTATTTCCCATGTATTTATACATCAACTAAAACCAAAATTGTTAGTACAAGATCAGATAATCTCCAAAAGGATAATCCTTTATAAAAAGAAATACTACTCTTAATCTCCAAAATTCAATAAAATGAACCCGATGATTAATAAAGACCATTAAATAAATAGTTGTCCTAAAAATTATTCAAATTAATCCAAACTAAGATTGATACCCAAATATCCAAATGATTTAATAACATAGTCTTCCAAGATAAATCATAACATTTATCTCCAAATAACATTAGTTACACTTAATGTCTCAAACTAAAAATTAATTAACATAATCACATATTCTATATGCTAGGTTAATCATTTCCATAGATAACCCAAAATAAAATTATTATTGATTCATAAATAATCAAACTAAAAAAAATTAGTCATACTAACTAGGTACTTCACGTAGTCTAGTGGTAGGCGATAAATTCCAATCACACTTTGGTTGTGGGTTCGAATCCCACAGCTTTGTCCGATGCGATGGGTTGTTACATGGTTTGTGTGTCATCCTTTTTCAAAGATTATATAATTTTATAACACCCCCAAAGAGCGACAACCATAACATAATTTAACCATTATGGTTTTATAATAACTTTAATTTTGCATCCCAAAAATGTATTAACGTATAATTTCCTCAAATTAAAGGATCATATAAACCGAAATGGTTAATTATAACTATATCCACAAAAGAAAAGATAATTATTCCTTGAATAAAATATTCATATATCAATCTTTAGGGTTACACATATAATAAAACTTCTTCTAATTTAATTCCCATCATCAAAAGATCCTTAATACTTTTAATAATTTCACCATCTTAAAATCTACCATAACAGTTGAATCCCATATATGTTTACTTCTAAATCATTAAACATTTTTCATGATACATTAACCATTCCTTTCAAAATTATTCTGAAATACTTCTTCTCTACAAAGAAAATCCCGAATCATATCCTAAGATTCAATAATGACAAAACATGTGTTATGAAATAATCCATACCTTTCATTGGTCATTGTCAGTTTCTTCATCCTCAATCGTAATGGAATTAGGTATTGGTATAAAAATATGTCTACGATCCGGGTGATCCCATTCCCTAAAATTCTTAACTGGACACGTTTTTTTATAATGACCATGCACACCACATTTAAAAAATTCAATTAATCCCTCAAAAAGAACTTATTTCTCTTTCCAAAAGTCAACTTGATGCTTCCTTTTTCAATGGTAGGTACTTCCTTTATGACCTTCATTTCCACATCTGTAGTATCTTCTCATCCCTTTAAAGCATTTTCCTAGGTTTTTATTTCCACATCCTTGACACCAAGGTTTTTGAACATACTTACCTTTATTATTATTACCTAAACTTCTATATTGATTTGTTTCTCTCATATATGATGCCTAATAAATATAACCAAGGATCAGATTGTCAATCATGACTCTGGATAGTTGGTTGAGAATAACCATAATTGTTCTCATTATAGCTCCCATATCATTCAGTTTCTCATTCAGAAAACCATCTTAGTTTTCTTCACATCCACTGTTACTTTGGTGCCAGCTAGATCCAGCCATTTAAAAAAATAAAAAAGGATAGTGTTAGTATATCCGTAAAATCATCATATAATATCTTATGAGGAGGGTAAAAAAATAAGATATACTTAATAATGTTATCTTAAACTCATTCAATTTATCTAAAAAAACTAAGACTCTTTCTAAAATCCTAGCCATTATGGAAATTTCAATTATTCTTAATGAATTCTCAAACCTCCAAAGTTATCTAAATCGACCTATGATACCAACTATAAGAACCCCAACCTTAAAAATTACATAATCATGAATTAAATGAATAATTCTCATTGGGGATATTTTCAGGTTTAGAGTTTTTGAGGATTAAGACATTACTATTACATAAAAATATGAATATTACAAGTAGACAGTACTACTCTGAATCTATTTTTCCCTAAAATAAAAACTCTTAAAAAGACAGAAATCTAGTTCCATGTTTTGGACATCATGAATTTTCCGTGATCCCATCCTTGAACCTATTCATCTTTAAGTCATGTGGAAAACATTTCAAAAACATGGGATGAGAATAAAAAGCTCAGAAAAGGTTATAAAATAATGAAGGAAAACATTATCCCAACAACAAATACAAATCCCTGAAACCATACTTTTCAATCAAAAACAACCTTATGAAATCATAACATTTATGAATAACACACACAAATCATAAATCATAAAGGTTACTTATGGAATCCATATCAAACAAACATTGTAGCGATCACAGCTACATAGAGAGTTACACTTGGAATAACCATCACAATATATTCCTTAAATCTCTTAGGAGAAGCATCACATTTACCTCTGTCACGTTACCAAATGCATTGGAGACCTATCTCGGGCTCACCCGCCCTAGGTTTATCACAAAACCTCCCGTATATGTAAGGAATGCCCAGTATCAATAAAATAATCATAAAATATAAAACATGTATAAATGAAATATAACATTTCCACATTCTAATCTATCAAATCAAGATATTGAAATAAACAATGTTTTATCAAATCATTTTCAATCCGTTTTAAAAAGAGATTTTTGAATCAAAGTGTCCAATACCACTTTGATGTTTTTAAATGAATTATCATTTGAAAATATTAATTTCCATATAAATAAATCCTAAAACCCATTTTTAAGACATGGAAACTAATGAGAAATATTTTCAAGAATAAATCATTAAAACATTTAGACGATATTTTAGTTAAGATGTTTTTTTAACAAAAAGAGATACACTTGAATAAAAATAATTTAAGAATAAAATTTAATCATAACATTATAATATCATTAAAATAAATGGATTAATGATATAATATGTCAAATTATAGTATATACACCATATAAGAGTGAATTGGTGCATAACAACAATGAAGTCTTAGTGGAAATGTAAATTGGGATGAAATCCCTTATAAAGATGGTATCCTTAAATTAAGGATAAATCAATCACATAATTATGTGTGACAAATATAAATACACCCAATATAAGAGGTTATTAAGTGTAAAAAAATAAGGGGTCATTCACACATATTCATAGGATGACATATTCAAGAAGTACAAGTTGAACCCAAATAATTCAAATTGGGTTACGAAGTTCCTATGTAAATATCTGACAGCCTAACAGGGTCACTTTAAATTTAAGAAAATGATTTGATGGGATAAAAAGGGTATCTCATCGCATGGACATAAATTTTACATCAATGAGGATATAGAAGAACATATCCCAACATAATAAGATGTAAATTAAAAGATATAACAAAAGAAGTCTTTTAAATAGAGGAGGGTAAATGGTTCCCTTACCGATTTGGTAACATACAAAACCTACACCACATTAAAGAAGGATAATACAATGAATATTTAAATACACATAAATGAAATTATATTACAAAAATAATACAATCATGGGTAGTACATACACCATGCAAAAGGAAATAGTGGCAAATATAGCATTAATCTCATGGGAATAAAAAGTGATATGAAACAATTTACCATGTTGTAATCAACTGAGTCGTTTGACAAAAAGTTAATAACCACCAAATGAATCAAATAATACCATGAATATAATGAGAATCATGAAAATATATATCAATGGAAGTACACTATAAACCATATGCAATGAATAAGTGGCTTACAATGGAAATCTCACAGAATTAAAAGTGAGATTAGAAATCTCTTTATCTCGTGTCTGACTTGACACGACCATTATTTAATCTACTTAATAATAAAATAAATTTAATTTATACTTTATTAACAAACCTTTTAATTTTATTATTACTTTTATATCACTTATGACCATGTTATAAAAATTATGTAATCATTTATGTTAATAATGATTATTTTGTCGATATTTGGTACTTGTGTCATAAATGGACTTCTTATAATCACATGTTGTTCATGTGGTCAATGGTTAATTATATCCAGAATGATATTCAATATATTAATATCATATATATCATATATATCCATTATATAGATGTATTTATAATAGTACATGAAATGAGGAGGTAAGAAATGAAATGCACCGTTCATGGAGACAGTATGTTGTACATACACATGAACACTACTTTCATTTTTATTTAATATTTTAATGGAATTAAAACATAATGAAAATTAGGTATGTTGTAATTACAGTATGGAATAATATATAATATCAGAATCTCTATCCTTTATAAATCCCACATAATGCATTAACGAGTCACATCACATTGAGGGGGCGGTAGTCCGCACTTCCTCAAATGAGATTAACGTATTTACCTAATATAGAAACCATAAAGGCATGCTATAAATGGAAAATACATAAGAATAAAGAAAACATAAACATAATATATATCATATATTAATATTGTTCCATCATAATGGCCACCATGAAAGGTGGTATTTGGTAATTGAACAATCATCGTTTCGTGTGGCGTTAGTTTTCCATCCACAAAAACATTATGTTTTTCATCCATTAGATGGAGATGTGTATTGGTGTAGTTGGAATCCATCTCATAGAAACATCCTAGTATATTGATGATACTGGTTATGCTAAAAAATAATGGAATAAAAGTGTTTTGTGGTTGGAGCAGAAAAATAATAGAAAACATATTAAGAGAACCGTTACCTTTAATTTGGGTAACTCCCTTTGGTTTGAACCAAGGGACTTCATGACGTGCCTTCTGCCTAAGGTAAGGCTTATAGGAGGAGGATAGTGATGAAGGGAGTGTAATTGGGTAGATTTTGGACTATCCAAAAGGATTGAGAGGTGTGTGTAATTGCATAAAAGTGGACTCCTTTTATAAGGTGGAGGATGGGCTCTTTAGGAAAGTGTGAAAACATTATTTTATTATAAACATATATTCTATTTCAAAAGGTCCAATAAAAATAAATTTATAAGTCAAGATGACTAATATTCTAAATAAAATCATCAAATATGATGTGGAAAGGTTTTTAATATTATTTTAGTATCTATAATCTTATTTATTTAAATAATTTATTAATGAGGTAAACACTACATCATTATTGTGTCATAAATAATTTAAATAATTTCAGGTTTAAAAACTATAAGAAAATAATATAATTTAGGAAATATTTATATATTTATAAATCATATTTATAGTCCTAAATATTACTTATATAACACCATATAAAAATTAATGTATTAAAAGATAATTTATTTTGTCATTTATTCCTTTACTTTATGTTAATTAATCTAAATTGTCATTATCAATCCCAAGTGGCTCAATGGGGTTACAAAATAGACCCAAAGATGCCCATGGTCGTAAATTACTCAAAAAATAAGGTTTAGATAAGTTTTGAGGTAATTTTGAATTATTATAATATTCTTTTTACCTTGAATTACCTTATTTACCTTTAACGGCGGTAAATAAAGGTCAAATTTTAATATTCCCCGAAAACTATTTTCATATTATTGAAGCACTTTTAACATCTTGATATCAACCATGTATGTCATATTTTTTAAATTCAATTCACAGAAGTGGTAAATTTTCATTTAAATGAAAAAAATCATTTTTTAACTACCACTATGATGTTACACTATTCATCATAAATTAAAGTTTTTCAGAAAAATACCAAAAATTTATCCTAAGCTATATTTGATATTCTAAATTAAAAAATGATGTCTATTTTTACAAATTCAAGATACAGATGTGGAATTAATTAATTTTAATATGAATTTCTGTTATAAAAACAAATAGCGTGTTTTTTAGAAACAATAACTATCAAAAGATTGATACTTGTTTATGTACAATTTCAAAGTGAAATTAATTCCAATGACCAAAATTGGATTAAATGGGAAAAATATATTTTAATTTAACTTTATAACCAATTAAAAATATAATCTAACCATATAAATAAATTATATTAAAAGGCACTTTCAATTAAAATACTATATTTTTCACTATTCATTAAAAAATATTGTTTATCGAAAAAATTCAAAAAATTTACACAAAGTAATTTTTGATGTCCCCATTCTAAATAAGGATTTCATTTTATCATGAAGAATGTATTAAATTGACCAAAACTATATTTAAAAATGGTTCTCCACTAAAAGGTAGTAAATCAGCCTTTTAATGTAAATTATGCATAAAATTAGATTCATTCACATTTTAAGCCTCTAACATATATTTGATAAATGTAAATACATTTAACAAACATTTATAATCATATATTAGCTAGTTTTGTTCATTCCCACAAATAAAATGGCTAGGAGTTAACTACCTTTTAAAATAATAATATATTATTAGTGTGCAACGTAAGATTTCAAAGAAACCCATTGTTGAGTATCGGGTACGCTATAGAATATAGAAACCCTTTTAAAGTAAAATTAATATTTAATTCAAAAATTAACAAATATGAAAAAGTAATATTCTTTATTTACCTCGGATGTTACAATTCCAATCTATAAGTAACCTAATAATATGTCCCCTATTAAAAATGATGAATTGATTAGGTGGATTAAATAACATATGGATAAACATTATATATTCTTTAGTAAAAATTTTTTGGGTGTACTAGTTATCATTGTAATAAAAAAATGAGGGATTAATTTGTATGTTTTTCAATAACTCAGTGCTTAAAAAGATAACAAAAAAATGTACCCTGAAAATGATTTATTACTTGATCAATCCACAATAAGGTGAACAATATTTCTAAATATTGGATATTTATTATGGATATAATCAAGTTAAGGTGATGAGAGATGATATTTAGAAGTCAACCTTTTAGTCATGAAATGAAAAATATGAGTTGATAATGATTCCCTTTAAACATAAAATTTATCCTACAATCATTATGCATTTGATGCAAATATTAATTAGATACTACCTCTAATTTGGTTTTAATGTTTTTATTGGTAGAAGTATCATTCACTAAAAGGTAAATGATGGAAAATTAGAAAATATAATGATTGTTTTAGAGATATGATGGGAGGATAAAATATTCACTTGGTTTTTCATGTCTGTGTATTTTATACAACAAGACACTTTTATTGGGAACATGATCACAAGTTGGCTAATTACAATAGCTCAATTAAATACATAAAAAATGGAGCATGGTCATGACAAACTAATTACAAAGAAATCATTAGTTTTCTTGGATTAGGGGGATACTAAATACATTTTGAGAAAGAATTATCATTATTATTTAGACCTCTAACTATAGTAAAATTTAATGGGGAAAATTATATATTGCTAGAATAACGTGATGAAAGAATTAATGCGGTGAATAAAAGGATAATAACTACACCTGTAATCAAACTGCCAATAAGTATTGAAGTTTTTTTAATATGAAATTATTTTTAATGAATTTTATTAGGTTATGTGCTCATGTAGATTAAAATATGGATAGTGTAGGCCTCCAGAAAACAAATGATCAATGATAAAAACAACGAAATGAATGATTTATATATTGTTGATTTTATTTTTCATTGAATAATTTGTATCACTATAGAAAGGGTGAAAATAATTACATATATAAACAATATGATTATAAATAATATATTCACAATGTTAGAGATTGAAATTAAATATAGTGGATGATTATATGTAATCATGGACAATGATTTCTCAATTCACAGCCATCTTGTATAGTATTATAAGGTAGATGTTGGTATCAGTAGAAATGGACCACCTACCCTATCCCGGTTTTGGGTATAGAAAGTCATTATCTTCATTGATAATCTACAGATGGATCAATAAATAATAAGGATAGGGAAAAACCTAACAATGAATAATTTATTTCCAAACCATCTATCCATGAAATGTCCAATGTAGAATGATGGAAAAATCAACATCTTAAAAATGGTGTATCAACAAAACAATGGATGCATAATGATACTAAAATTAATGGGGATTCAGTGTCTTGATTTGAAGCATGTATTTTATATGCATTCATAAAATGAGAAAAATACGAATCTATTTGATTTTTTCCATAGATCATCACTCTTCATCTATCTTAGATGTACCATGAGGAACCATATTATTTGAGAAAACTTCTAGTTGGATAAAATGATGATGGATACTGGTGTATAAATATGAATATGTTTGTTTTGTTGTCATGATAACTTACAGAAATATAATTCAATGTAAATGATGAAAACATTCTATATAATCACAGAGAAATGAGAAAATGTCACCATGGGCTTTATCAATAGACTCCCATGATATATAATTTAAACAATGTAATGTGGATTTTCATGGATGAAGTTGTCATAATTGTCAACATTATTTATATTCGTAATGATTTATCACTTGATAATATTTATAAGATATATGTGTATGAATTTGTGATTATACATGGTGTGACACTATTGATAGTCTCTAATTCTAATCCATGGCTCATTTATAAATTTTGGATATGTATTCTATATTATTTCAATACAGGCTTGAATTTCATCATAGCCCCTAATTTTAAAACTGATGTCCAATCCAAAAAGACCATTAATACACTTGGGGACAAACTAATAGATATCTAATTTTAATTTAATAATTGGTGTGATCAATATCTCCAATTAGTGGAGTTTTCATAAAATAAATGCTTCCATTCATGTATTCAAATGGCACCATATGATTCTCATTATGGGATGTGATTTTGAACTCATTATTTATAGAATAAATTTATTGAGTGGAACCTATATATAGGTATTATTATAAAATATGTGACATAATATATTCAATACATCAAACATCAAATAAATGCCTCTCAAAGTCAGATAATTTTCTATGTTGACATAAATTGAATGATTATGGGGATTGATGTTTTATATAATAATTGTGACATTATATTGTTTTAAAATGATACAAAATGTTCTATAGCATACATGATATGCCACACTGTTCATAAATTAACAACTAAATATTATTATTTAATATAGTACATATAAAATACCTGTTATAATGGTTGAACGGGCTAGTTTTAACATAATTATGAAAATATGGTATACATGTGTTTATATAATCATTCAATGGTTACAAAATTAACATGAAATGAAAATATAAACCATTTGAATATATAATATGAATTTTAATGAAAACCTATTCAAATGTGAATAACCGTGTTTATAATATAATTAAATCATCCTTTCAGATTATATTAATGAAATAGAATTTCAATAATTTTTTTAAAATTCATCTTATTTATTTTATAGACGAGATAGTATAAAAAATTCCATTTTACATGTAGAATGAGTATTTTTATAAAATTGTAGTTTTACTTACTTTTGATGGAGAACCATTTTTCAAATCATTTTTGTCACTTTTATATGTTATATTTGAAACAATAACCATATTTTTTTGAGATGGGACATCAAAATATAGTTTTGATAAATTTTTGGTATATTTCTAATAACATTTATATTTTCATAAATCATGATAAATATTTCATTTGAATTGAAAACTGATTATTAATATTATTTATTTATATAGTTATGAAATAATTTCAATTGGTTTTATAGTGTAATTGGATGAATTTTTTTATCACCTCATCCATTGATGGTAATTTAATGTATCTATATATTTAATTTGGATGTTAACCCATTTCAATCAACTGATGGTTTTTACATTTAAAAACATGTTTCCTCAATCATTCAACGAGAGTACATTTAAATAAATTTTAGCAAATTATATGAATTGACTTTTGGAAAATGGACATAAAATTGTTGTAATAATTATAAAAAATGTTATCTAATACAATTAAGTATTTTTTTTGGTGAATATAAACTATTGTATTTTTAAAACATGGTAAAATGGTAAATCAAATTAAATAGGGGTAAAAATAATATTATAATAATATAAAAAATCTCTAATAATAGTCCAAATATTATTGGATGAGTTTTGTCTGACCAAGAAAATACTTGGGCCGTATGTGTGACCTTCAGAAGCCAATTTTCTGCGATTATAATATGAATAACATTTTACTTAATGTGAACACAATATCACAAACATGAATCTTATTACTAAATTAATTTTAATAAGGGGTTATATAAGTGATATATGAGATTTTTTATTTGTTATTAAAGATATATAAATATTACCTACATCATGGTATATTATTTATAATTTTTAAAAATTATATATTTAAATTTAATTATGAATCAATTAGAATGGAACAAGGGATTTTTAAAGGAAAAATCAATTATTTGGTAATAATAATTATTAACTAAATATAATATGAAATATTTTATGCCTTACATAAATTTTATAGGGGACTAGAAAATATTAGTATTCCATTAAATGACTATTTTTGATGTTATATATATATATAGATATTATTTAAATTCAATGAATTTAATATAGTTCAAAATAACACTATGGATATTTAATAAAAATAATATATTTTTTAAATATATAAAAAAATTTATATTTAATTAAATTGTGACTATTATAAGTTAAAATTGTTTATAATGATTCAAATTATTTGAAATTTACCCCATTTATGCAAACATTATATCCTTGTAATATTTAAAAGGTTTTTCCCACAATTAAAATTAAAAGAAATAAATTATGGGAAATACAAAAAGATATGATTTAAAATAATGTAAATATATTACCTAAAATTACCGTACTAGAGGATTACAATATATAAGAATATTATATTAAACATATCTCATATTTGAGTCATTTGTATTGATAATTTGATTCATATTAATAAAATATCGTAATAGATTCCAAGGGTACCCCTCCCATCTCCTATAAAAAGCTACCCACAATATTCTAATACTAAAAGTTCATGAAAAATTTGTTTCCGACATTATATTCTAAAACCCAATCATATAATTATTCCACCACATTCATGAGGCCTTATATTAGTCATGAAACCCTATTTATAGGTTTTAATTTGTACTTTAAATTTGGCCAACTGAATACGAGGTATCATTTTCTTTAAGTAATTCTATTTTATTTCTTCTTACACTTCCCTAATGTCATCTTCATTATATATGAAATATTAACTCCAAAATCCAAAATATACCAATATTTCATTATGTTAATATCATAAGATAAATCTTTCTCCACTTCCATAAAATTTTAAGGGAATTAATTGTTTTTGCGTATGTGTGAACTATCACCACCATGAACAAATATAATTTTTTTCCATAACCATATCTCAAGACTAGTAATAATAATTGAAATAATTTTTTTATATGATTTTATTTTCATACTTATAATTATAAGATATTTATATATCAATAATGATCTTCGATTCCATTCATATTAAAATGTTAATTTTTTTATGTGTTGGTGTGAACTATCACCTCCACAAAGTGATGTGGATTGATTTTATTTACCACTTCACTGGTATCATATATATTTGAATATTTAAAATTTAATTATTATTTTAATAATATATTTATAATTATGAAATGATAAAATAATAATTACCTTATTTCCATAACAATCAATGAAAATTTTAAATGATACTCATGCGTATATACAAATTACTATATCCATGATTATACCATTGTTCATTTTTCATACAATAAATTAATGGTTTGTTTTAAAATTATAATTTAAGAATAAATTTTATTATTATGTCATGGATGTTATTCTCGAGATGGTTCAAAAGTTGAATATATGTACTATTAAAAAAATGTTCATTTTCCACTAAAGTAGCGAATATAGACAAAACAATCGATATGACCATAAATAATAATGTATATTTTATAACATGGTAATAAGTGTTATAAATGAAATAATACAATTTAAAAAGATTCTAAAGAGAGTATAAATTATCCTTTGTGTATTATTTGGGAATTTATGGACTATACATAGTGATTCGGACTCACTGTGTGGGACTTCACCTCAATATCTATTCATTGAGGCATATTTCTATAATATACACCACCTTATTTTATACGGTCTATAATAAATGTTGTTCACTTTTAATATCATTCAATTTCTTTCAAATGTAATCGTTTTCTATGAATCATTTTAATAAATGGAAAAAATTAATTTTTTAAGGCACCTGTCGACAATCACATTTCTACTGCTGTAACCATTTTTTGATACTTGGATTCCTCTACAAGAAGTACTATTTTTAAAATAAAAATAAATACCGTATTACACTTTTATGTATTTTCGTATTTAAAATATTTTTGAGAATTTATTTATTATGTCAATATCCTAAAATGATATCTTCTGATTTTCATATGTAAATATTATTTTTTACATAATGCTTGTTTTATGTGTTATGAATTTATTATGGTTTTAGGGAATTGTTTATATATACTGGTGGTTTCGTGACAAAATGAGGTTAACTGAGCCCATGAAATATCTCAAATTAATTGGGTAATGAGATAGAGATAAATGATAAAATTTCTCCAAAGATAATTAAGTTATATGATGTGATGGGTATTTTAAATGTAGCCATGAAGGTTACCCAATATATAGATGTGAAAGCTACAATGATAGTATGATATGGATGCCACATGTTACCTTTATTTATTATTATTTCTATGAGTTTTTTTTGGAATTTTATGATATCATGAGGTATGTTAACGAGAACATATTTTCTAGTTGAGAAGAATGATTTCGTGGTTTTATTATTATTCCCGGAATAACAATTTCATTCTTTATTTCATATTCCTTTGCTATGATTATTGTCCTTTTCCCAATTTTTCGAAATACTTTTCATATGTTATTTGTGTAACAACCCATGATTGTGAAAAAAAATTAATTTTTAATGCTTAAAACACATATTCACTACGAAACACCATAATGTTTTATCCTAGCTGGTAAACATAATTTTAAACCCATTATGATTTGAATTACGAAAATATGACATACATAGGTGCGATCAGTAAGTTATTAAGAGTCTGATATGGAAAACAAAATATTTTTTGAATAGTAACATATCCTTATGAATAGTTACATACCCTTATTAATATTAATATATCCATTGATAATATATATATATATATATATATGATTTAAGTGAATGTATGATGTACCTATTTTTTGGAATAAGTAAATAAATGTTTTAAAAACTGTATTTCTCAACTGAAGTATGATTTTAATTAAAAATTAAAATAACAATATTTAAAAAATTATTTATAAAATCGATCATCATTTTTGGATTCTACATGTCAAAAAATGGTCAGGATGAATTTTTCTGATTTTTCTAAAATACATGAATTTTTGGTGAATAGTAAAATACGATAATTTACAATAAATGCTTAATAATTGATTTATTTAGTCATTGATGATGTTTTGAAAATGTAAGAATGAATGTTTCTAACTCACGTACACATAATAATATTTTTGGTCATCGAATCATCCCTATTTCTTGAATTACGGAAAAATAAAAAATAATTGATTAAAATATTAAGAAACCCCTCCTCCACTACACAATAAATACCACATCTTCGACCCACTTCTCTTCACTCTTCTCAAGTATTTTTCCATGTCCAAATTCTACTGAAATATCCTCCCAATAACCTACACCAACTCCATCATCCCTTTGTCTCATAAAAATATCAAATCCTCTTCCCTCAAGAGGCTCTCAAGGAAGGATAATAAAATAGTTAAAAATACACTTTTCTTTTCTTTCATTTTAATATAACTTTGTTCTATTTTCATTCCCAAACTCACCTCATTAAAATGGTCTAACAATTCTATTACCATACATGTACTAGAATTATATGCATTTAATGGTATAATTCCACTTCATCTCTCCCTTACCCCTGATTTTTTCTAAAAATAATGCATCATCGAAGATGTGTTGCTTTATGACATTCAAGGATGATGATGATTTAAATTTGATTTCCTTATTCATCGTCTTGTCATGAAATAATTTTTTTTCAACTATAATATTATATATGTATTTTATCTTATTTAATGTTGTAATATCCATATGCAGTCATGATGAAAAATTATAATTCATAACAAGGTAATTATGATCTTAATCAGAAAATTAATCAGTGAATTTATCATTATTAATTAATAGAATAATTCACCTTGACTACAAATAAAAAAATTAATATTATAACAATTTAATATTATAAAAGTTCATTATTTACATATAAAATTAATTATGGTCTTCAAATCCCATCTATCTTGATCTAATATAATCTTTTATAAGTGACCTGATCATAAATATTATGAAAACGAGCACTCACTAACAATAAAAATGAATACCTTAACGCGTATAAAATACCTTGAATGGAATTAATAATGTCATAATAAACCCTATAAATTTATAAAGGCTTCTGGAATTGTTGATTAATTATGCTAGTTTGGTTATTCAGTTCATTAAGATCAATCGAAGAAATCCCTCAGATTTAATGTCAAGGATCATCTCTCTCACTTTTATTCAAGAATCTCCCCTATGTTGTGTCATTTTTTTAATGAAAAATTAATTGGTATGTTTTTTACTCTTCACCATAATGAAGTTATGAAATGAAATGTCCATGATACCCTTTTACCTCCAATTAATCCATCACAAGAACACTCGTTACCATGCCAAAATGCTTCCAAGGTGTTTCTCCGTCTCACTTCAAATTTTGTGAGATATTTTGTATAAACTACTATTACTTGTGTATGGTGAATGTATTCATCGCATTGAAATTTCATTTCATGAATCCATTTATTTTAATTATATTCAATGTATCATTTTATGATTATTAATGTTGGGGCATCTGATTCAATTGATTATAATGGTCTAAATATCTTTTACCTGAACATCCCTTTTCATTTAGGTTTCTCGTATTCTCTATTAACATCAATGAAATTTTAATTTATTCTAATTTACTACTCATAAAATATTTTTTAATAATATTTATATATTTACCAATATTAATACTTCTTTATTTTATATGGAGTTACATGTTTTAAAAGAATCTATCAACAAATATTCCGTAATGCAATCTTGATTCAAGGAACATATCAAATTCTTTCCTATTCTGATGATCACTCTATAAAATGTTTTATGAAATATTTAACTTTTAAAAATTAAAATATTTAACATAAAAAATATATTTTGGTTCATTTTTATTCTTATTAAATAAAACAGTCATTTTCACATTAAAATCTTTTATTATTTCCCTTAAACTGCACTAATTTTTTTTCTATTGATTCATTAACAACTCTTTATAAATGAAATCACCGTAATAAGACTTTATTTAATCCTCATGTAAAATTTCAATGACCATAAATTTTATTTTATGGGATAAATATATATGAAATCTTATTTCATGACAAATAGAAATGGTTTTCCAAAAGAACTCTTCTTTCCTATGTAAATAAGGATTTTTGTCATCTCACATTATATTTTATGAGATATATTCCTTGTTCACCAATTATTTATTTCTTGTATTATATGTACATACATTTGGTATATAATATAATGAGACTCTTTATACTCAAGAAATTCTAAGTGACTATTATTTGAATATTTCATGGTGGTATGGGATATAATGGAATGTTTAAGGATTATTTCCCCAAGGATTTTCAATGGTCTCATTTAAAACTATCTTAATCTATGTCAGAATCCTTTATTGAATATTGTAAATCATTGAGGTTTATATCCTATTAAACAATCCACCATATTTTATTGAATGGTTTATGTCAATTTTCACTGTGGATGTGTAATATTTAAACCATTCAACAGACTACAATGAAGGGTTGGTTTTTATGTATAATAATTTGATAATGTTATTTACATTTCATATGTTAATTTTAATTTTAATGATTAAGTTGTTTTTGTTGATACCCATTCATATTAAGATATTATTAGACTTAGCATGTGATTGGTTGACCTTCTATAACCCCTAAATTCATTGGTTGGTCTCATGAGTGAAATAGATATGGACTTTGTTGAGGCCTTGACAATTTTTAGATATGGTTTTTGGTTAGGGATTAATCAATTTTATATTTCTCGGCCGAGGCAATGAGGGTATGTTTTATATTGTCATCCATATTCATTCCCATCATTATGAAACTAGTAATTGAATTTTCAAGTGGTTAATTGACATGTTAAATAACCATGTTTGTGATTTAATATGAAATTATTTATAAAGATCTTATTCTTACCATAGTGTGTTCAAGTTCAATTTTAAAGGAATGTTTTTTTAGTAATTCACCATATCTAATTTTTATGTTTATGATCTCTTCCACTGTATTAACTACCCATACTGAGAATTTGACATCACCCCTTTCTTATGATTTATCCTTCTTCGTAACGTGACTAATTATACTATGAATAAATTGTTGGGGCAATCAAAAATTTTATGGGATTGTCTATTGATGTTAATATGTTGTTTTTTGTTTTGAGTTAAAATTTTGAACAATTGTATGTGTCTTGTTTCCAGAACTACTAAACCAACTAGTCCATTGGGATTCATCTTCCATGAATCTATGTGAATGTAACAAAATAAAGCACCATATCTGTGTTTTAGGGTTTGAAGGGTTTCATTTTTTATCAAAGTATGCTTAGAAAAAATATGGAACCTTGATATAGAAAAAGTATATTAGTGAACGAACCCCAATAATAGACTACATGGATAAGAATAAAAGGACATATTATAATTTTGGTAAGGAATAGATTATGTGGTTTATCAATAAAATACATCCTTTTCTGGATACAAACACGTACAGGTGGCTTTAAAATAGATGTATCTATGAGAAAAACCCGAAAATACCGCATTGAGCTAGACTCAAATGAGAGCATGTGCACAAAAATGGACATTTCTGAACTTATGGTTCGACACTCATGGGGGATTTTATTTGGTTATAAATGATTTATGCTCCAAAATAAATGAAATTATATAGTTGTAGGATTTACGAGCCATAAATTAATGTTATGTATTATACCATGTTTAGTGATATGGGGACTTCATAATTTTATGATCTAATATATTAGAGGAAATTGATCAGAAATGGATCCTAGAAGAAGGAATGAGATGTAACAATTGGGTCCCAATGACAGCACTGAATCCCCTCCTTAACAAGGCCATCGAGTCCTGGCCCTTTAGGTACCACTAGTTTCCCACAGACATGTGGTCCCCACCCTAGGGCCCAACCAGTTACCTGAACATGTAATCTAACTACTAACAGTACCCACATGCCAACGCATGTCCATTCCAGTGTTCTTTGTCCTCACTCACACATATGATGTGTAAAATTTTAGAAGGTGATCCATCCTGATCAGTACTCCAGACAATGCACACATAATCATGATGTTCTAGTATGTTATGCTCCCAAAAAGGAATGAGAACCTTTTTGAAATGAGTCATATCATTTATCCAATTAACCCTATATCATTTTCGGGCATTACAATCACCCCCTATAGAGCACAACGACCTCATTTAGGGCCCTACATCTCAACCCGGGGTAGTGCAGTGAACTTATTGCAGGGTACCACCTTTGATACCAAATGTAACAATTGGGTCCTGGTGATAGCACATACACCCCTCCGTAACATAGTCATCGGGTCCTGACCCACTAGGTACCAATAGTTGCCCCGCAGACATGTGGTCCTCACCCTAGGGCCCACCCACGTTCCTGAACGGGTCATCTGACTAATGACAGTCCCTATAGGCCAACACATGTCCTTTCTAGTGTGCTTTGTCCTCACTAACACAGACCCTCTATAACTTCCCAGAAGGTAACTCATCTTGATCAGTACTCCAGACCAAGTATTCCTAACTGTGAAGTTCTAATCATGTAGGCTCCCGAAAAGGAAATAGAACCATGTTTACATGAGTGATATCATTTAGCCATTTATCCCTTTATCATTTAAGGGCGTTACATGAGAACATCACATAGGCACATCATGTAACATGTATTATGTATCATCTCTTTAATGGTCTTATACCATTATTTCAATGTAATATAGTCTCCCATATATACTCATAATTTGAATAAGTAGTATCACGTGTTAAAAAGTGATATAAGTAATTCGATGAGTCCAATGGATTTAAAGGGAATAAAATGAAGAAGTGTATTTTTGGGAAAATATGTGTAATGGGAATATGGGAAAGTAGGTTTTCCCATAAGGGATAACTATAGAATGAATCATAATGTAAAATGCTATAAGGGAATGTGAGTTTGTTATATGCGTGGAGAAAAAGGACACGAAGTTTTTTATTTCAAGGGTAATAAAAAGGATTCCAATGAACAATGATATATCCTCAAGGAGATGGGATACTATATGAATCAATTTCCCAAGAGTCAAGGGAATATGGACAAAATGATTTTACTAGATAATGATCATGTAATGATACTACCACACTTGAACTGGAGTGATTCATATGCTTGGTCAATAAACATGTCATTTTAAATTTTATTATGCAATTTATTTGTTATATGAATTATGGAATATATGAGGATCGCAATACATTAATTTTTCTTAAAGTATTTCTGGTCGTACGATAAATGGTTCTAGTAAAATTGACTCAGAAGTATGTCAATATTTTGGAAAATATGTTGTTTTTGGATAGAAAGACATTATTATGTTCTTAATAATTTATTTTCAATTTCATCATAGAGAAATTATATATATGGATCAATTAAGTTATAATGTACTAAAAATAAGGAGAATGATTCTAATGTATTGGATGTTGATATTTGGAAATGACAAAACTTTTATAAAATGGCTTAAATTGATCATTTTATGATGTTTTAGTGGTTTATGACATCACTTGTTGCATGTTATGCTATGATATAAAGTATCGGTAGTTCTAGGATCAATCGAAGGATAATATAATGTTTATTAAATACAAACGTATTTTTACACACTTATAGTGTGGAATAATCCCTCAACTCGACGTAATAAGATGTAATTATTGTGTTTTTATTAAAATATTTGATAACATTAATGAAATTATTCATAACTGATGTTTTTTGTTTTTTGGTTATCTATATTCATTTAACCCTATTTTATATCACTATAAATTCATTTATTGGGTTTTCATCAATGCCCAAGTATTCTATTCCAATCAATGTCACTCCATTCTAAGGGATAATTTAATAATTTAATTAATTTATCTACTTCAATTTTATATTATTATTATTATTATTTTGACAACCCCTTTTCTCATAACCTTTTTAAGGAGGATACCATTTTAAATCTATTTTTATATGGGTTTTTTCCTAAGGAACGTTTTATGTAATAACCTATAACAATTAAAGTGAAATATCAAATTTTAACAAAAAAGTTTTTATTTGGGGGGAATAATGTAACACCCTAGGATTTTACAAATAATTTTAATATTTATGCATGAAACCCTAAGTATTTACAAAACATGACATTATTATAATCTATCCAGTTAACATAATATTTCCACCCCCATTATTAGAATTTTAAAAATATGACCTACACGGTTTCAATCATTAAGATATTTTGAGTATGATATAGCCAACTTAAAATTTTTGAATAGTAACATACCCTTATGAATAGTAATGCTACCCTTATGAATAGTAACACACCATTAAGAATAGTAACCTCACATATTATAGTATATATATAGGATTAATGTGAATGTATGATGTACCTTTGATTTGGAATATGTAAATAAATACTTTAAAAACAATACTATTCATGTAAATTATTGTTTTAATTAAAAATTAAATTAATCATATTCAAAAAATAGTTTTCTTTAAATGGAATTAATTTTTTTATTCTACGCGTCAAAAAATGATTAGGGTAAATTTTTGCAGTTTTTTAGAAATACATGAATTTTTGGTGAATTGTGATATACAATTATTTACACTAAATTCTAAATAATTGATTTATTAAGTCATTGATGATGTTTTATTGATGTAAAACTAAATGGATTTAACTCAAAATAATATATCATTATTTCCTATAGAATCATCACTATTTCTTGTCATATGGAAATATAATAAAATAATTATTAAAATATTAAGAAACCCCTCCACCCATCCACTATAAATACCACATCTTCCACCCTCTTATCTTAAATCATATCAAGTCATGTGACTTCTTCACATTATGAAAAAATATACTTTTGTGATCCTCCCCCATAACAATCATCCCTTGTTCTCATAAAAAGACCAGATCCTCTTCCATTAAGAGGCATTCAATGATGTTTAATTCATGCGTTAAATTCCTATTCACTTGTCATTAATTTTCATATTCATTTTTTCTATATTATTCCCTATCCTGCCCTCATAAAAATTGTATGAAAACCCTAGTACCATAATTTTACTGGAATATTGCCCTTCTAATGTGATAATTCATCTTTATCTCTCCTTTGTCCCTCATTTATGCTATAAACGAAATATCAACAAAAGTTGTATTGATTTATCACATTTAAGGATGGTGATGCTTTCAATTTTATTTACAATCATAAAATATTGTAATGAAACATCTTTTTATATTTTAAACATAATATTATATATTTATATAATCTTATTTAATGTTATGAAATATTTATGTACTCATGATTTAAAATAATGAAACAAAACAAAGTAATTGTGAGAAAAATAACCAAATCAATCCAAGTGTTTCTCATTGCTGTTTAATATAATGAATCACCATCACTCCCAAGAACCAATTGAATAATATAACCATTTACTATTATGAATGTTCAATAATAACATTTAAAATCAATTTTGGACTTCAAATCCCTAACTACATGAACTACCATACTCTTTTATAAGTGAGTCCTTCATGAATATTATTAAAACGAGCACTCACATACAAAGAAATTGAATCCATTAACACATATAAAAGGCCAAGAATGAACATAATAAATTCATAATAAACCAAATAAAGGTATAAATGGTTATAGAATTTATAATTAATGAACATATTTTTTTTTATTCAGGTCACTATTATCAAGTGAAGAACACCCTCATATTTAAGGTATGGTATCCTATCTCTCACATTTGTTCAACATTCCACCCATTGTTGAGTACATTTATTTTTAATTCCTAAGGTTGGTGTAATTTTTTGAACATCCCACATAAATCCATTATGATATAAAAATTATCGGACACCATTTTATTTCCCATTAATCCTTCACAAGAACACCTGTTATAATGCCGAAATGTTTCCTAGGGGTTTCTTCATCTCAATTCCTTTTTTGTGAGATGTTCCTTATTTACTAATATTACTTGTGTATGGTGTATTTATGCATCCCAATTAATCTTCATATCATGAATCTATTAATTTTATTGATATTAAATGTATCATTTTCTTCTTATAATTTTTGTGGAATTTGATTTAGTTGATTAAAAAGTTATAATAATTTTCTACTCAAACATCCTTTTTCATTATGGTTGATCTTATTAACTATTAACCTCAATGAAATTTGAATTTATTCATATTTAATCATCATAAATATTGTATTAATGTTTTATATATTTGTACCAATCAGAATCAATCATTATTTTATGGGGAGTTACATGTAACACCCCAAGAATTCATAGTGTGTTATTTCTTCAAAATAATTCTATAACTTGCACTACACGCAACACCGAGTTCAATTACACTATGACTTACTAAACAAGCCGTTCAAAAGAGGTTTTGAGTAGTATTAACTAAATTTTATACTTTATATAATCCTTATAATTTTAGAATCCATATTATGAGTTTCTTAGACATAATGTAAGAACAAATTCATTTTCAGTATTACACTTTTACCAACTTTTAACAGTGAAACCTTTTTAAATACTATATTTTAAACATTTTGACTAAATGGGGACATCAAATATTTAAAATGAAACATCCCAAGCTTCCACGGTACGCTAGCGTGTGTTGTACGCAACACCGAGTTCTAAGACACCATAACCAATCAAACTAGCTGTTATGATTAGTAATACCTACTTTTTGAAATTATATATATTTTATATTTCAAAATGAACTTCATTTTTGGATTCGGAATATCTAATTTAGCCTAAGGTGAAATTTTGGTACTTTTCGGATAACTCTAATATTTTGATGAATAGTGAAAATTACTAAATTTTAATTAAAAACAACTTTTTTAATCAAAATAATTAATAGTGATAAATTATGAATTTTAGTAGTTTTAAAGTATATTTAGAATATATTTTTACCATTTAATATATTTTTGGACATTGGACATAATTTTACAATTAAAACGAACATAAACAAGTGTCAATCTTTTGATAGTTATTATCTCTTAAAAACACGCTTTTTGTTTTGACAGCGGGAATTAATTTTAAATTAATTTCTGCCACTTCTGTGTTTTGAATTTAGGAAAATGGATTCCATATTTGGAATCAGTATTTTCAAATTGTATAAATAGGTAACTTTTATTTTTAGACATTTTGAATAATTACTGCGGTAAATATTTTATTTACCATGGTTAAGGGTAAATCCGGTAAATAAGGGTTAAAAAATAATATTATAATAATATTAATTACCCTAAAACGTGTCTTAAACCTATTGGTTGATACATGGTAGACCATGTGCATCTTTGGGTCGATTTTGGGACCCCATGGATCCACTTTTAAGTGATAATGACACTTTATTTTAATTATGTCAAAATGAATACAAAAATGACACAAGCATATATCTTTTAGAAAAACAATTGTTACATAGGGTTATATATGTTGGATTTTAGATTATAAATATTCATTAGAAAGATAAACAGATTTACTACATAATTATATTTTATTTATAATTTTTAGACATTAAATAATTTATTTTATTTATGACACAATGATGATGCAGTAATTACTATAATAGTGAAAAATTTAAATAATTGATAATATAAATACCCAAATAAATATAATATGAAACTTTTAATGAATTTAACTAATTTTCTAGGATAATATGACATATTAGGATTGATTTAATTGAATTTTTTCGAAGTAATCAATCTTTTATGTGTTTCAAAAAAATCAACTATTGAATAGTGTCAAAATTGACATAAAAGAGTTCTTAAAACAAATATTATATTATTAATTGATATTAAATTCCTAAAAATCTATGGTTCGGCCAATGGACTTATATCATGATAGGGTAATCATTAATGGACCACTTGGGGGTCTCTTGGATGTATGTAGTAAGTTTATTAACCATAATATATAAAAATACAAAGAGACATTGTAAAAGTGAAACTAATTAACTTAGAGTTAATACTTAACGATAAGGTTAATATAAGTACCCAAACCTGTCTAAATTCTATTGGTTGAGTGGTTTTCGACCTATAACCACCTTAAACTTTGAATAGTCAACTTTTTAGCCATTAGAAACCGAATATGAATTTATTATAAATTAATATTTCTAGCTTTTCCAAAGGTTCCCCTCACCCCTCTTATAAAAGGGCACTCCTCCTTCTCATTTCTTCACACCTTCAAAGCCTTTTGGTTAGGCCAAACTCTGCCCAAATACTCTCCCAACATCCCTAAATACAACCTAGAGGCCTTAGTTTGATCAGAAAGCCAACCTAAGGATCCCTTTTGATCAAATCAAAAGGAAGAACCCGAAGAAGAGGTAATGTTTTCACCACCCCTTTTCAAGTTCCTTTCTTCTTCCACTTCTTCTATATTTGTTCTTACCATTCTAAAATAATAACTCCAGTATCTTACATATACTGTGATGTTATTATAAATATGGTACAACCATATTCAGTATTCTATCCACCCGTTGAATAACATGTCACCATACGTGCGTACGTACGACTTACCAGCTCCACGTCGTGGTGTAATTGTTATTCAATATATTATTATTTGGATGGGTATAATAATGTTGTGTAACTCATGTAAATAATAAATATAACATGTTAATGATTCTTTATATATGATATACCATCCATTTATATATTATTTTAATATCAAAAGAATGATATTGTCGCTCGTGCGTACGTACGGACTACCGTCTCCACGAACGCGATGAGATTCATTCTCCATCATATCCATTCAAGTATAATTATCATTTGATGATTTAAAAATGATGTTTAAGGGCTTGATATCATTCTGGATATGAATAAGATACAACAAACATGGCTTATGTAACAAAACATATAAAATAAAATGAGTACGTTAACACCCAAAACGACGATAATTCTAAGATATTATTAACAAATCAATGTTAAAAGAGCATATATGATATCATATTAATATATATGATTCTTGTATAATTTAATAAAAATTATTTCACCATTATAAAGGAGGTTAACCTACCCCAACCAAGGAAAAGTACAAGGTAAGGGTTATTTCACAATCTCTTCATTATCCGAGGTTGTTTATACGTAATAATCTACTGGGATTTCTTTATCATCCACATCCATGTTTCTTCGAAATGTATTTCAAAACATATTTATTATTTACAAGAATATGGGTTAATGTCATTTATACCCTTGTTTGACTTTTTATAAGAGGTTTATAAAGGAATCCTTCCGTCGTTTTCAAAACAAGGTCCTTTTTAACCTTTTCGACAGAATTAAGGTAAGAATGTTTTTTTAACTTATACGGCGGGTGCGGCTATTTTCCGAAGTTATAAAATCTTCAAAGCTTCCCTTACAAGCTTATAAGAATATTTTAAAAGAAAATGTTTTATTTTATATGGATCTTAAATGATTTCAAAATAAAAGGAGATATTTCTTTAAAAAGAATTTTGATTTCGTCTATGTCAACATACTTTGATGGATTTTAAGTTTATTTGAAGTTGATTTATTATGATACAAAACATCCATATTTTATTGAAGGTTTTGTGATATTTTTGACTGTGGATAAGTTATTCTTATTTCACTCATGGTTTTTGTTTAGAGTATTGACATTTCATAAGTTATTTGTAATCCAAATGTTTATGTTATATTTCAATCTTTCATTCAGATTAATGTGTTAGACAAGTATGTTCCGGGTTGGGGACCGGTAAAAGTAAGCCCTCCGGTTTGGTCTCCGGTTATTAGAGGAACTCCGGTTTGGTCTCTGGTTATTAGAGGAACTCCGGGTTGGTGTCCGGTTATTAGAGGCACTCCGGGTTGGTGTCCGGTTATTAGAGGCACTCCGGGTTGGGTTCCGGTTACAGTTAGCCCCAAGGTCTTGGGACGAGGCCTTGAAAAGAAATTAAAGTTTAGCATTATGCATTCCATCATTATGAAAGTGGTTATTGATTTTTCATGTGATTATTTGATTAGTAGAATAAACATGTGAATAAGTAAATGGCATTATCTCATTTTATTTATGCCATACTATGTTAAAAGTTCAAGTTTAAAAGGCTTTTGTTTTAGTTATACATTGCCTTAAATGTTTATTCTTATTTATGAAAGTTTCCGCTATATTGTTATCCTTACTGGGCATTTGAGCCCACCCCTTTTCTATGTTTTATTTTTCCCAGGAAGTGAAGAAGTAAATTATGAATGACCTGCAGGGATATTATGTGGGGATATGAGTGTGGATTATGGAGACAATATGTTGTTGTAGTAGTTTTTCATTTTATGATGTAATGTACGACTTATGAATATATCTAGTGTTTACAAGACTACTAAACCAATCGGTCTTTTGAGATTTGATCTTTCTTGTGATCATACCAATGTTATGTAATAATGCACCGACTCTGGGTAACTGGGGTCGGGGCGTTACAGTTGGTATCAGAGGAAGTTTAGTACAAACATTGGAAGCTAGATTTAGATAAACTATGATTAGAGCACGTAGACCTAAGATGAACTTTGAGGATTAGTATAGAAGAACTTCCTAGAATTTTGGTATTGTAGAGATTTTGTGAGTTTTCCGAGCAATACATCCCTGTCTGGATACGAGCAGGTAGAGGCGGCTCTGGCACAGATGTACCTAGGGGTAAAACCCGAAAACAACGCTTTGAGCTAGACTCGAACGGGAACTGGTGCACGACAACGGGCCATGATGCACTCTTGGTTACGACACTCCCGGGGGAGATGCTTAGTATAACTCTCATTTTTCTTTACAAATCATTTTGAAGGGATTATGAGTATATACTTCCTCAAAGAAAACATTCTTATGATTATGGATTATATCCATAAACTATTTAATTTATGTTATGTGTTTTACAAGTTTGGGATTAGGTATTGTTATTCATAAACTAATCTAATGTATGCCATTGTTTAGAAATGGCGCCCAGTAGAAGGAATGAGAACTCTAGCAATGTACATGATACAAAGAGAAAGAAGGATCATATATTTTATGGTCTTAAGCCAGAATTTACAAGAGAAATAGTCTCCCATGTATTATCATCATATGAAGAAATAATATCATGTGTTGATAAGATAAGTAAAGAGCTTATTGAGTCCTATGGCTTTGAAGGGAAGCAAGAGAAGAAAAGGATGGAAGAGAGAAAGATGGATAAAGGGAAGAGGGAAAAGAATAATTTTCCCATATCTGGTAACTGTGGAAAGAAACACCCTGGAACTTTCCTGAAAGGAATGGGAGTTTGTTATAAGTGTGGAGGAAAAGGGCACAAAGTACGTGACTGCAAGGGTAAGAAAATGGTTTCAAATGTACAATGCTTCATTTTCAAGGAGTTTGGACACTACGCGAACCAATTTCCCAGTCATCAGACTATGCCGCAAATGATGCTATTGGATAATAATCAAGTTATGATACTACCACAGATGAAGAGGAATGATTAGAGCTCTTATGTTGATTATGTCAATTGAGTGTTGTATCAACAATGTACTTGTAATAATAATTATGGAGTATATAAGGATTGTACTGCATTACTATTTCATTAAGGACTTGAGATTGTGTGGAACAAAGAAAAGTGACTCAATATCAGGATAAATTTTTGGAAAATATATGGTTGAGAGAATGATAAACCATAATATAGTTCTGATACCGAGGTAGTGATTTTGGAATTATACATGATTGTTTTGGATAAATTATATTGGATATTGTTGACTACCTTGGAACTGATTAATGATTTGTAAATTCCATCATTGTTGGGGTTTAAAACATTTTTGGATTGATGAAGTATATCCCGAATTCTATATGGAATAAGGGAGGATGAATGTAATAAATAAGGAATATGGTAATTGAGGATGTTTCAGTGTATTAAAAAATACATGATGAAGGTATTCATATGCTATTACAGGGAAAAAAGGATCTACATTATGTTTACCTTCCTTATAAATGTTGGACTGTGAGTTTAGACAGAAGTATTTTGGATAAATTCTAAGTTTGAGATTAATTTTGGATTGCCATAAAAGGACAACCCAGAGGTCGGGCGGCAACCCGTCGTGACCGGAAAGGCCGCGAGACTTAAACCCACAACCGAAGGGGGACAAGGGTGTATCACCTACCAATGGACCACGAGATGTCCTGTATTAAATAATGTAGTTTTTATTAAAAGATCTTGTAGATGAATTATAAATTCGTTTATTTTGGAACCCTATACGAATAGTGTAAATAGAAAAAAAATTTACGTTCTATTATCTTTTAGAGTGAAAGATGAGATTGTGGTAGAAATTTATTAATGGATAAAACTCTAATTATAAAGTAAGTATATCTCCTTATGATCTTATCCAATCTAATAAATAAATTTCTCAACATTAATAAAAGGAAATTAGAACAAAAATGTTGTCCTAGATGGTACCTTAAATCATCACTAATTCATGGATTTGGGATTGTTGGCCTTTTCATAGCCATGTTCTCTACCACTCTCCATCAGATAATTGATGGTTAGATTTCTCTTCCATATCCATATTTTCCTACATGGAATCCTAGTATGTGTTATTTTCGGTAATCTTCATACTTTCCACTCTTTATTTTAAATAGAGGCCTCATTAATTCAATTTTCGATGTGGGATTTCAACTAAGATATTTTGAAACGTCAAAAATGTGTTATCCCAATACCCTATGTTTTGTTGAACCGATGGTATTTTAAATCATAATAGATTGATGAGTTTAAGGACCTCAATTTTATACTTGTTTTTGATTGATGACCTCAATCACTATCTATAAATATTTATGTTTTTCCTCCAATTATATGTCTCTAATTGCCACCAATGTTCTCCTAATCGAGATCATAATTTGGTGGTGACCCTTTGATTTCTCTTTTCCTCATATTAAGACTAAATTTTAGTAACCCAATTTCTGATGTGGGTTTTCCCACAAATATATTTTCTATTTTCAACATTTTATTTTCGAAGAACAATTTCAAATTGCGAGGACGCAATTTATTGAAGGAGGGGAGAATGTAACACCCCAAGAATTCATAGTGTGTTATTTCTTCAAAATAATTCAATAACTTGCACTACACGCAACACGGAGTTCAATTACACTATGACTTACCAAACAAGCCGTTCAAAAGAGGTTTTGAGTAGTATTAACTAAATTTTATACTTTATATAATCCTTATAATTTTAGAATCCATACTATGAGTTTCTTAGACATAATGTAAGAACAAATTCATTTTCAGTATTGCACTTTTACCAACTTTTAACAGTGAAACCTTTTTAAATACTATATTTTAAACTTTTTGACTAAATGGGGACATCAAATATTTAAAATGAAACATCCCAAGCTTCCACAGTACGCTAGCGTGTGTTGTACGCAACACCGAGTTCTAAGACACCATAACCAATCAAACTAGCTGTTATGATTAGTAATACCTACTTTTTGAAATTATATATATTTTATATTTCAAAATTAACTTCATTTTTGGATTCGGAATATCGAATTTAGCCTAAGGTTAAGTTTTGGTACTTTTCGGATAACTTTAATATTTTGATGAATAGTGAAAATTAATAAATTTTAATTAAAAACAACTTTTTTAATCAAAATAATTAATAGTGATAAATTATGAATTTTAGTAGTTTTAAAGTATATTTAAAATATATTTTTACCATTTAATATAATTTTGGTCATTGGACATAATTTTACAATTAAACCGAACATAAACAAGTGTCAATCTTTTGATAGTTATTTTCTCTTAAAAACACGTTTTTTGTTTTGACAGCGGGAATTAATTTTAAATTAATTTCTGCCTCTTCTGTGTTTTGAATTTAGGAAAATGGATTCCATATTTGGAATCGGGATGTTCAAATTGTATAAATAGGTAACTTTTATTTTTAGACATTTTGAATAATTACTGCGGTAAATATTTTATTTACCATGGTTAAGGGTAAATACGGTAAATAAGGGTTACAAAATAATATTATAATAATACTAAATTACCCTAAAACGTGTCTTAACCCTATTGGTTGATACATGGTCGACCATGGGCATCTTTGAGTCGATTTTGGGACCCCATGGATCCACATGTAAGTGATAATGACACTTTATTTTAATTAAGTTAAAATGAATACAAAAATGACACAAGCATATATCTTTTAGCAAAACAATTGTTACATTGGGTTATATATGTTGGATTTTAGATTATAAATATTTAATAAAAAGATAAAACTATTTACTACATAATTATATTTTATTTATAATTTTTAGACATTAAATAATTTATTTTATTTATGACACAATGATGATGCAGTAATTACTATAATAGTGAAAAATTAAAATAATTGATATTATAAATACCCAAATAAATATAATATGAAACTTTTAATGAATTTAACTAATTTTCTAGGATAATATGATATATTAGGATTTATTTAATTGACTTTTTTCGAATTAATCAATCTGTTATGAGTTTCACAAAAATCAACTATTGAATAGTGTCAAAATTGACATAAAAGAGTTCTTAAAACAAATATTATATTATTAATTGATATTAAAATCCAAAAAAATATAAGGATCGGCCAAGGGACTTATATCATGATAGGTTAATCATTAATAGACCACTTGGGGGTCGCTTGGATGTATGTAGTAAGTTTATTAACCATATTATATAAAAATACAAAGAGACATTGTAAAAGTGAAACTAATTAACTTAGAGTTAATACTTAAAGATAAGGTTAACATAAGTACCCAAACCTATCTAAATTCTATTGGTTGAGTGGTTTTCGACCTATACCCACCTAAACCTTTGAATAATCAACTTTTTATCCATTAGAAACCGAATATGAATTTATTATAAATTAATATTTCTAGCTTTTCCAAAGGTACCCCTCACCCCTCTTATAAAAGGGCACTCCTCCTTCTCATTTCTTCACACCTTCAAAGCCTTTTGGTTCGGCCAAAATCTGCCAAAATACTCTCCCAACATCCCTCACTACAACCGAGAGGCCTTAGTTTGATCAGAAAGCCAACCTAAGGAGCCCTTTTGATCAAATCAAAAGGAAGAACCCGAAGAAGAGGTAATGTTTTCACCACCCCTTTTCAAGTTCCTTTCTTCTTCCACTTCTTCTTTCTTTGTTCATACCATTCTAAAATAATAACTCCAGTATCTTAAATATACTGTGATGTTATTATAAATATGGTACAACCATATTCAGTATTCTATCCACCCTTTGAATAACATGTCACCATACGTGCGTACGTACGGCTTACCGTCTCCACGTCGTGGTGTAATTTTTATTCAATATATTATTATTTGGATGGGTATAATAATGATGTGTAACTCATGTAAATAATAAATATAACATGTTAATGATTCTGTATATATGATATACCATCCATTTATATATTATTTTAATATCAAAAGAATGATATTGTCGCTCGTGCGTACGTACGGACTACCGTCTCCACGAACGCGATGAGATTCATTCTCCATCGTATCCATTCAAGTATAATTATCATTTGATGATTAAAAAATGATGTTTAAGGGATTGATATCATTCTGGATATGAATAAGATACAACAAACATGGCTTATGTAACAAAACATATTAAAGAAAATGAGTAAGTTAACACCCGAAACGACGATATTTCTAAGATATTATTAACAAATCATTGTTAAAAGATCATATATGATATCATATTAATATATATGATTCTTGTATAATTTAATAACAATTATTTCACCATTATACAGGATGTTAACCTACCCCAACCAAGTAAAAGTACAAGGTAATGGTTATTTCACAATCTCTTCATTATCCGAGGTTGTTTATACGTAATAATCTACTGGGATTTCTTTATCATCCACATCCATGTTTCTTCAAAATGTATTTCAAAACATATTAATTATTTACAAGAATATGGGATAAAGTCATTTATACCCTTGTTTGAATTTTTATAAGAGGTTTATAAAGGAATATTTCCGTCATTTTCAAAACAAGGTCCTTTTTAACCTTTTCGACAGAATTAAGGTAAGAATGTTTTTTTAACTTATACGGCGGGTGCGGCTATTTTCCGCCGTTATAAAATCTTCAAAGCTTCCCTTACAAGATTATAAGAATATTTTCAAAGAAAATGTTTTATTTTATATGGATCATAAATGATTTTAAAATAAAAGGAGATATTTCTTTAAAAAGAATTTTGATTTCATCTATGTCAACATCCATTGATAGATTTTAAGCTTATTTGAAGTTGATTTATTATGATACAAAACATCCATATTTTATTGAAGGTTTTGTGATATTTTTGACTGTGGATAAGTTATTATTATGTCACTCATGGTTTTTGTTTAGAGTATTAACATTTCATAAGTTATTTTTAATCCAAATGTTTATGTTATATTTCAATCTTTCATTCAGATTAATGTGTTAGACAAGTATGTTCCGGGTTGGGGACCGGTAAAAGTAAGCCCTCCGGTTTGGTCTCCGGTTATTAGAGGAACTCCGGTTTGGTCTCTGGTTATTATAGGAACTCCGGGTTGGTGTCCAGTTATTAGAGGCACTCTGGGTTGGTGTCCGTTTATTAGAGGCACTCCGGGTTGGGTTCCGGTTACAGTTAGCCCCAAGGTCGTGGGACAAAGCCTTGAAAAGAAATTAAAGTTTAGAATTATGCATTCCATCATTATGAAAGTGGTTATTGATTTTGCATGTGATTATTAGATTAGTAGAATAACCATGTGAATAAGTAAATGGAATTATCTCATTTTATTTATGCCATACTATGTTAAAAGTTCAAGTTTAAAAGGCTTTTGTTTTAGTTATACATTGCCTTAAATGTTTATTCTTATATATGAAAGTTTCTGCTATATTATTATCCTTACTGGGCATTTGAGCTCACCCCTTTTCTATGTTTTATTTTTCCCAGGAAGTGAAGAAGTAAATTATGAATGACCCGCAGGGATATTATGTAGGGATATGAGTGTGGATTATGGAGACAATATGTTGTTGTAGTAGTTTTTCATTTTATGATGTAATGTAAGACTTATGAATATATCTAGTGTTTCCAAGACTACTAAACCAATCGGTCTTTCGAGATTTGATATTTCTTGTGATCATACCAATGTTATGTAATAATGCACCGACTCTGGGTAACTGGGGTCGGGGCGTTACATTACATGTTTTATAATAAGCATTAAAAAATTCTTCTGAAATGACATCCAAATTCAAGAAACATCTCAAATTCATAATTATCATGATATTTATTATATAATATATTTTATAAAAAATTTATCATAAAAAACTTAAAAATTTTAAAATGAAAATCATATTTCAGTTCATTTATGGTTTTATGAAATCGAACATGCCTTTGGACTTTAAAATCCTCTAATATTTTCCATAAACTGCAAAAATAGTATTTATTTTTAAACCTTCATTAAAAAATATTTAAAAATGATTTCACCTCAAAATAATTTATTTAATCCTGAAGTAGAATTTATATTATGGTACCTTTAAATTTATGGGATATAAATGTTTAAAATATTATTTCATGTCAAATAAAAAGGATTTTCCAAAAGAACTCTTCTTTATTAATTAAAAAACATTTCTGTCAACTCACATTACCTTTTTTGATAAATATTACTTGTTCACCATTTATTCATTTCATGTGGAGTATGAACTAAAATTTGGTATATCATATCATGTATATCATTATTATCATTATAATTTAAGAGATTATGTTTTGAATGCTTCATGGTGGTATGAGTCGCTTTGGAATGTTTAAGGATTATTTCCTCAAGGATTTTTCAATGGTTTCATTTAAAATGATATTCATATATGTCATCATACATTTTTGAATCCTTTACATAATTTATTTTTCTCTTTTATGATATCATCCACTATTTATTATTGTATGTTTTATGATTATTTTGTCTATGGATTTGCAATCATTTAACCATTCACCATATTACTCTGAATGGTTATTGTTTATGTTTAGTGATAGGAGAATGTTATCTATATTTCATTTATTAGTTTCAATATGAATGTGTAACTTTTTATGTTGATCTCCATTAATATGAGGAATGAATTGGACTTATTATGTGACCAGCAAGTCCTGCAAATAGACTCTTGATGCATAATTATGTCTCATGATTGAAATAGATATAGTCTTGGTCGAGGAATTTCTCTTTTTTAGATATGGTTTTTGATAAGGCCAAAAAATTTTTATCCCTTCATAAATTTTTAACCAATAGTTTTGAACATGATAAAATCAATGTTTTATGGTTTTCTAAGAAGTTGTTTTATATTCCTTAGAGTGTCACCATGTCCAATGCCTATTCACATTGTGATGAATGGTGATCGAAATCTTCACATATTTGTTGATTACTAGAATCTCAATTGATTTATAGTGATGAAAAATTAATTGTTTCCAAGAATTGATGATATTTTTTAGGAGTTAAAAGTGGTTATGTGGTATTCATATTTTGATCTTCGATCTAGTTATCACCAACTAAGATAAAATGAGGTCGGGATTACAAAAGAATACTTCAACAGTAGGAATGGTCATTATGAGTATCTTGGTTTAAATATGATCTTACGTATGATCTTTTATTTTTTATGGATTTGATAAAAAATATATTCAATTAGTTCCTATAATCCTTCATGGTGGTATTTTTTGATGTATGTCTAGATTACTCTCAAATCATGGAGGAAAATTTCCATCATTTGAGAGATGTTTTGGAAACCATTATAAACCCTCATATTTAGCTGAATCATTCAAAATGTAATTTATGGATTTGGAAATTGGTATTCATGGGTCACATGGTCAAGGAACACAGTATTATAGTTTAACATAAAAAGATATAATATTTTTGACATGGAATTTATCGCTTAATGATTTTGAAAATTTGAGATTATAGGTTTTTCAATAGTATTATTAATGTTTCAATAAATAAATTATTATGTAGGATTTCCCAATGAATAATTTTACTAAATAATGCATAAATTCATGTGGGATAAGAAACAATAGAGTTCATTTGTTGTGATAAAATTTCCATTTATTCTATTGTAATGTTGACCAATCTCGTGATCATGCAGGGGTATGTGGTCTTCTAAAAGACATCATATTTGAGTTTGGGAAGTTTCTTTATGTAGAATGACAACATGATTACATACGGTTCCAGATAGATTTGGTTTAATGTGAATAATTATCCAATAAATGACACAAATTCACATCTGGGATGCATGATCTTACAATTTGAAAAAATTCCTTTTTTTTGAATGGTTTACCATTTATTCTAAGCATAATATCATCAGATATATCATCTCTCATGATGATTTAATTCTCAATCATTGTTTTTTGTGTCGTTCCATTATTATTTTGATATCATCTTTTCATAAACCATATAATGTATAATAGTTTAACCAATTCCTTGTTTAGATGATTTAATTGTCAGAATAATTGAATCAGATTATTCTATTTTCTCAAATTTATTAGGGAGTTTTGGAGAATGGTTTTAATGTTTTGTCACTATAATGTCATTTACCTCCTACCTAATGGATATAATTCGTTGAGAGGGGAAAAGTTATGATAAATTAAAAGGAATTAGAGACATTATTTATGGTGTGTAAGACATTGGTTAACAGTTATTTTCTAAGGAGTGTATCCTAGGTTTTTGGAATTGGAATGCCTTGAATTTTCTAACATAAAATTCAATGACGTGGAGCTCCAAAAGTTACCCACATGATGTGATTGTAATAATTTTAGTTTTGTACTATGATATGAATCTATGATTCTGGAATCCAGGTATTTGGTAGGAAATGGTTGACCTTGTATCCCATTGTAATACGAATAAATAGGTTAATGACTGCCACAGGTTATTTATGGGTTAACATCATCCACATAAAATGATGAATTAGAAAAGGGTTGTAATTTTAATTGAGATTGTTGTTGGGATTCATTATACCTCTTGAGTGAAGAATGTGATATGAACATTGGTATGTGGGAAAACCAAATCATGTTTCATTTATACCTTTCACGATACAACTAATGTCAAGTAATAAGGATGCCTTTATGTATATATGAATTTATGATTTCATGAAGTACCATATATTATAGTCTCTAATAAGGATCGACATTTCACATAGATATATAGGGATGACTCCAAAATGCCATAGTATCCCATGAATGTTTGATCAGAACTTATCATGGACATAGGATGTTATGTTAGATAAAGATATATAGATTCCTTAGTACAATATACATGCTTTCATTATTTACATTACTGAATAATTGTATGGCCATATTGGCACAATTTAGTTCTCCTTCATCAACGACTACCAGTTCTCAATTAGAATGGCTCATTTTGAGTCATTTTGTGGTATTATATATATAAAACTATTATGTTGATTATAATTTTATGAAATATCCTTTGTGAGAGGAAGTTTTATCAATGCTATTATTAAAATGAATAATGTAATTCATTAGAGAATTTTTATTGGATGGAGATGGTATAAATCCTATTTTTATCGCCACAATGACATTTTGTATTTTCAATTGGACAACATGTTTCCATGATAGTTTTACTACAACTAGGTTATCTACATTAAGAAAGACATGGAATGGTTGTGAAATGATTTATGGGTCCAATTTATATTTTTGAGATTGTGTGGAATATATAATACCATTTGGAACTACCTATACAAATTGAATAAATCATCAATATTATTTGTAAATGATACATTAAAATGTTTCATTCAAAAAATTCAATGATTCTTAACGGGGTGGATATTTATATTGATCTCATTTTTTTGGGATTAAACGTACAATTAGGATTTTTGATTCTGAGGAAAAGGTTATACATGGGGAGATGATCCCCTTATTCCCTATTATATTGAATTATGGTTATTAATCAAATAAGATGTTGAAGTTCGTGGAATTCGTGAGAAATCAGGGGCTGCATCTATTTGATATGAAAACATAATGATAGGATTCATGTGGATACATAATTTTTATTATGTGGAGTTTATGAAAACCTCTTACCTTTATTAGGAACATATGACTCACTATTTGTTTCAAATTTTTTTTGGAATTATTTTGTGATGTTTGATTATGGTGGGATTTTATTTCTAGAAAATGAGCTACTACTTTAGGTATGTATTTTTTGAGTCAATGGAGTTTAGTTATAATTTTTTTAGGTGGGAGATATTTCATGGTATCTGGCTTATTGAATGGAGACTAAATGCAATACCACTAACCAAATAGTTATGGTGTACAATAACAAGAGTCTATTTCCAGATCTACTACCAATATCGATATATTCACACTATGGGTGAATGACTGCACCATAGAGCCATAGTGAATTTGATTATTATAACCAATTTGGGAATACTTGTAGTGTGGGGAATGGGTTACACCCTATTATTATCCTATGTTATATGGATATATTTAATATATACATCTTGGTATTTGTAGTCAAATTGTCTAAGGGTGGTTGTGGCTTGATCAAATATGTTTATGAAGACGTTGATATCTTTTAATCTTTTTTTCTTCAATTCCATTAGGTGGTTTGGCATGGTTTTTATTTTTTTACGCATAATTACCCAATTTCGTATTTTATATTTTCATACCTCCCACTTAAATAACAATCTATTTGTTGGTTATTGAATGTTCCATTGGGGGATATCCACATATATGAATGGTATTCTTCTTGGATGAAAGCTATAATGGAATCATTTGATACATCTCTACTATGTAATATATCCTCGTTTTAATTTCCCTATTTTTATCTATTGGGGAACTTGAAACTCTAAAATACTCATATTAATTATGGACCCTAAATTTTTTTAATGGATGGTGTTTATAGTGATTCATATTGATCATTTATTCCTTCAACAAAAAATTATAATTTTTGATTCATGTTTTTGGTCACTAAAAAGTTGTGTGTAAATTTGTATCATTTCATCAATACTCTTGAATAAGTGTTTCCTTATTTATTCAATATGAATTTAAAAATAATTTCAATATATTAGATTATTTCATATTTTATATATGTCAGAAAAGAAATTTTTTTATAAAATAGAACTTTATTTTGTGTTGTATGAGATATTGAATTACTTGATGAAATATGGATTATGATGGAAATAATGTCGTAAAAATATGTTCCTTGTTTTAAAATATAATACTATAAATGAATGAAGTTATCAAAATTAATTAATTTTATGAAATCCAATGATTTAGTTTTGAAAATAAAATATATGTTGAAAACTAAATCATGGCATTTATAATGTTATAAATTATATTATTATAAGATAATTATTATCCTATAATTGATTGATTAATTGAATTGAAGAACATATATCATGGCATGTAAATGTTAATTATTACAGTAATAATAGGATATGACCCCAAATATTTTATTAATGATGATAATAGTAACATTAACTTAGTTTGGTATGATTTTCCCTAAATAAGAGAGGAGTACTAATTGCCTGAATCATGGTATGTGTTCCAACATTTAGTTGAGATCACCATAGAGTAGTGTGAGGATACTATTTATAGTAATTAGTGTATTATATAGTTTGAAACATAGTGATATGATATATTATATTTATTTATTACATTATATTGTTTTATGTAACAAATTTACTCATTCTAACTACTTAATATAAGAATTTTATATAAAAATTTATATTTAATGCAGTTTGAAATATATTTCAACTCATATTAGTATGAATGCATATTATGTTGAAAAATATCAGTACAAAAACTTTTTATTTGAATTTAAAACAAGATAGGATTAATTATTTTGTTGTGAAACACATATTGATACCTTAAATGGGTTTATAGAACCATAAAAAACTATTAATTTCTGGATTTTTTTTTATTTTTATATTCCAATTCTGAGAAAGGGAAATTCGGAAAATTCATTTAGAAAATGTTCATGATCATTGGGGCCAGGAATGATAGAGGTGACCAGTGGAGATGTTATATACTTGTTACATGGGCTTATCATTGAGTTTTATCTTTTAATATGTCGGGTATCTTGATTACGTACAATGTGGGTACTATTAAAACTATTTGATTCTTGTACAATCTCCTTGGGGAGTTTTTACATACCAACATGTTTTATATAACCACTGAATAATTAGTTGAATTTTAATTCAATTTTTTATATTAATAATTCTAGGTTATAGTCTCCCTCCCATCAGGATAGAGAATAACCATCATGTCATGTTAGATATGAAATGGTTATCTGAGTACTACAGTATTTGGGAGGGTTCATGACAATGGATATAATAATCAAAAAATCAAAAAAATTATTATTTATATATTAATATATAATAGTTGAAATCTAAAAAATTTGAATACATCAACAATTTTAGTGTGAAAAAACATTACCAACCACAATATAAGTAATTTCATAGACTTTTACGTTTTATCATAAAATAGGATATGGATTATTTCAGTCAACCCAATTAACCATTTGATTGGTGTATTGGGTTTTTTTGTGGAAAATATCTAACACCAAAATCATCAAATATTTATTGGATAATTTGGGAGCACATTACATTTATTTATTGTATCCATAATTTCTCCTGGATTGATTGTCACCCAAGTGACTTCTATACCATAAGTTAATCATCTAAGAGTCCTCGATAGGAAATAACATTGATGATAATTCTGAAATATTTGACATGTATGATTTTGAATATACATCATTAATCATATTCATTGTATTTATTATAACGTGTCTCTATCCATGTAATCATTGGTGTACTTATAATTCCAACAATGGTTATACGTTTAATCACATTTCACAAAAATTGGTGATTCATATTCACCAAATTTAAATATTTTTTACCATTCCAATTAGGTAGTTATTGATTTAATTATCACATTTTCCATTAAATCAAATGATATCTATGATAGTCCTAGTTGTATCCATCACTAAAATAAAAAATTCATCGACACAACGGAATGATAATTTTCAATATAACAGAATTACTCCAAATAACAGAAAGGAAATTTTACCTTATAATTTATTAAATTATTATATAATATGTAATTTAATAAATTCTTTAGTCCATTTTATATCACTCTTTGATAAATAATATAATTCAAAATTAATCCTATTATATTCTAAGAAAAATAAAATCATCTTGAGTTTAACCAATATATTTTTTAGTCTTCCCAATTTACCTAATGTTTTTATCTAAAAAACCACAATCATTACACAAGATGTGTTTTGAAATAAAACCATCTTTGTTGTCTATTTATAAAAAATGAATATCCAATGAAAATCCCATACGACTGTCATGATAATAATCATAAATAAAAACTCAAAGATGATGTTATAAAATCTAAATCTTACTATTTAAGAATTCAAAACCATCTAACATGACCAAACTTAAACCATCCAAAAATAATTCAATAGTAAATATTGGATCACCCAAATATACAGGGATCATTAATGTTGTGATTTTTAAATTATTCAACATACAACAAAACTAACAATACCTCTATATTTAATTGAATATATTTCCATTATAAGAAGAATTTATTATTAAATATTATCTCTTAAGCCTCTCATATAAATTTATTCACAAAATAAACATTTATAGACTTATATATTTTTACATTATTATTCACAACAAAAGAAAATTTTAAAAATAGGAATGGTTTGATCAAATTCCCAAATAGTGTAATCACAAGTAGAAGAAATTCATTTTCACCACAAAGAATATGATTAGAGTAATGGTATAACTAAATAATTAATGTTCATAAATATAAAATTTGATAATCCATTCCCTTGAAATCATGGATGATAAATCATGAATCATGGTATTAATTTTCAATATAATCTATGTGTTATATAATTAGAAATCATTTTCCATTTGAAAACAATACTCAAGGAAGGAATATATTATATCAAGATGAATGTAAAAAATAAACCTTTTTCGTAAGATTTAATATTACTATAGTATCACCATAATAATAACGCCTTTATAAAAATAACATAAATTGAAAATTTAATCGAACCCTTACATGAATATTATGACATGTAATTTTTATATCTTTATGCAATGCATTAGAGAATTATATCAATCTCACTAATCATCATGTGATATATCATCCTCAATCATCATGAGCTATAATGGTCTCACCCATCATCATAAAAAATTTCAAATTACTATAATTTATTTGTTACACATGTACATTTTCATTTTTCAACAAATAAATAATACTTTATTTCATATATTGATTTTCCTATGGAAAATAAATGGGATCCATGAAAATAAAAATATATCAATCATAATAAAAATATATCTAGAATTCTAATTATATCTCTAAAATAAAACATTATATGAGAATAATTAAATTTAATTCATATTTTATTTAATGAATATATATATTATAAATACTTCATTATATTAATTTTTTAGGGAAATACCATATTCAAATAGAAAAACAATTTAAAAAAAAACTATCACCCTAATATTTTTGAATCAATTATCTAGGAAAATTACCATAGAATCATGTAATGGATAATTTAGGTGATTAATTGAAAATTATTTTAGGAAATATAGATCATATGATAATTATATAACCAAATTTAATGTTCATACATTATGTAAAAATTAAAAATTTATAAAATGAGAACAAAATTATTTTCAAAAGAATTATTAAAAATTCAATCGTGGGAAAAAATGAACATAAAATTTCATTTATGAAAATTCAAAACCATTTTGGAAAATATTTTTTAAAATATAGTTATTTATAAAAAATTTTTTCTGAATAAAAAAAGAGAAATAATCTGATAATGTTCTAAATTCATTATCTAAAACGTCTTCACTACTTATGCAAAAAATGATACATATCATTAAAAATTCCACAAATATCATAAAAATGTGAAAAATGAAAATTTTTAAACAAATATGTATCGTAAAACATCCTCAATGGAATCTCAAGCATAAAAAAACTATATTGAAAAAGTATTTAAAAATAAATCACATTCAAATTTGGAATTTATTTGAGTTGTTACCTCAATAAAATACAATTATTTACTAAAATAATAAATATTATGTATATATAAATGAGTAATTATATACCATTTATATAATTATTAAATAATTTTCATAAAATAATAGGAGAAAAACATAATTGAATATCCCGTAGAAATAAAATTTTAGAAAATAGCGCTAAAAAGTCATATCATAGAACTGGGAATTAAGAAGGGGTTCAATAAATTTTTAAATAATGACCATCCATATTACAAAATTAGAAACAAAATAAAAAATAAAGAATTTATATTTCATAAATAATATTGAAATAGTACAAAAAATTATGGTTTTATATAACCAACTAAATATCAATTGAGTAATTAAATGCCTTACTACATTGCAAACATCTGAATAAAAAAACATATGAAATAAAGTGAATGATAAAATAAAAAACTTTTTATTATTATAGATTAATAATGAATATTTTTAATGGAAAACAAAAACACTATTAAAAATAATCTAGTTGTATTATATTAAATCATGCCTCGATGTAGTGAAATTTAGTTGAAATCAAAGAAATAAAGTCAAATCATTCCATATATTTCCTTCATCTCCTATGCAATTTTTTTTATAAATTATTTTAATTATTCACCAACATTCAAGGACTAATATAATATATTTAAATAATTTTTTGATTTAATTTAATGATATTTTTTTAATTATTAGTTCTAGTTAATGTCTTGATTAATGAGGATGTTCAGATCAGAACATCAATGTTACAACTGTATGTTGAACATGGAAAAACTGATATTAATTCTATCATATAATTAATAATAATGGTGACATAACTATAAATTATATTCATCAATTAAACATATATAACCAATCATTGAATTTGACTATGAAAAATTCATTACATTAATCTCATATAGATGGTAGACCTTAAATATGTATGAGCAATGATTAAATTATTTCAATGAACAAGAGAGATATATGGTATGGATTATATTATCCTGGATAAATTATTTTTATATAATAATAATAATAATAATATTACATCATCTTATTATTTATATATAATATATATGTGGTGCGACGATGGAGAAGGAATCACATCACTTCATGGTGGTGGTAATCAACAAATACACAAAAACAATTATCATGTTTAAATGGATTGAAACATAATAAAACAGATGAAATATAATATATAAATAATTATTAAAATTTCAATAATAAAATATATATATTTATGTAAAATATAAAATTTTAAACATCCATGGGAGGAATTTATGGAAAACAAGTGACATTTGTACATGATTTGGTAATCCACCAAACACATTAATGATTGTTTGATGAAAATTTTATGGGAGAATGAGATGCATTAAAACTAATTAATTTAAATTATAATAACTAAATGTAATGGATATACATGTTTTATAATATCACAATGGTTTAAACAAATTTCATGTAGGTATAAGATGAAATAGGATTAATATTTTTTGTCAAAAGATATTCGTATTTTTTGAAAAAAACATATTTCCCATTAAGCATTAATCCCATGAAGGATGGATTTATAAAAATAATAATACACCTAGAACATTTGGATACATAATACTGAAGTAATTTCGATAGGGTTTTCAATATAATTTTTCATAAAACATTTGTGGATGAGAGGATTGTTGGTTCCCTTTTATATGTTAGTGGCCTACATGAAATTACATAAAGTATTTAATTAATATATTTAATTTTCATATTAATGAGGATCTATATAGATAAAATTCTAAAATATTATTTTGATGAGTTTGTATACACTCATAGAATAAAATTTGAACATTTCTATTTATGAGTTTTTTTCTTAACTCTTTTTTAATCCACTATTAACCGTAATGTAGAATATAATGATATAAATATTTTTTCATTCATAGGGGTTGAGAGAGATAACATAAAATGGAAAGTAACTAATAAAGAGACATTTTACTATATTTTATACCATATCCATTCCACTTTTCTCAATATATCATTTGAAAAAAATATAAATATTTTAACAATATAGTTTTTACTATATAATATAGTTAATGTCACTTTAAGAATAGATTATTTAATTTGGAATTAATATTATCTAGATAATAATTGAAATATATTATATTCTATTAATAAATTTATAACATGATATATATTTTGGTAAAATTATTAGGACACTATAAATATCCAAATGAAAATTAATTTTAGTGACTTTAAATTCATTTACACAACTATTATACTACTTGAAAAAACATAATTTCGGTATTATATAACTATTTAAATTAATTATTTTATCATTGGAAATAATAAATTAATAACCAACATAAAAATGATCTCATTATTCTCAAAACAGTATTTTTATTCATTAAGTAGTTTTTGTATCCATATGTGATATTTTATGTGTAATTTTAAAACAAGAGTGTGATATTATAATTTTTTAACATAAAATAATATATATGTCATTTTCAGAGAAAAATAGCATAAAATTAAAATAACATATAATATTTTATTTTTATTAACCATAATGATAAAAAATTTATATTTAAGTAATATATTGTGGTGATTTTCACTCCTTAAATTTTTCTACCACAAATACATGATTTACACTTACTATGAAAAAACCTATTTAAAAAAATTACTATTTATTACAAACAAAATGAAAGGCACTCATTTACCAAAATTGTAAAATTTATTTTCAAATATAGCATCCATTTTTATTGATTAAATTCTTATAATGTTTTAGATATTAATTTAAATTTAAACCCATAATATTTTATGAAATAAAATTTTATAAATAATCATTTTCCTAGTATAATATACTCTTAAAATAATTTTTTATTTATTAATAATAAATATGGTAAAGAAATATAATATAGAGTGATTCAAAAAATACAATTTTCATTTATATAATTCATTATTTGTGATTATTTAATTTAATTAATATTGAAAATTATCATTCAAAAAATCAAATTCACTAAAAAATATATTTTTTAGAATAAAAATATAATTTAGAAAATAAATGTAATGATATGTCAAATGTATTTAATTATTTTATATATACTTATATATTAAAATTTTCTTGGATAAATGCCCTAAAGGAAGCATTGGTTACGTCTGTACTATGTTATCTATCCTCATTTTGAATTCCCTCTTTTCACCTCTTGTGGACCATGAAACTCATGAATCATAATTTTAACGATGGACCATATTATTTTTTAATGGATGGTGTGTATAGGGTTTTGTAGTGATATTATATGTTTTCGTCAAACCATAATCATTCCAATTTCATATGTTTGGTCATTAACTAGTTTGAGGTGTTTTTGTATCATTTCATCTATACAATTGAATTTGTGTTTCTTGATTTATTCATTTTTTATGTAAAACTAATTTTCTATAGATTAAATTATTGCATATATGATATTTTAATGAAAAGGAATATGTTTATAGAATAGAAACACATTTTTGGTTCTTTGATATATGGATTGAATTGATAAAAGTGGGATAGTGATGGAAATAATTTCATACAAATATTTTCCTTATTTGGGAAAATAAGTCTATAAATGTTTGATGTTTTCCAATGTCATGAATTTTATGAAAACCTATGATTTTGTTTTGAAATGAAATGGTATGTGGTAATCTAAAACATTGAATTCATAGTGTGAAAGATGGCATGATAAAAAAATATTTATTATACAATATATGATTACTTAATTGAATTAGAGAACATATATGATGGGTAGTAAATGGTAATTAAAATAGTAATAGTAGGATCTGACCCCATGTAATTTATTAATGACGACAATAGTGACATTATCTTATTTTGGTATTGTTTTCCCTCAAGATGACTTGAGTACTAATGGCCTGATTCTTGGTATGCATTCAAACATTGAGTTGAAATTACCAATGAATAGTGTGAGGATTCTATTAATAGAAATTAATGAATCATATAGTTTGGTACATAGGGATATGATATAATTCATTTAATTATCACATAACATTGTTTTATGGAAAAATTTTATTCATTAAATCTAAATTATGTAAATGGTTTATAAAAAATACTTATTCAATCATGATTTGAAATATATGTCATTTAATTTGATCTTGAATTAATTTGGCGTTGAAAAATATCATGGCATACCTTTTTTATTTAAATTAAAATAAGAATAGTTTTAATTATTTGGGAATGTAACATTTTGTGACACCCTAGAAGGATTTATTGAACCGATCCTAACTACACATTTGTGCATTTTTTAATTTTTATATTCCATGTTTGAGAAAAGGAAAAACAATAAATTTATTTAGAAAATATGCTTGATCATTGGGGCCCAGAGTGGTGGCAGTGACCAATGGATATGTTATCTACTTATTACATGGGATTATCATTGTTTTTTATCTTTTACGATGTTGTTTATCTTTACTATGTTCAATTTGGGTACTATTATATCAATTTGATTCTGGTACAATCTCTTTGGGGATTTTTTACATTCCAACATTTATTATATAAACTTTTAATAATTTGTGGAATTTTTATTCAAAGTTTTTACATTTGTAACGCTATATTATAGTCTCCCTCCCATCAGGATCAAGAATAATCATCATACCATGTTAAGTGTGACATGTTTATCAGAGTACTAGGATATTTTGGAGGGTTCATGATAATGAATATAATAATGATACAAAAGAAACATTATTATGTATATATAAATATTTAATAGGTGAAATCATAATATTTGAATTCATCAATAATTGTAGTGTGGAAAAGAATTACCTACCTCAATTTACGTTATCTCATAGTTTTTTAATCATTCTTATAACCTAGGATATGGATTGATTCGATCATCCCAATTAACCATTGGATTGTTGTACTGAGTTGTTTTGTGAAAAACTTCTAGCACCAATATCATTGAATAGTTATAAGATCATTTGGTATAACATTATATTTATTTATTGTATCCTTCATTTCCCACTGATATCTTGTCACTCGACGCACTCCTATACCATAATTAAATCATCTTTTAGTTCTATTTAGGAAATAACATTGATGATACTTATGAAATATTTTACATGTTTTTTGTTGAATATACTTCATTAATAATTTTTATTGTAGTTAATCCCACAAGTCTCCATACATTTCATCATTTTTGTGCTCATGCTTTAACTAATAGTTATATTTTTAATCATATTTCACAAAAATTGGTGAGTCATAATCACCAAATTTCAATATTTTATACCATTCTAATGGGATTATTGTTGAGTTAATTCTCACATTTTCCTTTACACCAAATGTTATCTATGATCATCCTAGTCACAACTGTCACTAAAATTAAGAAGTTGTTGACATGACTAATTGATAATTATAAAAATAAGTGAATTATTCTAGATAAGAGAAGATAAATTTTACCATATAATTTATCACATTGTTATTTAATAATGAAATGTAATATTTATTTTAGTTCATGTTATATCAGTCTTTGTTAAATAATATAAATAAAAATTTATCCTATATCATTATAAGAAAAATTAAATCACAATTAGTTCAAATAATATATTTTGTCATTCTTCCAAATTTTCCAAATGTTTGTTTCCCTAAATATTACAATAATTCCCCACAATGTTATTTGAAATAGATCCACCATTTTATCATGTATAAAATATGATTATCCAAATAATATCCCATCTGAGTTTCAATATAATATCACTAAATTAAAACTCCGAGATAATGTGATAAAATCATAATCTTACTATTTAAGGATTTTAAACCAATGAACAAGACCAAATTTCTGCCATCCAAAATTGAAAACATTAATATTTAATATGGGATCCCATAAATATCAAGGAAAAATTCAGGTTTTTTGTTGTATATTAATCTTAAAAACACTAAACTAAAAATAGTAAAATCTTTAATTGAATATTTTTCTAACATATGAAGAATTTACTATTAAATATTATCTCATAAACATATCAAATAAATATATTTACAAAATAAATATTTATTGACATATATATTTCGAAATTATTATTTATAACCAATAGAAATTTAAAAAATAGGAATTGTTTGATCAAATTCCCAAAACATGTAATCACAAGTAGAAACAATTCAATTTCATCATAGAGAATATGATTAGTGTAATGATTTCTTTAAATAATTAATGTTCATAATTATAAAATATAAGAATGAATTCCCAAAAAAAATTGATGATAAATAATGAACTACGACATTAATTATCAATATTAAACATGATTTATATAAGTGGAACTTCTTTAGCCCTATGAAAACAATACTCGAGGATATAAAATATTATATAAAGTTGAAAATTAAAAATTCAACAATGTTCGTATATTGGAGTACAACTACAGTATCACCCTAATAATAAATCCTTAAAAAATTACATACATTATATATTCAATAAATCTCATACTTGAAAATTACGACAGGTAATGTTTATTAAAATTACACAATGCGTTGGAGAATTATATCGATCTCACCAATCATCGTGAGATATATCATCCTCAATCATCATGTGTTATAACTTTCTCACCATCATCATAAAAAAATTTCCAATTACTATATGTAATTGTTACACATGAATGATTTCAATTTTCAACATGAAAATAATTTTTTCTATATCTAGATATTCTTGTGGAAAATAAATGGGTTCTATTAGAATCAAATTGAAAGAGTCATAATAAATATATAGATAGAATAATAATTATATCATTAAAACAAAACATTAGATAATTATATTAAATTATATATATTTTGTCTTTAAAAAATATATATAATATAAGATCTTCATTAAATTAATTTTTGAATAAAATACCATATTAAATTTTAAAATATCATATAAAAAACATCACCATATTATTTTGTAATCAAATATCATTGAAAATTACTATGGAAACATGTAATGCATTATTTGGGGAATTAGTTTATCAGGATTATGTGAAATATAGATCATATCACAATCATTTAATCATTGAATATGTTGACATATTTTGTAAAAAGTACCTATTTAGAAAATGAGAACAATTTTATTTTTAAAAATTTATTAAAAATTCCATCAATGGTAAAAATGAAAATAAAATATCATTGATGAATATTCAAAAACTTTTTTGAAAATATTTTATAAAAAACGGGTATGGATAAAAATGTTTTTCTGAATAAATTAATATATGTAATGTGATATTTTCCTAAAACCATTCTCTAAAACATTTTCACTACCGAGGAGAAAAAAGTTACATATATAATGTGAAATTACATAAATATTATAAAGAGGTTAAAAATTAAATATTTCTAAAAAATATGTATCCTAATTATACTCAATGGACATAAACATTAATAATCAATAATAAAAAATTATTTAATCATAAATCTCATTCAAATTAGGAATTATTTGAGTTATTGTCTTAATAAAATACTAAGATCAAATTAAAAATTATATATTCTGTAAATAAAAATTATTCATTATATTCCATTTAAATTATTATTAAATAATCCTCATAAAATAATATAATAGATTAACATAAATGAATATCCAAATGAAATAAAATTTCAGACAAATAGCCCTTCAAAAGATCCTATCATTGAATTGAGAAATAAACATGGCTTCAATTATACTTATCAAATTCAAATACATAATAAAAACATGGAAATTCAATAATAAAAAAATTAATTTCAATTTAAAAAATAATCATGAAATAGTATAAACAACAATGATTTGATATAACCTACAAAATTTAAATTTATTTATGAAACAACTTACTGCTCTAGAAACATCTGATTGAATACATATTAGATGGAATGACATTAATGATAAAATAAAATGAATTTTTCTATTATGTATTAATAATATAAAATTTTAATGGAAAACCAAAACTTTTTTAAAAAAACTACTTATATTATATTAAATCATGCTTTAAGGTAGTTAAAATGTGGTTAAATCAGCCAAATCCAATATAATCAGTCCATATATATCATTTAGTTTTTATATAACAAAATTATTATAATTATTCACCAACATTCAAGGAATATTATCTTATTCTTAAATATTTTTTCATTTAATTTAATGATATTGTTTTTAATTATTCTGTTATGTCCATGTCTGGTTTAGTAAGGATGTTCAGATCAAAACCTCAATGTTACATCAGTATGTTATCCCTAGACAAATGGATATTTATTCAATAATCTAAAGAATAATATTGGGACATATTTATCAGTTATGTTCATCAATTATACTGTTAAAACCTATCATTGAGGTTGGCTATGAAAAATTCATTACATTACAATCATAGAGATGGTAGCCCTTAAATATTCATGAGTAACGTTTCAATTTTTTTAATAAAATGGAGAAAATTATAGTTTGTATTAAATGATCCCAAAATAATTATTTTTATAGAATAATTATATTTTTAGAAAATTATATTCATTATATATAAAATTTATGTGATGTGGTGATGGAAAAGGAATCACATAAATACTTGGATGTAGAAATCAAGACATTCAAATAAACAACATTATCAATTTTAAATTATAGGAAACATAATAAAATAGATGAAATATAATATATAAATAATTATAAAAAAATTATTAATAACATATATATATTTATATTAAATAAAAAATTTAAAAATCAATGAGATTTGGTTATGGAAAACTAGTTACTTTTGTACATGAGTTGGTAATCCACCATACACATGAATGATGGTGGGATGCACAATTGATGAGGGAAAGGGATGCATTAACATCAATCCATTGAAATTTTAATATCCTAATGTAATTTATAGACATGTTTTATAATATCACAATGTGTTAAAAAAATTTGTTTGTGGTAGAAGATGAAATAGAACTAATATTTTTTTTCTAAAGATATTCATATGTTTAAAAAAATCTATTTCTCATTAAACCTTACACACATGAATGTTGCATTTATAAAAATATTAATACACCAAAAACATTTGGATGCATATTCTTCTGGTAATGTTGAAGGGTTTTTCAATACTAGTTTTCATAAAACGTTTGTTGATGAGAGGATAGTTGGTTTCCTTTTCTATGTAATGGAGGGGCCCACATAGAAAAAAATAATTTATTTAATTAATATATTTTGATTTTAATATTAATGAGAAGACATAGAGGTATAATACTATATCATGATTATGATGAGTCTATATACAATCATAAAATTAAATTTGGACATTATTAGTTTTTTTTACATATCTCATTTTTTAATCCATTATTAACCCTGATAATGAATATCATGACAATAAGGATTTTTTATACATAGGTGTGGAGAACGATTCCATAAAATAGAAATTGACCAATAAATGGTCCTTGTATGATATTTTATACCACATCCATTTCACTTTTCTGAATATATTATTTTGAAAAATAATAAATAATTTAATAATATAATTTTTTTAAATAATATTGTAAATTTCTCTTTAGGAACTGTTAATTTAATATGGAATTAATATCATCTAGATGATAATGGACATAAATTATATTATATTAAAAATTGACAACATATTATATCTATATGTTAAATTATTGGGCCACTATAAATCTCTCAATGAAAATTATTTTTAGAGTTTTTAGATTCATTTATAAATTTTTTTACTACTTTGGAAAACTTAATAGCAGTATTATGCATCAATTTAACGTAATTATTTTATCTTTGAAAAAAAAATTATAAAAATGATTTCATTATTCTCATAATAGTATTTTTTATACATTATTTAGTTATTGTACACATATGTGATCATGTATGGGTAATTTCACAATGAGAGGGTGATATTTTGAATTTTTCATTAAATAAAATAATATATATGTCATTATCAGGTAGAAAATCTATAAAATAACAAGAATATATAATATTAGATTATTATGGACCAAAAAAATAGTAAATTATTTTCAAGTAATGTATTATGGGGATTTATGGTCCTTATAATTTTCTTAGCCTCAAATACACGATTTATGTAACACCCTGAGATTTTATGAAATATATTATTTTTAATTTCATTAATGTATTGTGTTGTACGGTATACCAAAAGGAGCTTGCACAACACGCATCCTTGACTTTCCTTGTATTACACGCAATCACGACCTTCCTCGATAGCGTGTGTAGTAAGCAATACCGAGTTTCACTAAACGACGATATGCTATTAAAATATTATTAAAACTAGCCGTTATGAATAGTAATAAACACTTTTTGAAATTTTGTAAATTTTATTTTTCAATGTGGAATTAATTTTTGGATTCGTAATATCGAAATTATCTTAGGGTGAAATTTTGGTACTTTTCAGATAACTTTCATTTTCTGATGAATAATTAAAATTATAAAATTTTAATTAAAACAACCTTTTTAATAGAAATGATTAATAGTGATAAATTATTAATTTGATTGGTTTTAAAGTATATTAAGAATATATTTTTACAATTTAATACAATGTTGGTTATTGGATGTAATTTCACATTTAAACCAGACAAAAACAACTGTCAATCTTTTGAAAGTTATTATCTCTTAAGAACATGCTATTTTTTTTGACAACGGTAATTAATTTTTAAATTAATTAATGCAACAGATATGTTTTGAATTTGGTATAATAGAAATCACTTTTGAATTCATAATATCAAATATAGCTTAGGCCTAATTTTTGGTATTTTTCTGGAAACTTTCATTTTTTGATGAATAGTGAAACCACTAAGTGGTAGTTAAAAAAAATGAATTTTTCATAAAACATAATTTTACCGCTTATTTGAGTGGAATTTAAAAAATTATAGAGACACGGTTGATGTCAGTAAATAAACTGTGGTTCAGTGAGATGAAAATAATTTTTGGTGAATAGTAACTTTTTACTTTTTTTACCACGGTTAAAAGTAAATAGGGTAATTAAGGGTAAAAATGATATTACTATTACCCTAACACATGTTCTAATTCTATTGGACAAGTGTTATTCGACCAAAAACAACCTTAGGAATACAATAGGACCATTTATGGCCACTTGGATTAGATTAGGTCATTTATTATTAATTTATTTAAAGAAGGGTTAAAATAGTTAAAATCAATGTTTAAAAAGTAAATCATTTTTAATATGGGGTTATAAATAAGATAAATTCGACTATAAGTATTCATTAGAAGGCTAAAAAGATTTCATAAATAATGGTACTTTATTTTTAATTTTTAGACATTATATAATTTAATTTATTTATGACACAACGATGATGCAATAATTATCTTTTTAATGAAATATTCACATAATTGATGTTATAAATACCCAAATAAATGTAATTTAAGACTTTTTATGAATTACACTAATTTTCTAGGTTAATATGACATGTTAGTATTGATATAATTAACTTGGTTCGAGCTAATCATTCTGTTATGATTTTCACAAAAATCAATTACTAAATAGTGTCAAAATTGACATAAAATAGTTTTTATAACAAATATTATATTATTAATTGTTATTTTATTCCTAAAAATCGGAGGATCTACCGAATGACTTAGATAAGGTTATATATATTAATAATAAACAACTTGGGGTTCTTTTTTCTTGATATAGTAAGTTTATTAACCTTATAGTGTAAGAAAACAAGAAGACACGGTGAAAGTTAAATTATCTAACTTAAAGTTAAATCTAAATGATAAGGATACAATTGATACCTAAACTTGTCTAAATTTTATTGTATGAGAGGATTTATACCCCTACCCACCTTATCTTCTAGATATATCAATTTGGAGCTATTAAAAACCGAATTTTACTTTATAATATAATAATATTTTTAGTTATTCCAAAGGTGCCTCTCTCCCCCCTTATAAAAGGGAACCTCCTCCCCCTCTTCCTCACACCACTTTGAGCTTTCAAACTCGGAAAACCCCTGCCGATTTCTCCTCTACACTTCCCTAGATACATCCTAGAGGTTCTGGTCTTTTTTAAAGACCTATTTTAGTGCCCTAAAAGGAGGTCTCAAAGAAGCACTTCAAAGAAGAGGTAATGTCTGTTACCGATTCGTTCATCTTTATTTATTCTTCCACTTCTTCTTCTTTAGTTTTTTCATTATTAAGTAATAACATTAGTATCAATCATATACTGATATGTTATTATAAGTATGAAACAACCCTATTTCACCATCTATCCATCCTACGGAAAATGAAATCACCGCGCATGTGTACGTACGGAATACCGTCTCCACGCCGTAGTGTAATCTATTTTCCACCACCACCTTACTTGGATGGGTATAATGGTGTAAATAATAACTATATATGATTATTGTAAAGTGATATTGATTCTGAAATAGTATACATAAACTCCAATACAATTCCACGATCATTAGAACGATATCATCGCTCGTGCGTACGTACGGACTACCGTCTCCACGACGCGATGAGATTCATTCTCCACGTTAACCATTAATGAATGATTATAAAGTATATATAATAATTAATCATGAAATATATGACATAATAATGATACTGGATTTATGTGTATATATATTTATGTCTTCTACTTAATTCCATTGAACTCAATAAGGAAACGAAAACAGCGTTCATGCGTACGTACGGCCTACCGTCTCCATGAACGGTGTATTTATTTTCATTTATTGATCTATTATATATATGTATATTCTAAATATATATTATATATAAATCATGTTTTATATTCTATAATTATGAAATAATGATCTAAGTAATCATATGAATAATTACAAGTCAAAACACGGACGAAAAATGAAACGATTTTACCCAAAACACTTTTAACATGGAATTTACCAAAGAACACGTAATATAAAGTCATAAGTGAACCATATATAAAATAATAATAATGATTATGATTCTGTAATAAGTCAATGACATTATTTAAATCATTATACAGGAGGTTCAGACACTTACGAAGCAAATCAGACCTAAGGTAAGGGAAAATATCACAATCTCATTTTTATCTGAAATTGTTTATACTTAGGTATTTACTGGGGTGTATATTATCATCCACATCCATGTTTCCTCAATATTTAATATTATTTCCATCCACCTACAATTGTTTAAATCCAATTTTACACTTAGGTGAGTTTTTAGTAAAAGATATGAAAGGAATCTTTTGTCGTTTTTCGTATGAGGTACTTTTTGACTTTTCTGACAAAAGTACGAGAATAATGTTTTTTAACTTATACGGCATGAATGGATTTTTAAAAACATTATTTCCAAGAATATACCTTTACATGTTTTCATGTTTATTTTTAATCAACTTCTTTTAGTTTAAAATTTTATGTCATTTTAAGAAAGGAAAAATGTTTTAGAAGTAGAAAGGATATTTTCCTCAAGAATGGAGTTCTAGTGTTTTATCAAAATTATTTTCCATATAATATAATATAGGGTTATTTTTCTATCCCTATTATTACATGGATTTGATTATGTTGTGATGGAAATAGTTTTATGAATTCCTTTATCTTATATGAATTGTTTTATGATGTCATGTTGTTTAAGAATCCCATTTTTATTACATGGGTTATGCAATGATGTATGATTTAATATTTTGAGGAACACATAAGAATGGTATCATTATGAGATGGGTGGGACCTATATCTCTCTCCAATGCATTGGGTAAATATTTTATATCTCATGAGATATACATGGCTGGAACGGTAGGTTATACTGGTTCAGTGAAACAGGACTGAAACGAGGAGTGAACTCGGTTCAGAAAGGGACTTTTTCCACTAAGATAGTCTTGGCAATGAGTCTCGACTATTAAGAAATGATTCTCTATGATTATGTGTGTATGACACAAAGTTTAATGTTTTATGTTATGATTATTGGGATTACATTTCACTTCTATGATTTATCCCATGTTATGAAATTATGATCTCTTTTGCAGGTTAAGATTTCCAAAAGATATGTTCTTATGAATATGAAATGATTGATATTTCTTTTTCTTACCCTTACTGAGCATTTGAGCTCACCCTTTTATGTTTTCTTTTCCCTAGGACATAAAGAAAGGATTTAGGTTTAAAAAAAATATGATCTTTATGGGAGATGTTGAAGATCATTCACCACGATTAGAAGATTATATTCCTAGTTTCCAAAGACACTAAACTATTACGGTCCTTGTGTGTGTGTGTTTTTTATGTACTATGTATTCCGCAAAAGTAATGTAATGTCCATGTACGTCAAGCTTCAGGTCTCTACAGTTCATATCAGAGGAAAATTTTAGTCAACCTTTGGAATCTAGGATGCGAAAACATTAGTGAGATCCCTAGAAATATTTATATGGTATGTCTAGGTATGTCCCTAAGGATAAGTATACATGTAGGATATAGTCCTAGAACTATGGTAATTATATTATATTAAACCAAAGATGTTAGATATTGAAGTTACTCCCCCTTTATTATGATTTTTTCCTCTCACACAATTCTTTTTTCGGTTTTAGAAAATGACTGGAAACAAGATGATTCAAGATAATGGAGGATATGATGGACAATGGAATGATATTCTTCATGAGCAACCAAATGAAATTGGATTTGGAAGTCCAAACATCATTATTATGCCAAATCTGCAATCTAATAATATGATCAATAAAGTAAAATTTGGTAAGTTTCCTGACTCGGCCAATAAGAGAAAGATGTCGTTTCATGATGATCATAGAAGAAAGAATGTTCAATTTCCCCTATATAAATCATGTGGGAAGAGGCATCAAGGAGAATGTTTAAAAGGAACTGGAAGATGCTTTGGGTGTGGAATAGAATGACACAAAGCCAGTAAGTGCAAAGGAAAAGGTTCAGTTAACACCAGGGATGGAGATAATGGTATTACTACGACATCAACAATGGTTAAATGTTTTAAATGTGGAATATACGAGCATTATGTAAACCAATGCCCTAAGGGAATGTCTCATGAAGAGAATCAGTATGGTCGCATGGGTAGCATTTATGTGGATGATGATGAAGAGGCTACAAATGATATGTGAGATGAAAGAATTGTTGATGCTCTATCAATGGTTTAATAATGTAGTGGAATGATTACATGTTTATCATGTGTAATGTTGTATAAGTAATCTCATGATACTATGGAATAAACAGACATCTAAGGATTGTTACACTGTTGTCTTTCCTTGAGTTTTGAAAGTGTATGATTAATGTTACCAGTATCCATGAAAGGTTATTCAGATATTTTTGGAATGTAGATGATATGAGCATAATGAAGGGATAAGGAGAAAATTAAATGTTTGATAGTATTCATGAGCACATGACTGATATAAGGAGAATGTTATATCATGGTTTAAGTATATAGAATTTTTGGATTTTGGTATGTGGAAAGAGTTAACTTTTGACAGCATTCATGTTTTTACTAAGGTTTAATGGGTATTCATTTTTCAAGAGAATACATCATTAAGGTATTCACATGATTAGAATGTGACCAACAAGATATATGGGGGATAAATGATGGTATTCACATGCTTTGTTGACGACAGTTCAAGTAATCGTTTTCTTTATACATTGTGCTTGGACCGAAGTATTTTAGATAATCCTAAAGATTGGAATGGATTATGTTAACCATAAGTTAGTATTGTTTAAGGATAGAACTTTTTTGATATTATTTATGTGATGTTATAGTAATGTAGTTTTAGAAAAAGGAAAACCTGCAGGACGGGCGACATCCCATCGCGTCGGACAAGGCTGTGGGAATGAACCCACAACCGAAGTGCGACTAGCCTATATCGCCTACCAATGGCCTACAGGAAATCTTTGTTTAGTAGAAACTAGTTTTATTATATTAAGCAGTATGATATATGAAGTATAAGTCAATTTTAGGAACTATATATCATTAATCTCACTATAGATGGACTTATGTATTTTTTGATAACTTTTCTAACCTTTTGTTTGAGACAGATGGAAGGACCAATCATTCTATCACATGATCTATTAACACATCATGAATTCAACTTCATTTCATTAAGAGATGAAGTGGAAATTGTCCAAAGAATGACAAACGGTGAGACTATACCAAAATCACGAAAGTATTTCTTCTAATTCCAATTTCATCAACATTAGGGAAATGATCATGAAAACCAAAAATGTTGTCCTAGTACTCTTATATCTGATGAATCAGATGGTTCCTTAGATTGTCACAAATTTATGGCTTTGTGATTGCTGGATTTTCCATAGCCATGTTCTCTACTACTCTCCATCAGAACATGACGGTTAGATTTCTCTTCCATATCCATATTTTCACCTATGTGGAAACCCAGTGATTAGTTTATTTGGGTAACCGTTACGTGTCATACTATTGTTTTTAAATATTGGTTTTGGTATTCCTTTTTACGATGTGGGTTTCTATGAAAGAAACTTTCTAATAGTAAACCTTTTATAACCCCGATGAATTTCGAGGGCGAAATTCATTTTAAGGGGGGTAGAATGTAACACCACGAGATTTTATGAAAAATATTCTTTTTAATTTCATTAAGGTCTTGTGTTGTATTCTACACCAAAAGGAGCTGGCAAAACATGCATCCTTGACTTGCCTTGCATTACACACAATCGCGACCTTCCTCGATAGCTTGTGTAGTACGCAATACCGAGTTTCACTAAACAACGATATGCTATTAAAATATTATTAAAACTAGCCGTTATGAATTGTAATAACCACATTTTGAAATTTTGTAAATTTTATTTTTCACAGTGGACTTCATTTCTGGATTCGGTATATCGAAATTAGCTTAGGGTAAAATTTTGGTACTTTTCGGATAACTTTCATTTTCTGATGAATAGTGAAAATTACTAAATTTTAATTAAAACAACCTTTTAAATAGAAATAATTAATAGTGATAAGCTATTAATTTGATTGGTTTAAAGTATACTTAGAATATATGTTTACAATTTAATACAATGTTGGTTATTGGATGTAATTTCACATTTAAACCAGACATAAACAACTGTCAATCTTTTGATAGTTTTTATCTCTTAAGATCACGCTATTTGTTTTGACGATGGGAATTAATTTTTAAATTAATTAATGCAACTGATATGTTTTGAATTTGGTAAAATAGACATCACCTTTGAATTCATAATATCAAATATAGCTTAGGCCTAATTTTTGGTATTTTTCTGGAAACTTTCATTTTTTGATGAATAGTGAAACCACTAAGTGGTAGTTAAAAAAATGAATTTTTCATAAAACATAATTTTACCGCTTCTGTGAGTGGAATTTCAAAAATCCGAGAGACACGGTTGATGTCAGTAAGTAAAATGTGGTTCAATGAGATGAAAATAATTTTTGGTGAATAGTAACTTTTTACTTTTTTTACCATGGTTAAAAGTAAATAGTGTAATTAAGGGTAAAAATGATATTATTATTACCCTAAAAAATGTCCTAATTATATTGGATGAGTGTAATTCGACCAAAAACAACCTTAGGAATAAAATATGACCATTTAGGCCCACTTGGATTAGATTAGGACATTTATTATTAATTTATTTAAAGAAGGATTAAAATATTTAAAATCAAAGTTTAATAAGTATATCATTTTTAATATAGGGTTATACATAAGATAAATTCGACTATAAATATTAATTAGAATGATAAACTATTTCCTACATAATGGTATTTTATTTGTAATTTTTAGAAATTAAATAATTTAATTTATTTATGACACAATGATGATGCAGTAATTATCTTATTAATGAAATATTGACATAATTGATGTTATAAATACCAAAATAAATGTAATTTGAGACTTTTTATGAATTCCAATAATTTTCTAGGTAATATTACATGTTAGTATTGATTTAATTAACTTTTTAGAACTAATCATTCTGTTATGATTTTTACAAAAATCCATTACTAAATAGTGTCAAAATTGACATAAAATAGTTTTTAAAACAAATATTATATTATTAATTGTAATTTTATTCCTAAAAATATATGGTTCAGATAAATTACTTAGATAAGGTTATATATATATTAATAATAAATAACCTGGGGTTCGTTTGTCTGATTATAGTGTGTTTATTAACCTTATAGTATAAGAACAGAAGAAGACACGGTAAAAGTAAAATTATTTAACTTAATGTTAAATCTAAATGATAAGGTCAAAATAGGAACCTAAACTTGTCTCAATTATATTGGATGAGAAGATTGCGACCCCTACCCACATTATCTTCTAGCTATATCAATTTGGAGCTATTAAAAACCGAATTTGACTTTATAATAAAATAATATTTTCAGTTATTCCAAAGGTGCCCCTCTCCTCCCTTATAAAAGCGCATCTCCTCCCCCTCTTCCTCACACCACTTTGAGACTTCAATCTCGGCCAACCCATTCCAATTTCTCCTCTCCTCTTCCCTAGAAACATCCTAGAGGTTCTGGTCTTCTTCAAAGACCTATTTTAGTGCCCTAAAAGCAGGTCTCAAAGAAGCACTTCAAAGAAGTGGTAATGTTCGTTACGAATTCTTTCATATTTATTTATTCTTCCACTTATTATTCTTTAGTTGTTTCATTATGAAGTAATAACATCAGTATCACTAATATAATGATATGTTATTATAAGTATGAAACAATCCTATTTCACCATCTATCCATCCTACAGAAAACGAAATCACCGCGCGTGTGTACATACGGAATACCGTCTCCACGTCGTGGTGTAATCTATTTTCCACCACCACCTTACTTGGATGGGTATAATGGTGTAAATAATAACTATATATGATTATCGTAAAGAGATATTGATTCTGAAATAGTATACATACACTACAATACAATTCCACGATCATGAGAACGATATCATAGCTCGTTCGTACGTACGGACAACCGTCTCCACGACGCGATGAGATTCATTCTCCCCGTTAACCATTCATGAATGATTATAAAGTATATATAATAAGTAATCATGAAATATATGACATAATAATGATACTGGATTTATGTGTATATATATGTATGTCGTCTACTTAATTCCATTCAACTCAATAAGGAAACAAAAACAGGGTTCATGCGTACGTACGGCCTACCGTCTCCATGAACGGTGTATTTCTTTCCATTTACTGATATATTATATATATGTATATTCTGAATATATAATATATATAAATCATGTTTTATATTCTGTAATTATGTAATAATGATCTAAGTAATCATATGAATAATTACAAGTCAAAACACGGATGAAAAATGAAACGATTTTAACCAAAACACTCTTTAACATGGAATTTACAAAAGAACGGGTAATATAAAGTCATAAGTGAACCATATATTATATCATAATAATGAGTATGATTATTTAATAAGTCAATGTCATAATGTAAATCATTATACAGGAGGTTCGGACACTTACGAAGCAAATTGGACCTAAGGTAAGGGAAAATATCACAATCTCATTTTTATCTGAGATTGTTTATACTTTGGTATTTAATGGGGTGTATTTTATCATCCGCATCCATGTTTCCTCAATATGTAATATTATTTCCATCCAACTACAATTGTTTAAATCTAATTTTACCCTTAGGTGAGTTTTTAGTAAAAGATATGAAAGGAATCTTTTGTCATTTTTTGTACGAGGTACTTTTTGACTTTTCCGACAAAAGTATGAGAAGAATGTTTTTTTAAATTATACTGCATGAATGGATTTTTAAAAACATTATTTCCAAGAAGATTCCTTTACATGTTTTCAAGTTTATTTTAAATCAACTTATTTTAGTTTAAAATTGTATGACATTTTAAGAAAGGAAAAAAAATTTTGAAGTAGAAAGGATATTTTCCTCAAGAATGGAGTTCAAGTGTTTTATCAAAATTATTTTCCATGTAAGATAATATAGGGTTCTGTTTATATCCCTATTATTACATAGATTTGATTATGCTGTGATGGAAATAATATTATTATTTCCTTTATCTTATATGAATTTTTTTATGATGTCATATTGTTTAAGAATCCCATTTTTATTACATGGGTTATGAAATGATGTATGATTTAATATTTTGTGGCACACATAAGAATGGTATCATTATGAGATGGGTGGGAACTATATCTCCCTCCAATGCATTGGGTAAATATTTTATATCTCATGAGATAGATATGGCTGGAACGGTAGGTTATACCGGTTCAGTGAAACATGACTGAAACGAGGAGTGAACTCGGTTCAGAAAGGGACTTTGTCCTCTAAGATAGTCTTGGAAATGTGTCTTGACTAATAAGAAATTATTCTCTATGATTATGTGTGTATTCCACAAAGTTTCATGTTTTATGTTATGATTATTGGGATTAAATTTCACTACTATGATTTATCCCATGTTATGAAATTTTGATCTCTTTTGTAGGTTAAGATTTCCAAAAGATATGTTCGTATGAATATGACGTGATTGATATTTCTTTTGTTTACCCTTACAGAGCATTTGATCTCACCCTTTTATGTTTTCTTTTCCCCAGGAAATAAAGAAAGGATTTAGGTTTAGTAAAAAAGAAGATCTTTATGGGAGATGTTGATGATCTTTCACCACGATTAGAAGATTATATTTCGAGTTTCCAAAGACACTAAACTATTACGGTCCTTGTGTGTGTGTTTTTGTTATGTACTAAGTATTCCGCAAAAGTAATGTAATTTCCATGTATGTAAAGATTCTGGTCTCTACAATTTATCCTTACATTGATGAATCTTATTTAAAAATATTACAATTCATAATGAACAAAATGAATGGTTCTTATTTATGAAATTTATAAAATGTTATTTAAAATATAGAATACATTTTCTTTTATTAAATTGTTATACTGTTTAATATAATAATTTAAATTTATGCCCACAATATTCGATGAAATCAGTTTTTATAAAAATTCAGTTTCCTAGTATAATATAATCTTAAATTAATTTTTTTCTATTAATCATTAATATGGTAATAATATATAACATAGTGAGATATAAAACATATAAATTTCATTTAAATAATTCATTATTTGGGATTAATTCATTATTTAAAATTGAAAAATATAATACACTAAATCAAATTCAATAAAAAATACAATTTCATGTACAAAAATGTACATAATAATAGATTTAATTATATAAAAAATGAATTTAATAATATTATATCTACTTAAATATGGAATATATTTCATAGAGGTAAAATTCAATGAATAATGGGACCTTTTAATAAAATGAATTGATATTTTTATAATTATCTATATTTGTTTCTATTAAATGAAAAATAAATTATTTCAGAAAAATCCCAAAATTCATCCCTAAAATAATTTTGATACATGGTTATATTGTTTACCATTTATCAAATAGAATTTATAAATGTCTAAAAATAAAATTATAATATTGTCTCCCAAAATTCATTATGATATTTCTTGGATGAATGAATACTTATAATTAATAAATTAAATTTTATAAAGAATATGTTCTAATTTATTATTAAATATTTTCTATATTTTATCAAGTATAAACTATACATAAAATTGTTGAATAATACATAAAACTATATTCATACCCACTAATTAAATAGATGGGTTATAATTAAAATATTTAGATAGTGATTTATCATTTTTCTATTATACTCATTATTATGTGTAGTATACCCTATTAAGAAAAATGTGAATTCAAAATATTCTAGTGTTACATTAAATTTAATTTTAATAAACTGTTTCCTTATGATATGAACATGAAATTTTTAAACATTGCATGCACATTTTAATATAATTTTTTAGAAAACACCCATCTTCAAATGATTAAATAAAACTGAAATTTTAAAATAGGGATTGATAAATACAAAGTATATATCAAAAAACAAATAACACAGGTGATATATTGATTAAAATTAAGTGGAAGTGAATTTAAGGATATGGAAGAAAAACTTAATTTCAAAATAATATTATTTATTCAAATAAAACGTTAATCTCAAGAACACGAGTGATTATTATAATTATTATGAGCACAAAACCATAAATATATAAATTGTGAAGAAGACAATCAATTCATCAGAAATGAGTTTCATTTGAATTTTTTTGCTTGATGATATGTTACCAAGAGTTGAGTAATATCATTACCAAATACAAGGAAGAACAAATGAATAGTTTATTAATTTTAAATATTATTTCAAACAAAAAATTCCACCCCAATGTCATATTTATTACCCAATAATGAGTAATTAAGATGAATTTGTTATGAATGAACACATAAAATAATTTTATAAAAAATAAAAAAAATTCAAAAAATTATGAAATATTTATTCGTTAAATGATAAAATTTTAAAAAAAATATAATCCTTGTCACAATATATGATAATCCTTAAAATGTATAATCCATCATATTAAGAAAAGAAATTAGTTAATAATTTTAAAAATAACACAAAATGTTAATAAAAAAAAATCATTCAATAAAAAAAACAGTAAATCATCTATTACAAATATAATCTCAACCGTATATAATATTTTAATATCAATATTTATATAACAATATTCTTCTTATATATCTAATAAATTAATAAATTCCATCCCAGGTAATCTATTATGATAAATAACATTGTAAACAAAAAGATTACATGTAATATAATCCAATAAAACATGTCAACAAATGTCATTTATTGATTTAAAATCAATTAAAATAAAACCTCAAATGGGATTCTATGACATTTATCATATAATAAATCATAATATAACTTACCAATTATGTTAACCATTATATTTAATCTAACAACACATGGAATCACTGAATTAACAAATATTAACTCTACCGTCCTCTAATACACACTATAACAACCCTGAATTTTTTATCCCAGAAAATTTTCTAAAAACATAATATTTATATTTATACCATTGATAAAGATAAATTTGACCCAATTTCATCCATAAAAAATTTACAACTGTTTTTTGAAATAATGGATCACATATATAAATAAGGAACATTTAGGATGACAATTCTAAAGAATTAGAGAAAACTATTACATAAAGTACCCATGTCTTCTTATGATTATTTTACCCAATGTACCCACTATTTAGTATTCCATGTTATGACTTTAACCACTCTATTAACATTATTAAAACATAAACCCTTTGAAGAAGTTTTTCATTTAATATAATACATTATGATATAGGAAAAAGTAAAACTTATTAAGGGTGATTGTAAATGCTCGTTAAGGGTAAACATAATAATTAAAAATTTAATATCATTGATGTGTATATTATGAGTATTATGGTATGATTTCATAATTAATTTTAATGAGCTTGATAATGGATAATTCATACTGAAAAATATCTATAACATTAATATTTAACCATAAAATATGTATTTATCATAAGACCAATGTTTTACTATTCACCCATCATGTTCCATTTGATAACAATCCTTTAGTATAGGATACATTATTAAAATAATAAATCATATTGAAAATTTATAGGTAACATTGAACATAATTATCAAATTACTATTAAATTTACACCAATAAATGTAATAAACTACCATAAAATTTCATTAATAAATTATGTGAAACATGAAACCATTAAACTATATCCCATTACCCAATACATTTGGACACAGATTTCAGTATCACCCATAATTATGATATAAATTGATATCACCCAACAACATGATATATTTAACCATCAAATGTAATAATAATCAATTTATATAAACTATTAAATTAACTAAAACACCTATATGAATTCATATTTCAACAATGAAAGTAATCATTGTTCTTTCATAACTTGTTATAGCCCTGAAAAATTATTGTAATCCAAGAGAATATCATTTAAAAAATCATTATTATTCAAGAGAAAGTTTAATAATGGTGACATTTAAATGTACCACTTGTGTATCATAAGTAAAATCAATTGTTTTACCATTGATTAATAGATAATACATTAAATTTCATTAAAAACATTTTGGAGTAATATATACATTCCTATGGGAAAATAATGATTAAAAAGTACAAAGAAAAAAGAATTATTTAGAAACAAATTTGTTGAAAACAAACCTTGTATTCTATTAAATCCATCATGAATGTATTATTCACCCATAGTAGAGGGAATTTCGTTCATGCTATTATTTTTAACCATTTATTTTTGTCAAAACATTAGGAAAAAGTAACTGGTTTATAAAATGACAATAATACTCATTTTAATCATTTTTTAAAAACATTATACATTAATAAAAATTAAATTATACATTAATTGAATAATATTCAAAATCAATCTTGAATAAATTTTACAAAATATTTATATTGAAGAAAATTTTATTCAAATATAAATTGGATAATGAAATAGGGATTTGGATAAAATAACATTTTCTCAAAAATTTGGAGTATCAAAGTGAAAATAATAGTAAATAAAAATCAATACTACTGATATATATTTTTTACAATTAAAAAGATATTTTTTTGACAAAAAAGTAACATAAAATATTCTTGAACTAAATTCACGAAAAAAACCTAGGATAAAATAGGATTGAAAAAAAAAATTCTTACAACTTTGATATATTTTTAATAATAATACCTTTTAAAGAATAACATCAAATGAATGATTAAATATCCTAAAAATTAAGAGATTCATGACATAAAATTTCATAAAAAATATATAGACATCCTAATATAATATTTGGGAATATCACAAATGTATATCCTGAATACAAAATATATAATATGAAATGACCATCTGAATATCATATAATTGAATGGTCAATTATTCAATAAAGATATTTTGTGTAACATATTTTAATCAACAAAAAAACATGTTGAAATAAAATAGAAATCCAATAAATTCCACATCACACAAAATCATGACAAAATATAAACAATTAAGAAGAGAAATAAACAAATGAATATAAATTGAGATAAAGAACCAATTACTACAATGGTGTAATTGGAATAAAAACCACATGGATTAATGAAACATTGACGTTTTAAAAGATTATTTTATTTTATAACACATTACTTATACTATTTATTTGATAATTGTTCCCATATTTTATAGTTTTCTATATTTTGTGGTGGGATAAGGCACTTGTTAGAAATTAAAAATAGATATAAATTATGATATAAAAATCCATCATTCCATTACACTTTATGGAGAGTAGAAAAAAATATAATTTACGAAAGATAGAAGCTGTAGAAAAGTCTTGAATATGTCACGCCCCTAGCCTTGTGCTCAGAACAAAAGAAATAGGATGAAATGGGGAGTATTCTAGTTGGAAATAATAACTTGTCACTTTGCGTCCACTATTCAAAATGTTTTATCTTTTGCAAATTAGATGTCCAGTATTACAAATTACACATTCTGAATATCATTCCGGATGTGAATTCCTCAGTGAGACTAGAAATAGATAGATCAAATTATATTAATTGTGAAAGAACTTTTATGCCCTTAATGATTTGACATGAATACTTTTTCACATTAACTTATCCAATTATTATTCCTTGAAGAAACTATTTATCTATATAAATATATTGTCTTGGGGATTGAAAGGATTGAATTGGGATGGATAAGTCTAGATGATAAAGTAATGTTGTTTCTTTTCTTTTCTTATTTAGTTTCCTTATTTTCACATCAATTTATGAGTTATAACCCATATCCTAAATAGACATGACTTCTCCATTCATATAGATTACATTTCATTATATGATCAAGAATTGGAGATACTTGACCTATGTTTGTAGTTTGAATTTATGTACCTAAATGAATAAAATCCATTCCATATTCTACCAACTGGTTTCAATTATTAATTTATTTTTTTATATATAATAAAACTATGTTAGGGTTATACTATTTTAGAATTAATTTTATTTTTTGATTATCCATTTCTCCCATTATAAAATTACCATTATTATATGACATATTAAGGTATAGTTTTGAGTTCTCATTGATCACCAGGATATACATAGATGTGGGGGAGGAACTAATGAATATTACTGATTAAAAATACCCTATCATGTATAACACTAATATTCAAATAGATTCATGTATGTACTGGATAACAATTCCAAAGGTGCATTGAATTCGTCCTCAATTGACCTAGGGTCACATCATATTTCAGAGTCTTCAATTTTAAAAGTCATGGAGCCCGAATGGTGTGACATATTGGATTTTATGGTTGTTTTAAGATAAGATGGAAAATGGGTATTTATGCCCATTGATGGAGCTCAGGTTCATGGAAAACCCATCCTGACCATGAAAAAAATTTATGGAATTCTCCATGAGTCTGATGGGCCCTTTGATAGCCGTAAAGGCAGTTGAAGGTCAGGTTATCAAGTCTAGAAAGAACTGTGACCACTACAATGCGCTTATTTCATTGAGTTGTTAATACAAGAACCATATGACCCCCCATTCCTATAAATACCCCCATCATCATTCAATTTCAGTATTAGATGCATTCGGTTTCACCCTTGGGATATCAATTCATGGAGGTCTTATGATGTGTGAGATCCTCTTCCATGGAGTCCTTAGGCATTGCGAGGAAACCTCCCTTTTGTTTTTAAGAGCCTCCATAACATGTGGATATGCACTTCGTGAAGGAATATACCCATTCTCATGTAAGAATACCCTTTAATGAACATGAGGATCCATGAAGCATTAAATGATCATGATTAACTTCCCAATGAATCATGGCATTGTTTGTAATACCCTGAGTTATATGATTCCCTATCCTTCAGGAGACACTGGGCTCCATGATGCCCAAGCCTTCATGAGTCCCTTCTCTCTACGTATCTCGATCCTTCATGAGACCTTAGATTCTGGGAAGACCGTTCCTATGTGAGACCCTGAGCTCTACGAAGATCCATCAATCGTGAATCCATATTGTCCATTATGATCTTACAACTACACCCACTACTCTATTCATTGTTGTCTGTTCCCCTGCAACCCCACTAAAAATTATTTTCAGTTTGGGGTCCTATAACATCACTTGGGTCCCATCGCAATAATCACTAACCACGTAGAGAAATGGATACTTTCACTATGTTCTTTATCAATTGGTTCACGGACATTTTAGCTCATTCCACTTATGAAAACTCTGGTTTTACCCCTATAATTCCATAATTTGAGACACTCATCTACACTCCATGAATCACTATGATTCACCTACTCATGTTTGTCCCTTTCCCATTTCATGAGTTGATATCCTCATCTTGGATTCCTAGGATACCTTAAGTCAATAAAATCTTCAATTCTCTTCACCTTGATATGATGTTAGGTTTAACCAAAAATATTCACTATGGTGCACGTCCTACACCGGCCATTACTAGGCATATCGTACATAACATTAGTCACTAAATGAGATTAATCTATAGTACACTCGAAATGAGAAACATATGATGTGTCTTGTTCCAAAAAATACATTCCCTATGGATCAATCATAAGATTAAAATAATCCTCACCACTGGAATTTATACTGTAGAATACCCTATCTTTTAAAACATTGGTTCTCTATGAATCATGTTTAATATTCCTCATCATATGGAAAATAAAAAAAAAGCACTGTGGTCCTACTAATAATGTGAAATCACTGAATTATATTCCCTAGAACAATTATCTTTCTATGATTCCCACATTGATAGACAAGTGGAAGACATTATAGGAATATTCCATGCATAAGCTCCCTTCAACATTGTCTCTCTATAGCGACCGTAGAGTATCTTCCTTGCATAATACCTATTAACTATTTTCACTCTATTGTGACACCCAAGAAACAATGATTCATAGTCCCCATTCACTATTTACACTACATAGAAGAACCAGGGAAACCTCAATGTGTATGCCCCACACGTCACAATTGGACTGCATCTTCAGGTTTAATCAACAAAACCCCTACTCCAGAACTATGTTGACTTTGATCCCCATTTAACCATGATATGTAGGAATACTCCTTCAGGTTCATGCCTTAATGTCCATAAAATCGGTAAGTTTCTTGTTGGTTTACAATCCAGCTCACTGTATGATGTTAAACATTATGTTACTCTAATTGTACATGGGATTTGATGCCTTTCTCATATAGATGTTATACTGGATGCCTCTATGAGGTTGATACTCAACATTAGGAAAACCATATCTCCCCCTCATAGGGTTTCACCCCCATTAGTACACATGCAGGGTTTTTTATATCATCCCTCAGGGTGTGATCTTCTATTCATGGCACACATCCCCTAGGATATGGCCACACATTTCTTCTGATCCATCCACTAGTAAACATTGGTTCTCCATCATAGGGACGTACCCACCATAAGTAAAACATTACCTGTTTGGGACACAAATCTCATCAATCCAAACAATTATGTGTTATCATTCATACACTTAGTCCCCTAACCACACATAATTCCCACGCATATCATATCCATCCAACCAAGATTTATCTTCTTACGATGGGCCTATATCTATACATAAACTCCTGTAACATCTCCAATCACTATCCATGTGTATTCCATGATTCTCTCCCTCCATCATAAACTATGCGGACTTTGATCCATGTCTTCTAAATAGGGTATATAAGAAGCCTCACTGAGTTTCAATCCCATGATTCATTCTCATCCTGAACATTCCTCTAGGTTGTTATGTCACAGGACGGTCAGACCCTAACATGGTGATTCATTTTCCATTATGTCTATGTCCATGCGTTCATGGTCAAGTTACACCACCTTACATGATTCACCTCCATGATTCAAGAACTAAATATAAATTGATTCCCACCCACTGGGATATGTAGTAAGCCTACCTAAAGTTCACACACATCGCTCTCGACACTCAACCTCTTTCATCATCAACTCGTCCAGACCCATACCGATTATTACTCAAGCAAACACATCCAAGTGAGTTCATTTTCTCCAGTTAATTCGTAGATTCTTGCAGTACATGGGAAGATAACTATGCATTTTACCCACATAATTCATCTTCTTCTTACCAATAGTGATCCTCATGCAATGGTATTCTAACAATACGTAATCACCAAGCATGTTTTGGGATGTTGTCCATGGGTATTCCTAGATTCTATACCCCAAATCAACACTTCAAATATCATAAGGTTTGATCCCTATATTCTACCCTGGGTACATAATAAGCCTCCATGAGGTTCAATCCCCTCCAATGGTAGTTTATAGTTCCCCCTACATTGGGTTTGCCTCCTTGATCCGCCCCTAGTGGTGTTCAGATCATCCTGTAAGTGTGACATCTTCAAATTTTGGGATGCACAACCCTTTGTCAGCTCCCATAGGGCATTGTGATACGTCAATCTGGTGTAGCCCTCAGTGGGGTCCACCTACCTGATCCAGCCTCATTAGTGTCTAGATTATCCTTCACAATGTGAATCCTTCTCATCCTGAGACCTGCCATCTCATGCAAGTCAACATTAAGTGTTCTGATCTAATCATCTAATAAATGTTCATGATTCTCCCTCATATGGATGTATCAATCTGATCCACCTTCATATGTGTTTTGATCAATAAGATCCATCTTGACAAGATTTGAAGGACTCACCATAACACATGTTATAAATTTGAATCATTGGAAAATATTTGATACATTCCACTGGAATAAGATACCATGTAATCGATGAGGGGTTCCATAGGTTTTGTTCCTTTTAGAATTATCCAAATAGGAGTAATAAATGTGACCCATGTATCATAATCTATATATTCCCTAACATGACTTAGGTTACCATATATTCAGTTAAATGGTTGTTCCCCTACCAAGAAAACATGGAAAGGTGATATAGACGAAGTATAATTAACTGGTGTCCTCAGAGAGATAGAACATGGAACGAGTTTCATGTACAATGTTTTAATAAATATGGGAGACCCTAACTATGAAATGAATTTAGAGGGGGAATCAATGGAATGAAGGAAAAAGTACCCTTCATCCTATTTCAATCAAAGAGAAAACATCTCCGAAGAAGTGGTGAATTTCACTTGGCTTTGTAATGATGTAATACATGGAAAAAAGAACGTGTTTCCATGACAATGAAAGCGATTGATATGGGAAGCGTCAGAAAAAGAAATTGTTAATTTGATGTGAAACTCTTCTCCATTTATTGTGAGGTAATGAAAATTATCATGCATTACCAATGTGAGGTATGACCAATTTGAATCACCTATCCTTCATGTGTGTTATTATGGGTAATAATTGGGGTAAAAATAAAATGTTATATTAGATCCTCACTATCATGGTCACCCTCATAGACTAAATATAGGGAATCCACCACCCGACTCCATTGAGTTTTCACTAACTCTGGTATCATCATGAGGCTCACAAGGTGTTATTCTCCCCCGACTCCATTGGATACACACAAAATCCAATACCCTAATATGTCGTTTAGGGTGAATCCCCTAAACTCCATCAGCTCCTCATAGAATCTAATTCCCTCAAGGGACCTGGTGGGGGGGGGGGAATCATCCCCCCAACTACAATGACTCCAAAAAAAAATTGTTTCCCTGATGGGCCACACATGGGGTATCATCCCTAGACTCCATCAGCTCCTCAGTGACTCCACCACACTCATGGGTTGTGTAGGAGGGATTCCTCCCCCTAACTCCATCAGCTCCTCACCGACTCTTCCACCCTCATGGGCCACATAGGGGGTATCTTACCCCTGAATCCATTTTCTTATCCCCAATTATTCCACCCCTCTGGACTGAATAGGGGTAATCATCCCCACTACTCCATCCACTCCTTGTTAACACTGCTACACTCATGGTCCAAACAGGGGGAATTCTCCTCTAACTTCATCGGCTCCTCATTAGCTCTACCTCTTCATGGGGAGTATAAGTGGAATCCTCCAATTGACTCATTCGACACCTATCTTTCTTTTCCTCCGTCATGAGCTGCACAATGGGGAATCCTCCCCTAAATCCATCAGATCCATCTGACACCACCTCACTCATATCTCAAGATGGTGTAATCCTCCCACCAACACCATCATCTCATCGCTGACCCCACTGTCCTCATGGGCCAGGCAGGGGGCATCCTCTCTAGACTCAAGCATATCCTCTCCAAATAGACAAGCCTCGTGGACTGCGAACGGTGGAATCCTCATCCCCACTAACACCATTGAATCCCTAATGATGAAACCAACCTCATGGGCCAAGAATATAATGACCCAAGCTTGATGTAAATGAACATTACATTAATTATTTTTAGAACTTAATACATGAATAAAACAGATGCCCAATGACCGTATTATTTTAGTGTCGTTAGAATCTCTGAACATAATATTCTATCGTGATGAAAGATCTTCAACATCTCCCATAGTGATATTACACTTTTTTTCTTACCTAAAACCATTCTTCATATCCTGGTGAAAAGAAAACATAAAAAGGGTGTGCTCAAATGCTCAGTAAGGGTAAACATGGAGAACATAAAAACAATCCATAAACATTTGAACGTAAATACATGAACATAAAACATCAAAATCTTGATCAATGACATAAATTTTTACATACATAGGAATTGAACATAAATGAAAATTAATCATGATAAACCAAAACATGTAATTGTGGAAAACCATTATGAACAAGATATGATTTCCATAGTAGCCAAGGAATTGCTTCCAAGACCATCATAGTGGACAAAGTCCATTACTGAACTGGGTTTACTTGTGGTTCCAGCCCTGTATTACTGAAACAGGTTTTACTTGTTGTTCCAGTCATGTCTATCTAACGATATATAAATTGTTACCCAATTCATTGGAAGGAGATATAGGTCCCACTCATCGCATAATGAAATAAATCTTATGTTTGCCACAAAATAAGCATAAATCATTCATCATTACCCAAAGAATAAAATGGGTTTCATAAACATCATCCCATTATAACATAATATATATAAAAAATGGATATAATTTCCTCATAAGAAAAATAAAACATGAAAAAATAGATACATTATTCTTGAAACATAAACATTTTAAATAATGTCATCATAGATGGAAAATAGTTTTAGTAAAACACTTGAAATGAATTCTTGAGGAAAATATCCTTTCATTTTCCAAATCATATTCTCTTCTCAAAATGACATGAAATTTAAAAGAAAAGTTTTTTTTGAAAATAATCATGAAATCTTATAGAGTATTCTGTATCTAAATAATAAGATATGAAATTGTAAAAATCTGTTCACACTGTATAAGTAAGAAAAACATTACCCTCGTACTTTTAATGGAAAATTCAAAAAGTACCGCGTATGGTAACCAAAAGAAAGATTGCTTCCATAACACAAAGTAAAAGTAAAATGGGGTAAAAATGAATTTAAACATACATGGATTAATATTAAACACTTTATGAAAAAAAAGTTATATACATGGATGAAAAATATAACCCCAATATATACATACGTATAAGCAATCTCGGAAAAAAAGGAGATTGTAAAATTTTCCATTACCTTATGTCCAATTTCTTCTATTTGTGTCCGAGACTCCTGTATAGTGGGTTTAAACATATTATTAACTTTTAAAAGAACCATTATAATATTTATGATATCATATATGATTCACTTTAGACTTTATATTACCCATTCATTTATGAATTCCATGTTAAAGCAACGTTGTGGGTAAATTCGTTTCATTTATCATACGTGTTTTGAATTGTAATTATTCATAGGATTACATAGATAATGATTAATTAATTAAAGAATGTAAAAAATGATTTATATATGATAAATATTGAGAATAAAAATATGTAAAATAGATCGATAAATGGAATGAAATTCTCCGTTCATGGAGATGGTTGGTCGGACGTACGCATGAGCCTTATTTTAATTTCATTATTTATTTGAATAGAGGTAAGTAGATTCCATACACATATATACATAAATATAGTAGCATTATTATGTCATATATATCATTATTATTCATTATACATATAATATAGTCATTCTGTAATGGTTAACATGGAGAATGAATCCTATCGCCTCGTGGAGATGGTAATCTGTACGTACGCAAGAGTGATGATATCATTACCAAAATTATTGAATGGAATTGGAGTGGATGATATAATATCTCATAATTAGTATCATGTAATAATAATCATATATAGTTATTATTTCCACCCTTATACACATCCACATATGGTGGGGATGGAAAAACAGATTACACTAGGGCGTGGAGACGGTAAGCCGTACGTACGCATGCACGATGATTTTGATTTTTGTAAGATGGATAGAAGCTGAAATAGGGTTGTTTAATATTTATAATAACATATTACTATATGGTTTATATTTATGTTATTACATTATAATGAAACAAAAAAATAAGGTGAAGTAGAAGTAGAAATAAATTTGAAGGAATCGGTAAAGGATGGTACCTCTTCCACGACGCGCCTCTTCTTAACCTCTTCTTAGGGCACTAAAGCATTCCTTTGAAGAAGATGCAAACCTCTAGTATGTTTCTAGGGAATTGGATAAGGGAAATGGGAAGGGTTTTACCAAGATGATGGCTCAAAAATTTTGTGAATAGGAGAGGGAGGATGTGCCCTTTTATATGGGAGGAGAGGGGCACCTTTGGAAACCTAAAAAATATTAATTTATAATAAATTCAAAACCCACATAAAAAACTCCAAAAAATGACTCAATTAGAATATGAGATGATATAGTGTTGTAATAGAATCATCCAATAACTTTTAGACATGTTTATGTTTATTTTAGACATTATCATATTGATTTATTCTTATTTAATCTTTATAATTTTATTTTTGGTAATCATATTCTAAATTTTAATTTATTATAACTACATAATTATATGTTCCCAATTTCCCATAGTTGGATTCTTTATAACCATTTCGACAAAATGATTTTAAATTTTAAATTTTAAATTTTTTTTGTGATTTTTAAATAATTTATGAATATGATATTTTTTTATTTAATACCAATAGTGTAAATTTTGACACTATTCATTTATTTGAATTTAAATAAAATACACACAAAGAATATATTCAAACCAAAATATTTAATAGGTTCCTAACATGTCATAAACTTCTAGAAAATAAGTTGAGCATGTTAATTAGTTTATATAAAATTTATTTTAATATTTATGAAATCTGTTATTTGATATTTCTCTTAATAAAAAAATTATTACAAAAATTTTGTATAATTATTTAATATAAATATTTGAAGCATAAAAAATAAAAATAAAAAAAACGATTAATATAAATATAATATATTTCTTAAGAATAATTTTAGTCTAATTTATCATCTAAAACAACATACTTTTAAAATGTTATGTTTATTAAATTATGAAGGTGAAAACATTGACATCATTTAAAATAAAATAATATAACGGTCATAATCGCTTTTATAAGGCTCAAAATTGTCAAATATTAGACCTTTGGATGATTATGGTTTATATATACACAACCAATATGTTTTTGTCAGGTTTTTTGGCCTTTAATGGGTATTATTAATTTAATAAAAACAATATTAATGAATTTTAACTAAATAAATTATTTCTACATCATTAATGTATAATGTATTGAAGAAATTATTTATTTTTTAAAAATTTAATATAAATAACCATGATAAAGATAAAAATTTGATCATTAATATTAGTATATATAACCGAATTTATATTCTATATAACCATATATAAAAATAATTTAATTATTAAAGTTTGAGTGAGACATATTTCAGTTTCATTTAAATTAAATAAATTAAAGGTCTTATTCACATACAAGTGGATTATAATAGATACCATTTCAACCCAAGTAAATTTTAGAATGAAATATAATCATCAAATTATATTATGAAAAGTGTTAGGATAATTTTATAATATTATCTTTACCCTTAATTACGTAATTCACGTTTAGCTGTGGTAAATAAAATTTACTATAGTTACTATTCATAATGTCCAAAAATAAAAAGTATCTTATTAACATAATTTGGTCCTATTGATTCCAAATAGGGAATCCATTTTTTACAAATTTAAAACCTAAAAATTGCAGTATATAATTTAAAATTAATCCCATTTTAGAAAAATAGGTTTTTGATTAAAACATTGCAAAAGATTGTATTAATTTTACATACGAATTCAATGTATAATTAATGATAATGAAATATATTATATTAAATGGTAAAAATATATTCTATTTATACACTAATATAATTCACTATTATAATTTTACCATATAAATTATCTCGATGAAAAAAGTGGGGTTTAAGTAAAATTTAGCATGTTTTTACTATTCATCAAAATAAGAACGTTGTCAGAAAAATATCAAAACATTATAAAATTTAAATATTTATATCTTGATTCAAAATAAGAATTTTATTTTATAAAATTTGACTTATAAAATTTTCAAAAAATAGATAAAAAATTGGTGTGCCATCAAAAGGCGGCAAAACTGCAGTTTTGTAAAAATACTTCATTTACCTAAAAAATTGATTTTGTTCTCATACCTCATTCAAAATGATGTTTATGATTTATTATTATGTTATAAAATTCAAAATTCTGTTATTACTATACATAACGGCTAGATTATTATAATATTATAACAATATATCTTTTTTTAGTGAATCTCGATATTGCGTACAACACACGCTATTAAGGAAGGTCCCTCTTGCGTGTATTGAAAGCCATGTCAGGGTTGCATGTAGGGAAAGCTTCCTTTGGTGTTTCATGTAACATACTCAGAATATATTTTAGTTATACATTGATCAAAATCTATAAATGCTGTTGTGTAAAATGAATTTTATTTGAAAGAACGTGAAATTGTGTTCATCACAAGACAAGAATAGTATTTTGTATACTAAAAGCTAATACATTTTTGTGTATAGTGCATGTTAATCATGTAGGAGAGTACAATAATAAAAAATAATGCAATTAGAAAGAATAATTCTAATAAAATCTCGCGTTGTTACATTCTACAACACATAAAATGAATTTTGCCCTCGATATATGTCGGGTATATAAATGGTTTTCTACATGAATTTTTATTTCATTGAAACCCACATTGTAATAAAGAATAATAAAAAATAATTCTTAAAAGGAATGTTAGAAACATAACGGACACCCAAGGTTAGTCATCATTGGGATTCCACATAGAATATTATAGGTGAAAATATGGATTTTTAATAGAAATCTAACAATCATGTTCTGATGGAGATTGGTTGAGAACATGGCTATAAAAAATCCAACAATGACAAAGCCATAAATTTGTGATGATATAAGGTACCATATAATTCATCAGATATGAGGTTACTAGGAAAATATTTTTGGTTTTCAAGATCATTTCCCTAATGTTGAATAATTTTTGTATTAAAAGAAATACTTACTTGATTTTGATACAATCTCACCGTTTTTCATACCTTGAACAATTTCTACTTCATCTCTTAAAAGAAATTAAGAATAATTTCTCATTCATGAAGTGTTATCAGATATTGCTATAGGATGATATGGCATTCCTTCTATCTATCACTAAAAATTAAGTATGAGATATTAAATCTAAATAAGTCCATATATGGTGCGGTTAATCTTATATGGTTCCAAATATAGAATTATAATTCATCAATAATACCATAAAACTAATTCTTACAAACCAGAGACTTCCTGTAGGGTAGTGGTAGGCGATAAAGGCCAGTCACACTTCGGTTGTGGGTTCGATTCCCATAGCCCTGTCTGACACAATGGGTTGTCGTCCATCCTATGAGTTGTCCTTTTTCTATAACTATAATATTATAACATTTCAGACATAAAATAAAAAATTAATAGTCTTAATCGATACTATCTGATGTCTAAATTAATCCATTCCAACCTTTAGTCTTATCCAAAATACTTTTGTACAATCTCATAGTATAAAGAAAATGATTACTATAAATGTCATCTACCGAGCATGTGAATACCATCATTTATCCACCATATATCTTAAGATATATCATGTTGTTTACATTCCATTAATTTGAATACAGTAATCATGTATTCTCTTGAAAAATAAAATAACCATTGAACCACAATGAAAAATGAATACTTTCAAAAGATAACTCTTTCAACATACAAAAATCCAAAAATTTCAATATACTCAAACCATGAAAACACTTTGTCCTTATATTATTCATGAGCTCATCAATACTATCAAACATATTATTTACTCCTTATACATTCATTATGTGCTTATCACCATCGTTCCAAAAACATTTCAATCACTTTACATTGTTATTGGAACCATATATTTATTGAAAACCACAGTAAACCAATACATAGATATTTCAATATTCCACGATACTATAAATGAGATTCCACAGCATTATTTTGGAATCCCGTAACATAATCACTTAATCATTCCACTACATCATTTTCATAATCAAACTCACCAAAAGTGATCGCATGTGACTTCCCTTTGTCCTTTTCCTTAAGAGGTTGATGATGTCAATCGTCATTAACACTTGGATTAGGAAATTCGTTAGCATAATGCCCGATTTCCCTACACTTGTATCACTGATGTGTTGGTGGTACATTCCCTATAGTCTTTTCTCTATTTACATCATTAGATACATTTTTCCCATTACATTGACACTCATCTGCTCGATGACCTTATTTTCCACAATTAAAACAATTTGTAGTCTATTTAAGACAATCTCCACCATGCTTCATCCCACACCTTGAGCATAAAGAAACATCCGTCTTCTTTTCACAATTGTTTTGATATTTTTCCCTGAAATCCATCTTTCTTTTCATATAAAAACAATGAGGTGGATATTTAACACCAACTTCCATTTCTTCCTTGATAGTAGAATGCACAATTTCTTCATAGCTACTGAAGTCTCTTATAGCCAATTCCCCTCGAAGACATTCTTTTACGCCACTGAAGAATCGATAAACATTACTTTATGGTTGGATGATTATGCCAGATGCGTACCTCGAAAGCCTTGTAATATTAGAATCTTATATACCAAAACATTTATAATTGTGTTGCTTATGCTCAAGGAACTCCTTTTCTGTATTTGATCGAAAAATACGAGGGAAGTATTTATTGAAAAATAAGTTCTTGAACTCATCCCATTCCATGGATTCAATTTCATCTTGGGGCCTCTATTTTTAATTTGAGTCCACCAATAATCTTCTTCGCCTTATAAATGATAAACTACCGAAATGAATTTTTCCTGTTCCGAACATCGATGTATGGAAAATATTGTTTGAATGGTACTAATCCATTGTTCATCAACAAGTGGATCAGAAGATACACTACAAGAAGGTGGATGCTGCCTCATGAAGGACTCAATAGAATATTGTTCTCTTCTCTACACATTTGGAATCCCCGAATGATTAATAGATTGTGTAAGTATAGAAATTATATTTTTCATTGCGTCTCATATAACATTTGTTAGTTTAGGAGGACAATAATTGGATTGTCCATTACATCGATCAACACGGTTCCTTTGGTTTCAATCCATTGTCTAAATCCCAAAAATTATACTGTGAGAGGAAAAAATAATTCTTGTAAACCAACATAATAAAGGGTGAGTACCATAAATATATAACATCATATTTTTAATTGGAATATTGTTACCGTAAGTCTAGGACTATAACCTATACGTATACTTATACTTTGAGAAATCCCTAGACATACCTTATAAATATCACAAGGGATCTCACTAATGTTTTCGCATCCTAGTTTCCAAAGGTTGACTAAACCTTTTATCTGATACCAACTGAAGATAACAAAGCTTTACGTACATGAAAATTACATTAATTTTGCAAAAAACATAATACATGACAAAAAAATACTCTTGAAGACCGTATTAGTTTGGGGTATTTGGAAACTTGTAACATAATCATCTAATAGTGGTGAATGATCTCCAACATCTCCCATAAAGATCCTCCCCTTTTTTTCTAACAGAAAACCTTTCTTTATATCATGGGGAAAAGAAAACATAAAAAGGGTGAGCTAAAATACTCAGTAAGGGTAAACATAGATAACATAAAAACAATTAATATACATTTGAACGTAAAAACATGAACTTAAAACATCAAAATGTTTAGAAATGACATAAATCTTGATAGTACATAAAGCGTAGAACCTAAAGGAACATTAATAATGATAAAATGAAACATGTAATTTTGGAAAACCATTAAGAACATTATATTATTTCCATAGTAAAAAACGCATTGCTTCCAAGACCATCATAGTGGAAAAAGTCCATTTCTGAACCGGGTTTACTTGTCATTGCAGTCCTATATTACTTAACCGAATTTTACTTTTCATTCCATACATTCCTATCACATGATATTTAAAGCGTTACCCAATGAATTAGAGGGAGATATAGGTCCCTCCCATCTCATAATGAAATAATTCGTACGTGTGCCACAAAATAAACATAAATAATTCAGCATAACACAAAGAAAAAATGGGTTTCCTAAACATCATCCCATCATAACATAATCCATATAATGAAAATGGATATCATTTCATCATAAGAAAAATAAAAACATGTAAATAATAGATACATTATTCATGAAACATGACCATATTAAATAATGTCACTATAAATGGAAAATAATTTTAATAAAACACATAAAATGAATTCTTGAGGAAAAAATCCTTTCTTCGTTGAAATAATTTTCTTCTCAAAAAATTACATGTAATTTAAATGAAAATAATTCTTTTTAAAATAATCATTATATATTATAGAGTAATCATTATATAAATAAGGATTTATGAAATTGTTAAAATCTTTCCACACCATATATGTTAGGAAAACATTCTCCTCATACTTTAAATAGAAAAGTAAAAATTTACCATGTATGGTAAACAAAAGAAAGATTACTTTCACAACACAATGTAAATGTAAAAGGGGTAAAATAACTTTAAACATACATGGAAGCATATGAAACACTTTTTATAGATATTTTTATAGACATGGATGAAAAATATAACCCCGGTAAATACTTACGTATAAGCAATGTAACACCCCGAGATTTTATGAAAAATATTGTTTTTAATTTCATAAATGTCTTGTGTTGTACGCCACACCAAAAGGATCTTGCACAACACGGATCCTTGACTTTCCTTGCATTACAATAAAGCGCGGCCTTCCGTGATAGCGTGTGTTTTACACAGTACCGAGTTTCGCTAAACAATGATATGCTATTAAAATATTATTAAAACTAACTATTATGAATAGTAATAACCACCTTTTGAAATTTTGTAAATTTTATTTTTCAAAATGGACTTCATTTTTGGATTTGGAATATCGAAATTAGCTTAGGGTGAAATTTTGGTACTTTTCGGATAACTTTCATTTTCTAATGAATAGTGAAAATTACTAAATTTTAATTAAAAACAACCTTTTTAATCGAAATAATTAATAGTGATAAATTATTAATTTGAGTGGTTTTTAAGTATATTTAGAATATATTTTTACAATTTAATACAATGTTGGTCATTGGATTTAGTTTCACATTTAAACCAGACATAAACAAATGTCAATCTTTTTAAAGTTATTATCTCTTAAGAACAGGCTATTTGTTTTGACGATGGGAATTAATTTTTAAATTAATTAATGCAAATGATATGTTTTGAATTTGGTAAAATTGACATCATTTTTGAATTCATAATATCAAATATATCTTATGCCTAATTTTTGGTATTTTTCTAGAAACTTTTATATTTTGATGAATAGTGAAACCACTAAGTGGTAGTTAAAAAAATGATTTTTTCATAAAACATAATTTTACCGCTTCTGTGAGTGGAATTTCAAAATTCCGAGAGACACGGTTGATGTCAGTAAGTAAAATGTGGTTCAATGAGATGAAAATAATTTTTGGTGAATAGTAATTGTTTACTTTTTTTACCACGGTTAAATGTAAATAGGGTAATTAAGGGTAAAAATGATATTATTATTACCCTAAAACATGTCCTAATTATATTGGATGAGTGTAATTCGACCAAAAAAAACCTTAGGAATAAAATATGACCATTTAGGCCCACTTGGATTAGATTAGGACATTTATTATTAATTTATTTAAAGAAGGATTAAAATATTTAAAATCAAAGTTTAATAAGTATATCATTTTTAATATAGGGTTATACATAAGATAAATTCGACTATAAATATTAATTAGAATGATAAAACGATTTCCTACATAATGGTATTTTATTTTTAATTTTTAGAAATTAAATAATTTAATTTATTTATGACACAATGATGATGCAGTAATTATCTTATTAATGAAATATTGACATAATTGATGTTATAAATACCAAAATAAATGTAATTTGAGACTTTTTATGAATTACACTAATTTTCTAGGTAATATGACATGTTAGTATTGATTTGATTAACTTTTTAGAACTAATCATTCTGTTATGATTTTTACAAAAATCCATTACTAAATGGTGTCAAAATTGACAAAAAATAGTTTTTAAAACAAATATTATATTATTAATTGTAATTTTATTCCTAAAAATCTATGGTTCGGCCAAATGACTTAGATAAGGTTATATATATTAATAATAAATAACTTGGGGTTCGTTTGGCTGATTATAGTATGTTTATTAACCTTATAGTATAAGAACACAAGAAGATATAGTAAAAGTAAAATTATTTAGCTTAATGTTAAATCTAAATGATATGGTCAAAATAGGAACCTAAACTTGTCTCAATTATATTGGATGAAAGGATTGCTACCCATCCCCACCTTAGCTTTGAAATAAATCAATTTGTATCTATTTAATACCGAATTTGGCTTTATAATAAAATAATATTTTTCGTTATTCCAAAGGTGCCCCTCTCCTCCCTTATAAAAGGGCACCTCCTCCCTCTCCTCCTCACACAAATTTTAGCCTTCATGCTCGGCCAAACCCTTCCCATTTCACTTCCCCAATTCCCTAGAATCATCCTAGAGGTTCTTGTCTTCTTCAATGACCAACCCTAGTGCCCTAAGAGGAGGTTAAGAAGAGGGGCATCAAAAAGAGGTAATATCCATTAATGATCCTTTCCAAATTATTTCTTCTTCAACATATTCTTCTTTAGTTGTTTCATTATGAAGTAATAACATCAGTATCACTGATATACTGATATGTTATTATAAGTATGAAACAACCCTATTTCAACAACTATCCATCCTACGTAAAATGAAATCACCGCGCGTGCGTACGTACGGAATAGCGTCTCCACGCCGTGGTGTACTCTATATCCCCCACCACCTTACTTGGTTGGGTATAATGATGTAAATAATTACTATATATGATTATTGTAATGTTATATTGATTCAGAAATAGAATACATACAGTCCAATACAATTCCATGATCATGGGAACGATATCATCGCTCGTGCGTACGTACGGAATACAGTCTCCACGATGTGATGCGATTCGTTCTACATGATCTTCATTAGATAACGATTATATAAATGAATTGAATGAATAAATATGAAATATAGTAAATTAATACCATTCTGGAAATGATTTATCTATTACCTAAAGAGAAGAATAAGAATTTATTCGACAAAACATGCATAAGAACAAAAAGTTATAAACACCAGAATAACAAGTAGAAATGAAATATTACTACTAAGAAGCTAATAATATGACCATATATGATATCATAACAATAATTATTATTCTCGAATAAGTCAATAATATTATTTAAATCATCATACTGGAGGTTCAGACACTTACGAAGAAAATCGGACCTAAGGTAAGGGATATATCACAATCTCATTTTTATCTGAGATTGTTTATACTTTAGTATTTACTAGGGTGTATTTTACCATCCACATCCATGTTTCATCAATATGTAATATTATTTCCATCCACCTACAATTGTTTAAATCCAATTTTACCCTTCGGTGAGTTTTTAGTAAAGGATATTAAAGGAATCTTTTGTCGTTTTTCGTACGAGGTAATTTTTTACTTTTTCGACAAAAGTATGAAGAGTGTTTTTTTAACTTATACGTCATGAATGGATTTTTAAAAAATTATTTCCAAGAATCTTCCTTTACAAGTTTTCAGGTTTATTTTTAATCAACTTATTTTATTTCAAAATTTTATGACATGTTAAAAACAGAAAAATGTTTTTGAAGTAGAAAGGATATTTTCCTCTAGAATGGAGTTCAAGTGTTTTATCAAAATTATTTTCCATCTAAAATAATAAAGGGTTCTGTTTCAATCCCTATTATTACATGGATTTGATTATGTTGTGATGGAAATATTTTTATGAATTCTTTTATCTTATATGAATTGTTTTATAATATCATGATGTTTAAAGATTCCAATTTTTATTACATGGGTTATGCTATGATGTATGGTTTATGATTTTGTGGCACACATAAGAATGGTATCATTATGAGATGGGTGCGACCTATATCTCCCTCCAATGCATTGGGTAAAGATTTTATATCTCATGAGATAGACATGGCTGGAACGGCAGGTTAAACCGGTTCAGTGAAACAGGACTGAAACGAGTAGTGAACTCGGTTCAGAAATAGACTTTTTCCACTAAGATAGTCTTGGAAATGAGTCTTGACTAATAAGAAATGATTCTCTATGATTATGTGTGTATTCCGCAAAGTTTCATGTTTTATGTTATGATTATTGGGATTACATTTCACTACTACGATTTATCCCATGTTATGATATTATGATCTGTTCTGCAGGTTAAGATTTCCAAAATGTTATGTTCTTATGAATATGATGTGATTGATATTTCTGTTGTTTACCCTTACTGAGCATTTCAGATCACCCTTTTATGTTTTATTTTCCCCAGGATATAAAGAAAGGTTTTAGGTAAGAAAAAAATGAAGATATTTATGGGACATGTTGAAGATCTTTCACCACAATTAGAAGATTATATTCCGAGTTTCCAAAGACACTAAACTATTACAGTCCTTGTGTGTGTGTTTTTGTAATGTACTTTGTATTCCACAAAAGTAATGTAATGTCCATGTACGTCAAGCCTAGGGTCTCTACAGTTTGTATTAGAGGAAAGGTTTAGTCAACCTTTGGAAACTAGGATGTGAGAACGTTAGTGAGATCCCTAGAGATATTTCTAAGGTATGTATAGGGATGTCCCTAAGGATAAGTATACGTATAGGATATAGTCCTATAACAATGGTAATGATATTAGATTAAATCAAAGATGTTAGATATTGAAGTTACTCCCCCTTTATTATGATTTTTTTCCTCTCACACTATTCTTTTTGGGTTTTAGAAAATGGATGGAAACAAGATGATTCACTATAATGGAGGATATGATGGAAAATGGAATGATATTCTTCATGAGAAACCAAATGAAATGGGATTTGGAAGTCCGAACATCATTATTATTCCGTATCATCAATCTCATAATATGATCAATAAAGTAAAATTTGGTAAGTTTCCGGACTCGACTAATAAGAGAAAGATGGAGTTTCATGATGATCATAGAGGAAAGAAAGTTCAATTTGCCCTATATAAATCATGTGGGAAGAGGCATCAAGGAGAATGTTTCAAAAGAACTGGAAGATGATTTGGGTGTGGAAAAGAAGGACACAAATCCAGTAAGTGAAAAGGAAATGGTTCATTTAACACCAGGGATGAGGATAATGGTATTGCTACGACATCAAAAATGGTTAAATGTTTTAAATGTGGAATGTATGGGCATTATGAAAACCAATTCCCTAAGGGAAAGTCTCATGAATTGAATCAGTATGGTCGTACGGGTAGTATTTATGTTGATGATGATGAAGAGACTACAAATGATAATTTAGATGAAAGAATTTTTGAAGCTCGATCAATGTTTTAAGAATGTAGTGTAATGATTACATGTTTATCATGTGTAATGTTGTATAAGTAATCTCATGGTACTATGAACTAAAGAGACATCTAAGGATTGTTACACTGTTGTCTTTCCTTGAGTTTTGAAAGTGTATGAGTAATGGTACCAGTATCCATGAAAGGATATTCAGATATTTTTGGAATGTAGATGATATGTTCATAATGAAGGGATAAGGAGAAAATTAAATGTTTGATAGTATTCATGATCTCATGAATGATATAAGAAGAAGTTTATATCATGGTTTGAGTATATAGAATTTTTGGATTTTTGTATGTGGAAAGAGTTAACTTTTGACAACATTCATGTTTTCACTAAGGTTTAATGGGTATTCATTTTTTAAGAGAATACATGATTAAGGTATTCACATGACTGGAATGTGACCAACAAGAGATATTGGGGATAAATGATGGTATTCACATTCTTGGTTGACGACATTTCATGTAATCATTTTCCTTATACTATGAGCTTGGACCCAAGTATTTTAGATAAGCCTAAAGATTGGAATGGATTATGTTAACCATATGTTAGTATTGTTTAAGGATATAACTTTTTTTGATATTATTTATGTGATGTTATAGTAATGTAGTTTTAGAAAAAGGAAAACCTGCAGGACGGGCGACAACCCATCGCGTCGGACAAGGCTGTGGGAATCGAACCCACAATCGAAGTGCGACTGGCCTTTATCGACTACCACTGGCCTACAGGAAGTCCCTGTTTAGTAGAAACTAGTTTTATTATATTAAGCAATATGATATATGAATTATAAGTCCATTTTAGGAACTATATATGATTAATCTCACTATAGATGGACTTATGAATGTTTTGATAAGTTTTCTAACATTTTGTTTAAGACAGATGGAATGACCCATCATTCTATCACATGATCTGCTAACACATCATGAATGACAAATTCAACTTCATTTATTTAATAGATGAAGTGGAAATTGTCCAAAGAACGACCAATGGTGAGACTATACCAAAATCACGAAAGTATTTCTTCTAATTCCAATTTTATTAACTTTAAGGATATGTTTTTGAAAACCAAAAATGTTATCCTAGTGCTCTTATATCTAATGAATCAGATGGTACCTTAGATCATCACAAATTTATGGCTTTTTGATTTCTGGATTTTCCATAGCCATGTTCTCTACCACTCTCCATCAGAACATGATCATTAGATTTCTCTTCCATATCCATATTTTCACCTATGTGGAAACCCAGTGATTAGTTTATATGGGTAACCATTACGTTTCATACTTTTATTTTTAAATATTGGTTTTGGTATTCCTTTTTCAGATGTGGTATTCTATTAATTAAACTTTCGAATAGTAAACCATTTATAACCCCGAAAAATTTCGAGGGCGAAATTCATTTTAAGGGGGGTAGAATGTTACACCCCGAGATTTTATGAAAAATATTCTTTTTAATTTCATTAATGTCTTGTGTTGTACGCTACACCAAAAGGAGCTTTCAAAACACTCATCCTTGACTTGCCTTGTATTACACGCAAGCGCAACCTTCCGCGATAGCGTGTGTTGTACGCAATACAGAGTTTCTCTAAACAATGATATGCTATTAAAATATTACTAAAACTAGCCGTTTTGAATAGTAATAACCACTTTTTGAAATTTTGTAAATTTTATATTTCAAAATGGACTTCATTTTTGGATTTGGAATATCGAAATTAGCTTAGGGTGAAATTTTGGTAATATTCGGATAACTTTCATTTTCTGATGAATAGTGAATATTACTAAATTTTAATTAAAAACAACATTTTTAATCAAAATAATTAATAGTGATAAATTATTAATTTGACTGGTTTTAAATTATATTTCGAATATATTTTTACAATTTAATACAATGTTGGTCATTGGATGTAATTTCACATTTAAACCAGACATAAACAAATGTCAATCTTTTTATAGTTATTATCTCTTAAGAACACGCTATTTGTTTTGACGACAGGAATTAATTTTTAAATTAATTAATGAAAATGATATGTTTTGAATTTGGTAAAATAGACATCATTTTTTAATTCATAATATAAAATATCGCTTAGGCCTAATTTTTGGTATTTTTCAGTAAACATTCATTTTTGATGAATAGTGAAACCACTAAGTGGTAGTTAAAAAAATGAATTTGTCATTAAACATAATTTTACCACTTCTGTGAGTAGAATTTACAAAATCCGAGGGACACAGTTGATTTCAGTAAGTAAAATGTGGTTCAATGAGATGAAAATAATTTTTTGGTGAATAGTAACGTTTTACTTTTTTTAACAGGTTAAAAGTAAATAGGGTAATTAAGGGTAAAGATGATGTTATTATTATCCTAAAACATGTCATAATTCTATTATATAAGTTTAATTCGACCGAAAACAACCTTAGGAATAAAATATGACCATTTAGGCCCACTTGGATTAGATTAGGACATTTATTATTAATTTATTTAACGAAGGGTTAAAATAGTTAAGATCAATGTTTAATAAGTATATCATTTTTAATATAGGGTTATACCTAAGATAAATTCGACTATAAATATTTATTATAAAGATAATAATAATTCCTACATAATGGTATTTTATTTGTAATTTTTAGACATTAAATATTTTAATTTATTTATGACACAACGATGAGGCAGTAATTATCTTATTAATGAAATATTTACATAATTGATGTTATAAATACCAAAATAAATGTAATTTGAGACTTTTAATTAATTTCAATAATTTTATAGGTTAATATGATATGTTAGTATTGATTTAATTATCTTTTTAGAACTAATAATTCTGTTATGATATTTGAAAAAATCAATTACTAAATAGTGTCAAAATTGACATAAAATAGTTTTTATAACAAATATTATATTATTAATTTTTATTTTATTCATAAAAATCTAAGGTTCGGCCAAATTACTTATATAAAGTTATATATATTAATAATAAACAACTTGGGTTCATTTGGTTGATTATAGTAAGTTTATTAACCTTATAGTATAAGAACACAAGATGACACGGTAAAAGTAAAATTATTTAACTTAATGTTAAATCTAAATGATAAGGTTACAATAGGAACCTAAACTTGTCTAAATTATATTGGATGAGAGGATTTTGACCCCTCCCCACCTTATCATCTAAATAAATCAATTTGGAGCTATTTAAAACCAAATTTGGATTTATAATAAAATAATATTTTTATTTATTCCAAAGGTGCCCCTCCCCTCCCTTATAAAAGGGAACCTCCTCCCTCTCCTCCTCACACCAATTTGAGCCTTCAAGTACGTCCCAACCCTGCCCATTTCACTTCCCCACTTTCCTATAATCATCCTAGAGGTTCTGGTCTTCTTCAATGACCAACCTTAGTTCCCTAAGAGGAGGTTAAGAAGAGGCTCGTCAAAAAGAGGTAATATCCATTACCGATCCTTTGAAAATTCTTTCTTCTTCAACACCTTCTTCTTTAGTTTTTTCATTATGAAGTAATAACATAAGTATTACTCATACACTAATCTGTTATTATAATTATGAAACAAACCTATTTCAACATATTTCCATCCTATGGAAAATGAAATCACCGCGCATGCGTACGTACAGAATACCGTCTCCATGTCGTGGTGTAATCTATTTTCCCCCACCACTTTACATGGATGGGTATAATGATGTAAATAATTACTATATATTATTATTGTAAAGTGATATTGATTCTTAAATAGTATATAGACACTCCAATACAATTCCACGATCATGGGAACGATATCATCGCTTGTGCGTACGTACGGAATACCGTCTCCACGATGTGACGCGATTCATTTTACATGATATTCATTGCATAATGATTATATAAATGAATTGAATGAATAAATATGATATATAGTACATTAATACCATTCTGGAAATGATGTATCTATAACCTAAAGAGAAGAATAAGAATTTATTCGACAAAACAAGCATAAGAACAAAAAGTTATAAACACCCGAATAACAAGTAGAAATGAAATATTCCTACTAAGAAGCTAAGAATATGACCATATATGATATCATAAAAATAATTATGATTCTGGAATAAGTCAATAACATTATTTGAATCATTATACAGGAGGTTCGGACACTTACAAGGCAAATCGGACCTAAGGTAAGGGAAATATCACAATCTCATTTTTATCTGAGATTGATTATACTTTATTATTTAATGGGGTGTATTTTATCATCCACATACATGTTTCCTCAATATGTAATATTATTTCCATCCACCTACAATTGTTTAAATCCAATTTTACCCTTTGGTGAGTTTTTAGTAAAGGATATTAAAAGAATCTTTTGTCGTTTTTTGTATGAGGTACTTTTTGACTTTTCCGACAAAAGTACGAAGAATGTTTTTTTAACTTATAGGACATGAATGGATTTTTAAAACATTATTTCCATGAATCTTCCTTTACATTTTTTCACGTTTATTTTTAGTCAACATCTTTTAGTTAAAAATTGTATGACATGTTAAAAATGGAAAAATGTTTTTGAAGTAGAAAGGATATTTTCCTCAAGAATGGAGTTTAAGTGTTTTATCAAAATTACTTTCCATCTAAGATAATAAAGGGTTCTGTTTCTATCCCTATTATTACATAGAATTGATTATTTTGTGATGGAAAAATTTTTATGAATTCATTTATCTTATATGAATTGTTTTATGATGTCATGATGTTTAAAGATTCCCATTTTTATTACATGGGTTATGCTATGATGTATAGTTTATGATTTTGTGGAACACATAAGAATGGTATAATTATGAGATGGGTGGGACCTATATCTCCATCCAATGCATTGGGTAAATATTTTATATCTCATGAGATAAACATGGCTGGAACGGAAGGTTAAACGGGTTCAGTGAAACAGGACTGAAACGAGGATTGAACTCGGTTCAGAAATGGACTTTGTCAACTAAGATAGTCTTGGAAATGAGTCTTGACTAATAAGAAATGAATCTCTATGATTATGTGTGTATGAAACAAAGTTTCATGTTTTATGTTATGATTATTGGGATTACATTTCTCTACTATGATTTATCCCATGTTATGATATTATGATCTGTTTTGCAGGTTATGATTTCCAAAATGTTATGTCCTTATGAATATGATGTGATTGATATTTATTTTTTTACCCTTAGTGAGCATTTGAGCTGACCCTTTTATGTTTCCTTTTCCCCAGGATATAAAGACAGGTTTTAGGTATGAGAAAAAGGAAGATCTTTATGGGAGATGTTGAAGATATTTCACCATGATTAGAAGATTATATTCCGAGTTTCCAAAGACACTAAACTATTACAGTCCTTGTGTGTGTGTTTTTTTAATGTACTAAGTATTCTGCAAATGTAATGTAATGTCCATGTACGTCTAGATTAGGGTCTCTACAAGCAATCCCAGATAAAAACGAGATTGAAAAATTATCCATTAAATTATGTCCAATTTTTTCCGTATGGGTCCGAGATTCATGTATAGTGGGTTTAAACATATTATTAACTTGTAATAGAACCATAATAGTATTTATTATGTCATATATGATTAACTTACAACTTTATATTACCCGTCCATTTGTCAATTCCATGTTAAAAAAACGTTTTTGGTAAAATCGTTACATTTATCATACATGTTTTGACTTATAATTATTCATATGATTACATAGATCATGAATAATTACATCCAGAATTTAAAAAATTATTTTTTTGTAACATATATTCATAATATAAATATATATAATAGATCGAAAAATGGAATGAAATACACCGTTCATGGAGATGGAAGGCCGTACATACACATTAACATTGTTTTCATTTCCTTATTGAATTGAATGAATGTTAGAAGATGAAATATATATCTATATATACATATATCCAGTAGGATTATTATGACATATATTTCATTATTATTCATTATACATACATTATAATTATTCTTGAATGGTTTACATGGAGATTGAATCTCATCGAGTCGTTGAGACAGTAATCCATACGTACGCACGATCGAAGATATCTTGCCCATAATTATTGAATGGAATTGGAGTGGATGATATAATATCTTAGAATTAGTATCATGTTATAATAATCATATATAGTAATTATTTCCACCATTATAACCATCCATGTATGGTGGTGTTGAAAAAACAAATTACACAATGGCATGGAGACGGTAAGCTGTATGTACGCATGTGCGGTGATTTCATTTTTTGTAAGATGGATTGATGGTCAAATAGGGTTGTTTCATATTTATAATAACATATTAGTATATGATTTATACTTATGTTATATCTTTATAATGAAACAAATAATGAAGAGGAAGTAGATGAAGAAATAAATTTGAAAGAATCGGTAATGGATACTACCTCTTCCTCGACACGCCTCTTCTTAACCTCCACTTAGGGCACTAAAGTTTGTCTTTGAAGAAGAACAAGAACTCTAGTATGTTACTAGGGAAGTGTAGGAGAGAAATGGAAAGGGTATTTCTGAACATTAAGGCTCAAAAATGTTGTGAAGAGGAGAGGGAGGAGGTGCCCTATTATAAGAGAGGAGAGAGGAACCTTTGGAAAGCTTAAAAATATTAATTTATAATAAATTGAAACCCAACTTAAAAACTACAAAAAATGAATAAATTTGAATATGAGATGATATAGGGTTTTAATATAATCAAAAAATTACATTTTGACATGTTTTATGTTTATTTTATTCCTTATCATTTTGATTTATCCTTATTTGATCTATTTAATTTTATTAGTGGTAATAATATTATAAATTTTAAATTATTATAAATAAATAATTATATGATATATATTTCCCATAATTGGATACATTATTACAACTTAGAAAATATAATTTTAAATTCATAATTTTTAAATATTTTTTTGAATTTTATATAATTTAATAATATGTATTTTTTATAAAATATCTATGGTGTAATTTTTGACACTATTCATTTATTTGAATTTTAATAAAATACAAAAAGATAATATATTCAATCAAAAATATTTAATAGGATCCTTACATGTCTTATTCTATTATAAAATTGTTGGATAATATTAATTATTTCATATAATATTTATTTTAATAAATTTAAAACCATTTATTTGATATTTCACTTAATAAAATAATTACTACAACATTTTTGTATAATTTTTTAATATACATACTTTTTGCCTAAAAATTAAAAATAAAATACTATGATGAGTATAAATCTAATATATTTCATAATAATACTTATAGTCGAATTTATCTTCTAAAACACCCTATTTTTGAAATGTTATTTTTATTAAATTATGAAGGTGACAACTTTGACATCATTTAAAATAAAATAATATAACTGTCATAATCGATTTTATAAGGCTCCAAATTAATAAAAAATATACCTTTAGATTATTATGGTTTATATGTACATGACCAATATGTTTTGGTCAGGTTTTTAGGCTTTTAATTGGTATTATAAGTTTAATAAAAACTATGTTATTGATTTTTCACTAAATAAATAATTTCTGCATCATTAATGTATATGCTATTAATGTAAATATATAATTGTTAAAAATTGAAAATAAATTACCATGATTAATAAATTAAATTATCTTTCAAATGAGTATTTATAACCAAATTTATATTCTGTATAACCTTATATTTAATGTAATTTTACTATTAATGTTTGAGTGATACATATTTATCTTTCATTTAAATAAAATAAATTAAAGGTCTTAATTACATTAAACTGGGTTCTAATAGATACCATTTAGACCAAATTATATTTTTGGACGAAATATAATCATCCAATTATATTATGACAAATGAGAGTATAATTTTATAATATTAATTTTACCCTTTATAACCTACTTTACCTTTAACTATGGTAAATAAAATTTACCGTTGTTACTATTCATAATGCCCAAAAATAAAATGTATAATATTAAAAAAATTGGGACCTACTGATTCCAAATATGAAATCCATTTTTCCAAATTCAAAACATATAAATTTCAGAAATTAATATAAAATTATTCCCATTGTCGAAAAAAACAGGTTTCTATTTAAAACATTGGAAAAGATTGAATTTATTTTACCTAATAATTCAATGTAAAATTAATGCTAATGACATAAATTATATTAAATGGTAAAAATATATTCTATTTATAATTTAAGAAAATTACTATTAAAATTTAACCATATAAATTATGTCGATGAATAATGTTGTTTTTGAATAAAATTTTGTGTGTCTAAACTATTAATCAAAATAATAAGATTGTTAGAAAAATATCAAAACCTTATCCAGTTTATATTTTTATATAATTATTCAAAGGAATAAGATTATTTTGTAAATTTTATCTTCTAAAAATTTCAAAAATTAGATTTATAATGGGCGCACCATCAAAAAGTTACAAAATTGCAATTTTTTAAAATTACTTATTTTATTAGAAAAATTGATTTTTTTCTCATAACTCATTAAAAGAAATGTGTAAGATGAATTATAATGTTATAAAATTCAAAATTAGGTTTATAATATTCATAACTTCTAGTTCATAATAATTTTATAACAATATATCATTGTTTAGTGAAACTCGGCATTGCGTACAACACACGCTATTAAAGAAGGTCACTCTTGTGTGTAATGCAAGCCAAGTTAGGGTTGAGTGTAGGGAAATCTTCCTTTGGTGTTCCATATAACAGACTAAAAATATAGTTCAGTTATACATCGAACAAAATCTATACTTGGTGTTGTGAAAATTGAATTTTATTCGAAAGAACATGATATTATGTGCATCACAAGCGAAGAACAGTGTCGTGTATACTACAAGCTAATATTGTGTTGCATATAGTACAAGATAATATTGGGGAAGAGTAAAACAAAAGAAATAATTGAAAATAAATGTAACAATTCTCATAAAATCTCAGGGTGTTACATTTTACCCCCCTTAAAATGAATTTCTCCCTCAAAATTCGTCGAGGTTATAAATGGTTTTCTACTTGAAAGTTTAATTTATAGAATCCCACATCGTAAAAAGGTGTGATAAAACACCATACTAAAAATAAATGTTAGAAACATACTAGATACCCAACGTAACTCACCATTGGGTTTCCACATTAGAGAATATATGTGAATATATGGATATGGAAGAGAAATGTAACCATCATGTTCTGATGGAAAGTGGTAGAGAACATGGCTATGAAAAAGAAAACAATCACAAAGCCATAAATTTGTGATGATCTAAGGTACCATATAATTCATCTAATATGAGGTTACTAGGGAAATTTTTTTGTTTTTCATGATCATTTCCCTAATGTTGAAGAATTTTTGAATTAAATTAAATACTTACATTATTTTGATACAATATCACTGTTGTACGTTCCATGAACAATTTCCACTTAATCTCTTAAATAAATAAGGTCTAATTTGTCATTTATGAAGTTTTAGAAGATAAAACGATAGGATGATAGGACATTCCATGCGTCTATCACAAAAAATCTAGCACAAGATATTAAATATACATAAGTACATCTATGGTGAGGTTAGTCATATATGGTTCCAAAAATGATCTAATAATTCAACTATCATACCATAAAACTAATTTTAAAAAACCAAGGACTTTTTGTAGGCAAGTGGAAGGAAATAAAGACATGTCACACTTCGTTTGTGGGTTCGATTCCCGCAGCCATGTCCGACGCGACCGGTTATCGCTTGTCCTATGGGTTGTCTTTTTTCTAAAACTATACTATTATAAAATTTTGGAAATAAAATAAAAATGTTATAGCCATAATAAATAGTATCTAATGTCTAAATTAATCCATTAAAACCTTTAGGCTTTCTGAAAATCAGTATATCCAATCTCATAGTATAAAGAAAACGATTACTTGAAATTTCATCTACCAAGCATGAGAATACCATCATTTATCCCCCATATATCATAAGATATATCTTGTTGGACACATTATATAGAGGTGAATAACTTAATCATGTATTCTATTGAAAAATTAAAACCCATTGAACCTTAGTGAAACATAAATTATGTCAAAAGTTAACACTTTCCACATAAAAATATCCAAAAAAAATTATATACTTAAACCGTGATATCACTTTGTCCTTATATCAGTCATGATCTCATTAATACTATCACAAAATATTCTTTTCTCCTAATCCCTTCATTATGTGCATATCATCTACTTTAAAAAAAATATTTCAATCAATTTTAATGGTTACTGGAACCATATAATTATTTAAACCCTCAATAAACCAATACATAGAGATTAAAATATTCCACGATACTATAAATGAGATTCCACAACATTATTTTTGAATCCTGTTACATAATAACTTAATCATTCCTCAAAATAGTTGTTATACTCAATGTCACTAATAGTGATTTTTCGTGACTTCCCTTTGTCCTTTTAATTAAGAGGATGTTGAAGGCGATCATCGTTAACCCTTGGATTATGGAATTGGTGAGCATAATGTCCCATTTCCCTGCACTTGTAGCATTGATGTGTTGGTGGTGCGTTCTCTATATTATTTTCTATATTCACATAATTAGGTACATTTTTCCCATTACTTCGATAGTCAGCTACTCAATGACCTTATTTTCTACACATAAAAAAAAATTTCTAGTCAATTTAATAAAATCTCCCCCATACTTCTTTCCACACGTTGAGCATAAAGAAACATTCATCTTATTTCCACCATTGTTTTGGGATTTTCCTTGAACTCCATATTTCGTTTCTTGTCAAAACCATGAGATGGATATGTAAAACCATCTTGCAGTTCTACCTTGATAGCACAATTCACAATTTATTCAAATCTAATGAAGAATTTTATAGCTAAATCCCTTCAAAGACATGGTTTTATGCCACTGATGAATCTCTCAACTTTACTTTCAGGTTGGATGATAAAGCCAAATGCATACCTTACATGCCTTGTAAAACTCACCTCATATATACCAATAGATTAATTATCCATTTTCTTAAGATCAAGGAACTCCTTTTCCATCCTTGTTCAAAGAATATGAGGGAAGTAATTATTGAAAAATAAGTACTTGAACTCATCCCAATCCAGGGATACAATTTCATCTTGGGGCCTCGTATTTTTATTTAGATTCCACCACTGGTCTGCATTTCCTTCTAATTAATAAACAACTAGAATGAAATTTTCATGTTTTGATCATCGAAGTATGGAATATATCTTTTCAATGGTACTGATCAATTTTCTAGTAACATGTGGATCAAAAAAACCCACTGAATAAAAGTGGGTTTTTCTTCAAGAAGGACTCAATGGAATATTGTTCACTTCTCTTCTCATTTGGAAGCCTATAATGATTCATAGTTTCTGTAAGTAGAGAAATAAGATTTTTCACACCATCTCCCATAACATTGGTTTGTTCAGGAGGACAATCATTGCACTTTCCACGACATTGATCAACATAATTCGTTCAGGTTCCAGCCATCATCTAAAACCAAAAAAGAATAGCCTGAGAGGCAAAAATAATTCTAGGAAAACAACATAATAAAGGGGGATTACCTTCAATATATAACATCTTAGGTTTAATTCTATGTTCTTTATCGTAATTCTAACAATATAACCTATACATATACTTAACCTTAGGGACATACCTATGAATTCCGTTGAAATATCTCTATAGATCTCACTAAAATTTTTGCATCATATTTTCCAATGGTTGAATAAACATTCTCTCTAATACCAACTATAGAGACCCATTCATGAATAACATGAAAATTACATTATCTTTAATGGAAAAAATAATACATGAAAAAAACAGACACCCAAAGACCGTATTATTTTAGTGTATTTGGAATCACGAAACATAATCTTCCAATCATGGTGAAAGATCTTCAACATCTCCCATAATGATCTTCCTCTTTGGTTTTCGTACCTAAATCCATTCTTTATATCCTGGGGAAAAGCATAAAAAGGGTCATAAAAAATGCCCAGTAAGTTTAAACATGGAAAAATTTAAAAAATCCATAACCATTTGAACGTACAATTATTAACATAAAACATCAAAATCTTAAGAAATTAAATAAATCATAGAAGTACATAAGGCATAGATCATAAAGGTACATTAATCGTGATAAAATAAAACATGTAATTGTGGAAAACCGTTAGGCACATGATATGATTTCCTTAGTATCCAAGGAATTGCTGCCAAGACCATCATAGTAGACAATGTCAATTACTGAATTGCGATTACTTGTCATTCCAGCCCTGTATTACTTAACTGGATATTACTTTCCTTTCTACCCATGTTTATCTCATGAGATATAAATATTTACACAATTCATTTGAGGGAGATATAGGTCCCACCCATCTCATAATTAAATCATTCTTACATGTGGCACAAAATAAACCTAAATCATTCATCATAACCCAAAGAATAAAATGGGTTTCATAAACATCATCCAATTTTAACATAATCCATATAAAACAAATGGATATCATTTCATCAGAAAAAAATCATACCATGTAAATAATAGAGTCATTATTCTCAAAACATATCCATATTAAATTATGTAATCATAGATGGAAAATAATTTTAATAAAACACATGAAATGAATTCTTGAGGAAAATATACTTTCTTCTTCCAAATCAATTTCTTTTCTCAAAATGACATGCAATTTACAAGAAAAGAATTTTTTTTTAAAATAATCATGAAATATTGAAGATTATTCCTTATGTAAATAAGTTGTTATGAAATCGTAAAAATCCATTCACGCAGTATAAGTTATAAAAAACATTCTCCTTGTACTTCTAACAGAAAAGACAAAAAGTACCACGTATGGTAAACAAAAGAAAGTTTCCATCCATAACACAATATAAAAGAAAGAAAGTGGAAAAATGACTTTAAAAATACATGGATTAATATTAAATACTTTATGAAGTCATTTTTATAGACATGGATGAAAAATATAAACTATGTAAATACTTACGTATAAGAAATCCCGAATAAAAATGAGATTTCGATATTATACATTACCTTATGTCCAATTTCATAATTATGTGTCCAATACTCCTGTACAGTGGGTTTAATTACATTATTAACTTGTAATAGAACAATAATAATATTTATGATATGATATATGATTCACTTACGACCCTATATTACAGGTTCATTTGTCAGATCTATGTTAAAGCAACGTTTTTGGTAAAATCGTTTCATTTATCGTATGTGTTTTGACTTTTTATTAATCATATGATTACATAGATCATGAATAATTACTACCATAATGTAAAACATGATTTATATATAATACATATTCAGAATATAAATATATATAATAGATTGATAAATTGAATGAAACACACTGTTCATGAAGACGGTAGGCCGTACGTATGCCTGAATGTTGTTTTCATTTTGTTATTGAATTGAATGGAAGTAAGTAGATGAAATAAATATATATAAAAATAAATATAGTAGAAATATTATGTCATATATTTCATTATTATTCATTATAAATACATTAGAATCATTCTTTAATTGTTAACATGGAGAATGAATCTCTTCGCATCGTGGAGATGGTAATCTGTACGTACGCACGAGCGATGATATCATTCCCATAATTATTAAATGGAATTGAAGTGGATGATAGAATATATAAGAATTATAATCATGTTATAATAATCAAATATAGTTATTATTTCCACCATTATACCCATACATTAAATTTTGTTTTGGAAAAACATATTACACCACGGCGTGGAGGCGGTAAGCCGTACGTAAGCACGTGCGATGATTTTTTTGTAGGGTGGATAGAAGGTGAAATATGGTTGTTTCATATTTATAATAAAATATTATAATATGATTTATACTTATGTTATTACTTTATAAATAAACAAATAAATAAGCGGAAGTAGAAGAAGAAGTAAATTTGAATGAATCGGTAAAGGATATTACCTATTCCTCGACGCGCCTCTTCTTAACCTCCTCTTAGGGCACTAAAGTTGGTTTTTAAAGAAGACCAGGACACCTAGTATGTTTCTAGGTAAGTGGAGAAGATAAATGGAAAGGTTTTAGCTGATCCTGAAGGCTCAAAAATGTTGTGAAGAGGTGAAGGAAGAGGTGCCCATTTATAAGGGATGAGAGGGGAACCTTTGGAAACCTAAAAAATATTAATTTATAATAAATTAAAACCCCACATAAAAACCTAAAAAATGACTCAATTAATATATGAGACGATATTGGGTTGTAATATCATCAACCAATAACATTTAGACAGGTTTTACATTTATTTTAAACAATATCATTTTGATTAATCCTTATTTAATCTATTTAATTGTATTTGTGGTAATAATATTCAAAATTTTAAATTATTATAAGTAAGTAATTACATGTTCATAATTTTCCATAATTGGATACTTTATAACCATTTCGACTATATAAATTTCAATTTGTAATTTTTAAATATTTTTGTGATTTTTAAATAATTCAATAATATATTATTTTTATAAAATACCAATAGTGTAAATTTTGACACAATAAATTTACATGAATGTACATAAAATCCACACAGAGAATATACTGAAACCAAAATATTTTATAGGTTCCTAAAATGTCATATTATTCTAGAAAATTCGTATAGCATATTAATTAGTTAATATAAAATTTATTTTAATATTTCTATAAACATTTATTTGATATTTCTCTTAATAAAATTATTACTATAGTGTTTTGTATATTTATTTAATATACTTATTTTTTGCATAAAAATTAAATCACAAATACTATAATGAATATAAATCTAATATTTTTCAAAAAAATAATTTTAGTCGAATTTAGCTTTTAAAACACCATACTTTTAAAATGTTTTACTTATTAAATTTTGAAGGTGACAACATTTACATCATTTAAAATAATATAATATAAGTGTCATAATTTCTTTTATAAGGCTCCAAATTGGCAACAATTATGCCTTTTGATGTTTATGGTTTATATGTTCACGACCAATATGTTTTGGTCAGGATTTTTGGCCTTTAATAGGTATTATTAGTTTAATAAAACTATATTATTGATTTCTCACTAAATAACTAATTTATTCATCATTAATGTATAAGCTATTAAGGTAATTATATATTATTTAAAAATTGAAAATAAATTTCCATGATAAATAAAAACATTTCAGCATTAAAATGAGTATTTATAACTGAATTTATATTCTGTATAACCTTATATTAAAAATACTTTAATTATTAATGATTGAGTGAGACATATTTCACTTTCATTTAAATAAAATAAATTAATGGTCTTAATCACATACAAGTGGGTTCTAATAGATACCATTTCAACCCAAGTTTATTTTAGGACGAAATATAATCATCCAATTATATTAATACAAGTGTTAGGATAATTTTATAATATTAATTTTACCCTTAATTACCTAATTTACCTTTAACATTGTAAAATAAAATTTGTCGTAGTTACTATTCATAATGCCCAATAAAACTAACTTCCCTATTAACATAAGTTGGACCTAATAATTCTAAATATGGAATCCATTTTTCCAAATTTCAAAACTATAAATTTCATTAATTACTTTAAAATTAATCCCATTGTAAAAAATGGGATTTTGTTTAAAACATTGGAAAAGATTGAATTTAATTTACCTAATAATTAAATGTAAAATTAATTATAATGACATATATTATATTAAATGGTAAAAATATATTTTATTTATACTTTAAAAAAAATTACTATTATAATTTTACCATATAAATCATATCAATAAAAAAAGTTGTTTTAAGTAAAATTTATCCTATTTTTAAAATTCATAAAAATATGAATGTTGTCATAAAAATATCAAAACATTATCCAATTTAAATTTTTATAAGTGGATTAAAATGATGTTTATATAGTAAAATTTAACTTATAAACATGTCAGAAATTATATATAAAATGGGTGTGCCATCAAAAGGCTGCAAAACAGAATTTTTTGAAAAATTCTTCTTTTATCCAAAAAATTGACTTTGTTCCCATACTTCATTCCAAAAAATGTGTAAGATGAATTATAATGTTATAAAACTAAAATCGCGGTTAATACTATTCAGAACAGATTTTTCATAATAATGTCATAACAATATATCATTGTTTAGTGAAACTCGGTATTGCGTACAACACACGCTATTGAGGAAGGTCGCTCTTGCGTGTATTGAAAGCCAAGTCATGGTTGCGTGTAAGGGAAGATTACATTGTTGTTGCATATAAAATACTCAAAATATAGTTTAGTTATACATTGATCAAAATCTATACACGGTGTTATGTAAAATGAATTTTATTCGAATGAACATGAAATTGTGTCCATCACAAGCCAAGAATAGTGTTGCATATACTACAAAATAATACAGTGTTGCGTATAGAGCAAGATAATATTGGTGAACCGTACAACAAAATATATCAAAGAAATTAAAAATAATAATTCTCATAAAATATCGGGGTGTTACATTCTTCCCCCATTAAAATGAATTTCGCCCTCGAAATTCATCGGTGTTATAAATGGTTTTATACTTGAATGTTTCTATCATAGAAACCCACATCGTATAAAGGAATACTAAAACATCATTTTAAAAATTAACGTTACAAACATAATGGATAAAAAATGTATCTCATCACTAGGTTTCCAAATGTGAGAATATTGGTGAAAATATGGATATGGAAGAGAAATAAAACCATCATGTTCTGACAGAAATTGATAGAGAACATGGCTATAAAAATTCCAACAATCACAAATCCATAAATTTTTGATGATCGATGGTACCTTAGAATTCATCGGATATGAGGGTACTGGGACAACATTTTTGGTTTTCAAGATCATTTCCCTGCTGTTGAAGAATTTTTTTTAAAAGAAATACTTACTTAATTTTTATACAATATCACTGTTGATTATGCCATGAACAATTTACACTTCATCTCTTTATGAAATGAAGTTGAATTTTTCATTCGTGAAGTGTTACCAGATCATGCGATAGAACGATAGGTCATTCCATCTGTCTATCACAAAAAAATTTAGCACAAGATATTAAATATTCATAAGTCCATCTTTGGTGAGGTTAATCATATATGGTTCCAAAAAAGGACTTATACTTCATCTATCATACCATAATATTAATTTCTACAAACCAAGGACTTATTGTAGGCCAGTGGTAGGTGATAAAGGCATGTCACACTTTGGTTATTCGATGGATTTTCGCAGCCCTATCTAACGCGATAGGTTGTCGCCCGTCCTACGGATTGTCGTTTCTCTAAAAATATACTATTATAACATTTCTGAAATAAAATCAAAAAGTTATAGCCTTAATCCATGCTATATGATGTAGAAATTAATCCATTCAACATTAATGCATATCGAAAATACCCTTGTCAAATCTCATAGTATAAAAAAATGATTACTAGAAATTTCATCTATTGAGCATGTGAATACCATCATTTATCCCCCATATATCATAAGATATATCTTGTTTGTCAAATTACAATGATGTGAATACCATAATAATGTATTCTTTTGAAAAATGAATACACATTGAACCTTAGTAAAACATGAATGCTGTCAAAAGATAACTCTTTCCAGATACCAAAGTCCCAAAATTTATATATTCTCAAACCATGATATCACTTTGTCCATATATCAGTCATGAGCTCATTAATACTATCTAACAGATTATTTTCTCCCAATCCCTTCATTATGCGCATATCATCTGATTTCGAAAAATATTTCAATAACTTTTCATGGATACCAGTACCATATAATTATTGAAAACAACAATAATCCAATACATAGATATTCCAATATTCCACGATACAATAAATTAGATTTCACAACATTATTTTGGAATCTTGTTTCATAAACAATTAATCATTCCACCACATCGTTGTCATACTCAACATAGTCAATAGTGATCGCATGTGACTTCACATTGTACTTTTCCTTAATAGGTTTTTTATGTCGATCATCATTAACCCTTGGGTTAGGGAATTGGTTACCATAATGCCCCATTTCCCAGCACTTGTAGCATTGAAGTTTTGGTGGTGGTTCTCTATAGTTTTTCTCTATTCACCTATGTTGCTACCTTTTTTTCCATTACATCAACATACAACTACTTGATGACCTTCATTTCAACAATTAAATCATTTTATAGTACCTTGAAGACAATCTCTACCATGCTTCTTTCCACACTTTGAGCAGAAAGAAACATTCGTCTTCTTTTCACCGTCGTTTTTAGATTTTTCCTTGAATTCCATCAGTCGTTTCTTGTCAAACCCATGAGATGGATATGTAACACCAACTTCTAGTTCTACGTTGATAGCACAATACACAATTCCATCATAGCTACTGATGTCTCTTATAGGTAATTCCCTTCTAGTACTTGGTTTAAAGCCACTAAAGACTCAATTAACATTACATTCTGGTTGGTTGATAAAGCCAGATGCATACCTTAAAAGCCTTGTAAAACTCACCTTGTATATACCAATATATTTATCATCCATTTTAAAAAGCTCAAGGAACTCCTTTTCCTAATTTTTTAGAAGAATACTAGGGAAGTACTTATTTAAAAATATGTTCTTGAACTCATCCCATTCCATGGATTCAATTTCATCACGGGGCCTTGTATTTTTAATTAGAGTCAATCACTAGTCTGCTTCGCCTTCTAACCGATAAACAACCATAATTACTTCTTCATGTTCTAAAAATCGAATTATGGAAAATATCATTTCAATGGTACTGGTCCACTGTTCAGTAATATGTGGATCAAAAGACCCACTGAAAGAAGGTGGATGTTTCCTCATGAAGGACTCTATAGAATATTGTTCCCTTATCTGCACATTTTGAAGCCCAAAATGATTCATAGATTGTGTAAGTATAGCAATAATATTTTTCACACCATCTCCATTAACATTGGATTGTTCAGGAGGACAATCATTTCATTGTCCATTACATTGATCAACGAGGTTATTTTGAGTTCCAGCCATCGTTTAAAAAGAAAAAATAATATTGTGAGGGGAAAAAATAATTCTAGGAAAACAAGATAATAATGGGGTATTACCTTAAATATATAACATCTTCTGTTAAATTATATGATCGTTAATATAATTCAATGACTATAACATATATGTATACTTAACCTTAGGGACATCTCTAGACATATCATAGAAATATCTCTAGGTATCACACTAAAGTTGTCACATCCTAGTTTCCAAAGGTTGACTAAATTTTCGCTATGATTAAAACTGTAGAGACCCAAGCTTCACGTAAATGAACATTACATTACTTATGAGGAAAACATAGTACATGTAAAAAAAATATTCCCAAGGACCATATTAGTTTAGTGTCTTAGGAAACTCGGAACATAATCTTATAATCATGGTGAATGATCTTCAATATCTTTCATAAAGATCTTCTCCTTTTGTTTTCTTACCTAAATCCTTCCTTTATATCCAGGGGACAAGAAAACAAAAAATGGTGAGATCAAATGCTCAGTAAGGGTAAACATTGAAAACTTAAAAACAATCCATAATCATTTGAACCTAAAAACATGAACATAACACATCAAAATTTTGAGAAATGACATAAATCTTGGTAGTACATAAGGTATAGATCATAAATAAAAAATAATCCTGATAAAATAAAACATGTAATTGTGGAACACCATTTTGAAATGGTTATTATTTATATAGTAACCAATGAATTGCAACCCAGACCGTTATAGTGGACAAATTCCATTACTGAACTGGGTTTACATGTCGTTCCAGTCGTATATTACTAAATTGGATTTAACATTCCATTTCATCCATTTCTATCTCATGAGATATAAATATTTAACCAATGAATTGGAGGGATATATAGGTCTCACCCATCTCATAATGAAAACATTCCTACATTTTCCACAAAATAAACATAAATCATTCTTCATAACCCAATGAATAAAATGGGTTTCATAAACATCATCCCATCATAAAATAATCCATATAAAACATATGGATATCATTTCATCATATGAAAAATTAATCAATGTAAATTGTTGAGACATTATTCTTGAAACATAACTATATTAAATAATGTCATCATAGATGGAAAATAGTTTTAATAAAACACATAAAATGAATTCTTGAGGAAAATATACTTTCTTCTTCCAATTCAGTTTCTTTCCTCAAAATTACATTATATTTAAAAGAATATAATTTTGATTAAAATAATCATGAAATATTGTAGAGTAATATTTATTTAAATAAGACATTAAGAAATCATAAAAATCCGTTCATGCCGTTTATTTTAAAATAACATTATCCTCATACTTCTAACAGAGAAGTCAAAAAGTACCACGTATGGTAAATAAAAGAATGATTCCTTCCATAAAACAAAGTAAAAGTTAAAAGGGGGTAAAAATTACATTAAACATACGTGTAAGAATATTAAAAACATTAGGAAAACATTTTTATGTACATGGATGAAAAATATAACCCCACTAAATAGTTATGTATAAGAAATCCCAGATAAAAATGAGATTGAAAAATTATCCCTTACCTTATGTCCAATTTCTTATATATGTGTCTGAGACTCCTATATAGTGGGTTTAAAAATATTATTAACTAGTAACAGAACCATAATAATATTTATGATATCATATATGATTAACTTATGACGTTATATTACCCGTTCATTTGTCAATTCCAAGTTAAATCAACATTTCGTGTAAAATCGTTTCATTTATCATACTTGTTTTCGCTTGTAATTATTCATATTATTACATATATAATGATTAAATTATTCCCGAATATAAAACATGATTTATATATAATATATATTCAGAATATAAATATATATAATATATGGATTAATGGAATGAAATACACAATTCATGGAGACAGTAGGCCATACGTACACATGAACATTTTTTTCATTTCCTTATTGAATTGAATTGAAGTAAGTAGATGACATACATACATATATATACATGAATCCAGTAGAATTATAATTTCATATATTTCATTATTATTCATTATACATACATTATAATCATTCTTGAATGATAAACAAGGATTAGGAATCTTATCACGTCGTGGAGACTGTAATCCGTATGTGCGCACAAGCGATGATATCATTCCCATAATATTTGAATGGAATTGGAGTGGATGAAATAATATCCCATAGTTTTTTATCATGTTATAGTAATCCTATATAGTTATTATTTACACCATTATACCTATCCATGTATGGTGGTGTGGGAAAAAAAGATTACACCCCAGCGTGGAGATGGTAAGTCGTACGTACACACGCTCAGTGATTTCATTTTTTGTAGGATGGATAGGGTGTTAAATAGGGTTGATTCGTATTGATAATAAAATATTATTAGATGAGTGATACTAATGTTTTCACTTTATATATAAAAAATAACGAATAGTAAGTAGAAGAAGAAATAAATTTGAAAGAATCCGAAAAGGAAATTATCTCTTCCTCGACGCGCCTCTTCTCAACCATCTCTTAGGGCTTTGAAGTTGGAATTTGAAGAATAACAGGACCTATAGTATTTTTATCGGGAAGTGGAGAACAGAAATGGAAAGGTTTTGTCTTATCATGAAAGCTCAAAAATGTTGTGAAGATGAGAGGGAGGAGGTGCTCTTTTGTAAGGGAGGAGAGGGGTACCTTTGGAAACCTAAAAAATATTAATTTATAATAAATTAAAACCCCACATAAAAACCTAAAAAATGACTCAATTAGAATATTAGATGATATAGGGTTGTAATATCATCGAGAAATAACCTTTAGGAATGTTTTATGATTATTTTAATCCCTATCATATTGATTTATCCTTATTTAATCTATTGAATTTTATTAGTGGTAATGATATTCTAAATTTTAAATTATTAAAAAAACATAATTATATGTTGTAAATTTTCTATAATTGGATACTTTATAACCTTTTTGATGATACAAAATTAAATTTGTAATATTTAAATATTTTTGTTATTTTTAAATAATTTAATAATATGTTATTTTTATAAAATACCAATAGTGTAAATTTTGACACTATTATTTTATTTGAATTTAACTAAAATACACACAGTATATATATTCAAACCAAAAACATTAATAGGTTCCTAACATGTCATATTCCTCTAGATAATTTGTGGATCATATTAATTAGTTCATATAATATTTCAGTTAATATTTTTAAAACCATTTATTTGATATTTCTCTTAATAAAATAATTACAACATCATTTTTGTATGTTTATTTTACATACATATTTGTTGCATAAATTTTAATAATAAAATAATAAGATTAATATAAATCTAATTTCTTTCATAAGAATACTTTTATTCAAATTTATCTTCTAAAAAACCCTACTTTAAAAATGATATGTTTATTAATTTATGAAGATGACAACTTTGACATCATTTAAAATAAAATAATATAGGTGTCATAATCCCTTTTATAAGGCTCCAAATGGTAAAAAATTATCCCTTTGGATTCTTATTGTTTATATGTAGACGACCAATAATTTTTTATCAGGTTTTTGGCATTTAATGGGCATTAGTAGTTTAATAAAAACTATATTATTGTTTTTTCACTAAATAATTAATTTATACACCATTAATGTATAAGAAATTAATGTAATTATAAATTTGTTAAAAATTAAAAATAAATTACCATTCTAAAGAAAAACATTTTAGCTTTAAAATGAGTATTTATAACCAAATTTATATTCTGTATAACCTTATGTGAATAATAATTTAATTAATTAAGTTTGAGTGGGACATATTTCACTTTCATTTAAATGAAATAAATTAAAGGTCTTAATCACATACAAGTGGGTAATAATAGATACCATTTCAACCCAAGTATATATTAGGACGAAATATAACCATCCAATTATTTTAATACAAGTGTTAGGATAATTTAATTATATTATTTTTATCCTTAATTACCTAATTTACCTTTAACTGTGGTAAATAAAATTTAACGTAGTTACTATTAATATTGCTCAAAAATAAAAAGTAGCCTATTAAAAATATTTTGAACCTATTGATAAAAAATATGGAATCCATTTTTCCAAAATCTAAAATATAGAATTTGCAGTAATTAATTAAAAATTAATCCCATTGTCGAGAAAAACATGTTTTTTTAAAACATTACAAAAGATTGAATTGATTTTACATACGAATTAAATGTAAAATTAATGCTAATGACATAAATTTTATTAAATGGTAAAAATATATTATATTTATAATTTAAAATAAATTACTCTTATGATTTAACAAAATAAATTATCTCGATGAAAAACGATGTTTTTAAGTAAACTTTACCGTGTTTTTACAATTCATCAAAATAAGAACGTTGTCAGAAAAATATCAAAACATTATCGAATTTAAAATTTTATACCCTAATTCAAAATAATATTTTTATTTTGTAAAATTTTACTAATAAACTTGTGAAAAATTAGATTTAAAATTGGTGTGCCATCAAAAGGCTCCAAAACTGCATTTTTTGAAAAATACTTATTTTATCCGAAAAATTGATTTTGTTCTCATCCCTCATTCCTGTAAATGTGTACAGTGAATTATAATGTTATAAAATTCAAAATTTGGAAATATTATTCATAACAGATTGTTCATAATAATATTATAACAATATATTGTTGTTTTGTTAAACTCGTTATTGCGTACAACGCGCAATATTGTGGAAGGTTGCTTTTACGTGTAATGCAAGCCAAGTCAGGTTTGCATGTTGGGAAAGAATCCATTAGTGTTGCGTATAACATACTAAAAATATAGTTTAGTTATACATTGATCGAAATCTATACTTGGTGTCGTGTAAAATTAATGTTATTCGAATGAACATGAAATTGTGTGCTTTACAAGCCATGAATAGTGTTGTGTATACTACAAGAAAATACAATGTTGTGTATAGTGAAAGAAAATCCTTGTTAAGAATACAACAAAAGAAATCAATGAAATTAAAAATAATAATTCTCATAAAATCTCAGTGTGTTACATTCTACCCCCCATAATATTAATTACGCCCTCGAAATTCATCGGGGTTATAAATGGTTTTATACTTGAATGTTTATTTCATAGAAACCCACATTGTAAAAAGGAATACTAAAACATAATTTTAAAAATGAACCTTAGAAACTTAATTGATACCCTATATATCTCATCACTGGGTTTCCACATAGGATAGTATAGGTGAAAATATGGATATAGAAGAGAAATCTAACCATCATGTCCTGATGGAGAGTGGTAGAGTACATGGATATAAAAAATCCAACAATCACAAAGCCATAAATTTGTGATGATATAAGGTACCATAAAATTCATAAGATATGAGGGTACTGGGACAACATTTTTGGTTCTCAGTATCAATTCCCTAATGTCAAAGAATTTTTGAATTAAAAGAATTATTTACTTTATTTTGATATAATCTCACCATTTTTCATGCCTTGAACAATTTCCACTTAATCTATTAATGAAATGATGTTGAATTTTTCATTCATAAGGTGTTAGCAGATCATGCGATAGGATGATAAGTTATTCCATCTGTCAATGACAAAAAAATTTGCACAAGATATTAAATATACATAAGTCCATCTATGGTGAGGTTAATCCTATATGGTTCCAAAAATGGACTTATACTTCATATACCATACCATTAAACTAATTTCTACAAACCAATGACTTCTTGTAGGATAGTGGTAGGTGATAAATTCATGTCTCACTTTGGTTGTGGGTACGATTTCCATAGCCCTGTCTGACACGACGGGTTGTCACCCAACCTATGGCTTATCTTTCTTCTAAAAATATAAAAATATAAAATTTTAGATATAAAATCCAAAATTTACAGCCTTAATAAATACTATATGATGTCTAAATTAATCCATTCCATCATTTAAGCTTATAAAAAATACTTCTATCCAATCTCATTGAATCAAGAAAACAATTACTAGAAATTTCATCTAACGAGCATGTGAATACCATCATTTATCCCCCATATATCATAAGAAAAGTCTTGTTGGTCACATTCCAAACATGTGAATACATTAATAATGTATTCTCTTGAAAATTGAATACCCGTTGAGCATTATTGAAAAATGAATGCTTTCAAAAGTTAACTCATTCCACATTCCAAGATCCCAAAATTTCTATATACTCCAACCATGATATAACTTTGTCCTTATATTAGTCATGAGCTCATTAATACTATCAAACATATTATTTTCTCCATATCTCTTCATTATTCTCATAGCATCTACTTTCTAAAAATATTTCTATCAATTTTCTGGGTTACCATTACAATATAATTATTAAAAACCACAATAAACCAATACATAGATATTCTAATATTCCAAGATATTATAAATGAAATTACACAACATTATTTTTAAATCCCATTACATAAACACTTAATAATTCCACCACATCTTTGTCATACTCCACATCCCCAATAGTGATCACATGTGACTTCCCTTTGAAATTTTCATGAAGAGGTTTTTGATGTCGATAATCCTTAACCCTTGTATTAGGGAATTGGTTAGAATAATTCCCCATTTCCTTGCACTTGTTGCATTGAAGTGTTGGTGGTGAGTTCTCTATAGTCTTTTCTCTATTCACATCATTAGCTACCTTTTTTCCCTTACATCGACACTTAGCTTCTCGATGACATTATTTTACATAGTTAAATAATTTTCTAGTCCCTTTATGTCAATCTCCACCATGCTACTTTCCACACTTTGAGAATAAATAAACATTCGTCTTCTTTTCTCCATTGTTTTGAGATTTTTCCTTTAACATCATCTTTTGTTTCTTCTCAAAACCAAGAGATGGATATGTAACACTATCTTCCAGTTATAACTTGATATCACAACGCACAATTTCTTCATATCTACTGAAGACTCATATAGATAATGACCTTTGAAGATGTGGTTTTAAGCCACTGAAGAATCGATCAACTTTACTTTCAGGTTGGATGATAAAGCTAGATGCTTACCTTGCATGCCTTGTAAAATTCTCCTCCTATATAAAAATAGATTCATCATCCTTATTATTAAGGTCAAGGAACTCTATTTATATCTTTATATGAAGAATACGAGGGATGTACTTATTGATAAATATGTTCTTGAACTCATCCCATTCCCCGGATTCAATTTCATCTTAGGGAATTTTATTTTTTATTAGAGTACACCACTGGTCTGCTTCGCCTTCTAAAAGATAGACATCTAGAATGACTTTTTCATGTTATGAACATAAAAGTATGTAAAATATCTTTTTAATGGTACTGATCCATTGTTCATCAACATGTTGATCAGAAGACCCTCTTAAAGAAGGTGGTTGTTGCCTCATAAAGGAATCAATAGAATATTGTTCCATTTTCTGATCATTTGGAAGCCAAATGATTTATTGCTTGTTTAAGTATAAATATAATAATTTTCACTCCATTTCCCATAAAATTGGCTTTTTCAGGATGAAAATCATTGAATTTTCTATTACAATGATCAACACTGTTCCTTCGGGTTACTGCCATCGTTTAAAACCCAAAAAGAATAGTGTGAGAGGAAAAAATCATTCTAGGAAATCAACATAATAAAGGGGGTATACAATAAATATATAGAATCTTATGTTTAATTCTAAGATCGTTACTGTAATTCTAGGACTATAACATATACATATACTAAACTTTAAAGATATCCCCAGACATACAATAGAAATATCTCTAGGGATCTCAATAAAGTTTTCGCATCCTTGTTTTCAAAGGATGACTAAACCTTTTCTCTGATACCAACTGTAGATACCCAAGAATGACATACATGAACATTACATTAATTTTGGGTAAAACATAATGAATTAAAAAAACATATTCCCAAAGACCTTATTATTTTATTGTCTTCGGAAACTCGGAACATCATTTCTAATCGTGGTGAATGATGTTGAAAATCTCCCATAAAGATCATCCCCTTCTGTTTTCTTACCTAAAAACATTAATTATATCCTAGGGAAAAGAAAATAGAAAATTGGGGAGATCAAATGATCAGTAAGGGTATACTTTGCGAACATAAAAATAATCCATAAACATTTGAACTTAAAAACATTAACATAAGAGCTCAAAATCTTGAGCAATGACCTAAATCATGGTAATACATAAGGCATAGTTGAGAAAGAAAAATTACTAATGAAAAAATAAAACATTTAATTGTGAAAAAACAATAATAACATGATATTATTTCCACAGTAGAAAAGGCATTGCTTCCAAGACCATCATAGTGGACAATGTCCATTACTGAATTAGGTTTATTTTTCGTTCTAGCCCTGTATTACTGAACTGGATTTTACATCCCATTCCATCCATGTCTATCTCATGAGATATAAATATTTACCCAATGCACTAGAGGTAGATATATATCCCACCCATCTCATAATGAAATCATTCTTATGCCTGCCACAAAAATAAACATAAATCATTAATCATAACCTAAAGAATAAAAGGGTTTTCATAAACATCATCTCATCATAACATAATCCATATAAAAATGGATATAATTTCATCCTAAGAAAAATAAAACCATGTAAATAATAGAGACATTATTCTTGAAACATAACCATATTAAATAATTTCACCATAGATAGAAAATAGTTTTAAAAAAACACTTGAAATGAATTCTTGAGGAAAATATCCTTTCTTCTTCCAAATCATTTTCTTTTCTCAAAATGACATGAAATTTAAAATAAAAGAATTTTTTATAAAATTATATTGAAATCTAGTAGAGTATAAATTAATTAAATAATTAATTATGAAATCGTAAAAATACTTTCACACCATATAAATTAAAAAAACATTCTCCTCGTACTTTTAACGGAAATGTCAAAAAGAACCATGTATGGTAATCAATAGAAGGATTACATCCATAACTAAAAGTAAATGTCAAAATGTGGTAAAAATGACATTAAAAAAACATGTAAGAATATTAATAACTTTATGAATGAATTTTTATCTACATGGATGAAAAATATAACCCTGGTAAATACTTATGTATAAGCAATCGTGGATAAAAATGAGAAATTATCCCTTACCTTATGTCCAATTTCATCAGTATGCATCCGATACTATTATATATTAGTTTTAAACATATTATTAACTTGTAACAAAACAATAATAACATTTATGATATCATATATGATTCACTTACGACATTATATTACCCGTTCATTTGCTAATTCCATGACAAAGCAATGTTTTGGTAAAATCGTTTCATTTATCGTACATGTTTTGACTTGTAATTATTCATATGATTACATAGAACATTAATAATTACTTCCAAAATTTAAAACAGGATTTATATATAATATATATTAGGAATATAAATATATATAATATATCAATAAATGTAATGAAATACACCATTAATGGAGACCCTAGGTCGTACATACGCATGAATGTTGTTTTAATTTCCTTATTGAATTGAATGGAAGTAAGTAGATGACATAAATATATATATACATAAATAAATTAGCATTATTATGTCATATATTTCATTATTATTCATTATAAATACTTTATAATCATTCTTGAATGGTTAACATGGATAATGAATCTCATCACGTAATGGAAAGTGTAATCCGTATGTACGCACGAGTGATGACCCCATTCCCATAATTATTGAATGGAATTGGAGTGAATGGTATAATATATCAGAATTATAATCATGATATAATTATCATATGTAGTTAATATTTACACCATTATACCCATCAATGTAATGTGGTGTTAGAAAAATAGATTACACCACAGCGTGGAGACGGTAAGTCGTATGTACGCACGACCGGTGATTTCTTTTTTTGTAGGATGGATAGAAGGAAAAATTTGGTTGTTTAATATTTATAATAACATATTAATATATTAGTGATACATATTTAATTACATTATAATGAAACAAATAAAAAATTTTAAGTAGAAGAAGAAATAATTTTGAAAGAATCGGTAAAGGCTATTACCTCTTCCTTGACGAGCCTCTTCTTAACCTCCTCATAGGGAACTAAAGATGGTCTCTTAAGAAGACCATGACCTATAATATGTTACTATGGAATTTTAGAAGATAAATTGAATGGGTTTGGTCGATCTTGAAGGCTAAAAAATGCTGTGAAGAAGGGAGGGATGATGTGTTCTTTTTTAAGGGAGTAGAGGGGTACCTTTAGAAACCTAAAACATATTAATTTATAATAAATTCAAACCACACATAAAAACCACTATAAATGAATAAATTAGAATATTATATGAGATAGGGTTGTAATCAAATCAACCAATTACATTTAGACATGTTTTATGTTTATTTTAAACCATATCGGTTGGATTTATCATTATTTAATATATTTAATTTTATTTTTGGTAATAATATTCTAAATTTTAATTTATTATAAATACAAAATTATATATTATAAATTTCCTATAATTTTATTATTTATAACCTCTTAGACCATATAATTTTCAATTTGTAATTTTTAAATATTTTTGTGATTTTTAAATAATTTAATAATATGTTATTTTTATAAAATACCAATAGTTTAAAATTTGACACTATTCATTTATTTGAATTTAAATAAAATAAAAACAGAGAATATATTCAAAAAATATATTTAATAGGTTCCTAACATGTCATATTCATCTATAAAATTCATGGATCATATTAATTTGTTCATATAATATTTATTTCAATATTTTTAATACCATTTAATTGATATTTCACTTAATAAAATAATTACTACAACATTTCTGTATAATTATTTTATATACTTATTTGTTGCATAAAAATTAAAAATAAAACACTATGATGAATCTAAATCAAATATTTTTCATAATAATAATTTTACTCTAACTTATCTTCTAATAAACCCTACTTTAAAAATGTTATGTTTATTAAATTATGAAGGTGACAACTCTAACATCATTTAAAATAATATAATATAAGTGTCATAATCAATTTTATAAGGCACCAAATTGCAATCAATTAGATTTTTGGATGACTATGGTTCATATGTACACAACCAATAAGTTTTGGGAAGGTTTTTTTAATGGTTATCATTAGTTTAATAAAATCAATATTATTGATTTTTCACTACTTAAATAATTTCTGTATCATTAATGTATATGCTATTAAGGTAATTATATATTTATTAAAAATTAAAAATAAATTAAAATGATAAATAAAAAAACCTTTCAAATGAGTAATTATAACCGATTTTATATTATGTATAACCCTATATTTAAAATAATTTTATTAATAAAGATTGTGTGAGACATATTTCACTTTCATTTAAATAAAAAAAATTAAAGGTATTAATCACATAAAATTTGGTTCTAATAGATATCATCCCGACCCACATTTATTTTATAACTAAATATAATAATAAAATTATATTAATACAAGTGTTAGGATAATTTTATAATATTATTTTTACTCTTAATTATCTAATTTACCTTTACTTGTGGTAAATAAAATTTACCTTAGTGAATATTCATAATACCCCAAAAAAATTATCCTATTAACATAATTAGGACATACTAATTACAAAATTTTAATCCATTTTTCCTAATTAGAAACATTCAAATTGTAGAAATTAATTTAAAATTATTCCCATTGTCGAAAAAAACAGGTTTCTCTTTAAAACATTGCAAAAGATTGAATTGATTTTACCTAAAAATTCAATGTAAAATTAATTCTAGTGAAATATATTATATTAAATGGTAAAAATATATTCAATTTATACTTTGAAACAATTTACCTTCGTAATTTTACCATATAAATTATCTAAATTAAAAAAAGTTGTTTTTATGTAAAATTTAACGTATTTTTACTATTCATCAAAATAAGTATGTTTTCATAAAAATTTAAAATCATTTTCCAAATTAAATTTTTATATCCTGATTCAATAGAAGAAGTTTATTTTTTTAATTTTTACTTATAAACTTGTCAAAAATTATTTGTAAAATGGTTTCGCCATCAAAAGGTGGAAAATCTACGTATGTTTAAAAATATTTCTTTTATCCATAAAATTGATTTTGTTCTCATACCACATTCCAGAAAATGTGAAAGATGTATTATAATGTTATAAAATTCAAAATTCTGTTAATACTATACATAAAGTCTAGTTCATAATAATATTATATCAATATATTGTTTTTTAGTGAAACTCGATGTTGTGTACAACACACGCTATTTTGGAAGGTCACTTTTGCGTGTAATGTAAGCCATGTCAAGGTTTCATGTTGGGAAAGATTCAATTTTTGTTGTGTATAACATACTCAAAATATATTTCAGTTGTACATTGATAAAAATCTACACTTGGTGTTGTGTAAAAATGAATTTTATTCAAAAGAACACAAAATTGTGAGCATCCCAAGCCAAGAATAATGTTGTGTATATTACAAGAAAATACGATGTTCTGTATAGTGAAATATTATATTGGTGAAGAGTAAAAAAATGACATCAAAGAAATTAAAATGAATAATTCTCAAAAAATATCAGGGTGTTACATTCTACCCCCCTTAAAATGAATTTCGCCCTTGAAATTCGTCGGGGTTATAAATGGTTTTTTTCTGAGAAGTTTCTTTCATAGAAACTGACATAATAAAAAGTAATAATAAAACTTAATTTTTAAAAGGAATGTTAGAAATATAACAGATACCCAATGTAACTCATCACTGGGTTTCCACATATGAAAATCTAGTTGAATATATGGATATGAAAGAGAAATATAACCATCAAGTTCTTATTGAGAGTGGTAGAGAACATGGCTATGAAAAAGCCAACAATCACAGAAGCCATAAATTTGTAATGATCTATGGTACCATATAACTCATCGGATATGAGGGTACTAGGACATCAATTTTTTCAAGATCATTTCCCTAATTTTTCTGAATTTTTGAATTAAAAGAAATACTTACTTGATTTTGATACAATCTCACTGTAGTTTGTGCCCTAAACAATTTCCAAATCATCTCTTAAAGAAATGAAGATGAATTTCTCATTCGTGAAGTGTTAGCAGATCTTGTGATAGGATGATAGGCCATTCCATCCATCCATCACAAAAAAATATAGCACAAGATTTTATATATACATAAGTCCATCAATTCTGAGGTTGATCGTATATGGTTCCAAAAATAGACTTATAGTTCATCTCTCATGCCATAAAAATAATTTCTAAAAACTAGGGACTTTATGTAGGCTAGTGGTGGGCGATAAAGGCCATCACACTTCAGTTGTGGGTACGATTCCCAAAGCCCTGTCTGACGAGATGGGTTGTCTCCCATCCTACAAGTTTTCCTTCTTCTAAAACTATAATATTTTAACATTTCATAAATAAAATCAAAAATTTATAGCCTTATGAAATACTATCTGATGTATTAATTAATCTAATCCAACCTTTATCCTTATCAAAAATACTTATGTCCAATACCATTGTTTAAAGAAAATGATTACTATAAATGTCATCTATTGAGCATGTGAATTACATCATTTATCCCCCATATATCATAAGATATATCTTGTTGGTCACATTCCAAAAATGTGAATACCTTAGTCGTGTATTCTATTGAAAAATGAATACCCATTGATCCTTAGTGAAACACTAATGTTGTCAAATGTTAACTATTTCCACATAACACAATCCCAAAATTTCAATATACTAAATCCATGATATCACTCTGTCCTTATATTAGTCATGAGCTCATTAATAATATCAAACAAATTATTTTATCTTTTATAACTTCATTATGCGCATATCATCTACTTTACAAAAACATTTCAATCAATTTTCTTGGTTACTGTAACCATATAATTATTGAAAACACAATAAACCAATACATAGATATTCCAAAATTCTACGATACTATAAATGAGATTCCACAACATTATTTTGGAATTCTGTTACATAAACACTTAATCATTCCACCACATCGTTTTCATACTCAACATCTCTAATGTGATCTCATGTGACTTCCCTTTTTCTTTTTCCTTTAGAGGTTGTTGATGTCGATCCTCATTAACCCTTGGATTAGGGCATTGGTTATCAACATTCCCAATTTCACCGCACTTGTACAATTGAGGTGTCGGTGGTGCATTCGTTTTAGTCTTTTCTCTATTCACATCATTAGCTAAATTTTTCCCATTACATCGACACTCATATGCTCGATGAACTTCTTCTCCACACATAAAACATGTTTCTATCCCTTTAAGACAATTTCCACCTTGATTATTTCAACCATTTGAGCATAACGAAATATTCATCTTCTATTCACCTTTGTTTTGATATTTTTACTTGAACTCCATCTTTCGTTTCTTGTCAAAACCATGAGATGTATATGTAACACCAACTTCCAGTTCCACCTTGATAGAACAATGCACAATTTCTTCATAGCTACTGAAGACTCTTATAGAAAATTCCGTTCAAAGACTTGTTTTTAAGCCACTTTAGAATCGATCAACTTTACTTTCAGGTTAGATGATATTGCCAGATGCTTACCTTGATAGCCTTGTAAAATTTGCCTCGTATATACTAACAGATTCATCATCCTTTTTCTTAAGCTTATGTAAATCCTTTTCCCTCATTGTTCAAAGAATAAAAGGGAATTACATATTGAAAAATAAGTTCATGAACTCATCCCATTCCCAAGATTCAATTTCATCTTGGGGCCTTGTATTTTTAATTAGATTCCACCACTAGTCTGCTTCACCTTCTAAATGATAAATATATAGAAAGATATTTTCATGTTCTGAACATCTAAGTATGGAAAATATATTTTAAATGGTACTGATCCACTGTTCAGAAACATGTGGACTAGAAGACTCACCTAAAGAAGGTGGACGTTGCCTCATGAAGGACTCAATAGAATATTGTACCCTTCTCTCCTCATTTGAAAGCCAAGAAGGATTTATAGCTTGTTTAAGTATAGAAAAAATATTTTTCACTCCATCTCCCATAACATTGGTTTGTTCATGTGGAAACTCACTGCATTTTCCATTACGTTTATAAACATGGATCATTCGGGTTCCAACCATCGTCTAAAACCCACAAAAATATTGTGAGAGGAAAATATAATTCTAGGAAAACAAAAAAACAAAGGGGGATTAGATTCAATATATATCATCTTAGGTTTAATTCTAATAGAAGTACCACAATTCTAGGAATATAACATGTACATATGCTTATCCTTAGGGACATCCCGAGACATACCATGTAAATATCTCTAGAGATCTCACTAATATTTTCGCATCCTAGTTTACAAAGGTTGACTAAAACTTTACTCTGATACCTACTGTAGAGACCCAAGCGTGACGTACATGAACATTTAATTACATTTGCTGAAAACATAATACATGACAAAAATAGACGCCCACAGACCGTATTAGTTTACTGTCTTTGGAAACTCATCACATAATCATATAATCATGGTGAGAGATCTTCAACATCTCCAATAAATATCGTCAAATATTATTTTCTTACCTAAAACCTTTCATTATATCCTGGGGAAAACAATAAATAAAATGGGTGATCTCAAATGCTCAGTAAGGTTAAACATGGAGAACTTAAAAAAATCCATAAAAATTTGTACGTAAAAACATGAACATAAAACATCAAAATCTTGATCAATGACATAAATAATGGTCGTACATAAGGAATATATCATAAAGGAAGATTAATATTGATAAAATAAATCATAAAATTATGGAAAACCATTAAGAAAATTATATTATTTCTATAGTTTCAAAGGTTTTTCCGCCAAGGCCATCATAGTGGACAAAGTCCATTACTGAACTGGGTTTACTTGTAGTTCCAGACCTATATTACTGAACCTGATTTTACTTTCCATTACATCATTGTCTATCACATGAGATATAAATATTTTCCCAGTGCATTGGAGGGAGATATAGGTCACATCCATCTCATAATGAAATTATTCTTACGTTTTCCACAAAATAAACAAAATCATTCATCATAACCCAATGAATAAAATGGGTTTCATAAACATCATCTCATCATAACATAATCCATATAAAAGAAATGGATATCATTTCATCATAAGAAAAATTAAACCATGTAAATAATAGAGACATTTGTCTTGAAACATAACCATATTATATAATTTCATCATATATCGAAAATAGTTTCAACAAAATTCTTGAAATTAATTCTTGAAGAAAATATCCTTTCTTCTTTCAAATAATTTTCTTTTCTCAAAATGAAATTAAATTTAAAAGAAAATAATTTTGTTTAAAATAATCATGAAATCTTGTAGAGTAATATTTATTTAAATATGGTGTTATGAAATCATAAAAATCCATTCATTTCGTATAAGTTAGAAAAACATTCTCCTCGTACTATTAATGAAAAAGTCAAAAAGTACCACATATGGTAAAAAAAATAAAGATTCCTTACATAACAAAAAGTAAAAGTAAAAAAGGGTTAAATATGACTTTATAAATACATGGAAGAATATTAAACACTTTATTAATACATTTTTATAGACATAGATGTAAAATATAACCCCAATAAATACTTACGTTATACAATCCCGGATAAAAATCAGATTGCAAAATTATCCCTTACATTATGTCCAATTTCATCTTTATGTGTCCAATACTCCAGTATAGTGGGAGTAAACATATTATTAACTTGAAACAGAACCATAATAATATTTATGATATCATATATTATTGACTTATAACTTTATATTACCCGTTCATTTGTGAATTCCATGTTAAATGAACATTTTCGGTTAAATCGTTTCTTTTATCATACATGTTTTGACTTGTAATTAGTCATATGATTTCTTAGATTATGATTAATTACTTCCAGAATGTAAAACATGATTTATATATAATATATATTCAGAATAAAAATATATATAATAGATCAATAAATGGATGAAATACACCGTTCATGGAGATGGTAGGCTGTATGTACGCAAGAACATTGATTTCATTTCCTTATTGAGTTTAATGGAAGTAAGTAGGTGACAGAAATATATATATAAATAAATCCAGTAGTAGTATTATGTCATATATTTCATTATCTTTCATTATACATACATTATAGTCATTCTTGAATGGTTAACATGGAGAATGAATCTCATCGGGTCGTGGTGACGGTAATCCGAACGTATGCACTAGCCATTATATCATTTACATAATTATTAAATGGAATTGGAGTGGATGATATAATATCTCAGAATTAGTATCATGTTATAATAATCATATATGGTTATTATTTCCACCATTATACCCATCAATGTAAGGTGGTGTTGGAAAAACAGATTACACTACGGTGTGGAGACGGTAAGCCGTACGTACGCATGCGCGGTGATTTTGATTTTTGTAGGATAGATAAAAGGTGAAATAGAGTTGTTTCATATTTATAAAAATATATTATTATATGAGTGATACTAATTTTATTAGTTTATAATAAAACAAAAAAAATAATAGAAGTAGAAGAAGAAATAAATTTGAAATAATTGGTAAAGGATATTACCTCTTCCTCAACGGGCCTCTTCTTATCTACCTATTAGTGTAGTAAAGTTGGTCTTTAGAGAAGAAAAAAACCTCTAGTATGCTTCTAGGGATGTAGAGAAGAGAAATGAACAGGGTGTTTCCAAGCTTGAAGCCTCAAAAATGTTGTGAAGAGCAGTGGGAGGAGGTGCCCCTTTATAAGGGAGAAGAGGGGCACCTTTGGAAACCTAAAAAATATTAATTTATAATGAATTCAAACCCCACATAAAAACAAAAAAATCCTCAATTATATGATGAGATGTGATGGGGTTTTAATATCTTCAAACAATAACATTTAGACATGTATTACATTTATTTTCAACCTTATCATTTTGAATAATCATTATTTAATCAATTTAATTTTATTTGTGGTAATAATATTCTAAATTTTAAATTATTATAAATAAATAATTATATGTAGTAAATTTCCTATAATTAGATACTTTATACCCTTTTATACCATATAATTTCAATTTGTAATTTTTATATATTTTTGTGATTTTTAAAGAATTTAATAATATGTAATTTTTATAAAATACCAATAGTATAAGTTTTGACACTATTCATTTAATTGAATTAAAATAATATAAACACGAATAATATATTCAATAAAAAATATTAAATGGGTACCTAACATGTCATATTCTTCTATAAAATTCGTGGATCATACTAATTAGTAAATATAAAATTTATTTTAATATTTTTAAGACTATTTATTTTATATATCTCTTAATAAAATAATTACTTCAACATTTTTGTAAAATTATTTAATATAATTATTTGTTGCATAAAAAATAAAAATAAAATACGATGATGAATATAAATCTAATAGATTTCATAATAATACTTTTAGTCAAATTCATCTTCTAAAACACCCTACTTTTAAAATGTTAGGTTTATTAAATTATGAAGGTGACAACATTGACATCATTTAAAATAAAATAATATTAGTCTCATAATTGCTTTTATAAGGCTCCAAATGGTCAATACTTATACCTTCGTATTCTTATGGTTTATATGTACATGACCAAAAAGTTTTGGTCAGGTTTTTTGGCCATTAATGGGTATAATTAGTTGAACTAAATCTATATTATGGAATTTCACTAAATAAATAATTACTGCACCATTAATGTATAATCTATTAAGGTAATTGTATATTTTATAAAAATTACTAATAAATTAAAAAAAAATAAAAACATTTTATATTTCAAATGAGAATTTATAACTGAATTTATATTTTGTATAACATTATTTTAAAAATAATTTTATTATTAAAGATTGGGAGAGACATATTTCATTTTCATTTAAATAAAATAAAATAAATGTCTTAATCACATACAAGTTCTTTCTAATATATATCATTTCTATCAAAGTATATTTTAGGATGAAATATAATTATCCGATTATATTAATTTTATAATATTAGTTTTACCCTTATTTATCTAATTTACCTTTAACTGTGGTAAATAAAATTTACCATAGTTACTATTAATAATGCCAAAAAATAAATAGTAACCTATTAAAATAATTTGGACATACTGATTACAAATATGGAATCAATTTTTCCAAATTCAAACCATATATATTTAAGTAATTAATTTAAAATTTATCTTCTTGCCGAAAAACAGGTTTTTTTTAAAACATTGCAATAGATTGAATTGAATTTACCTACTAATTCAATGTAAAATTAATGCTAATGACATTAATTATATTAAATGGTAAAAATATATTTTATTTATACTTTAAAACAATTTACTATTATACATTATCCATATAAATTATCTTGATGAATAAATTTGTTTTTAAGTAAAATTTACCGTGTTTTTACTATTCATCAAAATAAGAACGTTGTCTGAAAAATATCAATACAATATCCATTGTAAAGTTTTATATATTGATTCAAAAAAGAAGTTTATTTTGTAATATTTAACTTATTATCTTTTCAAAATTAGATTTAAAATATGTGCACCATCAACAGTCAGAAAAACTACATTTTTTGAAAAATACTTCTTTTATCAAAAATATTAATTTTGTTCTCATACCTCATTATAGAAAATGTGAAAGATGAATTATAATGTTATAAAATTCCAAATATGGTTAATAATATTCATAACGTATTGTTTACAATAATATTTTAACAATATATCGTTGTTTAGTGAATCTCGATATTGCGAACAACGCACGCTATTGAGGAAGGTAGCTCTTGCGTGTAATGCAAGCCAAGTCAGGGTTTCGTGTAGGGAAATCTTCCTTTGGTGTTGCATATAACATACTCAAAATTTAGTTCAATTATACATTGGTAAAAATCTATACTTTGTGTTGTGTAAAATTAATTTTATTCTAAATAACATGATATTGTTTTCATCACAAGACAAGAATAGTGCTGCATATAATACAATCTAATACGTTGTTGCATACAATGCAAGCTAATCATGGTGGTGAGTACAACCAAAGACATCAAAGAAATTAAAAGGAATAATTCTCATAAAATATCTGGGTGTTACAATGTTGGGGGGCGTCCCCCATCAGACAACATCATATCCTTGTCAACACCTCCACCCTCATGGCTTGTAGATGGGTAATCCAACCATAAAATCCATCGGCTCAGCACCGCCACTGTTGCCCACATGGTCCACACATGGGAAAACCTCCCTTGGACACCATCGGCTACCCCCAACTCTTCCACCCTCATGGGAAGTGTAAGGGGAATCATCTCCCTAACTCAACGAGACCCTATCCGATGATGCTACCGTAAAGTGTTGTGCAAGGGTCATCCTCCACTCGAATCAATTGGTTTCTCATTGATGCTGCCTCCCTTGTGGTCCACATAAGGGGATAACTTAATTTGACTCTATTGGAACATCACTGATGAATATTTCCTCATGGTACACATTGGGATAATCCTCCCCATGACCCTATCGGCTCCTCTCGAGCATCACTACCTTCATGGGATGCTCATGGGGCATCATCCATCAAAATTCACAATCTTCTCATAGAATCAGCCACCCTACTTGGCTGTGTTGGCAGAATCCTCCACCCAACCACATCAGCTCATCACCAAATTTTCCACACTCATGGGAAACACATGGGGTTTCCTCTAACCGACTCCATCACCTCCTCTCTAATGTTGCTTCCATCATTGGCTACTTAGTGGGAATCAATTCCTGACTCCATCATATCCTTACCGATGTTGATACCGACATGAAACCATGTAGAGGTATTCTACCCTTGGGCCCCATTGCCTCTTCATCAATGTCTCCTCTCCCCTAGGCCACCCATGGTGAATCCTCCACCCCCATTCCATCTGTTACTCATCGATATTGACCCCCTCAAGGTCCACACAAGGCACATCCTCCCCCCCCGACTCAATAAACATGTCTCATACATTGGCACACTCCTGGGATTCATAGGGGTCATATTCCCTCTGAATGTATCAGCTCCTCACTGACTCTGCCTCCCTCACATGACATTATGCGGGCATACCCCACCACCCAACTCATACACAACCATGATGATTCCACCCCTTTCATGGACCTCAAATGGGGAATCGTCACCCTAACTCTATATACTCGTCACTAACATATCTACACTCATTATGTTCCTATAGGTTATCATCCTCCAAGACTCTATCACATCCTCAATGAATTCACCACCCTCATGGGCTATGGAGGAGTTATTGTGCCCTCGAAACTATTGGGTCCTCACCACCACCTCCCTCATGGGACGTACAACTGGTGTCCTTCCCCAATTCTATAGAATCCTCACTAACACCCCCAATTTAATAGTCCACATAGGGGAAAAATATTTTCACTCAATCAACTCTTTTCTATCTCAACCACACATATAGTCCTTGAAAGTTGTATCTCCCCCCTCCCCTTGAATTCATAGGATACTCTATAACTCTGCTCCCATCATGGGCCATGTATGGTCAATCATGCTCTAATAATGCATTTCCAAAAAAACCACAAGTCGTAGTGGGGGTCCTCCCTACATTGTAATCATCTAGAACTAATTGTTTTCATCCACATTTTTATAATCAACTACTATGGTGTTCCTCCCAACACCACTATCCTCAGGATTGAAGTTCATTCTCACTAACATCATCAACTATTGCACTGTTCCTCCCTTCAAATAATCATCTAGAATATAGTTCCACTCTATCGCAGTCATCCACTATTGTAGAGGTCCTCCTCATAAAGTAGTCATCAAGAATAGATATAATACTCTATCACATTTTTTTCTATTTTGGATGTCCTCCATAGACTGAAATCATTCAACACAAACGCCCTCCCAATCACTTACATTAACATGCATTGAGGTACTCCCCATAAAATTACCACAGGTCTTCACATAGGTGTTCCCTTTAATGAATCCATGAATTGGTTTTAATATCCCGCACAAGTCCCAGGTTGATCATATCCTTGCTTTGGTTGAACTAAATTAAGAGATGTTCTAAGAATCCTTGACTTGTGTTCTTTGTTATCATTTATAACATTTTTCAAGGATTCCATGCCATCATGGTTTCATTTCCTCATCATACTAATGATCTAATCATCCATGCCTTTCAGGATCCATCACCCAATCATAACAAAGGTCTTGGATATTATGTCTTTTGGGCTCCATAGCCCCATCATAATAATGCTCTGGGATTAGATGCCGTTCAGGATCTATAGCCACATTGTATAGATTCTCATGGCTTCCACACCTTTTGGGCTCCGTCACCCTATCATAATGAAATTATAGTATTCCATGACTTTCAGGCTCCATTTCCCCATCTTACCAATGCTTGAAGATTCCATTCCTTACGAGCTACATCACCCCATTGTACCGATGTTATAGGCTTCAATTCCATTCAAGCTCCATTGCCTTATCATATCAACACTTGAGGAGTTAACACATTCAGGGCGTTATCACCCCATAATACTAATACTCCAAGCTTCCCCACCATCTGAGCATCCATGCCATATGGGATCCATAGCCCCGTCCTACCGATTCTCCTGTCCTTAACTATATCTTGGCTCAAAAGCCCCTTCCTACCGATTATATACGCTTAAATGCCTCCTGGGCCCTATCGTTCGGTCATACTGATGCACCAGGATTCCACACCTTTCAATCTCAATCACCTCATCATATCGATACTATAGGTCTCCAATCCTCATGTTCTCTAGAATCACATTGTACCTACACTCTTGGAATCCAGGCCTTCAGGGATCCATCACCCCGTTGTACCAAAAATCCAGGATTCCACACCATTAGTGCTCTATAGCCCTGCCATACCAATGATATTGGCTTCCATGCCTCTCATTCTCCATAACATTGTCATACTGAATATCCAATATTCCATTCCTTCTAATCTCTATCACCCCATTCGTTATGAAAATCATCGATTCAATTCCTTCTTGGCACCATAGCCCCATTATACTGATAATATATCCTTCCAGGACATTTGAACTCTTTATCCCCATTGTACATATATTCTAGGCTTCCATGCTTTCCGGGATATAGATCCCCGTCGTACCTACACTATAGGGTTCCATGACTTTTGTGCTCTATCACACCATTGTACTGTAGATCCATGATTCCACATCATATGATCTCAGGAGACTCACAATAATAATTGAATGTTATCATTCCTACCGTAGTTGAGATCCCACATCGAATATAATCTTTTTGGTCATGCATCCTTATGACACGACATTAAATATCACAAACCAGCTTCCTAGGTACATGACACTAAACTCTATAAAAATTTTCATCTTTTTTGTATGGATTTATGATTCATAATAATGTCTTTGTCACATGACATAAAACGTTACAATATTTTTGATAGATGTTTGTGACTATAAATGACATCAATTTCTCATCCTAATCATGTGATGTTAAACTGTATAATGTCATGCCCATACTAAATAATGTTAAACTCTGTTTCTATCATCTGATTTACACATAATTAATCTATAGAATTAGCCTGTGTCAAATTCAATAGAATCCTAATGCACTAAGTATGATACAACTCCACATCCACATCACTTGATGTAAATCTATGCAATTCCATGATCACATATATGACATATCATTTTTCATTTCTAATTGGTCCATAACAAATAAATATTCACAAACTACCATAGTATCCTCTTCAATGAGAAGGGCTTCAAATACATATTTCTATTACGCACTATTAACGTAGTCCAATGTGTTATGGTTTAGAATCTAAAGAGTTTAACACTCGATGGACATACTCCCAATCTATTTCTACACAGCGATGCACCCCATTATATGTATCCCTTCATTGTAACATCTATAGGGACCCACTATCAGCGGGGTTCTGATATACAATTCTTCACCTACTATCCTTGGAAATTTCCTCATAAGACATTGGATGGAACTATGATAGTGGTCCTACATTACAAATTTGGTCTATGAGTGACCCTCATTTACCAATTCTCATTTTAGGTAACTCAACGTGAATGTTGTTTTTGGAATATGTTCAGTATTTATAATCAATATTCATGCCATCATCACTATGATTATGATATCATACTTCGTGATTGACACTTTAGAAATTTTTTTTCTTAGGTGGAACTCCACCACTCTTGGAGTTGTCCCTCTATGCATCAATGTGTGTTGAGTTCGCAAGTCAGTTTCATTGGAATGTCATTCACCCATCATTCCCATTACTTTTATTTGTTCTTCCATATGTCAGGAAAATACCATCTTTATTCATTGTTTCCCACATAGTGCATAACTTGAACAAGATTAGTATCTCTGGTTGGATGGGTACTTATATGGTTGTGCCACAAATACATCTCATCCAATATTAAGATAATCTATTTCATTGTCCTCCATGAAAAATAAATTTCATAGAGATTACATATGTTCTATGATATACGACCATAAACTATGACCTTTTTTATCCTTCATGTCATTAAATAGTTTCCATGACCCACATGTTGTTAAAAAACTATTATGTCCTACAAGATGATAAAATGAACAATAATCTCATTCTTTGAGTTCTATGACCATAAACAATGATCCCCGTCATCTATACTAATTCATGTTAAACTATAATGAATTCACGAACTATATATGGGTTGACTCCCATATATATGGTATATATAAGTACACCTAGACATTTCATCTATGGCCCAGCAAGAAATTCAATTTTTAGACATAGGGTTAGGGTTATTTCTCAAGACACTATAGTTTGGTATGTATTTCTACTATCCCCATTCATGTCATGTCACATTATGGAACCATACATCCCTCCCCTATGTTTGTATCCAAACCATTGATATAGGTTCTATAACCATAAAATATGTTCACTTTCATCCAAGAAATATGATGTTAATTTATTTTCCCCACCCTACTGGATGTTAAACGTTTATGACCCAAATGTTCATTAGACTGCATTGAATTTATGGTTTTTTGTATGACCTTTAATGAAAATTTCCAATTTTCTCCCATATCGTTAAATTTCTCCATCCAACATGTCGGTAAAAATAATGCTTCGTTCGGGTTGTGGGACTATAATATAAACAACAACCAAATGTCCTCATCTGAGGGGGAATCACCTTTGTCACTGGCCACTCATCATTCCAATTATAAAACTATGTATGGCTTGATTACCATCCATATCCAATATGTAGGAATTCCTATACAATGATTATATTGGCCCAGTTGTATTTTCATTTTTGTGTCCCTTTGGAGTGAGATATCCCATTGTAATTCATGGTGCGGTACAGTGTTGACAACTATGTGGTACTTATTCATTTATTTTTACCCTTCCACTCTATATTTATCACCTTTTGGATAAATTTCCCTCATTTAATATTTTCATGATGATAAACTACATGTAATTATCATTCTTACTGTATGACATTAAACTGCACCAAATTTCATGAACAATGTGTGGCATGACTCCAATCCTTATTGGATATGTGGGAACACATGTGAATTTCACCTTTGGTTATATTCTCTGCTATATCTAAATTTTTTCTCTAGTATTCATCATTTGGTACTAGTATATTACAAATCCATAACCTGGATCACTCTCAAGGCTCCATATTTTGAGGAATGGATTGAGACTGATCCATATGATATGCCCCATTAACGTGCAATGATGCTCTATAGTGTAGGAAATCAATTTTTTTTGTTTAACATGGACATTTGATAATTTTGTCTCTAAGAATCATACATTCATTTATTTGTGACTTCATTATCATTCACATCTAAATGGACCCATTAGTAGCTGATTTTTCGCCTTACGGTAAACCTACTATCCTAGAACAATACCCGAGAATCATTTATAAGTTATTGTCAGATAGGATCTGTATTTCGAATATGGTCAACGGAGATACGCAATTTTTTTTCTCCCCATAGGTTATATGACATGGATGATATATAAAAAATTTTGTAAACATTTATCCTGACTCATTACACATAAAGTATTGTTTCCCTGATACATGGAACTATAATTAAAATCCCATTCCTCGTCCTTATGTGTAGGAAGAACATCCCCACCCTAATTATTACCCATCAATTCCCATTAGCACATTGAGTGGGTTGACTGGAATCATTGGGACAACCATAACCTGACTTCCCTACTCCCATTTTGTGTGTATCCATGTGTCATTATAATCCAATTTTTCTCATGATTCCACCACTATTCATGGATCACATGGGATTATGGGCCATTTTAGGGTTTATACCCACATTAGAGAGTCATAAAAGATTATGGTCCAAACTTTATGAACAAAAAACTGATTTTATTTTTCAATATCATGATTCTAAATTGGGAATCCAAGTCCAATACAAATGACTTTAATCTATGTTATGTATTTCCTTGTGGAATGTGTGGTGTGGATTGGATCTCCATGCTTTTCATTCAGGTTGGGTTACATCACAATTCCATAGTGGACACCAACCTCCCATGACCCAAACTATAAAACCTGAAACTATGATTTTATGTAACATAGATGCAAGACAATAAAATGAAAAACCATCAAAATTTTCCCTCTTATATGATATAATCAATTTAGGAAATTTCTATTCATTTTTCCATCTCCCAGAATTACATGTGGCTTGATTACCATCCTTACAGGGTATGTAGGAACACCATGACATTTCATTTGTGGTCTAACTGAAATGAACTTCATTTTTCCTACAAATTGGCCTAGGTTTCTCCCATGATTACATTATGTGGTTATGGCCTCAATGGTACACATTCACGTATTATTTAAAATATCCACACCATGTTACTACCATTAGAGATCATATGATTTCTCTCATCCTAAACACATTATGTAAAATTTCATCAGATACAAGAACTATATGTGGCGTGATTCTGGCCGTTATAGGATAAAAATGATGGATGAACCTATTACCCTTGGGAAATCCGTAGAATCATAAAACACTTAAACCCTTCTTGGAATGGGTTCCATCCTCAAGAACATGTATGGATATATTTGGTCCTAATTCATGTCATCTTATTTACCATGCCATGCACTTATATTTTAAGATGCACATGTCCTAGTTGGATAACATTAAATATTGTTAAATCATCATCCTTGCCACATGTCATTAAAATTAAAGGGTACATCCCACACATATGATGTTAAACATGTCACCTATGATCCACACTCTATAACCTTAAACTGAGATATTTCATTCTAAGCAACATAAACATTAAACTATTCGCAACACTTCTTAATATTGAAGAATGATCTGATACCACCTGTGGATGTTTCACACATTCATGTTTGAATGTGAGGTTGTAAGAGGCCTTGAATATTGGATTTCATTGTAATATTATCCCATTTCACATAAATACATAACACAATATTGTAGTTGTCTCTCCATCATTTATTGAATTTGAAGAGACCACCTAAAAATAGGATGATTGACTTTAAGGGTTGCCTACTTTCCCAGGAAAGTTCCCTGATGATTTTTAACAGCATTTTAACCATGTTATCTAAATTTGAATATGGTCGTCATCTAATACTCATTTTCTGGTTCCAATTCCATCTCACATGATATAAATTTTAAATTTTAAATTTAGTCAATAGTTATCATCCATCATTATGCCTCCCTAATTATGGGCCATCATTCAGACACTTTTATTAACATTTTTTTATATCATCATGCCCTTTTGAATCTACAACACCCTTGGTAAAGTCCCTCCTTGAACTAATTCACATCGAGGTGGATTTTTGAATTGTTTGGGATTTTTCTAACTAGTTCAAGATTTGAGATCTATGGTAATAAAAAAATATATCATTCATCAAAGAAATATGAAATTAATCTTTATTGTACCTTCCCAATTGACATTAAACTGTTACATCCTGACCACATTAATTTAATGTTAATGGGTTAGTCCAATCATTAATCCATAAACAATGACACTTCTTTCTGGCCACATGTTGAAAACAACACAACATTGCTCTGTTCTCACTAGAGAGGACATCACCCTTGGAACTTTTCATTCACCACACCAATTTTCAATAACAACACGTTTCTTGATTCCCATAGTATCACCCATAGTTTTTATCATAGTCCTAAAACTCAAAAAAATTTAATAAAATAATGAATAAGAAACATCTAATGCCTTTTGTTTCTATGTTTGTGTCAAACCAACATGATGATAATTTCCTTTAATAACTACATGTTGCATGATTACAAGACATTTGGGAAATATAGTGGGACCCAGATCATCGATCTCAGGTTTCCATAACATTTTTTCCTTTTTCACGTGGAACCATCTTCATCATTATATCATGACGTGAAACTACACAGGATTATAGAACTACATTCTCCTTCATTCCCCTCATTACGGGATACATAGTGACTCAAATACATGTTGTATTTGGGCCCACTAGAAAATATATAGTCCAAACCATATGATCATAATCTAAGATCACTATTATCCCATCTCTATGACTTCAACCTAGATTCATCTTCCTCAATGCACAACATTAATATTCAATCATACCCTGTACAAGTACTAGATTCTACATGATAATTATGTGACTCATCAAATTCATTCGCATAGTGGATTGAACCCTCGGTGTTTTTCTCTCATTATGTTGTGATTCATGAACTATGTGCAGCTAGATTCCCGTCCTCATGGTATAAGTAGAGATTCCCAGACATGTTTTATTTAGGTCCAACAACAATTTTATTATCCCTTTTTTCCATTGAACATAGTTACAATCAATAAAGTATGACCTTAAATAGCATGAAGTTCATATTAAGGAATGTGCACAACATGTGTTCTTCAATGGATGCACTCACATATGGTTTCACCTCCTATGTATTTTTTAATACCATTATACTAACAATTTTATATTAGTCCAAGCATCATGACATTAAACTATTTTCCTTAGACCACACAGTACATCCTAAAACTGTTTTCACACTATGGTCTAAATCCCACTCTATTATGATATATTTAGTCCACACATAGATTCATTCTAGGTTTTAGTTTTCCAGAATCCTTCAAATCCAATAGGAAATCCTAACGGTGATGGTATTTTATAGCTTTAGATCATGTCCAATTTTGGGAAATCACCCTAATGGATTTTTGCAACGTGTTGCATGTATAATTGTTCAAACATGATCAATATTAGATCCCAAATATACTCACCCCATTATTGTCTTCATTGTGTATGGTCATTATGATGCCAACATGGTCAATAGTCGACCTTTACTTTCCAATCTCCCTTTCATCCAGACCTTTAAGGTCTCCACATAACCTCCTTCTCCAATTTATTTATCCTGCTGGGATTTCATCCTTAGCGTCACCATTGATGTGCACTCCTACAAATCAGGAAAACATCACATGCCAATCCTTGTTTCCTATTCAGATCATGGATCACATGGTCTTAGGTGTATCAGAATGGTGGGTACTGATGTGGTTGAACCGTAAGGGGATCAATGATCCAGAAACGATGAACATAAAATTAGATCCTCATGGATATGTTTTGTTGAATTAGGTATCCATGGACTTCATTCATGTTCGGTTTTGACACTCATAGTGTCCCATATTCCACCTTTGTGTATGTTTATTAGTATTTTTATGGTTTTTGAGCCTCATTTTTCTTATTCATGTTGAGTTCATCTTCTATGTATCATGAAATAATTATAGTAATAGACGTCATAGTCCATTTAACATGACATAAAATATTTTCCTAGGGTCCAGGCTATAGGAACATAATCAATGTGAAATGTATGAATCAATTGAAGTTAGACTACATGACACTTCATAATCAAATGATGTTCAACTGTACCGTGGATCTGCATCACCATGTGATGTTAAACTACATGTTCTTCATCATCAATAGATGTAGTGAAACTCTATATCTTCCTAAGTCCTCAAATTATAGGTCATATCCCATAATTCTATTCATCTAACACATGGTTTGAATCTTTAGTTTTCACTTTGAATTCGAGCTGACGCTCCCCATAGAATATACGTTTGACCATTTCCCAAATAGATATGCCAACACCCAAAATTCTCCCAAAAAAGGGGGTTTAATTCCTACAGTGTTAAAGGTTATTTGAATATTCCCTCACTTCATCGATGCCTTCCATGATCCTTCTTCGTATCCTCGTCATCATTCATGTCTGAAGGGACCTCCCTAATGGTCAGTTTTAATGCTTCTTCGGCTCACCTACCATTACTGGCCAATGCCCCAAAAGAGTTTGGATGAATATTCAAGATAAGTCCCACATTTTGAGCATGGTCAATGATCAACCATAATTTGTTTTTCCCCATTCTTGGATAATAAATATGGATATTGAGTTATGAACATGTTAAATTGTTATCCTATAATGTGATTTAGTTCTCATTGTTTTCGAAATTTATATAATTGTCATTCACACTTCTCATTTCCCTTTGTTCAGATTAACATAAACATCCATGGAATTATCTCATTTGTGAACTATAGAACATTGGGAGAAGCATGTAGGAAATCCAGAGTTCCCAAACCTCTAGAAACTACCCCTCTTATTCTAGACACTCCAAATGGTGATTGACATATCATTCTAATCCTATCATATCATCTCCAATTTAGAACTCTCGTATAGGTAAATGATTATCTATTGATACTTGTTTCCAATGTCGAACGTTTATCACATGGGATTATATATTTAGTTGGATATTTTCTAAACAATGATCAAGATAATTTAGGACATAGGAAAATATTTTTCATTAGCGTTTCCTGGGAAATGTGGTACGCCTCACCCCATTCATCATCGTTAGACCCCATTTAGAGGAGGAGTTCATTTTTTGGAACCAAAAAAAAATTCCAAATGATTAAATATAAGATTCCATAAATGATCGAGTGTCATATCCCTATTTAATAGCTTCTATATGAATATTTTTGGATACTTATAATTATAATGGAATATATGTTATGACTATTTTAAGGGAGGATGGAAAATGGTTTGCATAGCCCATTTGTTGCGCTCCAGTTTGCAGAGCACCCACCATCACACGAGGAATGCCAATGGAAAGGTTCATGAGTTCGGTGAGTCTTATTACCACTATGAATCATTTAATGGATGGATCCATGGTTCCTATCAACACTCACTTTTTTCTTCGTGGCATGCTTCCTAGCACCGCGAGACCCCCCATGACCAGAAATACTCATCTCAAGCCTCTATTTCAACAGGAGAGGCTACTATGATTCACTATTTGGCTCTAAATTCACATATCTCATGTGAAAATTAAGATCCTCTTCTATAAATACCCTAGGAATTATGATGCAACATATGTTGTGTTCTTGATAGACTACACCCAATGTAGAGATTCCATTCATAAAGGCTTATACCCTATGTGATGGAAGAAGGCCCATTTAGGAACATGAGCCTTTTAGAAGTATTTAGTAATTAAGAATACTCCATATATAAATCATGGCATCTAACACACAACACAATGATCTATGAAGCCATATCCTATATGAGACATTGAATTCCTCCATGCTTGATCCTTCATGAGACCTCAATCTCCACGAAGCTCGATCCTATGTGAGACCCTAAGATCCACAAACCCCGATCATTCTTGAGACCCTATGATTCACAAATCCCCATCCTTTGTGAATCCCTATCCATCATGAATTTATTAAATTTTCTCCCATAGGTCCAAAATGTTGAGGTTGCTGCACCACACCACTTCTCAGGATCGGTTTTGGGATTTTCTTTTGACCCTTCTGTTAGGTCCCATCACTACTGTCCCTAACGCACATGAAAAATTGATTGTATCACCCCAAGCATCTCAATATTAGTTATAAACATTTTTTCCTTCACCCCATATGAGCACCAACATCTAGCCCATGTAATCCATGACATGAGTGACTCTTCCACATTCATTAAAACACCATGATTTGACCTACTCCAATTACTTCCTTTCTCATATAGTGATTTCATATCCTCATCATGGATTCATGGTGTATCTATAGTTATTAAACTCTTCAAAATTCATCACATGCATCCATGATAATTTGAACTAGAATGGTAAACTCTTACATAAGTCCCACATTATCCATTTCTATGCCACTTATACCTAACATTCCTCACTACCTGGATTTGAACTTTAGTAATATTTATATGAAAAAATAGGATGCCTAATTTTCCAAACAAGAAATTAATTATGAGTTATGAATAAGATTATAATAGGCCACACTACATTAATTTAACTAAAACATAACCTATCATTTATGAATATGAATCCCTATGCATAAAGAAAATGATTCCTCATCCTGAGAAGAATAAAAAACCAATATGGGTCTCATATTAATGTAAATTCCACAAACCATTGAACCACGACCAATAATCATGTTGAGATACACTCATGGAATGAAATGAATAATAAATTTCAAGAAACGTCCATTTGTAACACCAATTTAACATTTTCACACTCTAGAAACTCTCATGATGATTCCATGTGTAAGCCCCATTAACCTTTTTAATTCCATAAAAACACCTATGAAACATCCATGTGTAATCCCCATTAATCATTGTCGATACACAACAGCACCCGACCACCATCAACACATAATCTCCACACTACATTCTTGGACCTCCTCTTCAGGTGTAATCCCTTATGTCCCTATTATATAACTATGTGGACATTAATTCCCCATTAACTAGGATACATATTAATCCAACATGATGTTGAAGCTAGGAATTCCATACATTCTGTTTGTTTCACATCAGTTATGTATATCCATAACTGTATGATATTAAACTACTTGGGACTCTTGAATTACATGGGACTGGATCCCTATTTACTAGGAATTCTACATTGGATTCCTCTATGTGGGTCAATCCCGACCGCCATATAACTTAGTTCCACCTCTTAGGGGTGCTCCCTCACTAATCCACCTCTAGCAGTATTTATATCAAACATTGTGGTTTTACATTATCTCATTATTAGACACAACACCTAGTATCCACCTCTATATGAATTCCTATCAATCCATTAGTAAACACTTCTACTCCCTCTTGGGGTAGTAGCCACTGATGTCATACCATCCCATTCTGGGACACATCTCCCAGATCCACCCCTTGAGGTATACAATTCCATCCACCTGGAATGATAACCATGTGTATTCTACAAACATATCGTATTAATCCATCCTTGAGTGGCACTCTTATGAAGGGATTCAAACCATGAATTATCCTAAAACACACCTCTGGGTCATTGTTCATGAGTACACCCCAATTCTATACATTCATCATGAACTATGTGGACTTTGGTACATATCATATAAATAGGGTACATAAGAAGACAGTATAAGGTTAAATCCCATATTCCATTGCCATCATGACCCTTCCCCTGGGTCTATATGACTCGGTAGAGTCATTCTCAAACCAGGAGGTTCTTGTTCTGTCAGGTCCCTCTCCACACGTTCATTCACATGGGCCTCCTCTATAGGCAACTCACCGCACCACATACAAAACATTGTGGACCAGATTAGGAACCACTACGATATTTAACAAGAATACATAAAGTTCAAGTATATCACCATCAACACTCTATCCATTTCATAATCACTTCATCCATACCAATCTTAATTCTTAACCATGCCACAACATCATGGAGATATCATTCCTACCACCTCATTTCTTCTTCTAGTATTACCTGGGAAACTATCCATACCAAATACCCATACAATTCATCTTCCTCCAACTATTAGTGAACCTATTGGGATGTGCCTCTAACAATACCTATGTTCCTATCATATTTTTGGGATTCTTCTATTGTAGAAACCCCAATCCTCTTCCTAAAATCACCCCTTCACACTACCTAGGTTTTGACACTTGTCTTCGACATATGGTATGTAGGAATCCTGTAGAGTCCCAAAGCATGAAGTACATGGAAATTACATTACTTTTGAATAATACAAAATACATAACAAAATCCAACAATCATGGATCGTAATAGTTTAGTGTCATTGGAAACACTGAACATAATCTTCTAATCATGGTGAAAGATCTTCAACATCTCTCATAAAGATTTCCCCTTTTTTTATTACCTAAAAACTTTCTTTATATCATGGGGATAAGAAAAAATATAAAGGGTGAGATAAAATTATTAGTAAGGGTAAGCATGGAAAAAATAAAAAAACATATACATTTGAACTTAAAAAATGACCATAATGTTTAAACTTCAAAATCGTGAGCAATGACAAAAAACATGGCAGTACATAAGTCATAGATCATAGTAGAACATCAATCATGATAAAATAGCATGAGAATAAATCATGTAATTTTGGAATCCATTAAGTGCATGTTATGATTTCCATAGTAGCCAAGGAATTTCTACAAAGGCCATCTTGGTGGACAAGGTCCCTTACTAAATCGAGTTCACTCCTCGTTCCAGTCTTGTACCACTGAACCAGATTAACTTTCCATTATAGCCATGTCATTCTCATGAGATATAAATAATTACAAAATGAATTGGAGGGAGATATAGCTCCCACCCATCTCATATTTAAATCATTCTTACATGTGCCACAAAAAATCTTATATCATTCATCGTAACCCAATGAATAATATGGGTTTCATAAACATCATCCTATAAAAACATAATCCATATAAAAATGGATATCATTTCATCATAAGAAAAGGGAAACCATGTAAATCATAGATACATTATACTTGAAACATACACTATGAAATATTGTCATCTTAAATGGAAAATGGTTTTGATAAAATACTTGAAATGAATTCTTGAGGAAAATATCCTTTCTTCTTAAAAATCATTTTCTTTTGACAAAATGCAATGAAATTTTATAAGAAAAGGATTTTATTGAAAATAGAAATGAAATATTGTTTAGGAAGATTTATGTAAATAAAGTGTTATGTAATCGTAAAAATATGTTAACGCCGTATAAGTTAAAAAAACATTCTCCTTGTTCTTTTACCGAAAAAGTCAAAAACTACCTCGTATGGTAAACAAAAGAAATATTCCTTCCATAAGACAAATTAAAATTAAAAAAGGGGTATAAATTATTTTAAACATATATGGAACAATATTAAACAATTTATGAAAACATTTTTATGTAGATGGATAAAAAATATAACCCCAGTAAATACTTACGTATATGAAATCTCAGATAAAAATGAGATTGAAAAATTAGTCGTTACATTATCTCCCATATGAATATAATGTATCAAAACATCCTGTATAATGATTTAAATAATGTCATTGAATTATTAAAGAATCATATTCATTGTTATGATATCATATATGGTTCACTTATGACTTTATATTAATCGTTCTTTTGTAAATTCCACGATAAAGCAACGTTTTGGGTAAAATCGTTTCATTTATCGTACGTGTTTCGATTTGTTGTTCTTGATATTATTACATATATCTTGATTTACATAATTCTAGAATGTAAAACATGATTTATATATAATATATATTCATCATATAAATTTATATGATAGATCGATAAATGGAATGAAATACACCATTCATGGAAACGGAAGGCCATACGTACGCATGGACACTGTTTTCATTTCCCTATTGAATTGAATGGAATTAGGTAAATGAAACATAGATGTACATAAATCCAGTATTATTATTATGTAATATATTTACTGATTATTTATTATATATACTTTATAGTCATACTTAAATGGTTAGTTGTGGAAAATGAATCTCATCGCGTTCGTGGAGACGGTAGTCCGTACGTACGCATGAGCAATGATATCGTTCCAATAATTATTAAATAGAATTTGAGTGGATGATATAATATCTAAGAATACTTATTATATTATAATAAACATATATAGTTATTATTTACACCGTTATACCCATCCATGTAATTTGGTGGTGAAAAAATTGATTACACCACGACGTGGAGACGGTATTCCGTACGTACGCACGCGCGGTGATTTCATTTTCCGTAGGATGGATACAAGGTGAAATTGGGTTTTTTAATATTTATAATTACATATAATTATATTAGTGATACTGATGCTATTAATTTATAATTAAACAACTAAAGAAAAGAAGTTGAAGAAGAAATAAACATGTATGAATCGGTAGAAGAGATTACCTCTTCTTCGACCCACCTCTTTTAAAGATTCCTCTAAAAGGACTAGATTTGGTCTTTTGAAATGACCAAAACCTCCAAAATGTTTTTATGGAATTGTAGAAGATAAACAGGTAGGGGTTGGCTGAGCATGAATGCTCAATGTGTTGTGAAGAGGAGAGGGAGGAAGTTCCCTTATATAAGGGAGGAGAGGGGCACCTTTGGAATCCTCAAAAATATTAATTTATAATAAATCAAACCACACTTAAAAACAACAAAAAATATCTCATATTATAATATTATATGATATAGGGTTGTAATATCATCAACCAATAAAATTTATACATGTTGGGATATTATTTTAAACCTTATCAATTTTATTTATCCTTATTTAATTTATTTAATCTTATTTGTGGTAATAATATTATAAATTTAAAATTGTTATAAATATTTACTTATGTGTTGTGAATTATCCATAATTGGGTAATTTATGAAATTTTATACCATATAAATTTAAATTTATAATTGTTAAATATTTATGTGTTTTTTTTAAAAATTTAATAATATATTATTTTTATTAAATAACAATTGTGTTAATTTTGAAACAATTAATTTATTTGAATTTAAATATAATTAAAACAGAGGATATTTTCAAACCAAAATTTTAAATAGGATCCTACCATGTCATATTCATATATAAAATTTGTGGAGAACATTAATTAGTTCATATAATGTTTATTTTAATATTTATGAAACCATTTATTTTATATTTCTCTTAATAAAACAATTACTACATTATTTTTGTATAATCATTTAATATACTTATTATTTGAATAAAAATTAAAAATAAAATCCTATGATGAAGATAAATATAATAAATTTTACAATAATATTTTTACTCGAATTTATCTTCTTAAATCCACAACATTTAAATTGTTATATTTATTAAATTATGAAGGTGACATCTTTGACATCATCTAAAATAAAATAATATAAATGTAAAAATTGGTTTTATAAGGTTCCAAATGATCCAAAAATCGACCCTGGGATGATAATTTTATATATATACTCGACCAATAATGTTGGGTCTAGTTTCTGGTTCCTTTGATTGGTCTTTTTATTTTAATAAAAACTATCTTATTTATTTTTCACTAAATAATTAATTTCTACATCACTAATGTATAAGCTATTAAGGTAATTAAATATTTCATAAAAATTTCAAATAAATTACCATGATAAAAAAACGTTTATTCTGTCAAATGAGTATTTATAATCGAATTTATATTCTATATAACCTTATATTAAAAAAAATTTAATTATTAAAGTTTGAGTGAGACATATTTCACTTTCATTAAACTAAAATAAATTAAAGGTCTTGATCACATAAAAGTTGGTTCCAATGGATTCCATTTAGACCCAAATATTGTTTAGGAATAAATATAACAATCCAATTATATTAATACAAGGGTTAGGGTCATTTTATAATATTATTTTTACCCTTAATTACCTAATCTACCTTTAACTGTGGTTAAAAAAATTTATTGTAGTTAATATTCATAATTCCCAAAACTAAAAAGTATCACATTAAAATAATTTGTAACTTGATTCCAAATATGGAATCCATTTTTTCAAATTCAAAACACATATGTTTTAGTAATTAATTTAAAATTAATCCTGTTGTCGAACAACAATGTGTTTTTGTTTACAAACATTGGAAAAGATTGAATTGATTTAACCTACGAATTTAATGTAAAATAAATGATAATGAAATAAATTATATTAAATGGTAATAAAATATTATATTTATACTTTAGAAAAAATTACTATTATAATTTAACCATATAAATTATCTCGATGAAAAAAGTTGTTTTTAAGTAAAATTTAGCATGTTTTTACTATTCATCAAAATAAGAACGTTTTCAGAAAAATATCAAAACATTATCTAATGTAAATTTTAATATAATGATTAAAAATAAAATATTTCTTTTGTAAAATTTATCTTATAAACTTTTCCAAAATTATATTTAATATTGATGCGCCATCAAAAGACGGCAAAACTGCATTTTTTGAAAAATAATTATTTTACCAGAAAAATTTATTTTGTTCTCATACCATGTTTTAGAAAATGTGTAAGTTGGATAATAATCTTATGTAATTTAAAATTTAGTTAATACTATTCATAATGGCTAGTTCATAAAAATATTATAATAATATATCTTTGTTTAGTGAAACTCTGTATTGTGTACTACACACGCTATTGAGGAAGGTCGTGATTGTGTGTAATTCAAGAAAAGTCAAGGTTTTGTGCAGTGCAATATCCCTTTGTTGTTGGGTATAACATAATTTAAAAATTATTTCATTTATACATTAAACAACATCTATACATAATGTTCTGTAGAATAATTTTTACAAAATGAACATGAAATTGTGTTTAACACGAACGAAGAATAATGTTACGTATACTGAAAGCTAATATGGTGTTGCGTATAGTACAAGATAATTTTGGTGTACTGTAAAATATAATAAATCAAAGAAATTAAAAAAATATCTCATTAAATCTCTGGGTGTTACATTCTACCCCCATAAAATGAATTTCGCCCTCGAAATTTATTAGGGTTATAAATCATATACTGCTTGAATGATTCATTAATAGAAACTCCTATCATAAAAAAGGAATACCAAAACATAAAATTAAAAACAAAATTATGAAGTGTAACGGTTACCCAAATTAACTAATCCCTGGGACTCTACATATGAGATCATAGGTGAAAATATGGATATGGAAGTGAAATCTAACCATCAAATTATGATGGAGAGTGGTAGAGAACATGGCTATGAAAAAGACAACAATCACCAAGCTGTAAATTTTTGATGATATAAGGTACCATATGATTCATCAGATATGAGGGAAATAGGAAAACATTTTTGGTTTTCAAGATCATTTCCCTAATGTTGAAAAAATTGGAATTAGAAGAAATACTTTGTTGATTTTGGTACAATCACACCGTTGGTCGTTCCTTGAACAATTTCCACTTCATCTCTTATTGAAATGATGTTGATTTTGTCATTCGTGATGTATTAGAAGGTCATGCGATAGAATTATAGGTCATTACATCTGTCTCAAACAAAATGATAGAAAAAGTTATTAAATATACCTAAGTCCATCTATAGTGAGATTAATCGTATATGGTTCCAAAAATTGACTTATACCTCCTCAATAATACAAAATATTAAAAAAACTACTTTTTACTAACCAAGAACATCATGTAGTGCAGTGGTATGTGATAAAGGCCTGTCAAACTTCGGTTGTGGGTTTGATTCCCACATCCTTGTCTGACGCGACGGGTTGTCGCCCGTCCTGCAGGTTGTCCCTTTTTCTAAAACTACATTATTATAAAATCCCATCAATAATATCGAAAAATGTTCTATCCTTATACAATACTAATATATATCTAACATAATCCATTCCAATCATTAGGCTTATCAAAAATACTTCTGTCCAATATCATATTTTAGTGAAAAATATTACTAGAGAGGTTATATAACAAGCATGTGAATAACATCATTTATCCCCCATATCATAAGATATATCTTGTTGATCACATTCAAAACATGTGAATACCTTAATCATGTAATATCTTGAAAAATGAATACCCATTGAACTTTAGTGAAAACATGAATGCTATCAATATTTAACTCCTTCCACATACCAAAATTTCAATTTACTCAAACAATGATATAACTTTTTCCTTATATCAGTCATGAGGTCATTTCAATATCTATTTATCCATTCATTATTCTCATATCATATTCTTTCCAAAAATATTTAAATAACTTTTCATGGTTACTGGTACCACATTATTATTGAAAACCATAATTAACCAATACATAGATATTCCAATATTCCAAAATACTATAAATGAGATTCCATGATACAATTTTGAAATCCCATTTCATAATCACTTAATCATTACACAACATCATTGTCATACTCAGCATCACAAATAGTGATTTCATATGACTCCCCTTTATCCTTTTCCTTAAGAGGTTTCTCATGTCGATCATCATTAACACTTGGATTAGGGCATTGATTAGAATAATGCCCCATTTCCTTGAACTTGAAGCATTGAATTGTCAATGGAGCGTTCCCTGTAGTCTTTTCTATATTCACGTCATTAGAAACCTTTTTCCCATTACATAACACTTAGCTGCTCGATAACCTTCTTTTCCACCCTTGATACATTTTCTATTACCTTTTAAACAAATCCCATCATGCTTATTTCTACATTTTTAAAATAAAGTAACATTCATCTTCTTTTTCACCATTGTTCTGAGATTTTTCCTTATACTCCATCTTTCATTCCATGTAAAAACCATGAGATGGATATGTAACACCAACTTCCAGTTCTACCTTGATCACACAACACACAATTTCTTAATAGATAGTAATGTCTCTTATAGCTAATGACCTTAGAAGACTTGGTTTTAAGAAACTGAAGAATTGATCAACTTTTCTTTCCGGTTGGATGATAAAGCTAGATGCATACCTTGTATGCCTTGTAATATTATATTCGTATATACCAACAGTTTAATCATCCTTTTTCTTTAGCTCAAGGAAATCCTTTTCCATCTTTTTTTGATGAATACGAGGGAAGTACTTATTGAATAATAGTTCTTGAACTCATCCCATTCCATTGATTCAATTTTATCTTGGGGCCTTGTATTCATAATTAGAGTCCACCACTGGTATTCTTCACCTTATAAATGATAAACAACCAGAATGAATTTTTCAGGTTCTGAACAACTATGTATGGAAAATATCTTTTCAATGGTACAGATCCATTATTCTGTTTCAAGTGGATCAGAAGACCCACTAAAATATGGTGGGTGTTGCCTCATGAAGGACTGAATAGAATATTGATCCCTTCTCTGCTCATATGAATGTCTAGAATGATTCATAGCTTGTGTATATATAGTAATAATATTTTTCATTCCATCTCCCATAACATTGGTTTGTTCAGAAGGACAATCATTGCATTTTCCATTTCATTTATCCACATGGTTCCTTCGGGATCCATCCATCGTCTAAAACCCAAAAATAATAGTGTGAGAGGAAAAAATTAGGATAGGGAAAAAACATAATAAAGGTGGAGTACCTTCAATATCTAACATCATAGGTCTAATTCTAACATTGTTACTATAATTTCAGGACTATAACATATACTTATACTTAACCTAAGGGACATCCCTAGACATACCTTAGAAATATCTCTAGGGATCTCACTATAGTTTCCGCATCCTAGTTTCCTAGGGTTAACTAAAACAATCCTCGGATACCAAATTTAGAGACCCAAAGCTTGATGTACATGGAAATTACATTACATTTTCGGTATACATAATATATAAAAAAATCCAACACTCAAGGATCGTAATTGTTTAGTGTCTTTGGAAACATGGAACATAATCTTCTAATCATGGTGAAAGATATTAAACATTTCTCATAAAGATCTTCCCCTTTTCTTTTCTTACCTAAAACCTTTCATTATATCATGGTGAAAAGAAAACATATAAAGGGTGAGATAAAATGCTCAGTAAGGGTAATCATGGAAAACATAAAACAAACCATATACATTTGAACATAAAAACATTACCATAATGTTTAATCCTCAAAATCTTGAGCAATGACATAAAACATGGAAGTAAATAAGGCATTGATCTTAATGGAACATCAATCATTATAAAATAGAATGCGAATAAAAAATGTAATTGTGGTATTCATTAAGCATGTGATATGATTTCTATAGTATCCAAGGAATTTCTTCCAAGAACATCATTGTGTACAAAGTCCCTTACTAAATCGAGTTCACTCCTCATTCCAGTCCTGTGTCACTGAACCAAATTAACTGGCCATTCCAGCCCTGTCTATCTCATGAGATATAAATCTTTACACAATGAATTGTAGGGATATATAGGTCTCACCCATATCCTATTGGAATCTTTCTTGCATGTTCCACAAAACAATCATAAATCCTTCATCATAACCCAATGAATAAAATGTGTTTCATAAACATCATCCCATCATAACATAATCCATATAAAAAATGGATATCATTTCATCATAAGAAAATTGAAACCATGTAAATCATAGAGACATTATAATTAAATCATACACATATGAAATAATGTCATCTTAGATGGAAAATGGTTTTGATAAAACACTTGAAATGAATTCTTGAGGTTAATATCATTTCTTTTTCAAAATAATTCTCTATTCACAAAATGCAATGAAATTATAAAATAAAAGGACTCTATTGAAAATAGTCATGAAATCTTATATATGAAGCTTTATGTATATAAGTCATTATGAACTCTTTAAAATCCGTTCACGTCGTATAAGTTTAAAAAACATTCTCCTCGTACTTTTACCAAAAACGTCAAAAAGTACTACATATGGTAAACAAAAGAAATATTCCTTCCATAACACAATGTAAAATTTAAAAAGGGGTAAAACTGAATTTAAAAATACATGGAATAATATTAAACACTTTTTGAAAACATTTTTATGGGAATGGATGAAAAATATAACCCAATAAGTATTTACGTATATGTAATCTCGGATAAAAATGAGATTGAAAAATTATCCCTTACATTATGTATGATATGATTTGAATGTATCTTAAACTCCTATATAATGATTTAAATAATGTCATTGACTTATTAAAGAATCATATAAATAGTAATGATATCATATATGGTTCACTTATGACTTTATATTACCTGTTGTTATGTAAATTCTATGTTAAAGCTGCGTTTTGGGTAAAATCATTTCACTTATCGTACGTGTTTCAATTTGTTGTTCTTGATATTATTAAATATATCCTGATTTACTTTATTCTAGAATTTAAAAGATGATTTATATATAATACATATTAATCATATAAAATATATATGATAGATCGATAAATGGAATGAAATACATCGTTCATGGAGACAGTACATCGTACACACATGAATGATGTTTTCGTTTATTTATTGAATTGAATGGAATTAAGTAAATGAAACATATATATACATAAATCCAGTATAATTATTATATAATATCTTCCATTTTTATTTATTATATATACTTTATAATCATACTTTTATGGTTAATCATGTAAAATGAATCTCATCCCATTCGTGGAGATGGTAGTCCGTACGTACGCACGAGCGATGATATCATTCCCATAATTACTGAATGGAATTGGAGTGGATGATATAATATCTCAAAATAATTATGATGTTATAATAACCATATATATTTATTCCTTACACCATTATACCCATCCATGTAAGGTGGTGGTGGAAAAACTGATCACACCACGACACGGAGACGGTATTCCGTATGTACGCACCCGCAATGATTTCTTTTTCCATAGGATAGATATAAGGTGAAATGGGGTTGTTTCATATTTATAATAAAATATCGTTATTTTAGTGATACAAATGTTATTACTTTATAATGAAACAACTAATTAAGAAGAGGGTGAGGAAGAAAGAAACATGAAAGAATCAATACAAGAGATTACCTCTTCTTCGACGCACCTCTTTAATGATTTCTCTTATGAGACTATAGTTGGTATTTTCAGAAGACCAAAACCTCCATAATTTTGATAGAGAAGTGGAGAAGATAAATGGGCTGGTTTTGGATGATCGTGAAGGCTCAAAGTGTTGTGAATAGGAGATGGAGGAGGTTCCCTTTTATAAGGGATGAGAGGGGCACCTTAGGAAACCTCAAAAATAATAATTTATAATAAATCAAACCCACTTACAAACCTCCAAAAATGACTCATATTAGAACTTTATATGATATAGTGTTGTAATATCATCAAAAAATAAAATCTAGACATGTTTGGAAATTATTTTAAACCTTATCAATTTGATTAATCCCTATTTAATTAATATAATCTTATTTGTGGTAATAATATTCTAAATTTTAAATTTTTATAAATATTTACTTATGTGTCGTGAATTATCCATAATTGGGTACTTTATGGAATTTTAGACCATATAAATTTTAATTTACTATTTTTAAATATTTATGTTCTTTATAATAAATTTAATAATATGTTATTTTTATAAAATAACAATAGTGTTAATTTTGAAACTATTCATTTATTTGAATTGAAATAAAATTCACAAAAAGGTTATATTCGAAAAAAAATATTTAATATATTCATAACATGTCATATTCTTCTACAAAATTTGTTGAGAACATTAATTTGTTCATATAATGTTAATTTTAATATTTATAAAACTATTTATTTGATATTTCTCTTAATAGAACAATTACTACGTCATTTTTGTATAATCATTAATTATAATTATTAGTTTCATAAAAATTAAAAATAAAATCCTCTGATGAATATAAATATAATAACATTCATGATAATATTTTTACTCGAATTTATCATCTTAAAATCAAAACATTTAAATTGATATATCTATTAACTTATGTAGGTGAAATCTTGGACATCATCTAAAATAAAATAATATAAATGTCCTATTCAGTTTTATAAGGCTCCAATGGACCAAAAATCGACCCTTGGATGATTATTGTATATATAATCGACCAATAATTTTTGGCCTAGTTTCTGGTTCTTTTGATTGGTATTTTTCTTTTAATAAAAACTATATTATTGAATTTTCACTAAATAAATAATTTCTTCATAATTAATGTATAACCTATTAAGGTAATTAAATATTCCATAAATATTAAAAATAAATTACCATGATAAATAAAAAAAGTTATATTTCAAATGAGTATCTATAATCGAATTTATATTCAATATAACCTCTTATTAAAAAAACCTTATTATTAATGTTTGAGTGAGACATATTTCACTTTCATTAAAATAAAATTAATTAAAGATATGAATCACATCCAAGTGGGTTCCAATGGATTCCATTTCAACCCAAATTTCCTTAGGAAGAAATATAATCTTCCAATTATATTATGACAAGTGTTAGAGTAATTGTATAATATTATTTTAACCCTTAATTAGCTAATTTTCCTTTAAATGTGGTAAATAAAATTTACCATATTTACTATTCATAATTAAAAGAAATAAAAATTATCCTATTAACATAATTTGGACCTAATAATTATTAATATGGAATCCATTTTTCCAAATTCAATACCCAGAAGTTACACTAATTAATTGAAAATTAATCCTTTTGTCGAACAAAAACGGGTTTTTGTTTAAAAATATTACAAAAGATTGAATTGATTTAACATACGAATTCAATGTTAAATTAAATCTAATGAAAAAAATTATATTAAATGGTAAAAAAATATTCTATTTATAATTTAATTTTTTTTACTATTATAGTTTAACCAGATAAATTATCTTGATGAAAACAGTTTTTTTTAAGTAAAATTTACTGTGTTTTTACTATTCCTCAAAATAAGATCGTTGTAAGAAAAATATCAAAACATTATCCAATGTAAATTTATATATCCTGATTCAAAATAAGAAGTTTATCCTGTAAAATATAACTTATAAAATTGTCAAAAATTATATTTAAAATGGGTGCGCCATCAATAGGCGTCAAAACTTCATTTTTTGATAAATACTTATTTTACACGAAATATTTATTTTGTTCCCCTACCATGTTCTAGAAAATTTGTAAGTTGAATAATAATGATATAAAATTCACAATGTAGTAAATAATATTCATAACGACATGTTCACAATAATATTATATTAATATATTGTTGTTAAGTGAAACTCGGTACTGCGTACTACACACGCAATTGAAGAAGGTTGTGATTGCTTGTAATGCAAGCCAAGTTAGGGCTGCATGCAGTGAAATTTCTCTTTGGTGTTGCGTATAACATGATTCAAAACATATTTCATTTATACATGGAAATACTTTATACATAATTTTGCGTTGAATAATTTCTTCAAAACGAACTTGAAATTGTGTTTAACACGAATCAAGAATTGTGATGCGTATACTGCATGTTAATACAGAGTTGCGTATAGTACAAGCTAATTTTGGTTTAGTGTACAATAGAAGACATCAAAAAAATTAAAAAAATAAATCTCATTAAATCTCAGGGTGTTACAAATCCTCTATGAGATTCAATTCCATCTAGTGGGAAACTATGATTTCCCCCTCCAGGAGGTCCTCCTCCCTAATCTACCCTCCATGGTGTTCTGATCAACACTCTGGTGTGACATCTTCACTTTATGAAACACACAATATTATTTATACTCTCATAGGGGATCATAATCAATCCATCTGATGATCCCCACATGGGGTCCACCTCATTGATATCCCCGTAGTGCGATCCAAATCAACCATCATGGTGTGAAACAATATCATCATACGACGCACCATAATGGTTTCATCCTCATTGATCATTATGATCCACTACTCTGATAAACCATCCATGTAGTCTATATTACTTATGTAATTATCTAATTCACCTTCATAAGTGCTCTGATATGTTTGATCTACCTACACAATATGTGAAACCCAAGGCATACCATTCATTAAAAATGGGATATCGAGGAAAACCTTGGAGACATGCCTATGGAATAAGATACCACCTGATTGATTTGGGATTCCTCAGGTTCCATGCCTTTCAGAAGCCATAATACAAAAAATAGTGCTTGTGACCAATGTTCCATTGCATAGAACTTCAATGACATTCCTGATGTTACCATATACTCTAACCGAATGTTTCTGCCCTTTCAAGACCCCATGGAAAATCAAAAGAGAAGAAAAATAATAAACCTGTATCCAAAATGATATGGTACTAGAAATGTGTTTCATGAACAACATATTAATCTATAAGGGAAACATGATGTAGCTGATGACTTCAATGGTATAATCCCTAGAAGGGGGGAGAAACAACCCATCATCACATTTCTGTCATGGAAAAGACATATCTAAAGATGTGATGAGTGCTAGCCACATTTGGAATGCGTGAACACATGGTCACAAGCATGTGATTCCACGTTAATTCACATGTCAACTATATAGAACATAGTTAACAATTCAACTATGAAACTACAAACCTATGAAAGGAGATATACTTATCGATACATTGATTAGGCATACCCTCTCCGTTTAACATTTTTTTGAGGGGGATAGATAAAAAAGTAAAAGAATCTATGTCATACCATTTATATAATGAAAAAATTGTATATATTTGAAATAGTGATAGCATATAACTAGGTCTATATAATAAATCTATTTTCAATAAATATTTTAATTGATTTAAAATAAATCATTTAATCTTTTTTTACCTAGTTTCAAAAAATCAATAAAAACCCAAATTTTATTCATAAAAAAATGGAAAATGTGTTTTGTGATCACTAATATTTCAATGAATATCAAAAGGGAAGATAAATATTTTATTCATTGGTAATTGAAATTTGTTTTTATACTTTTCAAAATAGGATGAAATTAAATTTGGAACCATTTATAGAAAGTATTTCAAAACCTACAAAATATTAAAAAACAATTATGATAGATATTTATGAAAAATAATTTATTGATTTTGATCCTAATATTTTCTTAACACTATACCAGTTAAAAAAATAAAAAATTAATTTGAGGAAATAACACATTTCTATTTGAGCGACACTCTTAGGATTCACTTAAATCCTATAATCAAGGATGTAAATTTCAACTAGAATATTTGAAGTATCTACGCACCTTAGTTTTCTAGTCAAAATTACCACATAATTAAAATTACTGCACTTAATTATTTTTTAACAAAAATTAAAATTATTCCAATGCCCCAAAAAATCAATAAATTTTAGTAAAATATCCAAATAAGTATATCATAGAATCTGACATCCTTAGATCATGATTTATAATAAATGTATGACCTGAAGACCAACTCTAATGTAGGATAATCCCCTTCTCACATTATAGAGTATCAACCGAATGGTTGTACAATCTATTATAGGAAGAGGACATTAATAAGGGAGACCCAAAATGTTTATTAATATAGTGATTACTTCACAAATTTTATAGAATAGTAATAATAAAAGATACCTTTTTAATTTTAAAATCAATCAGTGAAACTATGGATGAGTTCTAGGATCCTTTCAAGAAACCCTCTTAAAAATTAACCTGTCTGGAAATGGAAGAGAAAATTTCCTTGATTTAATCAACCATTATGTTCGAATAATGATTATTATATCCTAAAAACCACATCAAGTGGAGCCTAGATTGATAATTCACAAGTTGAATCAATAGGTTTTATCAAAACAATTTCACAGAACTCACATGAATTTATTATAATAGGTACATGTATAGGGGAATCCATGTGGTAAGAATATATGATTTATCATTTTTATTCAGAAAAAATTGATGATGAACTCTCTAAGATAGTTTGAAAAATTTCTGTGACAAATTAATGTAGAAAATAGTCTTCATTGCAATTATATTTATTACGTGTGTCGCATACATATTTTATTAACCCTCTTAATGATATTACAATGTTCAATGTAGCTTTGGAGCCTTCCAATGAACGAAATTCAAGATCAATAGTCCACATCAACCTCAAGCCTATAAATGATATATATTCCAAAAAAGAGTCATTTAATTCTACCCAATATAATACCAATCATTTCCCCCATTCTAGTAGTATAACCCCACCCCACCCCCAATATTTCCAACTATACTTGTGAACTCATGATTAACTACAACAAGCCTTTCAACCACAAACCTTCCATCAGAAAACATGAATGCATTCTTACAGTTCCGCAGTACCACTAGATGTGAAATAGGTAAAATGCATAGTTATTATTTTTTAGGATAATATAGAAATGATAACCTATCCAGAATACTATTTTATTGAATTTATGACAACAAATACATAGAAAATACCCACATAAGAAATTATAAATTATAAATTTCATAATAGAATGACGACAAAAAATAAGTGTAAAAGATGTAAATCAAGAAAATGAAAATATTTAGGATGAATATAATATGCTATATAATGATCAAAACATACATATAAAAGGGGTCCACAATAATGGAATAATAAGAATTAATTTTAGAAATAACATGCCAAAAAAACTCAGAAACAAAAATGGGGGAAAATGAATATCCATGAACCATTCACTTGGGTTTTAGAGGATTTAATTAATGTAGATGATGTGTGTCTTCTATAGGAAAATTCATAAATCTTACCTAAAATATGATATTAATAACACACTCCACGTGGAAATCAAAAAACATCCCAAACATTCAATTTTATTTAATGTTATATGTTTTAATAAAAGGAGATTGGAGGGAAATTATAATATCAATTTTGGATGAATTTTATTTTACTAATCACATGACCATTAACAATAATGTTTCATGATCATGGGGAATTTCTATTATATACAATATTGGATCATGAAATTTTTCTAATGGATTTTATGATTTCTCTACCTCAATTAATAATTTTCCTCACTATGTATATTTATCCATATAAATCAGAGTACTAGCGAATACTTGTGTGGTGGTATTTCTGGAAAATAGAACCACCATGTACCTAGATATAATTGTATAAGTTATATTCATAACTCTAAGAGGAAATATCTATACATAAAACTACATTTACCTTACTATAGAAGAAGACTGAACATGGGTACCCTCTCATATCATTCATTGGGGAACATTTCTGTAGATCGATAAAATGATTGTCAATTTTAATGAAGGAACACTCACAATTGAATAGGGATATAGGGAAATACAATTTAACATTCTGTATGTGATGAAGCATCATACATGTAGACAATAAAATTATGAATTATCCAATGAAGAAGATATTCCAAGAATTTAATATTAATATATTCTTCAAGAATAGATATCATAAGGAGTGAATTTTCCATTTGAGAATAACTATACTCAATAACTTATGAATCCTAATTTCATGTGATAAGAATACTTTTCTCATAATTATTTAAGTAATATACTAAAATAAACTATAATGATACGATATATAGAAGACCTATAAGTACGTAAAATCAACTCAATATCATCGCTTGAATGACCCCACACTTATTATGTTAAAACCACCATCCTTTTTTTAAAAAATAATACTACATTATGCATTGGTAGGAGTGGATACTCATGAGGGGGGTGAATTTAGTTCCAATTAAAATTTCTGTTAAAATATTATCTATTTAAAATCCCCCGATTTTTAAAATAATTTAAACTGTAGTGAATTTATACATATTGTAAATGTTCACTTAGCTTCTCAAAGACTGATTAGGTCTCAGTTAAGTTAACCACACAATCAAACTAACTTTTGAAACTAACCTACTGATTTACAATAAGTTTAAACACATGCTAATTTAACTATAAAAGTAGCTTTAAAAGAGTTTTGTATTTCAAAGTAATAGAAGTAGAATAAATAATATATATGTAGTATACTTTAAACATAAAATAAAGATGCACAGAAGATATAAGAAGAGGTTTAGTCTCAAGCCAAGACTTAGTCCCTTCAAATTTATATAAATTTGATCCACAAACTAGATCGGGGTTAACAACAGTTTACAAAACTGTCTAGGACATGCAGGGACCTCTACCATTTTTATACGTGGGAAACAAAACAAAGACCAGGCCACACAAGGACCTCATCCACATTTGACGTTGTTAAACAAGAGTTAAGAGTTTTGGAGAGAGGATTTGATATCCTCCAGTTCAATACAAGAGACAGTGTGTGTGTATAAGATATACAGTGTACACCACACTGCTCGAAAGTTAATAAGTAAATCACTCAGAGAAGATATATAAGATTTTAGAAAGCTCTAGTGATTATCAATGCAGCTCTGGACTCGTTGGATTCAGCCGGAATGCATCTGAGTCCTTCTCTGGTTTTTCTGAAGAAAAACAGAGTGTCGTAGTTCAGCTTGTCTTCTACAAGAGTGAGAAGGATCTCTTGATTCGCCGTGTGTTCTTCAGTAGTATTGGATTTCATTCATGAGAGTTCTTTGAAAGGTTTTAAATCACTTTCTTTCTCGAGATTGTTCATCTTGATGTATATTCACACTTTTACTCCAAACTGCTTTCTCACTTGCTTCACTTTCTTTCTTGCATGTGTACTTCATCTCAAACTTCCTTATATTCCACAAATTCTGGCAGTAGGAATGATTCACTTTTCATAGGTTCGAGATATGGTTTCCTGACATGCCAAAAATTATCATTAAATAATATTAATTGCATTAAAAACATCAAATATGACTGTTAGAAATATTTAAATAATATTGGCAAAAAGTTAAGAAACTTTGTCATAGTGATTATGTAAACGGTGTCTTCTTCATTGTATAGTCTTCACAGTATGAGCTACTCGGTATGAACTTCACGGTAGGAGCTTCACAGTATGTCCATTTCATGGTGTCTAGCTCATGGTGTCAGGCTTATGGTTTTTCCTTCACGGTGTCTGGGTCACAGTGAGTCCTTCACAGTGTCTGGTTCACGGTGTCTGGGTCACGGTGTCTGGGTCACGGTGTCTGGGTCACAGTGAGTCGTTCATGGTGTCTGGTTCACGGTGTCTGTTTCACGGTGTCTTGGTCACAGTGAGTCCTTCACGGTGTCTGATTCACGGTGTCTGGGCCACGGTGTGTGGTTCACGGTGTCTGGGTCACGCTGTCTTGGTCATGGTGAGTCCTTCATGGTGTTTGGTTCATGGTGTCTGGGTTACGGTGAGTCCTTCACTTAGACAAATATCTGTATTTCGACTTAGACAGTAATATGCAGAATATGGAATAAGTTTAACCATTAGAGAGTAAGATAAATTGAAACATAAATATAAATTCATGATAATATATGTGAGATTTGTGATCATGCATAAGACTTGTAAATAATAATGAGAGTAATTAACATCCATAATATTTGATATCATTAAAACGTGATGTGCAATTATAATTGACATTGAAGAGCATTAGCAAGTTGTTCAATGAAGATTGAGATTAATTAACAGTAATAGGATCTATGATCATTAAAACATGATTAACACATGAGGAGTCCAACAATATCCCCCCTGTTGATGATCAAAAATAATATATAGTCAAAATATAAATGAAATGTAACATTCAAGAAAAATTAAAGAAACTAGCATAGAGAATAGCAGAAATCATTATTATACTGACACATGTAGTTTTTATACCTCTTTTATACTTGTAGTTTTCTCCCCCTTTTGGGATTATCAAAAATTAGATTAAATGAAATGAAACAATGGAGTCTTCATTAAAAAAAGTTTCATAATAGATCATACAAGAGAAATACAAACAGTATACATGAAATGACATCCCATCATAAAGAAATCAGTCCCTTGATTCTTCAGGGATCCACCTTGTCTTTGTGTTTATCCGTAGCAGGAGATGGTGCCGATGTAGAAAAAGGCATAGATGTGGTAGACAAAGAGGGTAAGGGTATACCTTCAAAAATAGATGGAGCCAAAGTCGGGGAAGTAGAGGATCTAGGCTGTGGTTGGTCATGAAAGACTGGCTAAATCTGAGAATGTGCTTGGCTATTGTCATGGAAGTTGAGGCTAAGGTAGGTAGTCTAGGTCTAATGGGTGCAGCAGCTGGGGCAACTATAGCAGTACTCTTCACATGAAGATACATCTTCAAGAGATTGATGAAATTAGTAATGATTTCACCACCTTATTTCATAGCCTTTTCAAAATCATCCATATTATCCATAAATCTATCCAACAATCTTGTGAACTCTGTATGTTTCTGAACATGAGTTTTAAAAGCTTGAGTCCCCAGAGGATTCACAGATTTTCCACAAGAAATCTAAAGTGATCTGCCATATCACTTTTAGAGAAAATTCAGGATAGATACATATCTATTTTCTTGGTGATATCTTGGTGAGAATCATTGGCTATCTTAGAATGAATCCTAACCAAGTCCAATGCTCTATCACTATTCTTAACCACTTCTGACAAGGAATATAGATCAAATCCACTGAAGGCACTCTGATGTTTTTCCTTGATTATGGATCTCAGTAGAGAATCATCCAATGAAGATGTGGAGGTCTGACCAGAAGCAGGAGAAGCCTTGATAGCTTCAGTTAGAACGTTGAGCTGTTTCAGATCTTTTTGCAGGCATCTAGTGTAATCATCTGTAATCTTATTCAGATTTTATACAAGCTCCCTCATGAGTTCCAGCATTTTGGTGTGTCTTTTTCCAATCTTCTCATCAAAAGAAAGTACATATGGATGAACTTGAGACACAATTTCCCTAGAAAGTAGGGAATCAGATGGCTCAGGAGAAGTAGCAACTGGTGTAGGGGCAGAAACAGGAGCATGAACTGATCTCAAAGATAACTCATTCTGCAAGTTTGCTTCCATATTTTTCAGAATTTCAACATTAGCACTCATCAGATTATTCTCAACTCTGACTTCTTTAATTTCTCGGATCATCCTTGGCTGAATATGCAAGATAATATTTTCGAAGAGAATTGATTAATCTTCTTGACTTAACTGAGTCATTGGATGAGGTTGAGTGGATAAGATCTTGTCAACTCCAACTAACAGAGTCTCCCCAAAAACATTCAGATCATCTTTAGTCACAAAAAAGTGATGCTCAGGTACGGGTGTAGGTAGAGACAGAGTTTCAGATTCTGGTTGAGGTTCAGAGTCATCTTCAGACTCAAATTCTGATTCAGATTGAGGTTGGGGCTCTGGTTCTAGTTCTGGATGATCTATAGACTTCAGTTGAAACAGAGAATAAAGATCCATTCCAGTTGTAGTCACTTTCTGTGACTCATTTACATCATAAAATCTTGGTTATTCGTACCGAGTGTACACAGAATATGTGACAGTAGGTTGTGAAGCTTCAACAGATCCAGCTTCCATAAACTCAAGGTTTTGAGGTTCCTCCCCCTCAAATTGAGCTTCCCTTTCAGATTCTTGAGGCTCAGGAACATGATCAAGATCCACAGGATCATCTCTAATCTCTTCAGAAAACTCTTGATTTTCCAGATGAAGGGAAATTTTCATCCTCTCTTCAGTAGAGGGAATAATCTCATGAACCAATTGTTCCACTTGTTGAGCTTCTAGACATGCTTTTTTCTCAAAAGAATGATCCTCTTCAACAGGATCTGCCTCGAAGGTTGCTTGCTATTCTGAATCAGGAAAAACCAATTTTCTTACAATATTAGGACGACCTTCTAGATTGACATCCACACTAGAAGCAGGAGATTCCTCTTCTCTCAAACAACATCAACTTCCTCTCCTTGAGGTATTTAAGCAGCGATAACAGTAGGGACAACCGTCCTTTATTTTTCAACAGGATCTGTTTCCATTGGAGGTCTTCTATCTATTTCTATAGGAGATACTTCAGCTGTTACTTCATCTTCTTCTTCTTCTGAGACTCAGCCACTTCATCTAGTTCAAAATCGGGATCAGATATATTTTTAGGCCTTCTTGGATAGTCAACAGGATTACATTTTTTATACAATTTATCATTATACCCAACCCACTGGTTCTTCTAGGGGTTCTAACTAATAGTCATCCTTCTTATGATAGACATGGATAGGTAGAAATCAATGTCCTATAACTTTTCTTCATTTGGTCCAACCATCCCTTTTGCAACTAACATAGCTAATATCATCCTTGAGTAAAACAAGGATGTGGATTTGGAATAGACCTTGATCAGCTCACATGTATTGTTAATGACATAATTGAATAGATTGATCTTATGGAGATTCTTCAACAGGTGAATCAGGAACACATCATGATACATCATTACAGCAAAATATCCTTTTCTCGGGATAATCAAATTCTGAACAAACTTGAACAGATGTCTAGTCTCCCCATCTAATTCAGCACCTATGTCCCTTTGCTTGGTGCCATTTCCAGTCAGGATTTCCAAATCATTTTCCAGGTCAAAAATGTCGGTTGTTGGAGGAGGGTCTCTCTGGTAATCCTAAAAAACTCCTTCATGTGGAATCCCTAGGCATGGAGCCCACATCCTCAAAGAGAAAGAGCACTTCTGACCATTTATCCATCTTTTCACCATAATTCTTTCTCCAAATCAAAGGAAAACATCACATACTGATAGAATTGGGATACCAATCTCGGGTAAATCGGTCTATTCTGTCCAGTGAACCATTCAATCCATCCTTGTTATCTTAAAAATTTCAAAACAAATGATCTGCTAGACAGCAACCATTCAGGGAAAACCTCTTTTTTAGGTACAACTATATGGCTTACCAGGTTTGGTTTTAGAGGTCCATCGAGAGCTATCCTCGGTATCTTCTTCTGTTTCTTAGAGCGGCGCTTCTCAGACGAAGGTGAATATGGATGATTCATCCTAGGCATCCACTGAAGGTTCAGGCGAGAGGGAAGAGAAGGTTCGGGAGAGAGTTTGGGTAAGGAATCAAATGAAACCTTTATGTTTTATCATTTGGGAATGTCAAACGTCATAAAAACAAAAATTCAAGAAATGAAATAGAGGTGAAATAAAAATTACAGATATACGGTTTAAAATAAGAATATAAATAATCGTCACTGTGAGACTGTGATTAGGCATTACAGTGTGATGAAAAACAGTCATCACAATGATACAGTGAGTTGACAGACTGTGAGAAAAATGTATTGATGGTGAGACTGTGAGCATTAAACAGTTACTTAGAAATAGTGAGTATGAATCCGTAAAGTAAATTATAGTAAAGTATTAAACATTAAGATCATCAAGATATTTACTTATTATTAATCATACCAAGATCATGTATGATGTATTCTAATCTTTCATAATTTAATGGTTTAGTGAATATGTCAGCAAGTTGATATTTAGAACCAATGAATTCCAAAGTGATATCACATTTTTGATAATGATCCCTCAAAAATTGATGTCTTACATCAATTTGTTTTGTACTAGAATGAGAAAAAGGATTATTAGAAATATTAATATCACTTGGGTTGTCACAATTTATTGGGACATGTCTGAATTGATATCCATAGTCTAGTAATGTGTGTTTCATCCACAAAATTTGTGCATAACAATTTCCATCAGCTATGTATTCATCTTCTGTAGTAGATAATGAAACCAAATTTTGTTTCTTACTACACCATGATACTAGTGACTTGCCTAAAAGGTGACATGTTCTAGAGGAGCTTTTCTTATCTTACTTGCATCCAGCAAAATTTGCATCAGAATAACTAACTAATTAAAATGATTGTCCTTTGGGATAGAACAGTCCTAAATTGGGAGTATGCTTGAGGTATTTGAAAATTCTCTTTATAGAATTTAAATGTGACTCTTTAGGGTTTTCTTGAAAATGAGCACACATACACACACTAAACATAATATCAGGATGACTAGCAGTCAGGTAGAGTAGACTTCCAATCATTCCTCTATAAGTGGTTTGATCAACAGATTTACCATCTTCATCAAGATCCATCTTACATGTGGTAATCATGGGAGTGTCACTGCATTTTGTATATCCAATCCAAAACGTTTTAAAAGATCTATAGTATATTTACTTTGAGTTAAAATAATTCCGTCATCATTTTGAAAGATTTAAAATCCAAAAAAGAATTTAAGTTCACCCATTAAACTCATTCCATATTCATTTTGTATCATTTTAGAAAAATCAGTACATAATGTAGTTTTTGAAGATCCAAAAATAATATCATCTACATATATTTGTACAACTAAATCATCTTTAGAAATTTGTTTTATAAACAGAGTAGGATCATCTATTCTTTTTGTAAAACCGTTGTAAATTAGAAAAGTAATTAATCTATCATACCAAGCTCTTGGTGATTTCATTAAACCATATAAAGATTTTGATAATTTGAAAATATGATTTGGAAAATGAGGGTTTGAAAATCCAGGTGGTTGTTCAACAAAAAAATCCTCAGAAATATATCCATTCAAGAATGCACTCTTCACATCCATTTGATATAGTTTTAAATTTAGATGTACAACATAAGAAAGTAAAATCCTAATAGCTTATAATCTTGCTACTGGAGAAAAAGTCTCATCATAGTCAATACCTTCTTCTTAACTATATCCTTATGCAACTAGCCTAGATTTATTTATAACTATGTTTCCAGATTCATTTACTTTATTTCTAAACACCCATTTAGTGCCTATTGTGAATGTGTCCTTAGGACATTCAAAAAGATTCCAAACATTATTTCTTTCAAATTGATTGAGTTATTCATGCATAGAAATTACCCAAAATTCATCATTAATAGCATCATCAATGTTTTTAGGTTCAATCTATGACATGAAGGCTGGATGTTCAACCTGATTTCTAAGAGAATCTCTAATCTGTGTCCCTCTATGAAGATTTCCTACGACAAAATCTAAAGGATGATTCTTTGGAATTCTAGTTGATCTAGTAAATGTAGGGATAGAATCTTCAGGTTCTTCTATAGGTTCGGGCTCATTAGAGTCAGATTCTTGAATAAGTCCTAAACTGGCTGTCTTTATATCTGATTCATTAGATTTGTCATTAAGGTCCAGAACAAATAAATCTTCTTCATGATTTTTAAGAGAGGTTTTAGGCTCATGTGGATCAATTTCATCAATCTTAATGTGAACAGACTCTTCCACACTCTTGGTTATTTTGTGGAAAACTCTATAAGCCTTGCTGGTTAAAGAATATCCTAAAAAGATTCCTTCATCACTCTTAGAAGAAAACTTATCAAGACTATCTTTTTTATTAAGAATAAAGACATTGTAGACAAGGACTCCAAAGTAACTAACATTAGGTTTTCTATTGTTCCACAACTCATATGGGGTCTTCTTAAAGAAGGTCTAATTAAGACTCTATTAATAATATAACAAGTTATATTCACAACTTCATCCCAAAAGTAAATAGGCAGGTCATATTCATTAAGCATAGTTCTTGCAATTTCTTGAAGGGTTTTATTTCTTCTTTATACTACACCATTCTACTGAGGTGTCCTAGGAGCAGAAAAGTTATGAATATAGCCATTATGTTAGCAATAGGATTCAAACTCGGGATTTTCAAACTCACAGCCATGATCACTTCTTAGAGTTTTAATCATAAGTCCACTTTGATTTTCTACATATTTGGAGTACATAACAAAGTAAGAACAAGTTTCACTTTTGTGAGCTAAGAAGTATACCTAAGTGTATCTAGAAATTTCATCTACTAGGACATAGAGATAGTGCTTCCAATTTAATCTATAAACTCTAGATGGTCCAAACAAATTCATGTGAACCAACTTGAGAGGTTGAGAAGTTGAAACATCATTCATTGATTTAAACGAAACCTTATGTTTCTTTCCCTTATGACAGGGATTAAAAACTTTGTCATTTGAAAACTCATGTTTAGGTAGGTCTCTAACTAATTTCTTCCTAGTTAGTTTTCTAAGTGACTGTATATTTCAGTGTCCTAATCTTCTATTCCATAACCAAGATTCTTTTTGAAAAGAATTTAAATAGGTTACATTTTTCTTGGCTAAAGAATTTAAATCAATTGCATAAACATTTTCATTTTTTAGAGTTGAAAATACTAAAAAAATTTATAATTAAAGACATTAGAAGAATAATTTTCAAATTTGACATTAAAACCATCATCATATAATTGAGAAATATATAACAGATTATATTTGTGTCCATGAAAAAATAAATCATTATAAATTAAAACTGAATCAGTGTTAAAAATTTGTCATAGGCAGATGATCTTTCATTTAGAATTATCACCAATGGTGACAAGAACTCCATCAACCTTTATTAAACTCTTGAATAATGAGTAATCCCCAGACAAATGTCAAAAAAATCCACTGTCCAAATACCTTGTCTTCTTGTGGGAACTCTTCAAGAAGGTTTCTTACAAAATAGATTTAGATAGGAAATGATTTTGGTACCCAAATCTTCATGGGTCCAGACAGGTTATAAATCAATGATTTTGGTAACGAAATTTGTCTTATGGGTATCATAAAATTTACATAATCAATATATTTTTAAAGATAAACTCTATTTGATTTAAAATATGTGAATAACTAGTTGAAAAATATGAATGTCTAGAACTAGAACTAGCAGTATTCTGTCCAGATTTATGAATAAATCATTTCTTAGTAAACTGTCTCTGTCCAGGTTTGTAACTTATTCCAGTAGTGTATTTTGGTGCAACCTGCTTTCCTAGAATTTGAGTTAGTGTAACTTTTCCATTTTTGAACTTCTCTAAGACTTTTTTATGTTTCTCATTAGACATTTTCAGTTCAGTGTTCTCCTTTATCAGTTGATCATTTTTCACTTTTTCAATAGTAAGTTCGGTTTTAACAATAGTAGTGAGAGCATGTTGTTTCTTTAATGATTTGTATTTATCATTAATTTCATTGCATGTATCTTATAGCATGTTACAATATTCAAATAATTCTTCACTAGTCATGTATTCAGAATCAGAATCAGATTCTGTATCATCTACAAGATAATATGAATTTAAAACAGGAGTATCTGAGGTTACCTCTGGTGTGTTTTTCATGTAACACATGTTTGCATGATTTATTTCAGAATCATACATTTCAGATTCACTTGTGCTGACTTTAGAAGCACTCTAGGTAGCCTTCATAGCTTTTTTGTTCTTACTATCCTTGTAATCATATTTCTTATTGAATTTTAGCTTTCGGCAGTCTGCTTTAATGTGTCCTTTCCTTTTGCACTCATAGAATACAACTTCATCAAATTTATCTGGCTTTTTCCAATCCTTCTTCCAATGTCCGTTATTGTCATACATTCCTTTGTAATTTGATTTTCTGAAATATTTCTTCTTCCTATAAAATTTCATAAACCTTCTAGATATCTGAGCTATTTCATCATCACTATCAGAATCTGAATTTTCACTTGTTGAATTGTCAATTTGAATTTGAGGTTATTCATTGTCCTTACTCATTGAAGCAGTAGTCTTGAAAGCCACTGATTTTATCTTAGGTTCATCGTCTTCCTCTTTATTTACCATGAGTTCATTCTCATACATCATAAACTTAAAAATGAGTTATTTGAAATGTACAGAAGCAATGACACATGACTCACTGATTGAAACAGATGTACCTCTCCATCAGTTGGTAAACATCTCAAGATTCTCATAATTTTTCCTTTGTTGGAACAACCTTTCCAAGTGAATTCAATGTATTGACTATCTCATTAAACTTGAGATACATATCATAAAGAAGTTCATTATTCTTCATTTTAACATTATCATATTTAATAGTATATGTTTTTAATCTCATTTCTCAAAAATTGGTTTTCCTTCATGAGAAACACCCAAAGTGTCCCAAATTTCAAAAGTAGTTTTACAAGCAGAAATTATATTAAACTTTTCATCTCCTAAAGCACATTACATGGAATTCATGGCTTTAGTATTATTATTGTAGGCAGTATTTGTAGGTTCATCCCAAGTTATTCTTTCAGTTTCTAGAATTTTATATTGAGATTCTATAGTAGTCTAGATATTAAAACCCATGCTATCTAAATGAATTTTAATTTTATGTTTCCACTGAATATAATTTGTACCATTGAATAAAGGTGGGCTATTAGTAGAATAACCCTCTAGTCTATTTTCCATAGCTAGATTTTAGACTGATAATTTAATGAGATAAAATTTAGAACTAACAAAATTTAAGATCATTAAAGATGCAACTAAAATCACAGTTGAAAAACAGAGTATTTCAAAAATCCTTAAACAAAAAACAAATCCTCTGATAAAATTTAGAACTAACATAAATTTATGATCTTTAATGATACAACTAAAATCATAGTTGAAAAATAGAGTATTTCAAAAATCCTTAAACAAAAAAAATCCTCTGATAACAGATGTTGGTCAGAGTGGATACTCAAGAAGGTGGTGAATTGAGTTCTAATTAAAATTTCTGTTAAAATGTTGTCTATTTAAAATCCCCTAATTTATAAAATAAGTTAAACTGTAGTGAATTCATACAGATTGTAAATGTTCACTTAGATTCTCAAAGATTGATTAGGTCTTAGTTAAATTAACCACAAGATCAAACTAACTTTTGAAACTAAACTACCGATTTACAATATGGGTAAACAATTTCTAATTATCTATCAAAGTATCTTTAAAATAGTTTTGTATTTCAAAGTAAAAGCAGCAGAATAAATAATATATATGTAGTATAAATTAAAATTAAACTAAATATGAACAACAGATATAACAAGAGGTTAAGTCTCAATCCGAGACTTAGATCTCTCAAATTTATATAAATTTGATCCACACCCTGGATCGAGGTTAACACCAGTTTACAGAACTGTCCAGGCCCTGTAGGGACCTCTTCTACTGTTCCACATGGGAAACAATACAAATACCAAGCCACAGAAGGACCTCTTCCACAATTGACATGGGTAAACAAGAGGTAAGAGTTTTGGAGTGAGGATTTCATATCCTCAAGTTCAATATAGGATACATTTTGTGTATAAGATATACAGTGTACGCCACACTACTTGAAAGTTAATAAATAAATCACTCTTAGAAGATAGATAAGGGTTTAGAAAGATCTAGTGATTATCAGTGCAGATCTGGACTTGTTGGATTCAGTAAGAATTCTTCTGTGTCCTTCTCTTGTTTTTCTGTTGAAAAACAGAGTGTCGTACTTCAGCATGTCTTCTACAGGAGTGAGAAAGATATCTTGATTTTTTGTGTGTTCTTCAGTAGTATTGGATTTCATCCATGAGAGTTCTTTGAAAGGTTTTCCATCACTTTCTTGATTGGGAGGGTTATTCTTGATTTATATTCACACTTTCACCCCACACTGCTTTCTCGGTTGCTTCACTTTCTTGCTTGCACATGTACTGCATCTCAAACATCCTTATATTCCGCAAATTCTAGTAGTATGAGTGATTAAATTTTCATAGGTATGAGATATGGTTTCCTAACATGCCAACAATTAGCATTAAAAAATATTAATTTCATTAAAAACATAAAATATGACCATTAACATTATTTAAATAATATTGAAAAAAAGTTAAGAAATGTTGCCACGGTGATTATGTAAATGGTGTCTTCTTCACGGTATAGTATTCACTGTATGAGCTTCACGGTATCATCTTCACGGTATGAGCTTCATGGTATTTCTATGTCACGGTGTCTAGCGCACGGTGTCTAGCTCACGGTTTATCCTTCACGGTGTCTGGGGCATAGTGAGTCCTTCACGGTGTCTTGTTCACCGTGTCTGGGTCACGGTGTCAGGGTCATGATGAGTCCTTCACAGTGTCTGGTTCACGGTGTTTTGTTTATGGTGTATGGGTCACGGTGAGTCCTTAAAGGTGTCCGATACACAGTGTCTTGGTTACGGTGTGTGCTTCACGGTGTCTGGGTCACGGTGTCTGGGTCACGGTGAGTCCTTCACGGTGTCTGGTTCACTGTGTTTGTGTTACGGTGAGTCCTTCACTTAGACAAATATATGTATTTGGAATTAGAAAGTAATATGAAAAATATGGATTAAGTTTAATCATTAGAGAGTAAGAGAACATGAAATATAAATATAAAGGCTTGATAATATATGTGAGATTTGTGATCATGCATTAGACTTGTAAATAATAAAGAGAGTAATTAACATCCATAAGATTTGTTATCATTAAAACAAAATGCACAATTATTATTGAGATTGAAGAGCATTAGCAAGATCTGCAATGAAGATTGAGATTAATTAACAGTAATAGGATTTGTGATCATTAAAACATTATTAACACATGAGGAGTCCAAAATTATATATAGAGATATTAATCCTGTCACCATTGCTAATAGTTCATCTATGACCCCTGAACAATATCTGACTAGCCTTCTCAAAATAATATCCAAGCTACTGGCTGGATTATAAGAGATACATAGGGATTAATTCCAAAGTATGGTCTTATATAATTATTTTAAGAGGTTATTATAGAATAGTGAGGAAACACCAATGAATACATAATCCCATAATCATGTTTTTTGTTAAGAAATAAGTAGAAAAAGTACATATAGCTTGCATCATTTACTCAATCTCAGTTTAATTTTTTTATACCCATTTCATGTGGTTCCCCAGAAAACTAGTCTAATTTTTTTCAAGAATGATACAAATAAGGTAATCCCCATGGGAGTACATAAAAACTCAAGATATTGTATTGATTGTGAGAAGATGAATATATTAAACACAAATGAAATATTTCATGATATATTGATCGATCAAATTTCTGAATGTTTTGTAGAATATAATCAAATTTCATTTTTTGATGGTTTCTCAATGTACTACTGTGTACCAATTAATGAATAAGTCATGTAGAAAATGATATTCACTAATATACTTGTACGATTCACATTCAAGTTGAAACTATTTGGGCTACTCAAGGCCCAAGGTATATTTCAGAAGTGTGTGGTGAGTATCTTAACAAATCATATTATAAGATTCCAAGAGTTATTTGATGATTTTTATAGAATTATTACTATCATTTCATATGAAATTAGGATTAAATTTTGAAAATGTTATTTTAGAATAATATTGTTTAAAAAAATTAAAAAAATCATTTCATGGATGATGAATGAATATATTGATGCCATATAATCTGAAAGATAGAGAATGATGTGGATAATTTAAATGATAATGTAATAATATCATTACCAAATTCGATAAGTATTATGCATGTGAAATCATTTCAGTCATTTAGGTTCCTAATAAATTTTTATAAAACATTGCATTAATATTTCAATTCCTATATAATGATTAATATTATTTTGTTGATCTAATTAATTTGGATTATGAAGGTGGGAAATCGTTCAATGATTTGAAACAATGGTTTATTAAAAAACCTATAATGTTACCACCGAACTGGGAACATCCTTTTCTGATTCTTTATATGTCATTAAATCATGATGTGATGACATTATTATTAAAAATAATTGACTTTAAGAATCATGTCATCAGCTACATGTCATGGAAATTTGATGAATGTCAGATAAATTTCACCAATACATAAATGTAGTTTCACCTAGTCCTCATCACTCAAGATAAATTCATATAATTCCTACAAGGACCAACTGTTGTTTTTATGATCTTGTAGCTCTATGGTATCTAATAAATATGTATTATCCTAATCCATTACTATTGCGATAGATGATCTCTCATAATAGTATTAACTATACATCACGGAAAAAAGGTAACTAAAATTGAATTGTCTTATCATCTTTATAGACTACCTCACACTGCCGAAGTAGATATTCTATGTCCAAATCCACCCAATGATCAACTTCCAAATAGTAAATATTACATCTGGGAAAGTAGTTTTCATGGGTATTCCTAAATTTTATATTATTTAGTCACATCTCTTGTACCATCTCATTAAAATTCTCATTAATAGTAAATACAGAAATATGAATCACTATTTATTATTTTCAAAAACTCATTCATCACAATGATTATCAATGATCAATTAATTAAAAGATTATTACTTGAATTGGTAATTAAAGAAGTTCATAATACAGTAGTATATTAACTCTTATGGTAAATTGTGATTACCATTTGATTTATATATAAATATTAGAATCTATATTTTATTGGCATGTATATTTTACAATGTATATGAGTTTATAAGCAATTTCATAAATTTATTTTTATAAAAAAATCAAAATATTATATGAAAATAGCCAAAAAAACCAATTAACATATGAGAATGTTTCAAATTTTGTGGTATTCACATCATTATACCATTTCTAATTTCACTTGGTTGTTCATATATTCTAATTTATTTATTTATATTTCAATATGGGTGAATGAAAATCCAAACAAGTCTGATAAGAAATATTTTTATGTGATTTTTTAGTACTAAATTATTATGCGGGTTTTTAATACCAGAATCCATCATTAGAGATCATGGAAACTGATTCTATAATAGTAAAATGGATACATTTATGAATGGTATGGGGTGAATAAATAAATATATACCCATAACATAAACAAAAAATGTCTCTATAAAGTATATTTCAGTAGTTATATCATAGTAATTCTTGAAATTATGGAAACTCCTTATATTAATTGATAGAGGAAAATTCGGGAGCCTTCCCTATTTGAAAATATGGGTGCCTATAAGAAACCCATTAGAATGAGCTCCTACCGATTGATTTATTGGATGATCTACCAAATCCCAATGGAATTATAAAATAAAGCCTATTAGGTTGTGTAGAAGATGAATCTTTAACGTAATATATTTGGTAATGAGGGGATATTATAACTATAAGAGCTAATATAAATGAGGAAAGATGATTGTTAAAATTATATTATTTACACAATAAAAACAATAATTGGTCATTATAATATTTTTCAACCTAGAACATTAAACCATTGAGATAATGTGATGTTATATTACCCTAGAACAAAAACTGATAACTTCTTAACACCATACATGGTTGTAATATTTTTTCAATATTATTCATGTATTATTTTTTTGTGTAATGAATATTATAAATGATGCTGGAGGAAACACAATTAAAATTAATGGGCGGATGTGGATGATGTACCCTAGGATGATACATCAATAAAAAGTTGTATATGTTATATTACTTCAATGAAATTATCAATGTATACAATGTAGGTTGCACCTTTCTATGTGTTTTTATTAAAATAATTAAATCCCTTATAAATATACTAAAATAAATGATTACTTTAAATTTATAGTAGACTCTTCATAAACAAAATGTCAGGTATGACATATTATTTTCTATTATTTATTTAAATAAAATTTCATTTATTGAGTCAAGGAAATGAAAAGAAACAATTTTTTTTAAGATGATACTTTTTTTTCTACTTTATTCAACTCTTCCCCTATGTCCTATCTATGCATGATCGAAACTGAATACACTACCACTTATTATATTTATATTATGTTCTGTAATGATTTTTATTCAAGGAAGTAAAATAAAATAGAAAATTGGAGTAGAATTCACATAGAGAAACAAGAATACACATCATAAAAGTGGATGTCGTAATTTATAAAGGATATTTTTAAATTAGAAATGAAAAAAATAATTTCATAAAAAATAATTCCAGTCAATTTAAGGAATAAAAAGAAACAATATTCTCTGGAATATAGCTTAAGTAAGAATACATATGAAACCCAACTAATGTATAATTACTATTTTTTTCTATTTCACTCAACAAAATTAACAATATATATATATATATATTTAATGATATATATTTTTTAAGTTTTAATAAAATTGATATACAAAGATAAATTTCATTATATACATGACTTGTATATGATAGAATAATTTAATAGGAACCTCATGATGAAATATTTTTTCTTTCGAAGGTGATATGAAAAAATGTGTAAAATAATGAATTAATTTATTATGTTGAAGCATTGATATTGAATTGATAAATCACTATTTTATGGAATTATTTAATTCAGTTAAATTGAACGTCCATATACATTAATAAATTAATTATTTTATATTTATATTGATTTATTTTAAATTGTTATGTCATTAAAAGGGTTATTTACCAAATTTATATATCCCTTTCATGAGAGGAATTATAGATAAAATATAGAGAATTTATTCTAGATAATGTTTCTTAATTGATCATGCGGTGTTCCACATACTATAAATTTAATATAAACTTTTCATTGTTACGATTGTGAAAAAAACTTATTTAAAATGATTGAGGAAATATTTTCTATTAAAACATTATCCTTTGTCACACAATTACAACTATCCTTGTTTAACCCATTGAGTCCATGAATGAATGTTCTTGGAATGATCTACATCAGAATATATGTGTATCCATTCCTGCAATTCAATACTATTATTGCATTATATGATAATATTCACAAATTGGGGGGTGTTATGTCTTAAAATATTGAATATATTATTTTTTATAGAAAAACTTTTGGGGTAAATTTCGGTTAATGGGAAGTTAACATGTTTTATCCACTTTAAATATTGTCTTTCATATATATAATATTGATAAAAGAAGTGTTATGTTTTGTTAAAATAAAAAATCATTAATAACATGTAAGCAATCTATGTATCATTAGGGGGTATTGTATAGAAGTGATATATATTAAAAGTAGTCATTTTTGAAAGAAAAAAATAGAAATAAATAAAAACTTAAAAATCCAATAATGTGAAACTCATTAATTAAAATTATACTAATCTTGAAAATACTATTTTTTCGATGTGGAGTTATCAATTTGGAATGGACACTAACATTGAAAGTTACATTTGATATATATGATTAATCATGAGAGATAAGCCAAATTATTATGCCATACTATTTTGAACATCAATCCTTACAAAAAAGAATCAAATTCATCAGATCCTTTTTTTAAAATCCCACATGATTTTATGTAAATTCTATTATTACAATGTATAAAATGGTAATCCATTATAATTATATGGAAAAGGAGGATATAAACATTATAATAATACAACATTACCTAAAATTGAATCATGTTTTATGAGATAAAAGACTTAATCATGAAGTAAAACATTACATGAAATGGTTTATAATAAGGAATTGTTTTATATGAATAATGTAAAATAAATGAACCACCTGTTCTCAATGAGATAAAGTCAAATACATGGGTTGACCTATTTCATTGATGGATGTGATGTTGAATTACTATTTTATGTGAATCGTTAAAAGTTATCCCACTATTTATAATCATTTAATTTAATGTAATTTTAATTTTTCTTGGAAAAAGCTGGTTTCTATTTTATTTATGTTGACATTACATACTTGTGGGGAAGAAATTTCTAATTGTAGGGGAATTGAAAAAGTAATATTTTTCACGATTTTTTAAAGAAATCCAAATTTTTATGAATTTTAATAGATTATATATAGCCCAATTATATTGTTTTTTATGTTTTATAGATGCATATAAAAATTGACTATGAAGGTAAAATGAGTAAAAAAGAGTAAACTGTAAACAGTTCACGTTGTGGAACAATGAGATACTTGTGGCTCTTATATTAAAATATACTAGAGTCAAGGATACGTCATTCCCCATGAATGATTCTCTCACCCAATGAACCTAGATTAAATGAGGTGTATTCTACTAGGAATGATAATTTTACATCACGGGTCCACTATTCCAAATGAAAAATATTTTAGAAATTAGATAACCAACCCCAGAAATTTAACATTATTAATATCATTCAAAAACTAAATCCCTTGTTAGGGGAAAAAATGAGTAGATATGCATGAATTAATAGTTGGAGACCCTTTAACCCCCCATGAACACATATGAATACTTTTAACCCTTAATAAAGCCATTTATGATTCAATAGTGATACACTTCATCTCAATAAATGGATGTACTCTGCAATTGAAATGAAGGAATGAAGATATAAAAGAATAAATGAGGAGAACTAGTTTTTTTGATTGTTTGGTGTTTCCTTTTCTATATTTTATTTTATTTTGATTCAGATGTTCTATCCCATATCTAAATATAATCTAATTCACTATCAAATAATGGTTAGTTTATTTGAGGGGTTGGGAAAGGGGGATAAATTAACAATGTGATTTGATTTTATTTTTGTACCAAAATTAAAAAAAAATCATCTCCATTTTCAATTAAATTGAATCAAGTCCCTATGCAGTTTGAATTATTGAATGAAATAATGTTTCAGTGAGATTTTATTAATTTGATTTGTCATGTTTAGTGATCCATATATCCCTCAATGCAGCCAAAATATATTTATTGTTAAATATATTTGGGTGGTTTATTGATTTATCATATATTTATAGCATGTACACAGAGTTATGGAATGAACTGTACATTATTATGGAATTATAGTAAAATATTAATGATTTCCAATACTTATAGAGAGACTCGACTATAATGGTATAAACATATGAAGGATGGAAGACAGATTTATAAGTTGATTATATATATCAATACTGTTTACCATTTGAAAAATGGTGAGAGATGAATCAATAAAACATTTTTTCTTTTACAATGATGAAGAAGTTGAATTGGAAATAATAAGAAACAATAATAGCATAACACTATGTCTACAAAATTTCATCCCGATAAAAAAATATCAATTATTTTAAAATAAATAATTTGAACTAATTTGAAATTTCAAGTTATCAAAATCAATTTAAAATAATATTTTAATAAAATCATTAAAACGTTTAAAAAAATAATTTTTTGTGTACTCATCATTTGGAGACAACTGAATATTTAACAAATGACATTATACTTTGATAAATAAAAATTGATTTTATAGATTCCAAATTTTGTGTATGATTAAATTTATTGTAGAATACCCTAATTTATGAATGAATCATTAAATTAATATTAAAATGGGAATCATATATATTGTATAAATAATGGTGCATAACTTTAAAACATTACTCAATGATGGGAAATGGAGAAATAATCATTCTTATTGAGTCTATAAATTAAATTCATTTTGGTTCAATCCTATATAAGAATAAAATATATATTATTATAATTCTTAATAAATATTTATTGTAAAAACACCTCATCCTTATCATGTTTATATAATTTCTTTTTGTGACTTTATTATTTATATCACCATTAAAGTCCATGTTCTTCATTTTGAGGATGTTCAATTCATAACATCATATTGACTACAGAATTTTGATTGAGGTCAAATAGACATATATTACAAAATATATTGTATAAATATATTGATATAATAATCATATTTAGTATAAAACCCATTAAATTTAAAATTATAATGTTATGATCAATGTCATATTCAACATCCAAAACTAACATTAAGCGTCGCACGAAATATATGACCATTATAACCATTTAATAAAATTGGAGGTATGTATGGGAATAAATATAAATATAAATATAAATATAAATATATTAATTTCCAATTAAAATTAATTTTTTTTATAAATTCTTAAATGAAAATTTATGACCTTTCTTAATAGTCATTTTATTCAACAAAAATTTGTTTTCTTCAAAAATGATTTTTATTTCATTTTTTGAGGACAAATAATAATAATTTTATATAAATTATTAAAATTTAATTTGAAAAAAATAAATTAATTTTGTAAATTATAATATCAAAAATAACATTGTGGGAAATATTGTTACATTTCTATAAAATTTGATTTTAATAGTTAAAAATGAAAATTAAAAAAAATTATGTAAAAATGTCATTCATTTTAAATGAATTAAATGATTTAATTCTAATATTATATAATAAATATGATATTATGTAATATAATTATTATTATGTTAAATTGGTTCAAAATAAACAAATATTTTCATCATTGTATTGTATTATAGTAAAATTGTATTTTGAAGATTAAAAACATGATTTTTTGGATAATTTTTTTGAAGTGTGTAATGATTATTTATTTTATTTAATTTCTTGAACACATATTTATTAAAAAAATTATTAAATTAATAGATTATAAATATATGATGAATAATATATATTTTTATAATCATGACCCCTAGTTATTGTGATAATACAAAACCATCTTTTCCATCAAAAATTTACTTCTTGAAAAGACTCCCTTTCATCGGCTCAATATAATTAATTTTAAATTATATTCTACAAAATATTTTAATTAAATTATGTAAAAATAATTATATATTTTGAAACTGAATAATTTATGATATATGATAAGGATAACTTATTTTTTTCTTAATAAATTTTTAAAATATTTATGAATATCTCATGGTAAACATAAAACTGTGTTTACTGGTGGATAAGATAATAATATTAGTATAAAAACGAACTAAATTTATATAAACTCTAATTTATAGATATATATATGTATATAAATTCTATCATCTTATTCTATATAATTTTACATTATGGATCCATCTTCCATCAACAAAAAAAGGGATATAACAGTTCCTTCCAAAAATTCCAACAATGTCCTGTACCCCATTTATAAATGCTGGCACCACTTCTCCCTTATTCACACATTAATAGATTATTGGATAACTAAATTCCTAAAATATTATTTCCATAATTACCATTCCAATAACTAGATATCATTTTATGATCATAAATCATTAATATGAAGTATTTTTTAAACCAATGTAGGCTTTTTTGAAGAATAACATTAATGTATAGAGGGTTATTTTTATTTTATATTTTCATCCATATATATAAAAAGTTTTTAATTTATTATTATATAATTACACAAATATATATTATATTTTCCGGTTTTATTTTTTTAATTTCATAACTATAATCAATCCCCATTTCAATAAAATGGTATGATAAACCGTTACCCTTATGTATGGCTGACTGCCACCTCACAAACATATGTAATTCGTTTCTCATTATCTCATATCAAGACCTGATAAAAAGAGTTACTAAATTTTTATATATATGATATTTATTTAAATGATATATTAATTAAATTAGTACATCACAACTAAATTATTATTTTCCACTCCATTGGGGACACTGTAAAGCCCATCACGTGTATTGTGGACTAACACCCCAATGAGTGACGTTATTCATTGTCACTGATTATTTAAATGGAAGGTAGAAAAGATGATGTTAATTAATTTATGATAAATAAATGAAAGAATTATTATTTTAAATAAATATTTATTATTCTAAAAAATAATATATATCATTATATTTCTCAAACAAAAAAATTTTAATGTCGTTTTGTGTATGTGTGGACTACCACCTCTACAATGGGATATGGTTGTTTTATTATCACCACATAAAAAAGATGACAAAAAATTATGATATTTATAGAAATTGTATGGTATTTAGGATATTAGGATCATTTTATAAATATTAATTAACACAATACTTGTTTCTATAATGATATTTAAAAAATGGAATGTTACTTTGGTGTACTTATGGCCCAAAATCACCATGATTTTAATGTTGTTCATTATTCATGGCCAAAATTCAAATATTTTAAATTATAATTGATTTATAAAAAGGATAATTAGGTCATTAATATTATTTTATAATTTTTAACTAATGACTTCTAGGACCATATATCATATACTAAAATTATTTTTGATATATATGTCGAATACACGTAATAAATAACAGTGATCATAAATAATTAACTAATATTATAATGTATAGAAATATATTTATATAATGGAAAAATAAACATTGAAAATGAACTTAATAATTTAAATAACTTCCATAATTTTATTATTTAGAGATATATATAATGAACATTTTCAATCTAAATCTACCTTAGGCACACATTTTTATAAAACATAATTTTGAAATGTTCAAATGATTTAATTTATAAATATTTTTATTCAATTTTTTTCAAACTTTTTTATGAAAATAGTAATTATTTAATAAGTGGATCATAAAGTAAATTTTTTTCCGTAATTGAATATAATTTAAATGTGTAAAATTGTAATATTTGTATAGATTATGTAAGGGAAACATTAACAAATATAAACTTATTTTTTTATGATTTTGGATCAAAAAAATATCTTCAATTTATATACTTTTTTTTAAATTAGTTAATTAATGTAAATATTTGGAAATTTATTTATAATAACGGAAATGATTCCTTTTATTCAAATGATTTAAAAATGAATCATTTTTTTGAATTTCTGACATTCTTTATCAAAGACAAAAATATTTTCTATTTTATCTTATAAGGTGATAAATAAATTTTTTTCCACTATAATATTTATATAATTATTGAAAAACGTTAAAAATATTCATTATTTCATTAATGAAAATTTTAATTTCCATTTTACTTTATAATTTGTTATTTTGAGTAATATGTTTAGCTGGAGTGGGTCATTCAGTATCTGGAATATTTTTTATTATTATTCAAATGAATATTTTAATAGCATAATTTTGAAAAAAAACATTATTTTTTTTAACGATAATTTTATGGTAAATTTAAAATATTTTTAATAATTGGGTGTTATGTTATTTATCCTGTATGGGTGGGTTCTTCTATATCCAAGGATGGTTGGTTATGTAATGGACAATGGATTGGTGGTTATGTTATAAAACAATGATAAGTGGGTCCATGATATCCCTCAACTGCATTGGGTATGGAATTATATTATATATTTATTCCATTTGTATGGGTGATTTTATTAGTGACATGGAAATTGTATAAAACATTAACTATATGTTTTATTTGTCCTTTCTGGGTGTTTTTATTGTAATCATTAGAAATATAATAATTTTTGTAGTGATATTATTTTTAAGATAATGTAATATCTAATTCATAATATTTAAATATATAAAGTTTGAAAAATTATTCATCTTTTATAATGTTTAAAAAAACTATCAGGAGTTATATTTTTACCCTGTAAACATTCTTATTAAATGTTCCATCAAAATCAATAAGAGGAGATGATGTGACACATGCCAATCATGGGGCATGGAAAAAGGAAATTTACCTGTTTTTCTAGTGCAGCACAGAGGCTGACCAGGGTCGTCTCAATTAAAGATCACTACTATTGGATCAACCACTAATTGAAATTAAACTATTCTAATTATTACTGGGTTTTTCATATTTCATTAAAAATATGGTCTTAATAGTTTTGGAAAATACTAAAATTAAAATAATGAAATTATAATTTTAAATCTAAATGTATATAAAAATGCAGACATAATGAATTTATGGAAGAAAGAACTTGGACCTAGCATTGGATAACATAGGTTTGATAATTATTTCTTTATTATTTTAATTTCCATTTGATAATCCATTTTTTGAAAACACATTAATGAATTAAATTCCTTTTATTAAAAAAGTGTGTGATTTTATCATGAATTTGGATCACTAAACCCCACCTCCTCCAATAGTCAAATATGATAACACCTCATCCAAGAATGTAATCCCATGAAATATGGCTCCAACATATAAAGATTCTTCACTTATGAAAAACCCAACTCCACCAAATGAATGTTTTTCGAAGAAGAATGGGGATACACAGAATGATTCAATAGAAAGCAGTGGATTTTGGAAGCATTATTGGGGTGGATGACCCCCACTCCCGTCCAATACGCCTCCATCCACCACAAATAAATTTAAATCATTTTAAATTGAATCTCAAATTTGAATAACTCAATGAAAACCTTCCCTAGGTCAAACTCTTGATTCAGTCCCATGCTATGGTTAAGTATATAGAGATCATGATGGAAATATTTAAGAGAGATAGAAATTATATTATGTTTGAAAGTGAAAATTGGTGGACGAATAAAATGGGAAACACGTTAATATAAAAAAATAAGCATGTGTTAAAATGAAAATAAAAAATAAAAAATAAAAATAAATAATGAAAAAAATTCTAAATGCATCCTTTTCCTCTTCTCCGTAGTTCCCTGAATGGTGTTGGGATGCATTTGCGATGATTTGAGAGGTAGGATCTCCTCTTCTTTTATAGGCTGATTTCAATTATCTGAACAGTGACACGTGTTTGGCATATTAATTGGTTGATTCATACCTGGACCACTTCATGAATTTTTTTAATAAATATATTGGTTGTTCACCGTCGAAATTTAAACATAATTTGGACTCCTAATATAGAAGAATTTCAATTTGAGGCATGTATGTAGAGATGGATGTCTTTTACTTTGGTGGGGTCCATGCTTCCACTCAGAAAAATTTTCAAATTCATGTAATTTTTAAGGCCTATATATGATAAATTCAGCCCCTAGTCCAAAAGAAAAAATTACAAGAAATGGAATTATGATTCTAACAAAAAACTAATCACACAATTTTTAATTACATTTTTCTTGAAATTAAAAAATACCCTTTATGTAAAAATTTGTAAAAAATTCAGAATTAAAAACTTTTCAAAATTTAGCTTGTTTTAATTCGATATTCCAAATTGCCAATTATTTTAATAAAAAACATTAATACATTGGTTTTATCATTTTATAACATCAAAAATTCCTTAATATTTTATTAAAACATGCACATAAATTTTCACTATCAAATACCCCCACACAAAAACCATGCGTTCCCTCAAGCATAAAATCACAACATGAAATTCTGAAGGCACAAATATTACTAATATGTAAATTCTAATATAATAAAATCCAATGAAATAAACATCAAATAAAATAATCAAAAAATCCATAAAAATTATCAATTTAATTTCCTAAATTTTTATAAAACAATTAATGTATATATTTTACTTTTCCCCTTTGAAAAAAGATGGTACTTATTCATTAATTCATTCATGCATCAGAATTCATTATTATTAAACATTACACATCATGATTTACCCCAAATTTTAATTTTGACTCTAATATCTAATGATTAAATTCTAATAATGATATGGTCATATTAGGTGAACATTCACCTTATACATAATCTTGTAAAAGAACTACTTTATACTCTTTGTAAAGTAAAAATTTCATATAAACTAATGATGAATTTTCAATAAAGATTAAAATAACATTGAGGGTTAAGGTTGGTAGGATTTGATGTTTTCAAAATAATGGCTCAAGGAGGAGGTTGATCTCTTATGTGAAATGCATGAAATCAAAAATGGTAATAAAATTCTCCTCTTGAACATAGCCACATCCACTTCCCCAAAAGATCAATGTAAGGTCATTATCAAATAACGGAATAATGAATGATTAATAAAAGCATCTTCTGTTTTTAATTTGGTATTTTTTTTCTTTTTTTAGAATGTTATGTTTAGATCAAACCTCCAATCCATCACCTAAACAGATACAATTAGAAGATCATCGGTCTGGAAAATGTTTATTTTTTGTTCTCAAATATCACAACCATTTTTTCAACATTTTTGGATCTTTTTGTCAATTTTTTAATTTTGTTAAATTCATGAGGGGAAAAAATAAAGTACAATGAATGATTCCATAACCGATTAAAATTCCAACTATAGAACACCCACACTTATTTAAAAAAGTTAAATCATTCCTTCCACAATGAATCTATTCACCCCCACACATCATCTTTAGAATATTATGATAATACCAAGTGTATGCTAGGAATGGATAAAAATGGTTTGAAACATGGATCTTCCCTATAAGAGACATTCACGGTCTCTATAGTCTAAAAAAATGATTGCTGTGAAGGTATTCTTTAAGGATAAGGGATTTTAAAAGATGAAAAAATCATTTTAAATGTGATTTTGTATAGTCATAGATTTGACATGTCCAAATGAATTTTCTGGTATGATACATGTAAATAGATCAGTCAAGAAATACGATCAATAATTAATAAGAAGTAAATTTCCTAGAAATCCTCTCCGGAATGAGACGTATGATATTGGAAAATAACTCAAGGGATGATTAATAATTATAATTATATTTAGATGAACTTCAAAAATTCAAAGTATGAAAAATGGTAGGTAAATTTCAATTACATAAATCAACTAATTCTGTTAAATAATTATTCATCATTTCAATTACTATTCTTAAAAGTAAAAAATCAATTTTCCATTTTACTCATTCAATCTCATTAACATTGATATATAAAACATGTAATCACATGATTCCAAATAAACTCAAGTCTCCTAGATATGTTAGGTAGATCAATAATTCATGTGTGGACATACAATTTTTTCTTTAAATCTCAAAACATGTTTTGGACAAAAAAATTTTAAGGAGTTTATAAGTTTAATAATTAAATGTAAACTCACTTTTTAAATAACTCTTCAGTTATATTCCTCTATTTAAGGATTTTTTTCAAATATATGAGCCTATAAAACATAATTACTCACAAAATAACAAGGATCATGTCATTAAATCTCAAAAATAATAGGATTTGTGGGATGCATTCTGGACAAATCTTAAAATGGAATTCGAAAAATAATGAGCATGTAGTGATATATCATGTTATGATCCCCCATGTGGGACCTGAATTTTTAATACCTCCAGAGGGCTGTACCATCAGTTATCCAAAATTAGAGGTTGTATGAAGCTTTATTTATTTAATCCAACATATGTGGATTTTTCCAACATCCACATATGTGTTCTTGTTGAGGTGGAATCTGTGGATTTAGTGCAAAAAATATTCCCCCTTCTCAATGTGGTCAAACAAGAATGGGAAGGGTAATATGATGTATGAATCCTCCTCTTTATTCATTGTAACATCTGCAACATATCCCTCTCCTTCTAGTGGTTAATTCAGATGTGAATTATTATATGTCTCTAGTTCATCATGTAGAGCCACTGGTATATCTTCATGATCTTCCTCTAGTAGATGTTCAATGTCTTTAGGGAGCGCCAGATTTTCCTCAACTAGTGAATCTTTTTTTATCTTAATTCTATAATTCATAATAAGATTTAGTAGATTATGAAATTTCAAAAACATTTGGGATTTATACACAAATTATTTTTAATAATATTAAAAGATATTGAGTTCAAGATTGTATTATCTCTCTTCATTTAGTGGTGTTGTTTCTTCTTTGTTCCAAGGCTTGGAGGGATCAATAAGTTTATCACATTCATTGAAAAATTCATCAAACACTTTTTCATCTCCCATATTCGGCATAGTAGAAAATTCATCCTCTTTTTCATATATCATGGGTAGATTTGGGATAGTGAGGATGGATGAGTATTCAGTTAACATGACATTTACCTCCTTTGGTTCTTCAAATATAATGTGTAAAATTTCTTCAACCACTACCCTAGATTCTTTTTTTTTGTTCAGGGTCAGGATTCTCCACCACTGTATGAACATATTTAAATACACATTCCATTTTACACCCCAAATCATCTGGAGAATTACTCTTCCTTTTAACCCTGTCATTTAGATAGTTATAATCATCTTCAGGTTCTTGATATTTAACCAATTAGTAATCTTCCCATGCATACAAATTTGAGTCTGAAGACATCATGGAAATGGTTTTTTATGAAAAAAATTATTTAAAAAAATTTGAATTTAGACTATGTGATCTATTAAACTTCTTAGATAACTGACAATAGCGACTGTTTTGAGGAACTCTTTTCATAGGGCATGGAAAAAGATAATTTATATTCAAAATGCCGCATAGAGGCTGACCATGGTTGTCTCACTTGAGGAGCATCGTAATTGGTTCAATCACTAATTTGAATTCATATATCCAAATTATTTTTGGGGTTTTTGTTATTTATTAAAAATTATGGTTTTAAGGGTTTTGGAATGTAAATAAGTTAAAATAATTAAATGAAATATTTAAATCTAAATGTAGAGGAAAATGATGACAAAATTAAATTAATAATGAAATCACATGATTCTAGGGTTGGACAATACAAGTTTATTCATTATTTAATTATTATTTAAATTCAATTTGATAATTAATTTTTTGATACCTCATTAATTAATTTATTTAATTTTATAAAAAAAATTCTGATTTAAGTATTCATTTGGATCACCATACCACACCTCCACCAATTGTCAACTAGGATAACACCTCTAACGATAATTTTATCCCCAAAAGACCTAGCTCTGCCCTATGAAATTTCATTCATTAAGGCAACCCCAAACCCATCGTATAAAGGGATTTCCTACGAAAAGGGAGGGGGAAAATATTAATCAATCAAAATGAAGGAAATTTGGAAACAATGTCATCGTGGATGACAGCTGCACCCAAGCAATACTCCACCTTATACCACAATTAAATTTAAAACATTTTAAATTGAAACTCAATAATGAAGAACACCAGTAAAACCTCCCCCACGTCCAAGCCTCATGTTAGTAACTTTCCATTGCAATGTTTATAGAGATAATGCTGGAATGATGAAAGAGAGATAATTATTAGATTAAAATTGGAAGAGAAAATGGGTGGAAGAAGACAATGGGAAACACATTAATAAAAAAATAATTCATTAGAATGGAAATGAAAACTAATATATAAAAAGAATTAATGAAAAAAATCTTTAATTCCCCATTTTCCTCCTCTCCTTGGTGCCCCAAGTGGTTTTTAGAAGGATTTTAATGATTTCATAGGTAAGAGATCCTCTCCTTTTATAGGCATATTCATATATTAAGAATTTTGACATGTCATGGGAACATTACACGGACTATTAACTCCTAGACCACTTCATGAACGTTCTTTATAAACATATTTTCTAATCACCCTATATTTTTATGTTTAATTGGTCAACATATGTATGAGTTAGGAATTTTTCATTGGGGTTTCATTTTCTAGGGGTAGGTTCTAGGAATCGTCCCCAAAAATTATAACTTCCATTGACCAAATTAATGACTTAAAACCCCATAAATTTTATTAGATTCATTCATATGTGTCCTAATGAAATCTCTATTGATGTCACTAAAATCAGAGGCATGTAGGCTGAAATAAACATTTGTTACTGTTGTGGGGTCCATATTGTCCACCCAGAAACTAGCATCAACTTCATTGACTGTTATGGCCTCTAGATGATCGATCCAACCCCTGTATTATAATAATAAGATGAAGTAAATTAAATAAGGATTCTAACAAAAAATAGAATCTCCGTATTTTGAAATATATTTTCCATGAAATTACCAAAATAACCATTATTTACAAATCTGTAAAAAAATTCAAAATTAAGCACTTTTCACAATTTAGCTGATTTTTCATTTTATAATCCAAATTTCCAATTATTTTAATAAAACAATTCAATACGTGGGTTTTATCATTTATAAACATCAAAAATCATTATTATTACTTTAAAAATATGAAAATAAATTTTCTATATCATGATGATTTCTTGGTTGCAAAAGGGTTTATTTGGAGACTAGATATTAAACTGAAAAGGAAAAGTTTAATATATACTCATGGAATAACATGTTTATTCCTTTATTTTTTGTACCTTATTGTGATTTCATCACTGATCCCTCATTCTATAATTTTCCTTATAGAGGTTAATAAAAATAAAGGTAATATATGAATTAATGTCTAAATCACTAATACATTTCATGAAATTGAATCTTATATTATTTTAAATGTATTAAAATCAGAAAATATGGATATTTGCTGAAAGTATCAACATTGAAAGTACATGGCCTTCTTATGTATGAGTTACGAACATCATATCTAAATCAATAAAACAAAAATATATTTTGGAAATTTATTTTTAATCTAGTATATGGACATTATAATTTTTAATGATTAAGACCATGCCTTTATAGTTGGTATTAGATCAATGGTTTCTATAAACATATATGTTATTATGCAATTTGATATTATGTTATAAATCCTCCATAACAACAATTGTTTGTAAGATAATGATAGTTATGGATATTTTTTATAAAAGTGTACTCTTGAATAAAGGATGGAAAGGTTAATGATAGTATAATAATTATCCTCCATAAAAGATGGTTTATTGTTATTTATTTAAAACACAAACATTATAGTTTTAGTAAATTAATATATCAATAAGGAAAAAAGGTAATAATTAGGGTAATGGAAAATGTGGTGGTTTTATTATTGAGAGTCCAAAAAATAGGAGATGTAGAGAAAAATATTATGTTTAATATTAAATATCTATTAAATGATATGATTGACAACATGGACCAAGTTGAGTTTCCTAACACATAATACATGAGAAAAATGATCTTCTCAAAAACATTAGGTACAATAGAATAAAAATGAGAAAAAGATTTGAGGACCTATGTGTTAATAATTATTCATGAGGAAATACAAAAACGTGTTTTTTGATAACTCAATGTTGTTTTGTTTGTGGTCAAGGGAGGATATGGCATTAATTCTCAATGAAAAATGTAATATATAAATTATGTTCTATTGTTCTTTGTAAAATAATTCGTAATGTAGTTATTGGACATTTAAAATATTGGGAGTTTTGGAATCATAGAAATTGATGTCCTTGTGGGAAATCAATTTAATGGGATCATTAAACTGTATAGATAAAATTACTTGAAAGGCCTAATGCGGTTATAGTTAAGGAAGGGGAATTTGTAGATGTCATATTATAATTTTTTACTTTATCCATGCTAATGTTTTCAATTTCTTGAATCATTGGAAATGAATTATATTTATATTTATTAAGGATGTATTTATTGATAATATAGAGAATCTTGATTAATGGGAAATGATGAATGATTACTGATTAAGGGTTTTACATAATGGTATTGAAGAGTTATTAAGTAGTGGTTTATTTATAGATGATTATAAGATTAGTTAAATTTATAATATTATTATTATTTATTTTATTGGAGTACTTTTGGATACATTTATTGTGGTTTGATATATTTTTAACATATATGTAACATTATGTGTAAGGTGTAAAAACGTTTTTTGAGGGATATTTATATTTTCATTTTATGGACCAATTTTTTTATGTATTGAACCATTAATGGGTTATATGGTCAATGATGATTAAAATTTTCTATTATGAAGTTCATTTCCTTTCTCAGAATTTAATTTGAAATACAATAGTATTTTTTTTGAAAATGAAAAACATGTATCATATAGAAACGTTGTCTCTCTTAAACCAACACCTATATGAAAATAAGGGTAAACCACAATACACTACCTTATGAGATGTATATTTATTTGAAATCTTATTTTTTTCACTAAAACAATATGACCAACAGTAAATTTTTTTATTTTATAATTTCATTTAAAAAAATAGATAACCATTAGAATTAAATATGACTACTTGATTTCATTCTGAATTTTATTTTAGTATATGTTAAAGATTTTGGGAACAAAATATGATTAAGTTAAAAAATATTACGAGATTCAATACGAGTAATAGAGGTTGAATACTATTTTGTTGTTGAATTGTGGTAATTCGAGTAATTTTATAATGATGGTTTGGAAATATTTTATATTATAGGATTAATTCAAAAAAATTCATTATAATTCATTAAATGTTATTGGTTTTATTTAGAGATAAATTTTGAATAAATATCCTAATTATATGTGATCCATGTTTTATGATGTTTATGTTTCAATCATAGTCGAGAATATTTTAAAAATAGTTATTTATCAAATTTTATTATATAAATATGTGGTTTTTTTAGGACATGGAGATAAATATTGTATTTTATCTAATGACAGTTTAATCAATTTGGGAATTATTTTAAATTGTTCTTCCCATTTTTTCTTTGGTTAATGTCTAACGATATGTAGAATAGCATGTAATCACGTTATCCAAATGTGATACATCAGTGAAATATTTTTGTTATTTATAAAATAAAAATTAATCATGAATACACATCAATCAAGAAAAATTATAATATAGTGATGAATTTTGATTAAAGGATGAAAATTTTCATATCTAGATGCAATCATTCCTTCGATTAACATTCTAAAAAGTAGTACAATTCATTATCTTTTGGAAAAGGACATTGATTAAAAATTGTTATCAATTTTAGTGCAATGGTTAGTCTATTCATTATCTCACAAAATTTATATAGTTATCACAAAAATGTTCTATATTTATAAATATTTATTTTTACATCACAATATTTGTTTCCTATTTGGGAACTTATTTATGTGTTATTCAAATTGACAATTATATTTTATTTTGTATATTATGTGGTGGATATTTTATTAACCATTTTAATAAATGGAACATCAAGGAATGTATTTTAAAATTTCAAATCACTGATTACAAATATAATTTTCATAAAAAAAGGATACAATTTATTAAATGGTTGATTATGTAACTCACTGAGATGATAAATGAATAACTTTATGTTTAATAGCATATTTGATGTACAACACCACACTCAAACGATATGGGAAATATTTTACAATCAAAAAATTGAAATTCTATTTGAATTAGGAATAAGATTAATATTTGTATAAAATATGAATATTTTTCTTACTCAATAAAATTTTCTGATATATTCATTTTTTATAATTAATAATTTTATAATAATATTTTTTTTCATCATTATAAACATGTTTAAAAAAAGTATATTTTTTTGTGAGGATATATTATAAATAATTATTATAATATTATTAAAAATTATTTTTTATTAAAAGAAATTATTTTGTCAAGTCATCATACCAATATAATATTCGGGATTATTTGTTGGATATTTTTGAAATATTCATTTTTCATTAAATTGAGAGATAATGATTTATATAAAAATGTTTTTTATTTTTAATACATTATGTATTATAAATGTCCCATTATGTTTGGAATATTATTTAAGGTGAAAATATTTTATTTAGTAATATTTAACAAACATATTTATTTTTTAATCATCTTTATATTGGATTTTATAATAATTTTATTTTTATGTTTAAAATGGGTTTTTTAAAAAACATATTTGAAGTTCCTAAAATTTATCCATTATAATAAATTAAATAACATGTATTAAATAATCTTTTAAATTCAATGTATTTATTATATATCTAATGAAATTATTTTTTACATATTTAATGATTATTACATGTCATATAGTTAATATGAAATTATATTTTGATTAAAAAATACACTTCATGAAAACTAGATTTTTTATCACGTCTTTGTGTTGATTATGAAATTAAATTTTACCAATTCATTGAAATGAATTTTAAAAAATGGGTTGAATGCTTGAAATAATTATATTATATTATATATAAAAAGGCCTTATATTTACTTTCATAGTGAATAACAAAAATAGTAAAATTGTATTTATACACTTTAGGTAGAAAAAGGATTGCTGGAGGGGAATGAAAATAATATTTTCTGGGTTAAAATGACAGAAAATATATATTATAAATTCCATTTTATTGACTTATTTTAACCATGTCTAATTTATGGATCAATAATTTTCCATTTTTGTATTTTTATAGGAAATATTTCTGTATAAATTTTTATTTTAAAACTTCACATATGTATAATCTCCCTCATTTATAATATGACATCCCATAATTTCTCATCTTGAAACTGTATAATCCTTTTATATCACCAAATCCCTTCCTAAGAACCACACATACATCGATACCCAATACATAGAACCAATGTTTTGATTACAAAACAATCCTAAAATGGATTTTTTTTCTAAAAAAATAGTTTTTATGAATAAGAGGTATCATTCCTAATCAATTATATTTATTTTATTTCTTCATCAAAAACCTTCAAATATTAATCAATTATTATGATATAATAATAATAATATCTAATTTTGTGACCCCCAATCCTAGTAATATGATTCCATTTCCCTATATCATTACATTGGTATAATATAGAAGGAATTGGATCTTAAATGAAAATACAAATTTATTGTAATAGAACACTTGATATATACACAAGTAAAACAATACTTTAGAATTAAAAAAAAACTCAACACTAGTTTTTTTTGAGAATTACATTATTCCTCAAAGAATAACCATTCCAATAAAAAATGAAATCTTCATGGAATCATTAGGAAATTAAAAAATAATTTTGAGCTCAAATTATCAGTAACAGTTTCTATAAGGCCCCAGCCTTAAACCATACATAATCTTGAGTTATTACAAGATTACACATTGAGGATCTTTTCGGGTTTATAGTTTTAGAGAATTAGATCATAAAACTTGCACTACATTCCACATATAAACAAAGTGGTTACATAAAGATAGTATTCTTCATTTCCATCAATGGAAACATATTTAAAATAAAACATGGATTCTTTCTTGACACTTCCTTGACACTATCATCATATCATGTACCTTTCCCTTGACCTGTGAAAAACATTTCAAAAAAACTTGGGATGAGCATACAAATATCAGTAAGGGATATAAAAATATGGAAAGGAAACATGGGTACATATATACATAAGAATGAGATCATACATTACCCATAAAACATAAGCACATTAACATACCTCATAAAATGATGAATAAATCACAGAAATCATAAGACATAAAGGTAACTTGAGGGATTCATAACATTCTTACTTAGGGAGTAACCCTCTTGTTTTCGTTTGGAATACCCATCACAGTATATTCCCTAAATCTCTTCGGAGAAACCGTAACGTTTCACTCCTTCGCGTTACCCAATGCATTGTAGATCTATATCAAGCTCACCCGCCCTTAGCTTATCACGGAACCACCCGTCTTCATAATAATGCCCAAGAACCTCAACATAATCGTATCACATAATACATGCATAAAGGAAACATAACATTTCCACCTTTAAATCACAAGATATCAATAAAACACATTGATATAAAAACATTATGAAAACCATTTTAAATACCAAAAGAAAAGAAAAGTAAAACATGGTATTTATTTTTCTTTTAAATAGAAGATATGGCTTGTAGAGGAAGCTGAAACTCAAATAATGGTCACGTCGGCGGAGAAGTCGTTGTCGCCGCATACGTACAACAAAAACATTCCCTTTTGTCATTTTGTAAAACGCTTCATATAAAAAAGATTCCTTTTGGATAAACGTAAAATTAAAAGGGGTTTATACAACGTATAAAACAAAGTTGTGTATAAAATAAAATATGCCTCAATGAAAGGAGATTGAGACGAAGTCCCATACCTCGGGTCCGACTTGACTCGATCATTCTTTAATGTCCTGAATAAAAAACATGAGTTAATTTATACTTCCTTAAGAACCTTTTTCAAGTTCATTATTCGTTTTATATCACTTATTGCCATGTCATGAACACTATGTAATTATTTAAGTTAATAACGGTCGTTTTAACGATCATTGGTACTTGAGTTAAATAAAAGCCCTTTATAATTACAAGTTGATCATGTATCCATTATATCCAGAATGGTATTCGTGATGTAGTTATAATATATGTCATATATATACAGTACATGCATGCATTTATAATATTACACAATCATTTAGAGGTAAGAAATGAAATGCACCGTTCATGGAGACGGTAAGCCGTACGTACGCATGAACGCTACTTTCATTTCTATTTCGTATTTTTTTATTGAATAGAATCATAATTATATAAAGATATATTACAATTCCAGTATAATATCATATATAATACCATTAATTAAATCCTTTATACGTCCCACATATGGTATTTTAACGAATCAAATCACATTGAGGGGGCGGTAGTCCGCACTTCCTTAAATGAAGATATCGCATTTACCCATAATGGAAACCATAAAGGTATGCCCAAAATAAAAAATAAATAATCTTAAGGAAAACATAAACATATAATATATCATATATAAATATAGTGTCATCTTAATGTCCACCTTTGAAGGTGTTAAAGGAATGTTGAACAATCATCGTTTCGGGAGGCATAAATTCACCATCCACGGAAACAGTATGTTCATTAACCATTAGATGTAAGTGTGTGTAAGTGTAGCTAGAATCCTTCTTATAACAACAGCCTAGTATATTGAATATACTGGAGTTGTTACAAAATAAATGAATAAAAAGAGGCTAGGAGGTTGGAGAAGCAAAATAAAACAAAAGGACTCAAGTGAGTACATTACCTAAAAATCAGGTAACTCTCTTTGGTTTGAGCTCAAAGGCTTCCATGGGAAGACTTCTGCCCAATGTGAGGCTTCAAAGAGTAAGAGAGGGAAGTGGAGAGACACAATGGGTAGATTTTGGCCGAGCCAAAGGCTTTGGGAGTGTGGGTAAGGAGGTAGAGGTGGGGGCCTTTTATAAGAGGAGAGGAGGGGCACTCTTGGAAAGTAAAGATAAGTTACTTTATTTTAAAAAGAGTATCGTATTTAAAAGGACCCAAATTGATATAATTCTAGGATAAGGTGATAAGGGTTCGAAATCCACCCATCCAATAGGTTTTGTACATGTGTAGGTCATAGATTTTACATTATCTTTTCATTTTATTTAAATCCATTATTAATGAGGTAATCGCTACATCATTATGATGTCATAAATAAATTTATTTATTTAATGTCAAAAAATTATAAAAAAAATACTATGATGTAGTAAATTTTATTATATTTCCAATTACTATTTATAATAAAAATTCTGACTTGTATAACCCCATGTAAAAATTGTTTTAGTAAAACATCTCATGTTTGTGTCATTTTTACTTTAACATTTAATAAAAAGTTATTTATGTCATTTCCCAACCAATGTGGCTCCATGGGGTCCCCAAGTTGACCCATGGATTTTCTTGGTTTTCCATGACACATCCAATGAGGTTAGGACATGTGAAAGCTCATCTCATACTATTAAAACATTATTTTTACCATAATCTACACTAATTACCACTAATCGTGATAAAAAACTTAATAAGTTACTATTCACCAAAAATTTATTTTAATCCCATTGGACCAATTTTTACATCTTAATGACAACCATGTATGTCGGATTTTTGAAATTCAAAACACAAAGGTGGCAAAATTTTATTTAAATGGAAGATCAGTTTTTATAAGTACCACTTAGGGGTTTCACTATTCATCAAAAATTGATGTTTTTCAGAAAAATACCAAAAATTCACCCTAAGATATATTTTATAATCTGAATTCATAAATGAAGTCTATTTTACAAAATTCAAAACATATAAGTCACATTAATTAATTTAATAATTAATTCCCGCTGTCATGACAAATAGCGTGTTTTTATGAAACAATAAGTATCAAAAGATTGAAACTAGTTTAAGTCCGATTTCAAAGTGAAATTAATTCCAATGACCACAATTGGATTAAATGGTAAAAATATATTATAATTTCACTTTAAAACCAATTCAAATGATAATCTAATCATATAAAAAAATTAGATTAAAAAGTAGTTTGGATGTAAAATGCAGTATTTTTCACTATTCATAAAAAAATGAACATTGTCAGAAAAATACCAAAAATTCACACAAAGTAAATTTTGATGCCCCAATCATAAAGAATAAGTTTATCTTGACAAAAATAGCTTATAAAATTGTCAAAAGGTAGATTTAAAAATGGTTTTCCATAGAAAGGAAGTAAAACAATCTTTTAAAAATATTAGTGTATTCCTTGCTTAAGATTGGATTTATTTTCATTTTAAGCCTCTAAAACACTATCTAATTAATTTATATACATAGATAAAAATATCTATTATTCATTACATAATTGGGATGTTAAATCCTTACCCCCTTTAGAAAATTGCGTCCCCACAATTTATTTACTTATCAAATAACTGGGGGTACGTATCCCTCATTGCATTTTAATATTCCCATGTTACCTTTTCAATCATGTGGTTTTTCCACAAAACCATTACCTGATTAATCACCTTATTCCATAACACATGCTCCCGGTGGTCAAGAATCTAGACCGGTTGTTTCTCATAAGATAGGTTCTCTTCCAGCTGAACTACCTCTGGACTCAGAACATGAGATGGATCTGGAATATACTTTCTCAACATCGAAACATGAAAAACATTGTGTACCTGAGATAAACTCGGAGGTAAAGCCACTCGGTAAGCAACTGATCCAACTCTCTCCAGAATTTCATATGGTCCAATGAACTTTGGACTCAGCTTTCCTTTCTTACCAAATCGCATCATACTTTTCCATGGTGATACTTTGAGAAAAACATGATCACCTACCTCAAAAGAGAAATCCTTCCTCCTGTTGTCCGCCTAACTCTTCTGCACACACTGAGCTGTTCTTATGTGTTTCTGAATCAGCTGAACTTTTTTTGCCGTCTCTTCTACCAATTCTGGTCCCATCAACTTCCTTTCACCCACTTTGTCCCAGAAATATGGAGTTCGACACCGCTTCCCATATAACGCCTCAAATGGTGCCATCTGTATACTGGAATGAAAACTGTTATTCTATGAAAATTCAACCAAAGAAAGATGTTGGTCCCAACTTCCCTGATAATCCATCAAACAAGCTCATAGCATATCCTCCAAGGTCTGAATTGTTCGTTCTGACTTCCCATCTGATTGAGGATGAAAAGCTGTACTAATATTTAATTCAGTACCCAACGACTTCTGAAGGCCTTTCCAAAAGTTAGAAGTGAACCTGGGATCACGATCAGATACAATGGAGAAGGGAACTCCATGTAACCTGACTATCTCTTTAAGATACAAACGGGAATGTTTATCTAGAGAGAAAGTATCTCGAATAGGAAGGAAATGATCATATTTAGTCAAGCGATCAACAATAACCCAGATTGCATTATTACCTCGAGATGTCTTCAGTAATCCCACAACAATGTCCATGGATATATTCTCCCATTTCTACTCTAGGACTGGTAAAGGCTGAAGCATCCCTTTTGGTAACTGCCGCTCTGTTTTAACCTATTGACATGTCAAACACTTCACAGTAAAATCAGCAATATCTCTTTTCATTCCATCCCACCAGTAATACTCCCGCAGATCTCTGTACATCTTAGTACTTCCATGATGAACTTAAAACGGAGAACTATGATCTTCACATAACTACTCTCTCTTCAACTGTGAATCACAAGTCACACACAATCTCTTCCCAAATCTCAAAACGCAATCATTATCAATGTTGAATTCAGGCATCTTACCTATCTGAACCAGCTCTACCTTTTTCTGAAACTCACTGTCTTGCTTCTGTGCTTGCTTGATTCTATCTGATAGAGATGATTTCACTGATACCTGAAACAAAACAGAAGAACTTCCTTCCCCAAAAACTTCTATGCCAAAGTTCATCAAATCATTAACCAAAGGATCACGTTCCAAACACAACATTGCTAATGAAGCATTACTTTTTCGACTCAAAGCATCAGCCAATTTATTTTCTTTTCCTGGATGGTAATGAATTGTACAATCATAATCGTTGATTAATTCTAGCCATCTTCTCTGTCTCATGTTCAATTCTTTATGAGTGAATAAATACTTTAAACTTTTGTGATCGGTATATATTTCACACTTTACTCCATACAAATGATGCCTCCAAATTTTTAAAGCGAAAACAACAACAGCTAATTTCAAATAATGTGTAGGGTAATTTACCTCATGATTTTTCAACTGTCGTGAAGCATAAGAAATTACCTAATCATTTTGCATTAGGACACAACCAAGTCCTTTCAATGAAGCATCACTGTATATAAAAAACTCACCATTCCTGTAAGGAAGTGCCAAAACTAGAGCATTCAAAAAATTTCTTTTCAATTCCTGAAAACAATCATCACATTCTTTTCTCCATACAAACTTAACACCCTTCCGATTTATCTTAGTCATTGGACTAGATAATCATGAAAAATTTCTAAAAAACCTTCGTTAATAGCCTTCCAAATCAAGGAAGCAACGAATCTTGGTTGCATTTGTGGGTCTTGGCCATTCTTCCACAACTTTTGTTTTTGCAGGATCAATAGTTATTCCATCATTAGAAACAATATGACCAAGGAAAGAAATTTGTTGCAACCAAAACACACACTTTCTGAATTTCCCATACAATTTATTTTCTTTTAAGGTTTGAAAAATAATCTCATAGATGTCGTTCATGCTCCTCTTTACTTTTAGAAAACACCACAATATCATCAATAAAAACAACCAACATTTTTCACCTGATTCAACTGAGCCATCACTGCAACAACTATTTAGTTCTGATTATGACCATTTCAGGATAGTGATTTGAAAGGTCATTTCCCTCTGTATGCCTTCCCAGAAAAGCTATTCTGTTTCCTCTATGAAAAACCATTCTTAACAAACATGTCTTAGATGAAGCAATATGGTAATATTCAAATGCTATATCATTTCAAAAAAAATATTTTTGGATAATAATTTAATAGAATTATAACTCATAAATTTATCTAAACCGACCTCTGATACCATCTATAAGGCCCCAGCCTTAAACCTTACTTAATCTTGAGTTATTATAAGATTACACATTGAGGATCTTTTCGGGTCTAGAGTTTTAGAGAATTAGATCATAAAACTTGCATTACATTCCACATATAAACAAAGTGGTTACATAAAGATGGTATTCCTCATTTCCATCAATGGAAACATATTTAAAATAAAACATGGATTCTTTCTTGACACTTCCTTGACACTATCATCATATCATGTACCTTTCCCTTGACCTGTGAAAAACATTTCAAAAAAACATGGGATGAGCATAAAAAGCTCAGTAAGGGATATAAAAATACTGAAAGAAAACATGGGAACATATATACATAAGAATGAGATCATACTTTACCCATAAAACATAAGAATTTTAACATACCTCATCAAATCATGAATAAATCATAGAAATCATATGGCATAAAGGTAACTTGAGACATTCATAACATTCTTACGTAGGGAGTAACCCTCTTGATTACGTTTGGAATACCCATCACAGTATATTAACTATATCTCTTCGGAGAAACCTTAAAGATTCACTCCTTCACGTTACCCAATGAATTAGAGAGTTATATCGGGCTCACCCGCCCTTAGATTATCATGGAACCACCCATCTTCATAATAATTCCCAAGAACCTCAACATAATCGTATCACATAAAACATGCATAAAGGAAACATTACATTTCCACCTTTCAATCACAAGATATCAATAAAACACATTGATATAAAAACATTATGAAAACCATTTTAAATATCAAAATAAAAGAAAAGTAAAACATGGTATTTATTTTTCATTTAAATAGAAGGTATGGCTTGTAGAGGAAGCCGAAACTCAAATAATGGTCACGGCGGTAGAGAAGTCGTTATCGCCGCATACATATGACAAAAACATTACCTTTTGTCATTTTCTAAAACGCTTCGTATAAAAAAGATTCCTTTTGGATAAACGTAAAAGTAAAAGGGGTTTATACACTGTATAAAAGAATGTTCTGTATAAAATAAAATATGCCTCAATGAATGGAGATTGAGACGAAGTCCCATACCTCGGGTCCGACTTGACTCGATCGTTATTTAATGTCCTGAATAATAAACTTGAGTTAATTTATACTTCCTTAAGAACCTTTTTCAAGTTCATTATTCCTTTTTTATCACATATTTCCATGTCATGAACACTATGTAATTATTTAAGTTAATAACTGTCGTTTTAACGATCATTGGTACTTGAGTCAAAAATAAGCACTTTATAATTACAAGTTGTTCATGTATCCATTATATCCCGAATGGTATTCATGATGTAGATATCATATATGTCATATATATCCAGTACATGAATTCATTTATAATATTACATAATCATTTAGAGGTAAAAAAATGAAATGCACCGTTCATGGAGACGGTAAGCCGTACGTACGCATGAACGCTACTTTCATTTCTATTTCGTATTTTCTTATGGAATGGAATCATAATTATATAAAAATATATTATAATTCCAGTATAATATCATATATAATACCATTAATTAAATCCTTTATAACTCCCACGTATGGTATTTAACGAATCAAATCACTTTGAGGGGGCGGTAGTCCGCACTTCCTTAAATGAAGATATCACGTTTACCCATAATGGAAACCATAAAGGTATGCCCAAAATGAAAAATAAATAAGCTTAAGGAAAACATAATCATATTATATATCATATATAAATATAGTGTCATCTTAATGTCCACCTTTGATGGTGTTAAAGGAATGTTGAACAATCATCGTTTCAGGAGGCATAAATTCACCATCCACGGAAACAATATGTTCTTTAACCATTAAATGAAGGTGCGTGTAAGTGTATCTCGAGTCCATATTATAACAACATCCTAATATATTGAAGATACTATATTTTTTACAAAATAAATTAATAAAAAGAGTTTAGGAGGTTGGAGAAACAAAATTAAACAAAAGGACTCAAGTGAATACATTACCTTAAAATCAGGTAACTCCCTTTGTTTTGAGCTCAAAGGCTTCCTTGGGAAGACTTCTACCCAAAGTGAGGCTTCAAAGAGTAAGATAGGAAAGTGGAGAGACAAAATGGGCAGAGGATGGCCGAGCCAAAGTCTATGGGAGTGTGGGTATGGAGGTAGAGGTGGGGGCCTTTTATAAGAGGAGAGGAGGGGTACTCTTGGAATGTAAAGATAAGTTACTTTATTTTAAAAAGAGTTTCGGATTCAAAAGGTCCCACATTTATATAATTCGAGGATAAGGTTATAAGGGTTCGAAATACACCCATCCAATAGGTTTTGGACATGTGTAGGTCATAGATTTTACATTATCTTTTCATTTTATTTAAATCCTTTATTAATGAGGTAATCGCTACATCATTATGATGTCATAAATACATTTATTTATTTAATGTCAAAAAATTATAAAAAAATACTATGATGTAGGAAATATTTTTTGATTTCCAATTAATATTTATAATCAAAATTCTGACCTGTATAACCACATGTAAAATTTTTTTTTAGTAAAACATCTCATGATTGTGTCATTTTTACTTTAACATTTAATAAAAAGTTATTTATGTCATTTCCCAACCAATGTGGCTCCATGGGGTCCCCAAGTTAACCCATGGATTGTATTGGTCGGACATGACACATCCAATGAGGGTAGGACATGTGTCAAGATCATCTCATTCTATTAAAACATTATTTTTACCTTAAACTACACTAATTACCACTAATCGCGATTAAAAAATTAATAAGTTACTATTGACCAAAAATTTATTTTAATCCCATTGGACAACATTTTACTTATTAATGAAAACCATGTATGTCATATTTTTGAAATTCAAAACACAAAGGTGGAAAATTTTCATTTAAATGGTAAATCAGTTTTTATAATTACCACTTAGTGGTTTCACTATTCATCAAAAATTGAGGTTTTTCAGAAAAATACCAAAAATTCACCGTAAGATATATTTGATATTCAAATTCAAAAATGAAGTCTATTTTAAAAAATTCAAAACATATAAGTCACATTAATTAATTTAAAAATTAATTCCCGCTATCATGACAAATAGCGTGTTTTTATGAAACAATAAGTATCAAAAGATTGACACTAGTTTATGTCTGATTTCAAAGTGAAATTAATTTCAATGACCACTATTGGATTAAATGGTAAAAATATATTATAATTTAACTTTAAAAACAATTCAAAATATAATATAATCATATAAATAAATTAGATTAAAAAGCATTTATGATGTAAAATACAATATTTTTCACTATTCATAAAAAATGAACATTGTTAGAAAAATACCAAAAATTCACACAAAGTAAATTTTGATGTCCCAATAATAAAGAATAAGTTTATTTTGACAAACATAGCTTATAAAATTGTCAAAAGATAGATTTAAAAATGGTTTTCCATAGAAAGGTAGTAAAACCATCTTTTGAAAATATTAGTGTATTCCATGCTTATGATTGGATTTATTTTCATTTTCAGCCTCTAAAATACTATCTAATTCATTAATAAACATAGATAAAAATATCTATTATTCATTAATTACTTGGGATTTTATAGTTTTGTATAGTAAATGAATTCAAGAATCAATAAGATTAATCATCATGTAATGGTAATAACTGAACACACATTCTATGTTATTAGAAATCGTAGAAGTATGTGAATCCAAAGATAATATAATATTGAAAATATATTATATAACACTCAATATATAATGGTAAATATCTAAAAAACATATCATTTATTCAATAGAATGGATACCAAAATAGGATAAGCAATAATCAATATGAAAATGTTAATAGGTGAAAAAATTTCATTTAATTAATAAACATATAATGAAAATCATCTTGAGATAATGTCACAATAAAACTCTCATGGATTATAATAATGGAATAATAATTCATGATTGCTCTAAATTAATTATCCTTATGTTCCTCGGTTACATGATATCATTACATTCTTGATATTTCACAAAACAATTTTTAAAATAATGGGTGAAAACACATTTTACTATGGATTTCCTAGAGATTCACCAATTGAAACTACCTATACTTTGAGGGGAAATATATAATCAGGCCCCAACCATTTCACAATTCTCTATATCATTCATCATAAATAACATAAAAAATTAATTCATAAAAATGTGTTGAAATTAATATCCTTATTTAGAAGGGGATATCAATTTATTAATATTTTCTCGGTTAATCAAATATCATTCAATTTAAACACTATATGAACGAATTTTATTTGGTTTATGTAATAATAATATCCAATATAAAAAATCTATATAAATTTTGAAAAAATAATAATCAATTGTAATCAGATTGTTGACAATCTTAGGGGAAGTTAATTTCTAAAAAATTTAAACAAATGAAGTTAATTTCAACACTATAGATGGTTTAATGTATCATAAATTATTCATGGAAATCAATATGACGGTTTCAATAAAATTGATACCCGCATAATAATAAAGTGATTATTTCATTTCTATATTAAAATTTCATAAAATATTATAAAATAAATTATTAATGAAAATAACTTATTAATTTTGAAAATAAATATTTACAATAGAAAACATTTTGAAAACATTTTTCTTTTAGAAAATTTCTTTTGAGAAAAAATAATTTCAACAATATTAGGAAAATTAATTGATTTAAAAATGACCTTGTATAAATCCAAAGTATGCTTTAAAATGTGACATTTTAGATGGAGGGTAATTCCATACATTCAGTAACAGTAAAAAGTAACATTACTTTTTCAATGAATAAAGGTTAGGAAAGTGACTTTTCAGAATATAATAAGAAGACTCCATTAATATTTTGGGTAAACTTCAAAAGGATTTTTTTTGAAAAAATACATATAATTCTATTGAATATATTATTTAATGATTGAATTTTTTTAGGGAACTTTTATGTTTCTTATTTGACTTGATGGTTTGGATATTAAAATGGTCAAATCTGATTTTGGAGCTTTCATAGCATGGTCATATAAACTTATAAATATTCATGAGGTACATATTTAATAAATTAATTCATATGAAAACATGTTATAATTGATGATAAATTGTTTTAAGTGAGTTATGATATTATATATAGATAAATCAATAGATAAATAGAAGGTCAAATTAAAAAAATATATTTAATTGATCAAGAAAACTAAACCACTATCCAAAAGTATCATCTCCTTGAAAAATCCAGTGCATCCTTTATTATCATTAAAACTGAAGGAAGGGGGAATATTTAAATATATTCCAATTTAATCCATTGATTATGAGAAAAATATATATGGAGTTTCCATGATAGATGTAATTGGTAATGAGACTCTAAATGGGATTATCAATCATGAATCGATGGGAATCTCAACTGTGAATACATAAAATGGAAAATTTTTATAATAATTCATTCCAAATAGTAATCAAATTTGTTTATTAATGTTAATTACTATTCATATTTTATACTGTAGTTTGTATAACAACCATATAAATGGAATATCATGCAAAGCATTATATTTATTCATTAATCCATTTATCATTTCTATGGAATAACATAGTTTTGAAAAAAATGAGATTGAAATGAAAAACATAAATTACATGAAGCATTTGATAAAAAAATCATCAGAATACATGATATTTTTATTCCTTTAATGCAATTGTAATAATCTAAAATCTAATCTCCTAAAATATATTTTTAATTTTTTCATTACAAAATTGTTTCTATTTTTTACGGCGCACATGATGTGGATATCAATCAATCTGAAAACCATCGATGTTTATTTATTGGATCCAGTACATTGATATACAACCAAATAACCACACATTATTTTTATTTTGAATATATAACAAACAAAAATAAACATTTTATAGATAAAAAATATAATTATATGGTAAAAATGTTTTTGAAATAGAATTTTTTTATCATAGGGGCGCCACTCAAAATCTAGGAAACACATTTATAATTTCTTTAAGACATTTGAAAAACCTTAAAAGAGTTATTTTTGAAATGTAAGAATATACCAAACCTCAATATAATTCACATTGTGACCGATATGACTCCATGTGTGTATATTTATTTAAAACATAAATCAATTTAATTAGAAACAACGACTGACAAAGTCAAAATAAATAAATAAAATTTATATTGTTTTGTTAATTTAGGTAATTTATCTATATGGAATTTATGATGTCCATGAATCTGAAAAACCATAATCTTATGCACGGTGTGACTGTTATGAATCCAAGGGTCATATTTTATTCAAACTTGAATATAATTTTAATAACACTCAGATTATAAAAAATTAGAAAATGCATTTACATTGTTTTAGTAAGTTATGAAAATGATCTTTATGTTTTTTTTCATATGTAGTGATTAGGCACACCTCCTTCCAACACATGATGTGTTATATATTACTTTAAGTGCATATTTTTATTCAAAATTGACATTAATTTTAGTGAAAACAACAACTAACATACTCAAGACAAAGAAAAAGCATTCAAATTATTTTTTACATTTGTAAAATGATTCATAATTAATTTTTTACCTGTAGGAATCCACCACACCACAATCTGACACATATTGAGACCACTATGACTATAAGTGTCTGTAATTAGTATAAAATTGTCATTTTAATACAAAAGGTTTTACTCACTTAAAAATGACAAAACACACTCCATTTATCTTGATAATTATGTACAAAAAACCATTAAATCATTGTTATGTGTATGAATCATTCTCATGTTAAACCAAGACATGATGCCACCAGTAAAGCCCAAAGTTCATGTTTCCAGTTCAAAATTGAATTTTAGTAAAAATCACATGTGGAATACTCAAAACCATAGAAATTTATTCATTTTTTTTGATACGATCAGAAATAGTTCCACATGTAAATTGGTATGAGTAGGGATGAGCATCAACTCAATCAAATGCAAAGTGTGACCAATATGAATCCATGTATGTCATTTTATTCAACACTAACATTAATTTTAATAAAAAAACAACTAACATACTCAAAATAGTGAAAACAAAATATTATTGTTTTTTATATTAGTAAAAAAATACATATGTCATATTTTATGTGATTGAATCTGAAGAACCACAATCCGACACACGATGTGACTGTTAGAAATCTATGTGCATCATTTTTTTTTTCAAAATAGACATTAATTTTAATAAAAAACAATAGACATATTCAAAACCAATAAAATGTATTCTGATTTTATTAGTCCATTAGGAAAACAATCCATGATTTTGTTTTGATATTTATGAATCAGCCACATCTAAATCCTATGAACGGTGTGACCAGTATCAATCTATGTTTCCAATATCAGATTACAATAGACATATTAATAGAAAAAATTATCACACTTCAAAAACCATGAAAATATCTATGTATTGTCTTGATAAATTTTTATTGGAACTAATAATTCATTAATGATGTGTAATAATCAGTCTCATGGAAATCCCTCACATGATTCCACCAATATCACTCAAAGCATGTGTTTCTTGTTCAAGATGACAATTTTGTTAAAAAAACAAGTGGCATATAGAAAAATAAGGAATAAACTTTATGATTTATTTTCTAAATTTGTAAAAAAATACATAAGTAATTTTTGTTGTGTAAGAATCAGCCTAACCTCAATCCAACACATTTTGTAATGGATATGACTCCATGTGAATCTTTTTATTCAAAACTGATTTCATTTTTAATAAAAACAAAACTCACTTTCTCAAAACAAATAAAACATATTCTGATTATTATTGAATTTTGGAAGACAATCCACAAGTAATTTTTGTTTTTTATTAATTATTCATACATTTATCCAATGCACAATGCCCCCAGTATAACTCCAAGTGCATATTTTTATTCAGAATTGAAATAAATTCTAGTGGAAAAAAAAACTGACGTACTCAAAAAAATCAAATTAATAATTATTGTTTTGGTCATTAAGGAAAATGATCAATAATTCATTTTTTCAATGTAGGTATCTGCATATCCTTAATATTATGTAATGGTGTGTCTGATAGGACTCCAAGTGTGTCTTTTTATTCAAAATTTACATTAATATTATTGAAAAAAACCACTATCATACTCAAAATTATGAATATTAATTTATATTATTTTGATCCATTACGAAAATCATATTTAATTTCTTTGTCACATATAGTAATATTATGAACCGTAATCCAACACATGGTGTGACCAGTATGACCCCAAGTGTCGGTTATCAGTTGAAAATCGATTTTTTAATTCAAAAAAGATTAACTCAATCAAAAATGAGAAATTGTACTCTTATTTACTTGATAATTATTTAAGACCATTCATAATTCCTTTGTGATGTGTTTGAATCATTATCATTTCAAAACCACGTAAGATTCCATCAGTATGTCTCATTGTTCATGTTTCTAGTTTAAAATTATACTTTAGTACAAAAAAGTGTTGCATACTCAAAACCGAGGAAATGAATTCAAATTGTTTTAATCCTTTAGGAAAATGATATGTTTGTCATTTGAGATCTGTAAAAATGTCCACACCACATACTGATTAATGGTGTGCCTGATATGACTCTATGTGAATCTTTTTACTAAAAACTGGAATCAATTTTATTCAATAAAACAAAGAAACTCAGAATTTGTCAAACAAATTAGATTTCTATTGATCTTTCGAAAAATGATCCATATATCAGTTATAAAAAATAGTAATTAGCTGAACCTCAATATGATGCATGATTTAAACAATATAACTCTATGTGTGTAATCGTTTTCCAAATTGACATTATATTTTGTGAAAAAACAACAATTGAATTTCTCCAAACCCATAAAAGGGAAGGATAGTTCTGGTCCATTAGAAAAATAATCCATAATTCCTTTTTTATGTGTAGGAATCAGACATATCTCAGTCCGTGACATAATGTGACTGGTGTGACTCCAAATGTCTATTATACATTTTAAATTGGCATTAAAATACAATGAATTAACACTCACTAATAATTGAGAAAACATCAATAGATTTTTTCAAAAAAATTAAAAACCTTTCATATTTCATTTTTGATGTGTATGAATCATTCACATTTCAATCCAATACATGATTCCATGAGAATGGATCAAATTTTGTGTTTTTAAATTAAAATAACATTTTAGTAAGAAACACATAGGGCATACTCAAAACTAAGGAAACACATTATAATTTTTTCAATACATTTGGAAAAAAATCCATACATCATTTTTGAAATGTTAGAATTAGAATTACCCCAATCAGATGCACTGTATGACCAATATAAATCCCACTTTGACTTTTTTCGCAAATTGAAATAAATTTTAATCAACAAATAACTGAAATACACAAAACCAAGAGAAAACATTAATATTGTATTGAATCATTTGTAAAATTATCAATAAGCCATTTGTTATTTGTAGGAACCATACTCACACTAATAAAAATCGTTTTTACTAGTATGACTCCATGTGTGTCCTTTCATTAAAAAATTGACATTAATTTTAGTGAAAAAACAATTAACATACACAAAACTAAAAAAAATACTTTCATGTTGGATTTTTCCAATAGGAGAATGATTTATAAATTGTTTTTGACTTATAGGAATTAGCCACTCCTTAATAAAATGCACCATATGATGGGTGAGATTCTATATGCACCTTTTTTTCAAAATATACATAAATTTTACTAAAAAACATAAAAACTCTATAATTGTGTCTATACTTGTATATTTGATAGAAATTTTATTTCATTTAAATTTTTATTGGTATCTTTTTTTGGGAATATTTTTACTATTTCTAATCATGAAATGTGTAATTAACACACACTTCTTGACTTATTTTTGGTGTGGTTGGGTGATGTGGCCTCATACTGTAGTTTTACCCTATATATGTCATAATAAATGAATTAATAATGGGATTCTTTATCAGAACATCTAAAATTCACGACACAAATAAATTTAACAGTTCATAACATTCACTAAAAAATTAAAATTTATCAGTTCATGTAGAAGCACTAATAACGGATCCTTTTCAGTGCTTTTAGAAATGTTGATAAATGGATCTTTATCAACGCTAAATAAAATAGATGATAAAGACTTTATTTTATCAGGGTGTTTAAAATACCTGACAATGAATCACTATATTAGTGATTTTATGTACAATGATTAATAAACCCTTTATCAGTGCTTTTCTAGTGTTGATAAATGCCTTGTCCTTTAAAAAAACGAGTTAATCAATGATTTTATAGCCTTGGGAGAAGCGAAATCATGTTCTTTTAAACGTGGGTTATGTAGTCGGGTATGCTTATATGGTACAAGATCATTAGAAAAATCCTGATTAGTAGAACAGAAATATCCATGCTGATTCTAGGAATACACTGACTAATCAAAACAGGAAATATATTTGTAGAAATATGGAATAATGTGCAATAATTAACCAGTAATATGGAGCTGAGGAAGTTATTTTGGATGATCATCCAGACTATTGATGGTGTGAGGTATGATTCTTACATATTCTACTCTTATGCTATATTTTATTTACATATGTGCATCTCATTCCATTATTTCTTATCTTAATATTTATTTTCTATTTTTTGGGGTTGAGATGATGCCTTATTTAAGAAATATCAATCACCTCTTGGTTATAGGGAATTTCATTCATTTATGTGTAAATCATGTTCTATAACTGTTAATGAAGGTGAGCTGATATTTTTATTCTTTTTACATGAAATAAATATCTATGAAAAAATCATGGGATTTAATAGTAAAATCCCATTCAAGGTTCAGACTAACTGTTATACCATGTGGGTTAGTTTTACAACCGATTATGACTTCAAGCGTGTCTTTAAAGTGGACTAAAATTTAAAGGATGTGGTAAAAATATTGTTGTCACATTTATTTAGATTAATTCCATTCCATTTGGAAGCTCTTACTTTAGTATCAATGGAAGATATCAAGAATATATGTTTTCTAGTGGTTGCTGATCAATTTATATATGTATTTCCTATGAATTTTTTTATGTTTTCACCCATGAGATATATGTATTTTACAATTAATCACCATCTAGGGTCCAATCCCAATTCTCTACTATTTTAATAGATGTTTCCAACAGAATAAACAAAGGTGAATTTGTAGTTGTACGACCATTAAAGGAAAGGAATCATTCAACCTAGAATATGTCTGTGGAATCATGGGACAATTTTGTAAAAAAAAATATAGATAGAACTATTATGTCATCTATTGATTATCAAATTATTAATTAGTTTAAAAAATGAATTGGAGACCAAATCCATTAATTGATGACATGTTCAATAAACTAAGGGTAACTCTGTGGTTCTCTATGATTGACTTGAAATCAGGATATCACCAATTTCAGGTTTAGAACGAGGATATTCCAAATACATATTACAAGAGTAAATTGGGTGATTATGAATATTTGGTAATTTTATTTTGGTTTTTCATGTTCATTAGAGGTATTTATGGATTGTATGTGTCAGATATTTCAAAGATATCACAATTATTTTGATGTAGCATTTTTTGATGAAATATTTATTTTTTCAATGACTATGGTTGAGCATGATAATGACGTAGAGGCTATTTTGGAAATCATTAGAGATCATCTTATGTATTCCAAACTATAAAAGTATGATTTTTTAGATACATGTGATATATTTACATGGAAATTAAATATATCAAAAAGGTTCCTTTATGGATCCAAATAATATAAATGTTGTTATCTTTTTATGACCATAAAAAATATATTTGAGATATGTTATTTCCTTAGTCAAGATCATTATTATAGATTATTTGTATGGGATTTTTCACGACTGGACTCACCTATGAAAACATTTAAAATGTATAATATTCCATTTCTATGATGTAATGAATGTTAGATATCTTTTCAAGAGCTTAATATTATCCTTACATTAGAAAAAATATATATTTTTCTAGAATCTTGACAAGGTTATGTGGTGTATGAAGATTCTTTGAGATATGGTTTGTAATTTTCTCCCATTCTTTGATTCCATTAATTTTCTTTTGCGTCATGATATTTATGGATCCATTAGAAGAACAACATTTAACACTATTTGGTGTTTGTTTTTGTAGTGCATGATTTGAAGACATTGTGTCATTACCACTTTGGTGAGAAATATATTGTTTTTATGGATCATAAGAACATGAAACATTATTAATGAAATGTTATTTGATCCTTAGAATGAAAAAAAAATGGTGTATCACCAAAATATTGACTTTTACATGATTTATACGCTGTGTAAAGGTTATTCCATGGAAGATGCATTGTGCAGAAAGTTGAATGAACAATTAGAAAAAGGGAACATCAGTTCAATGAAGCTAATGTCAGTGATAGAATACATAAACCTTGAATATATAAACATAGGTGATGTTTTGGTTTTCATTATAGTTTCATTTGTTCTTGATTTCATTCATACATTTAAGAACGCACAAACATCTAATTCTGAAAGAGTTATGATGAGGTGAAAAATCAATGGTGGGGAGACAATTAAGGGATGGAGGCCAGATGGGAGTTCAGGTTTTGGGGTTTGAAATCGAATGTTCAACCCTGGATCATACCATAAAATCATCTTCATGATTATCAACTTTCAATAAGGGATATTTTCCAAGAAATACTGAATAATGTGTATGTTTTGAGATACTAAACATGTCATCATGTTAAGGAAGATCGTTGACGACTACCAGTTATGTTTTAGTCCATACATATCTCTATTTGTAAATGTAAATTGATAGCCATGGATTATGTAACAAGTGTCCAATGAATGGTTGTGGAAAGTGATTCAATAGGGGTAATTGTGTATTATTCACAAATTCAGGATATTTCATCTTTATTCATGAATCATACATGGTAGAAGAAATTTCCAAAATCTATATCTCAGATGTGGTATAGAGGTCTGGCCTTCTATGTTACATAATTTCGAATATACAACCAAGGAATACATATCATTTATTGATATCCTTAGAGTAATTCAATGGGACTCAGTCGACTATGGGTATGGTGTATCATCATCTGATGGATGAGAAATCCAAGAGGAATATAAAAACATTGGAAGACATGGTGTGGTCTCGTACACTAGATTTTGGGGGATTATTAGGAGATAATGTTCTATTGGTGGAGTTCTCATAATATAGAATTTATCATGACTCAATATATATTGATCTTTTTTAATACTTGTATGGTAATCCTTATAAATCTCCAAATTATTTTGTGGAATTAGGTGATACATTATTGGTTTCTCAGATCCTTGTCCAATATACTATTTCTATGATTCAATTCAAAAGGAAACTGATGTATATTTATCATAGTAATTATAAATCATTTTAGGATCATAGTCTATGGTCGTTTTCATTTGAGGTGACTAATCATGTGTTCTTGAGGATGTATACAAGGAGTTATCCTTGTTTATTTGGAATTTAAGGAATATTTTCTCCTCAAGCTATAGGGAATTCTGAGATACTATAATGGATTGTTTAGGTTGAATACCCTTGGGAATTACCATAACATTTTAGTGCAATGTATAATGTGATTCATGTATCTCAATTGAAAAAGTATCACCCTAGTCCGAATGTTGTAATTTGTTGGGATTACATTGAGCTACAGATGTATGTTCAAATTGATTGAATGGAATTGATGATCATGGATTGGACTGTGAAATAATTGTATTTGAAATGCATTAGTCTAATAAAAGTTTTTTTGAATGAATGACCACATTCAAGAAGATTCTTGGGAACTAGTGAAGGAAATAATCATGAGATGACCCAAACTCTTTCAGGTAAATCGAGTGTTTCTACATTCTAGTGATTCAAATTCTAATTTTGTGGAAAATATAGCACCCCTGGATTCCATTAATTTAACCTTCATTTATGTATTTTATTTATATAATGTGTTTATGTTATGTTTGGGAGGGTATCCATGTCTTTTGGAATGTTTTGGGGATTTTTTATATGTTCACAACTTTAGCATCATTTGTGGAATCCAATCAACTCCTATAGGAAACCATGAATTGTGAGACATATGATACGGGGTTGGTGCATGGGTAGGAACACAGTTTATTCAAACCATTCAGAACCTAGAAGAAATAGTGAAAATTTGGACAATAGTATTTTTAACGGTGGTCGCATGGGTTTTCTAACAATGCATTCTAACCATGTGAGGTTCTTCATGAGGGGTAGTTTAGCACTATATTAGTTCACCATTTTGAAAAACCATGTGTCTGACCGTCCACCATTTAAAAAAATATCATAAAAGGTGTATCTAGGTTAGGATAGACCTTTAAACCCTCATTATTTCTCTAATTCACCCCAATCATGAAAAGTCGTCCTCCCAACAGTTGTAGAACCTTTCCCAATCTAATCAGAAGTGGCCTATTGGAATTTCATAGCATGTTAATGATTGATCCCCATGGTAATTCATCATTTAAGTTAGTTTTTCATGGTTTTTCATCGACGTAAATAATTACATATAATGGTTCTATCAATATAGTCCACTACAAATAGTTCTATGGGGTGTGATTCAAATAATGGTTTTATTTGGCATTGTTTTTTATATGGGATTATTTATAAGACTTGTTTTTGGTGATCAAATCCGTCTATGTGAGATTTTTCATTTCGATCTTCAACTTCACAATAATTCCTAAGGTAGGTGGAATCTCTAATGACTCAAATTATTAAAACGGTAATTCGTTATTGCAAATAGGATGTTTCTTGTGTAATTGATTGGGATATTGTTTTTCATATCATTATTGAATCCCTCTTTAGTTTTGGTTTATGAAATTTTCAAATTACGGTGTCTTGGTTGAATGTAAATTTGGTAAACTTATTTAAAACTATTGTTTTAAATTGTTTTCATAGGTGTAATTTCATGGAATCTTGCTTAAAATAATAGATTAGTTTTATTGAAGTAGTCTTTTTGAACGTGTTTCAATGAAAAAATAGTTTTATTGAAATGAAATGAAATATTTGATTTTATTTTGGTTTTTTGAAAAAAGGTTGGGGTGTGTTCATTTGTATCGGCTAGAAAAGGGTGTGAAGATTCCCCTATTATTTCAAATATGTATAAGTGTAAGAAATTTCTCCCATAAAAATTGTATAGATAGGGGTATGATGTTTACCCAATCATTTTGGGATAGAAAATGGTATGTTCCATCCCCCTTAATAATATTTTTCTCAGCGGCTTAGTGAAAGGATGGATCACCCCACTCATGTATAGGGAGGAATGTGGTTTCATGAGGGGTTATATTTTTTGATATTTTGAGTTGGATGGATTATGACAAAATACAATTTGTAAATGGTCATGAAATATTGTTCTGTTACATTCTTGGTAAACTATTTTAGTATGAAAATTGGTTTAGTTTTAAATTATTTTCATTTCATTTAAAAATTTTCAATTTATTATATAAATTGTTTTATATAAATTTTTTAACATGTTATATTATAGAGGAATGATTGTAGAAGTCATTTGGGAAAATCACATTAGATTTTATTACTCACCCTATCAATGGAATTTTTTTTCCTTCATAGATATGGTTTATCAAGATACAAGTAAAATAATTGTCTCACACTTCCTTAATGGTGAATCATGATTATTTTTTAATATTTTGGAGTTAGAGCATGGATCATGGTTGGGGATGTAGAGTTATGTTTATTGATTCCTTGGGATTTTATGTGTTTTTCTTACTCTAATTACACTGATTTTATTTTTCTTCTGTTGTTGTACTCTATTGTAGTGAGGTTTTGATATAAATTGTATTAATTTGGGTTTTTTACATTTTTCATGATTCATGTAGTAGAATTATATTATGTATTATTTGTTGGAGTTTTTTCATTTATATAATGAAAAATCTATCACACCCCTATTATTCAATATGATGGAAGGGATAATAAGATGTTTAGAACTTCTATCATCAAGATGATGTAGAGATAAATACCCCCTAGAGTAATGCCTCCAATAAGACCTAGGGTGGTTACCCACACCAAGGATATAAAAATAACACAAAAGTGGGAGAAATAATCATTTTTACAGTAACATAGATCATAATGTAAGATGTATCAATATCAAAAAACACCAAGAAAGATATATATAAAGGAGATAAAATCCATCCCACATGGATGTTGAATGTAAAAATGTTAGAAATATAGGGATAAATCCACTGTAAGAACCAAGATAAAACGAAGAAAAAACACAACAACCATCCCCAACATCTTATATAGTAATGTCAAGCACAGTCCATGTATTCTCCATGGAAACATAAAATAAGTTTTTTATATGTAGGGTGAGTATACATATATACATAGTAGGGAAATCTAATGTCACATGCACCCATGTGGGAGAAGTATACTAATGGCCATGTGACCAAACAAAAAAACCTAAAAAGAACACAACAATGAATAAGATCAATTCAATCCACACCATGGAACACTCACCAAATAAACCAAGTTAATGTAATGTAGTATGCACATCAATATTTGAGTACCCTAAACCAATTCCCACTATTTAACTAATCATCCCTAAATCCAAACCTCATGACTCTAGCATGCTCTTTCACATTATCCAGTATCACAACATTTCATATACACAATATCCACACATGAAATCACATCCAACCTATAGACACCTTGGCCAAAACCACCAAACATATCACTTGAAAATACCTAGGCCCCATAGCAAAGACAGCTTGGTAACACACACCCCTCACACACAAAATAAGATATGTCTGGTTTTAAACCCGAAGACCTTACAACGAACCCAAAGACTCATGGAAGTGAAATGCCTAGAAGAGGGATCATGGCAATGTTAGTAACCAACCATCCATCCTCCCATTCAGATGTTTGGTAAGACACCATCCTCCATTATAGTTTGGGTGTTTTTCAGAAAAAGCTCAACATGGGTGGGGTATGTATAGCAAACATAAGGAACTACTAGATTATACCAATAGGTAAAAAATAAATATCCCATCCTATGGGATTCTAAACATGAATCCCGAACAATCAAACCCACCTTTATTGCTACCACTAAATGCACGTACCATTACGAATGATAGTCACATGAACATATATTCACTACAACCCACAACATGAATCGAATCCCGCAACAAATCATTTTATGAGTTATAATTGTGCATCATCAATTTATTTATTTATCCATACATCGGATACTACAAAATAAAAAAAAATATGGAAAAGAAATCATATCAATGTCTTTCATGCCAATCAAAGAATAAAATTCTATACAGCCTTCTTCAATGTTATCCCACCCAATTAACACTCTCAACACCAATCCTGGTATCCCATTTTCACAAAAACCAAACACCCAACACACGTGTAAACATGAAATCATGATAAAACCCAATCTTAAATCCCCACTTCAGATCCTCTACGTAGATGAAATCCCACTACATAAAGTTTCCATCCATTCCACAGTAAATCAATATCTCAGCCTGAGATACCATCACATGACCCATACTTCCCAATACACACAATCACACCACCATCCAAAACACCACACTACAATCACATACACAAGGGAGAACATGACAGCACATAGAACAAATACACACCAACCAGGGAAAATTGATCTATATTTAGAACCATTCATTCATTAATTCAGCTCAATAATATAGGGGTGATCAAAAACCTGATTTGTTACTAGGAACACCATTCATTTATCCAAAAATAAATGATTAAAAATATTACAATTCATATATATAGTTGGGGTTTGTCTTAGTGGTAAGAACTCCATAATGCTCCATGAAAAATGGGGGTTCAAAACCCATGAGGTGCGGGTACAGTAACATTAATATAGCAGCGGCAATTACTGTAGAAACGATGGGAACTGTAACGGCGACAGGTCACTATAGCGGCGGCATGGTACTATAGCGGCGTCTGGTACTGTGTGGTACTGTAGCAGTAATATTCATAGAATTGGCTTTGGGCCAAAAATTTTGGTCTACGGGCCATTTAATGGGATAAATGCCCACTAGGCCTTCGGGCTATGTAATGGGTCTCCCTCTACCTAGTCAAAAGAGGTCTTTGCTTTGATTTAATAAAAAATTATGCTTCGACCCCAACCTTTTAAAAAATATTCAAATTCATATAGCAGTGATTCAATGATCATACTGGTTTGATAATAGAACTCACCGAAAACCATTATATTAAGAGGAACACAAACCAAATGATTTATTACATCGATCATGAATAATATATAAAAAAAAGTGGTCATCATCATATTCTTCCAATATCCATCAATTATTCATTATTATTATCCTATTTAAATTGGTTTAGCAGAATTTAAAAAGTTAATAGTGTAAACTGACCCCACATTATAAATAATTAATTTAGAAATGAATGAAATCCATACTTGGAATAATAAAAGACCAACCATCCTTTTTTTCACCATAACAGGGGCTGCACATGTTGTAGGAAGCTATAAGAAAATTAGATCGATGGCTATGGGACAACACAAGAATCCATAGCATGGGATGGCTCTAGTCATACTATGATAAAATGGGAACATATAGTATAGGTTTGGCCTTCATTTAAAAAATTCTGATCTTATATCAACAGATGAGGAATCAGTTTTAAGGGCTATTAATGTTGGATCATGGACCCGACCATGCTGTATGAATATTTCAAAGTCCTCGAAAAAGTAGGATGTTTAATATATAATTAATATCATCTAAAATGCATTTATAAACCCCAATAAAATTCATTATGATTGATCTAAATCAAATAAAATTTAAGAGGGTTGAAACTGAAAGAACTTGGAAAAACGGGAAATGAGTCGCTGATGGGTGAGTCACCGATCGAGAGCCACCGATTTGGAGCCACCAACAGCATGTCACTGATACTATTATATCTACATTGAGATATGGATGTTGAGACCCCAACAGGACCTACATATTCTATAGTCATTGATACCTAGACTCATTGATTCCCTGACTCACCAATGACATGACTCACAGCCACCCTTAGCCTCCGATGCTCATAATCATCGATGGCCAAACACATCGATGCCCTAGCTCAATGATTCCCAAACCTACCGACACCTTGGTCTACAAATTTCATGTCCTATTGATACCCTCTAACTATTGGTACACTTAACTACAATTTAATTTGACCAACTGATGACCTTGAACTACCGACACTTCAAACAACTGATTCCTTGACATATCGTTTCCCTAAACCTACTGATGCCTCGACCTAATAATGACCTAAACTATTTGAATCCATTTCCTACTGTTGATCTGGCCTATAGATGACTTGGACCGACTAATTCCATCAACCTACTAATTACTCGACCTATTGATTCCCTGACCTACAGACTTAGTTGACCTACCAATTCCCACAACGTACTGATGCCTCTAACCTACTAGAGCCCTAACCTATTGATGAAAGTAATAGAAATTGGGAAAAGTATAGGAATGATTTTTCATTTCTCCCCAAAACATAACAATCATTGTATTATGAAAATTAAAGCACCATTGAGGTCTATTCCATTACATCTGATAGCTCTCAATCTATTCTCATCCTATATAATTCAGTATCAAACTTAGATGAAAGAAGGCTCTGAAAAATCACTCCTTATGTTCTTCTCAATGATAAACCGCCTCCATGTAGCTAACCCTCAAAATCCTAGAAAAATTCCTTCATTATTTTCCTATCCATAAAAACATAATAAATAATACACATTCACCAAAATTCACACTACCCAAACATAACATTCATGGAATTCCCTCCCCCATGTCAATATATTATCTACTTTAGCCGACACTGACTTGATCATATGAGTTTAATCATAGTTTCATTAATCTTTCTCAATTAGGGAATAGTTCATCCCGTACATATACATTAGGACATTTCTATATTTAATATAACATGGAATAAAATCATCCCATAGAAAACAAGGTTCAAGAATCACATCACAATGAAAAGCACATGAGAAAAATTCAAAACAACACTAGGGACTAGGAACACAGCTGCATCTATCATTCTCAAGTACTCTTTAAAAGGCCACAATGACTCAATAATGTCTGAGAAAAGGGAATGTTCCAAACACACTACACTTCCTCCTGATGATCCTAAATCTCAATTTGTTGCTCCATGAATTTTGTGTCTCCCTCGATATCCAACTCTACCCAGTCAATGAAATGGGTGTCATCGTGATGAAACTGATTATGATGGGAGACATGATAGATTTCGTGGACCCTCACCAACTTTAATGGAAATTCCAGATGATATTCCACCTCTCCAACTAATCCAATCACCCCAAATGGTCTAATGAACCTAGTTGAAATATTACTATTTATGCGATCCCATTCCTCCCATGTCGAGGGGGCGCCTTCAAGAATATGTTGTCCCTATCCTTGAACTCCAAAGGTATTATCCTGGGATTGATATATATATTTTGAAGGTCATTTTATACCATTATCCTCTAACATACATTCATCACCCACACTATTATACTCTATACCACAACCGAAACAAGAACTTGGGCCTCCCAAACATCCATCCAACACAAGGGTGTATAACAAGAAATCCGATATAGAGATTCGAAGAGAGCCATACCAATGGAAGAGTGATAAATATTATTGTAATAAACATTTACAAAGGTAATGTATCACATCCAAGACCCAGTAATATATAGAACACATCCCCATAACATTTCATGCAATGTTTGGATGGTCCTCATTTTTTTCCATATGTGAGAGGGATAAAAGTAGTGTTGAGATGTAACAGAGTGCCAATGGAATAATGCAATCCCATCAAAAAATGTGACATGAAACGTATATCCCAATATTGGATGATTGATCTTAGAAGACCAAACAGTCACACCATCTCATCCACATTATTCTGTGCTAAGGCATCCACTACGCTCGACTCCTTGATCTCTATGAAGTGAGATGATTTTACCAACCTATCCAGTAATACACAAATATAAATTACTACTCCCTTATCCATAGGTAAAACATTGAAAAATTCCCTCAATATGTTATCCATGTTCCAATTCTGTTTACCTAGGGGCTTGAAAAATCCACCGGGTACACGGTGCTCAATCTTCACATACTGGAACACCAAGCACATTTCCAAAAACTCATCGACTTCCCTCTTCATCTCCGGCCACCATAACAATTCTCTCATTCCTTGGTGCATTTTGGATTCTCCTGGTTGTATCACTGGGATTGATATATGAAACTCAATAAGAACATCCTTAAAAATTTACACTTTAACAATTAGATTCTCACGGAACTACATCTGATTTGTACTATCTTCCAACCATCCATTTGGAGCACCACCATTGTCAATGTGATCACGCATCACCTCCACCTCTAATTCTCCCCTCTGAGACACCTCCACCTTCTTCCATATATATGATAGTACCATAATTAAAATATACATCCTCTCCCACCAACCATTCCTAAATCTCAGTCCAATGAAGAAAACTCCTCCACAACCCTCTATGAATCTGCAGATTCCCAAACAAAATCCTTCTACATTATCATGATCAAAGAATTAGTCACTACTATCTACCATCCTAAGGTGTTGAAGTTATAAAAAAATATAATACTAAATATACACCATTATCATCTAATGCTAAAATTTTTGGTATTTCAAGAATAGAATGTACCTCAGGATCTTGTGATCTATGAAGACCACAAAGAGCTCCCATAAGAGTTAACATCAAAAAAAATTTTCTCTCAACACAACCATTGAGAGTCAAGATTATGGGTGACATAGTTTCATTCATGGAGTCATAGCATCATGGTGCCATTGGATATCAATCCCAATTACTACATCATCACACACCCCAAGCCTATATGGGATGTATCCCAAAACTCCTCGACCATCTCCCCTTCCAATTGTATCCGGAACACTAGTGCACTAAGCAATATCCGCTTCAGATACCCAAACGTTGGTTGGATTTACTCACCCTACACAAAATCTATCCCTTTTCATGATAGATCCTTTAATAAATCTAATACCTGAGTGAAATATTGTATTTATCTCTTCTTTTATACTACTAGACATAGAATACTACTATACTCTACCACATTCATGGGTGATTCCCAGGAAATGACTGCATCAACCTTTAGCAGCTTCACATCAACACCAAAATGTCACACCACATTCACAAGGAAGTGGAACTATCGTGTCCAAAACATTCACTTGGATATCATTCCATAGAGATAGTGGTGTCGATAGACCTCTAAGTAAGTCATAAGATGCTTGGTATGCTCTTCTAATGAATTTTAGTAGATCTGGTTCCCATCGATGAATTCAAGGATGAATAAGTAAAGGAACTCATGAATGATGGTGTTAATAATCCTTATGAACATATCGGTTTCATTCATACAACTAAATTTCATAAGCACAAACTCAATGTGCCAATACATGTTTCTAAAATCTTTCTTTGGGATGTCTCTATGCTTCACCCTTAACCAGTGACACTGAAGCCATAGATCAATCATAGAGAACTGACAGGGTCCCCTCAGCTGGTTAAAAGATCATCTATTTTGGGAGAGGGTAATGGTTCATTAACTTTACCTGATTCAGTATCTGTTATTGAATGAAATGCCACATACCACATTCCATCTTTTTCCCAAAAAATACTGGAGCACCCCATTATGACACACTAGGTCGGATAAACCACTTCCTCATATGATTGTCAATCAGAATATACATCTTAGAAGGCGAGATCTATTATTGACCCAACATTATTAGATAAGCATCATATATTAAGTCTATCCCAAAATCAACATCATATTGAGGGGGTAGATTCACAATTTCCTAAATAAAATCATACATAAATTCTTTGATAACTCCTAGAACCTCCACTATCACTACATCCTTCGATCCAATTTATAGCTCAGTTAAAAAGGAAAAAAAGAGGCTCCACATGCCCACTACATATCTAAAGGCTTCACTCATCAACGAAAGCTACACGTAGGCCTTTTATGTCTGAAAACATTATTATTATCCAGAATTAGTCAATAAAAGAATGAAATGTGTTAAACTAGAATATTTCAATGAAAAAATTGTAAGGATATATATGTAACCAATAGAGATACCAACTGAATTGAAGCGGCCCTAACATCATTCTAAATCCCATACAAATAACAAGAACGTTTCTATAAAGTCTAATTGGTGTAAAAACACAAGGGGTATAAAATGTCTCTCTATATAAAATATGTGGGCATTAGATATGTTGGGTTCTACAAAAGAGTGTGAATCCCCAGAATCAAATAAGGTGCATTCATGTGTACTAAAAAAACTGATCACACCTCGAATGATCTTCCCACGTACTTTAACTGCTACCTCTATGGCATGCAACTAACCATTCCCAACTACTTTTCCCCTCGGCTGTCGGACGCCTCCCTGAAAAATCCATGGTCATAGTACCAAAGAATCACCCTGAAGTCAACCTACCCATGCATAGTTTAGAATTTGAGGTGGAGGGGCATGCTCTCCCTATTTTTGTAACGACATGGCTTGGAACTACAGCTAAGGTGGGAGCTGAACCTGACCAAAAACACCAAAATTAACTGAAGTTGGGCACTGCCCATGGAGGAGACAATCTGTAAGAAAAATTCCTCTGGTTCATGCCTATGGGAAATGGGAGGGGACAACAGGGTCCAAACAAAAACTACATGGGTTGGCTCCATGCTAGCAGAATCATGGAAGGCCCTGATGTAGGAGACCTACTTGTAATAGACTTCCCCTATGGAGAACTCAATTGAATTCCCTATCATGGAATTCCTCCTCATAAATAAATCCATTCTACAACACCATCCTTCCTCTGAACATCTATGTATGTAATTAGGGTAACGAGAGTAACCAAATACTAAAGAGAAGTATGATGTGCCTCCACTAAGTTACACTCATAAGGCTCCTAATCCATAAAGAGATCGAGAGAAAAACATTGGATATCCTTGAACATGGTCCCCAACTCTGTCACTGACATACGGACTATATTAGAGGAAGCGTGATTTCTATATATTCTCCACTTTCATTGTGGAAGATTTAAATTCCACATGGACCTCATTCCCAATGTATACTAATGAAACATTGGTCTCTTTCCTCTCCCCGAGGTAAAGAGTCATCTACTGACACACTGCTCCCCTCATCCGGCTAACCGCATGAGAATCCCAGAACATTGATGGTGCCTGGATCAATCTAAAAGTGATCAATATATCCTTAGACCAAGTCTTCGTCTACATGTCTAGGATTCTTCTCTCATACATTGTTGTACTATGACATTGGAATGAATGATTCATCTTTAAAAACTAGTCATCATATTCCACTAGATTGACCTTCCACCAATCAATTGTGTCTTCTTGCTAATCCTACCCTTCTTGTAACATAGGGGGAGAGGTTTGGCAGCCATATGTGAAAGGGAAAAAGGAACTCTTAATCCTGAGTAGAGTGGAATTTATTAAAGAATCACTTCAACTCACTCTTTATTTTAATTTACCAAAAAAATACAACACATGTTATCATTATTCATGTAACTTACCAGGGGTCCCTACTCAACAAATGATTTATCATCACTTGGTTTTTCGGTAAAATTAGACATCTTTAATCATATCATGAGGGGGGGTGTATAAATCTCATGTCATATCCCATCATTTAGGGCCTATGTCATAAAACACGATCAGCTAACACTATTTTCCCTACCAACCCATGAAATACTCAATATTCTTAACTCCAAACTCCATCCTACCACTCAACCATTATTCAATGATACAATTCAATCATGACCCAACTTAATAATGATTATGGAAGTGATGACAAGATACTGATACCTTCCTTCCTCAATATGAAGGAGTGATAATGCCCCCCCCCCCCCCCGAGTCCTACCTCAAATAGGCACTGGAGTGGCGAAAATCAACAAGGGTATATAAATATCACAATAGTGGGAGGAATTAACCTTATCATTGTAACCAAGTAATTAGATAAGATTTATCAACCTCAATGAAACTACATAATATATATATATATATATAAGAAAAAATCCATCCCACATGATTTTTTACTGCAAAAACGGCTAGAAATACAACGAAAACTAAAAAGAATGTACCAAAATAAAACAACACGGTGACATAACAACAGTCCCCAACCATTGAGGTAGTAAGGTCCATCAAGGCCCGTGTAATCTCCATGGAACACTAAAAAAACTTTTTAAATTCACAGGGTGAGCGTAGAAGTATACTAAGTTTGGAAAACTAAAATCACTCATGCCCAAGTGGGAGATGAATACTAATGCCACTTTGAGAGAACAATTGAAACTCCAAATCACCTAACATGGTATATTATCCACCCCAACCTGACCAAGGAACACTCACAAAATAATTAAAGTCCTCTAATATTAATTATTAAGCTCATTGACATTTATATACCCCACAACACTTCCCATTGGTTAACAATTCATCCCAAATATTGAACACCCTAATGCTACAATGCTCTTCCACATGCCCCATTGTTAAAACCTACCCATATACAACTGATACCCACCCCAAATATCATCCTTCAGGTAGGAACATGGGCCCTATCCCCCACATGCCTCACCCGAAGACATTTGTGAAACAACCACCCCTCACAAAACCAATACTATAAGTCTAGTATTAAAAATCATGTCATTAAATACATCCTAAGGAGTATCTGGAGATCAATTCCTAGAAGTGGTTGCAAAAAAAAGTCAATAACGGTCCATTATTCCTCCCACATGGATGTTGGGAGTGAAACCCTCACCCATTACAATGGGGGTGTTTGACACATAGTGCTCAACATGGGTGGGGAGCACATAGAAAACATATGAATTTAATGTTTATATATATAGGTAATAAACACTTAGTAATTCCTTTTTGATTACAAACATACAACCATCCCACTCAAATCCTCCTTTGATGCTCCAACTGCTTGAATGTGCCCTCACGAATGATGGTCACTTGAATTCCACCTCAGTACAATCCCCAAAAATAATCATACCCCCAACCAAATAATTTAACTATTTTTCATTATGAAATATCAATCCCTTTATTTAGTTTTTTATCACTACTTGGGAAATTAACAAACACATAAAAAATTATACTATGAAGAAACTATACCAACCATAGAAAAGTTAATAATAGTATGAAACCACCAACAACCTCCTTAAATGTTATCACGCCCAATTTAACCTCTCACAACCAAACCAGGAATCCCCGCTACACCGAAACACCACACCCAACACACCCATAATCATTAAATCATGAAACAACCCAGTCTCGTGGACCTATTGCCCAACCACTCTCCTGATGCAGTCTAAGAACATAAAAAGACCATCATTTTCATAATCAATAAAACTCTCTGCCTGAGATACCGTCACTCCACCTATATTGCCCCATACACACAATCAAACCACCCATCTACAACACCACACTACCAAAAATAGATTCATGGCCTATCATAACCACAAACAGCCCACAACCACACCAAGAAGGAATTTTTTTTCAAATTTATCGTCATTTGTTCTTTAATGCCACATGATAAAACAAGGGTGATCACAGAATACATTGGATCCTATGGAATATATTTATTTTAATAATTTTACATTATTAACAAGATTACAATTCTACAGTACTGACTCAAAAATGATATTGATACGCAATGAGAGACCACAAACGATGATGATTTTCATAATAAAACAACCCACCTGATTCACAACATGGATCCTGGATAATATAAATAACATCGATATCATCATCATATTCATCCAAACCCCTTTATTTATTACTTCTTATTAACTTTATTAAATCAGTTTCAACAGTATTCACAAAGAGACAATAGTACACACACCCGAAAAATACCCAATTAAAAGAGAAATGATGGAAAATCCCTATATGAAACCACATGTGACCAATGATTCATTCCTACAAAAAAACAAGGGTGCACTTGTGGTATGAAACTCATAGAAAATAAGATCAGCGATTACAAAAAAAACATACCACTCCATAGGAAGTGAAGGCTATAGGTTCACCATGATTAAATGGGAACACACTGGAAAGGGAAGGTCCAGACTTAAAAGAACAATATATAATATCAACTAAAGGGGAAACAGTTTTGAGGGAAATTAATGCCAGATCATATCCATGACCCAATTTTTTTGGTTATTTCAATGTCCTCAGAGTGTTAGGATAAAAATGTTACAATTATTATCCTTTGAAATGACTTTACAAAATCCCAAACTAGTCATTAATCTTAATTTATATTAAATAAAAAGTTTGAGGGGAGGAACTGAATAAACTAGGAAAAACTAGAAATAAGAAACTGATGGGTGAGTTACCATAAAAAATCCACAGACTGTGAGCCACCGACAGTGAGTCACCGATTTTGAGCTACTGAATCTAATATATCGACACTTAGCCACTAACGTGACCTACAAATGCCTAACTAATCGACCCCCTGACTCAGCGACACACAAGGACACCAACAACCTGACTCACTGATGCCCTAACTAATTGACGCCCTAACTCCCCTTTTACCTAGATTAGCGGAACATTGAACTACTGATTCCTTATATTAATAAAACATAGACCTATCAATTCCTTCAACATACCGACCCGTTGACCTACTAAGGCCTTCAACCTATCGATTCCTCGACATAATGACACCCTAACTTATTGATGCCCTCGTCCTACCAAGGCCTCGACCTAGTAAGGCCACAACCTACTAATACCTTGACCTACTAATTCCCATGACCTATTGACTCAATTGACCTACTTATGGAATTAACCAACTGACCCCATAAACGAAAAATGGAATAACGTATACAATTTGTAAACTTTTAAAATTAGCTACTATTGCATTCTTTAACACCTCAAACACTAGAGTTTGATATATAATGGACAACCGATGTGAAAGCCATTACAAAATAATACAATTCATATATTGCTTCCCTTGTCATTTATTTCTATCTTTTGGCATCATTGGGATGTAGCTTTGGGACAAGTATAAATTACACCATGATTTAGGGAAATAATGAGGGGTGGGATGTCAAAAGATGTATCTGCTTGATCAGTCCTTGAATTTAACCGGAATTAGTCCCTTTCAGTCATTTATTCAATTATATTCTCTCATTTGTTTCATTAAAATTCATCATGGTCTATTCCTTGTGTCAGGTTAGTATATGAGTGTATGATTTTCTAGTCATAAAATTATGAGCATAACAAGATGTACCTAACCTTTTTATACTGAAATTCATGTATTCATGCAATTGGTTACATATGTGTTTTTAAAAAATACATAGTATATAGTAACTAATTTTCATGGGTTTACCCAATGAGATTAGAATGACATGCATCACAGAAATGACTTCCCATTCGGAGTACATATTTTATTATCAGTACTGATATATGATTGGGTACAAAATTGTTTTATTCACAATTTATTAAATGTTATTTTTAAAATCTGATATATTTCAAATTCATGAATGGGTTATTTTGAAAACATTAGGAATTTCAAATGTATGATAAATTTTTAAAAATTGTTGAATTTGGATATAGTGTAATTTTTGAAATCATTTGGTGATATGTGGGATGCGGTTTAATTTGAAATTTTTAATCCTTAAGTATTTTCAATGTGAGGATTATGGATTCTATTTTCTATATATAATATGGAACATAGTATTTGTTGTAGAAACCAAAAAGAAGAAGCTAGTGAGAATAAGGTTTCACGTTTTCCATCGGTGAGTTAATTGTACGTAATGAGTTTTTCCATGATTTTTGTTGGGAATGAATGTCTTGAATAATAATTTTATTACCAATTTGAAATGGTTGGAACTCTAATGTTGTTTGCATGATAATGGGGGACACATATTTCCAAGGTACTCCAAGGACTCAAAATTGGATGGCTGGATGATTGAACTATACTCATTGATGTAAACGTAATGTGTGTTTTTTATTGGTTCACTGAATCACATAAAGATATTCTGTATGGATGTAGTTATAGAATGCAACCATTGAAATCAAATGGGTAATCATAATTTCTAATGTCATGGCTCTCTGGGATCCGATTTTACGAAACTTTACATGTGTCATATATATTAAATTCATCAATGGGTCGAGGGAAGAAAGAAAATCATCATCAGTATAATAATGATAAACATGGTGATTTTAGAAATAAAATGACTTCTAAACAAGGGATATCAGAATAGGGAAATGAAGAACAATGTTTGGTGAGTAAGATGTTATATGGAGATGAAAAAGATATTATGGACGATTGGTCTTGGCCATCGATGGTGTGATGGAAAATTCTTCTAACTTATATAATTATGAAAACATTATTTAATATGGATTCATACCATTCATTATGGGATTTGGTTATTTTTATTTTTTATATCTATGTTTTTAAATGGTTCCTTCTATTTTGAAACTTTAATATCCTCTTGGTATATGGGATCATCAAGACATTATGTGTAGTGCATGTTCTATAACTTTTGATGGAGATGACATAGAATGTGAATTCTCAATGATTGAAATGAATATATATGAAATTATATTGTCCATGGATTAGATGAAAATGTTAAAGGATAACATAATATTTCATACCAGATATGTTAGTTTAATTACTGATGATGGTGTTAAGCATCTCTTTAGAGAGGAAAATAATGTAATGGCTGGAGCAACGAGATTTTTTGTACTACCAGATGTAATTATTATATACAAGTTATTGGTGTTTTCTTTGGTATTTATTAAAGATATTGGGAAAATAAATTTTACGTCTACTATAGATTATTTTCTATATATTGTTTCAGATTAATTCATAGGATTCCAACCCATGATATAAGTGTATTTTATGAATTATTTCGTTATGGTGTCAAATCCTATTTCTTGTTTTTCATATTTGATGGATCCAATAGAATTAAGGTCACTAATAGTGAAATTTGATGAACAAGAATAAAAATTATTAATTGATCCTAGAATATATTTTTAAGAAACACTAGTATTTTTTGTCAAAAAGGATTCTAGAACCGTACCACTGTGTGTGGATTATCATAAGCATAAGCATGTTATAATGAAAATTCATTATTTAATTACAATAATTTATGATTCATTAAATCATTTAGGGGATATTAGTGGTTCTATATGATTCACCTTTTATCAAGTCTTCTATAATTTCTTGTAATGAAGGTGGATATTCCATATAAAGCTCCGAATAGATGATATATCCATTATCAATATTTAGGAATTCCTTTCAGTCTTATGAATTCACCATTGGTCATTATGGAATTTATGAATTTGTCATTTTATAGATATTTTTATTAATTTGTGGTGGTGTTTTGGATGGATTAATGGGTAATTCAATGAGTTTGGCTGAGCATGATATTCACATGAGGTCATTGTCAGGAAACATGAAAGATCATTATCTGTATACCAAAATATAAAGCATTAATTTTTGGACATAATTGGAACATTTAATTAGATATAAAATATTTGAAAAAGGATATTTTATGGATCCCAAAATTATAAAGGCCATTATCAGTTGGAAACATCCAAATAATGTGTTCGAGATACACAGTTTCCTTGGTCAAGCAGGTTATTACTGATTCTTTGTTAATGATTTTTCAGGACCATCCCCATATATGATACATTTTATAAGGATTAAATCTCCTTTAAAAAAGGGTTATGAATGAAAAAAATCTTTTCAAGAGCCTAATTTTCACCTTGCATCATCACCAATATTGATTTTCCCAGAATTCCGAAACTAGTTTGTGGTTTATTGTGATGCTTTGGGATCCATGTTGGGATGTGTTATCATGTGGGGAGATAATGTTTCAACATAGGGCACATGAAAAATATGGTATCATGGGAATAAATACCATACTAATTATTTAATGTTATCTTCTATTGACCATTATTTAAATACTTTTCCTCATTACCGATTATGTGATAAATTTTTAGTGTTTAATGATCATTAGATCTTGAAACATATTTTCACAGAAAGCTCTTCAAACCTAAGACAATGACGATAGATAGAGTATCCCTAAATGATCTGTATTGACTAAAATTATATACTTTGTAAATTAAATATCACAGTAGAAACATTAAGTAAAAAGTTGTGTGTGCATCTAATAAATGACACATCAAATCTGTGGAAGACAATTTTAGTAAAAGCATACATGAACATGAAATGTGAATACTCTGGTGATGTTATGACTTTCATTCCAATATTTCCTATTCATGGTTTTTTTGATACCGTTGTGGAAACACATTCATTAAAATATGAATGTGTTGATATGTTTTCAAAGCTAAATGATGGGGAGATATTTTAGGGCTAGAGGATGAAAGGGGGTTTTGTTGTGTGGTTTGAAAACTAGATGGTCGTACATGTTTCCTGTCAAGAATAGCGTCATTAAATTTTCCACCATTTTAGAAGGACGATTCATCCTAAAATAAATAATATGTATATATTATTTAAGGAATTGTTTTGGTGGATTAATATGAAAAAATATGATTAGTTGGTATGATTTGTGATGATTGACTTATTGGAAAGTAAAGGAAGAGCTTAAATGACTAGTAGGTTTGTTTTAGTCTTTACCTATCCCTATATGGAAATGATATAAATATCCCTGTATTTGGTAATATATCTCACAATAATTTTTTGGAAACAGAATTCTATAAGTTTAATATTATACCATCTCAGAAAGGTTTCCCATTTAATCGCTATTGATGAATCCAATACGTTGGAGGAGATGTCAAAAATCTATATCTAGGAAGTGGTAATGTGGAATAAGGTACTATATTTTATACTGATAGAATTTTATATGAGGATTATGTATCATATATATAAATCCTTATTGAATTCCCTTGAAACTCAGTTGAATATGAGTATGGTGTTCCATCTTCAGGTGGATGAGATATCTAGAAGTTTGATAGGAACATTGCAAGTGATGTTGTAGAATTAAATAATGTATTTTTTTGGCTCATGGGAAGATCATTTACCATTGGTTTGGCTCTCATATAAGAATAATTATCAATCATTGATATATATATGTCTATTTTTAAAAAAATTTATTGTCATCCTTATTATTTTCCATATTATTGTGTAGAAATAAAAGATTCGTTAATGGTTATGTCTGGCCTTGTCCATGAAAAATAGTGAATATTCAGTTGAAAAGGAAACACATAAAGATGGAATAGAGTTAAATGAAATCATATGAGAATCATCATTTATATTCATATTATATTTTTTAGTGATCCTATGATCCCGGGGAGCTATTAAAGGAATTAATAGTGTTTTCTTGAATGGAGGGAAATTTATATCCTAGATATATATCCCTATTAGAGATAGTTGAATTGGTTGCTGAGGTGGAATATCAGTTTCCATGACAAGCATGGTTTAGTGTCGTGAATTATTTAGTCCATGAATAATAGTAGAAAAATTATCATACTAATACATACCATGTGATCTAAGGGGATCATGTTAACCTAGATTAATATTCAAACTTTCTGCACATGCATGTTTTGATTATGATTAGGAAAGAGAATGTATTTTATGGGAAAATCATCAGTCCAAAGAGTTTTTTTATGAAACATGATAAAATAAAAAAAGATACTTGGGAACTATATAAGGAAATGGTCGAGAAAATGCACTAAATATTTATGGGATTAGTTATTTTCTACATTTGAGGGGGGAATGGACAATGATTGGAATAATGTAGAACAACTAGTTTTAAATATGTTATCATTCATTTATATTTATTAAGTACATAATTTATTTTCATGATATTTGTAGGGTTTGGAATACTTTTAGATTTATTTGGGGATTTTCTAAATGTGTATGGTCTGATAATGGTTTGTGGAAACAATTCTTCTTCTATATGAAACCATTCACAATGAGACATGGGATAAGGGGATGGTTTATTGGTAGGATAAAATTTTCTCAAAACATTGTAGATGCCAATGGGATTTAGTGAAAAGTGGGATAATTTGACTTCTCAAGGTTGGAAAATAGATTTTCTAACTATGTTGGTCAACCAGGATGGGTTCTTCTTGTGGTATAGGCTAGAAACAAGAATAAACATGAATTTTGAAAACAATGAAAGTATCCATGAAGCGATTAAAAACATGGTACTAAAAAAGAATACATGGGATATGAATACCCTTAACTACTCATTTATTCTAAAATTCATCTGTGACATGAAAAAGTTTCCTCACAAAGGCATTGAATAATTTACCAATTGATTCCGAAGTTTTAAAAATGTAGTTACTGGTGCATCAAAGCTCAATTCCCAGGTTAATTAATCATTTATGGCATTTTTTTCATTGTTTTTATTAGATCTATATTCCTCTATCTGTCTATTTCTTATATCCAGTACACTGCTGATATATATATATAACATTTTATATCACAATAATGATTAAATTTATATTAATTTTTGATAAGGGATGAGATCTCAAATAGTTTTTTTGGAGATTCAACCATGTCTTCTGGGTGTTTTCATGTTCTTCATTTTCTCCATAATTCACATGGTAAGTGGATTCACTCTCATCTCCTCTCATTATAACTTGAAGAAATGATTTCATGATGTTTTTTCCTTTATAATTTTTTGTGAAATAGCCTTGAATTGATGGATTAAATCTTTGTTTGGTTAGGGTTTATTAAATTTTTAATAATGGGTGTTTTTTGGAAATTTAATTTTGTAAAAAGAATTTAAAATAAATTTTTTAAAATTGTTATTATTTTTAAATGTATTGAAAACTACTTTCAAAAAAATATTTTTTTATCGAAATGGCAGTGGGAAATTTTTTCAATAAAAAAATAGTTTTATTGAAAAGGATTTTATTTGTTGGTTTTTCATTAGTTTTTTGGAATAATTATTAGTGTGTTTTCGTAATCATTGATACAGAAGATGGTTTAATTTTTTGAAAATAATTTCTTGCATCTAAATGGATTTGAAATGTCCCCCCATAAAAATGTATTTGACATGGGCTTGATGCTTCCCCACAATTCAGGGATGGATAAGGGTATAAACATTCCCAATTGAAATGGTTCACTAAAAGAATACTTTGTGAAAGGATGAATCACCCCACATGATTAAAGTTAGGTCTAGTGTTTCCTGAATGGTTGGATTTGTGGAAATGTGTAACAAGATTGATTATTACAAAGTGGAATTTTTAAATGTATTTAATGTATCACACTAATAACTATGTAGCAATTCTACCTCGATACAATCCAATGATGTTCTGTGGGACGTAACAAAAATACCAAAAACATACAATAAGACCATATTGGAATTTTGATTTCAATAAATTGTGTTTAATTATACATAAAAAATATCTCAATGTGTTAAAATTTATATGAATCAATGCCTGAAAAGAAAGACTAATTTTTTCTTTTAGAAGGAAAAAATTTTTAATTCATTTATTTTAATTCAAAATGATTATTATCTTTTAGTTAATCAATTAATAATTAATATATGTTTGTAATGTATATATTTTTATTTTTTATTAAATCACAATCATTATTTAAATTCCAAAATTTTGGACATAACTATTATATTAAACAGTAATACTCGTAGTATATGATTTTTTGTTAAAACACTTTGTTGTATGTAACATAAGTTATTGAAAGAACTTATTGTTTCTTATAATGATATATGACACATTATTTCAAGTAATATGTAGTATTGAATAAAATATCATCTTTTATATGTTTTATAATGTTACATTTTTCACACCTAATTACATTGTTCCTTAATAATATAAATGATTATTCAATATTCCATGGATTGATATTTTACAATTGAATTAATGAAAAAACAAAATCATAAAAGGACTTAATAAATTATCCTCTTTATAGGAGATAATGTAATTGTAAAATGGTCAAATAGATTATCCAATGATAGATTTATCAAGTAGAAGAACATTGGCGGAATGTGAATTAATGGACCTAGGGGTATGAGATAATAATTTTATACAGTGATTATATTAAGTGATCAAAAAACATGTGAATAATTAATGGAATGCTAATGGTTTAAATTCCGTAAATCTATCATGATCTTAATGACCATATAATTCATCTGATTTAAATTTAATAGGACAAAACATCTGTTTCACCATCCTTTTACATATTTTTTAATAATTATTTTACTATATAGTAATATATGAAAATAAAATTAATTGATAAATTTCTATTTCATATGACCAATTTTATCCTTTTTAATTTCTTAGATAAATTTATAATTCTTCTATGATACTAATAAATAAATATGAAGAAATTAATTTTTTATTTCATTGGAAATAAAATTCACCATTAACAGATCATAAAATTAATTAAAGAGTAACAAGTATTAAAATTTCTCTTTATATTTTATTCAAATACAATATTGTGTAAAAAAGTTATCCTATATAGTAAATTAATACAAAAATCGCAAAACTAACACCCCTGGTTCATCAAGAATTTTTTTTCTAATTGTTTACACAAAAATGAAGACATTTTAACAATGAAATTATGTAGGATTGTGGAAGGCATGAAACCCTATTCATCCTCTGGTAAAGGTTTTAAGACATGTGGCATAGTCGGCCAAGATGTGTTGTCAATCGAAATAAAAATAGTATTTCATTGTATAGATATATAGATATAATTAAATTATCATTCGAAAAAATATTATGCACATCATTGAAGTAAAATTAATCATAAAGAAAACATTATAGTATGGTTTTCAATATAACGTATAATTTTTTTACAAATTCTTATAATATTATTTGACCATTATTATAATACCATAACTGATATATTGCCCATAAAGGTTATCAAAACATGAAAATGTTTGTCTATAATTTTTTATGGTAATATTACTCAAATTCCATCTTTAGTAAATAATATACTTAAACATTTTGGTGTATTACAAAAAGTTTATATCAACATATCTTTAATAATGGTAGTCTCCCATCACATAAAAATGTGAATGTGGTTTTTAGTGCATTGAAATTATGTCAAATATTAAACTTACTAACACATGATGGTATCCATAACTATTATGTTAATCATGACATATAAGATTCTAATATTAATCAAAATACACAGATGTTTATTGATTGTTGTATCTAAAATATCATTTGTTTAATACTTCTACAGTCAAATTCATTAATAAAAATACAATAATAATTCCCCTATTTTATATCCACATATATCAATGGAGGGACTAGTGGTTAACCATTATATGAGGTTATTTAGTTGTATAATTCCTTAACTCCCCACATAAAAGACAAAGATCAATAAATAGATCCATATAATGATATTTATTTCCATCATTATTACAGTTCATTTTCAATTGAAAATTATTTAATTTATTTGATTATTCTCCATATATAATGCATTTTTTTATCCTTAAAGTTTCATTCCCCGGTTTTTTTCACATAACTAATAATATATAAATCTATTATTCATTAATCTATAATCTCTAGAACTCATTTTTTTAAAAATATATATCATTCTATTATTTTGGGAGTATAAGAGTTAGTTAATGTATAGGTTGTTAATCATATTAATTGAAAACTATTTAGCAATAAACAAACATTTTTAACCCTTATCAACATATCATTTGGTTTCTCAGAGTCTCCACCATGTCATTAATGTTCATAAATAGCATGATGGGTTCTGGTTGTAGCCAAGGAGAAAAACTATGAATAATATCATGAGAAATAATAATCATTGTGGGAAGACCATATAATAATGCATATTATATCTTAAACATTGCCACTTATTTTCAATCTAATACAGCATACAATAATCATATGTAATTCATTGTCATTATCCATTCAAATCCTTCATAATTTTTTTGTAAATAAAATATGAATTACTTGAAGTATATAACCTTGAAGTTTCAAACCAGGTGTGTAGTAAGGATCATTGTCTAGTACATATAAATTCTCAATCCATCATTGATGCACATAATTTTGATGTTTATCCCATATAATAAACATTCACAGAACCAAATCGACATGTAGTATCTAGAATGGGATTTATTTCTAGTGACGACCACAAAATATCTAACTTATATAATCTATATGATATTCTTCTATAATTATCATCAATATATTATCATGGGTTTATGGTTCATAATCAATTATTTATAGAAATATTTCTGGGACCATCCCCTTTATTAAAAATAGAAAAGTCAAAAATAAAACCAATTTGATGTTGGTTTTACGGGAACCCATTACAAGATTGATGACCTCGGGAAATGAAACCATGGAATTGAGTTTCTCTAGAGCCCATTGATAAAAATATCATTACACATAAACACCTAAAAACATGATGAAACTATCCTAAAAAGGATATAGAGAAGGCCCAATGAACCTAAATGTATATTAATGAACCCACATTCCTATGGTCAAACACCTAAAAATCTCCTAATTATCAAGGGAAACAAAGAACCTAAAAGTGTATTCCTAAAGAAAATTCTTGCCACACACACCCCAAGTATCTACCTATAGTACTGGTAAAAGTCACCTTTGTTGTCGATGCAACTCCCCTTTCATCGATTCTAAAACAGTTACCTCTATATCCCCCAACAACCAAAATAAATGAACACTAAGACCGTTGAAACTGCATGAAACCTTTTCCATGATTGAGCATGATTCCATAGGATCTACTTTCATCTATGTCATTATCCAAAACTAAAACCCACATCCTTCATAATCCTTATGGATGCTTCCACCCTTCACTTTCATCAGACCACGGAAACAATGAAATATTTTGGATCTTATCTAGAACTAGTTGTAAATAAAATAAAATTTGATACATATTTGAGGATACAAATGTCAAAAACCATGGAGGGTAGTAGATGATGTAGAATACAAAAACCAACCACAAAATTACACACTGTTCTCTAACACCAATTCCTTTTTAAGGATCCCAACAAAGTAGAGTTCAAATCACCAGATCTGAGAGAGATCTAAAAATATAGGGAATGGAGAAATATGCCACAGTTCATGAAAGAGAGAAAGATCAATAGTGGGGAAACAATCCAAGACCACTCCACTGTAGATCCAGTTGACCAAAAACATAACCCTAGAAGCCACCTCCCTAAGGGGAGACACCGCAAAAGAAGGTAACAGTTTCATACAACCAAAAAGTCTAAGTAGTTTATTATATTTGGTAAATTTGAAATAAACTTGATTATTTCATTAAATGTGAATAAAATTTTACCATAATTTTTTTTAAAGATTGACATTTATCCCTCTAGAATATAAATTATGATCAAACATAGTATTCTTTATGAATTATTATGGTAATAGGGAAACAATGAGCTAAAATACTGAGTAAGTGTTAATAACAATTGTCTAATTCCTTAATAAATAAGAATAATCCATAAAGAAATGTAATAATATAACAATAATTCTATATTTTCAATAGACTGAGGATCATATGAATCCAATGATAATATCAATTTGAAAATCAAATGGATAACAATATTTATTTCATGAAAAATAACTACAAAGCCATTAATTTATTTCTATAACATGAACATCAATATTTGATAACACATTTTCAATACCAAAATATAAATAACATAAAATATAATACATTATATCAATTAACTCATAATGAAATGCCTCAAAAGATAATGTCATAGTGAAAATATCCTAGAATGTAATAAATGAAAACTGAATGAAGGAAGTGTATAAATATTAGATTCATTTTACCCAGCTACATGCAACCTTTAACATGAAGACCATTGAGAATATTGTTTAAAATATACAAGGTGAAACCACGTTTATCAAAGGCTTCCCAACATATTCTTCCCATGAGACTACCGCTGAATCAAAGATTTATCTATAAAATCACCATACCAATGGAATTCATATCCAATGAATTCCTCATATATATTATATTCAATTTAATTCCCCAAAAATGATCATTTTTATACATTCATATAGAGTAAAGGATAAAAAATTATCAATATATCCTCAGTTAAGAAAATAACATTCAATGTAATTTATATATGTACATATTGTATATTATTTATAAAATAATCACATCCATAATAAATTATATGAGTATGTTTGTGATATAAAAAAAATTATTATTAGAATAATGTGAATTATATGAGGGAAATTAGATAACCAAAAAAATTAAATAAGGATGGTAATGTTGATACCACCCTTTGTCAAAATTAACATAAACTATCCAAATATAAAATAAAAATTCTATCAATATAATTTATTCCCACTGGAGTAATACTTAAGGGTTTTTTTATTAAATAATATAAATACGACAAAAAAATCATTTGATTTATTTTTGAGAAAAATATCCATTTCATAATTAAAATAACTTTGAAAAATAATAATCATTTTGAAATTCCATTTCCATTAATAATGGGTTTTTATAAATATCAATTTACAAAATATTAGGCAACATATTTCCTTATAAATAACCTTATAAAATAAATTTTTTTATTCAATTAATGGATTTTTATAATGGCGGGTAACTATATACATTCTATAAATGTAAAAAATGAAAATTACATTCTCAATATAAATGTTTTATGGAATTTACTTTTTCAAAAAATGACAAAAGATTCCATTCACATTTTTTGTAAAATCCAAATGGTAATTTATTGGAAAAATATGGGACATTCCATTATATATTTTTATAAATAGTAAATTTCGTTCGAAATTCCATTTTTAAATCATATTAACAAATGTAGAAACATTTTTTATAACATTTCTAGAAAACATGGTGTTGGAAGAAAACATATTTCTTAATGACGAGATAAATTAAGTAATATTTAATTGAATAATATTTATAATATATATTTCAATGCCTAAGAGTGTAAAAAGGTACTAAAAAAGTGAAATATAGTTAATAAAAGTATTGGAATAAAATTTTTACTATTTATTAAAAAATTGGTATGTAATTTCTTAAAATGAATATTCAATAATAAACAATATCAATTATAATGAGATTTTAAATAATATACATTAAATGAACAAAATTTTGAAGGAAAAATTAATCAGTGGATCAATTATGTGTATCAAATATAAATATCTATATATAAAGGTGGAAATGAAATAAAAGAAAAAATATTTCATTACAAACAAAATCTTATGATAATTTAATCAATGAAATAGATGTTTAACTCATTGAGTTGAAATTGAGTTATGAAATTACTTACCACTTGGTATCCTTTTATTTAGCATCCCATTTCTTAAATAAAGAAAATAAAAACATGAGATATTATTAATTATTAATTAATCATGATATTACGTGTAAAATGATATATATATATTACACATAAATGTAAATTTGTGTAAAAAAATAAATCCCAATGGAATGTTAATTGAGGAAAAATTTTGTCCACACGTTTCTTTGCAATTGAACAATCATTAACCTCATATATACGGGTTATAGAAATATTAATTAACTCATAAAAGGATAATATTAATATTTATAGTATCATATATGTTCCTGTTATATCTACTAACCAACCGTTCAATAATAATCATTGATCATTTATATTGTTTCCATTGTTAATTTTCTTGGATTATATTGTGTGTGGTATCGAGAATGACAAATTTCATGTTCATATTATATTGTTCCATGACCACAAAAATATTAATAATTACATAATTATCAATGTTTACTCATTTACACTTAATAAAAGTAATGAATTATTTTAATAAAAAATGCTAGTATATTAAATTCATTTAGATTAATTTTAGTATGTAAAAACGTTTAAAGCTTCCATTTTCCAAACATCAATATGAAAATATGGTATAAATTTTTTTATTATGATATAATAATCATAATATCATTTGTAAAATATTATTTCTTTAATAATATTTATATATATTATTCTTGTGATGGTTCATGAAAAGAGAGTCTCATTGCTTCGTTATGGTAGTAGTCCACATGTACACAAACAATGTGATCCTCTTTAACGACAAAACAATAAATTGATATATTATATTTTCCTAATGATAAATATTTCTTTATTTTCATAATTATTTCACGTACATCTCATAATATAATTAACTATATTACTTTCCATCTTTCTTAAAATATTTTAGTGAATGTCGAGTCACATCACTTCGCGAGGTGGTAGTTATCCAGACACTCGAGAAATGATTTCATGTATCATATGAATTTTTTAATGTAATAAGGTATATATGATATATAGTATATTGAGATAAAATTATTTTATATATACCATATATAAATAATATATATCTATCTTTATACCAAACCATGAGAGGTGGAAAATGGAAAAACAACATCGCTTCACAAGGTGGTAGTTTTTCATACATACAAACAATGATTTTGTATCCCCATTGATGGAAAAAGATATTATATTAGAACATAAAATTAATAAAAAAAATAAAAATTATTTTATAAAACTATTTTTTTATATAATCATTTTATATGATAAAATTACAGAGGAGGAGAAAGAAGTTAGATAAAGAGGTGTGTTAAAGAACATTATGTTTTCTTCTCGTAACCTCTTTATGATTTTACTAAATAAAATATAATAATCATTTATTAGAAAACTATGTCTTCCTGGATTAGTGGAGGGATGTAGGGAGGTGATATATGGATTATTTTTTATGATACAAATGCCTTGAGGGGTGTTAATAAGTATGGGGAGTGAGTGCCAATTTGTAGGTGAGGGGGAGGGCTATTCTTGTTAATACCAAACACTATTCCCTATTTAGAGGAATCCTGTAACACATGATTCTAAAAAATTGAATTATAATTTATATGATGGTTTGATTTTTTGATATATAACTACAAAAAATAAAAACATACGCATTTTAATCATGTATTTATTTATTTATTAAGATATGTAAATTTTACCATTTTTGTATTTACAATAGTAACTTGAATCTCTTTATTTACCTAGGTAATTTATCATTTCATATTAAATTTGATGAGAGTTTTATAAGATAATTTTTTTTTCATAATTATTAGTAATATTAAATTATAATTATAAAATATAATTCCAATATATGTGTAAAGTTAATTTCAATACAAATGATTTTAATAAGAAAAATCTGACAATAACATTAATAAAGATCAATAATTTTTAATTTTATCTAAAATTTTCACTGTAAAAAAATAAAGATTAACTTATTAAATATTATAAAATAGATTCATTAAAATAATTCATCCATTTCTACAAATTAATCTCATTGATGTAGTCAAATTTATATTAAAATATAATCCCGTAGACTTTGTGTGAAAGTTAGTTTTTAGAGGAATATCATCAAATGATTGAAATATTTTTATATCCAGATTCGATATTAAATTGATCCAAAAGACATTAATTTTACTAATGTATTCAAAATTTATTTAAGTTTAATTAAAATACAATTTAATATATAGTTTAACAATATAAATAATTTATATTAGAAGGTAGTTTTTAATTAATATTTATCATTTTTCACTATATATATATAAATAAATCTTTTAAAAATGACCCCAAAATATAAAATAATATTGTTTGGGAATATTTAATTCACAAAATGATGTATTTATTTTGAAAATAATTATTTAGATGTGCTATTTTTTAATTTACTCTGGAAAAGTGTGACTACTTTATCACAATGAAAAAATACGTTTTTTCTAGAAAATTATTATTTTCATCAAAACGATTCTTATTTTAATATTAAAAAATAGATTATTAATTAAGGTATATAATAATTTATTTGAAAAATCATGATTGTATTATTTATACAAATAATTCCAATTCTTATGTGGTAACAATCATATTAAATTTTAATATCAATAGTATATCATTGTTCTGTAAAACTCATTGATGCATTTAACACATGATAAATTATTATAGCATGTAACCTATGTTATCGAATAATATTTTTTATTTAAATGTTTAAAAATATATCATATAATTATTTTTTATTCTGTTTGTTTAATACCAAAAATTGAACACATTTTTGATCAAATGAGATATGAAACAATATTTCGTATGCATGGTGAACTACCACCTCGCAGTTCAATGAAATGTTTCCCTATCAACTCAAATAGATTGTTATTAAAATGTATTTAAGGAATATATATGATATTTTTAACATTATTATACTTATATAATTATTATATCACATGTAACTTCTTACATTCTGTTCTGTGAGAGACAACATAAAATCACTCGTGTGTACGACAAACAATAACCTCACTAAAAAATGTGATTCATCTTTCTATAACTCATTACATAGTAGTAATTATGGTAAATATATAAGGATATATGTTATATACAAAAAAGTATATATATATGTAAAAATTTACATTTTCTAAAATATAATATAATCTTTTATTTCTCATACAAACAATGATATGATTTTTGGTACATGCATATGAACTATTCCCTTGACAAAGTGATGCGAAAAATTTTCATAACCACATAAAAGGGATGTTATATATAAAGATATTTAATAATGTTATATGGATTTATATTATTATTATTGTATAAATATAAAATAATACGTATATTATTTCAATAAGTATTGTTTAATACTTGATGCATTACTCCTATATATGCACGACATACCATCTATATTATTATAATGTAAATTGAATTTCATAACAAATGTTAATGATTTCTATTTATGTAAAAAATATATTTATCTAAAATTGTTATGTTAATTTTTTTTGGATATTTTAAAATAATAAACTCTTGGATTATAGAAATCATGATGAATTCATTTTTTAAATATAAGATAAATATAATAAAAACATCCGAAGTGAACAAAAATGATTAACAAATTATTTAAATCACATTAGGCATAAATATAAAAATAAAAATAAAAAAAATATAAAAATATATTAAATAATTATTTTATGTTTATTATTCACTTTCATCAAGAATATATGTGATGAATCATACTTATATTAGGAACAATATTTCTTAAACCTAAATTTAAAATGTTTTAATGTTTTAATTTCTAAAACAATTTATCTGTTTTATTATAAAAGTTTAATGGATAATATTATTTATGTTTACAGGGATGATAATGGTCCTTTATAAGAATATTTTACATTGATTAAAATTATTATAAAAAATAAAGAATCTATTTATTATTTTACATAAGGGACAATTTAATAAAATACATGTTTTAAATGATTACAGAATAATGTTCAAAATAAAACCCATCCATTTACATGGTTTTTTAATTGTTTTAAGAAATTAATTATATTGAAAATAATTTTTTTACAAAGGTAATTTTTTTTTCATTGTTTCAAATTTATTCAACAATGATTTATTTTGGGAAATTCTTGAATTTCATTGAAAATGTACAATGAATGTACTGTTTTTTCATATAAGCAGTCTACAAATTTCTACACCTATATATCCATTAAATTATGTTTGGATTCCATTATATGATATCATTTATTATTAAACTAAAACCCATGATTCCCACATTATTTTTATTTGGATTTGGAAATAGATTTCTAAATGTATTTGATATTTGAATATCACAAAATGTTTTCTTATTGGTTATGAGAATATAATATGAGTGTAATGTGGAAGACATCATAGTTATATGTGTTATTATAAGGTTATAGTCCTTGTAAATTATTTTGGATGAGGGTTTTTTCCATTATAAACCATGAATGGGTAGCATTATGTTAATAAAATGATGTGTGTCACATTATGGACCACTAAGGTGTTCTTAGATAATATACCATCGACGAGTGGGTCAATGAGAGCCCTACAACGCATTGGGAATAAATGTAAACAGTGTAGTTTTTTCATTTTTATGATAGACATTAATATTCATATAGATATTATTTCTCAATAAACCTATATGTTTATCAACTTATTAAATGGGGGAATACAGTTTTATAATTATTATAAAAAATGTATAATGGTGGATTATTTTTAAAATAATATATGTACTAATTATTAAGAGTGGGAATTATAACTTCATAAAAACATTTATATGGGTTTATAATGCAGTAAATGAAACCATAATATATGGTAAATTCTATTTTAATTTTTATATGGAATGTATTATGAAAATAATTTGATGTGAAATTTATTACTTGGGTTAGAAAATACTTATTTTGTGACAATATATTTCATAGAAAATGAAATACTATTATGTTTTCAGAATAAATGAGTTTCATTTCTATTAATTTATTTCATGTACTGAGAATTTTTCTCTAATACAACATTTTAAAATTCATTTCATTTGGTTTAATATTGGTCTAAGGAAAATGTGAAGTAATGTTGAAATTTATGAATATGTGTAATCAAATGTCATCATTAATTTTTTTAAATTTTTACAGAATTGGGAAATGTTGAGAAAAATAGAAACTGTCCACATTGTTTATATATGTTTTTGTATATTTATTTATTTAATTATTATATAAAAATATAACTCTAAAAATAACAATAGAAACAATGAATTATTATCTAAAGTCAAGAGAATATGTAATTATGAAATTTATAATGTATTATTTATATTGTTAATAATATTTTAAGACCAACCGTTAAATATTATTTTAAAATATTAATTATGTTACAAAAATTACGATGGTAGGTTGTATGTACGAAAAAGTAAAATTTAAAATTTCAACGTAAAATGGTGACAACAGGTATGTATTATATTAAAATTAAATAATTATTTTAAAATTGATAAAATAAATTTTTCAACAAAAATACATTAACTATAATATCAATATGATGTTTTATCAAAAACTAAATCACTCCTCTTTTTGGAAGATGTCATCCCCACATCCACATGAACAAAAATATAATTTATGATTGGATGGAATGACAAGTAATAAAATGAAATGAAATATTTCAAAAATTAAAATTATTTTTTTAATATCATATATATAAATAAAATACCTCTTTATTTACAATATTCAGAGTTTTTTATTGAAAAAAAATTAAATTGGTTCATGATGCAGTAGTCCAAACTACACACAAAAAATGGTATCATTTCCAATTTCATGTAAGAATGATATGGATTATTTTTACGAAATTAAAATAATAAAATCTATGTATTTTGGATATAAATTTTTATTATTAATTCACATTGGAATGAATGGTTTTTAAGGACGTAAAATAAGATATAAAACTAAAATATTCAATTATAAGATATACCCCATATTCATTAAACCTAATATTATTTACAATTTTATCACTATTGGGTTGGTATTATTACAAAAGAATAACAATAAAACAAGGAGATGTATTTTATTATTTTATTTGGGTTCATATTGTTGGATATAAAGTTTTCATAATGTATTTGTAATATTTGAGTATAGGAGAACCTCTATAAGATTAGGGAGGTGCACTCTTGGAATTACTAAAATAATTTATTGAATATAATGTAATATTCATGATCGCGTAGAAAAATATTAACATAATTACAAAAAAGATAAATATTTTTATAAATCATCCAATAAAATATAATTTTGGATTATTTAAGAAATTTTTTCAATGAATATTTATTTCAACACCTGTTATCCCATTTGGTGGTGACCGTAACTTCATATTAATATAATCTTTACCATTCAAACATGTTAATAAAAAATTAATGGTGATATAGAAATACACTTTGTGTTATATTTTAAACCATATCACACAAACAAGGAATATTATATAATTTTTATTATATTTAAATTATTTAAAACAATATTGTTTATTATTAAAGGTCATGAATTTTTATTTTGGGAACAATTCATATAATTTTAAATAATATTCATGAATATAATTTTAGAATTAAATTATAATTTTTTAAAACATACATAATCTTTTATATATATCTATAATTTTTTAGGGGCATTGTAACTCATCCAAAAAATAATTTTAGTATTTGATAAATCATTTAAATGATTTTTCTTCTACTTTTACTAGTTCTATATTGGTGTTTCCTAAGAATACCAGGAAAATAATTCATTTTAAAAATTTAAAAATAAATTACAATTATAAAATTATTTTCATTATCATAATTTTATTTTAATTCACTCACACATTTTTTTTATAATTATGGGACCATATTGGATTAATATAATAGCACGATTGTGTAATTATGTATTATTTATTTGCATAAAATAATTTATAACTCAGTTTTAATGAATAATAAAAAAATATAACATCAATATCATGTGATTATAGATACAATACAGAAATAAATTAATCTAAATTCATTTTTAATGATTAATCTTTTTCATTATTATATTATTTTTGACATTAAGCAGCCTATTTTCGTTCATCATGGTGAAAAATATTTTCTATGGTTACTATTCATAATTACAATAACTAAAAGATTAATATTTACAAGATTTTACTCTATTAATTCTACATATTCCTTCATCATTTAAAAATTAAATCCATTAAATTTGTACAAATAATACTAAAATAAATCTCATTAAATGTAATGACAGTTAGTATTCAGAAAAATTCATCATTGAAGTATAATATTATCCTTAAATAATATTATAAGAAATATCATTTTTATATGAATTTAAATTAATATATATATATAATATATTTATTCTTAATAAATAATTCATAATTAGCTATAATTCTATTTAAAAAAATGGTATGGAATTATTCTAGAAAAAACAGTTTTCTAGAAAATTTAATTTTAGGCCCAAAAAGAAAGCAATACCCTAATTAAATATGGTGATCATTGAAAATTTACTAATTAAATTATATTCAAATAATTATTTCCAATAATATTTTTATATTATTTTCAATCCATAAATTTAATATTTAGTTTAAATAATTTACTATTTGAAATACAACTCTATTTTTAAAATTCACTGAAAATTTAATATTCATAGAAAAATAAAAATCATTCACCCAATTATATTCATTATATATAGATTTAAAAATTTATATAATAATAATAAAATTAACATTAAAAATTTTACATAAATTAATTACAACATTCACCAAAAAAACATTAAATTTTTTTTAGGAATGATATATTTGAAAAAAAACACCATTAATTAAAAATTTTCATTTATTCCATAATTATATTTAAACACATTCAAACAGATTTAGAACTATATATATATATATATATCATATTGTGTTCAATCCAATTTATACCCACCAATTTAATACCATGGGTTTAATTGTAACATTCAATTAAAAATACATCATATTCGGTTTAATATCAATGTTGTTTTTTTGTAAAAACTATTGAATGTAGATTTCATCTAAATCAAATCACGGTAATATTCAAAATAATTGTGATCTTAGGACCCATTTTCATGAATCAGGTAATGATAAATTTAATACCCAACAAACCCTCATCATGGTTATTACCCCATGGTACATCTTTTCCACAACTATTTTGAACATATAATATCCAAAAATCAATATATGTAAATGTGCAATTATCTAATGAATAAATTACCATGACTTTTTGATATCCTTATATTCTTATACCCATCAACATTATTTTCCTTATGGTCTTGTCAACTAATTTCCCAAATAACTAAACACATATCAATGAATTATTGAATCCCTTTCTGTTAACAATTGATGTGAACCTTTATATAAATGAATTAAATAACCCAATAATTTCAAGATTTTACTGTGACATCTAATAATGTAACATCCCAAGATTTTTTGAAATAATTTTTTTAAGTAATTTAGTATTTTTTATATTTCTCAATTCACGCAACTATCAAAATTGTTTATTTTATGTCTAAGAACTATGTCTAGAATCTATTATATTAAAAATATATCTAATAGAGTACTATATGAGTCATACATTTTATAATTCTATATAGGTATCACTGAGATCATCTTATGTTACTTGAAATACTGACTCTCCTTGGTGGCTTGTGTAATATGCAAGAACAAGTGTTACCGAGAAATAATTTATTATTAAAATAATATTATTTAATATGATATAAAATGGCCATTAAATTGAATATTATATGGTTAAAAATATATTAATATATATATTTAGACTAATGGGTTACATAATAATTATAATAGAACACAGATACCAATTGAATATAATAGGCCAGGTTTTATATAATTTTATTTTATAAAAATAAGATTATTGATATTAATATGTAAAATTTGTTACTAATAATAATGATTTCAGTTAAATTTATATATTATATATTTACATTTATATTTTTTATGATTATCCAGTAGATTTCATAGACATAATATGATAAAGAACTCAATTTTATGCTTACAAACATATATTTTTATAAAGGCGGTTTTACTATATTTATTGGATAACCCATTAAAAATCCAATTTCTTTTTCTTTTATAGATTTAATATTTTAATATTGACATTAAAATTGATAATGTAACATAAAAACATTGTTTGGTTTATTTTATCATTAAGGATTCATTTTAAAATGAATAGTTAAAAAAATTAATTTTAATTCAGAATTGATTTTTCATCTAGTTAATTTATAAGTATTAATTAAATATTAGATTGGTTTTCAACCCTAATTATATTATAATTTTATAATTTAATCTAATTTGAGTCATAGGAGTCAATTTTAATTTAAATATTTTTTCAAAAACATAGCAATCATTTGGATGTTTTATCATTAAAAACCCACATTGTCGTCCCATCAACGAGATTATTTTTAAAATAATTCACACAAATTATATGACTAGAATTTTTTAATATTGATTCCATATTTGGAATTTTAATAATATTTAATTTATTATATTTTCATCCTTTTTTCTCAAAAAACATTATTGAATGCGATTAAAATTAATTATAATGATTAAGATAGACATTAAGTTAAATATGAACTAATCCTTTAATTTAATACCAAATTCGACAAAGATTTGTGTTCAAAAACTATTTCCAAGACAATTATATACTCTTAAACATAAATTTTTTATTTTTGATATTTTTATGATTTTTAATTGTAGTGACATCACTATACCTAATAGGTTTTAAAAAATGCCAAGTCATGTTCATTCCCTTCCCTAAAAATGGTCGCATACTATACCTATTCCTGACACCACTCAATCCAATTAGGATCATCCAAGATCATAGCAGTAACATTAAAAAACCAAAATTCATCCTATAATACTCCTTGGGGAATAAATAAATCCTTGGAAATCTGATGTCACAAACCTGAAGGAGTTACCTGATTAATAGGTAATGTCTTCCCTTAAGATCATTTATTTTATTTTTTCTTTCTCAACTCCCCCAAATCTTACTATTACAAGATTTTATAACATAAATATCATCCTAAATATAATATTTTTCTCTTATAAGGGTTCATCCTACACTAACACACACATACATCTAATTTTTAACAAACAGACTAATTTTTTGTAGGGAGAACTACAACCACAAAAATGAAAATTGTTTATTCTCCCATTATCGCATATCAGGGTAAACATTATGATAGAGAATATGTTTATATTTTTCATAAAATATATTTATTATGTATTTATGCTTCTGTGTTAATTTATAAAGACATATCATTTTTATATTCCATTTGATGTAAATATGATAATTTTGTCTGTTGAAGTGTGGACTAACTTCCCTCGAAGCTATATGATTCATTCACACTCTACAAGGAATGTAATAATATAGAGATAGTGAAAATATATGATATATATGATATAATAATTTTTCTATAATAATTATACATATATATATATGTATATGCATGCATATATGTCATGTACATTTTTTCCTTCAATAAGACCAAAAAAACATAAACAACATTAATGTGTACGTATGATTTATCATCTTTATGCTCATGGTATTCCATTTCACACAAAAATATTATATATATTATTATAATAAAAATATAATGAAGTCAAATTACATTTATATCATGTTATTTATTATATATATCAGGATATAGGTATAACATCCAATTATTAAACAAAATATGATATATGCGATAAGCCGAGCGAATATTACCGAATGTGTAAGATAAAAATGGAATTATTAAAAAGTGGGTAATATAATGTCATAATAAAAACATATATGATAACATATATAATAATATGGATATATAATATATTTATATTTTATTTAAATTTCTAATATAGGCAGTTCTAATGAGTTTGATGACAGTCAAAATAAAAGATAAGGGTATTTCATCTATATTTTTATATGTGTGAGATTTTTTAACCCTAATGGAAAATGCCTTATTTTTTAGTGATTTATAATTACCCCATTTCAAATGGAGAGGAGGAACCCTTACAGGTCGTTTAGGCTTAGATATTACATTTCCTGTTGGTCTTAGGAAATATACAGACTATACATGGTACTTCTCCTCCCAGCTTCTTCATCGTGATATCAGCACTCCACCTTCCCATGGTTGTTCGGGTATGCATCCCATGAAAGAACAAGATAGTCCAGATGACAATACCATAATCTCTCTTTCTGAAGAATCATCTTAGTTTCTGTTCTGGTGAATGAGTCAGCTCTGAATCACCATTTGGAGTATAATCCTTTTAGAGTATTTTAGATCATTTATGTACAATATCCAGGTTCCCAGAACATCTTTAGGTGGCTCGAAGTCCTTGATGTGATCCCAAGGCCTTGAGGAGCCTCTAAATCCTTACTAGCCCAAAGTCATAGGGTGGCCCAAGGGCCTTAAAAGACCCGAGGCCTAAACCGAAGGCCCGAAAGACTAAATGGATGAATAGTTTTAGCATCTACAATACTAAATAGTTCCTACTACAGTTCCTGCTATAGTCCTACTATAGAACCTTAAAATATGTCTCTACCAGGTTTTAACTCAGGTCTCTTGGATGCAATTGTCGAGTCCCCACTAACTGGGATGAGGCTCTTGTGTATTTAAATGTGTGGAAAGAAATCCATGTTAACAACTCCTTTCTCTTGTTTGGTGTACATAAATCCGATGAATTTATAATATTATTATTATTCATAAATTTATTAGTATTTAAATATCCATTATGTGGTCTTTATATTAGGGAATTTATGATTTAAAAGTCACAGAATCAGTAATGTAATTTAATATCAATTTTCATTCTTTGAGACATATTCCATGTTCTCCACCTTGAATTTTATATTTTGAGTACATACTATATTTAAAAAGTAATATCATGAATATAATTCCTTTAATGATATATTATGTTCCATTTAATTTCATTTCTTTACGTGAGTAATGTGATTCAAAGTTACCTTGTTATAAGATGTTTATTGAAATAATATCATCTTTTATTGGGCTTGTTTATGTTTACTATTTAATTGATGAAATATTATGATCCATATTTCAAGAACACTTAGGTACTTTATTATACCATATTTATTCGTGATATATTCCAGTATTGGAACAATTTTTCAAATTATTGGTACAAATGATATTTAATAAATTGTTTTTAATAAATCATGAATATACCCCTTATTCAGTCCACAAAATGTGATCCTTTAAAACTATGATGTATATAAATTATTTTAAAAATATTATACTATAATAATATAATAATAAATTTTAATGTTTTCAATTTTTTCTTTTAATAAGGTTTTTGATGGAATCTTCCTGTCACTTTCCTTACAAGGAATTTTTTTTCTAATTTATCTGTGAAAAATAATGTGCTTCTTACCTCATATGAAATTTATAGACATAACTGAGGTAATTTTTATGAAGCATCATATTCATGTTTAAAATTATAATTTTTAAGATAATATTAATAAAATTTATCCTTAGTGAAAATTGTTTTCAAAAAAATAATAATTATATTTTACTTATTTTTATGGAAAATGGTTTTCAAAGCATTTTCTATCACATTTTTTACGTTATCAAGAGAAATGGTTTTCAAAATGTTTTCATTATATATTTATATGTTTTGAAAAAAAATGTTTCCTTATGTGTTTCAAATATTTATTTATAATCATTTTATTTTTTTCATTAAAATTGTTTTTATATGGTTTTATTTATATTTTAAATAACCCTTTTCAATATAGAGTGTTTATTTTCCTCAAGAAATGTTATTAAATTACCATTTCATGATATAAACATATGAGATGACATAAATTTTTGTTAATCACTACCTTTTAGTAAATTATCCTGTAATTCCATTTATATTCATTCTTGTATGTTTTTTATTTTGATTTAATTATGATTATGATACTTTTTTTATTTCCACATTTTTTATTCTTTTGAAACTCACTTCTATTATTATGATATTATTTCATTATTTCACTATGAAACATATCTCATTTCATATGTTATGATGTGAGGAATTTGTAATGATACCCATTACATCTCATGGTTTATTATTTCAATGTTATAAAACCTATCACTTTTTTTGAGTCATTATAAAAGGAATGTATTATTTTTTGGAGCACATATGATTGATATTATTATTATATGGGAGGGAACGATATCTCCCTCAATTGTACTAGTTAATGATAAACGGTTTACGATCACAACAGGTATATGGTAGGACACACTAAGCTGAAATAGGAGGGTACATGGTAGGCCCTACCATGATAGAAACAAGAGGGTACACTGGAGTTCATCCCAAGCCTGAAACAAGAGGGTACATTGTAAGGAATCCCAAACCTCATGTAGGTAAAAATGTGATTATCCTGATTTTAACATGTTACAAAGGTCTTATTATGTATCCAAGAGATAATATTTTATATCGTTATCTATTTTTGAGAATTACATTTTTTATTTCTATGCTGTGATTGCTAGGATTAAAGCCTTTATTTCATTATTATTCATTCCTGATAAATGAATATGACTTATTCCATGATTCATATTTCTGATCATTGATATCCAGTGTATGATCTTTTAATGTAAGGATCATTTTCTCATACCCCTATGTTTGTTTTTATGCCTTCATGTCTCTCTTGTATACCTTTCCTCATCACCAAAGCTCACGCCTTTTTATTTTTACATACACATGTTATGAGGTTATATATTTAGTGTGATGTGACTAAGAAAGGGTTTATTAATGATGAACCTAGATATTGAAAACATAGGTCTCTTATGTACTTGTTTTAATTCATTAATGTTACTAAAGGTAATAGAATTATATTGTATTTTGGTGTTTGTTTATGTTATGTTTTATGTATTCTGTAAAAGTAATGTATGGTATTTTTACATCAATGAAAGGATCTATATAGTTGGTATCATATAAAAGTTTAATATAACCTTTGTAATCATGTATGGTAGAAAATTATTGAGATCAAAATTTATATTTCAATGTATATGTCTTGGGATTTCTCTAATGATAAGTATAATGATGAGTATACATTTATGAAATTATTATGGATTTTGGGTAAAGGATAGGTCTTGTGGTTTCTTAAATATTTAACCCTTTTTGGAAATAACAATTATATGTGTATCTAAAACAAATGTACATAGGGGTAAAGAAACTAAAAAGATGTCCAGAGACTTACTTTGGGTAATCGTGTACATGAAAACGGGCTCTCCTATACCTCTAGTCCGACAACCCGAAGAGATATTATTTGGGAATTAATAAATTAATTACAATCCATCATTAAGGTTTTAAACATAAGTTGGCTATAAATATCATATGATAAACATAATGAGTCATATTTTATGAATGGAGACATAATGTAGACATCATATATGTGGTTTTTGTGATTATGTGGTCCATCAATTTGATAATTATTTCTTACTCTATGCTTTTGTTTTTAGAATATGGATGGAAACTGAAAGATAAAACTTAATGGTGATTTCAATGGACAATGCAATGATTTTCTTCCTGAGAATCCAAATTCTATAAGAGTAGTTATAAATAATTCTCACTTCTATAATCACCCAAATTTCATACGATGTAAACCATTCAAGATTCCCAAATGAGAAAAAGAGGAAACAATATTCCATTGAGTCATTTGTGAGGTGACGTCCACATTCATTTAGAAGGTGTGTTGATCAACTTGTCACTTCATAATTGATCAGTAACACATAGAAGATATTTCTTATTCTACAATTCTCATGACATGATAAATTCAGTCTGATTGTTTATCGGTGCAAAGTTGATGTTGATTAGTGGTGGAAAATAATCAATAATATAAGGAAATTAGACGGAATTGACTCAATGGATTGGTTGAGTTCAAGAACATATTTTTTTAATAATCACATTCATCATATTATGGATACAAATACAGAAAAGTAATTCTTAGAGATTAAGTATAAGTATGAGGAATATGTTCATTCATATAAAGTATATTTTATAAGGCATGTGAGGTACTCTTCGGGTATTATCATTATACCTGAATGAAAATTTGATCAATTCATCAGTGTTATAAAAATTCTTATTCGAATGTACTTTCCCACAAAACATTAGAATCTATTAATATGTTGTTAGATGTGATATTAATATGGAAATAGTTGTTAGGGTTGTGTATCAATCTCATGGTTTAGACAAGAAATGGAAGATAATGTTCTATGTAAAATCTAACAACCATATAAAAATGAAAATTATCCTTTTATTATACACAAACTATGGTGATAAAATTTGATCGAATTGTCTTAAGGGGACAGAAAAATGAATTATGTTTATATGAGAAGGTCAGAGATATGATGAATATTGAAGTGATGAGAGTAATTAAATAATGATACCAAAAATGATAAATACCCAGATAGTTCACCTCTAGCATTTCTTTGTTTCAATATCATTGAGTTTGGCCATTTTTCTTATAGGTTCTCTAATCCATGGACTAATATGAATGATATGCCACAAAATCCCGTGAATACAAAGGAATAAGGGAATGATTTTGATATCATATTGGATGATTTAAACCACAATAATTATGAAATTCTTATACTTCCATATGTAGTTATGAATTTTTTGTTATATATTATATGAATAACCCCAATGAATGTCTTATTATTAAACCTTATGAGAGATTTTATTGATAGTAATTCACTATAGGATTTTGAAATAATAAAATCACATTTTTTATCATATATGTACATGAATGGACATATGTTTCTAATGAAAATAATTATTTTTTATGATAAGAAGTTATTTAAGGAATAAAAGGAAATAATATTTATGATGTGTTACAGGGGAAAAAATTTAAGAAATGTTTATTTTTGACATCTTTGGAAGTAATTTTGTATTGATTTTGTATTTCAAACCTTGCAAAAAGTATATTTTTTCTTGACTTAATTTCAAGGATACAAATCTTATTAATATTGGAAATAAATTATTATTGGTTTAGAAAAGGATATCATGAATGTATGGTGACAAAAATCATGTCTATCATGTACATGTTTCTTGAACACAAAATATTTCAATGATAAGGGGTTCATACGTACCACTATCCTACACAATGTCCAAGTAAACATGTTATTGTTTTTTATGAATAAATTTTAATGAAGAACTGGTATAGTTATATATAATGTTTAAATATTAAATTTATTAAATATATTGATTTATATTTTGGAAAAAATTGTTATAAATTTAATTTATTTATCGTCCTTTAGATATTTTAAATTGGTATATTTTTACTTCAGTCATCAATGTTTATTTCAGGACATCCATTTCTTGAAGTAACTGTTGAATTGAAAATAACTAACAGCACAAAAAAAGAATGAAATTATCATCATATAAATATATAAAGTCAGTATATTTACTTTTATTATTGGTAACTAATACAATAACTCAACTTTATGATAATTAATAAAATATTTTTTCCTTAATATCTAATCATTTGTGGAACCAGTGGGCTTTTAAATAATCGCCGATTTTTGAATTTGGGTCCATCAATAATTTCAAATCAATTACATGTTTGTGATTGATATCCTCAATAACTACCTATAAATATTTATTTTTTACAACATGTCCAATGTAAACTCTTATCCTATGTTATCATTTTTGGAAACCTTGTTATATGTTACTTTTTGTAACTATTATGGTTCCAAATTTCCATTTTTATGGGAGGTTGTAGTATTCACTTTTATGATGTGTTTTTCATTGAATAAAACATTATATTACTATACACTTGAAAACCCAGAATAATTTCAAATGAAAAATTAATTGTATGGGGGTAGAATTTATCACCTGGAGATTTTGTGAATTATTTATCCAAATGAATTAATATTTTTTATATTTTTCATTTCACTCAATGTGGGAATTTTTTTATTTTATATTAAATCACTATTAATGGATCTATTTATTACCCAAAGAATGTTAATAATGCACTAAATGAAATATAAATTTTATACTTATCTACATGTAACACAGAGTTTATCATATTTTAAACGCAAGAATGAATGTCCTCGATTGTTTTCATCACTTGTAAGACCAAGTGTTAATGAACACTAATTCGTTATTGCAATTTTATAATTTAAAAGGAAATTACATGGACCTTAAATTTATTATTATAAAATTAAAAAACTTATGAATATATATATATATAGTCTATTTCATTGGTTATCTTTTAATTATAGTAGAATATTAAAAACAAATCATTATAATGGGACAAATTTTATAAATGTATATTTTTATGTAAAAGGGTGATATATATTAATAAGTTAAATTAATTAATAATAATAAACTAAATAAATTAAAACTTTATTTTATAATTTAAAATAATTTTATTTGACAATCATATGATCGATTATATATATATAAGATAAGTACAAAAAATATTTTTTTCTTAAAACCCTATATTCTTATAAAGGTCATTTTACCACATTTTAATGGATTACCAATTATAAATCCAATTTTTCGAACCTGTATAGATTTATTATTTCTGTATAACATTCTTATTTTTATGGGGATCTTAAATATATAGTTAGGATATTTTTTTGGTATTTTCGTAGAAGGTTTCATTTTTTAATAAATAGTAAAAATATTGAATTTTAATTTTGAACAACATTTTCATATTATTCATTGATAGGGAATAATTATATTTTAAAATTATTGTGATTATTAATTATATAATATATTTTAATATTAATAAAATTTAGGTAATTTAAATAATTTTTAATTTTTAATTTTGAAAAAAACAAAGCAAACATTGGCACGTTTTCACATTAAAAACGCATAGTGTCACCCTTACAATTGGATTATTTTTCAATTAATTTTTACAAAGAATATTGTTATAATATTATAAATTTGAGTCTATATTTTTAATCATAGAAATATATAATTCATGATGAGTTAAATTTTTTTTAGAAAGAATTACTAAAATTGACAACAAACAATTATTACAATTTAGATAAATATTAGGTTAGTAATGTACTAAACATTAAATTTGAGACAAATATGACCTTATAACCTATCAAACTCCCATGTTATAGGAATTATCTGTCCATAAACATAAATTTTTATATTTTTACGGTATTTTATTAGTTATTATTGCTAAAAATGTGGGTCCACCTAACTTGTTGTCAATAATTTCAAGTGTGTTCTTTCCCTTTAATGTAAATGGGAACCACCTTTCCCTCATTAATAAAAATATAAAACCCCATAGGGTTTGTGAATCTCTAGAAAATCCATTTCTCAAATAAATCCCTTACTCTTAGGTTCCTAACCTTTTGAATAATGGAATCCAAAGAAGCCTTTTGGCATAATCTCAAAGGAGTTACCTAATTGAGAGATAACATCTTACCTCATGATCCTTTCTTTTATTTTTATTCTATACTCCACCAAATCTTATTATTAGTGACTGTATGACATAAAATATTAAATATAAATATATTTTATTCTTAAAAGGTTTATAACAAGACTTACACACACATAAATCTAATGGGTAATGATCATGCAATTTATGTGTACGGTGAACTACAACCTCACTAAAGGATGAATGTTCATTTATTCCATTACCATCTCTCATTGTGTATATTAACATGGAAAATCTATTTATATATGTAATATATTTTATTAGGTATGTCTTTAATGTTATTTATTCTTTTTAAAACACGTATCCTTTCTCCTTCCATTTGGTGTAGAGATGACAATTTCAATTGATTTAGTATGGACTACCACCCCCTTAAAAAGATGTGATTACATAAGACACTAAAAAAATTTATTAAGAATGAGATTATTAAAACTATATGATATTTATTTTATAATAATTATTATGGAATAATTATTTATATACATATATATATATACATATATCTCATTTACTGTGTTTCATTCAATATGTCAGAAAAACGTAAACAACGCTCATGCATACGTATGTCTTATGGTCCATATGAACATTGCATTACATTTAATTAATCTATATTGTATAAATTAATTTAATAAACATATACTGAATATAAATTATATTTATTACATTTTTTACATTCTTTACATGTTTATATATGTATAATTACCAAATATATTACAAAATAAAACACATGGGAAAAAGTAAGCGAATATTACCTGAAGCGTAACATTAACATGGAATTGCTAATAAGTAATATGAAGTCAAAATAAAACCATATATGGTATTATATAAATTAATATGTCTCTTTGATATATTTATAAAAAAATTATTTTTATTATATGATTGGTTTGAATGAGTACGTTGAGAGTCAAAACACAAGGTAAGGGGATTCCGTCTGACTATTTTTATATGTGAGATAAATGCCATATTCCCCAATATTTTAAGATTAGTGTTGTATATAATTCCTCTGAATGTATTCTATGATTAATATTATTAAATTTATGATTATTTACATATCTGTTCCATGATCTTTCTTACCTGGTATTGGTTATTCAAAGGTCCCCAAATAAGTAAAGTAATCTAATCATAATTTTCTTTCATTTATAAAGAAGTAATGTTATACACCTATATTTTTATATATGGTGTATATAATTTATTTTACATATTATATCATTAAAATAATACCTTTCATGAAATTTTATGCTTGATTTAATTTCATTTTCAAATATTCAGTCTATGATTCAAAGTTACCAATTGATAAGATTTTAATTGAAACAATTACATCATTTATCTTGATATTTATTATCTGGCTTCCATTGATGAAATATTATGATCCATATTTCTAGAAAACTCATGTATGTTATTATTATATTTTTATTAAATGAATAATAATTAATTAGTAGGAAATTTTACTCTCCTTGCTATATATGATATTTAAGAAAGGGGTTTTATGAAAACAACATATTACCCCCAATTCACATTCTGAATAAGGAATATTTCCTTCATTTTATCTTGAAAAAAGGAATTTTCATCTTACCCAACAAAATGTATATATATTTACATGCTATCATTTATGTAATTCATAACATTTATTTTTTAAGGATTAATTTTTTTAAAAAATTTTTTAAAATTTTATTTTCAAAGATAGATGTTTTCAAAACATTTTCAAGATATTATTATATGTTTTCATGTAAAATGGGTTTCAAAACGTTATCAAACAATTTTTTAATGTTTTCAAGTAAAATAGGTTCCAATTTGTTTTCAATATACATTTATATCTTTTCAAGGAAAATGGTTTTTAAAGTGATTTAAACCCCTCAATAAAATACATAAATGAAATAGTTTTCAATTATAAATTCCACGATTTCATTATAATAATTCACTTTTATTTTAATGAAAATAGTTTCCAAATAATTTTATTACGTATAAAAGTTATCTTTTTTCAAAAAAGAGAGGATATTTTCCCCCCAAAATGTATTCAAAATATCATTCCAAGTTATTTTCTATATAATATGGAATCTATTTATGTTACTCAATCACCTCTATGAAATTATCGAAACCATCCATTTATATTATTTCATTAATGGTTTATGTTTTGATGGAATGATGACTTTAACACCTGTTTCATAACCATGACTTTCATGATTTCAAAACCCGCTTCCTTAAACCAGTTTTTCATTAATGATGTTATTAGAAAACCTTTCTATAATAATATGTTATGATATAATGAAATGTTAATGATACCCATTTTATTTCATGGGTTATAATTATGTGTTTCTAAAACATATATCTTTTTCTTGGTCATGATATGATGAATGTCTTATTATATAGATCATTTATTAATGATTTTATTATGATATGGGATATACTAATATCTCCCTCTAATGCATGGGGTAATTGATTATGTTTTAAGTGATCAATGGGTACATGGTATGATATCCCATTCCTGAAATAGGGAGGACATGGGAGGACATCCCAATACTGAAAACATGTTGGTATACAGATGAAAATCTCTATCCCAAAACATGAGGGTAAAAAAGATGACATCTGAAGCGCATTATATGATATTAAACATGAGGGAATCCTAAGAATGATGTATGTACATGGGTGATTATCCCAATACTAACATCATACTATGGTATTGTAAGGTATCCTAAAAATAATATTTTCTATCATTAAGTGTTTTTTTACAATTAAATGTATTGACTATAGTCTATTATTGTTTGGATTATTTAATATTTTCCTTATCATTCACTTCTTTTGAACTTAGAATAATTATTCAATGTTAAATGTTTACAATCTGATACATATAGTGTATGATCATATAATATTATAATCACATTATTGTAACCCTATGTTAATATTTATTCCTAGAAGTATCCCTTATGTACCAATAATGAGTATTTGAGATCAAAAATTCTTATTTTTATTTCAAAATGTTATGAGGAAATTAATTATGCGTGATGTGTCTCAGATGGGTGCTAGTCATGATGAACCCAGTGGGATATAACATAACTCCATTTTGTTGAAGACATTATGTTTCCATGTCCCCAAAGGCAATAAAATATTACGATAATTGGATGTTTATTTTTATTTGGTTTTATGTATTTTGAAAAAGTAATATATTGTATCTGTACATTAATGTAAGGGTCACTTTTCATAAGAAGTCATAAAACCATGAGTGTAAATTGTATACTGTTATAGTTTTTAGATACATTACCATAAAAATTTAATACAGTCACATAAAATTGCTAACATTTATTCTCATTTATAATATTTGTTAAATATATCACATCAAGTAATTTTTTATATAATTGATGATTGGATTAAAAAGAATGGGGTTTCTCAAAAACCATATAAGGTAAAATGTATAACACATTTGATCCTATGTATGATTAAATTTAAATATGGTTGGTATTTAACGTCAATATAGAAGCTATTGGGGTATTTTGGTTAAAATAATAATTTTATTTGTAGGAAAAAAACCATGTGAATGGTGGGAACATGGTTATAACTAAAAATATATAAACTATATGGTATGAAATTTTGTAGAAACAGTGGGGTTTTTCAGGATTTTTACAAGGTAAAAGAAACCATGAGGCTAATAGAGGAATGGAGTGTTAGGTTTGGGAGTTAATACATTGGGGTTTCCAAATTTGACTATACCATGAATTTTTCCAAAGGGACCATGACAAATGATTTTTTAATAAGTTTGTAATTGGTAATTGTTGGTGTAGTGTATGTCTAACTGTGCGTCCTAACTAGGCTCTACACACCAAATCACTAAATAATTAACTTTTACTCGTTTACCATGGTTATTATAATTTATAATGACCCTATAATATAATTTAATAATGAAAAATTCTTTCCCATGTGGTACAGAGTGTAATCTTGAGGGATTTATGAAATTTTTTATTTATTCTTAACATATCATCTAAATGTATGTAGTGATAATTATCCAGTTTACACTCTTTTTTACAGATCCTCCATAGTTATATTGTACAAAATTCTTATAGAAACTAAATAGTGTTTTTATTCTATATTTAAGATTTTTTTAGAGGATTGATGTATTTTTTGTGGATCTAGGGTCAGGAGGATTAAATCTAATATTCCATAGTTATAATTTTTAAAGGAAAAATTTTCAACCTCAATTCAAGATATAGGTGTTTCTATAAGAAGGGTTAATTTTATGAAAATATTTTCATTATAGTAAAATTAAATTGGTTATTCAATTGAATATATTTTTTGGTTTCAATGGATTTCCATGAAGGATACATATTATTAATGGGGATTTCCTAAAAATAGTTTTTTTTGATACCTATTGTTTGATTACATTCATGATTAATTGTTTTTTTTCGAATTTCTATTTCAAAAAATGAAGCCTATTGGATTAAAATTTGTAGTTATTTGGAAAATTTGATCATAGTATAAAAAAAGATTTTTAGAAAAGTGGAAGATTTGGGACAATAGAATTCTAGGAAAAGGTACATTGGTTACACAAATGTTTCTTACAACAATAAGGGTAAAATTTGTGATATCGATTGACTGTGGTCGGAATAAATATTGGTTTGTACCTACATATTCATGTTTTAGTCATATTTCATCTCGAGTACATATTCTTATAGAGTATATCCAAATAATGAGTTCATTTTATTTTATGAATTGTTTATCACATTATAGATTATGTCAATAAATGTTACTCACATGTTTTTCACATGATGTTATATAGCCAGGCTTCAAATGATAGATCATTTCATGGATATGTGTCTACTTGATTACTATGCGGTGTGTAGAAATTATTTTATATTTTATCATTTATAATTTTCATATTTATGGTTTTATAATAAGTAATACATTCATGAAAACCAAAGGAAATGTTTTTTAAATGGTTTTAGATATATGAAAATTCATTTTAAATATGTTTTTAGTTTTAAATTTTATAACTTCATGATTCTTGATATTAGACATTATTTTGACATTGGGGTGGTATCCTATATTGATCATTCCTCAAAATATATGTTTTTTTCCTTTGGTATGATGTTGAGTTTATAAATTAGGATCCATGAAATAGGACAATAATATTATTTCATGCATGGTTCTCTTATTGTAGTAGCCTTCAGTTAGGGATGGTTTGAAGGCGATAGATGGTCACATTGATAATTTTTGTAATATGGTTTTATTTTTTTATTTTTACCTATTTTTATTTTGTTTTTGGGAACATTATTTTATAACATCCTTCAAAAATATACAATCATTATTTTATTTTTATAATCATGGATTGTTTCCATTAACTATTTTAACTTCACCTCCATGACAAGACAAAATGATTGGATTTCATTTTACAACTAGGTATATTCAATAAAAAATGGTATCAGAGGGATTCTAAACAAGATATATGTTAATGATATTAGGGGCTTGATTTGTGTCTTTGGTATACTGGAGTAAGGACCATCAGAATTCACATGGTATGTGATAGAGGGTGCTTTCCCATGTCACATCCTTGTAAGAACACCTATTACCTAGGGTAGTTGGAAAACATTTACCATGTTTGATACATGGTTTTTATGTTAATTGAATGAATTTATTGGGATGGTTGTTTAGTTAAAACTATTCCATATTATGTAGACAAATTTTTATAGAAATTATATTGTCTTTAAATTCACTATATTTTTACGTGAGGTTGAAAATTCATAAAGTTATTCATTAGAAATTGGAGCATCCCCTAAAGGAGATTGATAATTTCACACTTATTATCACACATTTCCCTTGAGATAATCTCTAAAAAAATTGATAGAAAAACATTTAAGATAGGATCTATAAGAAAACCCTCCAGTGAACTAATCATTGTTATAGGTTATAGCCCAAAAAAATCAGACTTCGGATAAATTAGGTGTCTTGAATATGGGATGATTAGTAAAACATGGCTCAACATTTACTAGGAAACATTTACCTATATTGAATGTTGAAATTGGGAACCAATAATTTGAGGATTTGGAAGAGATATTTTAGGAAATAGGTAATAGTATTATGTAACGTAAAGACTACATGGTTGTTTTTCCTGTGTAGATGATTGATGGACTATGAAGGTGACTATTGGACACTATCATTCTAGTTATGTAACTCAAGGACCATAAAAGATTAATTAGTTGTGGTGAATATTTATGAGTTTTTTATTATGTATCATGGGGAGAAAACAGTTCATATGTATTCCACCAGTTTTTTGAGATGGTACATCTGGCACCACTTATTGTAACTAATGAGAACCTAGAGGATTTATTCTTTGAGTAGGTATTGTGACTACATATTTTGTTAATGTTGGTTCAAATATGTATTCCAAAGTTCATGGAGGTAACCTTAAATTCATCCATGTATGAATATAACATAAATAGAATAAATATAATAGCTGAGAACCTCCCCTCCCAGATCTAGTGATGAAAATGAATTAATTACATATCTGGAAATGATAATGATTGAGGTGATCCAATTTTCACCATCCTAAACATACAATATCCAAAGGAAAATTAGATCTAATAAATTATGTAGATCATATATGTTATTAGTTTTAGAGAATTGGGAAAACAAATACATAAATAATACCCCTAAATTCAATATAGCATATTTCCCATTATACCCATATTTTCCTATTCTATATTATTTTATGAATATCATCCAAATTTAGCCGTTATATCCATAATTAATTAATCATCATTCTAATAATCTATGGGAATGAAAATAAAATAAGGGTAACCAAAAAATAATATTATGGGTAAAAATAATCATTAAAATTGATTTTCAATATTGATTATAAGATTACCATAATGGTATGATTCCACAATCAATGAAAGTGAACGAATTAAAAATATATCTGGCATATAAATACATTAATAATGAATCATGATAATGTTAATAATTATTCATAAAAGAAAATATTCATATATATATCAATAATCATGACCCATGTGATATAAATTTTTCATAATGGAATAATTATAAACTCATAGAAATAATAGATAAAACGTTTCTTATCATAAAAAATTATCTTCATTATTCACTTATTTGACTGCTTTAAATGAAATTAATATACAAAATTATCAATATAAATCTATGGAGAACATAATCATTCCCAAATTCAATAGAATTATATTTGGTCACAAAATAAATTTTTCTATATCAGTCTCATCTAACTCTACTTTGGTGAAATCCTGATATAAAATGACTATGTACCCCAACATAGATAAATTAAATTGATCTTTTTTTTAACTCATATAAATTTTCATTTTTCCATTTATGAAGAGTCTAAAACATTGAAATAATATGGGATTAATTTCAATATATTGAAAAATGATGGATTTCGAGAATAGAAATTAGTTCTATAATAATCACGTCGACATTTCATTAACTAGTGTAATATAAATTGGTTCCCTGAAAATATCCTGAAACATGGTTAACTCATCGAAAATAAACAGTTTCCATAAAAAATCATTGAAAAATGGAAAACCCATTGAATTGAAGAATTTTTAATAATAGTCTTTTTAAAACATTCTTAATCCTTCAAAATATTGGATATTTATTGGTTTAATACATCATATAACCATTGGACTAATCATAATGGGGTTTTTTGTTGATTAATAGAAATAACATAAAAATACATTTAAATGAATTCTTGTGGAAGTTCCCTTTTCATATTGAATGTAAATATTTTTAATATAACTTTTTAAAAAATATTTTTAACATATTTATCCTTGAAAATTGTCATAAAAAATTGAAATTATGATTTAAAAAATTTGAGGAGTCAAGAAAGATAGAAATTCCATATATGATATACATGTTAAAAACATGTATTCTATTCAAAACTTTCATAAAATCCAATGGTGAAATTTTTATAAAAATACAAGAGGATCTTCCAAAAACACTATAAATATTAAAAAATGTATAAAAATGTAATTTATAAATAAATATAATTTTTTATTGACTATTTTTATTTGAAAAAAATTAATTTAGACGAAAGAGTTTTTTAGAAGAGATAAATAAAAGAATATTACTCTTAACAAAATTTTATCAATTATTTTATTTATGAATGATTTAAAAAAAAATATTATTACAGTAAAAATGGAATAAAAATAGGAGGATAAAATAATATGGTTTTATAAGATAGTGAAAAATTAATATACTTTAAGTTAAATATATGAAAAAACATTCTTGACGATAATTATATTGAAAGATAATCAAAAAAAATTCATAATAATGATTTCATAATTATTTAATTAACTCATCATGCGAACCAATTGTAAATCAACATAAAATAAATTGGAATAAAAATATATGATTATATTTCATTAGACAAAAAATAATAGAATATAAATGTTAATCCAAAATTAATATTATTAAATGAAAATAAATTTTGGTATGAAATTAATTCCCACTTGGTAAATCCCAAGTTAAATTCAAATAGAGGATGTAATATAGATTGAAACATAAATTACAATGAATAATTGATAAATCATTATTTTTCATGACAAAGGGATAATGAATACACCATATAAAAGTAATGAGTGTAAAATTTCCATGTCTCTCATAAATATATGTGTGACCATATGCCCATAAAATTATGGTTTTGGTTGGTTTAATATTCTTCAAACTCCCATATATTTGTTTGAATCATTATTGTTACACATACAGTAACACCCCAAAATGATATAGTTCTAAATTAGTAAAATGACATTACACTTATCAATAAGGTTCACCATTAATTGTGGTATCCTATCTGATTATAAATCTATAGTTATTAATTCAAGAAATGGACTATTGATCGAGATGGGTGATGATTTTAGATGTTTCAGAAGTTGTGTGAGAGTTATGAAAATGAATCAAGAAAGGACATTTCAAGACTTTTGGGGAAATTCATCAGCTAGATGACCCATTTAGACTTGTAGGAGGTCCCATGGTAGGGGACCATGTGTATATCGGGTAACAGGTGGTAATTGGGGGGCTAGGATGAGATGACCATGTTAATGTGTGGTGTTTGTGGTTTCCAAAGGACCATGTTATTACATTTAAATCAGAATAGGAACACATCCATAAGTGTGGTTGAACTACCTTGTTATATATGTAGGGTCCACAATAAAGAAATTGTACTTTAAATGGGGGTCAAATGATCACCCTAGAATGATTGGGTAAAATGGATAAAATTAAATGAATCATGTTAATAGGGTGGACCATTATCATCAGAATTAGACATATTTACAACTCCATAGTTATGTGAGCTTAGACCAGTGTATTTAAAATTATTGGTGAATTTCTAGAAATTTTTCTATGGTGTGTACAGTAAAGGAAAAAAGAAAACTCAAATGAACAATTGTTGGTCTATTGGGACATTCATTAGTATAATGATCTATTTAGGCATATGGGTGGGCTTGAGGTTGGTGACCATATGTCTGTGGGGAAACTGGTGGTACACAGAGGGTCTAATCCCAAAAACGAGCTTATGGTATGGTGTATGTAATTTTAGTAGGGGATAATTTATATTTATTGAACAATAATTTTATTATTTATATAATATTAAATGATCTTTTGATAATATCTAATCATCTAATAATTTATAATATATCTGTATTTTTTGTGTTTATTATATTAATTGCCATGTATTATCATTCATTATTTGACAGCTGTGTTCTTGTTCTTATTTATTTTATATATATTTTTTCAACTCATAAAAAATAATTCTGATATAAGTATCATAATTATCTATTAATTTTATTTTTATTACCAATGAGTAAATATGGGTTTGGACAACTATTTATGTTATGCTATTAGAGATGGTAGATCTTATATATGCATGAGTATCATTTCAATTTTATAATGATCATCATGTATAAAATGAAATTAATAAAGTATCCTTTGATTATTATTAAAATATCATATATATCATATTATTTATCCAAATATACATATATAAATATATATCAACCATGTGGTTTGGCGTCGATAATATAGTCACATTTCTTTTTTATTTTCGTGCTCCACGTATGCAAGGATGATGTTATCATCATTATGTATATGAAATAAAATGATATATAATCTCTTATGAATTAAAATGAAGAATTTAATATCATAATAATTTAAATTATATAAAATTTATTCATTAAATTTATCCATACAATGTTCTATATAATGTGTTAGTGAAAGGAGAATCACAACACTTGGTTAGGAGGTAGTCTACCATACACAAGATAGACATTATTATATCATCTATGAAATTTAAATTAAATATATTTATATATGATATAATAAATCCAGAGGTATAATTATTGTTTAAATATTATATGAATGTATATACTCTTTTTATCCAACATCGCACCCATTCATGAAAGTTGGTAATGAAAAATTTAATGTAATCGGTTGGTGTGGCTATAGTACATCATACAAAAGAATGATGACTTTGTAACCAATTTGACCTGATTGGAGACTATTATTTGTCATGAAAATAACATAAAAACAAATTCTTGTATGGATGTTACTGATTTTAGAATATATTTATAGTTAAAAATTATCTTATGGATGTGGAGGAAGACCTAATATAAAAACACTACCTAAGGAATGTTTCCTCTTCACCAAGTATATTCCATTAGTATCCATCAACAATATTGCATAAATAACTTTATTCCCAAAATAATGATTCATAGATGGATTTAAGGACATATAAAAGTTTATATTCCTAGTATTTAAGAAATAATGTGTCTTTCAACGTTTATTGATAGGTATAGAGTGGGTGTCCTTTTATAAGTTATGTGAGTAGAGTACTTGTAATTTTTGAAAACAAAATTAATTCCACCCACAATTTTTTCTTGTCACAAGGATCCAATAATGATATATTATCAAGATACTAGGTTTATGGTCTAAAAAAATAAATGAAATATAATTTATTGATCTTTTTTGGTCATTGAAATTGTTATCAACATAGTTTAACCCCAGTAAATAAAATTGTTTCAGAATAGAGTAAAATATTTTTTACTACATTATGTAACAATTTTGAAAAAAATAAATGTCACCTTACAATATAATAAGAATTATTATCATTCAAAATTTTAATTAATTTTTACAAATTAAATTCACATATATGGAAAAATATTAAATTCAATATAATCCCACAGACACAATGAGAAAGGTGGCTTTCAAAGAAAAAATGATCAACTGCTTACAGTGTGTTACTATACAATATTAAATTTAAATAGATTAAATTTAAATAATATATATTTATATATTAAATAATTTAAAATTTTAAAAAAAATATAAACTATATTTTTATATTATAAATAATTTAAATGAAAATTTATTTTTAAATTGACAATCATTATTAATATATATTTATTAAATAGTCAATCTTTTTAGAAAATGGTAAAAACGAATACAATAATTTAAATTTGACAAGATTAATTAAAATATTTTGTATATTTTATATAAAAATATAAATTCGTAAAAATTGCAATCAAATCAGAAGACAAAGATGGGATGAAATAGTCTTTTTTCAAGAAGTGAATTTTGGTCAACAACAATAAGATTATGTATTATCTATATGTCTAATATTAATAATTTTATCAATAATAGTTAATATTTATAAATATATTATCTATAAATTTAATTTAAACCATTCAACATTTGTGGTTATTATAATGAATTAAATTGGATAAACCTTTTGTACTTTGAAACAATTTTCAGAATAATATCATTTTTAAACTCAAAATCAGTCCTAAAAACAATGTATATTTATTATTCTAATTTAATTATGTAAAACAGTTATAGATGAATCATAATTATTTTACTATAAATAAAAATAAAACAAAAATATGAAATTTTATATACTTTTGTAATGATATTTTTAAAAAATATTTTTTTACTATTCACTAAAAATAAATATTTTCTATAAACATCTAAAAGATCACAAAATTATAATATTTATATTACCAATTCAGAAATGAATATAATTTTTTCAAATAAATTTCCAAACTTTTCATAAAAATAATTAAAGTATTTTTCAAAAAATGAATTTATAATTATTTTTTTTGAAACCATATAAATATATTATAAAAATAATTTACTAAACCCTAAATAATTATTCACTAAATATTTATCAATAATGAATATTTATTATGATATATATATATCATAAATTATTTAATACTATTCAAACCCCCCCCCAATTTACTAGCTATGTTATAATAGTTATATATGTCTTGGGTTATTTATTGTCCCTTTTTCTATTGAATTCTCTATCGAACAAAAGAATCATGATGATTCATGAAATGAAATCTATCAATGAAATTCAATTTATAATAAACTAAATATATCGTGTCATCTTATCGATATACATTCTCATCTATGTTTAGTTTTTCTATTACACTATGGAACATAATTTTCATCATTTAGAATCTCAAACTATTACGTACTCCACCATTAAAAAAATTGCATCCATGAAATACAAACATTATTTAAATAAAAAACTATAGTATTTTTTAAAATAATTATTTTTTAAACCCTCATTGAAATATGAATAGTTAGAACATATTTTTCATAAAAGTTAAATGGATGTATGAGGTCCATCTTAAATAACCCTTAAGTGAACTACAAATAGGAGTATATAGGTGGGAAAATATGATTTATACATAATTAAATTTTCAAATAATTATAGTGATTGATTGAGGTCATTGATCACACAAAAAGGGAATAATAAATTAAAATTTAAACACCTCAAAACCATAAATATATGATGATTTAAATGACCACCTGATTTAGAAAATATAAAAGTAATAGGTTAATATTTTAGTTCAATAATAATTTTCCTACTGATTATTAATAAATTATCAATATTGAATAAGATATTAAATAATTATACATTCTTTATGTGTACAATTACATCATATTGTAAATTTCTACTAGAAAAACATATTATTCTCCAAACAATATGTATTTACGATGAAATTACCATACATGATACACTAAAATCAATAATTAGATATTGATTAACCATTAATGGGATAATTTATAAATTCAACATACCATTATATATTATACAAAACCAATATCATTAGAACATGGTATGATAATACCCAAAATTGACAAACCATCATATGTCACATTATTCAAAAAAATTAGTGGAAATAAAAAATATTGAATCGAAATCATTCCTGAAAGGAAATAACATATTTCTCAAATAACCTCAACAAAATCATTTTTAAATAATGTTCTAACATCCATGTTTATAACATAATTTTCAGATTTCATCCAAAAGGGAATGGGGATCTCCGTTTAAAATAAAATTAATCACTTAGTCACAAAATAACTGTTAAACCTTGTTGTTGTATATAAAATAAGATATGTGTTACCATAACTATCTCAATAACTAAATCATTTTTACACTAAATTCTATAAAAACCTTAATACACATGTCTCTAAAACAATAAATTCATTCATCATGTTGAAAAAAATCATAACTTATAAACCATCCTAATAAAATTTATCATAAATTTAAATTTATCAATTTATGATATCGTCAAATTAAACTTCAAAGGGTTTTTTGAGAGATTAAATATATGACAATTCATTAGAATACATAAATATTACTAAATGTATACCTCTTAATATAAACTCACATGAAAACATTCAAATCTCTAACATTACCTAAACTGGTCTGTTATACCAAATATAACATCCTAGAACAAATATTCTTTGATTTAGTGATGAAAATTTTAACATTAAGTTTCTAGGTGTGATACAGATGGAGGATAAAAAAACATTCCCATCCAAAACATAGGATATAAAAATGAAAAATTATATCAAATACATTCAAAATTTCCATTTAGGACTATAGTTTTTCTGAATTTAGATAAAATATTATAAAAAAATACACATGAAATCAATAGAGTATCATTCAAACAATAACAATATTTTCTTATTAATTATTCGCGGATCATGATAATCCATATGAAACCATTTACGACAAAATTAAATCAACATCATACATGATATCCAGAGGAATGTTAATCATTTAAAGTGTGAGATGAAATGACCGGTATGGGTAAATATAGTCATTAACAATATGAGGTAATTTCTGAGTGTGAGAAGATGATAATTGAATGAAGAAATAATAAGTGTGAATGGGAAAATTAATAAAATAAATTATAACCATAAATACATGAATCACCAATAAAGATATGTATAATAAGTATTTTTGAATATATAGAGTTATATAAAACAATAATCATGAGCCATGTGATATAAATAATGATCAATACAACATTATAATGACATTGAAATAATAAATAAAATATGTTGGTACATTGGATCATCTTCTTCATAAAATTTTTACAGAACTCTTAAAATTAGAACACCCATACGGTGAAAATCCATTATAATCCTACAGGGAACATAATTATTACCTAATGTATTGAATCACACTCTTCGTGCACCCATCGTATAATATATTACAAGCTAATTATTCACTATCTAGGATAAACCATAATATATAAATTATATAAATATAAATATGAACAAATAACATTTTTATTTCAATATAAAACTAATAATACAACCATTATTCAATTTATAATATCGTTGTACCATGAAAAATAAATGGGTTTCATTTCAGTATATTTGAAAACTAATTAATCCATGTCAAATAGATCTATTCTATAAAAATATATTTCAATCGGGGATTACTGATGGAAAAGAAATTGGATAAATAAAAATATCTTAAAATTTGGATATCCCATGAAGAAGAAATGGGTTCCATAATAATCTTAGGAAATATGGTTAATCATTTGAAATGAAATAGGTTCTATTATAATTTATTTAATTAAATATTAATCCATTAAGAAAAATATTAATTATTGTATCAATATAACATATAAATTTCTTATTATGAATAATGGATTTTTGTTCTTGATTAAAACCAAAATATATCATAAAAGTAATTACTAAGAAAAATACCCCATTCATTATGAAAATATATATTTTTACATTAATTTTTAAAATCTATTTATAGAATAGATTTTTTTTATAAATTATCATTGAATCATATAAATCACATTTTTAAACATTTTAGTGGTCTTAATTGTAGGATATTCCACACTTGTTATACATGAATAAAATGATGATTCCATTATCATTTGGGTTAAATCAAAACAAAATTTATTCATAAAATGACATAAAAATTCTAATGAAAAGTAAATTTAGATATTAAAACGTGTATTAAAACTAATTTATTATTCATTTCATGTATCTTAAACACATTGTATAATAAAATTTATAAAATAAGGGTTTGGAAGAATTTTTTTTTGAACGAAGATCTAAGTAAATGATATTTTTATTGAAAAAAATTATAAATTATTTTAACTACAAAATAATGGAGAATGTTAATATTATATGGGAATATTATTATTAAACAAAGGTGGATAATATGATATAGATATATTATGTTATAATAAATTAATTATCATCGACTATTACAGAAGAATAAATGATCTACATTCAAATTATTGATTGAAATAAACCTTCACAGTGATAAAAAATGTGATGGAAATTTTTTTAAGTGAATCAATTTTTTGTATAAACAGTTGATCCAAATATTTAGGTGTAATAAAAATATAATAAAATTAAAATTAATTACACAAAAAATAATAGAATATCAAATATTATAATTAAGTAAAAACCGCAATGAAAAATAATTCAGTTATGAAATTATTTACCAGTTGCTAATAATTATGTCAAATCCCCTATGGTAAAATAATTAAAAATTAAAATTAAGATACAATGAATTAATAATTTAACATGATAACACATTTTAATGTTTATGTTTGGTTAGACTATAAAAATAACAAGTTGGGAATTTTTAATGTATCTCTAATAAATAAAAGAGTGATAAGAAATCCATTACCTCTCACTTCCTTTTAGTTTAACTATTATTTATATAATGTAATATTTATTTTAAACATGTTATTTACATATAAAAGAACTAAATTAATTTATATGATATAATATATGATCATTTCATAATATATTGTCATAAATTCAATAATAATATATCATCATTTGTCATTGGGTTAATTTCCCTGTTTCATCATTTATAATTATTCCTGAATGTTCCTGTTTATGAGAAGTTTTAATAGTTTCATTATCTACATATTAATAAATATAAAATAATTATCATATTTATGTGTAAATTATTTTTTTATTAAAAATAATGAAACACAATATTGAAATATGAATTATATTTCTATAAAGGAAAAAATATGTCATATGAATGCTTGATTAATGTTTCCATTTTTCCCATGATCATCATGGAAAGATGATAATTAATATTTTTTCCTTTATAAATGATAGAAATATATTTTAGGTTAGATCATCTCTTTAAATATACTTATTAATATCATCAATGCGGTTTGTTGATGAATAGATAGTCACACAGATTTGTGAAGGAAGTAGTCCACACGTATAGAAATGATGTTATAGTCTTTTATTGTAATAATTAAATGATGTAATATATTATTATAATGATGATTATTTAATTAATATAAAATAATTTCCTGCATATAACATATAATTATTTAATTTATACTTATTAAATTCTTCTAAAATCAGTTGTTCATGATGAGTCACATCATTTCGTGAGGTAGTAGTTTGCCGTATACATGCGAAACATTATCTTATCACTTATGGAATGGAATGTAAAATAAATTTCCATGATATAATGATATTATATTTATATAATTTTTATAAATATCATGTATATATATACTTCATATCTTTCATGATACCTACTAGTTTATTGTGGTAAGGAAAAAAATAACACCGGATCATGATGCGGTAGTCCCCAGTACAAACCAATGATGATTTCAGAAACCACATGGGGAAAGATAATATATTAATAGGCCATTACCATAACATAATAACATTTATTTATATATAATATATTTTTTATATATTTATTTGTAATTAAATATATAATTATATGGATTAATTAATGAAAAAAACACTATTTGGAGAATAAGACCACCTATTTGGGTAACTTCATTAGTTTTTCACAATAACTCTTCCATGATTGTGATTTATCCCTAATTAAGTATTCTAGGATGATTTGTGGGTTTTATAGAAGTGATTTTTTAGAATAACCAATGTGTTTTAATGTTTTAATGAGATATTGACATGGGTGACCATATATATGTGGGATGAGTGGAAAGAATAATTTTTTTAAAATAATGAATTCCATGAATGTTTTTTTTCATTTCAAAAGACTCAAATATTATAAAATTATATATCCAATGATAAATAAAATTAAAAATTTTCAATCTAATATATCATAGACAAGTTTTTATGTCATTTTAATTATTTAATTTTTATTATTTCCATGGTAATTCTATTTTTACCTTAACTGTGTAAATTATTTTTTACTAGTTTCAATATTATTTTTGGTACAAAAAAAAGATTTAAATTTTTTAAAATATTAATTGTTATTTTTAAAATTAGAAACACTAGTTGTCAAAAGCACATTTATAGAATTAGAATATATTAATTTATAATTAATTATATAGAATTGAGAAGATGTGAATTTTCCAAGGGAAATTTATTAAATGTTTACAATGTTTTTATGTCAAATTTTAAACAATTTTTTTTTAAAATATAAATAATTTATCAATAAATAAATTCTTTTAATAATTTCACCTGAAAAAAAATTATATATATAATATAATCATATAATTAACATAAATGAAAAGTATATTTACAAATACAATTCAGTATTTTTCACAATTCATTAAAAAAATACATTTTATTAAAATTATAAAAATTATTCACTAATATAATTTTTTCAATCCATTTTATAAAATGTTTCATTTTTTTGATAAATTTTAGGAAACTCGATAAAAAAATTCAGAACATAACCCATAGACATGATAAAATGTCGTTCCCGTATGATTTTTGTTAAAAAAATTTGATATTATATTAACTCTAAATATAATAATAATAATTTTAAGAATCTATATTAATATTTACTAATATATAAATTATAAATTTCAATTAAATAATTAGTCAATATAGTGTTTTTTAATTAACAGAAATGAAGAATAATTATATATGTTACAAGATTTAAACAAATTCATTAACCCCCAAAACAAACTTATATGAAAATATTGTATTATGATAATTTAAATGAATATAATTAAATTAAATATAATTAAATAATATTAATTTTATCTTAATTCATATTGAATACATGATGTGACTTTTAAATTACTTATGAAATGAATGTTTTACAAAAATATATATTTTTCAATATTCACTAAAAAATTAATATTTTCCAAAAACCCATAAGTTGTCACCCCATGTAATTTTGGATGTTTTCATTTAAATAATATATGTAATTTTATCAAATAAAATATCTAGAATTTCTAAAAATTAATTATAAAATTTTAACATTAAATTTAATATAAATCATTTTTTATGAAACCATATTTTTGAAAAACAAAATTACATTAGAAAAAAATGATTGATTATTTAGTTAAAAAAATTAAATAATTTACATTTAGTTATATATATGTATATATTTATATGATAAATTATTTAATAAATTTCATAACCTCTTATTTATATCTAGATTAAAATTTCATTATATATCCAGGTTTGATTAATATTAGTTCTATTTGTTGAAAATATTTTGAAACAAAAAATTATCCAGTAATTGTGTAATGAAAGCTATCGAAGTGAATAAAATAATATAAAAATATTTCTATCATATTGTCTCAAGATGTCACATTCTCATAATTCGTGGGCGCTTCATGTATCTTATTTTATCAATGATTACATTGTTCATTTAAAATCATTGGGTGTTACAATTTTTTGTGTGGGTGGAGCACTGGTTGGGGTTTTTGTTTGAATGGATTAATTTTCTGACCATAAAAAGATTTGGAATATTGTTTGGTTTTATTAAAGGCTAGTTATATGAGATTCAATAGGATATATGAATGTTTACATATACAATATTTTAATGAGGGGTCTTTCCAAGCCTAATTGTCAGGATACTCTTAAAACAAATAATATCGAGGATAGTAAGGTCAAAATATTAGTTTTTGTGTAATTATATCCCGAGGATGTGTGGAAGGATATAGAATTACTATGTGTAATAAGGATCATAATGAAGATTCCAATGATGGTGGGTCAAATCATCATGAAAAAGGGTTGGTTACATGGATAGGACTAGATTAATTTATGCAGTAATGTTTGTGCTATTGGAATCTATAGAAATGCCAGCTATTATTAGAGTTACAATTCTTATTTAATCTCTTTAGATTTTACTTTGATTTATATAAGTGATTATAAGTTCATTATTTCATCAATTTCTAGATTAGTTTTTTTGTATTATGATTTCAATGAATATCATTGATGTTGAATATTTCTACAACATTGGTAATGATCTCTAAACATGTATTAACAACCCCATGTGTCGAGTAATGGTATCCATATTCGAGTTGGTGTGGGATTTTGATTTCATGATAAGGAGATCACCGACCTGATACATGGAATCAATTGGATGATCATAAATAGGCCAATATATAATGTAATGGTCATTAAGACCTGATTTTATCACGAGATGGGGTCACTCGTTTTTTTCATGGTGAGTTGGACTCAAGATCATAAAAGGAGGTGCCAATTTTTCATTATATTTTAGTAATATCAACCTAATATTCAATGAAATCTTTTGATTTCAATCCCCATTGATTAGGTTGTCTTCTACCTGATTTTGTGGGTATATACACATAGTTTTTTTCAAATGTGTTTTCAGGTTTACCACAATAAAGAGAGGTTTAGTACACTACTTAACTCCTCCTTGGTATGATGTACATCCCTTTGTCTTCTTATCAAATGTGACTTTTTGAGTTGGTGGATCCTAAATTCCAACATGGGGATCGGTATTCTGTGTGATTTATTCATCATTTCATGTCACAATTGTCTTCCCTAAATACCTTGTATAGGATTTATTAAAAGATTATTAAAATTTGTATGTATTATAAAATTTTTGACTCAGTGACACCAAATAAATAACATTTTTTTTCTATTAACGTTAATTTACAACATCATAGTGGGTCACGTTCATTTTCGATGACTAACCTTTGGGTTGGGTACCACAAATTTATACTCCATGAAGAGGCTATACCTAATTCATTATAAAGTAGGTGTTTTGAATATTTCACATTTCGAGTTATGACATTCAGTCTATCAAATTCAATAATTGTATTAATGTAATTAATGAACCTAACCATTTATTTTCACCTGAATCATTAGTTAATGTGCTCATGGTAGTATTTTGATGTAATACATGTCATTTTATGATAATACTAACCATTTCAATATCATTCAAAAACCATTGCCAACCATTTTTCATTATGGTATAATTTTTGTATGTGTTTTTTGGATCCAGAATGTAACAATGCTTGGAAATTTTATATCATAGTTGAGTGTATCAATGGATAATGGGAATTTAAAAGTTATCATCCAAAAGTATTATTCCAAAATGTTATCTAGGACCCATTTCATCATGTTTTTATCTAGTTACTATATATTGTTTTTTCATGAATTTCTCATGGTCACATCATCAATGATTGCATTAAAACATAATTGTGTAAAAATTGAATTTAATTAACATGTTTTGAGATCTTTTGAGGATATCATGGCGATGATTAAATGATCACAAATTTTTATTCTTCTATAACTAGGGGTCTATATTTTATTAATCCTATACTACTTCTAGTGGATATTTTTAGGTGTTTGATTCAGGGGAAATGGGTGGTGTCTTATGACCCTCACTAATTATTCCCTCATGATAAGGACTACCCTATAAACAATTTGGTGTTGGATGTAGTTATGAAATAATCCAAAACATGGGTTCAATATCTCTTTGGGTAGCATTTTATAAATTTTATTACAATAATAACCTAAAATTTATTTTTACACAGGGGGGATTAAAATTTATATTGATATACTAGTTATGTAATCTTTGTATAATTGAATTTTAGATTGCATACATTCATTGGAAAATCAATGTGGTTGACTTACCATTAAAAAAATCACCAATAAAAGTTATAAAGGATGTAGTTGATAATTTTTATCAAATGTTTTTGTTAGATGATATATTCATTAGAGTGGAATATATTTGTGTAGATATGTTCTTCAGTACAGTGAAAGATAATTGGTCTTTTGTGAGTAATTTTTTATTAAATAGATAATACATTTTGAGTGTGAATTCATTAGTAATAGTCTTTATTATAGGGAGACCATGGGTAAGTGGTATCTTTCTCACATTATTTATTTTTTCCTTCCATCTAGTTTTTTTGTTTCCTTTTCTCTTATAAAATATTTTTTGTACAATATAAATTTGACTTGATATTCCATATGACATAAAGCTACCAAGATATAACTTTAATTGATCCATTAGTTTTAGTGGCCTCTAATGAGGTTGTTAATTGTTAATTTAATATCATGGTGTGTCATATGTTAGAAAATTAATTCATAACACAAACGACCCATTTTTTGTTACATCACTTACCCATTCGATTATGGATATGTGATGATATTTCTATGGATATAATCGTTATTTTTTAATGGAGTCATAGTGGGAGGGCTTCGGTTCATGTGATAATTAACTCACATAAAATATTGTAACATTTATTACATATCAAGGAAATAATTAATGTGAAAAAGATCGGAGACATATATGTCTATGATATTGTGAGATATAAAGGTGTTTCCTCCCAAATTTTTTCAAAAAGTTGCTCATGGTTGACATACATGATTGGGAAATTATTTTTATACTTGATGAGTTAAAATATAAAATTTATCATGTCTTATCATAAAAATATAAATAGAAATATAGGGATTTCTAACTAGATTACTGAGGATATGCTTGGGTGTTGTATTCCTGATTTCAGAGCATCTTATGGAAATCATTTGGAACATTTAAATATATAAAGTAATAATTGTAATCATTATTAGATTAATATGGACTCCATTGATGAATTAAACGGGATCTAATACATATCTTAATTTTGATGTTTTTAGTTGGGATATTTTTCCTTGGTTTTTTTGAGCCTCTTTCATGATTTGAAGGATATAATCAAATTGATCAAGAATTTATTCTCCAAAACATAGAGTAGTTAAAAATGTTACATTAACTATAATTTTCAACCTCTATAGATTGACATCTTTTCTCACATTTTTCTCATAGTATTATGTATCTTATGATAATTACTGGTTGGTATGAATATTTTATTGTCCCCTTTGAGATTGTGGCACATGTTGCTAATGTGGAATATCTATGGAAACTACCTTCTCTTTTAAATTCAATTAATTTTATGTTTCATGTTTCTTATTGGATGTGGTATCACCTGGATCATTTCTATATGATTGAATTATAGAATGTTGATATTTAGTTTGATGTCACCATTTTGTAGTAACCATTTTAGATAATGTATCTCTATTATAAGGTAGTCCATTGTAACATTATTCTACTGTTTAGATTATTATAACATTGTAGATATGATTTCCATAAGACATGTATTAGGAATTATATATGATGTTTCATAGTATTTATCTTGTTTTTGGTCTAAGGAAATGAGGAATTTATGGGGACAAAGAAATTTATATTTGTTATAATTTTTACACCCACCAGATAACGAGTATTCATTAATTTATTATTATTTTTTCAATAAATTCACATATTATTTTTCATGATAATGAGGGTAAAAATATTAATTGTTTTTGGAAAAATACTATACAATAGTTTTTATTTGGGCTGATGTTATCCATGTGGATACCAGGTTATATGTTTATTTGTTTTAAAAAAGAAATACTTCCGTATTTGTGTGTGGTTAAAGAAACGATGTGCCTCACTATGGAAAACCATATAAGATATAAATTTTATTCGATGGGGGTTACACCATTTTAGAAAAATGTGTGAATAGTAAAAAGAGACTCTATAGATATTCCATTATCCATGGAAGTAACCATGAACGGTTGGTGCATTGTGTGTCTCATTATATTGTATAAAACTACATGTCCCTATAAAACATTAAAATTTATTGGTTTCCGTTTACCCATTTCCCTTTGTATTTTCCCCCAAATTTCCCCATAATTTCATTGAGGATGAAATTATTATTTCCCCTTTGGTCCATATTGTATTGTCTTGTGATTCTTGGTTGATATTCTTCCTTATTAATGGATCATCTTTGTGTAAACTGTGTTACCAGTCTGATTTACCTTCTTCATTGTAGATCCTCACATTAACTCTTATCATATAAGAATTTTGGATCCTAAAAGGGATATTTATGTATTACATTAGTGGTTTAATAGATTAATGACATGTTTTTTGTGGATATAGGATTGTGAGGGCATGATTTACACTTCTGAAGTCTTAATTATTGATGGTTAATTATTCAACCACTATATATATGGTAGGTGTTTATAAAGATTTGGTTAATTCAATGAATTTAATATTTTACATGTTAAATTCTCTTGGTTGTTCATTAAATGGAAGTAATATTTCGGTTTTAAATGATTTTATGGAATAATACATGTTATTACTGTGATTTTATATAAATTTGTGTTCTTACAAACCATGTACTTGTTTAAATTGGTAAATAGTGGTTTGGGTTGAAAATGGGGTTTCAAACACCAATGTGGATTGAATCGGATTTTGAAGAAGTTTTTTTAAATTGTGATCATGTTTTTAAAATAAATTTTAAAAAATATAAAACATTAGGAACCATGGAATCATCAAAAATATAATGTATGAGTCCTTATGTCTATGTGTAACCACAATGGGAATCATTTTCTGTATACATGGACTATTGTAGGAAATGGTACTATTTACTACTAACATATTTTAGGTTTTGGAATCTTTTATTTCTAGCACATATTCACATATGATATCTCCCATTATAGTTCTTTGTTTCAATTGTTGTTTTTTATTTCATGATGGATTATATCTTTATGACTTCGCACATGTTTTTCATGTGATTTTGTATAACATGATTCATATGATGTATAATATCATGGATATGTGTATATGTTATAGCTTTATTTTTTGTGGTTATGATTTCCAATTTTATCACTTATACATGTCACATCCTAAATTGTTTAAAATCAAAAAAAATTATGTGATAAAAGTATAGGATATAAAAATGGATTTTTATTTATTGATTTATTTTAAAACATTGTTTCTAAAATATAGAACAACTAATTTCATGGTATTAGACCCTAAACAGTCTTTATGGTGGTTTCCAACATGGATTTTTGAACACAGCCTACCGTTTTCATTGTGTGGATGTAGATGATATATTATTGGATAATGATAATGAGAATGTAATATTATATCATTATATCATCTAATGTTATCACATTATACATTTTATGATGGATTAGAGGTTACAATTTGTCTTAGAGATAATTATTTTACATGTAATAATTTTCTAGTTTAGAGTATTTGGATTAATTTTGGTGGGTAATGTATATATCCCTTTCCAAAAAATATTTAACTTTTTTTCCTTCTTATGTTTACTCATTTTTTGTTTAGATTAACTTATTTCACCTCACTACCATTATGGGACACCTCGATTATCTTTTCATGTCGACTAGAGTTGGTAAGTTATATAATATCATATCATAAAGTGTCGCATTGTGATCATGAAATATTATACTAAAAGACCGTAATATCTTAATAAGAAAACATATGATAATATTCAATAATAATATGAATTATATTGAAACAAATGATCATAAATAATAGAGCCATTTTTTAAAAGTATAGATGTAACTAACATTTCACAGCATAAACTGAAATAATATGGAAATTACATAAAAATTATGAATAAAGAAAAAAATTGTGTATTTATGAATGTTATAAAAACAATTTAAACAACATGGAAATTATATATAATCAGAGGAATATTTTTTCTTATCATTGTTAAAATTATTACCAATAAAAAAATTACCACCTAAAATATTTATTAGAGATAAATTCTTTCACAAACTCCCATTATGATCCAACTACATTCTTAACCAACAACATAACATTTCAATCTCCTGAGATATAATACTTTAACAAGTTAGTCAGAGAGTGATATTTGTACCACCTAAATCGTAATCCATTTTTTTATTGAAAATGAAAATATAATATTAATAATCTCACAATTAACCAACACAAATATAATGGGGGTATGAAACATAAAAAATGGTCACATGTCATGAAATTCTAAAATACTTTGATATCAAAGATCTAATTTCCAAAATTGAATAAAATAATTGAGAAAAATATATAGTCTATAAAAATATAACATCCTTAATGATATATTTTAAGGGGTTAATATATTTGAATATAAAAATGTTTTCCATTATTTTATAACCATTGATTTTATAATTAAATTTAGAATCATTTTTAAGAAAATGAGAGTAATTTTAAAAACCGTACAAGAAATAGTTTCATAGAAATCATCAATTAAAATAAATAATTTTTTAAAATGAAATATAAATTTTTTGATAACATGTTAATAAAAAACATTAATAATGATTAATTGTAAATGTAACAAAGTTTTGTTAAAATAACAATGTGAAAATACATTAAAATCATTTACTTTTAAAAGAATCATTAATTATAGAGAATTTAAAAGTCATAATTTTTTATCATTTTTATGGGAATATATATATATAACTATTACATTAGATAATTAATAAATATTAATGGAATCATTATTCAGACATGATACTTATCATGATAAATAATAGAGTGGATAATATTTTTTTAAAAGAACAGAAATACCTTTATGAAATATCACAATAACAATGTCAAATTACCCTGTAGTTAAAAAAAATAATGAATTATTAGAATTAATATATAATAAATGAAACAAAAGGATCAATGGATATATATATTATTTAATCAATTAGAGAAAAGATACCATTTGTGTGAAGTAAAAATATACACATGGAAGAACAATATATTAAATGTAATTGGAATTAATCATAACAAAAAGGAATTTTAACAAAAAAATAAAATAATAGGGGAACATGAATTTTCCAGGATGTATGATTTAGTCAAATAATTAGGTGGAGATAATTATTAAGTATTTATAAAATATAATATAATATTCATTTAAGGGAATAAATAATGAATATTTCTTATCAACCAAGTAAGATATATGAGGCATGAAATCTCCTTATATCTATTGTAAATTTTTAAGAAAACCCCATGATTCGTATATACATCACATAAATAATATATTATTTGAATTATATATTCATTATGATACATATTATAAATATATATGTATTTTCATAATTTAAATGGAATCAGGGTGTACAATATAAACATGTCTTAGGGGACTCAAATTTATGAAAAAACGGTGAAATAATTATGAATTATTAAATTCAAATTCACTATAATATTGAAATTAAAATGATTCTATAAGTACTATAAATTAAATTACATATTTTTAAAAAAAACATGAACATTTTATACCCCATATAAATATGAATTTGTGGAATAACATTAAAACGAGTATCAATGAAAATGAATTGTGACAAAAACCCCTTTATATATTTTGAAAAATTTGAAAAAAATATAAATAATAATTAAATAATTTAATTGAAAATTAAATATCATGAAATATAAAAGAATCAATATATAAGAAATTTGAATTTGTTTTAATGACACCATATAAACATAAACATGGTGTATAATATAAACATTTTTCAATAAAAGTAAATTGAGACAAAAACCATTATCATGTTTCATAAATTAATAGAATGTGCTATAAAACCATATAAAACAACAATATGAAAATATATTTTCTATATAATAACCATATTCATACATAAAATTATTTAAAATATTCAAATTTAATCATTGTATATATTTATATTTTTTAGTATTATAATATTTCCCCACATCAGGGTTTTAATGTTTTGACATTTTTTATTACACTCAAAAGAGATTTGATGAACTTCATTATTATTAAAAAGATCATCATTAAAATTTAATTACATTCATTATAATTTATGGATTATTTTGAGCTATTTTATTATGTTTCATTCAATGAGAAATTTCATCTTTATCCCATGAAATGAAATTGACATCGATCATTTTTTTCTACTTTCACCCTATGATTGATATTTTTTTAAATAATGACATAAATATTGATGTATCCAATTCATTACCAATAATAATTTACTACCAAAATAATTATATCATATTATACCACTAATTATGTTTCAGTAATCAAACATAACATTATTTTATAGCACTGTTCATGTATTTCGTTAAACATACCAAAACATGAATATGATTTTGGCCAATTGTTTGTTATGGTAAATGAGATATTTATTATTACATAATATCCTCATAATATATATATATATATATTGATTATTCTGTGAATTTGAATTTTTTTTTGAAAATTTAAGAACTAAACAAAAAAATGAAAAATTGTACCATCATGTGTGTTGTTGTCATCAAAAAACATGATTAATGTTTTTGATACTCAAAAATTAAGAGGGGTGGGGTGGATAGAAATTTATAGGTCCATTAAAATAAATTATTTAAATAAAGCATATTTAATAACCAATAAAATCATTTATACTGTTGGTCAGAGTGGATACTAAAGAGTGGGGTGAATTGTGTTCCAATTAAAATTTATATTAAAAACATTATGATTAAAATCCCTCAAATTAAATAAAAATTAAACTGTAGTGAATTTATAACGATTGTATGTTTTCAATTAGTTTCTCAATAGATTGATAATTTTTCAGTTAACTCAATCTGAAGATTAATTAACATTTGAAACTAACTTAATGGCTAACAAAAGTTATAAACAATTGATAATTTATCAATCAAAGTTACATTAAAAAAAATTAATTTCAAATAACTTAGAAGTGGAATACAAAATAACATAAACTAAAAATATGATTCACAGCAGATATAACCAAGAGGTTCAGTCTCGTGCTGAGACTTAATTCTCTCAAAAAATTTATATAAACATTGATCCACACCCTGGATCGGGTTTAACAATAGTACAAGGGATTTCCATGTCCTATAGCCTCTACCACAGTTCTTCGTGGGAAAAACAAAACAATAGTACATAGGCTATCCAGGTCAAACATGACCTCTACCACTATCTATAGTGGGAATCAAAAATAATTTGAAAGATTCATTGAGGATATTGGATATCCTCTAGTTCAGCACATGAGGGAGTGTGTGTCTAAAAATACAAAACACACACACTGGTCAAAATTTAAATAAATGAAACACAATAGATCTAAATAGATAGAGATGAGTTTTGAATGCACTATGTGTTTTTAGTGAAGCTCTGGTCTCCTTGTATTGATGAAGATGAGGCATTAATTCCTTATCTGGATTTTGGCAAGAAACATAGTGTCTTTTTTGTATTTGACGTCAGGTCTAGGTTGATCATTCAGATCTACTTGATTGGAAGTGAAAGCATTGAAGCTATTTTCTCCTTGAATGTTCAGGTATTATGTATTCAGTAAGTATTCTTCATTCTTCTTCTATTCATGTAATTCCTTGAGTACCTCCAGAATATTGTCTCGTATGTGCATGGAAAGACTTATCGACGACCACACTTCTTTAGTAGTTTGAGGTTCCCTTATATATCATTTTCTTCTGCATGAGGAATGATTACATTTTTAAAGGTATGAGTTACGGTTCCTGAAATTTCAACCACTATCATTAATTAATACCAGGTGTATTAAAAATATCAAATATGACCGTTCCTAAATAAACAAATATAAATATAGTTTAGGGAAACTGTGACTAAGTTCCATCAGTTGCTCTTAGTATTAGTGAGCTTGTATCGGTAGATCTTCTGTATCAGTAGCTGTTATCCTTTATAACAGTAGAATGTAGGAATCAGTTTCCTCTCATATCAGTATTTTTTACTCTATATAACAGTAGCTCTATGTATCGGTAGCTCTTTCTATCAGTATTTGTTGTGAATATCGGTGAATGTATCTATCAGTGACCCATAGTAGTGAGCTTTCAATGGTGGACTTCATAATTGTAGTGGTTATTCTGTATCAGTCAACATGTGCATACTGGTAGACTTATTCTATCGTTACCTCAAGTGTAACAGTAATTTTCTATATACCGGTTTCCTAATCCATATCGGTAGACTTCTGTACCGGTGTACATAGCCTTATTATTAGTTGTGTATCTGTCTGTATCTGTAACTATTGTTCATATCGGTGGAATTATTCATACTAGTGGACATACTCTATTGGTTGGTCTGTATCAGTGACTCAGATACTAATCTGTTCTATGCAAAACATATCAATATTGAGTAAGTAACATTTCTAAACCAGTATAAACATAGATTAACATTGATTAAAAAATTCCAATGATAATTTTGATATTTTATCAACTTAATAATATGATGTCATATATTGAACGATTATTTATTATAATGATAAACATTATCTGGTAGTATCAATGAATATTGAAACATAATTGATATTGTCAAAACAGGTGAGGTCAATAATCTCCCCCTTATTGATAATCACAAATTATGATAGTATAATTCCAAAATAAGCAGTAATGTACTAGTGTAAAATGCAATGGGTCACATGAAATTTTCAAATGTATCATAGAATAGAGTGTTACATGAAAATTTATTAGAGGTAAAGATATAAAATATATATACCAGAGTTATGAAACAATCAATATTAGTCGTATACTATATTATGCTCATATATTTCTCCCCCTTATATAATGTATGATTATATTATGCTCATATTTCTCATCTTTCCCCCCTTGGTGATTAAAAAAAGTTGTAAATAAAGGATGATAGAAGTAAAAGAAGATAAAAGAAAGTAAGATCATATATATTTCATGGGGAAAAAGATACAGAGAAATACAAATTTGAATCAAAAATTGTAAAAGTAATTCGTATCTAATTTCCTAGACACTATTCAATCCACCTCTTCAACATGTGATTTTCCCTTGGGATCAGAAGATGATTCAGGTTTGGTGGATGCAGGTGGAGGATTAGGAACACCAGATATGATCAATGAAGACCGATATACCGATACAGTGCATGTCCTATACTATGTAGATCGATGGGTGATCATAGGAGTGAGGCTCCGGATTTCTTGAGTTGGAGTCATTTGAGGAATGGAGGTAAACTGAGCAGAGGCAGGCAGAGCTGGAGGTACAATGACTGGGTTATTGTCTAAAAGAAAAAATTGAAGCAACAAATTATGAAAGACCATTATGATCCCTCCTCCTTATTCCATTTGCAGAAATGAAGTCATCCTTGTTCTCCATAAATTTATTTAGAGCAAGAGTTAACTTCTTGAGTCTTCTTACTTGTTCTCTGAAAGGCTGATTGACTGGAGGATGTTTCAGGTTTTCTAATAGAAGCTTGAAATGATTATTCAGCTGATGCATTGTGTAGATCCTTTGTAAATATAATTCCAATTTTCCTTTGACCTCATTATGAGAAGCAGTGGCCTCTCTAATAAAATTATGAAATTTTTTCCCTATATCCCTAGTGGTAGTCACCTCTTTGGTAAAAGAAGCATAGTCTATAGAGAAACTGGTAAAAGACTATCCAATCCCTTCTCTCATTACAACGTGAATCTGATTGATATCCAATGAAGGTCTAATAGAACTTAGAGGTTCAACAGTAAAGACAACTACTCCCTTAACGAATATAGTCAGCCCACTTATGAGATTTCTCACAAGAGAGTCTAGGTTGTTGACATGTTATTCCATTGAAGTCTTAAATTCCAAAAATATAAATACCATCTAGCCAACTACACTCTTCACAAAATCCAATTCATTATCTGCATGATATTTAGATCTCATATAAGACTCTATAGAGACAATTTTTCTCTTTAGAGATTCAAAAATCTATTACAAATTTGAAACATGATTCGGGCAGGTCCTGACGTCATCCAAAACACCAGATACTGATTCAGTCATCACATTCTGAATAGAAGATATTAATGTGGTTTCCATTCTATTAGCTTCATCCACAAAACTATCCTGGAGATCAGACTTCAATTAGTTTAAATAATATTTTCTTACTATGTCCGCATTTAAAGTTTCAGAATTTAGATTATAATATATAGGAGGTCTATTAATGGGTGTCTCATCTTCTGAATCGGGATATTTCAACCCATATACTACAAAACCTGGGTCTTCAGCCCAGAAATCAATCTCATGAGAAACTAAAATAGTAAAATGTTTGGTAGGATGCTCCCCCTCAATCTTTGCATTCTTCTGTATATGTACATTAATAGCAGCCTCACAAGGTAGGTCTTCCTCAAAAGAATCATCCACAACCATTTACAATTCAACAACAGGAGTCTCCTCAAGAATAGGTGCATGTATATCTACTTGAACAACATCCTCAATAGGCATTTAGGATTTAAAAATTAGTGGTCTAAGACTCATGTAGGCAGGAAAAAATGCTTCAATTTCAGAGTCTTCTTATTCCTCATTCTATGGAGTAGGCTGGTCTTCCTCATCTATAGGGACTTATTCATGGTTTACACCGAACACTGTTTCCTTTCCAGATGATACATGTTATGCAACATGACATGTAAAAAAGTCTATATCCCTTCCATATGCTATAGAGGTATACTCTTCATAAGTATCACCACTATAATAAGGTTTCTCTTCATCTGGTCCTAGACCTAGATCCCTCACATCTTTAGGCCTAGAAGGATGATCCATAGGTGTAACGCCTCCGTTACGAAAGCCACCTAGAGGCGCCCCATACATGGTTGGTCACATGGCCTCACGTGTATTTCCCCAAACGCCAGAGGCTGCCGACTAATATCATGGGCCTTGGGTGTGATAGTGGGGAAGCTATGCCCCCATTAGTAGAGTACACATTGGATGTAACAACACCTAACAATGTGTAAGCAGTAAATAACCAATGAAAATAATAGTGGGAGACTAATAAATAAAAAAACTAGAGAACAAATACATGTAAATGATTCATGATACATATATGTCAAGGAAAACAGCCAAACAAGTGACAATTCTGAATACAGTACTAATCCAAAGTACAAAACAATAACAGATGTATAACTCCTTAGAATCTAAAGCCTCGGCTTGGTCCCATGCCCTCTATCTACAGTGTAATAAATAACCAGATGTAGAAGGGAACATTCCCTTATATATACCTGCAAAAATATAATCAGTTTGGGCCCAAAAGAATGACCCAAACAGGGTGTGAGACAAATTACCAGTAGGAAACCACCCAAAGATCTGGGCCTAACAATCAATGAATATATGGTAGGTTATGTATAGTAAGTAGTAAATATTATGCAGTAAACAGTAAGAAGTGAACAAGGTAACACCCATCATTATCAATCCATATATTCTTGCATATAATATACATACAAGAAACATCTACTAAAGAAAGTATAAAGAAAAGTAATCATCCAGGTAGTTCTCATATCCTAAACCCTATGGTTCAACCAATAAGTACTAGAAACCCTCTGGGAGGCACACACAGTCTCACCCCTCTGGTTCAGCTAAATAAAGAATAGAATCTATGAGGAATAACTCACCATCAATCCCCCCTATAGTCTCATATCATACTAAAGGAACTCTGGGGAAGCACTCAACGTATCATTCCCCCTATGACATGCGTTGAGGAACTACAGACACTCTGATGAAGCACTCAACATCAATTTACCCTATGGTCTCACATTGTAATTAAAGACACTCTAGAGAAGCCCTTACGTCCATTCTCACTATGGTTTGCTATAGTAGGTTCTCTCAACCCTATGTATAGTTATCAAACATCACACCACGTAATGGATAAAGTATCCTCGAGAACTACAAGGCTAGACTTCTACAGCATCTCAAAATAGAAGAACAGCCACACCGTCATACAAACTAGGCATGGAAATGGCTATACCCTAACAGGAATAACTATATCAAAATTTCATAAACTGGAAAAACATGCATGGTAAAAAAACCAATGAATAATAGATTACCCTATTCACAAGGAATGTCCTCTACACATGCACAGAAGAAAAGCAGGAAACATCAAGGGTAAAATGGGAACAAGAAATACCTCATTCAAGGGTATTTGTGGATTTTGAACAAAAATACTCAATGAAATTCTACAGAAAGGCACAAACCACCTTCTTCGACTTTAGAATATTGACATAATTGATCCACGAGGCTTGAATCTCCTTAGAACATCGTAGATCTATGAAAAACGCATAAATTTGCTACATAAGATAACTTGGTAAAGGAGAAGGAAGAGGAAATAAATGTTCCCGCAGATGAGAGAACTCACTGATTTAGTTCCAACATAATCGACAGAGTTCGATTCGGAGGACGAATGATCGCTCAGGGGTTCATCGTAGATCCGTGGCTTTTTGGGAGCTCTCTGCCGAACGTGTTCTAAAAGGAGGTGTTTCTAGCGATTAGACGCGACCCTAGTGAGTTCAGTGAATAAAATAAAAGTTCACATCCTATAATTTCAGATTACATGGAGTGTACATGGCTTTTCCATACTCCGCTTTAGGAGGCCTCCATGTCTCCCATACATGGTCGTGTGTGTGGCCATGACATGACAAACACATGGCGTCAAGCAGCAACAAAGAACACGGCGTGTACTTATAAAGTACAGGACGTGTACTTAAAAAATTTATAGAATGCCCACCATTCTCAAAAACTCCAGAAAATGGAATAACATACCTGAATAGAAGGTCTGGGTTCTTACAAATTTTTCCTCTTAAAAAAATTCATCCCCTAATTTCCCAAGAGCGTCGTAGAAGAAGAAAACCTGAACAGCTCTGGAAACTGTAATCGTACGTCGGCCTCCATCACCCAAGTCTTGTACTTTACTCACCCATGCTGCCAAAGAACCTGTACCAGAGGAACAGACTGGCCACAAAGAGCCTTTTTACTACAATTGACAATCCAGATGAGATTCTCCTCAAACGATGCATCTTCTTCGAGATCAACCTCCTAAGGTTGAAATAAATGAGGCAGGTTTGAAATGTAATGCCATAGCTGAGAAAAGTATAAGACGTTGTGCATAGCCATGTACCACTAAAGAAACTGCAACTGATAGACAATTTGCCCCACTCCCTCCAACACCTAAAATAGCCATATGTACCTCAGTGAAATATTACCCTATAGCATCCCACCTTTTTATCACATAAACTTTAATTACATTTTACAAAACCGAGGATCTTTAAGGTTTAGTGTCTTGGAAACCAGGAACTTAAAACAAGAAAACAACATAAAGAATTATTCTTAAACACTTGAAAGGCTTCTCCTCATGTTCACCCTAGGCTCATTACTGAATCTCATAACCTGGGGACATACATCAAAAGAAAGGGTGAGCAGAAGGCCCAGCAAGGGAAACAAGTGAAACATTTTACATATGAACTTGGGATACATCAATAAAGTCATGAAAAGAACTTTAAGGCATGAAAATGAAATCATGAGGCATATCATAATAAAAATAAAACTTTTTCATAACTTGAAGATGTGGCTGCAACATTTAATATTGGCAATCGTTTCGTTTCACCAAGGTCCATCCCCAAGGTGTCGTTAAAAATTACCAAGGTTATTCACCAAGGCGTCGTTAAAATGGTCATCTCTAGAGATTAAGTCTTTACCCAATGCATTGGAGCGCTATCAGGGTGCACCCTTAAATTTTCCTTTATTCTCATGTGAGCCACATATATCATCATCAAACATTTCATAAATAACCCATATAGCATAAAATAAATGGGTTTCATTTCATAATCATAACATTTTAAAAACTGCTTTAATGACATGATCTTTACGGGACTTTAAACCCACGGAAAGGGAAGCGGGTCTCATGTATGTAAATCTCAGAATTTAAAATGGAACATTTTGATATATATGTGAATACCCTTGTAGAAATAAGAGCTTTGAGTATTCACTTTATAACATAAAATAATTTTTGAGAAAAGAGAGAGGCATTTTGAGGGGAAAATTCTGCAGCATAACGGCTATGTTACAAGGTTTTAGAAAACATTGAGAAGGGAGGGGGCATGGGTCAAACATTAATAAATGACCCATCAAACAGTATAGGGACAAAATATAAGGGATTTATGAACATGGTAATGAAATTTTAAAATATACCATATGAAATGAAGAACATGAAAGGAAGAAAACAAAACAAGATTTCTCTTGTGAAAATTCGGCAGCCTAACGACATCACTTAAACTTCAACAAAATCGAATTGACAAGGTCAAATAGGGTCTCTCATCATATGAACATAAGAGTCCAGTATGATAGATATAGAGATCATACCCCAACATAATATAAAGTAACTTGAAAGAATTGACATGAAAGTAGAACTTCAAAACGAGAAGGGTGAAGAACCACTTAAAAATTCGGCAGCCTAACGGCATCACTTAAACTTCAGAAAAATTGAATTGACAAGGTCAAATAGGGTCTCTCATCATATGAACATAAGAGTCCAGTATGATAGATATAGAGATCATACCCCAACATAATATAAAGTAACTTGAAAGAATTGACATGAAAGTAGAACTTCAAAACGAGAAGGGTGAAGAACCACTTAAAAATTCGACAGCCTAACGGCGCCACTTAAGACATCCAAATACTGAATTGAAGAGATCAAATGGGGTCTTTCATCATGTGATAATAAAAGACCAGTATGATAAATATAGAGGTCATACCCCAACATAATAAAAATGAACTTGAAAGACTTGACATGAAAGTAGAACTTTGAAAAAGAGAGAGGTGAATGAATCCCTTGAAAATTCGGCAGCCTAACGGCGCCACTTAAACTTTTTTAAAAAGAAATGATGAGAGTAAGAGGGGGTCTTTCATCATATGAACATAAAAAGGGCAGTAAGAGGAGTATAAAAGAACATCCTCCAAAATAGGAACATGGAGGATAAAAGGAATGACATAAAAGAGATCACTTGAAAAGAAAGAGAGGGGTCGGATCCCTTACCTTAAAATGTATCTCTTAAACCTCAAAGGTTGGGACCTTGAGGGCATGGGGGCACCTTGGGAGGACTCCTTGGGAGGTAATGAGACCCGAACTTCGTTGGGGAAGAGTGGGGAGTCGAATGGATGAGAGGATGGCTTGGTATTTATAGGAAAAGTGAGGGGACAAGGCATTAATGGCAAAGGGACACCTCACTAGTGGTTTTGGCAAAACCATGGGCTTGCCCATGGTATTTGCCCATGGTATTGGTCACTTGGGACACCTCATACCTTATCTCACTATTCATAATTCGAACATATTGATTAAAAACTTAATACATCATTTAATGATGTCATTAAACACCCGTAACTTAAAAACTGTATTTTCACTATTCATCAAAAATTCAACTTTCTCAGAATAATCCCAAAATTTCACCTTAACCAAATATCAACGCTCTGATTACAAATATGAACTCCATTTTATAAAAATAATTTTCTAAATATTTTTAATTTAATTTTTAAATAAAAACACTATTCATCGAAAATTCATTTTTTCAGAAAAAACCCCAAAAATTACCATAACATAATATCGATGCTCTGAGTTCAAAAATAAAGTCATTTTTATAAAAATAATTTTCTAATTATTTTTAATTAAATTTTTAATTAAAAAACACTATTCACCTGAAAAAACTAATACTTGAATAATAATTAATGAAACCGTTATTTAACTATTTTATTGAATCACATTACTTAATCAAGGTGCCTAGATTATTTTAAAACTTTCTTTAAGTGAGATTACTAATCCATTTGGTCATATTACTAATCCTAATCATAAAATCACTATTCATAATTTACTATTCATCAAAAATCAAGTTGATCTTATTAGACTCTAAATTTCGTACTGAACATAATTGTAGAAGACCATTTTTCGAAAATCATTACACATTTTTAATTATTTAAGGTTTACACAACCATTTTTAAAATATCCTTTTTCTAAAATTCATCAAAAATATGCATACAATATTTATCCGGTCATTTGAAAATTCATAAACATCATCATAAGAAGAAATCCAAATTTTTATTTAAAAAAAAGGATTACACAAGGAAATTATGGTCTCGTTACATAACCCCTTATAATACCAGCATAGGACCTAAGAGTAAGGTGTGCTAGGGTGATAGAATTTTGGGGCGGCTCAGTCAACATTGCCCGAGTAGTAATTTCTATCAGTTTGAACTTCTCGCGAAGGCGATTCCGTTCTAGCTTCACATGATGAAGTTCGGCTTGGATTTGGTCCAGAGCAAAGCCCAATGGTGCTACCTCCTTTCCAATCTCTGTTATATGGGCTTCGATCGGCCCAAGGCTACTAGGTGAGGCCATCAAATCTTCTTTCTATAATAATTAACCAAGATTACTTAAATTTAGAGAGAATAATCAAAACATTTTGTTCACGGTGGTCATATTGACCGATGGTCATATAACACTCAAAAACCAATGGTCTCATTTTATTTATAATCATGTTTATCAAATAAAACATTTTTTTGAGTATAAAAAATAACACATGAAATTAGGAAACAAGATTTATTCAAATTTTCGGGTCGTTACAATCTTCCCCCCTTAAGAAATTGCGTCCTCGCAATTTTTTTTTAAATTGGGTTTTGAAATTTCATTGAAAGTCGCACATCGGAAAAAGAGTCAGTAACACCATTACTTTAAAAGAAATAAAAGGAAGTACAAAGGCCACCCGAGTTAACCCACACTCGGGTTCCATGTAGGAAAACATGGACATGGAGGAAAAAACAAAGGGTCAGTTCTGAGAGAGAGTGATAGAGAACATGATTAGGAGGAAGTTAACCATGAGAAAATCCCAAACTTATGATGTGTGTAAACGGTCTTTGATTACCTAGTAGGAAACGTAAACCAACAACATTTTTGTTTTACGTTTCTTTTCATAATTTTGAGGATTTCATTTACTACATAGAAAAAAATAAGAAAATATACCTACCTTCAAGTAGAGTTTAATCCTTTAACAAGTCCCTACCAACACTAATATTTTCGCCAAATGATGAGAATTCAAAAACACTTGGTCTCATAAAAGCACAAGAATCACCTTCTATAGAATCACATAATCTACAAAAGATTAACTATCTATTTCTTCTATCTTTAAACATTATCCCAAAAACAGAAAGGTTAAGGTAAAACAACTCTTAAAAAAGAAAGAATCCCATAGGAATAGAACCTACTTTTAAATCTTCAAAGTTCCATGGTACTACCCAACGTTCATCATAGACCACTCCATAAATAACGGTCCTTAAAATTCCTCAAAATAAACCAAACTAAGACTGAAACCCAAATACAAGAAGGATTTGATAACATAGTCTTCCAAAACAACTTCATTGTTCATCTCCAGACAAAATCAACCACTCCTAACATCTTATAACAAAAGTAGCTAAGCTAAACATATTTTACCCAAGATAGGTTAATCATTCCCAAAAGATTCCTAAATTACTATAAGTCCTCCTTAAATTCATCAATTCTTCAAAATATAAGTCAACCTTACTCCTCAATGAAAATACTATAGTAATCTATTTACCTCGATCATATAGGGTCCCCAAAATAGTGTACGCCTTCCAAAATAATAATCATCTTTTAATCCCTTAATCATCTGTGACATATTAATACGGAAATTGTCACATTTCCTATCACATTGGTTATTGGGACACGTTATTCCATTTCCCACCATTAACTAAGAAGATAAAGTATAATTAGAGGCTTAAATACTTAACCAATAATCATGAAAAGGAACTTAAAGCATATAAGGATAACTTGTAGAAGAAAAGTATACCCTAACTTGTGATCCCCTAGGTTCCCATCTAGGTTATCCATGATCATATATTCTTATGTGAATCTTTATTTTATTTTATCTTTGTTCCTTTAATAATGGTCCATACCAAGCTTATGAATTTACCAAAGCATATCCCCCGGGAGTGTCGTAACCAAGAGTGCAGCAAGGCCTGTTGTCGTGTACCAGTTCCAGTTCGAGTCTAGCTCAAATCGGTGTTTTCGGGTTTTACCCCTATGTACATCTGTGCCAGAGCCACCTCTACCTGCTCGTATCCAGACAGGGATGTATTTGCTTGGCAACCCCTTACTCAATACTCACCAAAATACCAGGAAGATTACCTATATTAAACTTTTCTATAGGGTTCCTCCTAGAGTTTTCATATCCTAATTTCCACAAATAACTAAACCATCCTTTGATACCAACTATAGCATCCCACCTTTTTATCACATAAACTTTAATTACATTTTACAGAACCAAGGATCTTTAAGGTTTAGTGTCTTGGAAACCAGGAACTTAAAACATGAAAACAACATAAAGAATTATTCTTAAACACTTGAAAGGATTCTCCTCATGTTCACCCTAGGCTCATTACTGAATCTCATAACCTGGGGACATACATCAAAAGAAAGGGTGAGCAGAAGGCCCAGCAAGGGAAACAAGTGAAACATTTTACATATGAACTTGGGATACATCAATAAAGTCATGAAAAGAACTTTAAGGCATGAAAATGAAATCATGAGGCATATCATAATAAAAATAATACTTTTTCATAACTTGAAGATGTGGCTGCAACATTTAATATTGTCAATCGTTTCGTTTCACCAAGGTCCATCCCCAAGGTGTCGTTAAAAATTACCAAGGTTATTCACCAAGGCGTCATTAAAATGGTCATCTCTAGAGATTAAGTCTTTACCCAATGCATTGGAGCGCTTTCAGGGCGCACCCTTAAATTTTTTTTTATTATCATGTGAGCCACATATATCATCATCAAAAATTTCATAAATAACCCATATAGCATAAAATAAATGGGTTTCATTTCATAATCATAACATTTAAAAAACTGCTTTAATGACATGATCTTTACGGCACTTTAAACCCACGGAAAGGGAAGTGGGTCTCATGTATGTAAATCCCAGAATTTAAAATGGAACATTTTGATATATATTTGAATACCCTTGTAGAAATAAGAGCTTTGAGTATTCACTTTATAACATAAAATAATTTTTGAGAAAAGAGAGAGGCATTTTGAGGGGAAAATTCTGCAGCATAACGGCTATGTTACAAGGTTTTAGAAAACATTGAGAAGAGAGGGGACATGGGTCAAACATTCATAAATGACCCATCAAACAGTAGAGGGACAAAATATAAGGGATTTATGAACATGGTAATGAAATTTGAAAATATACCATATGAAATGAAGAACATGAAAGGAAGAAAACAAAACAAGATTTCTCTTGTGAAAATTCGGCAGCCTAACGGCATCACTTAAACTTCAAAAATATTGTATTGACAAGGTCAAATAGGGTCTCTCATCTTATGAAAATAAGAGTCCAGTATGATAGATATAGAGATCATACCCCAACATAATATAAAGGAACTTGAAAGAATTGACATGAAAGTAGAACTTCAAAACGAGAAGGGTGAAGAACCACTTAAAAATTCGGCAGCCTAACGGCATCACTTAATCTTCAACAAAATTGAATTGACAAGGTCAAATAAGGTCTCTCATCATATGAACATATGAGTCCAGTATGATATATATAGAGATCATACCCCAACATAATATAAAGGAACTTGAAAGAATTGACATGAAAGTAGAACTTCAAAACGAGAAGGGTGAAGAACCACTTAAAAATTCGGCAGCCTAATGGCGCCACTTAAGACATCCAAATACTGAATTAAAGAGATCAAATGGGGTCTCTCATCATGTGATCATAAAAGACCAGTATGATAAATATAGAGGTCATACCCCAACATAATAAAAATGAACTTGAAAGACTTGACATGAAAGTAGAACTTTGAAAAAGAGAGAGGTGAATGAATCCCTTGAAAATTCGGCAGCCTAACGGCGCCACTTAAACATTCTTAAAAAGAAATTATGAGAGTAAGAGGGGGTCTTTCATCATATGAACATAAAAATGGCAGTAAGATGAGTATAAAAGAACATCCTCCAAAATAGGAACATGGAGCATAAAAGGAATGACATAAAATAGATCACTTGAAAAGAAAGAGAGGGGTCAGATCCCTTACCTTAAAATGTAACTCTTAAACCTCAATGGTTGGGACCTTGAGGGCTTGGGGGAACCTTGGGAGGACTCCTTAGGAGGTAATGAGTCCAGAACTTCGTTGGGGAAGAGTGGGGAGTCGAATGGATGAGAGGATGGCTTGGTATTTATAGGGAAAGTGAGGGGACAAGTCATTAATGGCAAAGGGACACCTCACTAGTCGTTTTGGCAAAACCATGGGCTTGCCCATGGTATTTGCCCATGGTATTGGCCACTTGGGACACCTCATACCTTATCTCACTATTCATAATTCGAACATATTGATTACAAACTTAATACATCATTTAATGATGTCATTAAACACCCGTAACTTAAAAACTGTATTTTCACTATTCATCAAAAATTCAACTTTCTCAGAATAATCCCAAAATTTCACCTTAACCAAATATCAACGCTCTGATTACAAATATGAACTCCATTTTATAAAAATAATTTTCTAAATATTTTTAATTTAATTTTTAAATAAAAACACTATTCATCGAAAATTCATTTTTTCAGAAAAAACCCCAAAAATTACCATAACATAATATCGATGCTCTGAGTTCAAAAATAAAGTCATTTTTATAAAAATAATTTTCTAATTATTTTTAATTAAATTTTTAATTAAAAAACACTATTCACCCTAAAAAACTAATACTTGAATAATAATTAATGAAACCGTTATTTAACTATTTTATTGAATCACATTACTTAATCAAGGTGCCTAGATTATTTTAAAACTTTCTTTAAGTGAGATTACTAATCCATTTGGTCATATTACTAATCCTAATCATAAAATCACTATTCATAATTTACTATTCATCAAAAATCAAGTTGATCTTATTAGACTCTAAATTTCGTACTGAACATAATTGTAGAAGACCATTTTTCGAAAATCATTACACATTTTTAATTATTTAAGGTTTACACAACCATTTTTAAAATATCCTTTTTCTAAAATTCATCAAAAATATGCATACAATATTTATCCGGTCATTTGAAAATTCATAAACATCATCATAAGAAGAAATCCAAATTTTTATTTAAAAAAAAGGATTACACAAGGCAATTACGGTCTCATTACATAACCCCTTATAATACCAGCATAGGACCTAAGAGTAAGGTGTGCTAGGGTGATAGAATTTTGGGGCGGCTCAGTCAACATTGCCCGAGTAGTAATTTCTATCAGTTTGAACTTCTCGCGAAGGCGATTCCGTTCTAGCTTCACATGATGAAGTTCGGCTTGGATTTGGTCCAGAGCAAAGCCCAATGGTGCTACCTCCTTCCCAATCTCTGTTAGATGGGCTTCGATCGGCCCAAGGCTACTAGGTGAGGCCATCAAATCTTCTTTCTATAATAATTAACCAAGATTACTTAAATTTAGAGACAATAATCAAAACATTTTGTTCACGGTGGTCATATTGACCGATGGTCATATAACACTCAAAAACCAATGGTCTCATTTTATTTATAATCATGTTTATCAAATAAAACATTTTTTTGAGTATAAAAAATAACACATGAAATTAGGAAACAAGATTTATTCAAATTTTCGGGTCGTTACATACCCTGTCTCTGAATCCTATTATGTCCCAACCTTGGTGCGATATGCACGAGAACCTGATCCCCGACCTCGAAATCCAGAGGTCACCTCCGCTGATCAGTATAGGACTTATATCAAGATTGTGCCATAAAAATCCTCTTCTGAATCAACTCTATCTGCTATGAGGTCTCCTGAACCAGACGAGGTACTAGCAAACCTGACTCTCCTACCTCCAGCCAACATAAGGGTGACCGGCATGGCCTACCAAAAAGTTCCTCATAAGGATCCATCTTATTTGTTTCTTTAAAACTATTATTGTAGGAAAACTACACAAGAGGTATAGTCTTCTCCCATGAACCTCCAAAATCTAGAATGAAAGCTCATAGTATATCCTCAAGCACCTGAATAGTTCTCTCTGACTTGCCATTTTTTTGGGGATGGTATGATAAACTCAAGAGTACCTGTGTACCCAAAGCCTTCTGAAACCCCTTCCCGAACTGAGAGGTAAAATTCACATCTATGTCTGAAATAATGGAGTGTGGAACTCCATGTAGACAAACAATCTATCCGATGTACAACTGCCCCAACTCATCAACACTTAAGGTCTCCGTGATCGGTAGGATGTGATAAACCATCGTAAGCCTGTCGATGACAACACAAACATCATCATTCCGTCAAGGTTACCTCGGAAAACCGATCACGAAGTCCATCGAGACATCAATCCACTTCGACTCTGAAATGGGTATCCACTTTAAAAGACCTACTAGTTGTTGTTTCTCTGTTTTCACCAAGTCGGAAGTGGAACACCTCATGACAGAACCAACAACATCTCTCTTCATACCTGGACACCAATATTGGCGGTGTAGATCATGATACATCATGGTGATGCGATGATGAACTTCCCAAACTGAGGAATGAAAATCCTACATTATATCCTCATGAATGTCTTATGGAACCCATACAGGTCTATGGAAACACAAGATCTCATCCTCACCCACTCTCCATCCAGGAATATGGTCTTCTCCTGACACGATTTCCCATAGAACTAGGTCTTCAGAATCTGATAGCTACCTCATTCAGACCCGATCATGAAGTGTAGAGGTAATAGCTATAGAAGATTGGAGAGTCTAGCCCTATTTTTCATGCACCACAAGGTGCATCTCAGAGAACATAGCCATAATCTTCCACTCACTGCTGGCCTCCGGAACTGCCTGAATTTGAGTCCTCCTGCTCAATGAATCAGCCATTGTGTTTCCATTCATAGGTGTATAGGAAAGTTCAATATCAAATTACTAAAGATACTCAACCAACCTATGATTTCTTAGATTCAGATCACACTGAGTGAAGATATAATTTAGACTCTTGTGGTCGGTAAACACCACAATGTTCTCTCCTAGAAGATAATGCCTCCAACAGTGCAAGGCATGGACAAGAGCTTCCAAATCCAGGTCATGCATCAGGTAGTTCTTCTCTTGTGTCTTCAACTGTTGAGAAATATAAAAAACGACTCCATCTCTCTACATAAGAACAAATCCTTTCCTAATACCTGAGGCATCAAAGTAGACAGTGTAGCTCTTCCCCGGCTATGGCAAGACTACTATCAGTGATGATGTCAACATCCCTTTCAGCTCATGAAAGGCCGACTCACAAGATTCTATCCGTACGAACTTCACACACTTCATGGTTATACCTGTCAGTGGTGCTGCTAAGCAAGAAAATTTATGTATGAAGCGTCTGTAGTATCCAACCATCCCCAAAAAACTCTGAACCTCAATGATGTTATTCGGATGCTGCTAGGAAACTACTGATCTCACATTCCTTGGGTATACTGATACTCCTGTCTCTGAGATGAAATGACCCAAAAAGTGAATATGATCTATCCAAAAGTGGAACATCGAGAGCTTAGTATATAACTGAAGTTCCCTCAGTGTACTCAAAACGATCTCAAGATGGGAAGCATGTTCGTGTCGAGTGTGAGAGTACCCTAATATATCTTCTACGAATACCACCACAAAATTGTCCAAGTATGGATGGAACACTCGCTTAATCAGTGCCATGAAAACTTTAGGCGCATTCGTGAGGCCGAACGGCATATCCATATAATCGTATAGACCATACCTGCTCCCGAAAGCTGTAAGCGATATATAAATTGGTCTAACACATATCTGATTATAACCGGACCTCAAATCAATCTTCGAAAACACCTCGGATCCTCGATGTTGGTCAAAGAGGTCATCAATCCTCAACAAGGGTTATGGTTTATTGATTGTCAACTAGTTCAGCTTATGATATTCCACAGAAAGCCTACGTGTGCTGCCTGCTATCTTCGTTAACATGACAGGAAAACCCCAAGGTGATGTACTAGGTTGGATGAAACCCTTCGCTTGAAACTCCACCAACTGCTTCTTTATCTTCTACAACTTAGGTGTATGAATCCTGTAAGGAGGAATGGACACCAGTTCTTCTCCTGGCACGATATCAATCTAGAAGTCTACCTCACATTCCAGAGGCAAACATGAAAAGTATTCTACAAAGATATCATTTAAACATTCCACCACTAGAGGAATGTCTAACTGTGAAGTCCCTTGGTCATCCAGATACAGACTATAAATCTGAGCTGTAACTCCACCTAACCCATTAAGAACTAGTCCTGATCTACTCACCCCGACATTCCACTCACACTTATGAAGAAAAAATTCCCGCTGTGGTGATATGAAACTCACCCTACGGCGATAGCAGTCGACGACGTACTGGAAGAGAATGAGCCAGTCCATTCCGAGAATGACATTATATCCTGTCATCACTAAAACATAGAGATCCAATAGAAAGTGATACATAACCACCTATAGAGGGAAATTCTCACACAGACATACACTAGCCGTCCATGTCCCCAACGATGTTTCTAGAGTCAATATGTCGGTAGAAAAAAAGATACAGAGCCCAAGGATCTCCAAAAAAGCAACAGAAATAATTCTATGAGTAGCACCAGTATCAAAAAGTGCCGAAGATAAAACTGAGGCTACTAAGATCATTCCTCTAACTATAGATGTTTTGGGATCCTCCTCCTGTCGGGTCTAATCCACTGCAAAATCATGACCAGTACCATGACCATGTGACCCGGCCTGCCCGCTCTGAGCTGATCCATCCTACTATCACTGGATGAAAGGTAACTGACCACCCCATCCTCGACCTCCACATCTGCCTGAATGACCAGTAGAACTCTAGTTCCCAGACTGGTGAGACACTGGTGGTGTTGCTCCTAAACAAGGAGTCATGGATGAACTTCTGTCACTAGATGCTGATGAGAAAACCTGACAGAAATGCTGGAGGTGACCCATCTTTCCGCAAGATCGGCACTCCAATGGGTCTCTATGGCACTACAGCCTTGTATTCCCAGTTCTTCCACACTAGTATCATCCCACCTGGATACCTGAAGATGTGTCTTGTCGCATCGAATCACAACACGTAGACTCTCTATGGTGCCTCCAGTTTTCAGCTGGTGGAGCACTAACTCTGGAAGTAGAACCTCCCTATCTCTCAATTCCAAATTCTCTCAGATTACACTCTGCAATCAGTGCCTAGTTGACAATGGAAGCGATGGAAGTCAACATGAAGATGTTCACCTATGAGAGGATCTCCTGTCTAAGCCATCCGAATACGACCTTTCCAAGAAGAACCCATCTGTGCTCTAGAGGGGTGTAAAACGCTGATGATCGGTGAAACGAGAAGAATAATCCATGATAGAATGATTACCCTGTTCCAGGCTCATGAACTCCCATGCTCGGTCGGCCCCCAGGATCCCTGGATAGAAGTAATCATAAATGACATGGTGAAACTCCGACCACGCCATAACCTACTGATGACCTGCCTGTGAGATCACGTCCCACCACCTCTTGGCAGAGTCTCATATCATATAGGTGGTGATATGGACCCACCTCTCTGGAGGTGTCTACAAATTCTCAATTATTATTAGCATGGAATCTATCCACGACTCTGTAGCCTGAGGTCCTCCTTCCATTGAGATGGTGGGAGGGTGCCGGTACTAGAAAACCCAAGTAAATTCTTCCATAGTCGAGGTAGGAGGAGGATCTCCCTGTAAGGTTTACATCATCCCCATAAAACCTTACCTAAACTCTACATCATTTCTTGAAACTAGTATAACTGTTTGTGCCAAGGTTGGCATAGAAGGAGGATCTGCAAGAGGTCCCTGATCAGCCATATCTAGCATCTGATCACTGCCATGCAACTGACGGACAACCGGGGGACGTCACAATGTTATAGCTCTAAAAGCTCAAAAGCACAACATTAATTAGGATTATCATGGACAAAGAACTCAAGAGTAAAATAGGGGAACCTAAGAAAGGAAGAATCAAGTTTTACAAAATATGACTACACGGCGTGTATAAAAACTACACAACATGTTGTTTTAAGACATTCACATGGGTGTGTACTTCTGCCCCCACTGGTCGTGTTACACCCCAAACACACAGCATGTTGTACCAACACACGACATGTACTTGATCCCTATTTCCCTGCCCGAGCCTCTTTACATGGCCAACCCACATGGTTCTTTTAAACCCTAGATTACATGGAATGTTCAAGAATGACACTACATGTATTAGTCAAGGTTCCGATAACCCATGTAGTTAGTTACATGGCCATATTAATGGTTGACTACACATTGTGTTTTCCACAGAAACACGGTGTGCACTTGAAAGAAATCCCCGACTCGTGTTGTTTGTGACACGACGGGGTATGCAGGCCAGACTACACGAAGTGTTCAAAGTGGAGACGACGTGTATAAGAAGAGACTTCCCTGACCCGTGTTGTTAGATACATGACAGGATTCCTAGGAGTAATCTACACAGTGTGCACAGGTGGTACACTACGTGTTCCCCCAAGATTTTTCACATCCCTGTGTCCCGTCTTGCACAGTCAATGACACATCTATAGACTACACTATGTGTATTCATAAAGTACACGCCGTGTATTCTTGTTTTTTTGGCCAGTAGCCTCAGAAACTACTCTGGAGCCCAGAAAACACAGAAAACCAGCACTAAGGTGGAAAATTCAACTCCGTGAGGGCCCATACTCTCTGATAATCAAATATTGGAATCTTATACAAGTTATAACAACGTAAACATCCAATGAACCACCAAATTATAGTCCATGAGGTCCCATAACACCTCAATAACCAAATTTTGGCATCCATATAAGTATTGTACTCTACAAACAAATTCTCTATCTAACAGCAAGGAATATATCAAATCATCTATCACAACAGCATGAATAAATTACACAACATTTATCACAACAACATGAATTTTCTAATGCATCTTAGATGACATGACAAGAATTCATGGAATGTGATTTCATACAGGTTCATATATGATGCATGATATGGCATACCCTCATCTCATCAGGTTGCAATAGAAATAGAACTGAAATAACAACAACAATAACCAAACAAAACATGTGAATCAACCAACGGTGAAATAAAATCAAGTGTAAAATTTGAAAACCAATTAAAATGGAAATAAATGACGTAGTATGGATTTTCCATGTACATGGGTTAGCTAATCCTGGGAACAGTTCATTAACATGTACATATTCCATCCTATCCCTAGATAAGGCTCCAAATAGTATTTTAAGAGAAAAGAAACCCCTTTGATACCAATTTGTAACGCCCCGGTTCCAGAAGCCACCAAGAGGTGCCCCGTACCCAGTTTGTCACATGGCTTCAAGCACATTTCACCAAATGCCAAAGGGTGCCGACTAGCAGTGAGGGCCTTGGGTGTGATCGTTTGGAAACTATGCCCTCATTGGCAGAGTACACATCGGAAGTAACAACACATACAATATCAGAAGAAGTAAATAACCAACAATAATAACAAAAAAATACTGATATATAAACAACTGGAGCACAAATACATGTAAATGATGCATGATACATATATTTCTAGGAAAATAGCCAAGCAAGTCACAATGTTGAATACAGTACTAAACCAAAGTACAAAAGAAAAACAAATAAGCAACTCCTCAGCATCCCCAGCCTCGGCATGGTCCCATTCCCTCCACATCCAGTGCAATCAAGAACATGAAGTAGAAGGGAAATTTTCCTTATCTATACCTACAACAATATAATCTGTTTGGGCCCAAAAGCATGACCCAAACATGGTGTGAGGCAAAGTCATAGTTGGAAACCACCCAAAGATATGTATGAAACATTCAGTGAATATATGGAAGGTAATGTACAGTAAGTAGTAAACAGTAAGCAGTAAACAAGATAACACCTAGCAGTTACAATCCATAGTTTCTAGCATATAATCTTCAAAAAAAGAAATAACTACTCAAGAAAGTATAACATAAAGGTAAACTTCGGGTAGTTCTCATAACCTATCCCCAAAGGATCAACCAACAAGTACTAGAAACCCTCTGGAGGCACACACAGTCTCTCCCCTCTGGTTCATCTAAAGAAAGAATAGACTCTCTGAGGAAGCACTAACCGTCAATTACCCATATAGTATCGTATCGTACTAATGGCGCTCTGGGGAAGCACTCAATGTCTCATTCCCCATGCAGACCGTGTTGAGGAACTATAGACACTCTGAGGAATCACTCAACATTAATTTCCCCAGTGGTCTCTCAATGTAATTAAAGACACTCTAGAGAAGCCCTTACGTCCATTCTCCCTATGATCTTCTACACAATGTTCTCTCAGCCCTATGTAAAGTCAGCAAACATTGCACTATGTTACAACCAAAGTATCCTCGAGAACTACTTGGCTAGCCTTCTACGACATCTTCACTTGGAAGAACAGTCACACTATACTACAAACAAGGCATGGAACTGTCAATAGCCTAACAGGAAAAACTGGACCAAACGGTCATAAACCGACAAAACATGCATGGGAAAGACATCCAAACCATATTAGGTTATCTTATTAATAAGAAATGTCCTCTCTAGAGTCACATAAGAAAAGAAGGTGACAAAAAGGGTAAAATAGGAACATGTTATACCCCGTTCATAGGTATTGGTTTAATTTTCACAAAAATACTCAATGAATATATATTGAAAGGAAAAAACCACCTAAATCAACGCTAGTATATTGACATACTTATGCCACGGGGCTTTAACATCCTTTTAACATCGTAGATATATAGAAATCATAAAAAATCTTGACCAAATTTAATTTGATAAAGGAGAAGGAAAAAAGAAAATAAGGTTCCAGTAGAAGAGAGAACTCAACGATGTGGTTCCAATGCAATCAACTGTGTTCTATTCGTAGGGAGGATTATCACTTGGGGGTTCCTCAATTATCTGAAGCCGTTCATGAGATATTGGTCAAACGAAAACTAGATGGAGGTGTTTTTGGTTATTAGACGCGACCCTGGTGTGTTAGGTGAAAAAAAAACCAAAGTACACGACATGTAGTTTTGGATTACACGACATGTACTAGGATTTTTCGTACTCTGCTTCAGGAGGCCTCCATGTCACCCCTACATTTCCATGTGTGTGGCCATGACACGAACCACACATGGTCTCAAGCGGTAACAAAGTACATGGCGTGTAATTATAAAGTACACAGTGTGTATTTCAAAAATTCCTAGAATCATCTTTTTTCTAAAAAACTCCAGAAAAAGGAAAAACATACCTGAAAAGAAGGTCTCGGTTCTTACAATAGGATTACACTTCTCATAATGATTTTCTTTATCAATGACCCATTCTCTTCTCCATAGATTCCAATTGATCTTCATGTATTTAATGATAGTTTTGTTAACAAACAAGTTGTATTTCATAAATACTGTCTCATTCTGAGACTTATCCACACCACATACCGTGATCATCACAGTGATTTGTTATGAAGAGAATAGGGAATTAGTTTTTGTTTTTTTCCTGGTCGTATCTTCAATTTGAATCATTAATAGTCTACACAGATTCACCTTAACACCATGTCTTAACAGATGAAACAAATAAATATCATGGTATTTGAGATTTTCAAAGTCCCCTCTTCTTGGAAATAGCACATGTTGGATGAACTTGAATAGTATCTGGTTCTATCCATCCATTTCTATAGAAAATATATTTCTTGGTGTACCATACCCTGTTAATTCTTCCAAAGCAGCTTCATATTCGAGGATGTCACTGGTAGGAGGTACTTATTTTGAGAAATACCCAAACTCTCTTTCATGTGGATCTTTCATGTACTCATTCCACTCAATAGAGGAAAAATATATTATTCTGCCATTCACTACTAATACCATCCTATTCTAAAATTATGATTTCTCAAAACGAACAAACTCATTGAAATATTTTACCATCTTTGGATAATAAGGACCATTGTTATTCGAGAAACACTCTAGCCATTTCTGTTCTTTTCTTTCTAGTTATTAACCTGTTCGCGCATAGCCCTTCCTCAATTACTATATCCCTTTGAACTATATGCAGATTTGTAGGTTTCTTCACATCACATACACCTCTAGACTCTCCTTTGAGTCTCTAGGAATTCGGCTGATCATCTTTTTCATTGACTGATGGTCTCTTCACTCTTTCCATTCTAAGAATCGCAAGGCTTAAGGTTCTAAAGAAACGACGGTTTGGGAGCTAAGGCGTTAAGGTACATGGATTGACGTTGATTAAGATGAGGTTAAGACAAATGTTTTTTCATTTAGGAATCATAAAATAAATAAATAAAACATAATAATTAAAATATAAATGATATAGATTCTATATGCTAAAGATACAAAAGTTTAAAAACACTACAACCTAACGATAATACATACCAGTGAGTATTCCTAAAGGTGAGGTGTTTTTATTGGTGAGATCCACTAATAGTGGTGTATAGTAGTGAGGTTCTGGCTAACGGTGTGGTTTTTCTAACAGTGAGGTTTGGGCTCTACAAAGTATATCATTCCTAACTCATTTCTAATGTAACTTAACCTATCCAAACTTCAAGTATTGGTGAATATTTTTGCTAATTGATGTTCAGTACCTATAAATTCAAGAGTAATATCACCCTTTTGGTAATGATCTCTCAAAAAGTGGTGCCTTACATCAATGTTCTTGGTCCTTGAGTGTGACAGGGGATTATTAAAGATACTAATTTCACGAGTGTTATCACAATTTATAGATACTTGTCTAAACTAATATCTATAGTCCAATAATGTATGTTTCATCCACATAATTTGTGCACAACAACTACCAGCAGCAATGTATTCTACTTCATCATTAGACAATGCAATAGAGTTCTGCTCTTTTACTGCAACATGATTCTATGTACTTAACTAGAATATGAAATGTTCTAGATGTGCTCTTTCTATCTAACATGCAACCTAAAAAGTCAGCATCTGAATAACTTATTAAATCAAATGATTGTCTTTTTAGATAAAATAATCCTATGTTAGTAGTATGTTTAAGGTATTTGAAAACTCTTTTAACAGAAAGAAAGTGTTATTCTTTTGGATTATGTTGAAATCTTGAACACATACACACACTTAACATAATATCTGGTCGGATAGCAGTAAGGTAGAGTAGACACCCAATAATACCTCTGTAGTTGGTTTGATCCACTGGTTTTCTAGTGTCATCAGCATCCAAATTACCATTAGTACTCATAGTTTTATCACATTCCTTAAAACTATCTAAACCAAAACGTTTTAAAATATCCTTTTTATATTTACTTTGATTTAAAATAACACCATTTTAATTTTGAAAAACTTGAAATTGAAGTAAGTATTTGAGTTCTCCCATTAAAATCATTTCAAATTCATTTTTCATATTCTTTGAAAAAAAAATACACAAAGAATTTTTAGAAGATCCAAAAATAATATCATCAACATAGATTTTTACTATCAAAACATCATTGGAAATTATATTGTTAAAGATAATTGGATTATAATTCCCTTTAGAAAAACATTTTGAAATAAGAAACTTACTAAACCTATCATACCAAGACCATGGAGCCTGTTTTAAACCATATAAATCCTTATAGTTCTTAAAAACATGATTTGGAAAATGAGGATTAGTAAATCTAGGTGGTTGTTCAACAAAAACATCTTCAATTATAAAACCATTTTGAAAATCACATTTAACATCCATTTGATATAACTTGAAATTCAGATTATCATTATAGGAAAGTATAATCCTAATAGATTCAACTCTATCTTTAGGTGAAAATGATTCCTAATAGTCTATTCTGTCCTCTTGATTATACCCTTGTGAAACTAGCATTTCTTTGTTTTCTAACTATATTTCAAGGATCAACAACATTATTTCGAAAAAACCATTTACTGCCTATGGTCACCTTGTCCTTAGGTTTATCAAATAATTCCTAGACTGTGTTTTTTTTCAAATTGAATTAGTTCTTCATGCATTGAAATTAACCAAAATTCATCATTGATTGCATCTTTGATATTTTTAGGTTCTAAATGTGAAATAAATGATTAATGTTCAACCTGATTTCATAGAGAATCTATAGTCTGTGTCACTCTATCATGATTACCGAAAACAGCCTCTAAAGGATGATTCTTTAGAATCCTAGTTGATCAGGTAAAGGTATGACTAGAAATTTCAAGTGCTTCTCCAGGTTCGGGTTCACCAAGAGAAGATTCTAGAATATTTCTAGAACTGGTTTTCTTTATAACAGGTTCATTGATTTTACCATCAAGGCCAAGAATAGACTAATCTTCTTCAATATTTTCATGATAATACATAGGTTCGTATGGATCAGTTTAATCAAATTTTATGTGAACAGATTCTTCCACACATTTAGTTCTTTTATTAAAGACTATATAAGACTTACTGGTTATAGAGTAACCTAGAAAGATTCCCTCATCAATTTTAATAGAAAACATGTCAAGATTATCCTTAGTATTGAGAATAAAGGCTTTTCAACCAGAAAATCTTATGTATCTAACTTTATGATTCCTATTATTCCATAGTTCATACGAGGTCTTTTTACGAACATGTCTAATCAAGACTCTATTTATAATATAACAAGCTGTATTCACAGCTTCAGCCCAAAAATAAATATGTAAATCATATCCATTGAGCATAGTTCTTGGAATTTCCTAAAGGGTTATATTTTTTATTTCTACTACACCATTCTTATTGAGGTGTTCTAGGGGAATAGAAATTATGATTGTATCCATTTTGTGATAAATATGATTCAAATTCATGATTTTCAAACTCACGACCATGGTCACTTCTCAAGGACTTAATCATAAGTCCACTAAGGATCTCTATAGACTTGGAGTATTTAATGAAATAGGAACAAGGTTCACTATTGTGAGAAATAAATTATACCCAAGTGTATCTATAAAAGTCATCTACTAGGACATAGACATAGTTCTTCCCATTTAATCTAGAAACTCTAGAAGGTCTAAAAAAATCCATGTGAACCAACTCGAGAGGTTGATAAGTTTAATATTCTTTCTTTAATTTGAATGACTATTTATGTTTCATTCTCTTTTGAAAGGTAGTACAAACATTGTCTAATGGGAATTTTAGTTGAGTTATGTCTCTAACTAAATTTTTCTTATTCCGTTTATTTCGTGAGTGAACGTTACAGTGTCTTAATCATCTCTGCCATAACCAAGACTCATTATGAAGATTATTTAAACAAGTAACCTTTTTTTTGGATAAAGAATTTTAATCTACAACATATGCATTTTTATTTCGTAAGGCACTAAATACCAAAACATTTTTAGAATTAAAACATAGAAAGAATCATTTTCAAATTTTTCATTGAAACCATCATTACACAACTGAGAAATGCTTAACAAGTTGAAATTTAATCCATCAACAAATAATACTTTAGAAATTAATACAAAATCAGTGTTACCAATCTCGCCTAATCCAATGATTTTTCCTTTGATTTATCACCAAAGGTGGAATTCCCTCCATAACCCTTGATTAAACTTTTGAAACATGAGTAATCATAAGTCATATGACTTGGAAATCCACTGTCCACGTACCATATCTTCTTATGGGAACTCATCAAGCAATTCTCCTACAAAACAGGTTTAAAAAAATAATGATTTTGGTACCCATATTTTCTTGGGTCTAGACAGGTTAGAGAGAAAAACTTTTGGTACCCAGATTTGTCTAATGGGTTTCATATAATCAATAAATTCAAAAAAATTTGAATGATAAACTTTTTTTGATCTATAAATATGTGAATATTTAGTTGAGGCATAGGAATTTCTAAAACTGGAACTAGCAGCATAATATCCAGATTTAGGAATAAATTTATTCTTAACTAGATGTCTCTATCCAGGTTGATATACAAATCTAGTAGTGTACTTTGTGCCACTTGTTTTCCAGGAATTTTAGTTAGAGTATTGCTTCCATTTGTGAACTTCTCTAAATCTATTCTAACAATCTCATTGAAAAATTTATGTTGAGTATTCTCCTTTAACAGTTGATAATTATTTTCCTTTTCTACTTTTAAGGCATATTTGACCGTGATAGTTAAAGCATACTATTTTTTTAATGACATGTACTTATCTTTCAGCTCATTTCTAGTATCTTCTATCATATTACAGTATTCAAATAATTCATTAATATTCATTTTTTTAGAATCAGAATCATCTCCAGAATAATAATAATTTTAAGTCGGAGTATCAAATGTTACCTCAGATGTTTTTTTTCATGAAACAAATATTAGATTATTGAGATTTTTCATCATGAGTCGAATCAAAATCCCTCAAATTGCCTTCTGAAACACTCCAAGTTGCTTTCAATTTTTTTATATTTTTTGTCAATATTGTCATATTTCTTCTTGTACATTAATTTGGGATATTGAGCATTCACTTGTCCTTTCCTATTGCATTCATAGTAGACAATGTAATAAAATTTATCAGTCCTTTTCCAATCCTTCATCCAATGACCTTTACAGTCATAAATTCCCTTATAGATTTATTTTCTGGAAAAATTATTCTTCCTATTAAACATCTTAAATCATCTGGGTATATGAGGCATCTCTTCATCACTATCATAATCTGAACCTCCACTTGTTGAGCATTCAGTAGTTATGTGAACATTCTCATTTTCATTTCTCTTTGAGGAATTAGATTTAAATTCCACTGAATTCCTCTTTGGTTCAACATTTCCGTCCATGTTTTCCTTCAGTTCTTCTTCATACTTCATTTACATACCAATCATCTCTTTAACTGGTAGTGAACATATATAACACAATTCACTTATTGAGACTGATGTGCCACTCCATCTATCTGGCATACATCATAGTATCCTCATGATTTTCTATTTTGAAGAAACAACTTTTCCATGTGAGATCAGTGTATTTACAATTTTGTTGAACCTGAGATACATGTCTGAAATAGTTTCATCGGGCTTTATTTTAAAATTATCTTACCTAATAGTGTAGGAATTCAATCTCATTTCCATAACATTGGTTGTTCCCTCATGGGAAATAGCCAAAGTATCCCATATTTGAAAAGTATTTTTACAAGTAGATATTAAATTAAATTCTTCATCTCCTAAAGCACAATACAAGGAATTCATTACTTTACAATAATTATTATAAGCTGTTTTAGAAGGTTAATCCCAAGTAATTCTTTTAGTTTCTGGAATCTTATACTGAGTCTCTATATCATTATAGATGTCAAATCCTATAGTTTCTAAATGAATTTTCATTTTTAGATTCCATTGGGAATAATTAACATAATTAAAAAAAGGTTCCATGTTGGTAGCAACACCTTCTAGACTATTATCCATAATTAGATTTTAGAAAATATATTTAAAGAGATAAAATTTATAACTAACATAAATTTAAGATCTGTAAGATAGAACTAAAATCACAGTTTAAAAACAGGGTATTTGGAAATCCATTATTAAGAACAACCTCTAATACCAAATGTTGTCCAGAGTGGATTCACAATAGTTGGTTGAATTGTGTTCCAATTAAAATTTTTGTGAAGAACATTATGATTAAAATCCACCAAATTAAATTAAAATTATACTGTAGTGAATTTATAAAGATTTTACATTTTTAATTATTTTCTCAGATAACTCAATCTAAATATTAATTAACTTTTAAAAATAACTTATTGGCTAAAAAATTTATAAAAACAAGCTAGTTTAACTATCAGAGTTACAATAAAACAAATTTTGAATTTCAAAGAACTTAATAGTGGAATAGAAAAAAACATAAACTAAAAATAAGATGCACAGAAGATATATCCAAGATGTTCAGTATCAAACTGAGACTTAGTCCTCTCAAACAATTTATATAAACATTGATCCCCACCCTAAATCGGGGTTAGCAACAGTACAAGGACTGGCCAGAACCAATGAACTATACCACATTTATTTGTGGGAAAAACAAATTAATAGCACACAGGATATCCAGGTCACACTTGACATCTACCACTATCCACAGTAGGAATCAAAAATATTTAGAAATATTGAGTGATGATATTAGATATCCTCTAGTTCATCACATGATATAGTGTGTGTCTAAATATACAAAACACACACACTGCTCAAAATGTATATAAATGAAACACAAAAGAGCTAAACAGATAGAGAAGAGTTTAAAATTCCCTATGTATTTTGAATGAAACTCTAGACACCGTGGATTGATGCAGATGAGGCATTGATTCCTTATCTAGTTTTCTCCAAGAAATAGAGTGTTGTTTTTGTATTTGACCTTAGGTGCAGGTTGATCAATCTGATCTTCTTGAGTGATAGTGAAATTGTTGAATCTCTATTCACCTTGAATGTTCATGTTTTATGGATTCAGTATGTTTTTTCCCTTCTTCTTCTATGCATGTAAGTACTTGAGTATCTCCAAAATATTGTTTCGTATGTACACGGAAATACTTACAGACCACCACACGCCTTTAGTAGTTCGAGGTTCCCTTATATAGCTTTAGCTCCAGCAATAGGAATGAATACCTTTTTAAAGGTATAAGGTATTGTTCCTAAAATACCAAACACTATCACTAATTAATCACATGTGCATTAATAACATCAAATATGACCGTTTCTAAATAAACAAATAGAAATAGAGTTTAGAGAAACTGTGACTGATTTCCATCGATAGCTCTTAGTATCTGTGATCTTGTATCGGTACCTCTTCTGTATCAGTAGCTGTTATCCTTTATAATGGTAGCTCACAAGAATCTGTAACTTCTCCTATTAGTAGATGTAACTATTTATAAGAGTATCTCTATGTATCTGTAGCTCTCTCTATAGGTATCTGTTATCCATATCGGTGACCTTTTTGTATTGGTGAACGTATGTATCGGTGACCCATACCCGTGAGCTTACAACGGTGGACTTCATAATAGTAGCAGTAATTCTGTATCAGTCGACTTGTGTATACTCGTAAACATATTCTATTGGTAGCTCAAGTGTAATGGTAACTCTCTGAATACCGGTGACCATATCTATATAGGTAGACTTCGGTACTAGTGTACATAGCCTAATCGGTAGTTGTGTATCTGTCTGTATCGGTAACTATTGTGAATACTGGTGGACTTATGCATAGAAGTGGACTTACTCTACCTGTAGGTCTGTATTGGTTACTCGAATACTAATTTGTTCTATGAAAAACATATCCAGATTGAGATAGTAACTTTTCTAAATAGGTATAAACATAGATAAACATTGATTAACAAATTCTAATAATCATTTTGATATTTTATCAACTTAATTATATAATGTCATATATTGAATGAATAATTATTATAAAGATAAACATTATTTGGGATTATCAAAGCATTTTGAATCATAATTGAGATTATCAAAATAGGTGGGGTCAATATATACCATCCATGATAGTTGTTCATTAAAAATAAAATAGGTCTCTTCCTAGAGGATATAACGTGTGCACATGCAATAATGTCAATACATGTTATTATGGTAGATAGAAGTTAATAATTCATCAGTGTAAAATTATTATCATAAAAACTCCACAATGTAATGATTAATTGTTTTATGTTATACTATATGTATGGTTAGTATCTTGATTAAATCATAAGAATATAATGTTAAAGTTGATGTGATACCTACGTAGAGTCCTTAAATATCCTCTAGATGAATATTATATATTGGGGAGATATTGGATAAATTTTGGGGACTATAGGAGATTGAGAATGTAAAATAATTCATGGAGAGGATACCTTGGTATATATTGATTGAAATTTATATATATATGGGTATTTTTTAGGGTTGAATTGATCCCAATATTATAAGTGTTGAATATAGATCAATCTGAAAAATTTGGTAAGTAATTGATATGAATGGAATGAAATAAGAGAATGGAGATATATGTGATTTATTGTTGGTAAGGAATTTAATTATGATTTATAAAATAAAATAAAGTATTCAATTGTATAAATGTCATGTTATTTCTATAAAATTAGATCCACTGTAGATTAGTCATTTAAAATATTTTATTTTAAATTAGATAATAATAACATAATCAATTTTTTAATAAAAATTCAATTTGACTGTCATTATTAATCATTTAATTAATAATTAAAAATCTAGGATCCATATTTTATAATTCATTTTCCAAATATTAAAAAATAATCATTTAGATAAAAATATTTAATTTTTTAAAAAATATAATTTCTATAAAAAAATTGATTTAACAATTTATTTTTCATATTATTAATGAAAATTTGTTACCCATTAAAACTGAATTAATTCATGTTTATAAACAATTATTCATAAAATTTTATAATTAATATAAAATTTATACATTTAATATAAAAATGTACAATATTTACTAAAGAATTCTTCTTTTAGAATAAATTGTTTTTCTAGGGTAACTATAATTTATCATCGTTAAATTCCCTTTATGTCTTTAAAAAATATCCACTATTATATCTTTATGACCCAAAACATTGGAAATAACAATCTATGTCATTTTATTATATTGATAAATATTAATTTTAAAAGACAATAGTATAATATATGTAAAATATTATTTGAGAATACATTACTTCTATTCTACAATGTAATATAAAGGGTTACAATTATGACATGATATTTAAAAAAATTGTCACATAAAAGGAATATATTTATAGATTAATAATATTTCAAAAAATATCTATTATACCTGTAAAATTTGATATAGTAAATTCAATAGTTCCTTAAAAAAATATTTTTCATCTATTCAAATAAAATATGAATATTTTAAATAAATTTCACAAGATTATCACATTATGTTTTGAAAATGTTAAATAAAAAATAACTTTTTTTGTAATTAAATTCTTAAAATTGATAACTAAATCAAAAATAAAAATCACATAAAAAATATTTTTTATTGGGAATAACATTTTTTCAATATTAACTATTATTTTTAATAAATATGATCACAAATAAAAAAATTAATGACTTTTATTTAATAAATTATATTTTAGGAAATCTAGTTGATTTTTTTTGATTCATAGATGTAAATGTTTTCAATGTATAAGGTGAATTTTATTTTTTTCTTACATACTCAAACGTATATATATTTTTCATTATTTTATTTCCAATTTTTGTGTAAGATAATTATAAGAATACATTAAAATGATCTATATTGGATTGGTTTTTAGTGTTTTTTTGTGATGAAAACCGTAGTAAAAAATATTTTTCTATTGCGATAAAACTGGGGAATCTAAAAAATAATCTCTTCTGAAACCATTATTATATTTACACAATAGATTTTGTAACAACATTAGATTTCCTGATGAGGAAAAATCTTATATCATTCGTGGGAATAATTAAAATGATAGTGGTAAAGAAAAAAATTAGGTCTCTATATATTATATTCAATGAATTGGTTGGAGTGAAATGTAGAAGGTTATTATAACCAATTTTTTCCAAAGAAGATGTAAATGAATAATTAATATTTATTCAAAATAAAATATGGGTAGATAAAGAATGACAAGAATTGAGTGATTTTAATTAATTATACCATGATATTCATTTTCTACAAATTTATGAGATTATATAATTTTGGGGTTGTAGAATTTTTATAAAAAAATTAAGATGATATTATTTATATAAATGAGACAATAATTTCAATAGTTGGGATACAGACATCTGATTCTGTGAATTGGCGAAAAGAAATTTTGAACAATTCATTGAAGTAATATATTCATTTCAATAATTTTTATTAGTCAAAAAAACAACTTAATCATTTGATGATATGGTAACATGCTACCATAATATTTAGAAGGATTTTCTATGACAATGTTTATAAAATAATGTGTTATAATAAGTGGATGGATTATCAAAATAATGAAATTTAATTTGAGAAGAATGGAGGAGTACAGTATGTTTAATCCTCTAATTTTGGGAGTAATCACCCTAGGTATTTTCTAAAAGGCTTTTGAAATTGTTTTATGTGAAGAGATGAAGGTAATCAAGATTTTGAGTACAACTAAATGATTGATATTATCAACTTCCAACGAAGCAATTACTAGTAGTGTGGAATCAATTGTAATCTATGTCCATATTATTAGTGTAATATTCATTTGATGAAGGCTAAACTGTATGGTTAAGTGTACGGAACTATTGTTATATGTGTTTATTTACCAATAAATTTTATAAAATATAATTTCATTATAATCACATAATTAGATAATACACATCAGGTTATATGATATATGCACAATTTTTTAAGAAATAAGGTTTATAAAAGACTATAACTTCATAGTATTACTTATGAAATGTTATTTTAGTTAATATTTCCGATTAAGATGTTAATAAAACAAAAACAAAATAGGTTATTTCTATAATAATATATATTAATTTATAGTTGAAAAACTGGTTTTTGTAAAATCATATCACTTAATAAATCCATATATCTGAAATGTAAATATTATAAATTTTAAATATGATGAAAAACATTTATGTCAGAATATAATTTACTATTTTTAGAAATTAAGACATAATAAAACATATAATAATCTCTTACATTCATAATTATAACTAGTAGTCTCAAAAATTAAAAAAATTCCACCCGATTCATTTTAAACATTCAATTAAATGGTGAATGTGATTTTGATAATATTATCATTACCTATACCAATAACTTCATATTTTAAAAATTACTAGAAAATGGATCAGAATAATAAATTATTAAAATTTATTTCCTAAAAACACATTATAAAAATCAATGAAGTACAATATTATTTCATTCTAAAAACATCAATTTATACATAGTGATAATAAAATTATGTGTTCTCTAGTATTATTATGGAAGAGTATAGTATATTCTAAATATAAATCATTAATGGAGTCACATCTATTTGAATAATCCATTTACAAAATTTTCATCAGAAAGAGTAATGGAAAATTATTAGGATATAACATACATAAGGGGGATAATGTTATATTCATGATATTGGATTTATATTTTCTATCAATTTAATCTAAAATTATTAATTTAAAATTTAAATACATTAATTTTTTATTACATGATGATATTAACCAAATTTTCCTCACATATATTACATATCTAGTTTATATTACTAATAACATTTTTTTTTAATATTAATTCATTTGTAAAGGATTATAATTAATCAATATAATATAGCATATAAAGAGGGAGTGGAAATTTCATTTATTAATCATAAAAAATAATAAAAAACAATAAATTAACTTTTTAATATTTAAAATAATACACAATGATAATAAATATTTACAAAAAGAACAAATAAAAAAATTTACATTATATCGAGACATAGTCTACTAAAATATTAATGAAACAAAACAATTAATAAATTTTAAAAAATATATTAGATATATGAAAAAAATTTAGTAATGAAAATGTATGTAAACAAGATTAAAATTATCTGAATGAATAATGATGTAAGGATTTGGGTATTCGTAGGGATTAAAAAAATATCTGACTAGTTGAATAATAATTTAACATTGTTGATAATAATATTGATTGAAATGGTTTCGTGATCATTAATAGTAGTTAAATAAAAATAAATTATAGTTTTGCATAAAAAATTATAGAGAATATAAATATATAATATGATATCATAATTTAAAAATTATAAAACATAATTATTGTATATTAATATAAGGTTTGATTTACGTTATTCTGTAAAATAGTAATTTTTTTAAATATTTAAATATCAAAATAACAAAATTTTTAAGCATATTTTATTAAAAATTATATTTTAAATTTAAAATATTACTTCTATTATTTATTTCTATATTTATTATTAATTTGTATAATAATTATTTATTAAAAATAAAAGAAAAAACAATCATTCATCACAAAGAAATAAAAATATTTCTGGTTTGAATTTTTCTTATATTTATTATATTTGTTTATTTCTAAGATAATTTTCTGATGAATATATTATTATTTTAAAAAAATAAACTCACTTTTGGATTAAGAATTCAAAAATTTGGTTTGTGTGATTTTATAATAGTTTTTAAGAAAAAGGTAAATTTTAAAAAAAATAGTATAAAATAGAACATTTATATACAATCTATGTTTTATGAAATAATAGTAATTTTAAAATGAATCATAATAAAATATAAATAAAATGATAAAAATTCATTTATTTATAAGGAGTAAAATAATATATTTAAAAATATAAAACATTATTTAATGAAATTTATATGAATTTTCAAGATAATAATATTAATTTCCTTTATTTAAAATTTCTATTTTGATTTTATAATTTTAATAAAATATTTCCTTAATGAATTTAATTTTATTGACGTGTGAAAATATAAAATAAAATAAAATATATCTACTATAGAATAAAATATATTTTATAAATAAACACTCTTCATTGTATTCGAAAATAATAATAAAATAACTATAACATTATTACAAAATACACCTCCAAATTGGTTATATAAACATTCATCATTTATCCCGTTATCCAAAATTAGAATAAATGTATAATTTACAATTATTGGTCCAATTCCATCATTATATTCCCATCTAGAAAAAAATAATACTCTCGCTCATCTATAATGACCACCTTTGATAAAAATTCACTAAATATTTAGGAGGCAACATAAAAAAGTAATGGAACCATATCATATATCTATATTTTGAAATATATTTTTGTAATTTATTTTCACAACCATATTTTTATTCAAACATCAATATAATAAATGAATTTCATCACCATTTTTATATATATTCTATGAATTCAAACACATTAACTCTTATCTATTCTATTTTCATATGTCAAAACCATGATATGTTAGGCTTACCAAATCAATCATTTATTAAAATTCGGCATTAAATTTCCTTACAACTATTTTAAAAAATTTATTATATTTTTAATATGAGTCTATTAAAATAAAAAAATAACATATTGGTCCATTAAATATTATTAATCTCAAATTACCTCTTATAAAATAATTTTTATATTTAATATAAATGATGTAATACATGTTTTATTAGTCGTGTTTTTATTTAAGTTCCAATCGAACACATTTAATATTATAATTAATTAAAAAATTAAATAATAAATGTTGTTTTCAATTATTTAATTCAATTAAAAAATAGTGATATTTTAAAATAAAAATTTTTCTTATTAAAAATCCTTCATATAAAAACATCATTTAACTCATGGTTTCATTATGGTTCCCAATATAATGTTGATGTTATATTTTTTCTTGTTACTACCAAATATACTCATAATAATTGATTTAAATATAAATGATACATTGTAATAAAATTATAGGATTTTAATTTTATTTAATGTAAAAAAAATACTAATATTTACATGAAAAATATACATCTTAATTCATTTTAAAAATTGTAAAAAAACTTATTATATGGAAATACAAGATTATCTCAAATTATTTTGTTTTAAATATTAAACTATTGAGAAATATTATTTTTCTAATGAAATGAACACAATAACATAAAACATAAAGAGTTTATGTCCCTATTTTACAGGGACTATATACAATTATAGTTACATTATAGTTATTTTTCAATGAATAATTAGACCCCCTAAAAATTAAAGATTCATGAACAATATAACTAACTAATGAATAAAAAATGAAAATATATTAGTTATAATTAACAATAATAATGAAATATATATGAATATATTTCTAAATATTTTATTTTATAATAATAATTTAATTATAAAGATATCATATGACATTTTAAGGATGCTAGTAATTTAGGTATATGTTTCTCATATAAATAAACATATAAAATAGTTTGTTCCCTACTATATATATCCACTTCTATATTAATTCCAAAAAACATTATAAGTAAATTAAATACTAATAATTCATTTATATTTGAGTTAATATTTATTTCAGTGCCTATAAAATTGATTTATAGCTCAATCATTATATTATTTTAAGGAAAATATCCCTTGCAGATTTTATTTCATAAGATTGTGATCTCAATGACACTTTATATAAAAATCTGAAATTCAACATTCTTTAACAAGGCCATTTTTAGTATATGATTTCTATATTTATATGTTTTCCACTATATAAATTTATTATAAAATTTAAATTACTCGACACTCAATATTAGATACCTTTTTCACATCATATTTTTTATAATCATGATGGATTTATTTTTACCATGAAATTTATTTAATTAATTTAATTGGGAAAATATTTATGATTTTCTTTTTATTACTATATTAATATGAAATATTTATTTCTTATCTATGTTAATGTTTGAATTTTCTTTATGTAACATTTCATAACATAATTTATACTAATTACATTCATATGATGGATTCCATGGACATAATATGTGATGGTTGGGGCTCAAAAATATTATTTTCCCCATGAAAAAATGGTTCTACTATAAAAATATTGAATACATTATAGGAGTGTCATGTAAATTTATTAATAATTTCATTACTTATGTTCTTTACTATATTTTTATAAAAAAATTACATATTAAATAATTATGATTCTGATTATTTTTATTCATGTAATAATTTATTTATATAATTATATTTATCTGAATAGATATATTATGTTATAATTAATTACTTTTATTAATTATTCATTCCATATTATTTAATCCATCCACACTAATTATAATTTTATATTCTATTCAAACCCTTATTGATAATATTTTTTCATAAATTATTATTTTTCTCATTATTCAAAAGAAAATAACTATGGATGTTGTGTGAAATAATGGGAAAATAACTGGTGAATAATAATTATTTGTGATTTTTAATGATGGTATTTATGTTTTTGATGAATTATAAATATAAAAAATATATATCTATTCTAATTACTGTAAAAGATAAAAACTTATAACTTATTTAGTGCACTAGGGTTTCAGGGAAATTTTATGGAAATTGGAAACTAAATTGTAAAAAAACTCTTCAAACATTCCTATTTGGAATAAAGTTTTATGTTTCATTACTAAAACAATTCTTATCAATTTGATTATATAAAAAGTTAAATGATTATTATTTTTTAAGAGTTATTTAATGGGTTGAATAAATTTGTAACTCGATCTAAATTATTGTGTTTGAAATTATGAATCTGTTATAACTATTATGTTAATATTGAATCTACAAAAAAATTATATTGGAAACCTATAATCGCTTATGGATAAATATTTATATATTTATGAATTTGAATATTAAATAAATATATCATTATATATTATGATATAAGAAATATAAAAAAATAAAAAAATAAAAGAAAATCAAATAGGGAGTTATATTTTAAAAAATATAATGAAATAAAAATAAATTAATAAAAAAATTACATTTTAAAATATTCTGAATCAAATATTGAGGTTATAAAAATAGACTAATAAATATATGTTTAAACTATATTATTCAATAGGGGAAAAGATAATTTTAAAATTAAATATTTATATTACATTTTTTAATGATAGAATTATTTCTCTTTAATTATATAATTTCAAAATAATGATTCAGTAATATGTCATGGATATATAACACAAGGTAAAATAAAATAAGTGGGATAATTACAATATATAAACAGTTGATGAAATAACTCAAAAATAAAATATTATTCTTAACTTTTTAGGTCAAATTAATTTTCTATACAAGAATAATATTTCATATAATATTGTAAGAAAAAATTAATTATATCATTTAGTGGATATAAAATATTAAAGGGCACAATCAAAAAACTAAAAGGAAAAATCTTTTTATGAAATAAGAAGTTATTTTGATGATGAATTAGTTGAATAAGATTACTTTCAATTGCCAATATTTTATTATATATATATTTAAAATGATTCAAAATATTTGAAAATGAATGAAATATTAATGAAACCCATAATTAATTCATGTTTCTGAATAAATAAATAATTACAAAAAAATTTGGAAAACTAGTTTTTATAAGGGTATTAATTATAAAATTTATAATGTTTTATATGAATAAGTCACCTTATCATTATAAATTCATGGGGATGTTAAAAATCATCATTATTTTATAATTTAATATTATTGTTTTTTTGAAAACACTATATTGAGTCAATTATTTAGTATATTGGAGTTGGATAATCATTTTTATTACTATATAATGTTGTTAACAATTTAATGAATAATGATATTAATAATATAGATAATTAATTCATATATATGACAATAATCGATGAATGTAAATAGATAGAAGAGATGAAATTAGATATTAAATGCCTTTATCATCACCTAAACGGGGTTATACAACAAAAACAATTAGAAATTGTTTCATAAAATATTAAAAATAAATAATTATAGGTTAAAATTATTTTGATGGTAATCCCTTGGATATATAGATTTTCAATAAAGGATCCAAAAATTATAATGGTAAAATAAATTAACTTTCTCAAGAACAGTAGATAATAAAATAATATTAGACTGATAAATGAAACATAAAACCATGGTGATTGATCAAATGTGAAGAATGATGATTGTGTTCTATTTTTTTGACCTCATGTAATATTTATATATTTTTATAAATATACAACCCAATAAAGGGAGGAAAATATTAAATGATGTGAGTTAAGGGAAATACAAGTAAAAAATAAAGAGACATTGAAAAAAATAACATGAATATATATATTAGTATATATGTTTTAAAGTAAAATGGTGGATATTTGATGAGAAATGAAATAATATTCCATAGTGTCATATATTATTATCGAGACTGCTAAAATAATAAATTAAAAATAAAATCTAGAATGAATATTATAAAATATAGTAATGACCTGCGGTTTGATATTTTTAATAAATATTTAAATACAAATAACTTGAATTATATAAATATATTTCTCAAATATAATAAAAATCAGTTAAAGGACATTCATTAATTATATGGATGTTATTTCAATTGAATAAATTATATATTTAAATCTCTTATGAAAAAAACAATTTTATTGGAAGATCAAATATAGGGTTATTTTTTATTGTCTTAGACTTCATCTCATGTGTGTTTCTTGAAATTGTCAAATAATGATTAATTGAAAATTTTAGGAGAATGAATAAAACATTCGTATTTTTAAAAATTGGTAAAACTTCAATATATCATGATTGATGAATAAAACTAAATTTTATGATATAATGAAATATATTATTATTGATATGTAATGAATAAATAAAATTATCATTGGGTCCAAAGACATTGTTTTTTATGAAAAAAATTTATTGACTATATAAATAATTATTTAAGGGTTTTCTTGATATCTATATGCCAATAAGACATTATAAAAAACAACTGATAAGTATTATGAACTACATTAATGTAATATATATAGTAAAATATTAAAAACCATAAAATAATTATACATCATTATACTAATATTCAATATATAATGGTAGTGTGTCAAGTTATGATTACACAACAATAAAATACAATTTCTAATCTCAGAATATATCCACTTACCACTTGAATAACCATCTAGTCTGATAATACAGAGTCTCAGACACTGTATTCTCGACCCAAATCCATGACGAATAATAGAGAGTGGATAAATTGATATAGTGTTTTGGATAATATAGTTCTAACTCAAAAATAAAATATGGTCATTAGTGATACATTTTATATTTATCCATAATTTTATGGAAGATATTTTTTTAAAATGAATTATTTTATTTTATATGTCTGATTATTGGTATTATTTATCATTGAATCGGTTAATTATGGAACTAAATTATGAATTCCATATTTTCCTACAAATCATTATATATTTTTTTAACAGGAAAAAAATATTCAAAAATTTTTGTTTAAAAATAACATTCAAAATATATCATATATCAATCTCCAATATCTCTATGATACAATATCATTCTTACTCCTCGTGATTCAAAAATACGATCATTATATATGATAAAAATTACAAATCACAACACTAAGCATAAACAACACTTAAAATATATCACCGTTATAACCATTCCACTAAATTATATGTACAAATAAGTTTATAATAATTTTCATATATATATATATATATATATATATATATTTCTAAAAAAATATAAATGTTTTGGAAAATTATTAGTAAATAATTACTCAATACATTGTAATGTAATTGTATTCATTAAATAAATGTTTTCTTCGAAAGTGATTCTAATTATTATTTTGATTACATATTATAAAAAATATTTACAAATTATAAAAAAATTATAAAATAAATTTATTTTTTTAAATCAGCATATCAAAATTAACAAAGGGTGAAATTTATGGATTTTTTCTATAATTTTTGTTTATATTTTCTATAAATAATGTGATATATTGAGGTTTTTAAAAATATGTCATTTATTTACAATAAATTAATTAATTTTAAAGCACCATTATGTTTTCAATAAAATTTAAACTTTAAAAATTATTCTTCAGTTATATTTAATCCCAAAAATTAATTTTTAATCATCTTTCTATGTAATTTTTGTCTAAGTTTAATATTGGGTATGAAAATTGGTTTCCATGAATTTTTTTAATTTTAATAAATTTTAACAATTTTAATTAATTAAAAAAACCTTAAAACATCATGTTTCATATAAAATTGTTATATTATTCAATAATAAATTTTAATTTAATGAAATTTTAAAATTATTCATACTCATATAGTTAAAATAAAAATCTAGATAAAATTATTTTCATCAGGTATGTAGGGGTAATTAAATATGAAATAAAAAAAGTATTGAGAATTGAGTTCTACAAAATGGATTCCATATTTGGAATAAAAATATATAAAATTACCTAATTTGTTAACCTTCTATTTTTTGATATGGAATTTACATAATAGAAAAAATATATTACCATGGTTTAGATAAAAATCGTTTTACATACGGATTAATATAAAAATAAAATATTTAAAATGACCTAAAACTTCAAAAAATAATATAGGATGGGAATATTTGAACCATATATAATCTTATACATGGTATTTTTCCAATTTGGATAATTTTTTGATTCAAAAATTTTGGTACATATTTTCTCTAACAACTTAGTTAGTAATAAAATAATATACATTCATTCTTGAATTAAATTGTTAAATTCATTATAAATGTATAATGAAATAAGTCGTATTTACCGAAATTTATGAATCTATAAAAATATAATATTAACCTATCTAATGAATATATAAATAAAATTTTTGTACCTTATGAATGAAAATATGATATATTTATATAATGGAATAATTAAATAAATGTATTGAAAATGATAAATTATGTGTCTTTTTTTTATTCCCCTTAAATTTTATTTGGAATTTTATAATAAATATAATAATTTTAATGAAAAATTATATTCATATATTATAATCATAAATTAATAATTTTATTACTATTATATGATAATTTTATATAACATTAATTATGTTTTCAATGTGTTAAAAATCTAGTAATAATTTAAAAATAGGTAATTATAAAATAAATGATTATTCTAATAAAAATTAGATTTCTAATTTAAAAATAATTATTTTCATTATATATTGTTTTTTTTATAAACAATGAAATATTGTTAGGATTAATTTTTTATATATTTTTAATAGTTGATTTTTTTTGAATTGTGAAATATGATAATTAATGGTATTTAAAAAATCTTGAATTATTCAGTCATAGATGATGTAGGGATGATTTAATAAAACAATATAAAAAATCCCTAAATTTTAAAATATATTTATTGATAAGGTGTAAATTATTCATATTCTTGAGTCCAAATAATAAACTAATGAATAAAAACAAAAAAACACCCATATGATCGACTATAAATACTACCCCTCCCCCAACACATATTCTCCATACACCTATAAATCAATGAATATTTTTGAATTTATTCCCAATTACTTTAAAAATTCTCTTTCCAACATCCTAAACCGACTAGTCTCACCAAACAAACATAATCATGTGCCTGTAGAGGTCTACAATGAGAACAAGTTCAAGGGGTAAAATCCCCTTTTTTAATTAAAATTTTTCTTTAATATATTTTATTTTATTATTCCCCTTATCCTCGAATAATCAATGAGACTTAATAAATATATTAAATTAAATATACATGGATTTTATTATGTTAATACAACATTCATAATCAATACTCTCCTCTTATGAACTTACAAAAAAAATGAAATCATTGTCTATGTTGTGTGGATTTACCATTGAAAGAACCCAGTTCTTATTTTTGAGGTACGTGTTTCTTTTTTTCTCTCTTCCTTTAGTGTTTTTGAAAAAAATAAGGAAAATCGGGAAAATCCTAAATTTTGAATGTACATGTTGTGTGCTTTTCCACACACCGTGTACTTTTGGCCGTGTCGGATGAGTACACGGGGCGTGTGTCCATGTCAGTGATAAACGGTGTAGAAACTGACTACAAACCTTGTAGTGTTCCTTTACACACCGTGTAGTCAGTCGACAGGAAAATAGTTATGCGGTGGACAGTTGTGCGAGAGAACATGTCGTGCACTGAAGAAGGCATTCCAGGCAGTCATTTCGACAGATGAATGAAATGCACGGCCGATTGTCGCCTATCGACCGGTCAAAGTTCCGGTGCTCTGCTAATGTGTATAGCAGCACTCGGGTCGAATCCTCGGCGATGATACTTTGTAGTAGTTGTTTGTTTTTAGTTGATTGTATTTTGATTAGGGGGGTTTTTTCAGAGCATAATTGAAATGATTGATTGACTATAATTGATTTAACAAATTGATAAATATTGGTGTGAGTTCATTATTAGGGAGTTAAGCTTGTGATATCCTTGAGATTTTCTTTATATTGCATTTAAATTAACACCCACTTCACACGTTGACGTCGATTAGAATTCCTAAGTGTCAAAGCTTTAATCCAAGCCTTAAATTAACTAGGATTCTAAAATCAATCAGTACATATTTATGGTAGTGTATTTATGGTTCCAATAATCCATGGAAACCACATGCTAAACATAATATGTCATTAATCCATGACATATTAAGTCCAACATACACAATGTTAAATTAACGAATACTCGTCGAGAAAATACTCTAAATCACTTAACATCACTAAATTTTTACTCACCCTAGTGAGATATTTTCTCAGAAATTTGGGTGTTTAATATTCTGGTTATAATACTTATGATGATAAATTATGAATAGAAGAAAAAGAAAGGGATTAGAAAAGTGTGGTACGTTGAACACACACACACGAACAATGATGATAATTAAAAACAGATTTTCGATTGAATGAGGAAGAAAATGAAGGGAAGGGGATTAAGCTGAATTTAAAATATTTAAATAACATTAATATTAATATACAGAAGGTGGTGGATAATAAGAGATATTGAAGAAGAAACATGCATTAAAACAGAATTACAAAAGAAAGGACTTACAAAATTACAAAAATGAAGAACACAAAAGTAAGTGAAAACAAAGAGAGGAGGAAAGGTCTCAAAAGTAAAAACATGAGTATGTCAGGTCCTCCCAAGCCTTTGGAAAAGCTTTGGTCGTGCCAATATGATCTCCTCTCTTCTGAAATGCCAACCCCTCTCAAGGAAAGAAGGGGAGAGTATTTATAGCCCAGGGAGTTGACTGTTTGCATTCCTAATCTGTCCCTCCACTTGCATCGCCAATTTGGCTATTCAGACAGCCGAATATCCAAATATCTCCTTCTTCAAAGTTGTATATAATAACGTTGTACGACAACTGTCAAAATATGGGGGAATTTGGACAAGTTCATCCAATGTTATGGTTGTTTTATTAAACAAAGGTAAACAGTCCATTTCTATCCATGCTTTTTCGATGGCCAAAATATGAATGGATTTTTGAACAGGAAGATGCCTTCAAATCCGAATGACTTCTTCAAAAACGTAGGCCTCATATATCTCCTATTTCACAATGCAAAATCTCAGCTCTATTTGATGCTTAAATCATGAGATATGTCATGAATAGTATACTGATTTAAATTATCAGACAGAATGGTGGGCTGGACTTCAATGCTTAATTTGGGCCCCTTTTTCTTGGATTTGGGCCATGGAATTTTTATCCAAGATGACATGTAGTGTCCCCCGAATTATGGTGGAGATTTAAGGTTTTTGGACTTCTGTATTGAGCCCAGTAAATCAATCTTCAAGGCCGGTCCAGTTTGTTCACAGATTCTTTGGTCTGGTTTGTGAGGACCAAATGACCCTACAAATGGAAGAATTGGATCATGGTTCCTTCTAATGAAATGTTGTATATTAAAATTAGAATCCTAAAAAACAAGAACCAGACAATTTGGATAAGTATAGTGACAGCTATAATTAAAACATTAAACTTACTCAATTGGACTACTTCTAAAAATGCTCAAATATTATAATTAATATTAAAACATTAATATTTCATACAAATTATGCACATTTCATATAAAATAAGTAAAGGGGGAATATAATAAGTCATGAAAATATTAATAAAATCAACTCCCCCACACTTAGATTTGTGTGTTTTCTCATGTGGAACAAATATAAAAACATGACAAAATCATTTTCACTCACCAACAAATATTAAAATTTTGTTTTCTCTAATCAGGGGAGGTTTAGACTATTTAACTCATCCATATTGAATTCCATCACAAATTTGGTTCACAATAATGCATCAGAAACAATTAATTTTTTCATGTTCACAGTTTGAATTGGAAAATGTAGGCACTCAAAACTTACTCCTCTCAAGATGATAAAAATGTATTTTAGGAGGTTCACTCATTCACCAACAAAAAGTGAAAATCAAGAGTTTGTAAGAGCTCTCAGCTTCCATTCCCAAATCTAATGTGTACAATAATCACGAGGTCTTTTAAGGGGTTTTTAAGTGGCTATGGGATGGTAGGTATATAATGTCCAAAGGAAAAGAGGGGTTAAAAACACCAACATGGAAAAATCAATGCACATTTTTTTTGAAATTTGATTTGAAAGGAAATAGAAACACATATTTACAAGGGCATGAATGTGTGATTAATGATAAGTGAGGGAGATAGAAAATAGAATAGGGTGAGATGATGGAATATGTACAACATGGAAGACATCCAATAATGACACAATACAAGATGATTCAAGTGTTCCTTTTTTTCACTTTTTTCTCTTTTTGTTTCGAAATTTGTAATTGAAACAAGTCTCACAGTCATCTCCCAACCCATGTTTGATCTTCTCATGGAACTAATTTTAGTAGTTATAACACGATCAAAGGTTGATGATGAATGATTTTTGACCCACCCAAGACACAACCCATTCATTTTTTTCATTTTTTTAATATAATTATTTTTTCATTTTTTTGAACACTTTTCAATGACTTTTGTACAAATGAAAATTACACATATACACCCCAAAGCTCACAGAATTACAACCTCTCCCCCACACTTAAATGGATTCTTGCCCTCATGCATATGATGACACATTGGAAATCAATGAAAGTACGCCCAAAAATGAAGTCCATTCCCCCCACACTTATATTTTAATAAATTGTACAATGAAAATCCATGAAGATGTTGGGTTGGACAAGGTAGTAGGCTTGTAATGTGGATATCAAAAGAAAGGTTTTCATAGGATCAAAGGGGCTTTCAAAAGTAGGATCAATGTAAGGGTAACGGGAGGCTATTTGGCTATTCTGATTCTCATGTGGCTTAGAAAATGCCTCTATCATATTAATGCACACAAAAGATGGAAATTCAGCTCGAAGGTCCACAAACTGAAGACTCACAATCAGTAGTGAAGACACACAATGAAAAAGATGGCCATAGATGACCTTGGCATGAAGGCTAATGTTATTCCTCACGGTAGGGGAAAATTATTTTCCAAATCAAAAATTGAGCATTCAAAATGTGTTGTTTTTGACACAAAATTATTTATCCAAAGTCATGATAAAAATACAAAATTTTTGAGATGAAAATATGTCTGTTAACTCCCCAAAATGGTTGGACAAGATTTCAAAACTCGATGGTGAGTAAGCATGAATCTTTTTTTGTAATTTTTTAAGTAATTGTGTTTTTTGGTTTTTTTAGTATTTAAGGTTTTTTTAAAAATACACACCCACACAATAATGATAAAAAGAAAGGGTTTGATGAATAAAGTGGTAAAAAAATGAAAGAGAGAGGGAGAAGAAGAATGAGGTAGAGAGAGGAAGAGATAGAGAGAGAGTTAAAGGGAAAGAGGTGCCCCTAGTTTGGATTTGGCGGGTCTCCAACTAGTGGTGGTTCTATTGATGTGGATGGGGTTTCGATGGAAGTCGACGTGGTTCCTGGACTGTGAGACCTCTCATAATGATGCTTTAACCGATGTCCGTTAACCGTGAATGTCCTTTTGGAAGAGGGGTCTTGTACTTGCACTGCACCAAATGGGTAAATGTTAGTAATAACAAAAGGACCTTCCCAACGATAATTAATCTTACCTGGGTGAAGTAGAAATCGAGAATTGAAGAGCATTACCTTTTCACCTTCATGAAATACCTTTCGAAGAATGTGCTTGTCATGGAGTGACTTTGCCTTTTCTTTCTAGATAATGGAGTTCTCCTACGAATCCAGTCGAAGCTCCTCCAATTCAGTCAACAACAACAGTATTTCTTCACCAGATTTTTCACAATCAAAATTACATGTTTTGACAGCCCAAAATGACTTATGTTGGATTTCAACTGGTAAATGACAGGCTTTACCAAAAACTAGCCTAAATGGATACATCCCAATGGGTGTCTTATAGGCTGTTCGATAGGCCCAAAGTGCTTCACCAAGTCTATCGGGCCAGTCTTTTCTTGGGGGCTTAAAAATTCTTTCAAGCACTCTTTTAACTTCTCTGTTAGAAATTTCAGCCATTCCATTTGTTTGAGGGTGATATGCAGTGGTTGTTTTATGTACAACCCCATTCTTTTTCAAAATTGACTATATGGTTCTACTACAGAAATGAGTTCCTAAGTCATTTATCAAAGCACGTGGTGTTCCGAATCGATGGAAGATATTGGTTTTGAGGAACTCACTCACAGTTTGAGCATCATCATTCCTTGGGTGATTGGCCTCGACCCACCTAGAAACATATTCAACAGCAAGGAGAATGTAGGATAATCTATTGGAAGGGGGAAAAGGTCCCATGAAATCGATTCCCCAAACATCAAAAAGATCATAGAAGATTAATGGATTTTGAGGCATTTCGTTTCTTTTGGGAATTGTGCCAAACTTTTGGCAAGTGGGACATGATTGACAGAACTTGTGTGAGTCCTTGAAGAGTGAAGGCAAAAAGAATCCAGAATCTAGGACCTTTCGAGAATTCCTTTGTGGTCCAAAGTGGCCACCTCCAGTCTTTGAGTGGCAGAATTCGAAGATGGATGATTGTTCAGTTTCATCAACACATCTTCTAATTACCATGTCAGCCCCAGTTTTCCAATGTTTATTATCTTCCCAAAAATAATGCTTTGAATCACTTTTCATCTTTTCTTTTTGTTCTTTTGAAAAATATTCAGGGAAAACACCATAAACCAAGTAATTGACAATTGGGGCATACCATGGTAACTTTGGAGTGAGAGATGAGGGGTGTTCAGTTGGAAATTCAGGATCAATTATTTCAGAATGAGAAGAATTAAAAATTCTACTCAGGTGGTCAGCCACAGGGTTTTCTTTTCTAGGTTTATCTTTTATCACAAGGTCAAACCCTTGGAGCATTAAAATACATCTTATTAGCCTTGGTTTGGAATCACTTTTCTTAAGTAAGAACTTTAATGATGAGTGGTCCGTGAAGATGATGATTTTGGCACCTAAGAGATAGGGCCGGAATTTATCCAAGGAAAATACCACAGCTAAAAGTTCTTTTTCAGTCACAGTGTAGTGTGATTGAGTTTCATCCAATTTTTTTGAGGCATAAAAGATGACATGAAGAATGTTTTCTCTTCTTTGACCAAGAACAGCCCCAATGGCCCTATCAGAAGCCTCACACATCAATTCAAATGGTAAGGACCAATCTTGGGGTTGGATTATTGGAGCAGATGTGAGAGCAGATTTCAGTTCAATGAAGGCTCTCTTGCAAGCCTCATCAAAATTGAATGTGACATCATTTTGAAGTAAACGAGTGAGTGGGAGGGAAATCTTGCTGATGTTCTGAATGAATCGCCGATAGAAACCGGCATGACCAAGGAAGGACTGAAAGTCTCGAACTGATTTGGGTTCAGGAAGTGATTGGATCACCTCAATTTTGGCTGGATCAACTTGTATACCCTCTGGAGAAATAATGTGCCCTAGAACAATCCCATTTGAAACCATGAAGTGACATTTTTCAAAATTCAGCACACGGTTGCACTTGACATACTTTTGAAGGACCAAAGAGAGTGAATGTAATCAATATTCAAATGACTCGCCATAAATGGTAATGCCATCCATGAAGACCTCCATGCAATTCTCAATGAATTCAGAAAAGATACTCATCATACACTGCTGGAATGTTGCAGAAGCATTACAAAGGCCAAAAGGCATTCGCCTATAGGCATAGGTTCCAAAGGGGCAAGTGAATGTGGTCATTTCTTGGTCTTGAGGTGCGATTGGAATTTGGAAGTAGCCGGTGTAACCATCAAGAAAGCAATAGTGTGACTTTCCGGCCAATCTCTCAAGCATTTGGTCAAGGAAAGGAAGTGGTTAGTGATATTTTCGTGTTTCAGCATTCAATTTGCGATAATCGATGCACACATGCCATTTGTTTTTCACTTGAGTTTTGACCACTTCTCCATGTTCATTTGTTACAACTGTTATCCCGCCCTTCTTAGGAACGACTTGAATTGGACTAACCCATTCACTATCAGAAATTGGGTAGATAATACCATCTTGAAGAAGCTTGGTAATCTCTTCCCCAACTACCTCAAGTATGAGTGGATTGAGTCTTCTTTGAGGTTGCCTAATTGGTTTGGATGATTCCTCTAGATGGATGTGATGCATGCAAAGGGAAGGGTTGATTCCTGGAATATCCTCTAGGGTCCAACCTAAGGCATTTTTGTTTTCCTCTACCACTTGAACAAGTTGGGACTCCTCAGTTTCAGAAAGTGAAGCAGAGATAATGACAGGGTATGAGGGATCATGGAAAAGGAATGCATACTTGAGGTGTGAAGGAAGTGGTTTTAGATCAGTTTTAGCCTTGATTTGAGAGCTAGACAAGTTAGGAGCATGAGAAGGGATTCCAGATGGGTTTGGATCATTTTCCTTAACACTGTCCAAGGTGGAGAAGTAGAGATCAGAGTTGATGTGGGATTCAAGAGAGTTTTCAAGTTCCTCTAGATTGATGGAGTCTATGAATGAGAGGTCCAGATCAACTTCACCATTTATGACTTTGTTAATCATGGTGCAGATTTCACAAGATCCTTTATCATTAGAACATGAAGAACATGGTGGATTGGGGTTCGATTGAATCTTAGAAGTGTCATCAAAATCATGGATTGAAAATGCAGAGTGATCCTCATATGGGTATCGCATGGCTTGGAAAATGTTGAACATGACAAGTTGGTCACTGAATTTCATGGATAAGATGCCTGAATGGACATCAATCTTGGTTCTCGCAGTCATGATGAATGTTCTTCCTAGAATTAGGAGAGATCGAGAAGAGGTCGTCTCACCTTCCATGTCATGGACATAGAAATCAGATGGGAAGATAAGATCATTGACCTGAACAAGAACATCCTCAATTATCCCCTCAGGACTGGTAGTGCTTCGATTGGATAATTGAATGACAACACCCGTTGGGTGAAAGGGACCTAGACCAAGGTTGGAGAAATGGATTTGGGCATGAAATTTATTTAGGTTCCAAGGTCTATGAGTGCATTATCAAAGTGGAACTCCCTATTTGACATGGAACCGTGAAGGTCCCTGGATCTTTGCACTTCATTGGAATAGACTATTGGGTTGAAACATTTTCAATGTTCCTAAGTTGCCTCTTATGGGTGCACAATTCCTTAAGAAACTTAGCATACATAGGGATTTGTTTGACGGAATCTAAGAGGGGGATGTTCACTTCAATACGTCTAAACATGTCAAGCATTTCAGGATCATGTTCAAAGGACTTCTTATTCTTGGAGATGGCTTCAGGAAAAGGAATTGGGTTCCTTAGAGGAATGGAAGGAGGTGAAGGAGTGGATTCAAGTTCCTTTTCCAGATTTTTGTTCTTTTCATTTTCTAGATCAACATCGAAAGGGGAGGTAGAGCAATCAGCATGGGGCATAGTAATTTGATTTCCCGATCTAAGTGAAATTTCACTTACATTACCCTTAGGGTTGGGTAATGGTTGAGCTGGGAGTTGGGATGAATTGGATGGTTGTTGCTGGCTAAGGTGGGATGAAAGTTGACCTATTTGGGTTTCAATGTTCTTGAGGCTAGAACGGGTGAAGGAAGAAAGATCCTATACAGCACTTTCCCATGGTTGTTTAGAAGAAGAGGCTTGTCCCAAATTGGGTTGGCATTGATTTTGGTTCTTGGGAAAGCGATTGTATTGGGTGGGGAATTGGGAAGGCTCGTTAGGATAGTAGAATCTAGGAGGAGGATTGTTCCTTTGGGGTTGAGGAACAAAAGGATAATGTTGATGGATGTTACCACCACTTTGACCATATTGGAACTGGTTTGTATTTTGATGAGGGAACTGAGGAGGATGAGAAATGGGATTACCATACCTCAGAGGTGAGTTAAAGGTAGAAGAGAAGGGCTCAGAGTGGGGTTGGTTGATGTTTCTAACAAACTGACCTGATTGTTGAGGTTTGAAGTTTCGCTGAGCATATGCCGCATTGAGCTCCATTGGACTAGATGAATCAGATGGATCATCTTGAAGTTGTGGACATGTGTCAGTCGGATGAGATGGAGAGTTTCAGATTCCACAATTCTTGATAGGTCCAGGGAATAGTGACTGTGGAGAAGATGAGGTTGGGGCTTTGGTAGCCACCACTAGTTGACGCACAAGACCTGTAAGTTCACTCATCCACTCAGTCATCTTGTTGGGCTATATGGATTGATTCTCTTGGGCTTGTTTCACATGAGCATGTGCTCGAGTATGGAATTGCTGCGTGTTTGCAGCCATGTTGCTTATGAGTTCTCATGCAGCTACATGAGTTTTGTCAACAAGAGCACCACCACTTGCGGCATCAATGAGAGTTCACTCCAATGCCAATAACCCCTCATAGAAGTATTGGATCAGGAGTTGGTCAGGGATTTGATGGTGTGGACATGTTTCCACAAGCTTTTTCAACCTCTCCTAATACCCATGGAGTGATTCCTTAGGGAATTGACGGATTCCGCTTATTTCCTTTCGGATAGAAGCTGTTCGGGAAGCGGGAAAGAACTTCTCAAAGAAAAGTCTCTTCATGTCAACCCATGAGTTTATAGAACCAGGTGGGAGGAAGTAGAGCCAAGACTTGGAAGAATACTCTAGGGAAAAGGGGAATGCTCTAAGATTGATTTGTTCTTCAGAAACCCCTTGAGGCTTCATGGTAGAGCATACTACATGGAACTCTTTAAGGTGAAGATGTGGATCCTCATCGGCTAGCCCGTGAAAATGAGGGAGATGATGAATCAAACCCGATTTGAGTTCTAAGCCAGCATCAATGTTTGGATATTGAATACCAAGAGGTTGGTAATTCATATCAGGGGAAACAAGTTCTTTCAATGTTTGTTCCCTAGGATTGGCCATATCTAATTCAATTGGTACGGCAATGATTGGTTCTTGGGTGATTTGGTTATCCCCAATGGTCCTCCTAAGTCGACGAAGATTTATATCAATTTCAGGGTCAAACAAATCCGAGGGATTGTTTGGGAGGCTGCGAGGCATTAATAGAGATTTAGAAAGGATGAGGAAGACGGGTTTTCCTTTGTATTTTTTCAGTTTATTATTTTTAAGAGGAAGACGGGTTTTTATTTGTGTTTTATTTTCAAATTTTTTCAAAAATTTTGATTTTTTTGGGTTTTTTTTACAATAACTAGAAACTAATGACTACTTAAAGCACCATCCCTGGAAACAACACCATTTGAAATGCACGACCGATTGTCGCCTATCGACCGGTCAAAGTTCCGGTGCCCTGCTAATGTGTATAGCAGCACTCGGGTCGAATCCTCAGCGATGATACTTTGTAGTAGTTGTTTGTTTTTAGTTGATTGTATTTTGATTAGAGGGGATTGTTGAAGAGCTTAATTGAAATGATTAATTAACTATAATTGATTTAACAAATTGATAAATATTTGGGTGAGTTCATTATTAGAGAGTTAAGCTTGTGATATCCTTGAGATTTTCTTTATATTGCATTTAAATTAACACCCACTTCACAAGTTGATGTCGATTAGAATTCCTAAGTGTTAAAGCATTAATCCAAGCCTTAAATTAACTAGGATTCTAAAATCAATCATTACTTGTTTATGGTAGTGTATTTATGGTTCCAATAATCCATGGAAACCACATGCTAAACAAAATATGTCATTAATCCATGAAATATTATGTCCAACAAACATAATGTTAAATTAACAAATACTCATCGACCAAATACTCTCAATCACTTAACATCCCTAAATTTTTACTCACCCCAATGAGATATTTACTCAGACATTTGGGTTTTTAATATTTTGGTTATAATACATATGATGATAAATTAAGAATAGAATAAAAAGAAAGGGATTAGAAAAGAGTGGTACGTTGAACACACACACATGAACAATGATGATAATTAAAAACAGATTTTTGATTGAATGAGGAAGCAAAAAAAGGTAAGGAGATTCAACTGAATTTAAACAATTTTAATAACATTAATATTAAAATACATAAGGTGGAGGATAATAAGAGATTTTGAAGACGAAACTTGCATTAAAACATAATTACAAAAGAAAGGACTTACAAAATTACAAAAATGAAGAACACAAAAGTAAGTGAAAACAAAGAGAGGAGGAAAGGTCTCTCAAGTGAAAACATATGTATGGAAGGTCCCCCCAAGACTTTGGAAAATCTATGGTCGTGACAATATGATCTCCTCTCTTCTGAAATTCCAACCCCTCTCAAGGAGAGAAGGGGAGAGTATTTATAGCCCAAGGAGTGGACTGTTTGCATTCCTAATCTGTCCCTCCACTTGCATCGCCAATTTGGCTATTCAGACAGCCGAATCTCCAAATATCTCTTTCTTCAAAGTTGTAGATAATAACGTTTTCCTACAACTGTCAAAATATGGAGGTATTTGAACAAGTGGAGCCAATGTTATGTCTGTTGTATTAAACAAAGGTAAACTGTCTATTTCTATCCATTCTTTTTCGATGGCCAAAATGTGAATGGATTTTTGAACAGGAAGATTCCTTCAAATCCGAATGACATCTTCAAAAAAGTAGGCCTAATGTATCTTTCCTTTCACACTGAAAAATCTCAGCTCTATTTGATGCTTACATCATGAGATATGTCATGAATAGTATACTGATTTTAATTCACATACAGAATGGTGGTCTGGACATAAAAGCTTCATTTGGGCCCATTGTAATTGGATTTGGGCCATGAAATTTTTATCAAAGATGAAATGTAGTGTCAAACGAATTATGATGGAGAGTTAATGTTTTTGGACTTCTGTATTGAGCCCAGTAAATCAATCTTCAAGGCTGGTCCAGTTTGTTCACAGTTTCTTTGGTCTTGTTTGTGAGGACCATATGACCCTTACAATGGCAGAATTGGATCATGGTTCCTTATAATGAAATGTTGTATATTTAATGTTGAATCCCAAAAAAGAAGAACCACACAATTTGGATTAGTATAGTGAGTGTTATAATTAAAACATTAAACTGACTCAATTGGACTACATCTAAAAATGCTCAAATATTATACTTAATATTAAAACATTAATATTTCACACAAATTATGCACATTTCATATAAAATAAGTAACGGGGGAATATAATAAGTCATGAAAATATTAATAACATCAATGAACAATGCCACGCTGCCAGGAAACCACAAGATGAATAGTGAAATGAAGGAAGTACAAGCCGTGTACATTCTTTTTCTCTTAAAAAGGGAAGTAGCCTCCCCTGTTCACAGGGAAGGCTTAGAATGTGAAGAATGAGCGGAAGTGGGAGGACAGTGCTTTGGTGATCCCCCGAGCGAACGTCAAGAATCCGTTTTCTACACTGTTGATCTCCCTGGAACCGCACGGGTGAGTTCTCCTTTCTCCGAGAGTAGTTCATAACAATTCTTTCCCGTAGGTATGTTATTTAAGTTTAAATGAAGATTACTCTACTTCAGATTTATTTTTTTCTTATACATTTATGTAGGAAATGTTTGCGTATATCATTCGGGGGTGTTAAAAGTATGTGGCTTGGTGTTATTTTTCTAGCTGATGTGCGTTTTTGTGAATTATTGTGCCATGAACCCATGTTGGGGTGTCATGGGCTGAGGCCATAACTTTTTAAATTCCTAGAAACGTATATGTAATTAAATGTGATATTAAAATTCTATTTGGGGTCGCTACTTGGATCCAGGACCATCCCGAGGGGTGCGTTCCTCTGTTTAGCCATTTGGTAAGGAAACCGGAGGGTATGCCATGTTTAATTATGCATTAATTTTGCCTTGTGATTAATTTTATTTAAATAGCATGTTTATATGTAGGGAATGTCCCGGTTACTTATGCCTGAGGGTAGTGTTTTACTTATGCCTAAGGGTGGTGTTTTACAATAGCCTAAGGGCATGACTGTATTAGCCTGAGGGAAACATTATATTTCACTTGAGGGAAACCTTTCGTGCCAGAGGTCTTGAATTTTGTTCCTGAGGGCAACACTTCTTATGCCTGAGGGAAATTTCTGTTACGCCTGAAGGAAATACCTGCGGGTTGGATTTTGATTACCTGAGGGTGAGGTTTTACTTGTCTAAGGATACTAAATGCTTAATTAGGAATTCACTATGGCGTTTTTGTAATATTAAATGGTTAAATGAATAATTAAAATTGCAAAAAAATATGGTTATGTTAATTACTTTGAGTACTTCTTAGTTTATTGTAGTTACTTTTTCACAATGTTGTTTCATGTTTATACACAATTGGGCATGGGCCATTGGTGGGTGCATACATGGATTTATTTCTCACACCCAATTTGGGCCATGCTTTTCCACCCAAACAGTTTATATTGTTGCAGGTGTGGATAGGGGAAAGAGTACCTATACAGGTACTTGATTGCTACTGAGTTGTAGGGGAGCATGGAACCGAGGTGAGGTTTGCGATTCTACTGGCTGTTTTGTTATGTTTTTCTTTCCTGTACTTGTACTCTACTATATTTTTGTGTAACATGTTATGGCTGCTTTCAATGAATTTGAGGCATGTTGCACCATTATTTATATACTGGTTGGTTATTTCTACTGTATTTTTTTTAATTCAGTTGTGTAAAGTTTACAAATTCCTTTATTGTTGTATTTTTTATTTCATTCCAGTGTGCTACACATTGAAAAATGTGGGCATAGATTCCCTACTATCATACATGGACCCTCATAACTAGTCGGAAGCCTCTGGTATTTGGGGAAATGCGCTTGAGGTCACGTGGTGAACCGGATTCAAGGCACCCTTTGAGTGGCACCCGGAACCGGGACGTTACAAAGTGGTATCAAAGGGGTTATTATCATTGAATTACTATTTGGAGCCTTAGTCAAGGATAGGATGGGAATGGTACTTTGTAATAAGCTGTTCCCGGGAGTAGCTAACCTGTGTACAGGGAAAATCCAATTTATCTTGTATTGCAATCTTACTAATTTTTCAATTTACAGTCGATATGATTTCACCATTGGGTGACACACTTGTGGTGTGCTGTTATATTTTATTAATGAGTTCTATTTAGTTACAATCCAATGAGATGAGGGTATGTCATCTCATTCATCATTTAGGAACATTTTATAAATCAAATGACATGAATAGTTTCCATGCCATGTAGGTGCATTAGAAATTTCATGTTGTTGTGATCGATGTTTTTCTAGAAAAAGCATGATGTTATGATAGCTACTTTGATAGATACATGCTATTTGATATGGTTTTATTGGGTGAGCATGTTTATATAATGGACGCCAATCTTCGGTTTTTGGGGAGTATGGGCCCTCATTGATCGGAATTTGGTGGATCATTTGGTGTTTACCTTATTTTATAACATAGATAAGATGCCAAAATTTGGTTCGTGGGGAGCATGGGCCCTCACGGATCGTAATTTGGAACTTTGGTGTTGTTTTTCATTATTTTATGGGTTCTAGAGATGTTTTTGAGGCATACTATACAGAAACCCACTATACACGCCATTTAGTACTTAACACGACGTGTATGTTCTTCTGTTCGTGAAAAAAAGAATACTTTTTGAGTACACGCTGTGTAGTCTATTCCAGTTTCAAAACCTGTGTGGGAGGCGACATGGGGAAGGGAAATTTTTTGGGCGAACATGATGTGTATCGTATGTACACGCCGTGTAGTGTGGACCCAGAGACCGACCGTGTCATTAACAAACACGGGCATGTGTAATCGTTTCTTGAACACGCCGTGTCAATGAAGAACACGCAGGATAGTGTGACCTAGGGACCCGTCCGTGTAACTAACAACACGGGTTAGGGTAATCCTCTCATGTATAGGTCGTGTGTATATAGAACACTCCATATAGGTTGATCCATGTATCCTGCCATGTAACTAACAACACAGGTCGGTGGAGCTGATCTAGTAAACGTCGTGTACCTATGGGACACGCCGCGTAGTCTAGTCTGTGGACAGACCATGTGGAGTTAGCCATGTGTCTGGGAAAACATGGTGGTGTACACGCTGTGTGTAGGTGTAACACGCCGTGTAGGGTCAGGCTGTGTAGTCATCCGTGTAACATGCGACATGGGTAGTTATAAAATTACATTGTACACGCTGTGTAGTTTTGTTCAAACGAGATCAGTGTAGCTTAGACATATAGAAGGACCCAAGAAGGGGAAGGAATGTAAGGTAAACGCCGTGTAGTCAGTATACATGCCTTGTAGTCTTGTTTTGAAACTTTTAAATACCTTCTTCCTCTTGTTCCTTTTTGGGTTTCTTTATTTTCGGTCGTTGTTATTCTTGTTCTAAGGTGTGTATTTGACCTTGTAGAGTCATGCTGCCGAGACGATCACGAGATGTTCGCCAGGAGAGAAGAAATAAGTATACTCCAGGGATAGTGGGCCATGGGCTACCAGTGAATCCTTCCAGCAGAACCAGATGTGGCACCAACTGTTATACCAGACATAGGCGCGGAGTCACAGTTCCATGAAGGCTTTGTGCGGTTCATGAAGACCTTTCAAGGAGCACCGTCGACTGCCACATCTATGGCTGAGTTGACTCATATATTCAAGCAGCAGCATCCGCCTACGTTTTCAGGGGATGGAGGACCATAGGTTTTGGAGTCTTGGATAGTATTTATGTAGACAATTTTCGAGAATCTTGAGACACCTCCAAGGTGGATGGTCAAGCTTGCGACATACATGCTGTGTCATTCCACCAAGGGGTGGTGGGATGTTACCATCCAATCAAATAATCACAGAGACATGTTGTGGGAAGATTTTCAGGAAGTATTCTATGAATTATTCTTTCCGAAGACGCTGAGGGAAGACAGAGCTCGAGAGTTCGTGAATCTGCACCAGGGAGCAATGTCAATGACGGACTATTCTGCTCACTTTACCAAGCATCAACGTTTTGAACCCGTTCTGGTGGGTGATGAGATGTTGAGGGCCAGGTTCTTTTCAGGATGGTCTTCGATTTGACATCTGAGCGCTGGTGAATGTTTTTAGGTTACCTTCTGTACATACTATTGTGAATTAGGCGCTGATTACAGAGAAAAACATGCGGGGAGCTAGTGGTGTGTGCCAGGGCGGTTCAACACCGGTTTTTGGTACTATTTCTACTCTTAAGACGAAGTGGCAAATGGACTTCTCTCAGGGCGGAAATTTCAGCCATGTAGTTTCTTCAGGTGGCCCGATTAGGTGTTACCTATGTCGTAAGGAGGGGCACAAGAGACCACAGTGTCCATGTGATCCATTGGAGTGCCGAGATTTCAGCATGATGGGGAATCTACAGGGCTTTTTCAAGGCGTTTCCACCAGTTTCTCGTGAGAGGAGTTATGTGAGTACTCCGCGTGAGGGTGTATGAGCAGGAGCCTCTTACTAGTCAGGGATCTGGAATATGTCAGGGTGTTCTTTCAGGGATGGTGGTTGTGGTCATGGTAGCCAGACAACAGGATCTCAGAGGCAGTAGGGTGGGATAGCTCCGGGTAGTCAGGCTGTGTCGCAGCGCCGTGGCACTGGGCTGGCATATATAGTGCAATAGACCCAGCAAGAGCAGGATCACAGACCTTCTACAATTAGAGGTATTATTCTCATAGCTTTTTTCTTATCTTCAGTACTTTTTGATACATGTGCTACACATAGTTTTATATCTGTTCCCATGGTGGAGATCCTTGGGCTCTGTGTTTCTACTTCTTATGATATCATGATGCTAGACACTCCGTTGGGGACTAGGACGGATGGTTTGCGTCAATTCAAGGAGTGACTCCTTGAGTTTGGTGGGTGTCTCTTCCTTTGGGACCTCAATGTCTTAGATATGACAAGCTATGATCTCCTTCTCGGGATGTACTCATTGGTTCCCTTTCAAACCATTGTAGACTTCTATCATAATAGGGTGTGTTTCACATCACCAGAGGGCGGAGTGATTCTATACAAAGGTGAATGGGATTTCCAGTTGATTCGAGATGGACTAGAGCATCGTGGGTGAGGTGGAGTCACAACCCAGATTGTGAGCTTATATCTGGATTATCAGGGGACTTTTCAGACAGAATTCCCTCTTGTTGTTGATCTTTTTAGGGATGTCTTCCCAGACGACTTTTATGTTCTACCTTCATAGCGTGAGTTGGATTTCTAAATTGATCTTGTGCATGGTGTAACACCGGTTTCCATTCCTCCTTATAGGATGGCCACACCTGTGTTGTAGTAGCTCAAGAGGATGTTAGAGGAGATTAAGGAAAAGTCTTTCATATGACCCAGTACATCTCCATGGGGTTCTCTAGTCCTTTTTTGAAGAAGGTGGACAATAACCTCAGAATCTGTGTGGATTATCGGAAGCTAAACCAGTTGACGGTTAAGAACTGATATCCCTTGCAAGGTATTGTTGATCATTTCGATCAACTTAATGGATCACGAGTGTTCTTGAAGATTTCCCTGTGGTCATGATATCAGCAGCTGCACATTATACCATCTGATATACCTCTCTCATCTTTCAGGAGCTGGTATGGTCTATACGAGTATATGTTTATGCCATTCTGAATCACAAACACGCCAGAAGTTTTCATGGATCTGTTGAATCGTGTGTTCCATCCCTATCTGGATTATTTTGTGCTAGTATTCGTGGAAAATATCTTGTTGTACTCTCACAATCGACACGACCTGGCCGCCCATCTTGAGATCATATTGAGTACACTGAGAGAGCATCGGCTATATGATAAGCTCTTGAAGTACCCTTTTTGGATGGACCTAATTCACATCCTGGGACATATCATCTTAGAGTTAGGAGTTGTAGTAGACCCAAGGAAGGTGAGAGTAGTAGTTTCCTAGGAGCAGCTAAGAACGTGTTTTAGTTACAGAGTTTCTTAGGGCAGGATGGTTACTACAGATTTTTCATCCTTGACTTCTCCCACTTAGCAGCGCCTTTGACGGGGTTGACTAAGAAGGGTGTGAAATTCATTTGTTCTGAATTTTGTGAGACAACCTTTTAGGATCTGAAAGGACGGTTGACATCAGCAGCAATCATGATACTACCAGAGCAAGGGAAGAGCTATACAGTTTATTGTGACCCATCAGGTATTGTTCTTGGAGCTATGTTGATGCAGGGCAATCGAGTTGTTCCGTACGGTTCTCGGCAGCTGAGGCCACATGAGAGGAATTTCCCGACGCATGATCTCAAGTGAGATGTAGTTGTTCATAAGTTTCACAGTTAGAGACATTATCTTTTGGGATATCCTTTTGTGGTTTTCCCCAACCACAAATGTCTCAAGTATATTATTACTAAGAGTGAATGGAATCTGAGGAAATGAAGGTGGGTCAAATACCTTCAAATCGTTTATTTTGAGCTTGCCTATACACATGGTAAAGCTAATGCAGTAGCTGATGCACTAAGCAGGAAGACTTAGATACAGGCAGTGCAGGAGGCCAGTGGTGAATGAAAGCATATGGCTTTTTTTCTCTGAGATACATTTGGAGTTGCATGAAAGTCAGGGGAAAACTTATCATTCCTCTATAACTATGTATTATACCCTCATGGATAGGGTGTGGATGATACAACTATCTGATTCAGAAGGCCTAGGTCTATAGGAGTCAGTGGAAAGTGAGGACCCTCCTCCTTGTTGGACGATAGGTGATGATGAGATTATGTGTTTCCATGGACGAGTGTGGGTTCCAGGTAATATACACGAGGAGATCATGCGCGAGTTTCATGCTTCATCTTGGGTAGTTCATCCTGGGGTTACCAAGTTGTATCGAGACTTGAGACATCAGTACTGGTGTTTGGGTATGAAGAGAGATGTACCTGGTTTGGTTACGAGGTGGTCCACATGTCAGCAGGTGAAGGCGGAGCATCAAAGGCCAACTAGATTGTTACAACAATTACCCATTCCAGAATAAAAATGGGATTGTGTCGCGATGGACTTCGTGACTGGATTACTGAGGTTAACTTGAGGAAATGATGTCTTGTGGTTTTTTGATGACAGACATACAAAGGTAGCTCACTTTTTTCTGATGAAGGAGACTTTCGGAGTTGACGAGATCAGAAGGTTTTATATCTGAGATATCGTAAGACTTCATGGGGTCCCTCCTTCTATAGTTTCAGAAAAAACACCCGTTATACATCTCGTTTTGGGAAGAGTTTTCAGAGGGCACTGGGTACACAGGTGCTTATGAGCACAACTTACCACCCTCAGACCGATGTCCAGTCAGAGCGTATGATACAGGTGCATGAGGACATGATGTGTGCATGCATCCTATACATTGGGGGCTCTTGGGAGAAGCATATACCCCAAGTCGATTTTTCTTATAATAAAATCTTTCGGGAATTTATTGAGATGGAACCATATGAGGCTTTATATGGTAGCCCATGCCGATCACTTGTGTGCTGGTTAGTGGCAGGTGAGGCACCTTTACTAGGACCTCGTCTTGTGGAGGAGACTTCCAAGAAGGTCCAGTTGATTCATAAGTGGATGGATACCACACAGTCTCGTTAGAAATTTTATGCTGATCACCGCAGATGACCTCTAGAGTTCGTGGTTGGGGATCAGGTTTCCTTGCGTGTTTCGCCGAGGTTGGGACACATGTGGATTCGGAGACAAGGTAGGCTTTCACTGAGGTATGTGAGGCCATTTGATATTTTGGAGAGAGTCGGGCCGGTTTCCTATCAGTTGTAGTTACCACAGAGGTATCATGCCATGCATGACATCTTCCATGTATCTCAATTATGCCACTATCATTCAGACCTGTCTCACGTCTTTCATCACGAGAAGTTTGAGCTCGGGGTAGATGCATACTTCGAGGAGCATCCGATTCTAATCATTGATAGAAGCACAAAGGTTCTCTGAGGTAGGTCAGTTCCTCTTGTACGGGTGCTATGGTAGGATGGCCGAGTGTAGGAGGAAACCTGGGAGCGGGAGATCGATGTACATGCACAGTGTCCAGATTTCATCTCATCTTTATCTTCTCCACCCTTGGAAAGGATATTTGGGGACGAAGTGCTTTAATGGGGGATGTTTGTAAGAACCCGGATCTTATTTTTGAGGTACGAGTATCTTCTTTTATCTCTTCCTTAAGAGTTTTTGAGAAAATAAAGAAAATGGGGAAAATCCTAAATTTTGAATGTACATGCCATGTACTTTTCCACACGCCATGTACTTTTGGTCGTGCGGGATGAGTACACGGGGCTTGTGGCCATGTTGGCGATAAAGGGTGTAAAAACCGACTACATGCCGTGTAGTGGTCCTTTACACACTGTGTAGTCAGTTGGTAGGAAAATAGTAAGGTGGTGGCTAGCTGTGTGACATAACACACCGTGTACTCAAGAAAGCATGTTGTGTAGTCATGTCGGCAGATGAATAGTGCCACGCTGGCGAGAAACCGCCAGATGAACAGTTAAATGAAGGAAGTACACACCATGTACACGGAATTACACACCGTGTACTTAGTTTTTTTCTCTTTAAATGGGAAGTAGCCTCCCATGTTCACAGGGAAGGCATATAATAGGAAGAAGGAGTGGAAGAGGGAGGCCGAAGCATTGGAGATCCTACAAGCACACGTCGAGAATCTGTTTTCTGCACCATCGATCTCCCTAGAACCGCACGAGTGAGTTCTCCCTTCTCCTAGGGTAGTTCTTACTAATTATTTACTATAGGGATGTTATTTTAGTTTAAATTAAGTTTCCTCTATGTCAGATCTACGTTGTTCTTTGCCGTTTCTTGAGATGATGTTCGCGTATATCGTTCATGGGTGTTTATGGTAGGTGTCTTGGTGATAATTTTCAAACTGTTGTGAATTTGTGTGAATTATTGTGCCATGAACCCATGTTGGGGTGTCGTGTGGCTGAGGCCATAGCTGTCTAAATTACTAGAATTGTATAGTAAATTAAATGTGATATTAAAATGTTGTTTGGGATCGCTGCTTGGATCCAAGACCATCCCAAAGGGTGCATTCCTCTGTTTAGCTGTTTGGCCAGGATACCCAAGGGTATTCCATGATTATTTATGAATTACTTTTTCCTTGAGAGGAATTTTATTTTCATTGCATGTATATATGTTGGGAATGTCCCGGTTAATTATGCCTGAGGGCAGTGTTTTACATATGCCTCAGGGAGGTGTTTTTCTATATCCTGATAGTGTGACTGTATTAACATGAGGTCAAAGTTCTATTTCCCCTGATGGAAACCTTTTATGCCTGAGGGCTTGACTTCTGTGCCAGAGGATGAAACTTCCTATGCCTGAGGGAAAATTCTGTCACGCCTGAGGGCAATACCTGCGGGTTGGATTCTGATTATCTGAGGGTGAGGTTTTTATTGTCTTAGGACGCTGACTACTTAATTAGTAATTCGCTGTGGTGTTTTCTTAATATTAAATGGTTAAATTATTAATTAAAATGGAAGTAATATTGGTTATGATAGCTACTTTGAGTACTTCTTAGTTAATTTCATTTACTTTTTCCCACTATGGTTGTTTGTTTACACACAGTTGGCCACGGGCCTTTGGTGGGTGCATACTGGGATTTATTTCCCACACCATGTTTGGGCCTTTCTTTTGGGCCCAAACAGATTATATTTTTGCAGGTGTGGATAGGTGAAAGACTCCCTATACAGGTACTTGATTGCTATCAAGGAGTAGGGGAGCATGGGACTGTGCTGAGGCTTGCGATGCTACCAGCAGTTTTGATCTGTTTTGCTTTCATTTACATGTACTATACTATATTGTTGTGTAACATTTCTGGATTCTTTCATAGAATTTGAGGCATGTAGCTCCATTATCTATATACTGGTTGGTTATTTCTACTGTAGTTGGTTAATCCAGTTGTGTATAGTTTATGGATTCCCCTATTGATATATGTTTTATTTCATTCCGCGGCGCTACAATTTGACAAATGAAGGCATAGTTTCCCCACTATCAGACATGGTCCCTCACAGCTAGTCGGAAGCCTCTGGAATTTGGGGAAATGCACTTGAGGTCACGTTGTGAACTATGTTCGGGGAATCCGTTGAGTGGAACCCAGAACCAGGATGTTACAACCATCATCATGTATACTATGTTTTCATTTTATTTTTCCACATTGAAGGCATTTAATAAAACAATTATTATTGTAACATACTATTTTATTATAAATAATATAATTTATATAAATTATTGCTACTAATGTATAATAATTATATTAAATTAGATGATATAAGTTCGTGACGGTTTAAAAAAATAGAATATCAATGTAAATAATATTCATATATGTTTTATCAAATGAAACATGATCATATCTTAAAATAATTATATATCCTGTCATTTAAAATTTTGGAAACATAATAATACCATTTCATTCAACTTCTATGGATTTTCTTCCATTCTTTATGAATTTCTATTATAATCATTCCACATTAAATAATGAACCTAAAACAATAAAATAACAAATTAGAATCAATAAATGGGGGGAAGGATTTTAAATAGATCATTTAATGTATTTAAAATATGAACATAGTTCATTCATAAATTAATCACACTCTTTAAACAATTAAATATATATTTTTTAACTCATTTGAATAAATTCAAACCCAATGCATCTTTATTTTCATTTCAAATATTCTTTTAAATTTCTATTTGTAAAAAAAATTTAATTTTTATATTATCCATGTATTCATGTTTTATAATTTGTGGTCCATTATTATGATTAATGTTAGAAGATACATCTACATACAATTAATTATAAATGTTTATGTTGTAATTAATGGGTAATGTTTCTTCTAAGATCAACGATGGTGGTTACAACATATGTTAACCATGAAGGTTAAATCATAATAGAATTGTAAGGATTTAATTTTACGGTATCCATGAGGGTAAAAATAATATGGTTTATATAAGGGATAAAATATTGTGTATTTAATCTACAATGTTACCTATATGGTTTTCATTATGTTTTCTATGTTTAGAGAAAATTTATTTTTTTGACAATGTATATGATACATCGTGGGTGAAAAGATTTTCTTTTTGAAAATGATTTCATATAATTATATGTATTCTTCGACTAACAGTTTAATTCCTTATTTTTATATCCCTCAATGATATATTTATTCTCATCAAATTTTTTTTAAAAATAACATGGTTTAATGGTGGATAAGGGAAACGAATTAGGCAAGGTTAATGTTATGATGATTTTTCATAAAAAAAATTAATTTTTTTACAAAAAACATATGAGTTTCTCGCTAATTATCTAAAAAATAAAATAGAAATGATATTTGGGATTAAAATAAATCGACTTGTAAAAGAATTTACTATATTATCTAATGTTAATGGCTGTGAACTTATAGATGTTATTAGGGAATGGTTTAGATAACATTATGGGTGTAGATGAGTTTGTATAATAACAGAAATTATTTTTTACCTTATAATTATCTTGTAATAATATATAATTTAATTATTACTATTTTTCTTCATCTATGATATGCCTGTTTAGAATTGTTTTCAGTATTTTAAATAGGGAATCTACATTAGGAAGGCCCCGAGTGAATGATATATTTCTTAAAAGACAACATAGAATGGTGGTTATTTTATCCAATACATTTGTGGCATAAATGGATCCATTGAATTCAGATATAAATGGTATTGGAATCCATGATATATGACATCTAGAGATACCATGATGGATCATAATGATTGTGAAACATTTTATGATGATATGCCCTCTAGATTTTAGTGGATCTTCTAAACAAGTGGTGGATGAAGGGTGGATTAATGAGAATTCATTAATATTCAATTTCATGGGGAGATAAGGTAATAAGAATTTCATCCTTTTATTTTATAGTATTGAAGGTTAAATTGAGTATTGGTGTTTCTTGGTAACATATATCTGGTATAGAAATAATATTGATGCCTTAGAATCGGATGAATTTAAGAATTTTTTGCTTCAAAAATATTTTCATAAGGTGTTTCGACATAGGCTGGAAAAATTCTCATAATTGAAACAATAAGATGAATATTCAGGGGTCATGTATGAATCAAACTCTAATAGATATGTTTGGTATACTCTAAATAATATTCTTAATCTTGATAGTTAATGGAAACATTTTTACTCTAGATTGAATCCATGATATGAAAGTTCTTTTTTCCTCCAGTGAGTTCGAATGTTATGAGAAATAGGTTTGTAGTGAAGAGAGGGATGAAATTGAGTTTTTTAAGGATAATATATACATTGAAGGAAATAAAAATAAATGGCCCAGATTCTAAGTAATGGGATATAATCAATTTATGAAATATGTAGGTAAGATAATACAATATCTCGTTCTTTGGAAATGTGGTAAAATCCCCCGGGAAATTCCATAAAAAATATGGGATGATTTTTTGATGTGGTATGTATGGATATTTTTCCATCCAATTGTAAAAATAATTATCTAATGTTTAATTATGATATTCAAACTCTAATGAGTTTTAATTATGGTGATAAGGGTAATTCTGAAAATACAAACCCAAAGAAAGATATAATGGATTTAGTGAAGCCATATTATAAGAATAAAGCTGCAGTAAAATCTTATAAAACTATGTCAGCAGATATTTTCCCATTCAATGAAGAGATATCTGGAAATGTTTTCCAAAAAAAATATTTTTGTAATGTCCGTTTTGAAGAAAATTAGTCATTATTTTATTTCTATAAAAATTTAGGGAAAATTTGAAATTTCACCTCGTGAAATAAAACCAGAACAAATTGTTAAAACACCAAGTAGAAATATTGTGGGAAAAAGGAATTATAAGAATATACATATTTTTGGAATGAAATTCCATGGAAGTTATTTTCATTAATAATATAGTTGGGTGTTATCCTAGGTATGGATTGGACTTTTTTTAATCATTCTAAGACTGATTATGAAGATTATGATTTTTTTCAAAAAAAATTAATTTGGTAGAGAAGAATGAAACAGTAACATTGATAACATATCATTATTCTTACAAACTATAGAAATATGGAAATTAATGTTATCATTCAAATATTTTTTATGATAAGGGAAATGTTCAGTTTAATGATTTCCCAATGGTAAATGAATACCTAATTATTTTTTTGTTGAGTTTCTAATTTTTATACCTATTTGGGAAGTCAAATTTACAATTTATTTAATTCCTGAAGCTATATAAATTTAAAATCCCGTTTATCTAATGGATCTTATGGAACGTCACAAATTAATGAATTAGTGACATGGTTTTCATAATAAATGATCTATTTTTCCCAAAAAATCAACATGGGGTTCTTATACTTTTTTCAAAAAACCAAGATGGTTCTTTGAGACATTACCTTGTTTATAGAGCATTTCATAACATTACGATTAATAATATGTATCCACGACAGCATATCGATGGATTGTTTGATCATCTCTAGGGAGATCATTATTTTTTCACGATTTAATTCAGGTCTATGTACCATCAAAAAAGGTAAATATGATGATATTCTAAAAATAGCATTCATAACTATATATGGGAATTATTTTTTTAATCAATTTGTCTTAACAAATGGCTTTATATTATTTATAGATATTATGAATTGAATCATCCGCGAATATTTGGATATATTTTGTTTGTTATCATATTGATAATTTTTTAAAAAAAAGGTTATGTGGATCATGAAAAACATATAATGATTGATCTAAAAACACGTCATGAATATACTTTATATGTTGAATTTAGAAAATTTAATTATTGGTTGAAAAAAATTTATTTTATTTGGAACACTATAAATGAGGGTTTCCCAAAAAATGATCTCAATAAAACAAAAGTGGTTTTTGAGTGAACACAACCTACAAATGTTAAAGATATTTTTAGCTTTCTTGGAATACAATGTTACTGAAGAGAATTATTAAAAAATAATTCATTATTATCTATCCCCTAACTATGTTTACATGAAAATTAGTTATATTTATTTAGAATAATGGATATGATATTTGTTTTGGTGAAATCAAATGAATATTGGTGATTTATATTGTTTTTATCAACTCTCATGAAATTTAGTGTTTTCATATAAAGACATGCTTCATTGAATGTATATACCTACCATATGAGCCTTATTGATAAGGTAATTTATTAGGCATTGAGAAAATTGAATCATCCGAAGTTAATTCATCTCGTCCTTGACCTAGAATAATAAGGCATGGTTTTCCTTTAAAATTTTGTAATAATGATTTATAGGGATCCAAATTTGAAATATATACTGAACATAAATTTTTGAAGTATATATTTATATAAATAGAATTTGAAAATGTGAAAGAGAAAATTAATGGAACTGATAAATGATTATGAGTTTGTGATCAGTTACTATCCAAAAAAAGAAACCAAATTGGAGGATTCCTTGACTAGAAGATATCGTGAATCATTTTTCATGTTATATTTAGAACATGACTCCTTGGTTTATGAAATGACGATTTTATTACATGGAAGTAGTTTTTCTAGGATATTCTTCTATTTTATTTCATTTTTCAATGCACTCTTCTCTTTCATAATGATTTAAGCTAGAATATACATAGTAATATGAGTTTTAAAAAATATATTATTTGTTAAGGAAGGTATGTTTTTTGAATTTAAGGGTTATAAATATTATTTCGTGAAATATTGAATGTTATTATGTGTGCCTTATTATTAGTAGCTTTAAAATAACTACAATGAGAATATCAATGATCTTCTTTTTAAGTTCATCCTAGTAGCACTATTATGATAATGTACACCCGAAACTAAAAAAGATGATGATTCATCCTTTTGGAGTTCTATTTTTGAAATATTAAAATATTTACATGGATTGTTTGGTGGGACTACCAATATATTCTTGAGATAATAATGTGATTTGAGTTATTTTCCCTTGGATAACCAAATAATTATTTTTTTTCTATTTGGGAAAATCTTTCCCAAGATCACCTTTTCCATAATTACCTCAATGATATTGTCAGGTTACTTGTGTGTCCTCTATCCATTATGTATTATCTTGATTCCATGTTCATTTATATCTAATATAAAGCCCTTAAATAGAAATTGGGAACTGGATTATATTTCTAAACCTCCTTTCATCCTCAATATGATGGTTTTACAAATAAAAAAATAAGACATTGAATGACATGTTACATTTTTGTTTAATGGATTACCATAAAAATTTGGATCAACATCATTGTTTTGTAGAATTTTATAATAATAACAGTTTCAATTCTAGTCTATATACGTAACCTTTTGAGTAACTAGATGGAAATTCATGTCTTAAAGTTGAAATTTTTGATGAATTCATGAAATGAATGTTGATAGTAATATAATTAGTACTGTAAGTTGTTAAGAATGTGAAGATGATATTGAAACACATGCGGAAAACGTAGAGAAGGTGGAATAGTTAGTTATATAATTATAGGAAATGTATTTTTAGGTAAGTGATCATGTTTTCTATAAAATATATCAATTGAAAAGTTTTATGTTTTTTGTTTATAAATTAAAGATAAGTCCATGGTTCATTGGACCTTATGAAATCCTATAGAAAATTCTACCAATTACCTATGGTGTATATTTTCCTCCATGTTTATCATATGTACAATATTTTTGGAATTTTTAAATATTGGAATGTATGTGCCATATTCAATTCATGTTTTGAGCTCATATGTTGTTTAGATACAAAGGAAACATTCTTAAATGGGAAATCATATTCAAATTCATGATTGTATAGAGATGGTATTTTAGAATAAATAAATTCACTTGGTTATGTTTTTGTGGAGAATCCAAATTATTGAATAAAAAATATGTGAAACTGAATTTCTACAAGGGAATGGTATCCCAATATGTTTAATATGTGAACAATAATTTCATGGACATATTTCCAAGAAGGGGGGATATAACAACATAGGTACATATAAAATAACTTATTTTTACTCTAGTATTAAATAGATAAATTCAATATAAATGTATAATGAAATAAGTGGGACATACAGAAAATAAGGAATCTATAAATATAAAAAATTATCTTCACCTATTAATGTATAAAAAATTTAGTCATCATATGAATGAAAAATTTGATATATTTATCTTACGAAATAATTTTTTTTAAAATAATAAGATAAGTGTAGTAATTTTATTGAAAGAATTATTTCTCTATACAGTTTTATAAATAATATAATGATTTAAAATAATAATTTTCATTATAAAATATATTATTTAATTAATATTTTAAATTCTAATGATTACAATATATATTTATGAGACCATAATTAAAATTTCTATGTGTCATAAAATTAGTTAAAATTTTCAAATCAATATTCCTTGAATAAATAATGGATTTAATTAAAAATTAAATTTCTCATAATAATAAAATTTATTTCCTAAAATTCATTTCCATTTTTAATTCTTCACTTCGATTAATGGTTAGTGTATATTATAATAATTTTAAAAAAAATAGAAATTGTGGGTGAATAATGAAATATGGTAATTTACAATATTTAACTGATTCATGAATTATTGATTCATAGATGATTTATAGCTGATGTTGGCCCATAATATTTAAATCTCTATCAATATTTTAATATATCTATTATATATACTAATTCCTCTACAATTTAGTCCCACATTCCATTTTTACATGTGTTTCCCCTATGTTCCCTTCTCAGTTCCCTTATTGAATCACTCACATTACCTAATTTCATTTCTCCACCTCGATCGAAATTATTTCTCAACATAATCCACCAATCTCTATAGAGTCTTTATCCCCCAAACTATTCCCCTCTAAATCTATCTCCTCTAAAATCATTTCCACATTTTCTACGGTCTTCGTCTCATCCTATGCCTCCACCTCGATCAGCACTTCAATATCTACATCCACCTTCAACATCGACTCTATATCCTCTTCCATAACCTCCACCACCTTTTTCCTTAACCAGGATCCCACACCCTCAATAGATATATGAACAATTGTAGTAAAAGGGACAAACTAGTGACGGTATGTTAGAGGCAAAATGGATTTGAAGAGATTTGATCTCTTATTTCTTTTGGATATTCTAGAATTGGGTATTTTATATTAATAATTCCCCCTCTTATCTATTCCTAATTACATTCATCATTGTAATTGTATTTCTATTTTTTAACATTAGTCCTGCTAGCGAATGATTTTTATAGATCATGGTTTCTTATTGATCGTCATTGATTGTGATTTCATTTTCGATCTCATTTATTATATTCATTCTTAACATAGGGGAAGGAGTCAGTTGACATTTAGGAGTTGCTGATCGATGTGAAGGTAAAACCTAAATATTTTTAATGGTTTTTATAATTATATATTTAAGTGGTAAATATCATGTTTTATGGAAAATTTTGAGCTTTTAATGTTTTCTAAAATATATCATGGGAATTACATTTTATTATTATTTACAAGGGATTTAAGATTTTATTTATACTACCACAATAAGTTAGACATAGTTTTCTGTTGTGATATTGTTGAATTTCCGCTTTTTAGATTTTTCCCTTTGAATAAAAAAAATTTGTGTGTAGGTTATTGGGAATCCAACTCAAAACAAAGCGTATTAAAATATTCATCATGAAATTGAATGGTATAGATTATGTTTCTGAAAATCAAATATAAAATTATAAAACTGAAACTATTACACAATATTTGGAGTATTATTTTATGTTCATTTAAAATTATGATCTATTTGTGGTGTTAATTTATGATTTTAGTGTGAAATATTTAATTCATTTTACATTTTAGTGTAAAATTAATAAAATAAATTCTAATAAAAAATTATTCTTCCATATAAAATTTATTTATATCAAAGTTTGTTATGTATTTTTTGGACATTTTATATATTATTTCTACATTGATCCATGTAGTTGGAATTATAAACATAAATTTCACATTAAATTATTTTAAACATTATATGTTTTCTATATATTTCATAGTGAGGGGATGTATTTTTATAGATAATTAACCATTAAATAGGTATATATTGTAGTATTATAGTTTTTATTTTTATATATTAGACAAATTTTTTACAAGTATAATTAAATTTATGTTTTTACTATAATCTAATACATAAAAACAAACACAGGATCAAATCCTTAGTGGTTTTCCTACAAGCTTATTTTTCATTCTTTTTTTGTATTACAGAGAACAACTTCATTAAAAAAATTTACATTCACTCTACTAACATTAAATTTCGCAATTTATTTTAATCTTCATTGTCTTTGTTTGAATAGAATGGTCAATGTGTATAATTTTTTAGTTTTACATTTTGTTTTATTGTTCAATTATTTACTCTCTATGTGTTGTATTCTTATACTAAAATATATCCTCATAATTTCTGAGGTATGTAATTTCTCATATATATTTGTTCACTACATAATATTTTTTATAATATGGAATCAATCTATATCGATTTTATTAATTTCGATTAAATATTTAATCATATTTTTTCCATGTTAATATTTTTAAATATATTAATTTATTAGTATTTTATTTCATTTTCCCTCTTATATTATTTTTCGCATCATTTAAAATAATTTCAAAAATGTTCATATAATTATCAAAATTTTATATTTTATTTATTCAGAAACTCGATGGAGTTAATATTTAGAGTCAATAAGAAAATTAAGTATTCAAAAAAATTTAATTATTTTTTCATTTTAAAACTACTTATTACTAGAAACTAAATGAATTCAATATTCTTAGTCATTTATGAAGAATACCTAAAGATATTAAATAATATAATTATAATTTTATTTAAAATATTATATTTAGTATTTTTACATCAATTCATACATTGAATTTTAAATTAGGATTTGTGAACAAATTATACTTTTAACATCATATTTATATTTTTTTTATTGCAAAAAATATCTTATTTGTTTATAATTTATATATACACATATTGTTTCCATATATTAATCATTATTCACAATATTTCATATTTAACATAAAAAAAATTTCAAAAAAAATTACATGTGCATTATCATTAAAGTATTGGTTTCGATTAATTTTTATTTTCGTCGCCTTTTTGTGAATATAATGTTCATTTTTAATAATTTTTTAATGTTCATTTTATATTTATTTTTTGAAATATGGACTCTCTATGGGTTTTATTATTAATTAAAAATATTATCTCTAAATTTATATTGTTTGAAATTTCCCATATGTAATTTTTCATTGTATGTTTGTTTTTATAATATCGACTATTAGTGATAAGTTTATCAATATTTTATTTCATTTCTCCCTTACATATCATATTTGAACTTCATTTACCTATATATCAAACATGATCATATTTTTATTCATATAATTATTATTTTTCAAATAAATACGATTATTTATTAAATCGAATCTTCTATTTATTTTCCTTATATATTATTTCATAATTTTCATCGAATTTTAATTCAATTAACTTTTTATTTTGATTTGAAATGACATCATAATTTCATACATAACACAATGATGGAATGTCTGTTTTGAAATAACAGGGTTCCGACTACAACATAGGCTATCATATTCTAATAGTTATCTTTTTTATATTTTCATTTTATGATTAGTATTACAACTAACTTTTCAATATTAATAGATCAGAATATATTATTTGTGAATATATATACATGAAAAAAAAATTCCCTCTTCCTCCATCTATTTCAATATACCACCACTCTACCCACCATTGATGTATATCCTTTTCATGCATTCATTTAAATGATATTGATTTAGTTTCTTTTTAAAAATAAATTTCCATCATATGTTTTATCAAATCTATATTCCGATAAAAAATCATATTATTATTCTATTTCAGATATTTGTATATTTTTGGTTTGGTGGCTATTTCTGTCTATCTTCTATTACTCATGAAAACAATAACAAGTGGCTTCTCCTTATAATCCGTTCACACACATCTCTACCTCTATGAGATTAATTTATTTCTTATTATAACATCAAAATAATCTGCTTCCAAATTCCATTTCATATTAAATGACTCATTCCCATACACATCACATCCTACCATTTGTTTATGAATATTCACCTTGTGTTTCAATTTAATGTGTCAAATGTGACTAAAAATACTAAATTTACTTGCCTATGTATTGTCACAACAACATATATTCACAATTATCACCAACCATCAATATCCTGAATCCTTCAAAACATTTCAATATCTTCAATGATAAATTTATGCATGGTGTGAAAGATAATATGATAATCTAGAAGTTAAAACTAATAATGGGCGATTTCCAGAGAAGTGAGGCTCAATAAATATTCCCCATGAATTTGATCATGATTTTTTATAATATAATGTTTATGATCATTACAAAAGGTGTGTTCATGGGAAACTGTTGGCTCTAAAAAACTCATAGCGACTCACCATCACCTTTACCATTTTTTAACTTCTTCATCACCAAAAAATATTTTATAATAATTCAATCAAATGGATCCTAAAAAACAAATTTATCATGAATATGAATGTAAATATCCTATTTTGATGATAAATAATGATCATAGGATTAATCTCTAGATGTGATTCCCTTAGGGTCAGGTATATTCAATGAAAATGTGACATAATTAGGATGATCAACACAATAAACAACCACATCTATTGGAATTTTATAATTGTTTCCCACCAAATAATAAATGAATGTTTGTGAAATCCTTGACATAATCTATTCCATGGTGACAAATATTAATATCATCAAATAACCATTCCCTAAAATAACACGAACCATGAGTAATGTTAACATTAATAAAAATTATCCAAAAGGTTTATCTGGTGAAATCACTTGGTCATTACATTAATCAATATTATATTTTATGGAAAATTCAGTGACAATGTCATTTATAGTGGATATGATCCCACATAAATCATTCTCCTACATCCTATATGTGTATTATTTGGAATATTTATATATTCTATTATAATAATTAAAATAGATATATCTAATTCATTCATGAAATGTGTTGAATCACCCAATAACGAGAGTCAATCATATATTATTTTTATATGTCATATCCTATACCAATAGATTAAAATTCACATATATTAAATAAAATTATATCTATGTTTTAATTAATATATAGTCTATAATTTTTTTTTAAATTACACATTACATGTTTAGTGACTAAACATATTCCATTTTTAGTTAGGTAAAGTAACTTCAAACAAAATCTATTATGGAAAATTATAAAACATTGAATTATTTTTGAAGAATTAGATGAATCAACCATTTTATCCTCCAGAGAATAAATCAATTTTTTAAGAAAACATGACCTGATTTGGTTAGTAATGCATCACATTGATGATTTGTTAATGAAATTTATATATTATTATGTATTCCTCGCTTATTAGAAACCAAATTATATATTTTTTGTGATGTACTATTGGAATAATTTCATTGGAACTTTACTGAAATTATAGAATACTTATAAATCCTTTATGTAGGTGGTTCCTTTATAATCATTTCCTAGTTCAATTAAGGGGTTATCTGGATATGCAACAAGAATGAATCAAAATTTCACTTTACTATTAAAAGTGTATTTTTCTTACTATATTTGTGATTAGTGTCTTCTAAATATTCTTCTACCTTAAAATTGGTTTTTTATTTGGATTCTACCTAAATATAAGTTTAAAATACATATCTTCTTTTTTATATGAATTTAATTTTATTTCACATATTAATTTTTCCATTTATTATCTGTAACAATTCATTAAAAACATGGAAACACAGTGAATATATTACATGTTGTTATCCCCATGAAATCCATTTAATTTTTAAATAATTATTTCATACATTTATCATTTCACTATACACAAATTAATTTTAATTTCTTATTTTACAATATAGATTATAATGTATATCACAACATATCATTTTCCTATTTAACAGTGAAACATTATCTCATATTATACTATTTTCCACTAATCATATGTACTCTTTAATGTTTAATATTATTCAATCAATAACAATTCACTTATAGATTTATCCACATGATCATTGATGAACCATTTAGAAAATAATATCTATCAAGTGTGTATTGCTAAATGAGTAGATGCCTGATGTTATTTATATTTATCCAACATAAATAAATAAATAACAAAAGATATGTGTTGTTTTTGAAATAAGGGTATGAATGGAAATTGATTTTGTCACATCATGTTAGATATATTAATTTTATTATTCTATTGGGGAAGAATTTGACCAAATTATTCATATCTTTTTTTTAATATTAATGTTCACCGTATAAATTTGTTAAATTATTATATATTTTTTACTTACATAGTAACACTATAAATGTTTTACATAATTACTCATTCTTTCGAGTTAATTGTATACTATAATGTTTACATTGAATTTCTTTAATGTTTTTTATTTTCATGTTTACTCTATTTGTTCAATGAATGTATTAATATAAATCATTTGTCAGAATAAAAATATTAAATAGTTAATTTTCTAAATGATAAAATCAAGAATTGTTTTTATAAAATATCATTGGCATACTCAAAACAATATATTCAACAACTCTAAGGTTACCTAAATTCATATTTATAAATATTTCCACTTTTTTATTCCATAAGAGTAATAAAAATAAATGTACCCTTTTCAATACATCACATTATGTTGATATTTTTCTCCAGAATTGATATTCCAATGCATATATATCAAATACTGCTACTATATAAGAGGATGGTTTTTTATTTTTTCCCGTCATCAATTACATCACCTATTTCAATATAACATGACAATATTAAATTAATTTATATAAATTTGATTTTATAGTAGTTTTTTCCTAGAATTAAATCATTTGAATAGGTCTTCCAATGGAGTCTGATGTGGTGTAATACAATAATCACTTGACAATTTTGGAGAAAAATTAAATTTGATTCAATTATTTCTCGAAATTCATTATATTAAATTTTATTTATTCACTGCATACTATGTGGCTTTATTGACAATGAAAATTATGTATGGTGTTTATGGGAAAGATTAATCGTTATTCTACCTCCATGTATTTATTAATTCATTATTGTTTAATTAGAAGATAATGATTCCTCTCTTTGTATAATTGTTCTCAACTAACCATTTCATTGGGTTCTTCACATTCTTTTTCTAGTTAATGAAGATCACCAATTAGAATCAAGATGTAATGACTGTAAATTCCATGTGGTTTTGATGAAAATGTTAGTAGAACCGGTATAGTAAGGTAATGTCTAGTTTTTAGGAAATTTATGAACTTATATTTGTTTTTATATTCTATATGCACTTATTCTCTATTTATCTTCTAAATTTAATTTATTTTCCAGTATAGATATTCAAAAATGTGAATATTTACACGAATAAATTAAAATGTTTTCATATACATAGACAATAAATATGATAATAATACTCTATGAATTTCGGTATTTACATATTTTCTACTATGTGTTACTTGTATGAACTTGTATAGAAAATAATTTCCTTTATAGTAGAAGGTTTTGGAAAAGTTATAATGGAAAAATTGAAATTCTGTTTAGGGAAATTTGTAATTAAATGATTATATAATAAAAATGAATAGTTTGTGTACTAGTTTGTAAATATAGATCAAACTATTCGTATTCTCGAACTAAAATATTATCTAATGAATAAAATAAAAAATTCCCCTCTCATCCACTATAAATACCACCCTTCAGAACCTCGTCTTCTCACACCTCAAGAGCCTTATATATTGTTTTATTTCACCCCAATTACATTAACAAGACTAACCATCATTCACATTACCTATTGTAATTAGTAAAATTACAAAAAACAAGTGCCTTATGGAGGTTATTATAGAGAGCAAGCAGAATTGGTAAAAATATCATTTTTTTATTTAAAATTTATTCTCAGTTTCTTTAAACCTATTATTATTTCTTCAACTAATATCATCTGAGTGAAATGATACTTAAAGTATCATACATATACATGATTTTATTAATGCAATATCAATCATCAAACCACTCATCATTCATTTTATTAAAAAAACAATACATTTTTAGTGATGTGTCGATTTACTATTATCATATATGATGTGTATATATTTTATTTTACTAATTTAGTTGAAGGTCATAAAACCATTATTATGGTTCAATAAGATATTATTATACATATTATACAGTATATATATTTTTTGGAATAAATATATAATCATGATGATATATATATGAATATATGTTTGTGATGGTGGTAAAAACTACTAAAATTAATATAATCATTTTCATTAATGTTTTATCTATTGAACCATCCTCATATGAGAATAATTGTCACATGATATCATTTAAAATTATGAAAACATATTAATATCATGTCATTCCACGAATAGTGTTTTTCTTACACTCAATAAAAAAATTTCCTAATTATCCAACCATGGAATCCATAGAATAAATCCCATGAAATAATAAAAATAACAAAGTTTTATCAACAAATAGGTAAAATGATGTTATAAAAAGAACTTATATGGGATCATAAATATTACTATGGTTTGGTAATAAATTAATAACAGTCTATAAATTATTATACATTGTTTAGAACATATTTAATGAAATTAATACCTAAGGTACTGGGCTATTCGTTAAAATAGTATTTTAAATTTCAAAATTTAGAAAATTCAAATGGAATATTGTTATGATGAATGATGGGATCAATATCTACGTTAAATTAATTATGAAATTTTAATCTTTATGTTTTCAATAATTTTTTTTTGATGTGTACCAATGATGGTTACACCATAAGGCATCCATTAGAGTTGCATCGTAAGGTGGGAGTGTGGGTTTTATTGCATGGTATCATTCGCATTACAAATAATATGATATTTATGAGAGTTACAATCATAATAAATTTCCCATGATACCTTTATGTTATTAATTATGATTTAAATGTTTTATAGAAATATCTTTCCTTCATAATGTTTGTATATGACACTATATAGGTGTGAATTATGCCATTGTGAAAATGATATCATTTTTTTGTAAGTATTCATGAACTTCATGTTTTGTTCAATCAATTTATTCCATTATTGAGATTTTTTATATAATCACATGTTTTTAAGAAAATCCTTCATATTTATGATGGTTATGATAAAATAATAAGACATTCTATATTTGTAGACAATTTTTGATGAAAACATTTCATGTTTTAGTTTAATCAATTTTGTCTTGGATGAAGTGAGAGTTGTAGTACCCAATATGTATGGTTGTGGGTTGATATATATTAATTATTTTTTAATTATATAAAAATATAAATATATATATATATTTTGAAATGTATGATGAATATTATAAGAAAAATTACTTTAGTATTTAATTTTTAAGACTAGGAAATAGCATTTTTATTTCCAAAATACATGTTTGTCCCATCCACCACATATAAAATTGAACCACATCATTTAAATTATTCCCACAGTCAAATATTTTTGGAAAATTATTGAACAAATACTTTCCTTAAATGCCTAAAAATATCCTAGAGGTAATTTTTTTATAATAAAATCATTATTGAAAGGCTTCAAGTGTATTTTAAAAAGGGTGTTTTAAAAAAACATAACATTATTAACAAATATTTTTCGATTTCTTTATTCTTAAACCTCTATGAAGTCTTCTTAAAACCATAATATATATTAAAACTTGTTTATATCAAATAATGAGATGAAATTATGTTAATTTCATATCATAAATACATATTATATTATATTAAATGGTAAATGAAACCACCATTCATTTGTACCATAGACTACCACATCAATGACAAATATAATTGAGTTTTTCATCATTTACTCCCATGGATTATTTTAGTGATAAATTTAAATTGTATAAATAAATATTTTATTTTATAAAAATTATTATATTTTATTAATTATATCACATTTAAATTCTTAATTTTTTTCCTTATGGAATATGATATAGCCACTCATGTGTATGGTGGACTACTGGCTCGTGAATCAATATGATAAATTTCTTAATAATTAATTAAATGTATGTCCATAAAGATAAATTTAAATAATATATGTGATATAAATGAAATAAAAATTATATTTATAACATATTATTCATTTTTAAAATTAATTATACCATTTTCTTCCCTACTTTGATAAATTATAACACTATTTCTATTAAAGTGATGACTACCAAATCTACAGAGTGATTTTTTTATTTATCACATCACCAAATAGCATGGATGGTATCTATAACATTATTAAAAAATGGTATTTATGTTATTTGTTTACTTTTATAAAGATAAAATTTTTATAACTTATATTCTATAATGATCATTTAATATTGGAAATGTTACTCATGTATATGTATGGAATACCTTATATATGAATGTAACATGGTTCATTACTAAAAATCACCATTCTATATTATTTATACTACAATTGAAATATATAAATTATAATAAATTTTTTATAATTATTCTTCTGAACATTAAATAATGAACACTTGGCTATTTAAAATCTTCCAAAGTAATTTTGACATATAAGTCGAATACTAACATTTAAATGGAACATATATGATTAAATAATTTCATATTAAATTGTAATATGTAAAATAAGTGGAATATTAAAATTTAATTTTTTTTAATAATATAAATAATCAATATATGTTTACTATTTAGGAATATTAATAACATACATGATGAATCTTACTAGAGGTAATATACACTTACACTAAAAACTCCATTTGAAATGTTTTAATGATTAATTATAGAAATATATCTATTTCATTTCAATTTTATCCTAAATGTATCTATAAAATTAATATTTATTATTGAATGGTTTATAAAGTCCATTTCTACCATGTTATACGTTATTTCATATCATTGTACTCCACAGAAACCTAATTTTTTTGGTTTTTGGCATTGGAAATTTCATTAAAAATATTCATTTAATGTTTTCCATCATACATAATTTATCCTATTTCCTACCATTTAAAATGATTTTGGAATTTAGTTAGGTGAATATTTATGTTTTCCTAAAGTGTATTTTATTACTTTATTTATCATATTTTAAATACGAAACATCTTATAGAATGTATAATATTATATAAAAAAGAAAAAAGAAATTTTATATTTTAATATATATAACGACAATGAAAATATCAGCCCCTATAACTATTATTATATATTTGGATTCCATCACAAGATTTCATGTATGTATTCAAATAAAATATATTTTCTATTTTTTCTATATTTTATTAAAAATATATTTATTAAATAAATTTATGTTTTGATAACTCAGATAGTTTTCAAAAATATTTTTAAAGGGTTATTAATGATTTTATATTTAATTGGTTCATGATTAAAATGATTTATTCTTGTTATGGCCCTTATATATTATATAAGATAATTGGTGATCCTGACACATATTATATGATTGGTTCAACCCCCTTATATCTATTTATATGAGGTTTTGAAAACCATTATAGTAAAAATATGGAGATTTTTGCCCCATTGTAGCTCTGAACATTATGGTTTAGTCCTATTAAAGATCTATAATGAATTAGGAAATTTTTATGTTCTCCATATAATTATATTGGATTAAATCCCTATGTTGATTCAAATTTGTATGTATTCATGTAAGGGTTATGTAGGGTTATATTATTATGATGTCTCAAGGGACCTACATGATTATTCTTTTCTTTCTAATGAGTTTTCAAGGTAATAGTTTTTCTAAACTGAAAAAAAATCTATATTTTTAAAAAATAATTATGGTTCCCTTTCATGGTATGAAAATACATTTTTATGAAAAAAATATTAGATTTTCATATTTTTAATTAATTCATTATCATTATTATATTGTCTTTATGTGTTTTTATCAAATTTTTAATGAAAATAATAGGGCATATAATTTTTTTATTGGATATGGAATGATTGATTTGGAGCCTAAAAAATATTTTGAAATTGAATATTTTTTTAAGAATTAATGGAATAATGATTATTTTTATTCAATTTTATGTTACATAATGATATTTGTTTTTCTCCATATTATAATATTCTTTCCATGATGATTTATAATAGGATATGTAATAAATGAAGTCATTTTTAATGTCTTAAATATTTTTCCTGGAATTAAATCACGTCTTATTATAAAAATGTTTATATAATTAAAAAAATGGATACATATTGGATGTTACGAAGTCGAAAATATACAGTTTCATTATATAAATAAGATTAAAGAATTATCCAAAATAAAAAAAAATTATATTATGATATTCAATGATGTCCATTATAGTCTCAAAATAATATAACATATAACGTATTTGGATGGTATGATATTGTGGGTACCAATGAAATGGTTTTGATTAAAATTGTGATTAGGATTTTATATAACCATATGATAGAATCCCCAATAACCTAAATTATTTTTATGATAAAAATAATTATAGATATTTATGATTTATATTAAGGTAATAATATTTGAATGGTTCGTTAATGGTGTATTAATATTTTTTTCCACATAATATTGTTTTTGGGTTTCTATAATATAATGAAACGTATGTTTTTTGTATATAGAAACATACAACAACAAAAAAATTTTATAATAGATATGATCTATAAAATTGGTTCTCAAAAGTAGAAACAAAACAGAAGTAATGATATAGTTAAAACAATTATTCTTATTTTTAGATAACTATCATGAGATGTGGTAAAATAATATGAACCTAAGTGAGCATCCTAATGAACCAAAAAAGAAAAAATATACATACCTTGAAGTCTAAGTGATAATAGTCACAAAGGTAAAAATATTCTTTTAACAATGTATCAGTAATTTTGGAGTAATTATTTATAAAATTGTTATAATATTACATGAAGGTGCATTGTATGTAGTCGAAGGGGTGAAAAGAAATAATCTTCCAAGAAAAAAAGGAGTTTTTTATCTAATTCCATGAACATGATTTCAATTCCTCCCTATTTATCAATTGAATCCTTTAAATGAATAGATTTTGAATAATTTGAAAATATATATTCTTTGGGTAAGGCCTAACAATTGAATCGGAAAAACAATAGATATAAATACCTTGAAATTCATAACATCATTACACCTAAAGATTAAGAATTTTTATATTCCATATGAATGACAAATATTATATAATGGAATATTTTTATAAATTTTTAAAATGTATGGAATGATTAATATATTTATATATAGAAATGACTTATTATGGAATTCACTGGAAAAAAATATTTATTGATTAGGAAGAACATTTTCTGATTAATGTTTCCACATCAAGTGAATCAAAATTTATAATTTAGTTTTATATTTAATGATTTTCATAATATTAAATTAATTAAAAATGTTTTTTTAGTGTGATGTGGGTAATTTTTTATAAATTATTGAAATTTGATATATTTTAAGTTTATATGTCACCATAAGTTTTATTTTGGAATGTGTCATTTCAGGGAGATTGTTTAACTCATTTTGTGGAAATAATTTTCTTTTCTATTATAACATTAGGTTTCATATTATTTTTGGGGATTAATATTAATATTTAAGATGTTAAAAAAATTATGAGAAAATTATAATAATTCAATTAGTATGTTTTTTGAAAAAAGAAAACATATCACATTTAGTAATTTTTTAGGCTTCAATGAATAGAAGAAGAGATCAAATGGGGTAGGGAAACCCACTAGCTTGTGAGATGACTTAGTTACAAAGAAATCATTTTTCCTATCCAATCGATTCCCTAATTATTATTATTATGATTTTGGGATAATATATTTTATATTATAGGAGACCATTGGACTAAATATTGATTTGTTGATTAATTGATTAGTGTTATTTCAAAAACTAATTATTATTCTCAGAGCCATATATTATTAATGTTTTCCCAACATTATTTTATTTTATTTGATGAATTATTGTTGATTAATATTCTACCATGTTTATGTGTTAATAGAATTTATTTATGGGAATGTTTATTGTATCATAGATATTATATGAATAATAATTAAATTTTTTGTATGAGTCATTAAATGTTATTGGTTTTATATTGAGATAAATTTTAATTCAGTCTCAAAAGAGTACATGATAATCCAATATTATTTTTTCCACAAATATTATTAAAGAATACATTAGAGAATATTAAGGATCATAATTTTTCAAATAATAAATGATATACATTGGCAGTTATGGTTGAGGCCTTGGAGATTAATGTTATATTTCTTTATATGATGGTTTATTAATTTTGGGAATTTTCTTACACAATGTTAGAAATTTTTTAAATCTTTAATGATACAAAGAATATATTATTATCCTATAATGGATATATGAATCATTAAATGATTATTTTATTGATTCAATCCAGAAAAAATTATCCAGAAAACTCAACGTTTTCAGAAAACTTGATATTGAAATTTAAATTGATTAAAAGATGAATTCAAACATATCATGTTATTATATAACATTATGTTATAACTATATATATTAATTAAGTAATATGAACTACCAAGAGGTCCATGAAAATTAATTTTCTATCCAATTATATTTATTTCTAATGATCCAATTGTCTTTTTCACACTAGATTTGGGTATATTTTTGGGGTTGTTAAAATTCCCATGATCATTCAATTTTTATGTACCATTTTTTTCAATAAATGTCAATAAATATATGAGAATTAATAAATTATTCCCATCTCATGTCCTCACATCTCACAAAGGATCCACTGTTTGGAAATATCGTATATTTTTTCAGATGTTATTCATACTTCATTTTCACTCTTATTAAGAGGATATTATTTTATTTGTTGTTATTACTTAAAAAATCAAAAAAGGTATTTTAAAATTTCAATACATTTATTATTAATATAATGTTAAAAAATATGAACAAAGTTATTAAATATGGGTTTTAATGACCATATATTTAAATGGAATATCGTTATGATTGTTTGCATATAAAACATTAAGCAGTTAGATTTGTAGACCTATGATTTACATTATACTTATAACATAGACGATACATTAATTATAAGAAGGATTAAATAGTCAATAATATATATATATATATACATATTATAAAAAAAACCTTAATCCCATAAATGATTAGTTTATTATTATACTAATTTTTGTAATGATAACTAATTCACACGAAATACATTTTTTTAAATGTGCTTTCTATTAATATTTTAGCATATATATGAATCTATTTATTATTAATTTTTAAAATTTATTTGATAAAAATGAACTAATTTGTGAAATAATAATACAAAAATTAACTTAGTGTAAAAATTTTCTATTTTTCATAAAAATATTAATTATTTAATCTACAATGAATAGTATTTAAATATTTAAATGCCATTACATTTCAATAAATTAATAAATATGAAGGTGTCATTATGTTTTGAATATTATTAAATTCTACATAATTTTTATTTAATTATAATTAATCTAAACATTTTTTTAACCGTCTTCATATTAAATTTTACTAGAAGCATATTTTTTGGTTTCAAACATCTTTAACTGAAAATTGTTTAATGATAATAATTTCATGGAAATTATTAAATTAAAAATCCCCTTATTATAAATTATTTAAATGAAAATTATATATAATATATTGAAAAAATAATAATTTAAATTTAAAAAAATGATTATTACCTATCACAGTTTTTATATAATATCATTTTATGCATGAAAAAATATGCTTCTTCAAAAACATCAATGTCATGTTTTGTGCTTGTATAATTTTATACTAAAATATTACAATTAACTGAATCTAATTTTTAAAATATAATACATATTTTTAATAAGTGTAATGTATATTATCTTGTAATATTATCTTTTTTTATAATGAAAACAGCAAACCGTAAGAATCATTTATAGTGATTAAGGTTAAATTGGGATTACATGGTTCTTAAACTAAAACGAAAAGGGATAGAATGACCGAATGAATTATCTAAATTATATTATATAGATAAAATTAGACAATATATAATTTTATTATTGAAAATGGAAAATATTTGGAAATTTTGGAATTTATAAAATATGAGTTCAACATTTTATTTTCTAAAATTCATAACATGTCCTCTCCCCCACATACATTCAATCCCCCCTCCACACACACATATCCTCCATACACATTAAAATCATTTTTTCTCATATAATAACCATCCAAACCCATTAATTGATTCAGAAACCTCACCTTAGATGAATTTTTTTTATCCAATATCGATTATGTTAATCCATTAGGTATAATTCTAATGAGGTGGTCGAATGAAGATGAGACTTCCTTCATTGATCATTTTTTTAATCGTTATTCTTACACCTCTACAAAATATTATTAAAACATGATTATTTAATAATCCTTGTATATAACATATTAATAGATTTTATTATTTAAATTTGATAACTGTAATTATCATCCTCTACCATTAAATGGGTAATGAAATCGTCATTCATGCGTAGGTCGGACTACTACATCCAGAACTTATATAATCAGTCTATCATCATCACCTGTCATAGTTTGTTATAATGATATATTTGAAGTATATAAATTGTACTTTTAACATAATAATTCTTATTTAACAAAAATATAACATATAACTTATTAATTTTCATTCTATCCAAGGTACATTTACATCACTCTTATATATGGTGGACTATTGTCTTATGAAGTGATGTAATTCAATTTTCACTAACATGTTAACCATTAGGTAATATAAATAATTATAATGAATATATTTTAAAAAAAATAAATAATTTAAATATTAATTAAATATTTACTATTATAAATTATAATATATCAATTTATTTTATAATGTCATAATTGATTACATCATTCATCTGTACGTTTGGTAAACCTCCTCCACAAAGTTATTTTCTTCATTTTTCATCCCCAAATAAAATTGATAATTTGTGGATAATTATATTTAAACAATTAATATCATATTCATTATTTTATGATAATTATTCGATAAAAAAATAAGTCATACCTTCAATTAAAAATGATCACTGATAACATGATATGTTACTCATGCGTACATACAACATAACATCTCAATGATCGTAATATAGTTCATGTTTTTTCAAAAACATTCATGAATGTTTAAAAAATAATAATTTATATATATAAATTATTTTTATATAATGATTTTTATTCTTAATAAATATAAATAATTAACACTATGTCTATATTCAACTAACCAATTGAATTTTTTAGATATATCTCCAACACCATCAAAACATTTGATGGAAAATTAAATGATTAACTAATTTATATGACATGGTAATTAGTGGAATTAAATGAATAATAAAATTGTAAAAATATATTATGTAATTAAATTATACATCATATCATTATTATTTTCGTGTATAAAGATCATATATGTTTAATGAAACTTTAGGAAGGGGATTCAATACCTACAACCATTATTTTAAATATTATAATGATTTATTTTCTAAATCATTCTCTAGTAAGTAAATGTTCATAAACAAAATTATAATGATTATTGTTTATTTATGAATTTATTATTTATGTAATATTCGACCATATTTTAATTACATTTAAATTTTATATAAAATGAATAATTTTTAGGGTTCATTGTATAAATCATTTCATTAAATATCATTATTAAATGTTTTCCATGCAAATAATTTTGTTCCATGTCTATGTTTTTTAAATGATACTTTTAATATAATTATATATTAGTAAAGTATTTTATAAATAAAATTTTATTCTATTATTTAGTTTTTATTGAATAGTTTTAAATAATCATTTTATTTAAAAAAAATTTATGAAATGTTATATTTTAATGTAAATGGTGATAATGAAATTTCTACCAGTGTACATGTTATTTTTTGGATCCCTATACTTGCTCTAATTTAATTATTAAATGAAAAATCATCATTCACTTTTTTTGGGTTCATTGTTATTTAAAATTGGGTTTTATGGAAAAATTGATATTTGAAATCTGATAGTGTTTTACATTCTAATTTTATGAAATTTTCAATGGTTTTAAATGGAAAAGGTACTTGTTAAACATGACTTATTCATGATATGGACCTCATAAAAAATATTGGGAATGAGAGATCCTGATACAAATTATATGGTAGATTTATCCAGGTTATATCTCAATATATATTGGTTGGAGCTCCATTATATCTCATGATATGATGAATTTTGACAAAATACCTCAAGATATGATGGGTGAGACCAATTTAATCTCACCAATTGATTGGGTAATGATTCTTTTTTATATATAATTAAATTATAATACTTTAATATGGTTAATAAAATTTACATGGGTTTTAGTAAGGATTCAATAGTGGTTATAGGTTGATGACAACCCATGTCACCTACAAGACGATTATATGTCTATTAATGAGTGTATACAGAAATAATATGTTCTCATAAGGTAATATATTTTTTTTATTGAAAAATGATTTCATTTATTTTGTAAAAATATTGTTTTTATGAAAATATTTTTTATACGTTTTCGTGTTTTTAATGAAATTATTATGTGTTTTATTTTTTATTTATATTTTTAGTGAACTATTTTCTAAAAAAACTGTTGATAATGTGATTTCATTAGAAAGGAAATAACTATATTTATCCTAATGATTCTATTAAAATAGATATTTTTTATATTTGTACGAGATCTAATTGGATTATCTATTTAATTTTGTGACCCTTTCTCTAATTTTTGTGATTATACCTTATTTTAAAATGTATTATGAAGGTTTTAAGGTTTCATAATGTAAAGGATGGTGTCATGTTAGAAATGAGGAATATTTTTAATGAAAATCAATTATAAATAAATTTTATAATATTAAATAATTTATAAAAATATAAAATGTATGGAAGTGATTATTTTTAAATCTATGGTTTTTATGTATGATTTATGAACTGGATCTCAATTAATTTTAACATTTATCATATATTGGAATATTTGAAAGTGAATTCCAGACTACATACACTATAATATTTTATTTTTATGGTCATGTTCATAAAATCATATATTATGTGAAGTCACTAACCATAGAATGGAGAATTTAACGCCATTAATTTTATTTCATTAATGAATTTTCAATATTTTAATAGAGTTATAAACTCTAATACTTTAAAAAAATATCTTATTTTCAAAGGGAATTATATAATACATAATTACAGAACTATATTCCATATTTACCATAAACAAACACTCTATAATTTATTTCTCATTATATAATATTAAATTTGAACTTCTTATCTCCAATATAATTTAATATATATAATTATTATAAAATACTTAATATAATTCAATGATATGACTCTCTAATATCATCATAAATACTCATTATACAATGGTATATGAAGTTATAAACTTGATACAAAGTTATTTCATCATATAATCTTTTCTACTATATGTTTTGTCGTAAACAATCATATATATTCAATGAGAATTCATTTTTTTATGACATCATGACTCCGTATTATAAATAAAATTTCAAAATAGTATGGAGAATAGAATATGATTAGGATTTTACAATTTTGAATAACTAATTTTAATGAATTATTCCAATTTCATTTATTAAAATATATAAGTAGATTATATGTTAATAATTATGGCGAATTTAGGTATTTCTTATATATAATTCATTCATAGGACATTTTTCAAAAATTAGATTTTAGGGGAAAATACATATATTTTTTTATACACAATGAATGATGTGATAAAAAATATGAAGGTACCACTTATTAGATCATAAATATTATGAGAATAAGAATAAAGGATATATTTAATGGTTTATATGTTATATATCACATAAAACACATTTAGTTGAGATTAATATTTTTAATTCAATACTGTGTATGTCATTGACCAATTGCAATTCACTGTTATATATTTTCATAGGATGGTTTGGATAATATTCCTCCCAATAAAATAAATTTTTCGGTGTTTTAATTTTATGGATATGCATGAACTATTTAAAAAATCACCAAGAAGTAAAGGAATTCACCTCAATAGAATCTATGTAATCATGGTCATGATTATTATGTTAATAAATCCCAAAAAGAATTATTCGTGTTCTTGTGAATTTTTATTTAATAATTGTATTTTATAATTCTTTTTACCAATGGTATTTTTGTTATACAAACCAAAAAAATGTATAAGGCATGTATAGTAGTATATTACATTAATAGTTTGAGAGACTTTATGGAGTGGTATTAGTGAACAAGAAAAGTGATTTGATTACTCATGTTATTATTATGGTTATTAATTCTATTGTTGGGATATTTATAGAAATATTATTTATATGGATTAAGAAAATAGAAAACACGTATTATGGGTGGAAACTAGTTTCATTTTAAAAGGCTCTTGGCCTTGAATACATAACTGATGGTTGATAAATTGGTCACACCTACCACTGGAAAACATGATTTTCTGATTAATTTGATATTTTTATAAAATTATTTTATTGATTAATACATATAGAATGTGTTAAATGGATATTTGGATTTTATTGTTGTGGTATAGATATTATTGTATTATATTGGATGAATTGTGCTAACTAGTTTTTTTGTAAATATTTATTGTCATTTGGAAGGACTAGTCACTCATTTTGGGTCTTATGATATATTAAAAGTTATTTGTTTAATTATGTATAAACAGTTATTCTTATATATTATTTTCATGCAGTATGAAATTTTATATAAATTGATCTATCAACATCGAAATTATGAATTTGACAAATTAAAATAGAATTATATCAACAATGTTGATTAACATATATTCTGGTTACATTATTCATGGACTTTAATATATGTATTAAAATCATTATTAAACTAATTTTTCCCTATGAATTTCATTTCCATCATTGATTTCAATATTTTGGTTTCTTAACATTATATTTATCATTAAATTACCTCTAATAAATTATCTATATCACTATGTAGATGTTTTTATTCGTTTCTTCTATGTCCATATCATTACATTGAAATAATTTTTTCAAAAAATGAATCATAGTAATGTTTTATTTTGTATAAAATTTTTACATCTCATAACTTCATGTCACAAAGATTTATTATTAACCCTTTTAACAATGTGGGATTAAAATACAGATTAATCCTCTGATAAAAAAATTTTAATTTTGCAGGAACACTTTATTTATAATAAGTAGAATGTAACAAAATAAAAAATTAAAAAAAATTAATTATATTCTATATTGATTGTGATGTGAAACAGTAATATTAGAGACCACCTAATTTTTTTTAATTTAATCTATTAAAGTACTTAATATACACTGCACTCTGAGACTAATTGAACAATAATATAGTATACCATCATAACCTTACCATTAAATTGATAGGTATGACTTAAAAAAAATAAATTATAAAAAATATGTGTTATATAATTGATTAAACTAAATTTATCAGTAATATATTTATTAGATATAACATAACCATTATTTGAAAACAGAAATAATTTTCTTAAATAGGTGTAATTTTCAAAAAAAAATTGTTTCGCCATGCTTTGTGAAAATATTATGAATTTTTATTCATTACATATTTTTTAATATTTATATTTAGAAATTATATTAATATTTTAAATAACCAATTCAAAATAAAATTTGATATAATTATTGATAATAATATGAAGAGAATAATTTTACAATGAATAATGAAATATATAGGTTTTTACAGAAAAAATATGAATTGTTTATTGAATTTAAAATTAATATTTATTTTGAAAATTGTTTTAAATTTAAAATTTGTTCAATAATATTATAATAAATTATATTTAGATCATTTTAAAAAGTTTATTATTGGATTTTTTAATTTTTACATTCTTAACTTATGAAAACATTTCCTTTAGATAAATAATTTTCAAAATGTTTATAGGACTAATATTGAATTAAATTCTGAAATATACCAGATTGAATTTGAAAAAATGTATCCCATATATGAAATCATAACAAAAAATATTATATAACTTGTTCAAATATTTTTTTTAATGAACAATAAAAACAATGAAAAGTTAATTATCCTAGTTATAGTTAATATAGGTGTACACATTGATTGAAAAAAATATTAGGGTAAAATTGACCAATAAAATTGTAAAATTAATATTTTATGTCTATACGTAAGCTTTAAATCATCCAAAGTTCATGAGTGATAAATTTTATATCCTATTGGTCTGTGACAAATGTGGGTGTCAGATTTTCATTTTGAATATTCGAATTGTGTCTTCTCCCCATCTTATAAAAGCCTGACAACTATCATCCCCTTCACAGGACCCAAATTTTTTTTTCTACTAATATGTATCAAAATATCATCCATAAATCCATACCCAAATCCAAGAGGAATTATTTTTATTATGAAACCGTCCTATGATGACTTTATCTATAAAACTAAATATTATATATTAAGAAAATTCAATATTGTTATAATTGACTATTTTCAATGAAATAATAAAACTCATTTATATATTCAAAATATATTCAAAAATAATAACACAAGTATTAAATAATTTATTTATTATATATATCATAATGGAAAAAATCATATACATCCCCACTTTTATCAAATGGAAAAAAACTATTGATCATGTGTATAGTGGATTACCATCTCATGAACCGATGTAACATAGTTTACATCACCTCCTAACAAATATGGATATAATGATGAAATAAAAATATTTATATGATAATTCTGAAATTTATATCATTATGTAATTATAATTTGGTATATACTTACAAACCATTAATCTGTTGGAAAAAAGTAAGTCCAATGGTTAATATGTGTGTACTACTGTCTCACCAGAGTGATGTGAAATTATTTTAATGAGGGAAAATTTAATTAATATGTGTGATATATATGAAAAAAATTTGTTTGGAATTGTGATATATTATTTAACTTTAATTTATTCGTTTATAATAAATAAAAAACAATGTCCATATGTAGATATGTCATACTATCTCCAGCACTGGTGTAAATCAATTTACATTCAATGAATTTAATGGAATATTATTAATAATTATATAATGAATATATGATTTATTTATAATATAGATATTTTTTTTGAAAATATTGTACCATGATCATTGTGAAAGGAATGAAATTTCCAAATAAAAACATATATGATGTGAGATTCAATTATCACATTAAATGTATATTTTAAAAAATAATTTATTATGAATGTGTTATAATATAAAATAAGTAAACCATATATGGTATAAAATATTTTTGTATGGGTTTTTAAATTATTAATAAAAAATATATTTTTTTAATATGGGTTACATACACTATAACAGCCCTGGCCATCTGGCTTGCTACTTATTGGGAAATCTAGTGATCGAGAGGACTGGTTAAATTCCAGTGGTATTCGTTGACAGAAGGGTGGTGTTTTATGGATGTTTTTAAAAAAAAATTATATTATGGACTTACATAATATTTTAGTGAGTGGTTATTTATAACTTCATTTAATTTTGGTAGTAGAGCATTTGTGATGGTGGCTCATTCCGGTGGTAGGTGATTTCTGGCTACGGGTAATTCTTGGAGTAGGTCCTTTACGATGTTGGTTCCTTCTAGAATTATGTTATTATGGGGTTTTTCCATTCTATATGTAGGTCATTTCTTAATAGTTGGTCACACTGGTTGTAGGAGATTTTTGATAGTTAATCACTATTGAATTAGGGAATTATTGTGGTAGTTCATTTCTGGTAGAGGATGATTCTCACAGTAGTACATTTATTATGATATTTAATTATGGAGGTAGTGCATTTGTGATAGTGGGTCATTCTGGTGGTTGGTCATTTCGGATGATGGGTTATTCTTGTAGCAAGTCATTCTGGTGGTATTTCAATTTATATGGAGGGATACTGTTGTAGTGGGAACCTGAAAAATGCTTCCCATTTACCAAAAATTTATATATATTCTATTTTGACATCAATTAGGATGAAAACTGATTTTTTCCGTTAATTATATATTTTTATGTTATTTTTATTATGGGTAATTATACATTCAGTTTATAAAATATCATGACACATTTTAATTTACATTAATGAATGGTGTTTATGAAATCATCCATTACTACAGAATCTATATTGTATCTAATCCCACGAGACTTGGATCATGTATTTTAAAAGAAAATAAATTTATTTTGTTTATATTATTGTATTATCTTGATACATTTGGTACATAATTCATATTCCCTTGTATTAATGTAGCATAATTAATACATTTTGATTTATTTCCCCCATGTGGTTTCATCAAATAGATGCACTGACTATTTTGGTGCATCATATTATTTATAATCTTCTTATTATAGTTAATAGTTCCTTTGTTTCTCATTGTATAATATAGGATGAGATTATAATTTATATCTCTTTTGATGATGGATTCCTCTATATTATTAAAATAAAATGAACTAATTTAAATTAAATAAATCATAAAAGGGTATTGTGAAGTATAATATTACATACTTTTGGTTATTGTTTTGATATTGTGAATTGTATGGGATTAATACTAGCCAAAAGACATGAAATTTATGGGTCCTAGCATGTGGTGTTTTTATTTGGAATTCATAATTCATATTATGTGATTTTTAAAACATATAAACCATAATTTTCTAATCATGTAAACCATGGTAATGAAATATATTCATGATCTATTATGAAATCTTTTATATTACCTATAAATAAACAAGTTTAAGTGGATAAAATCCCATTTTACTAGGTTCAAAAATTTTGTTGTATGTGTGGTGATATTTTTTTGGATACAGTTCTATAGTGTCGTTTAGTTTTGATGAGGTAATGTATAAATGTAGATTTTTTGTGATGGGTGTTGGGGAAGTTTATGTGATACTTTCTAGGTTTGTGATGGTGGAGGGGGTGAGGTTATGCAGTTGGGATTTAATGGTGGTTTGTCACAGTAGTTTACAAAGTAGTAATATAATTAAATTCATTATAATGATATGAAATGATATGTAAATATTGTTTAATACATAAATTATTATTGGATATTAATCTTAAATTTGATGATAATATGATATTTAGAATTTTCTAAATGTAGTTTTAAAATTTAAATGTGATTTATGCCCTTTTGTTTTTCATCTATGTGGTAATACATTTAGATTATGTAGTATAATAGAAGTATCTTATGAGATGTTTTGTATCATAGTTTTGAAACCTTATGATGGGTCTTCTGTGTTGTTTCCCGATGTTGGGGGTGGGGGGTATTATTTCAATTGTTTTTGTATGAGGAAAAATAGATAGATACCTTACCTTCACTTCTACCTCTACCAACAGATGAGAAAGACATACATAGTCTATGATGGAAAGATGTTAAAATTTCCACTATCAAGTTCTGATGTGATGAGATATTTTGGTCTATGTGTTTTTGGGAAATATATGGTGTGATGTGTTATGGTGGGGTCCATGTTTTCATGGATGATGGTATGAGGGAGAAGTCCTTCACATCAAGAATACTCTAATTCCTTAGTTATGAGATGTGATGTGAGGTCCTATGTTTGTGTAGGTGGGTGGTGATGTGATTTTCTGTGATGTAATTCAAAAGGGTGTGGGATCCCCAAAAGATTAAGAATTGGGGTTTCATAGTGTAAATTTAGTTGAATTTGGTATAGGTTACCCTATAAATTTTATGATTCATATTATATTATTCATAAAGGATCTACTATTTTGTGAGTAAACCTTGGTGAGGATGGGATGGGTTAGTATACCAATATGGGTGTTATTGTTTTTTTGTTTTCTCATGGTTACATTACTAAAATATTTTCATATTTTTTGAGAGACTTTTGTTTTCATATATATTATACATGTATTCTAACCATCCAGATATAAATTTTTTTTAGGATTCTAGGGTAACGTTTTTGGACCAGGCTCTATATTACTATCTCAATCCATTGGATAGTTTACATGTATATTTTTTAGATATTTTTTTTAATATTTAATTTATAGGCTTTTATATGTTCTCATATTATTTATACATGAATTATGGGACAATAAGGCTATATTTTCTATTATAAAATTGGTTTTATTGTCGATGAATAATCTTTTCTTCTGTTTCTACATTATTATAGTGGTTAATCCCTCAAAAACATTCTATTTTTATTTCCATGGTGCTATTCGCCCTTCTGAGCCTACTGGAGGTGGAACTCTTGGGTAATTAACTCTCTCTCTCTTCATTTCAGAATCTTAAGAGGGAGTGGGTCAATATAAACTTGTTGTAAAGGTAATGGTTTAGATCTAGTATGGATTATTTCATTCAGAAAAATGATGATTAAAATGGTGGTTTAGGAAATTGTGGCAGTAAACCTTTGATCATCACTTATGCTGGGGAGATAGTATAGGATATGGAATTTTAGGTCCCTATGATATATAGTGCACATGATCTGATATTATATCACAAAAAATTTATGTCCATCATTTTGAAGGGTATATACATAGGATAGGTACACGATTCATGATGACTTGTATTATTGTTTGAATTCTTTATTTCTAAAGATGTTAAAATTATTAATGTGAAATAAAATGAATCATAAAAAAATTTCATGCTTTCCATCATATGAAATAATTATTTCAATTATATATTTGGATCTTGGTAATATTCTTCATGTGTATATGGTCATAGATGTGAAAAGTATTCAATATTTGATAGTGGGACGGTCGATCTAGTCAAGGATTACGATTAGTGGTAACTAAAATTGTCACCTTATCAGTCGAATAATTAAGTAAAGTATGAGGGTGGGGTTTCAAAGGTGGATGAATATGGTGGGATAGTGGAGTGGGATATCAAATCTCATTTTATCCAGAACCGAATTGATTATTGGGTCACTTTGGTAGTTAGTTAGTTTTGAGGATCTATGTGTTAGTGGTGGAAGATGAACAATGGTGAGCCGGAGGAAAACATTTCATGGGCCATATTAATGGAGTTATGATAAAAGTTACATTCATTTTCAATGAAGGAATTTATGATTCCCATGATACTTCCATTCAGTAAGGCAGTATGTCTATGCAGTTCATTGGGGTCATGTTGATTTACCTCTATGATATTTACAAGATCGATTCCCAAATTATGAGTCCTATGTGAGGCATATTGAGGGTAAATAATTCCTTAGAACTAGTATGCAGTTACACCTTTTTCATTTCCAATGTACCAGGAGTTCATAAGAAGGAATATTTTATTGGGAGGATTAACTAAAATGTTTTATTAACTTGAGAGGTGAAAAGAACAGTCAGACCGGGTAGAGATATTAGTAATAGCTCTCTATTGACATTGCCTTTTCTGATTCAACTAATAGGTATTTGACCTAAGTATCTTACCATATTGTCATTAGTGACTAGTGTTATCCATACTATACCTAGGGACATCAAAATAATTATCTTTATCAATTGTGTTCATGGTTTTCATTGTGATTAGTTCCATGTAGCTACGGGAGCCTAGTTTGGAAGAGTAGGGAAAGTTCAGTTCCATCCTCATTAGAAGTTACTAGTGAGTCTGTTTCAGTAGCTAAGACATCATGATTATACTCCACATAATGTTGGTGTACAATGTGATGGTCTACCTTATAATGTATCAAGCTTTTTGATACCTTGAAACAAGTTTGGTCATCATGGTCGTCGTCAACTTCAGGATTTAGTATCTAAATGTAGATTATTGTAGACATTTGATTAGAATGTCATAGATCATTCAATGCATTCTCAGTGTATGGTATACATTTATATTTTTCTTATTTGATTCCATATCATTTAACTCTTTTGTTTCACTCGCTCTATTTTATTCTCTTGGAGTAGATTTAGAGATCTATCTCATTACCCTAGTGTTAATGACAACATTAAATGACATGAAAAGAATGTTTGTTGTCTGTCAGGGATGTGAACTAATCAAGGGGATGAATAAATTTTTTTGGCGGTCTTATCACACATAATATGAATCCTTACAATTTTATATTTTTCTATCTAATAGTTATATTACGTTCATACTAAATAAAATTGATCTATAAGATATTTTTTTTGTAAAATATAAATGGAAAACATGTTGTTTTCGTTGGTGAGAGCTGTTTCAATGTGGAATTTCAAAATTTAGAGTCCTTCCTTGGTGGATGAGTTTTCGTTGAAATCAGTTCACATAGGTATAGTGGAGGATCCCATATTTTCAATGTACTTCTCGGATGTTTTCATCGAGTAGTTTGTAACACTACCTCCTCGATGTGACATTGAGCTTATGATATACCTACATCCATCTAATTCTCTACTTTTGATGTCTCCCCATAGAATGGTGAATTGTGACTTTTTAGAGTGCAGGATAGAAATCGATTATTTGATGCATAGGGGATTTATCAAATATAGGGTACCATTATGGGTAATTCCAAATTTATTTCTTAAGAAGGTAGATAATAGTCAGAGATTTTTCATATGAACCTGAATATTGAACGAGAAGATGGTCTTGAATCACAATCCTTTGATAATGATTGATGATATTTTCATATATTTGAGGCGATATATTTAGTTTTACTAGATAATTATGTGGTATGGATATTAGTAGATATGGGTGAATGTTGTAGATATCAAAAATAATATATTGTGATTTTTTTATTATCATGTTATGTTCCAAATCATTAATTTCTATGCTATGAACACAACATACACGGTAATGGGTATTTTGAAATCTGTGAAACATGAGTTCCTAAATTGGGTTTTCAAAATATTCATCATTGAAATACATATCTCTTCACAGACATAGGAGGATAATGTTCAACATCTTAATGTTGTTTCTTAGGTTATTCGTCATCATCAGGTCTGTTGATTGATATCCATGTGAAATAATTGGACATGATATGTTCATTTAATCCTACATGTAGTATCATAAAAGTGTGTGCATGTGAACTTATCTTAGGTCATGATTAGTGTTTCATTGGATGCACACAATATCATGGAAGTGGTATGAAGAATTCTGTGTTTCACAAGAAATTATTAGACATTTTTACCCAATTTTATCAGAAGTCAATTCCCCATTGACTACATTGACCAAAAGGACCAATGTATTTTGTATGATGATTTGTTTGAGGTATCATTTGGTAATATAAATGTAAATGGATAGTGCTTCAGTGCATCAAATTCATTATAATGGTGTGATGCTTGAGATTTTATGTGACATGTCTAATTAAGGATCGAGATGCATCCTGATGTAGCATAATTTGGTGATCTCTTATGGTTTTATGCAGTTTAACCCTTAGTAGAGTCAATAAAACAACCATGATCTAGTGCTAGTATTATTTTTATTTTCACTGAAGATGTGGTGACATTGCATCATTAAAGAGAACCTAGTGGTATTAAATGGTCAAAGAAGATTGAGATATGTATTTTAAAACATTTTTCTGAATATGTGAGAGTAGACATGGATGGAATTCATTTTGGAATAATTTTTTTAATTTCTTACACCTCATTAAATTAAATTTTTTACATAATAATTTTAGAACAATGTCAAAAAAGGTTTTTATTCTTGAGTCAATGGATTTACGGATTATGATAGAGTATTTGTAAGCCCAAATCTTAGATGCATGGGTGGAGGATGGTAAAGTATGTTTCTTTAGATTATGGTTTTGTATTTAGTGATACAACATGTGGATGAGTCTACATTGGGATACATTGTTGTATTGGTATTTCAAACCCATTTTTTCCATGGTGCAGCTGTAAAGGGATGTTCGTAAGGTGTTCAATGCTAGATGGTGTTTTGGGGGAGGCTTTATTATCACATGGTAATGCCTGAGGGATTCCATATTGAATTTGATAAATCTCTTTTGGAAGTACAACCATGTAATTCCCATTAGTACCATATCTTGAGGACTTCATTTCTGTTTCCTGAAATCAAAGAAGGTGTGCAAGAAACTATTGTTAGGTGTCTACTTATTTAAAAAGTATAATATGACTATCGTGGTTCGAGAGGATTATTAAAGCCCTTGGATACTTCCATGTGGATATCGGATGAAATGTCGATGGATTTTTTCATAGGTATAACCAGATCATAATGATTTTTTGATGATATCTAAGTAGTTTTTGTTCGATTGATGAAATCAGCTCACTACATGGTGATCATGGAATCTGGAAAAAGTGATGTTGTGGAAAAAAAATATGGATGATTTGGTGTTACTACATAGATTCCTATGGTCCACTATCTCATAATAGGATTCATATTTTACAATGTGAGTACGGAGTGTATTGCATCATTCTTTTGAAACATCATTTTCCCTCAACACTACTTTCCACCTTTAGATGGTTGGGATGACAAAGTAGACTACCCATCATTGAAGGTTGTGATGTGGTCAAGAGTCTTATTCATCAGTGGATGATAGGAGTGACACCTTCTATTAGATAAATTTAAATAAAACAACAGTGATCACTCATTCATAGGAATGTCCCCATTTGATGATTTTTTCTGTGTCTATTCCATTCTCTATTATGATTATAAAAAAATTTGGAAGTCAACTGTTAATGGCCTCAAATTAGTGCAAATCACAATACAGAAGGATATGTTGTTTCAAGAGAGGATAAAAGAAAAAATGGAAGAAAAAATTATTATATTAATCAAAAGATGAGGTCTGTGGATTATGAGTTTGGGAACCACATATTTTTGAATGATACAACTCGATGTGAGTAGTGGATGTTTATCCATTAGAGTTAGTACCCACCCTAGTGTATTATACTCTACAAGGTGTTAGGCCATGATGATAAGGTGAATTAATGGTTCTAAATAATCCATGACTAGATTAGATCCATGAAGTCTAACACATCTCTGAGACTCACCAATATATTCATGATGAATCTCATGTCATTGACTAGGGAATGCTTAATAGTGGGGATGATGAAAAATTCATAGAGTAGTTAGTGAAGATCAAATATCATCGAGAGAATGTCCTAAGAGGAAGAACCATTCACATGTTTTGTCTTATTTTGAGGAATGGTATATTTTAGTTGATTACATGGGAGAGTGTGATGTAGATGCATTACTACATCTAAGAGTGGTTTTTAGTTGTCTTCCTAAATCTATTTTTCTATATGATGTCATGTTAGGACATTGTGTTATGTGTGATATGTTTTTCTTAAATTTATTTATTTTGTTCTATGTGAAGAGTGTTAATTTTATTAAATTTATAACATGGATGACCTATATCATAATTTAGATGAACTACACAACGAAGGGATTAAACATGTTCTGGCGGGTTAGTATCACCCAAATCTGATAGTATGATGACATGAATGATGGAATTTCCTGATTCATTTGTTTGGTGAAATATTATTTTCATTTAGCTATTTTTAATGTTTGTTATAGCATGTTGGGTTCTTGGAAATATTCTTGATGTATTGATATCGTTTAGAGGTATCTTAATGGATGGTTGTTTATACCCCTTCATCCATTCCTTATGATTTGGTTTTGACATCTAGAGGCCAAGAATAGTTTGAGAGGTAACTGATGTAAGGGCTTAGAACTTCCTTCCAATTACATCATGGGAAATATATTTTATGTGAAGTTCAGGGAATGTACAAAAGAGGTTGGATATGATAGGGGGAGTTATTGAGGATCATTGGATGAAAGAGGATATTTTTAGGGGCGGATGGAAAATTATTGAAGTAGGTCATTTCTAGCACTGTGTTATTTTAGATGTAAGATATTTATAATGATATATCATTCTGGTGGTTTTCCATTTTAGAGAAAAGATCAGTATGGTGGTAGGTCATTTTTTATGATGTGTCATTCTGGAAGGTTGGTAATTTATGTTGGTGGCTCATTCTGGATGTAGGTCATTTCAATCATTGGGTCGTTCAAGCGACATGAACTATTTTAAAGTGAGTCATTATAGAAGTAGGTTATTTCTATTGGTGGGTCATTCTAGAACAATTCTATTTCAGATAGATGGTCATTCTAATAGTATTTCATACTCATAATAGGTGATTTTCTATAGTGGGTCATAATTGCAGGTTTTGTAGTGAAATATGTTACCAATTTTTTAAAAAATAACATATTTTTTTGATTACTTTTATGATTAAAAGTGGGTTTAATTCCTTAATTAAGGGGTTTAAATCAATTTTATTGGTGAAAAATTAGAATTTCTATTTTTAAAAAGTTCATAGACCCTTTAAATTGCTAAAACATGTGGTTTTTATTTTATCATTAAATACCCGGATTTCCCATAGATGTTTTTTTAAATATATGGGAATTTTATGAGTCCTCGGTTTCTGACGGCGCTTGATTCGAAGGCCTGGTGTGCCCAGAAACAATTTCTAATGTTTTTTTCGATACATTTAGTAAACGTACGTATGAGATTTTATAACTTTTGAACTGGTGATCGGAATTGAAATCTGAGGGCACCGTGGAACTTTCAGTGTTAGTTATTACATAGTGTGACATTCACCGCAGTTGTGTTCTGAGAAGAAAGGAAGTTAAATTTTGATTTTTTTAATTACATTGACTAAAAATAATGTGTTAACTTTATTTTTTTATTTTTGTGGTTGAAACCTCCAAGGGGAGGTTGGAGGTGGGGGCCACCACACCATAACCACCCATGGGAGGTTATGGTGGTGGGGCCAACCATGTCATAACCACCCTTGAGAGGATGTTATTAGGTGCGGCCCACCCAAGAACATTAACTCCTCTAACCCCCCTTTAACCCCTTGGAACACCCAATTAAGTGGGGGAGCCTCTTCCCCTTCCACAATTAATTTTTGAGTCTCCACCCTCATTAATTAAATGGGTTGTCTCTCTTAATTAATATCAAAATTTTGAATTAATTATGCCAGAACTATAATAATATGTGATATTTTATTATTTGGGGGGTTGGAATAAATTTTTTTGGGAGAATTAAAGAGAGTATGAGCTTTTGGAGAACACTCGAGCAAAGAACACGAAGACATGAAGAACGCCATCTTCGAATTCTTCACCTCAAAACAGATTCTGATGCTCATGATTGAGAATTGGGAGTGCGTGATGAACGTAGAGAATGAAGAATTAACGCCCGCCGTTTCCTGTGACTTCATCTATGAATGAAAAAACAGGTAGAGGATTTGAATTAATTCTAGTTTATGTTCTATCTTATTCAAATGTGGTTGTGTCTTACCAATTGATAACATCATAAGACAGAGGGTACGGGCCGCACGAACATAGCCTGACACCCCCCGTAATTTTTCTTGTTTGTTGATGATGAATGTGGTACACACGACGGCTGGCAATGAGCCGGCCGTGATGAAATTCAGTGGTGCAAGGCCATCGTGTAACCACAAAGGAACGACAACATTGTGCCACGCTAAGAGCCGAGCCGTGACCAGGCGAGCAGCAACTGTGCCGGAGGGGCACGGGGCTGTCGCACCGCACAGTGAGGAAGGGTCACGATGGTCAGACGATGAGTGTGGCACCATCACACTGTGCGGAGAAGTAGTAGGTCATGGCCAGGCCAGGCCACAATGGAGGTGTCGCGGTGCCGTTGCACCGCGCGGAGGCTAGTAGAACCTAGACGCTGTCACACCGCGGTAGAGAAACTAGGGGTGGCCCGCTAAGCCGGTTTCCGGTGCACACTACAGGTAGGACCCAAAGTGTGCCGCAGAGAAACAGAACCGGCACCCAGTGCCTGTTCGGATCGTAAATAGGGGGCGCGACACCCCTCTCCCACACGTTGCCAGCCCGACCTCCCAGGTCGGCCAGCCGGGCTGCCTCGGGCTAGGCGGCCATGGGCCGGGCCGCCACGTGATGTGCGGCCTTGTTCAGGGATGCCTTTGGTGGGGCCGCCTCCGGTCGGGCCTCCCTTAGGCCGGGCCTACCATTCAGACCGGACCCAGGCCCGCTATGGCCAGATTACACCTTTTTTCCTATATCATGGGTTACGGGTGTCTGATCGATGAACTGTCTACGGCGATGAAAATCATAGAGCAAGACAGTTCTTTTTGCATACCCCAGTTGAGGTTTGGATACAGATGGGGTATGATCGGGTTGTATTGAACCTAAAAATTCAACCAGGCCCCTGGAACAGAAATGTCAATAACTCACAAAACAGGTGTCCGATCGACACAACGCTTGTTGCATTGTGACCTCTATGACAAGGAGGACATTTGAGAAACTTCTACATGGGAATTCGTGACATTTGAAATATTGAAACATTGCTTGGGGAGAGGACCCTCCATGAATTCAAGCATACTAGAAAGGAATGTTGTGGCTGGCTGTGCACTGATGACTATTCCTGGATCATGTGTTGGTCCGACAGTTCTAATTTTTGTTCCCAGATCATGTGTTGGTCTGACATAATAGCTGGACCTAGATCATGTGTTGGTCTAATAGCTATAATGACTATTCCTAGATCATTTTTTGGTCCAACAGTTCTAATTTCTATTCCTGGATAATGTGTTGGTCCAACAGAATAGCTGGACCAGGATAATGTGTTGGTCTGACAGCACTAACAACTGTTACTAGATCATGTGTTGGTTTGAAATTCTTGACTTCTGTTCCTAGATCATTTTTTGGTCCGACAGAATAGATGGTCCTGTATCATGTGTTGTTCTGACAGCTTAGATGATTCAGTGGCCACATATGATCATCTATACCTCTCTAGAAATTTGTATACCTGTGTGAGCTGATTCAGTAACTCTTGTGTTTCCTCATGATTTAGATGGCTCATTTGATAAACATATGTATATGTTTGGGCATATACCTATGTGGGGTTTTTGGTTGATCTCATTATTTGTGGTTTATTCATTTTTGGATGTTGTGAGACCTAGAGGGTATCGGGGTCCCTATTGAGTATCGTTATACTCACCCATGCATGGTATATTCCATAAACTCTTTGTGTTGGAGGCAGACGATGGTCATCGATGATGGAGGCTAGGAGCACCAGGACTGGACGGTACCTGGAGGTGGACCTTACAAGGAGTCGGTGCATAGAGGATTCTGACGGATGTGGAATGCTGAGGTGGCCATATGTACCTACCCTTATAGTAGGAACCTCGGATGATGAACCAGGAGATGCACTTTTCCATTCATCCATTTGTCCCTTTTTCAGTAGTACTTTCTTTCTGTTGTACCTGTACATTACTGTTGTGATTGTATTTACGGCCCCCTTATACTTTCCAGCACATCTTTTGTATACAGTTTTTACTTTGTATTTTCTTCCTGTTTTGTACTCTATTGTGTGAGTATACTTTTTATAATAGAAATGCCTTCCTAGAATATGAATTTATGCCCTTGGTGCCAACCTCCAGCCCATGGCATATGGGATGTCTCCTTGGGGTAGTCATGATATAGGTCCTGAGGACGGGTTGTGACAAATTGGTATCAGATGAGTTGGTTCTACCACAGAACATCGGAATCTGATCTGTCTTACTTTGAAGTAGTATTGTTAGGAGTGTTGAGTGTTGTTCTCAGTCTAAGGAGTCCAGTGTTTGTGCAGTGGTCGACGTATCCATACACCAGGACCCTGACCAATGATTTCCGACTCAGTGCCTAAAAACACTGATTTCGTGTGTGTTTCAAGAGTTTCCCTTGTGATATCTTTCTGTCAGATCAACAGGTATAACCTAATGACTGTGGAGCACCTCTTTCTATTCATGATACCCCCATGTAGATATCCAGCCAGGGTTCTGAGAGTTGTACGAGATGGAAGCCCACCTAGGGATAAGGCCTCGGTGCAAGGCCATATCATAGCGAAGGCACCTATGGTACCACTACATGTTGGGCCTCCGATTCCAACATCCCTAGAAGTAGAGAGTGCATGCTGCCTGAGCACGTTGCACGAGTTCCAGTGCCAGTGGCCACCCATGTTCAGCAGAGTGACAGACCCGCAGGCAGCTAAGGAATGGCTGGAGACTTTAGAGAGAGATTCTTCAGGCTAGTAGAGACACCAGTCGACCTTATGGTGATCATTGTTATGTGTCTTTTTTCTGGCAGCAATAGGAAGATAGTGGACCATGATGCTCTAGGTGTAGGATGAGGTGGCACTACTCTGGTCAGACACTTAGAGCCTATTATAGGCATAATTTGTTCCAGAAACCCTTCATGTGGTGCGGATACAGGAGCTATGTCATCTACAGTAGGGTATCATGACAGTGGCATAGTACTCAGTGAGGTTCACCGACCTCTCGAAATACTCCACGGATATGGTATGAGACCCAATTTTCTGGTCCCGGACCTTCGAGTAGGGGCTCAGGAGAGATATCAGAGCATTGATGATCTCCCTCCGTATCCTGAAACAGGCATGGGTGTTGGCGCATGCTCTCTTTTTGGAGAGTTTCCATACTGATAGGACACCATTAGCGAGACCCACCACCAGAAATCATGTAGTAGAGTCTTATGCATCTAGCAGTAGGCAGTTTTAGTAGAGGTCTAATAGGACCAAACCATCCAGTGGAAAACCTCAGGATAATGGTTCAGTTGTGCGGGGCACAAGAGACAGAGCCAGTCATTGCAGGAGTGAGCAATTCTACTCTTGCGGCGGGCAGGGTCACATGGCTCGTGACTGTCTGACCCGCTGCTTCGATGATCCACAGATTTTTGTGGGAACTCCTATGATGAGGAAAAGGTTCGATTGAGGTGGTCCATAGGGAGAAGGCAGACATTTCAGATGAGTTAGTCGTGTAGCTGGTGGTGGATGTTGATTCCAGGTGTTGCACCACCACCACCAGAAGGTCCAACCAGACCCCAGGGATCAGGTGGACATGGGAGAGAACAGCTTCAGGCAGTTGAGGCCTATGATCACGGTGCTCCAAAGATGATTCTAGGTACAATATGTGTCTATTCAACCTCATCTGTAGTTCTTATAGACACAGGATCTAGTCACTCTTTCGTAGCCACTTCCCTTGTTCATAGCTCAGATATTCTGTCGGAGCTGTTGGCTCGATCCTTAAGGCCAGAGACTCCTACGGGAGCAGAATCGACAATTACGCACTTGTGCCGGTAGTGTGATCTTACTCATGGAGGCTAGATATTCATCTGGGATTTCCTCATAGCGAAGTCTATGCCTTACAACGTCATCTTGGGTATAGAATGGTTATCTACAGTCAATGCTCATATCAACTGTATTAGGCAAAAAGTGCGGTGTGTTCGCATAGATAAGACTAGGTTCACCTTCACCGGTGAGAAGGGGACCTTTGTAGCACATGAAATACTTACACAGTGGAGGGTTCATCTGATAACTCATATGATGGATTTATTTACACTCAGAGCAGTTGATGTGGAGGGTCCGACTTATCCTGTAGTGGTGGACTAGTACGACAATGTTATCCCTTATGATGTTCTAGGACAACCTCCTTACAAAGTGGTCATTTTCTACATTGACCTGTACCACGGGAAAAAACCGATATCTACTCAAGTATATCAGATAGAACCCACGTTGCTTCTCATGCTGTAGGTACAGCTCGATGACTTGCAGGGAAAGGGATTCATTCGGCCAAATGTTTCTCCATGGGTATCCCCTATTCTATTCACTAAGAAGGTGGATGGGAGCTTGAGGCTATGTGTGGACTAAAGTCGCCTTAACCAGTTGACCATGAAGAACAAGTACCCACTCTCGAGGATTGATGACCTCTTTGGTCAGCTCAAGGGAGCAAGATGTTTCTCGAAGATAAACCTCGGATCATGCTATCACTAGTTCAGAGTTTGAGATGAGGACTTTTAGAAGACGACCTTCAGGTGTCCGTACTCCTACTATGATTTCATGGTTATGCCCTTCAGCATAACCAACACTCCAAAATTGTTCATTTGTCTCATGAACAAGATCTTCCAGCTTTACCTCGATCTCTTTGTCATAGTCTTCATCGATGAAATTTTGATTAAATTGACTACTGAGGAGAAGAACGCCTACCATTTGCAGGTAGTGCTGGACACACTCCGAGAGAAGTAGCTTTAAGGTAAGCTCTCGAAGTGCCAGTTTAGGATTTGATAGGATCACTTCTTATGAAAAGTCATCTCAGAGGATGGATTTGTAGTAGATCCATTGAATATTAAGGCAGTACATTCTTGGGATCCACCTAGGAGTGTGATTGAGGTACGAAGTTTCATGGGCTTGGCTGGATACTATCAGAGATTCATCCCGAACATCTCCAGAGTTGCAGAATCATTGTCAGCCTTGACGAAGAAGGGGAAACCCATCGTGTGGTCTGAGATATGTCAGCAGAGCATTCAAGAGATGAGGCAGAGTCTAACTAGTGCCCCCATCTTGAGGCTCCTAGAGGAAGGCGTAGGGTACGTAGTTTAATGCGACACATCAGGGACCGGAAACGGGTGTGTCCTCATGCGAGAGTAAGAAGTGATCACGTATGGTTCTCAGCAGCTGTTACAACATGAGCAGAACTACTCTTCCCATGACCTAGATTTGGCGGCAGTGGTACTCACCTAGAAGATGTGGTGACACTATTTGATGGGTGAATTTTTTACCGTGTACTCTAATCACAAGAGTCTCAGGTATATCTTCCCTCGTAAGGAACTGAACCTAATTCAATGATTTTGACTTGAGTTCCTCCAATACTATGACTTTGGGATGGTCTATACTCGTGGGAAGGGGAAATATTTAGTATAAGCGCTTAGAATGAGGAATGGTATACAACTACTAGGAGAGGTGACATTGCAGCTGGGTGCCTTACAAATATCCTTTGTGGATAGGGATGGAGCATACTTTCTACAGTCTCTTACATTCATTCCGACACTTCATCAATGAATCAAGATGGCACAACATGGGGACACTGACTCTGAGACACAACGTGCCCAGATATCCACAAGGATGGCACTTGATGGATTTTCAAAAGGAGGGGAACAAGTCATTATCTATAGAGGACGTACTGTGGTGCTAGTGTAACTTCAAGAGGAGGTGTTGAGGGAGTTTCACATGTCCCCTCTAGCGGAAATCTAAGAGTGGAAAAGGTGTGTCAGGACCTCAGACGACATCACTAGGGGCAATGTATGAAGAAGGAAGTAGTAGAGTTTTTCTCACAATGCCTCACATGTCAGCAAGTGAAGGTAGAGAACCAGGTACCAGCAGGCATGGTACATCCCTAAGAGGTCCCAGAGTGGAAGTGGGATGGGATATCAATGTAATTCATGATGTGTATTCCATGTACATAAAGGGGTCATGGTTAGATATGGATGATCATTGACAGACTCACCAAGTCTCCACACGTGCTACCGATCAGAGAGTTAGGCTCAGTAGAGAGCTTGGTACACCTCTACGTACAAGAGATTGGGCATTTACATGGATTTAGTTCATATATTGTCTCCGAACATGACTAAAACTTCACTTCCCAGCTATAGAAGGGGTTACATGAATCTTTCGGGATACAACTTCATGTGAGCACTGCCATCCATCCTAAGATGGATGGACAGACTGAGCAGACAATTTAGACCCTCGAGGACATGCTTCATGATTGTGTCCTCGACTTTGGTCATAGCTGGGAGGACCACTTATTGTTCATAGTGTTTACCTACAACAACAGATATCACTCTACCATCGGTATGGCACCTTTTGTGGCCTTGTATGGTTGACCTTGCAGATCGCCACTGTGCTGGACACACCAAGGGGAGTCAGCACTAGTGGGAACAGAGATGGTTCTGGCTACCACCGAGAAGGTGCAGATAATCTAGTAGTGGATGAAGACTGTACAGAGCATGAAGAAGTCATATGTTGACAGAAGATGGAGGCCTCTGTAGTTCGAGGATGGTGACCAAATTTTCCTACAGGTCTCACCTCGAAGATGTCTACGGAGATTTATCCAAGGCAGTAAGATATAACTTCGATTCATCGGATCATTCCACATCTTCAGTAGAGTAGGAGAGGTGTCTTACTGCAAGGCTCTTCAACCTCATCTTCACTCGGTGGATGACGTCTTCCACGTATCTCAACTGATGAGATACATGCACGACCCATATTACATCATCGACCATGGAGAGATGGACATCGATGAAGGGGAGACTTTCATGGAGGTCCCAGTAGAGATCGAGAATCGACATGAGCGAGTCCTCTGTGGACGGTTGATAGCTATGGTGTGCGTTCGCTGGAAGCACGGGAACCTCTAGGAGAGCACATTGGAGAGGGAGGTTTAGATGCGTGCTTAGTACCCCCATATTTTCCCATAGTTCGAATTGTATCTTATGGGGATGTAATTTCCTAAGGTGGGGGGAATGTAATGACCCTTATTTCCATAGAATTTTGTTTATAATACATGTGAATTTTATGAGTCCGTAGTTTCTAACAGTGCTTGATTATGAAGAACGGTGTGCCCAGAATCAATTTATAAATTTTTTTGGGGTATGTTCAGTAAACGTACGTATGAGATATTATAACTTTTGATCCAGTGCTCAGAATAGAAATCTGAGGGCATTGTTGAACTCACAACGTTAGTGATTTATTAGTGAAACATTCACCGTAGTTGCGTTTTAATGAGAATGGAAGTTAAATTTTGTGGTTTTTAATTAAATTGAATAAAAATAAATTATTAACATTATTTTATTTTTGTGGTTGAAAACTCCAAAGGGAGGTTTGAGGTGGGGGCCACCACACCTGAACAACCCATGGGAGGTTATGGTGGTGGGCCCACATGATCATATCCTTCCTTGGGAGGATGTTATTAGGTGGGGTCCACATGATATCTTTAACTTATCTTACCCCCTTTAACCCTGGGAACCCCCAATTAAGTGGGGGAGCATCTTCACCTTCCACCATTAATTTTTGAGCCTCCAAACACATTAATTAAATGGTTTGACTCTTTTAATTAATCTCAACAAATTTAATTCATAATGACAACACTATAATAAGATGTGATATTTTATTATCGTGGGGTTGGCATAAACTATTGTTGGGATAATTAGAAAGAGGATGAGAATTTGGAGAACTCCCTAGTGAAGAGTGCGAAGAACGTGAAGAACATGAAAAACGCAATCTTAAAATTTGTCACCTCCAAACACTTTTTGACACACAATATTGAGAATTGGGAATGCATGAGGAATGCGGTGAATGACCAATTGGTGCACCACTTTTCCCGCAGCATCGTCTATGCATGAAAAACAAGGTAGGGGATTTAAATTCAATCTTTTTTCCGTTCTATCTTATTAAATTGTGGTTGTGTCTTTCCAATTGATAACATCGTAACACGTAGGGTATGGGCCACAAGAACATAGCCCAAAACCCCCTGTAATTTTTCTAGTTTGTTGATGACAGAGGCGGTACATGTGGCGACCAGCAACGAGCCAGCTGTGAAGAAAGCCGACTACACAAGGCCACCGGGTCGCCACAAGGGTGCAGCACCACCATGCCGCACTGAAAACCGAGCCGCGCCTAATTGGGCCGTGGTGGTGTCATAGGGGAGAGATGTCATCGCACCGCACCGGGTGGAACGGTCGTGGAAATGTGGTTCGCGGCGGTCTGGCAATGAGCACAACACCATCGCACCATGTGGAGGTGTGGGAGGATGCGGCCATGCTGGGCCACGACATAGGGGGCGTGGCACCGTCGCACCGCATGGAGGCCAACCAAATAGCGGTGTCGTCATGCCACAAGGAGGCAACCAAAAACGATGCGACGTCTCGGTGCGGTGGAGAAACCAGGGGCTGTCGGCTGAGCGGTCGCTGGTGCACCCTATAGGAGGGACACAAAGGGTACCACCGAGAAACCGAACCGACAACGAGCACCGCTTCAGATCAGAAATAGGGGTTTTGGAACCCCCCCTCCCACATGTGGCCATACAGGCCACGCCGGCCGGCCGACCGGGCTGCCCCAAGTCGGGCCGCCTCTGGCAGGGCCTCCCTCGGGTCGGGCCGCCCCATCAGGCTGGGATACTCCCGTAGTTTGGGCCACCCACTTGGGTCAGGCCAACCATTGGGACCAGACTCGGACCCACTATGGCCATATTACACCTTTTTTCCTATATCTGGGGATATGAGTGTCTGATTGACGAAACATCTATGGTGACAGAAAGCTTAGAGCGAGATGGTTCTTTTGGAATTCCCCACATGTATTTTGGACATAGTTGGTGTATGTTTGTGTTTGATTGAACCTAAAAATCTAATCGGGCCCCTAGAATGGAAATGCCAATAACTCACAGACCAGGCATCCGATCGACACGCCGTCTGTTGCGTTGTGACCCCTATGATGAAGGGAACCATTGATATACATCTTCTTGGGATGTTGTGACAGTTGACATATTGACACTTTCCTTGAGGAGCAGACCCTCCTAGAATTCAAGCATACCAGATTCTAACGTCGGGGCTGGTTCTGCACTGTTGACTATTCCTGGATCATATTTTGTTCTGATTGTCCTGATGACTATTCCTAGATCATGTGTTGGTCTGACAGTTCAAATTTCTATTCTTGGATCATCTGTTTATCTGACAGAATAGCTGGACTTGGAACATGTGTTTGTTCAACAACTCTAATGACAGTTCATGGATCATGTGTTGGTCTGAAAGTTTTAATTTCTGTTCAGGGATCATGCGTTGGTTTGACAGAATAACTGGACATAGATAATGTGCTTGTCCGACAGCTCTAACGACTATTCTCGGAACATGTGTTGGTCCGACAGTTTTGACATCTGTTCCTGGATCATGTGTGGGTCCGACAAAATAGCTGGTCCTAGATCATGTGTTGGTCTAACAACTTATTTCATTTAGTGGCAACATCTGAACATCTGTACCTCTCTACAAAGTTGTTTACCGATGTGAGATGATTCAATAACTCTTGTGTTTCCTCATGATTGAGATGGGTCATTTGATAAACTTAGTTATATATACGGGCATATACATATGTGGGGTTTCTTGTTGATCTCATTCTTTGTGGTTTATTCCTTGTAGGATTTTGTGTGACCTAGAGGGTCTCAGGGTCCCTATTGAGTATTGTTATAGTCACCCTTGAACGGGCTATGCCTACACCTCGTTGTGTTGGATACAGATGAAAGACAACGCTGATGGTGGCCAAGAGCACTACGACTGGATGGTACATGGTGGTGGACCCTACTACGAGTCTGTGTACAGACGAGTCTGACGGATGTGGAGTGCCAATGTGGCCATCCATACCTACCCTTCAGGTTGGAACCCCAGAAGACGATCTAGGAACTGCAATTTTCAATTCAGCCGTTTGTCCCTTTTTCAGTTGTACTTGCTTATTGTTGTATCTGTACTTTACTGCTGGGCTTGTATTTCCTACCCCCTAATACATTCTAACACATATTTTGTATACAATTTTAACTTACTTTTTTCTTCTAGTTGTGTACTCTATTATGTGTGTTTACTTTTTATAATTTCAATGCCTTCCCAGCTTAGGGATTTATGCCATTGGTGCTAGTGTCTAGCCTCTGGCCTATGGAATGCGGGCTTGGGGTAGTCACGACACAGGTCCCGAGGATGTGTCGTGATAGGAACCAGATTAAATGGCCAATATAAAATATATCAAATCCTATGATAATCTTTTCAAATCATTCACAATAGAATAACATTCCTTTGTATCATTGTACATTTCATCTATTGTGATTTTTGGTTCCAAGTAATTCTTCTCATAGATTCATGGAGCCATATTTACACATTCATGTTGACATACAAGAAATATGATTCATTCTATTCGTGCTCCCCCTATTTTGGTGCAACATTATTGAGAAAATATTCTTCTTCAACATTGGAATTCCTTCTTTTCCCTTGTCTTTTATCTTTCATTATGTGTTATTTTTGGAATCTAATGTGAAAATGGATCCTTCGAAATTACGAAATATAAATTACATATTTTAAATTATATCATATGGGGATAGGAAATGTGAAGCATGATCATATAGATTTCTTCTAATTTTTTGATATTTTGTTTTTTCTGGCATAATGACTGCTAAAAATTATGGAATTTGGGGGTCCTTTATTGCACTATTATGATTTGAAATATAGAATTCTGGTTTTTTCATTATTGAAGAATCATATCCCATAATTTTATAATCATTTTCAATCGGTTATTTAATTAGATTTCAAATAAATAAAATTTTAATTGAATAAATCCCTTTAATAAATTATTATAATTTAAGGAAAAAACCTATTGATAATATAGAAAATGTTGTGGAATGTACAATGATATGTTGTTGGATACTTTTGATAATTGTGGATTGTGAATGATGATGTGATTCATTGGAGTTTGTTTTAATGTGATGTGTAGATGGGTAGGGTAATTGAAAAGGAACGTGATTATGAAAATTATAGAAATGTGGTTGTGTAACAAGGATACAATGGTTGCTGGTTAGTATAGATTCCTTAGTTATAATGTAATCAAATGTATGATGATGATATAAACTCGGATGCTAAATAATTTATAATAAATAAATTAAATGGATTAATTAATGATTCATTTTTTGACAATGTAATATCAAGACATTGTGAAAATTTTAATTTAAAATATAAATGTAATTTGTTACATTTTGTTTTTCTTGGGCGGGGTTATGCATTTATATTTTTTAGTAGAAGTCATGTATCTTTTGAGAGGATTACTAATTAATTTTTAACCCATATGATAGGGATCATGGGTGTTTTCTATATATTTATATAAATTTTATATTCTTGTGATTTCTATATAATCCCCACCCTTATCTATCACTATGTTTTGACATCCTCATAATCACGTAGGGGTTTTTTTTGATAATATAGGATGGAGGATATATGGATGGATACATACTCCCTAGACAACATCTTCTAAGAGATTAGAAGGACATACATAGGATTTGATTCCCCAATGTCAAAAATTTCACTGTTGAGTTGTGATGTGTTGATTTGTTATAGCCTGGTTTTGATCGAGAGAGATGTGATGAGGGAGATTATGTAGGGGTAATACATGGTTAGAGGAGGTCACACAGTTAATTTATGTTACATTCATGATACCCTATACCCTAGTTATGTTATCTAATATGATGGTCAAGATGTTTATAGGAGGGATGTGATGTGATATGTTGGGATGTAATTTGGAATTGGTGGGAGTACCAAGACATATGATATTGGAATATGATATTGGAAAATAGTAAGGATAGTGGTTCATGGAACCCTATCATATATATGTATCTTATTTTATTATTTTACATGGTTGAATTATTTTTTCATCTGAACCATAGTGAGGATGTTATTGGTTAGTATACCTATGTAGGTGATGTTGTTTCAATTATTTTCCCATGGGTGAATTAATATTCTTATTTCACATTTAAATAAGAGTCATTGATATTATTAGAGTGCATACTAATGTGTTCACAATGTATTTTTATATAAATTATCTTTCCTAGAGGACTTCATGGATTATTAAAATCATTAATAACATGGACCATTGGGTACCTGATGTGTCACATCATTCAATTTCCTTTTGGGTATTTACTAATGATATTTTTATGTGAATCAATTTTATTTATACATGAATTGTGGGATGCTTTGGATTCATATAATATGATGACATGGAGTTTATTATTGATGATTCTATCATATCATGAAATATTAATTTATTATTGAGTGAATTTCCTCCCATACATGTGATTTTAAAACCCTCGATGCTAGTGTCTAGCACATCGACTACTAGGACCGGGACTCGATTTCCATTATCCCCTAATCAAGGATTATTTGGAGTGATGTGGTCATCAAATACATGTACATTTGAAATCAAATCTATAGTACATGATTTTGTTTCTATATCCTTTCATTGAAAGATATTCTAATGATATGCACCAAATTTAATTATGTGGTGTATAAACTACACCTTTTGATGTAATATCAAGAATATTTTATTCAATTTTATTTAATAATTCAAATTGAATTTTTTCAACCATGGTTATTTTACATGAAAATATTTATGTGGTAAGAAATTTCATATCACAATTTCCATTTATTGGCTTACATTAATTTTTATATCCTTCATATTCATAGATTATGTGTATAATTACATTTGATTACCATATATTATATTAATAATTTATTTATCTGTATTTTAATTTGATACGCATAGTATATTCAATGAAAAATTCTAAATTAAATGTTATTATTGGTGTAACAGTTTCTCGACACTTTCTTATATCCATCAGACATATATCATATTCACCAATAATATATTTTTTATGCTATACATACATACCATTTGAAATTTTATATCATTAATATATTTGAATTGCTGGTATTTAAGGATCCATCAGTTTTTATTTATTTTTTTGGGACTTACAATAGAAATGATGCTAATTGTGTATAGGGTTATTCCGCAATCTAATTAATATTCAATAAATTTTATATAATTATATACAAGGGAAATTATTTGGAATTTCTATATTAACCCATATAATATTTATTCTTATGTAAATTTTCTAGTTATATTCATGAAATATTTCAATTCTAATCTCATTGGTGTAAATATAATGGAGAATAAGATTTTAATTAAATTATTCATCATTTCAATCATTAGTTAAATATTTGTATTTCATAAAAACAATATTTTGTAAAAATGTTTTCAAAAATATTAATACATTGATCAATAAAATCAATTTTACCCATAAATATATTTTAATAATTTTTAGAGGTATTATTCCATTATTATTTGAATCGGGACACATTATAATTTTATTAAAAAATGTGAAATAAATCATTGATTTTAATGTACTCAAAATCTATGGAATTACCTTCAATGTGACCAGTCATTGTTTTGAAATTTTATTTTTAGGTATACAATGTTATTTTGAAATAAAATTTTTATTTGATATTTTATCAGAATTTATTTTTTATAAAAGTAATTTCCATAACTAAAAAGATTATTTTCCTCAATATTTTTCATAATTAAATTTTAATTCAATTTCTATTCCTTATTGAAAATAACCAATAATTCAATATTTTTTATTAGAAATTACTTTTGATGAGATAATCCGCATTATTTCCCTAAATTATCATTGATCAATTTTTTGGGGAGGATGTAATTTTATATCACCCGCCATATTAGTTTGAATGTTGTGTGGTTATGTTTATAAACTAGGAAAAAATTTCCCATTCCATATTCTAGTTTCCAAATAGTAATGTATATGTTGACCATGTATGAACCATTTATTTTTTATTATTTAATTGTTATTAGTATGTGATGGGGGATAAGTATTATAGAGCCTCAATAAATTTTTTGGTATCATGACACTAACTAGTTACTTGTTATGGACTAGGACATTACCATTTCTATAAATTTTCTTTAAAAGAGAACAAAAATATATGGTTATATTGTTTGGAATTATGCTTTATGTCATTATCTTATTGGTTATAAAGAATAATTTTAATTATTTGAATAGTTATAGTATTTATGAAAAATTTCAATGATCATTTGACTATCTATATGGAATTATATTTTCACAATTTATTTCTATCATATCATTCTCATGTAGTATACTGAATGGAATGTGTTTCTATAATTTAATATTGAATATGTACCATTCCTTATTCAATCATGATTGATAACATTATGTTCAGGCCCTTGATAAGAATTAGATCTCTTATCTATCATATTCTTCCTTTACCATAGATTATAGGAAAAAGGTTTTGTTTGATATGAATCATTATACTATAGTAAAAAGTGTTGTACACAATGAACATACAATTAATTAGTAGTTCTATAGAATTGTAATATGATATTCAAATAAGTATCATATTTATTAAGGATAATAGACAATTCAGAAAATCCAGATTGGTCTCCTTGTATCTTATGCAATTGTAGTAATATATGAACCAACTCTAGCCTAATGGGTTGGGGTCATTATAATAAAATATTTAATACTGATGAGAAGTGTCTCCATTGTATTATATTGGATTTTACAATAATAATTATGTCTGAATTTTAGAAAACACTATATAAAAATATCATTTATGTAATGAATGTTATTTTTATTCTAAATTTAGGAGAAGATGAAATAAATATGTTTTGGTTTTTATATTTAGCTTCAGAAAAATGTTATAAATTTCTATAGAGGATAGGATTCATTTGGATAATATGATAGAAATCCTCCATAACCATAAAGGTTATTATGGGAAAGAGAATTATCATTAGTTTAGATAAATAGATAGAGTTGAGTAGTGAATGGAATGGTGATGGATATAATGGTCTTTATCATCCACATCATATGGTTTTTATGGTTTATTAGAAATTATCAAATAATCCTATTTTGTTTTAGTAAATTTATTGATCTAGAAAAGACCAAATAAAAAATGGATATGAATAAATGGGGGTGGTTATTGGAATTTGAAACTATATGAATTAAAATCTCTTGTTAAAACTATTTTGGTCATTCATTACAATAAATCCCCACCTATTATTAACTACATGAATTGAGGAGTTATTCCTATTTCAAAAAATAATATATTAATGAAGCATTACAGATGTTTAACTGATAATCTAAAAAGTAAAAATATCGCATTATAAATTTTCAATGAATATAGATTGAATTTCCCTAAAAACTATCTTGAAAACATGGAAAGATATTTTTTATGGGGTAAATAGTGTCAAAAATCAATAATCCACTGTAAAAAAGAAGTGTTCGGTTGACAACTAAATTTGGAATAAAAATATTTACAATATAACAATTAAATGTTGTAAATGTGGTGATTATAGGAAATATGATAATCAATTTCAACGGGGGAAACCTCAAGAATGATATTATAAATTTAGAGCGTATAAATATATAATGATTCCTAATTCCATTAGAGTGAAAAATAAAAATTAAATTGAATTTCCAATTATATGGATAATATCATGGCTTATTTTTTTAGATTTATGATTCATTGTGATTTTTTAAGAATTATTTTAATAAAAATGATTACTTAAATAATAATATATAAAATTAGGTTTAGTTCATTATGAATAATTCATAGTGAATTATGTAAAATATATATGAATCAAAGGGTTGTGATGTGGGGGTAAATTTTCAGATGATCGTAATTATTAACAAATTCATAACCTTTTGATGTCTTATGTGACTGGTGATATTTTGGTGACATTTATTGAGTTTTATAGTTTATTTAGTTTCATGTGACACTATGTTTAACATGTAAAAATGTTATTTGATAAATAATACACATTTTGTTTTGAGGATATATGTTTATTGTCATTTATGAAAATCATTATTTATAAGAAATTTTTTGATTAAATATTTTTTTTTGAGGATGTTCGTATTATTTCATGAATTGTTATGAGATTTATATTTGTTTATTTTTAAAAATAGTAGAACCCTTAAAATATAGATTGGTTGTTTGGAAGGAACCTTATGATGAAGGGAGATAAGGTTTCTGTGACAACAACTACCCTTTGTGATATCAGAGTTATTATGACATCATTTTTTCACACAAACGATTTAATCAATAAAGATTAATTTGAATTTATGAATGTATGATTTATTTTATAGATAACCAAGGTACTAAAATTATATTTGGTGATTACGTTATTATGTTTATTTAACCAGAGGTTAAATTTTTTGGAAATCTTATATTATTTATGTAAATATAACATTATAGTATTTTATTCAATGAATAATGTTGTATTTTTCATTCAAATTCATAGATGATTTCACTATGTATTTTTGGTATCATATATTTTATATTTAATGTATTATAATATCATAGATATAATAAGATTATATAATATAAATTTATTTGTAATCAGTCGATAAATGTGATTTGTGTTATTTTGGGATAAATATTAATGTATTACCAAAAGATTACATGATTCAACCCTTATTATTTTTGGATTACAATCATATTAAAGAACATTTTTAATAATGTTAAGTATTTTTTTGTTATGTGATATATGCTATATATTGTAAGTTGAGGAGCCTTAGATTAACATTGTATTACATTGTTAGATGGTTTAACAATTTTTTGAATAATCATACCAATTTTTAATTATTATTTCATAAATAATTTATAAAAATAGGTGGAATTGTTTTTTATAGTACTGTTAAATTATGTGATTCCATAGAATTGGTTTTCATAATTTTCTTAATAAAAACATTATTCATCAATACTCACTGTTCATATAAAATGATATGATTGTCGTGGGTTATTGGATGAAATTGTACTTCTCGGGTAAGTATGTCTCCCTTAGTTTCATACATTATATGGTATGTTAATTACATAACACTAAGGAAATAATCTGGAAATTTTGTTTCCATTTATAATCATTTAGTATAAAATAAATGGTCTTTGTTACAACTCATTGGATTATGGTTTTCTGGGTTGATTAACATCATATAAATTTTTCCCTTCACTTGATATATGATATCTATCACTCTAAATCATTATTTAGGAATTTTTATTTTTCTACATTTCTATATATTCACCTTCCACTAAGGATTAATTACATGGAATCCATGTTATATATTATTTTAGGTGACCTTCATATTTTTTATCCTCTCTCATATAATGGAATTTTAATTAATCGTTTTTAAAGTGTGGTTTTTGGATAACTGTATTATCCAAAGTAAATCATTTGAGGGAATTTAATTTTTTTTAAATCATGTGGATTTAACATAGTAAATATTTGTTGGACGTGACACCATGAGATTTTAAAAATGAAAACATTGGTTTATAGTTTACTTGATACATTTCATCGATAATAAAAACTTTTTTTTAAATTAGACCATTATAACATATTATTAAATTAGTAGTTTTGAATAGAATTATATACTCTAAAATTTACAGATACCATAAAATATATATTTATTTATAATCTTTTCTTAAATAACAACTCATATTTTATAAAAGTAATTTAATTTCTCAATTTTTCTTCTAAAATGGTATTTATTTATTTGTAAGAAAAATGTAGAGACCCATAACTTGACGTACATGGAAATTACATTAATTTTACAAAATACTTAATACAAAACAAAAAACAACAATCAAGGGCCGTAATAGATTAGTGTCTTTGGAAACATGGAACATAATATTCTAATCGTGGTGAAACATATTCAACATCACCCATAAAGATCTTCCCATTTTGTAGTCTTACCAAAAATCTTTCATTATAACATGGGGAAAAGAAAACATATATAGGGTGATATCAAGTGCTCAGTAAGGGTATGCATGGATAAAATAAAACAAACCATATACATTTTAACTTAAAAACATAAACATAATGTTTAAACATCAAAATCTTGAGCAATGAAAAAAAACATAGTAGTACGTAAGGAATAGATTATAATGGAACATCAATTATCATAAAATAGCATGGGAATAAATCATGTAATGGTGGGAAACCATTAAGTACATGATATTATTTCCATAGTGCCAAGTCATTGCTCGCAAGACCATCTTAGTGGACAAAGTCCCTTTTGGAATCTTGTTCACTCTTCGTTCCAGTCCTGTAACACTGAACCGAATTAACTTACCGTTCCATCCATATCTATATCAAGTGATATAAATCATTACCCAATAAACTGGAAGGAGATATAGGTCTCACCCATCTCATAATTAAATTATTCTTACGTGTTCCACAACATGAACATAAATCATTCATCATTACCCAAAGAATAAAATGGGTTTCATAAACATCATCCCATCATAACATAATCCATATAAAAAAAGTGATTTCATTTCATCATAAGAAAAGTGAAACCATGTAAGTCATAGAGACATTATACATGAAATATAAACATTTTAAATAATGTCATCTTAGATGGAAAATGGTTTTGATAAAACACTTGAAATGAATTCTTCAGGAAAATATCCTTTCTTCTACAAAAATCATTTTCTTTTCCTAGAATGCCATGAAATTTTAAAATAAATGGATTTTATTGAAAATAATCATGAAAACTTCTTGAGTAATCCTCAAGAAAATTATGCGTTATAAAACTGTAAAAATCCCATCATGCTGTATATGAAAAAAATCATTATCCTTGTACAGTGGGATTAAACAAATTTTTAACTTGTAAATTAATAATAATAATATTTAGGATACCATATATGATTTACTTATGACATTATATTATCTGTTCATTTGTCAATTCCATGTTAAAGCAGCGTTTTGGGTAAAATCGTTTCATTTATCATCCATGTTTTGACTTGTAATTATTCATATGATTACTTAGATGATGATTACATAATTCAAAAATATAAAAAATGATTTATATAAAATATATAATCTGAATATAAATCTATATAAAAGATTGATAAATGGAAATAAATACACCGTTCATGGAGATGGTAGGTCGTACGTACGCATGAACGATGTTTTCGTTTCCTTATTAAATTTAATAGATGTTAGTAAACAACATATACATAAATACAATATCATTAATATGTCATATATTTCATTATTACTTATTATATATACATTATAATAATTTTTTAATTGTTAACATAGAAAATTAATCTAATCGCGTCATGGAGACGGTAATCCATATGTACGCACAAGCGATGATATCGTCTCCATATTTATTGAATGGAATTGTAGTGGATGATATAATGTCTTATAATAATTATCATGTTATAATAATCATATAGAGTTATTCTTTACACCATTATACCCAACCATGTAAGGTGGTGGAGGAAAACAGATTACACCACAACGTAGAGACGGTATTCCGTACATACGCACGTGCGGTGATTTCATTTTACGTTGGATTGATATAAGGTGAACTAAGGTGTTTTCATATTTATAACAAAATATTAGTATATAATAATTACTGATGTTATTACTTTATAATGAAACAACTAAAGAAGTGGAAGTAGAAGAAGGAAGAAACTTAAATGAGTCGGTAGAAGAGATTACCTCTTCCTCGATGCACCTCTTTTAAACTACTTATTAGGGCACTAGAGTTGGTCTTTTGAGAAGAAACGAACCCCTATGATATAACTAGAGATGCTGAGAAGAGTAATTTTCAGGGGTTGGCTGAGCTTCAAGGCTTAAAAGGGTGTGAAGGGAAGAGGGAAGGGGTGGCCTTTTTATAAGGGAGGAGAGGGGCACCTTTGGTAACATAAGAACTATTAATTTATAATAAATTAAAACTCACCTAAAAACCTCCAAAAATGACTCAAATACAAATATTAGATGATATAGGGTTGTAATATCATCATAAAATAAAATTTAGACATATTGTAAATTTATTTAAAAAATTATCAACTTGATTTATCATTATTTAATCTATTTATTTTTATTTGTGGTAATAAGATTCCAATTTGTAAATTGTTATAAATAATTACTTATGTGTTCTGAATTTACTATAATTGGATAATTTATGAAATTTTAGACCATATAAATTTCAAATTAAATTTTTTAAATATTTTTGTTATTTTTAATCAATTTTATAATATGTTATATTTATAAAATAACAATAGTTCCAAATTTAACATTATTCATTTATTTTAATTTAAATAAAATAAAAACAGAGGATATATTCTAAAAATAATATTTAATAGATTCCTATCATTTCAAATTTGTCTAGAAAATTCGTGGAGCACATTAAATAGTTCATATAATATTTATTTTAATATTTTAAGACCATTTATTTGGTATATCTCTTAATAAAATAATTAGTACAACCGTATTTCATAATTATTTAATAGAGTTTTTGTTGCATAAAATTTAAAAATAAAATCCTATAATGAATATAAATCTCATTTAGTTTATAATAATATTTTTACTTGAATTTATCATTTCAAAATAACAACATGTAAATTGTTATATTTATTCAAGTATTAAGGTGACAAATTTGGAAACATTTAGTATAAAATAATATAAGTGTCATAATCTTCCTTATAAGGATGAAAATGCTCCACAATTCTGCCATTGGATGCTTAGGGTTTATATATACAATACAAATAATCCTTGGTATGGTTTTTGGTCCTTTTAATGTGTATAATTATTTCAATAAAAACTAAATTATTGATTTTTAACTAAATAAATAATTGATGCCTCGTTAATGTATAAGCTAATAAGGTAAATAAATAATTCATCAATTTTATAAATAAATTACCATGATAAAGAAAAACACTTTAGATTTAAAATGAGTATTTATAACCGTATTTATATTCTGTATAACCTTATATGAAAAATAGTTTAATTATTGAAGTTTGAGTGAGACATATTTCACTTTCTTTTAAATAAAATAAATTAAAGGTCTAAATCACATCCAAGTGGGTTAAAATGGATTCCATTACGACCACAATATGTTATTGGACGAAATATAATCATCAAATTATATTATGACAAGTGTTACAGTAATTTTATAATATTATATTTACAATCAATTACCCGATTTACCTTTAACTAGGGTAAATAAAATTTACCGTAGTTACCAATCATAGTGCGCAAAAATAAAAATTATCCTATATACATAATTTTGAAATAATGTTACGAAATATGGAATCCATTTTTCCTAATTCAAACCCAGATGTTGAAGAAATTAATTTAAAATTAATCTCGTTGTTAAAAAACAAGTCTTAAATGTTAAAACATTGCCAAAGATTGAAAATTTTTTACCAATGAATTCTAAGTAAAATTAATTGTAATGAAATAAATTATATTAAATGGTAAAAATATATTCTATTTACACTTTAAAAAAATTCAATATTATAATTTAACCATATAAATTATTATGATGAAAAAAGTTGTTTTTAATTAAAATATATCGTGTTTTTACTATTCATTAAAATATGAAAGTTATCAGAATAATATGAAAATTTTATCCAAAGTAAATTTTTATATCCTGATTCCAAAGAAGAAATTTATTTAGTCAAATTGAACTTATAAACATTTCAAAAAATAGATTTAAAATTGGTGTTCCATCAAAAGGCGTCAAAACAGCAATTTTTTAAAAAATACTTATTTTACATGAAAGATTTAATTTTATCTCATAATATGTCCTAGATAATGTTTAAGATGAATAATAATGTTATAAAATTTAAAATTTAGTTAATAATATTCATAACCTCTTTTCCATAAAAATATTATAGCTATATATCATTTTTTAGTGAAACCCGGTATTGCGTACAACACACGCTATCGAGGAAGGTCGTGATTGCGTGTAATGAAATCCAAGTCATGGTTGCATGTAGTGAAAGACTCTTATGTTGTTGCATATAAAAAATTCCAACCATATTTCATTTATACATTGAATATATGTATATATACACACTCAATTTTTCGTTGAATAACTACTATCAAACAGACATAAAATTGTGTTTAACATGTTCCAAGATTATTGTTGTGTATACTGCAAGATAATACAGTGTTTTCTATAGCACAAGATAATAATGGTGTAGCGTACAGTAGAGTGGTAGAGAACAAGGCTATGAAAAAGGTAACAATCACAATTCCATAAGTTTGTGATGATTTAAGGAACCATTTTATTCATCATATATGAGGACACTGGACAAAATTTTTGGTTTTCAATAACATTTCCCTAAAGTTGATGAATTTTAATTAGAAGAAATACTTACTTTATTTCAGTACAATCTCACCATTGTTCGTCTCTCAAACAATTTCCCCTACATATCCTAAAAAATGAAGTTGATTTTGTTATTATTGAAGTTTTAGTAGATCATGTGATAGAATGATGGGTTATTCCATCTGTCTGAAACAAAAGGGTAGAAAAAGTTATCAAATATACATAAGTACATATATGTTGAGGTTAATCGTCTGTGTTTCCAAAAATAAACATATACTTCATCTATTATATCTCTTAATAAAATAAAACTAGTTTATACTGACTAGGGACTTCATGTAGGCCAGTGGTATTCGATAAATGTAGAGACTCGAAACTTAACGTACATGGACATTACATTAATTTTTCAGAATACATAGTACATAACATAAACACACACACACAATTACCGTAATAGTTTAGTGTATTTGAAAACTCAAAATATAATCTTCTAATCGTGGTGAACGATATTCAACATCTCCCATAAAAATCTTCCTTTTTTTACCTAAAACATTTATTTATATCCTGGGGAAAAGAAAACATAAACGGGTGATCTGAAATGCTCAGTAAGGGTAAACAAAAGAAATATCAATCACATCATATACATAAGAACACAACACTTTGGAAATATTAACCTGCAAAATAAATCATAATATCATAACATGGGATAAATAATAGTAGGGAAATGTAACCCCAATAATCATATAATAAAACATGAAACTTTGTGTCATACACACATAATCATAGAGGATCATTTCTTATTAGTCAAGACTCATTGGAGTGTGTGAAATGAGGTAGAGGTGGGGTCCTTTTATAAGAGGAGAGGAGGGGCACTTTTGGAAAGTAAGAAATATTACTTTATTTGAAAATGTTTTTCGGTTTTAAAAGGTCCCACATTGATATAATTCGTGGATACGGTGTTAAGGGTTAGAAATCAACCCATCCAATAAGTTTTGGACATGTTTAGTTCATAGATTTTACATTATCTTTCAATTTTATTTAAATCGTTAAATAATGAGGTCATCGCTGCATCATCATGATGTCATAAATAATTTAATTTATTTAAAGTCTAAAGATTATAAAAAAATTACTATGATGTAGGAAATATTTTTAGATTTCCAATGACTATTTATAATAAAAAATCTGACTTGTATAACCCCACATAAAAATTGTTTTAGTAAAACATATCATGTTTGTGTCAATTTTACTTTTACAATAAATAAAATGTTATTTATGTAATTTCCCAACCAAAGTGGCTCCATGGGGTCCCCAAGTTGACCCATGGCTTTTCTTGGTCGGCCATTACACATCCAATGAGGTTATAACATGTTTCAAGTTCATCTCATTTTATTAAAGCATTATTTTTACCTTAAACTACACTAATTTTCACTAATCGTGATTAAAAACTTAATAAGTTACTATTCACCAAAAAATTATTTTAATCTCATTGAACCAAATTTTACTTCTTAATGACAACCATATATGTCGGATTTTTGAAAATAAAAACACAATGATGGAAAAATTTCATTTAAACGGAAAATCAGTTTTTATAAGTACCACTTAGTGGTTTCACTATTCATCAAAAATTGAAGTTTTTCAGAAAAATCCCAAAAATTCACCCTAAGATATATTTGATATTATGAATTCAAAAATGAATTCCGTTTGAAAAAATTCAAAACATATAAGTCACATTAATTAATTTAATAATTAATTCCCGCTGTCATGACAAATAGCGTGTTTTTATGAAACAATAAGTATCAAAAGATTGACACTAGTTTAAGTCCGATTTCAAAGTGAAATTAATTCCAATGACCACTATTGGATTTAATGGTAAAAATATTTTCTAATTTCACTTTAAAACAAATTCAAAAGATAATTTAATGATATAAATAAATTAGATTAAAAAAAGGTTTTGAATTAAAATACAACATTTTACACTATTCATTAAAAAAATGAACTTTATCGGAAAGATACCAAAAATTTACACAAAGTAAATTTTGATGTCCCAATTCTTAAGAAGAGTTTTATTTGGTCCAATAGAATGTATAAGAGTGAACAAAACTATATTTAATGACAGTTCTCCATCAAAAGGTGATAAGTGAACCTTTAGTGAAAACTAGGGCATATACGCCTAAAATTGATTTCTTTCCGTATTTTAAGCCTCTATCCTTTATTGGATAAATTTAAAAACATTTAAAAACATATATAATCATATTTTAGTTATTTATATCCATTTCCTCCATTACAACGGCTACATGTTAACTACCATTTAAAATAATATTATTTAATTATTAGAGTGCAACGTAAGATTCCCAAAAACTCATTGTTGCGTGTTGGGTACGCCATCGAGCATAGAGTCCCCTTTAAAATCATTTCAATACATTATTCACAAATATGGATAAATATGAAAATGTCATATTCTTTATTTACCTGGGGTGTTACAACGGGTCTGATGGGTTTGGGTACAGTCCAAACTAGTTGGACCAACCCAACCCGGTATGTGAAACTAACCAAGCACGAAGGGGCGGCCCGGCCCGTGTGGGTGTTTTGTCCCAGAAAGCCGTGTGGCCTTGTGGCGGCCTGTGTGTCCTTGTTGGCCACGCGTGGGAGGGAGTTGTCGCGCCCCCCTTTGACTGAAACGGTAGGCATGAGGTGTCGGACCCTAGTATCTACAGTACTCGAAGGGTGATTCATGGTGCGCACCGGTGACCAGCTCAGCCGGCCGTCCTCTCCTGTCTGTCACGACCTAAGGCCACGGTCTCGCACCACTGGGGTGGTGCAACGGCGCTGCGGCCCAACCTCACCACGACTCCCTACTGCTCTATGTAGTGCGCCGGCACCACGCTACCATCTGACCACCACGACCCTCCTGGTCGCGACCCCATTATTCTGGTGCAGTGCGACAACACCACGCCCCTCCGACACCGCCGCGGCCTGCCTAACTGCAGCTCGGTTCACTACGCCGCACTGCGGTTCCATGACCTTGTGGCGACCTGGAGGCCTTACGAAACTGGATTTCTTCGTGGACGGCTCATTGTCTGTCACTGCGTGTACTGCCCCCATCTTCATCAAACAAGAACCAATAAAAGGTGAGGGTCCGGCCATGTTCATGCAGTATAAACCCTCCTCGTTTTGGTGATATCATTTGGTTCTGAAAGCACACAACATATGATGGGGGTATGGAGGGTAATATTCAATAGTAAAATAAGCCATACCGTGCTTGAAGATAGTTTATTGAAGAAGTCATAGGAAAAGGAAGAATTGTTTCGTTGACGCCGTGAAATACGATGTTGAGGATGACGTCAGCATTCTTCGTGGGTGGCGGCGTTTCCTCTATGTTCTCCGGTTGAAGAGGGAGAAGATAGTGGTAATCATTATTCAGTGGAACGAGCATTTTTCGCGTTATTCTTTGAGAGGATGAGGTTCTCTCTCATGTCCCACCAAAATGAATTTCCAACGAAATGAAATAATAGATTTTTCTATTAATTAATCATTGGCCGGAATTACAAAGAATTCAAAAGGATTTAATTAATTAATTTCAATGGTTTAATTAATTAATTGTGAGAGTGTTGTCACATTAAAGTAATGGGGGAAGAAGGAGAGTTTAACAAGCATAAATTGGGGGTTAGAGTTTTTCCAAAATTAATGGGGAGTTAGAAGAGTTAAGAAACTCATGTGGGCCCCACTAAATAAAATCCTCCCTAGTGAGGTTATGTGCGGGTGGCCCCCACCAAAAACCTCCACTTGGAGGTTTTATACACCATTAAATAAAAATAAGTTAAGTCTTATTTTTAATTAATTTTATTTAAAATCCCCCAAAATATCTTCCTCTCATTAGAACACAACTGCGGTGAAGGTATCACTACGAAATCACCGACGCTACGAGTAAAACGTTTCCCTCAGATTTCAATTCCATGCACCTTTTCAAAATATATGAAACACTACTCGCATGTTTACATAATAAACCCGAAAAAAGTTCGGAAAATTAATATCAGCCACCCTCGACCCATGCCGACTGAGATTAGGCTCTTCCTAGATAAATAACACCCTAACGAACTCAATGATACCATTAGATTTCCAATACAAGTTACCATTTAAATGTTTATAATATTATAATAAAATAATTGAAATTTATTATTTTATTTGCTGCCAAAAACTAACTTTTTCTGGTGGCCCTTGCTGACCCATGTTAGTTTATACATAATGAAATCCTACCCTCATGAGTTTAGTAGTGGTATCAAAATTTTAATCCTAGTTACTATTTTTGAGTTATAAGCATTTTAAAAATAAAATAACCATAATTAATTATTTTATTTATGGTTATGCCATTTTCGGGTTTTCTCACTGGAGGCCATGGCGACTAATCTTAAGTCGCGCCAAGGGTAAACCTGCCATCCTGAGTGCAACGGTGGCCTCAGATTTCACATCTGAGTAACCATTTAAGAGAAATTCCAGTTTTTAGGAAAACTGCACACATGCTTTAAATTAAGCTTAACAAAACATTGACGGATCATTTCGGGCACTCAGGTCCATGGAATCGTGTGAAGTCAAAAATTGCAGACTTGTAATATTCCCATGTATTAAAAAAATTCCAAATGAATTCCGGATCTTTACATTCTACCCACCTCTGGGCATTACATCCCCATAAGCTATAACTCTTTCTACGGGAACAAAAGGGGGTACTCATCTTGCATATGAGCCTCCTGCTCCCATGTGCTCTCCTGAAGGTTCCCATGTTTCCAGCGAACACGCACTGGATATCGACCATCCATGCAGAACCCTCTCCTGTCGATCCGCGATCTCCACTTGGACCTCCATGAATGTCACCCCGTCATTGATGTCCAGCTCTCCATGGTCGATGATGTGGTATGGGTCGTTCATGTATCTCATCAGCCGGGATAAATGGAAGACGTCGTGCGCCTTCGAAACCTGTGGTGGAAGGGCTAAGCGGTAGCCCACCTCACTAACTCTGTTGAGGACCTAGAATGTTCCGATGAATCACAGAGACAACATGCCGCCATGGCCAAATCTCCATAGTCCTCGTCTAGGAGAAACCAGTACAAAGACGTGGTCGCCATACTCGAACTCCAGGGGTCTCTGTATCTTGTCAGCATACAACTTATGTCTTCTCTGTGCCGTCTTCATCCACTCCTCGATGACCTGCATCTTCTCAGTGGTAGCTCACACAATCTCTAGTACCACTAGTGCAGACTCCCCTGGGATTGTCCAGCACAGTGGCGATCTGTAAGGATGACCATAAAAGTCCTCAAAAGTTTCCATACCTATGGTGTAGTGATAGCTTTTGTTGTAGGAAAATCCACCGAAGGCAAGTGATCCTCCAGCTACGACCAAAGTCAAGGAAACTTGCACAAATCATGTCCTCGAGGGCGTGAATGGTCTTCTCAGAATTAACATCTATCTGAAGATGGATGGCTGTGCTTAGACATAGTTGTGCCCCGAAGGCCTCCTGCAACCCCTTCCATAGTCGGGAAGTAAATCGTGCCTCACAGTCGGAGATGATATAAGAAATTACTCCGTGAAAATGAACTATCTCTTGCACATAGAGGCGTCCCAAGCTCTCTACTGAACCCTACTCCCTGATTGGTAGGAAAAGGGACAACTTGGTGAGTCGGTCAATGATCATCCAAATCAAATCATGACTCTTGTATGTACATGGAAGACCCATCACGAAGTCCATAGATATCTCATCCCACTTCCACACATGGAAATCTAAAGGATGAACCAATCCTGCTGGTACTTGGTGCTCCGACTACACTTGCAGACAAGTGAGGCACCATGCGAACAACTCCGCTACTTTCTTCTTCATACCTAGCCATAAATGCTATCGTCGAAGGTACTGATACATCTTCGCCACTCTTGGATTTACTTCTAGAGGGGAAGTGTGGAACTCTCTCAACACCTCTTCCTGAAATGCAACTGGTACAATGGTACGTCATCTAAGGAGGATGATGTGCTCCCCACCTTCAATAATTCCATTAGGTGCCTGCCCAGTGGATATATGAGCATGTTGTGTCTTGCAATCAGCGTCCCCACACTGTTCCTCCCCAACTCAAAATGAAGTGGAGGAGTGACTGTAAGAGACTGTATATAGGATGCTCCATTCCTATCCACAAATTATATCTGTATGGAAGCCAGCTGCTATGTCGCCTTTCCTAGCAGCTGAATACTAGTCCTCCTACTAAGCGCATCTGCAACAACGTTCCCCTTCCTAGGAGTATAGACTATCTCGATGTCATATATCTGGGGGAACTATAGACTACAACGATGTCTCGGGGTAATGTTCTTCTGATTGATGATATACCTGAGACTCTTGTGATCAGTGTTCATGGTAAAGTGTTCGCCCATCAGATAGTTCCACCACATAATCAAGGAGAAGACCACTGCTGGTAACTCTAGGTCATGTGTAGCGTAGTTATGATCATGTTGTCTCAAATGCTGAGAACCTTAAGTGATCACTGCTCACTTCTGCATCAGAACACACCAATGTAAGCTCCCTGACACATCGCAGTAACCTACGTACCATACAACCTCTTCTAGAAGCCTCAAGTTGGGGGCACTAGTCATCCTATGCCTTAGCTCCTGAATGCTCTGCTAATATCTCTCCAACCACACAATGGGTTTCCCCTTCATCGTCAAGGCTGATAGTGGTGCTGCAACTCTGGAGAATACTGGAACGATCATTCGGTAGTATCCATCCAAATAAAATGTCCCCCCCCTTGGGGGGGGGGACATAGAAGCATCTTTTGAAAAGATTTCCCCATATTTTGTCAATCATTATTGGAACTGAAAACTCATAACTCCTTAAACTATGAGGGTAAGGATGGAAATTTCAAGAGTGATCAACTGCACCCTCCTATGTATGAGTTTAACATGTGCTGCCTGGGATTACTTTTTTCTAGTACCAATGAAAAACTCATCCCAACGTTGTAGAAAAACCACAACCTTTATTCCTAATACAATCAATCTATGTATGAACTGTGGCTAACCCGTCCATACCCAAACTAACGTCGTAAGACATCGACAATGTCACCAAGAGGTTCGACCAAAAATATCTCCTCAAGGGTCAGATCACACAATCAATGTAAGTTTGGTTATTGAGTCTTTTCTCTCAGGTATCTCTAGAAGTGAGGTTCAAGTAAATGGTTCATCCAGAAACACTAGGATTGGGACAAGATTAATGGTAGGAGGGAATGATTATTACCTTTGTCTATTAATATGGTAGATAGTAGTAGACACATACCATATCTCAAATCATTCATAGATCCCTTGGGTCACACTCCCTGACCGCGTGCAGCTAATCCCTTCCCCGGCCCTACAGCTCCCTGAGCCTGGTGGGGCTTACAATGGTTGGTGGTTGTAACATGTCGAAATGTATACCATCTCATGATGCTCTCCTAGCTCTTCTTCCACATCTACTGCCCTGCAGATTTATTTCTCCATGTCACATCCTCTTCCCAAAACATCTTACACGCCCATGTCTCTGAGATCGGCACCAGTTTCCGACTCTCCCACTGCTAACATTCACTGGCTGTATCTGTTCAGCCAAATAATATTAAACCACAAAGGTTCTCTGTAGCATTCTAACAAGAGTAAATATGCATAGAGGAAAAGTGTTGGTTCGTTTTTTCTTAAACACTCCAAGCTCGGAATTCTGAGCCCTGAAGCACTAATCACATCGTATTCATCGAGTACAAGGAATGGTCGGAACGCCTTGATGAATACTCAAATACCAACATTTTGCCCTTCTAAAATTGTAGATGCTGAATGGAACTCTCAGAAACCTCCTCAAGCTAGTCCTTAGCCGCCTATGAGTCGGGATCGCCTCAGAAATTGATGGTTATCTGATAGAGAAACACATTTAAGGCACTAAGCCTGCAAATTTCCACTTCTGATTCCGCCAATAGTGTCTGCTGACCAACGGGCTGAGATATAGTGGGCACACTTCCCGAAGGAACCATCTCGGAATACGGTCCATGTACCGAAACCTCATCACTATGCGGACAATACTCATGGTCACTCACTAGAAAAGAATAGTAGCTATGATCAAAATCTTCTCTAATATTGTCTGTACTAGGCGGAAAACTCCTGTAATCACCTCCATCTAGTCCTCTGCTATCTGGGAATCTGCCTTGCCTCAAAACCTCAGAGGCCTCTGTCACTGGAACAAGTGCAATGAAATCAGTCGGCGTGCACTATCCTCCAATGTGGCTAGTGGCATCTACTGCCCAATGGGTGGTAGTGCTGCTGGTACACCAACCAAAGGTGTCAACATAGTAAGGGGGCCTTACACAGGAGCCTCGATGCTCAATGGGCCGTCATCGAGTTCTATCTCGGGAATCCTAACAAGCTGTCCGTAGGGAGGCATCCAGAATGAAACAAATGAAACACGGTCAAAATATTATACCTGGAGATTTGACCTGGTGGAGATTACTTAAAGAAAACTTTTGAAACCCACACAGAAATAGTGTTTTCGTGCACTAAGTTGGAAATCAATAGTCCGGGTCCTGGTGTACGGATACATCGGTCGACGCACCAACACTTCACTCCATGAACTAAAAAACACTCTCAGTACCGTTAACACAATTTATTTTTAGAAAAAAAAGTATGAAAGTCCTATGTTCTACTGTAGAACCAACTCCTCTGATACCAATTTTTCATGACCCATCCCCCGGGACCCGTATCATGACTACCCCAAGCCCTCCTTCTAGAGGACAGGGGCTGGAGACTAGCACCAAAGGAATAATTCCCTATAACTAAAAAGGAATTCCTGTTATAAATAATAAACACATGCTACCAGACTACAAGTGAAGCAAAAAACTAAGAAAATGCTATATCAAAAGTGTACTGAAAGTAAAAGGGGTCAGAAATAAAAGCCCAACAATAATGTACATGGAAAGGAAAACAAGTACAACTAAAAAGGATAGCAACTAAAAGGTGCCTAGAAGATCCTGGATCATCCACCACAGATCCAACATGAAGGGTAGATATAGATAGTCTCCTCAGTGCTCCACATCCATCTATCTCCTTCGGGTACCGACTCAGTGTTAGGTCCACCTCCGGGTACCGTCAAGTCCTCATACGCTCCACCTCAGTCATCACTTTCTGTCGTCTGCATCCAACACAATGAGGTGCGGGCATAGCCCATGCATGGTTGAGTATAACAATACCCAGTAGGGATCCGGAGACCCTCATGGTCTCACAAAATCCAACAATGTTAAACCCCAAAGGATGATTTCAATGGATAGCCATTACATAGGTATATGCCCGTACATATACCTACGTTTTCAAGTAAACATCACAATCATGAGGTAATCACAAAAGTCATTTACTTAGCTCAAACATGGATTTTCATTTTCAAAACCTCAACTGATGGAGAACTTTTCCTCTGTTGAGTAAAGTGGGCCTTTCGCGACACCGATGCACTTATCACTAACCATAGACTACTGAGGTACTCTTACTTTCAAGTACTGCAGGTCTACTGCCAAATACTAGGCACTCCGAACATGTGGGTTTGCCGCCAAATACCATGTGCTCCCCCTAATAACCTAAAGAGGTACTCCTCCTGTCGAGTACCGTGGGGCTGTCAGCAAATATAGGGCGCTCCGTCGGCCATGTGTCTACCGCCAAATACCTGGCACTCCCCATTAGGCTAGTCGAATCACTCTAAGTCGAATCGATCGATTAGTCATCAGGTCTATTAGCTGCATGTTCTCCGCACTCTGTCATCTCGTCTCTTAGAGGATCCGCCACATTAGCTACTGTTCGATACTCCATGTGTCATGTAGTATCAAATAGATGTATCTCAAAGAACCGACACATCATATTGGGCTCAACGCAACTTAGGAAATGTTAATAAGATGCCTAGTCTGTGAGTTATTAGCCTTTTAGTCCCGACCGCCCGGTTGGATTCATCTACGAACCAACCCGACTATATCTCAAATAATCCCCAAACATCTGTGGGGTATTCTCAAAGGGACCATCTCTCATCTAGATTACCAGCACCACTGACGGTTCATCAAACGGATGTCTGGTGCCAATGATATGGATGAAAAGGTGTAAATGGGTCTGACGTGTTCGGGTCTGGTCTGACCCAGTTGGACCGACCCAACCTGGGCCGTGAAAATAATCTGGTACAAAGGGGTGGCCAATCTCGATGGGGCACCCCCCCCCCCCAAAGGCATGGCCTGGCCCGTGGGGGTGTCCTGGGCCAGTGGGACGTCCTTCATGGCATGGAATTCTACCCGTGGGAGGGGGGGGGGGTGTCGCACCCCCTTTGACCGAAACGGACGGTGCGAGGCGTCATCCCCTAGTAATCACAGGTCTCGAAGGGTCCTGCCTGGCACGCACCAGCGACTAGCTCAGTCGGCCACCCTCTCTTATCCACGGCGGCCTAAGGCCTTGGTCAAGCGCCACTGACGCAGCACGACGACATCGTGCCCCTCCACCACGGCCCACACTAGCTGTGGCTCACTACTGCTTCATGTGGCGTGACGACGTCGTGCTGCCATCCGACCGCCATAGTCCTCCTTATCGTTACCCATTTCTTATGTCTCGGTGCGATGGCTCCACAACCCTCTGGTACCACCGCAGCCCACCTAGCCATATCTCGGTTTACTCCGCGGCACTGCGGTGCCACACCCTTTTGGCGACCCAGTAGCCATGCGCCGCCGGCTTTCTTCGTGGCCAGCTCGTTGTCGGTCACCATGTGTACAGCCTACACCATCATCATAGATGAACCAATAAGAGGGGAGGGTTAGGCCATGTTCTTGCAGTCCAAACCCTATTTGTTATGGTGATATCATTTGGTTCTCAAATCACACAACATTCGACGGGGTATGGAGGGTAATATTCAATGGTAAAATAACCCCTACCTTTCTTGACGATTGTTCATTTACAAAGTTGCGGGAAAATTCAACATCATTTATTTGTTGTCGAGGAAGAAGAATATGAGGACGGTGTCAGCATTCATCGTGGGTGGAAGTGTTTCCTCTACTTGCTCTAGTTGAAGATGGAGAAGACAATGCTCATCCTTCTTCAGTGGAATGAGTGTTATTCGCATTATTCGTTGAGAGGATGAGGTTCTCTCTCGTGTCCCACCCAAATGAATTTCTGACCAAATGAAATAAAAGCTCTGTCTATTATTTAATCGTCAGCTTGAATTCAATAGAATTAAAAGGAGATAATTAATTAATTTCAAGGGTTTAATTAATTAATTGAGAGGGATTTGGAACATTAATGTAATGGGGCAAGGTGGAGAGTTTAACCCCCTAAAATGGGGGGCTAGAGGTGTTCCAAAATTAATGGGGAGGTTGAAGAGTTAAGAAACTTGTTTGTCCCCCCCTAAATAACATTCCTTAAAGGGAGGTTATGTGCGGGTGGCCCCCACCACTAACCTCCACTTAGAGGTTTTATCAACCATTAAATAAATATAAGTTATGTCTTATTTTTATATAATTTTTTTTTAAAAACACCAAAAACTATCTTCCTCTCTCTTTAAAACACCACTGCGTTGAAGGTCTCACTAAGAAATCACCGACGCTGCGAGTTCAACGGTGCCCTCAGTTTCCATTCTGAGCCCCAGTTGAAAAGATATAAAACATTGATTAGACGTTTACTGAACGTAACTGAAAAAAAGTTCGGAAAATAAATATCAACCACCCTCGACCCGCACAGGTAGAGTTTAGGCTATGTATAGATGAATCACGCCCCAACGAACCCAATGGTACCCTCGGATTTCCAGAACGAGTTATCATTTAAAAGTTATCAAATTTTCCATAAAATATTTGACACACAATTATTTTATTTGAGGCCAAAAATTTTTTTCTCTAAAGGCCCTCTCAGACCCATGATAGTATCTTATTAAAGAAATCCTAACCTGTCAAGTTTAGCGGTGGTCTCATATTTTTAATCCGTGTTACCATTTGTGAGTTATAAGCAATTGAAAAATAAAATAACTTTATTTAATTATTTTATTTACGGTTATGTCATTTTTGGGTTTTTGTCACATGAGGCCCACGCCAAATAAACAAAAGTCATGCCTAGGTTACACCCACCATCTTGAGCACAACGGTGGCCTCATATTTCATATCCGAGTAACCATATAACCGTTATTCAACTTTTTCAGGAAAATTGGACAGCCGCGTTAAATTAAGGTTAACAATACTTCGACAGATCTTTCCGGGAACTCTGGGCCTCGTAACCACACTCCTTCAAAAACTGCAGACTCGTAAAATTTCTATGCATTAAAAATAAATTCTATAGGAATTCAGGGTCATTAAATTTAATAACCTACATCCATATCATATCCAATCAAATTGAAAATAAATCTATCATTTATTTTTATGGAGGGCTACCACCTCAAGAACAAATGTAATACATTTTCCATCATTAATTCATATAGATGGTTTTATTGGTGTATTTAATGTTTAAATATGTTATTCATAAAAAATAATTTATATTTAGTTTTCTATCTTTAAGTTCACTATGAAAGGTTATTGTTATTTATGTGTAGATGAGGACAACAACCTCCATGATGCAATGTGAATCTTTTTTCTTTAACAAATCACATAGATGACATATATAAAGAGTATTTTAAGAAATAATAGGATTTTTTAATATTATTTTAAATATTTAAGGTTAAAAAAAATACTTACCTTAATTCAATAATTATCACTGCTAAAGGGTAATTATACTCATGTGTACATCGATCCTACGGTCAGTCTGATTGTAGAATAATTCATTTTTCAGAAACATCCTCTATTATTGCTCTTATATTTATAAGTGATGTTAAAATAAAATATATATTTCCTTAAAATTATTCCAAATTTGATTTAATAATATCATATTTGGCCATATTATTCCTATAAAATTTATTTTTGTACAAATAATTTGAATACCATCCAAACATCTGATGTTAACGGAAATGATTGACTAATTATATATAATATGGTAAGAGAAAAAATTAATTGAATAATAAATATGAAAGAGTCTCTTAAAATACTAAATAATTATCATTTTATTATTAATTATGAATTTAAATAACGAATGAGATGATTTGGAATCAATGTAAGTGACACATTGACTTAAAAACTCATTTTAGATATTATAATTATGTTATCTTAATTCATTTTTTGTCATGTATGATTTTTTATTAATTTTTCAATTAAACTTATATTTATCAAAAAAATTAAAATATGGATCAATTTTTTTCCAACTTACAATTTCTTTCCATTTTATTAAATTAAGGTTTTTATATTTCTTTTAAGGGAAAATACATTAAAAATATTTTTTAAATGTTTATCTTTCCACACATTCTCTTCATAGTATATGATTTTTAAATTATTAGATGAATAAATTTTTAGGGACATAATATAATTATATTGCATGTTATTGTATCTATAATGTTTTTTCATAATATTCCATAGATGAAATTTTTTTAGAATATTTGAATTTCCTTATAAAATATAAAATGAAATATTATATTTCAATATAAATGGTCACATATACTTTTCCATCAATTGTGTCTATAAATGTAATATTTTTTTACATTACCATATTTTCTTTTTTTGTTGAACAAAATATCATTTTTATTTTTTTAATGTATATTTCATTGAAAATTTTATAAAAAAATAGTGAATTTTAATATAATAAATTTGTTGGATTATGGGTTTAAATATGTTCACCAACAGTTCTATGTTAAAAATATAAAATATTGAAATATATTATTCATGATAGGTCTTTGGATTTTATATGACAATGGTTCATCCATAAAATGATAATATGATGAGTTCAACCCCATTATTGGTCAAGATATGATGGGTTGAACAAAATTATCTCTCAAGATATAGTTCTTTGAGCTCTGTTTTAGCACATTATATGATGGCTAAGAACCGTTATAACTATCAAATGTATTTAGTAATTTTTATTTTCTACTAATACTTTTATTTTCTGTTTGTTAAATGGGTATTCAAATTTTTAATGGATATATTAAAATTATTTTAAAAGAAACCTACATGACCTTTCAATGAATTTTATTTAGTTTTCAAAGAAATGAATTGCCTTCAAAGGTTAGACCATGATCATTTTAAAAGAAATATGATTCTCTATACATGTAAAGAATTTTGTTTTTCAGGAATGAGTTTTCATTTATAATGATGTTTTTTATAGACTAGAATTTTTTTATATCACTTAATGAGATTATTATCATTATATGTTTTTTAAATTTTATTCACATGTTTTGAGGATGCATAACAAAAAATAAAGATCTAATTTTTTACATTTTAATATGTTTTCCTTGAAAAGAAAAACCTTTTTAACTTTAAATTTTATCTACTTAAGAAAATTGATACAAATTAAATGTATCAATGTATTATTATATGTGTTTATCATGTTAGAGTTTAAAAAAATATATCTAAAACTCTAAAAAATATCTATTCGAAAGAATGGTGAATTATAGTATAATTCCACAATAATATGTAATTGTTAAGGACGGGTTCTTATAAGTTGATCGGTATTATTTCTCTATGTAGTACAGGTAATTAAAAATGTTAAAAGACACAATCTTTAATGGTATGTCTATAGGAACTTCCTAGGATTGCAATATGGGGATCAAAACATGGGGATTGTACATTAAAGGAAAAATACTTTATATCTCTAATAATAATAGAAAACAATGATTGATGTTAATAACCGTGGAAATATGTTTCATTATTCAAATTAAGAGCCTAAAACATTAGAACTCCACAGTTATATTCATTTACTTGTCATTATTGATCCGGATTGTTAACTACCTTGGTGGTTACCCATGGTGTGTATGAATAAGGAAAAGACATGAATAAAAAAAATTTGTTTTCTATTGGGGAAAATTAATTTTTTTCCTTAATAATAACTCATGAATAGTACAATATGATATTATTGAAATGAAATGAATGTATTAATGGAGACAAAATAGGTAATTTAACTATGTTAAATTCTAAAATAATGCATTTTCATGACATTTCATCATAAAATAATCTATATATTTCGTGAAAAATTCCAAAAAATAATTATATTTAGGGTCACTATATATTATTTTCCTTATGATAAAAATTGGATTGTTTTGAACATCTATCAATAATTCTATCTTCTCTTTGGAGTCACTCAGAATACATTGCATCCTTCAAAATCAGATAAAACATTATCAACAACAACAAAGGTGGGAAAATAGTCCTTTTGAAAAATTAAACACCTTGTTTCAAAAAATAATCATAATTTTAAAAACATTAAATCAATCATACATTATTTAATGTCTTAATATCTGATGAAAAATAGAATGATTTTTTTTTATAAAAATGTTCATCCAACTATTTATAAAAATGTTCATCCAAATATTTATAAAAAAATTCATAAAGGACAATATTCCAAATTTATCATAGTTAATTTGTAATTATCATATATAATCAAACAATATACTACCATTTATGTTTTACATGGATGATAGGGAATTATGAAACAATATTCCTTATTCATCTATACTCATTTTATATGATAGTTATTTAAGTATGTAGGAATGAATATATACTTTAATCATTTATGATACAAATATATTTCAATTGTTACTATGAATAGATTATGACTCCTTATTTTTCAATAAAATCCTTTTAAAACCAAATCATTATAATTGGAAAAGATAATTATTATCATGGAGTTTCAATTGGAGAGATAAAAACATGGAAACATGACAATTCATTATTAAGATACTACAATGGCACTTTAATACAATATCAACGTAAATAATGAAATCTTCATTTTTACATAGTAAGGAAAATATAAGATAATTGACCATTAAACATTTGTGTTATTGATAATAATTAACCCATTCCATTATCCGATAAATTTTAATCCTTTTTGGAGTTATCTTTTATATTGGGAATGAAAACCAATATTGGTTTTGAAAAAATCAACAGTAGTATCCTTCTAACCCATGATAACATTGAATATCAATGATATTGTATGTTCATGGCCATTATTAAACCAAATATTCATAGTTCAATTTAATTATAATGCATACAAAAAATAAATATAATGAATCCAATATATTTTAAATTAAATTGACAACTAATAATATTTTCATAGAAATAAATTATTTTATTATGAAAAATAATCCTTTTAAATTTCCCACGACCTTAATTGATGATAGAATATACCATAATATCATTAATAACTATAAAAATTAAATTATCCAAATAATCATGGATCTATATATTCATTAAATATTTATCTAAATTGTGTGGGTTTATTGACAAATAGAAATAACCAAATTCTGATGGTGCTGGAAACATATGAAAAATCATTGAAAAATACATCATCCCATATAAAAATCAAAATATTAATAAAAAATATGAATAAAATATTTATTCATAATAGAAATTTCATATATATTTATTATAATGAATTGAAATACTAATTAAACCACAACAATTATAAACAAGGAAAAGGATAATCCAAAAAGTGTGGTGACAAGGATAATAGAACACTTATCATCCTATACATGTAACCGATTTTATCAATATAATAAATTAGCATATTCCATTATATAAATTGGTTGTTTAACATGTCATAGAATTAGTAACTTTTTCATATTTAAACACATGCAATTGATTTGGAATAAAAAAAGAAAAATAATCACTATATATATATATATTTACTAATATAAAATAATTTTTTTTAACAATTTCAATTTTTTTAGAAACAAGTTCAAGAAATAACTCAATAATATATATAATTAGTTTCACATAGTCATGTTATGTTATCAGTGTTATTAACTCACTTGTATATAGAAATTTAAATTTGCTCTATTGATTTATTATGAGAACATTATACCATTATTCAATCATAGAATGATAAAATGATCACCAAAAAATTATATAAATAACATGAAACTCAATTAAGAGTAGGATACAAATATTTATAGTAAAACCCTTTCAATTAATGATGGTTTGATGATGAAATTAATTTTTTTTACACTAGTACATCAACAATGAGATTTTGTAAATTGTTCTACCATCCTTCAATGATGGGTATTTACATTTTACAATAAATTTATCGTAAATAAAATAAAGTACATCAAAAATCATAAAAACATTAGAAAACAATGAGTATGAAACTACTGTGAAAATCACCAAATAATTTGATAGCCTATTAATAATAATGGAATTTATTTAAGTTTTTTTAACATGGACCAAGTGATAAATATTATTAAAAAATAATTCAATACATATTCAAATAATTTCATGTCTCTTGAAAATAAAAACATTCCACATACATATTTTGATTATTGGTGTGACCGTTACAGTCACAAGCTATGTACCATAGCAGTTCATGTTTATAATACTTAATAGATCAAAAAATATATTAATAGTTATGATTCTTACCACATTTATCACAAATGTGTAGTAGAATTTTATTATATATGGTTTTAAACAACAAAGTCATCAACATATACTACTACTCCGTATCTTTGTTAAAAATTTTATTGTAAAAATATATATAATATTTCGTGAAATCATTATTAAACTACATAAATTTATCACAATTGGTGCACTTTTAAGTAACTAGAACACTTCTTAAACAACTCATAAACCCTCTATAAAACTGTTCAAATATATTATCATGACTTAGAAATAAATTTAGTATATATGCAGTGACCCAAGCCATTAACACATATTACATTATAATGTCAAAAATAAATATCTTATCATTATAACACAATTATTAGGTGGATCATGAATATTAGATTTTATGTTCATAATATATCAATAGGTGACTATAAAAATAAAATTTTTAAACTCCTTAGTGATCTCCAAAAAACAATGAGTAACCTACAAAAATTAATATGAAAAGTGGTGATCTAAAAGTACCATTATTGGGATGATCATTATAATGATACCTAACATGTGTGTAGATAGTAATATAATGATTTCATAAAATACTAGGCCATTGAGTGATCATATTGGAGAAGAAGATAAATAAAATAGAGAAAAACATGGGAACATTGGAAATGTGGAAGGAATAAATAACATACCATAACCATAATTCAAATATATATATCAGGAAAACATAATATTGTATCTAAGACCAAAAATGGATTAGGATCACTCCATAATCCCATAAGTATATCTTAGTATTCAATTATTTTAGTTAATGTATTATAGGGATATATAATTTTGTACCCACCTTTTCTATTTATATTATACACATGAACATGTGTACCACATTATGATGTCAATTGTAAGGGATGTATTTTGACCTAGGAATAAAAGAGAGATATATATTAATTTGAAGAATTCCATAACATTATGTAGATATTTAAAGAGTGTTAGATAGTGTGTGGTTATATCCTAATGTAAATTTTGGGGTAGAGAGATCCCTTACCATAAGTCCAGAGGAGTCATGTATATCCATTATCACCATTATAATAATCATATGTCAATTATTTATTCTATTAATATAATTTTACTGGTTTATTTAATAATACATAAACCTTATAAATAATTTATTTTGAATAAATTTTTAATTAGTTATATATTTATGACCACATTGACAGTTATGAGGTTACATAGTTTAAAATTTTATAACATAATTGGTTTTTTCACCCATTTCAAATGGATAAATGATCAGTCATCAAAAGACTATTATTATGGAAAAAAATAAAATTCTTATATATAATTAAAATATTTAAATTAAAAATATAATTATTTTTTTGAAAAAATAACTATGTTGCATTCATGGAGATAAAATGATGTATGTACGCATGATTAACAGTTCTATTGTTCAAGGATCATAATGGAAAAAATATTATTATTTTTTCATTATATAATTATAATTATATAATAAAAAAAATATCATTTCATTAAATAATCATCGATAAAAAATGTGCAGTAAAGTGCAATTAAAATCACATCATATCATTTTGGGAGGCAGTAGTCCACCACAAAAACGAATGATGTTTTCATTTTACAATGGATGGTAACAGAAGAAGGTACATGGAATATCAGATTTATAGAATTATAAAAATATAATTAATCCCATATATAGTATAAAATATAACATCATGAATATACATGAGATCCGATCCTCTAAAATAAATTACATTAGTTCGCAAGGCTATAATACACCATAATCATGAACGATGGATTTGTTTCTGATTTGATGAAATAAGATATCTATGTACTTTATAAAATTAGCTCAATAAAATCCATGTTTAATTGAGATGTCCATTTATTATATGATCATGATTGAGAAACATTTTATGTAGTTTCAATTAAAAATAAAATAATGGTGCTCAGTTAGGATTGATACATCATTTTGGGACCACCTATTTAGACTTATATCTAAGGCCTCCCTGTAACGGATTTATTGTCAAACAAATGACACTATGACATGATAAATATAGTATGGAATGTATTTGGGATTTAAATTTATTAATCTTGAGAAATTATAAATGTTATGATGATTGGAGAGTGGGGTCCTTTTCTATGTGGGAGTGAGGACATAGATTGAATTTTTTAAAATAAAAATTTATACCCACATTTCACACATGACACAAGACACCAATAAAACTCATTATAAATTCATAAACAATTAAAGGTCTAAATATGTATATTTAATAGTATTTTTACTAGATTATATTATATTATCCATTTTCTTCAAATATTAAAATAGGTATTCTTAATTTCACTGTTACTATGCTAAATAATTTTTATTCATTTTACTATTCATTGGGACAAAAAAATTTGTTGACTTTATAAAATAGTATTTATTTTTATGATTCCAAATAAAGAATACAATTTTAAAAATTAAATTCATATAATTTTTACAATTATATTTTACATTAATACTAACGATGTGATAAAAAACATTTTTCCAATGATAATGTTCTCATTAATATAAAACATTCTAATATCAAAATTCAACATGACTTTGGTTTCAATGAAAAAATGGGATTAATCATAAAAAAATAACGAAAATTTACTTTAAAACCATTTATAAAAATATTGAAATTATTATATGATTCATAAAAAAGGTATATTTCTATAATATATTTATTTTATATAATTAATTGAAAAATTAATCATTATATATATATATGAAATAAAAACTGTAAATAATTTTTTCATTTCTATTTTAAAAAGGATGTTCATTTTTTCAAATATATATTATAATAGAGTAAAATTTTCTGTTTATAATTTTTTTCAAAAAATTAAAACTATCAATTTTTTAGAAAATTGTATTTTCAAATACTATAATGTAATTTACAATAAATATGTTAATGTTTATCCAAATATTTATTATCATTAATATTTAATTAAAAAAATTAATTTCTTTCTCAAAGATGAATTTAAATCCAATGTTCTATGAAATGATTTTTAAAATAATATTTTAAAATAGTATTGTGGTCTATGGTTCATCTAAACTCAAATTGGAAGTGTTGTATACAAAACTAGACAAAGTGTTCTTTATAAAGATTAGATTGATACATTCTACCCCAAAATAATAAATAACATAATCAAAATGTGAACATGTTCTTAGATATCTAGTGAATTACATTCCGAAATTCCATTGGGATAACCGACAAAATAAAAACGGTTAATAGAAAATAATAATAAAATTGATGAAAAACAAAATATTTATATAATCATGTAACTAGGATTCCAAATTATAGAAAATTAGTTGGATTTGAATGAATGTATTTTGAATGAAGATCTTTTTTTAGATAATTCTATGTATTTTTTATGAAATACAGGATCATCAATTTGTCTAAAATGAATTACATTTGTTTCTCAATGTCATTTTCATATTGATGGGTGATCATGTACCATATACACTATGAAAAATAGAAAATATCTTAGATGAAAAATATAAAACCATTTCTTATATATTCATCACTAAACTATTATCTTTTTTATGAAAAAATTATTAATAACTATGAAATTTATATTCTAATAAAACCAATTTTAAAATAAACTGGATAATATTATTCAAAAAATGATATATGGATATTGCAGTTATATTTTAAAATTAATCCAAATAAAAAATGGTCACCATAAGGTAATGTCCTTGCATAAAATGAATCAGAAGTTAAATAAATATCCCAATAAATTAATCATTATAAATCATTCAATTACTCAGTAACACTACATCCCAAACAACTTTAACATTCAATGATTTAACTATTATATTCCCAAATAATCAGTAATTGTAGGTAATATGTTTTACATTATAGAAACATATACCTCAACCAAATGAATTGTTTCCAAAGTATATTTCATCACCAAAAGACATTAAAACTTTTAGAATTGATTGATCATATAATATATTTCAGAAACTAAATATATAGTTTAGCAACACAAAAGTATGACTAAAACATTTCATAATAAAAAAGACATTACGTAAGAAAATTATAGTTATTTCAACCTTTTCACCGTTAAAATATGTGTTACGACCCCTTGGCCTTTCCTGATATGATGGATTCCCACCAATCATTCCGAATTCCACTATCTAAAACTATGGAAAAAATATTAGAATCATATTCACAATTCACCTTAATCATATAAACAAATATAGAATAATGTAAATGTCATTAAAAACCACATTATTCAATATATCTTCTTTTTAAACCTCTATGGTTTTCAATCCAACTCATCCTTTTCAACAAGATCAAATAATATAAATTTAATATAATGACATAAACATCAACAAAATCCCAAAGACAATAATTTCCAAAGTAATTTCTTTCTTCGTAAAATATTATCTTTCCATTGAATAATAATTCTCAGTAAATAGGTCCATTAATCACATTCTTATAAATCTATAAAGAAAAAATACATCAGAACATAACTTATATGTTTTAAAATTAATGTAAATTAATTACATTGATAAAAATTAATCACTAAAAATATTATAATGTTCATATAGATAAGAATTTAAATTGTTCAACCTGAATTATATTCATAACATTTCCCATTAGGAAATAAATCATGAATTAGAGTACTAAATATAATAATAACCGTGTTCCCCAAAACTATGACATTAATTTTTTTACAATGCCTTATGTAGAAATTTTTTTCCCTAGGTCACGTTATCTAGACACTATATATTTAAATGGAAATTATTTTTTATACATTTCTCAGGTTATACACATAATGCATCATCCAGTTTTATCAGCGCCATTCCATTATGATTCTTCACACATTTTTGAACTGATAGAAAATCAATATTTATTTCTATATAATGAATAACACTTCAACATCCATGACATTTCTTACATCAGTTATTTTAATGTGTTTGGAAATTAGATAATATTCATGCGGTTATCCAAATTTTGAGATATATTATTTGGAATTATAACCTGATGTCTGATTTCTATTAAAATTATGGGGGACCAATCATTTGGAAAAACACTATATAACCTATCAAAATGGAAATTGACTTGATTTCTCATATTTCCCATCATTCACTAAATATAATAAAAAATGAATTTTATTATTCAGTAATATAAAAAATGGGAAACATATAAACTGAGAAGGAATTTCATAAAAAGGAAAAGTATTTCCTAAATTAGGAGTTTATAGGTTTTAATTTATGTTTTCCTTTGTAAAGATTCCTATTATGTATTCAAACAAAAATAATTTTTTTATATCTTTCATAATGGGATACAATGAATTTGGTAATTTATTAAAAATATCATTATAGAGTGTTAATCTATTTTTTAATCAATGTTCATTATCAAGAACATGGTGATAATCAATTCATGCTAATTGGACCCTTTTCTGGTTTGTTATCCATTTCTATAACTTTACCCAATCCACATCCACTTCTAGTATCAAAACAAAATGCAGTAGTTTGTAAACCACTCACTATATAAATCACTAATATTACAAGATTTTATCCTATACATAGGATTACCCATAGGGTTCCCACTATGGTATGTTACTCATAATATCAAAAAATAACTTGACCTTTCTCTAATATCAAATATAGATACCCAATCCTTTTACTTACTTTATTGCTTGTTATTAACATAAATATGTATTAATTAATACCAAAAGCTCATGTTTTGTTGTGTATTTTGATGACAGGGATCATAAAATATTAAATATAACCTAAATTAAGATAATTAATATTATCCATATTGAGATCCTAAATCCATGTGACATCCAAAAATTCATATGATAAAAAAATACATTAAGAAATGGATGACCTGAAAATCCATTTAATGAAATAAATATGACTAGAAAACATAACATGTTAGTCATTGATAAATCATGATATCAAAAAAATTAAGTCGCATCCGTAATAATATAATATAATAACAATAATACGTGGTATAATATGATCATGGAATATTTGGAACTATGGACGAAACATAAAACTTGACATAATGAAAAGTAAGTTATAACTTTCCTGAGAACATAATTGGGTAAATATAGTTACTTCATGGATTTGGTTCACTCCATAGTCCCATAAATGATGCACTCCTAGAAAAAAGGATATTACTAACCACCACAATCCATCACTATAGTTTTATAGTGGATGCATAAAATATGCGAAAATGAGGATGCTTTAGGCCCACCATTGTTTCATATAGAGTCAACCATTTCATGATTTTTATACAAGAGATCGAGAGGACTTATAGTGACCTCCAAATGAAAGTCAAAATAGACCATATTGTGTTAGTTACTAGTGATTTTCATTTAGAGGTCCCTAGATCACTTGTCAGTATTAGCTATAACGATCGTAATTTGCTAGACGCAATAACCCATCAAAGAAACACTTATAGTTACTTGCATATGGGGTTTTATATAGGTTTTTTATTAAAATAGAAAAAACTAAAAACCACAATATATTTGAAAAATAAAAAAATTCCAAAATATATAAAGCCGCATGCACATATAATCTCATGGTCACATCATCTTCCAAGCTCTGAAACAAAAATCAAATAACACTTCATCAAACAATTTAATAAAATAATTAGTATTAAAAAATTCCATAATTAATTATAGAAAAAAATGACATATTTCAATTAAATGTTAGTATAACATCATAGTTTTATAATATTATGAAAATATAATACTACTTTATGTCATTTTTTTATACATTTAATACACTTAATTCTCTCTTTCTGAGAAGAGTTGATGTCCAAAAGATGTTTCCTTTTCTCACATGCACCACCAATAATAATAATTCTGTTGTCCTAAGGCTTCATGTCTTTCAGAAATCCTTTTCTTTTCATCGGACTATTAACTGTAAATTTTAGTGTTTTCTATAACTTGAAGTGTTTTCCCATCAACCTAGTCAAAGGAAACCGTCGATACATGTATCATCTGCTTTAAATCATCAAAATTCACTACATAATTCTTTTCATTTTATTTTCTAAAATTCAAAGGTTTTTTGCTAGTTTTTTCCCTTAGACCCATCTTTTTTCAGACTTCAAATTCATAAAGAACACATATTTAGTTGTATCATGCACACAACATGTCTGATTTATGATTCATACCCATGTACATGTAATAGTTAATAATTATAATTTTATTCTGAAGTCATGTCATTCCAAAGCCGTTCTCTATGGAAGTTATCGTTAAACACCGATTTTGGTGTTTTTTTACTGTAAAACTGCCTTTTACATCATCATTGTAAAATGAATGCTATGATTACTCTAAGGTGTCTTAAAAATTATCAAATTTAACTCAAAGGTTTTTTTCATCTAATTTCACTGAATTATGAGTTTGTTCGGTATGTTTTTACCCCCCGACGAACCTTTTTAATGATCATCAAATCATTAAAAACAACATATTTAGTTTTACCATGCACACCGCAAGTCTGATTGAAATTTTTTCACCTAGTACAATTAAAAATATTAATAATATATTTTTCCTTCAATTTAATATCATTATGTGGTTTTTTTCAATGGATCTAACTACTAAATGCATGTTTTGGTGTTTTATGACCAAAAAAGTGTTTTTCCATCATCACTTTCAAATGTAACATATGATTTACATAAAGTATACCTGACAATTTAATAATTAACTATAATGTTGTTTTTTCATGATTTAATGAAAATATATTCCCGTTAGACAAGTTTTGACCACCAATCACACCTTTCAAAAGGGACTCAAATATTTAAAAACATTAGATTTAGTCATACAATGCAGACTGAATGTCTGATTGACATTTCAGATCCATATACACATCAATAATAATAATAATAATGTTGATATGGGATTTCAAGTTATTCTGAGGTTGTTTACTAGGGATATTAAAATTAAATGTCTATTTTTGGTTTGTGACACTATAACTAAATTTTCATTGATCATGACGAAACAACAACTCTAATTAACATAATGTAACCTTGAGCATTTCAAAATTAACTCCATGATTATTTCAACTGATTTCAAGTCATTTTGAGGTTTTTTTGAAGGCTTTGACCAACAAATACACCTTTTTAAATGTCATAAATTCTATAAAAAAAACATATTTAGTCATACTTCTCATAACGAGCATCTGGTTTTTGTTTCATATGCGTTTTCTTATCTTGTATAATAATAATATGGGTTTCATATTATTTCAATTCATTATAAGGTTGTTTTATTAGACTATGACCATTAATCATTGATTTTTGAATATTATGACACTAAACATAAATTTTCTCTCCTCATGGTAAAAAATATTTTGATTAACATGTTTTCAAGTAGAAAATTTCACATTTTACTTCATGAATGTTTTTTTCTAATTTTATGGTATTCTATGGTTGATCATCTAGTTTTATCACCTGATACACCTTTTCATATGGGGTCAAATTATTAAAACCAACGGTTCATTTTTTCTACACAAATCATGTTTCTAATTAATATTTCATTTCCTCTACATGTGATTAAAAATAATAATAATTTTTTTTATGAATTCAAAGCTTTCCTTGGTTGTTTTCAATAGATCTAGCCATTAAACGCAGGTTTTTGTGTTTTATGGAAAAAAATGTCTTCTTCAGCCCTAAGGTCAAACCGAAACCTTCCATTGATTTATTGTCTTATCGAACATCTCAAAATTCATTTCAAATTTTTTATCATCTGATTTCATGTCATTGTGGGGTCACTCGACAAGTTATGACCTCTCGAATGTTTTTAAAAGGGCTTCAAATCATTTAAAATAACATATTTATTCCTACCGTGAAGACTGCACATCTGGTTGATGTGTTGTCAACTCAAACACATAATGAATTATAAATACACATTTTTCGTACGATTTCAAGCCACTATAAAGTAGTTTTATATGGATTTTATCATTAAATTAATGTTTTTTGGTATTATGAGACTAAACACAACTTTTCCATAATTGTGGTTAAACTGAAACTCCGAATGATGTACAGTATAATTGACCATTTCAAAAATCATTCTACAATACATATTATGTAATATAATTGAATTTCATCATCAATTGACTGGTTTTAACCACCCAACACCAATTTCTATATGGAATCATATAATTAAAAACCATAGATTTTGTCATACTATTCAGACCAGACGTTTGATTGACGTTCCATCATCTCATACATATCATGAGTAATAATAAGATAGGAGTCCTATGATATAATGTAATTAAAAGGTAATTTACAATGGAAATAGTAGTTCAATGCATGTTTTGGGGTTTTATGAAAATAAATGGGTGTTTTCCGGCATCATGTTTAAAAGACATCTCTAATGGACATACTGTCTGCTCAACCATTTCAGAATTCACATTATAGTTTATTATCTTATTTTTTGGTATTTTTAAGTCATTCAACTAGTTTTTCCACCCAACCAATATTTTTAAGGGAATAAATCCTTTCAAACCCACATATTTAGTCCCACCACATAGATCACATTACTGATTGGTGTTTCATCTCCTTAAACATGTCACAAATAATAATAAGTCAATTTTCCACTTCTGTAATGTAATTATGATGAAATTTTATATAGATCTAACTATTAAATTCATGTTGTGTTGTTTTATGACATTAAAATGTGTTTTCCATCTGCACAACCAAAAGACACCTCCAATTGAACTACCCTCCCCTCAACCATTTCATAATTCACTCTATAGTTTCTATTATCTATATTTACCGCATTTTGAGATTGTTCAGCTAGTTTTGACCACCTGATGATCCTTTTTAAAGGGCCTAAAATATTATAAACCACATATTAAATAATACCACACAGAGCGTGTGACCTATTTTCATGTTATATTCTAATATACATTCCAATTAATAATAAGATGATATTATCTTGATTTCAAGTCATTCTGAGGACTTTTACTATGGATCTGACCATTAAATGCATGTTCTGGGGTTTTATGACACTAATCATTTGTTTTATATCATTTTGGTCAAAATAAACCTCCAATTGATTATGCATCTACTCAAACATTTTAAAATTCACTCCATAGTTTTTTCATTTAATTTCTAGGCATTAGAGTTCATTCTGTCGGATTTGACCACCCCACACAACTGTTTTGTGTGTATCAAATCCTTAAAACCCCGGATTCACTCATATGACACTAACCACATGTTTTGTGTTAGTTTCATCACCTCATACAACTCAAAAATTATTGTATGCTATTTTTTCATTGATTTTATGTCATTCATTGTTTATTTTCTATGGATCAATTTATTAAAATCATGTATTGGGATTTTATGACAGTAATTGTCTTTTTTCCATCATCACAGTTAACTAACACCTATGATTGATGTACTGTCTGCTCAAACATTCCAAATTAACACCATGGATGTTGTCGTCTTATTTCATTGCATCTTATGTAATTCATCTACTTTTGAAAACCAATAATTCCTTTTTAAATAGAATCAAATATTTAAACCCCCTAGATTCAGTCGTAACACGTAGACCGCTCGTCCAATTGATGTATCTTCTCCATGTAAATGTTATGAATAATAATAAAAAAGTTTTCATCAGATATAAATTAATTATAAGGTAGTTCTATATGGATATGACCCTTGAACACACATTTTTTATTCTATGAAACTAAAGATACATTTCCCATTAGCACGGTCGTACCACAACTATAATTGACGTATCATCTACTCAACAATTTCAAAATTCACTTCATAGTTTTTTTCATATGATTTCATATAATTTTGAGGGTTTTTGGCTAGGTTTGACCACCCGACCAACATTTTTAAAGGTCTTGATATATTTAAAAACCAGATATACAATTCTAACATATAGACCAAAGGTTCCATTAACATGTCATCTCCTCATAAACATCATGAATAATAATAGTAATAATATATGTCCTCAGATTCATTTCATTCTGAGCTCATTCCATATTAATTTGACCATTAAACATAGTTTTTGGTGTTTTAAGTCACTAAACATGTATTTTCAATTAGAATTGTAAAAATTCATCTAGTTGATGTACTCTCTACTCAATCACATTAAAATTCAACACATAATTGTTTACGTATGATTCCATGGAATAATGATGTTGTTCGGATGGTTTTGACCACCCGACCCACCTTTCTAAAGGGTTATAAATCAGTAAAAACCATATATTATGTTGTACCAAACCGATAACATGTCTGATTAACATGATTTCCCCTCATACATTACACTAATAATAGTAAGATTTATTTCATTTTAAATCAAGTCATTCAAAGTTCATTTGTTTTTTATTTGGCTATTAAATGAACGTTTTCGTGTTTTAGGGAACTAAATGTGTTTAATCTATCACTGAGGTCATATAAATCCACTTTTTGACATACTGTCTACTTTACAAATTCACAATTCACTCAACAATTTTCCTTCTAATTTCAGGACATTCTATGGTTGTTTAGCTATTTTGGATGACCCTACACAACTTTTTCATGGGAAAAAATTCCATAAAAACAATAGATTTAGTCGTATCATGGTCACTACAATTCTAATTGACATATTGTTTTCTCATACACGTCATGAAAAATAATATGACACTAGAACAATTATTTAAATTTATTTATATGTTTTTTCTATGTATATCACTATTAAACATGTGTATTTTTTAAACTAAACATTCATTTTTAGTCTTCCACTAAAAACTAATCTCATATTAACATTCTATCTAATTGATGATTTATCAATGCACTTTATGGTTCTTTTCATCTGATTTCACAACATTCAGATGACATTCAATTTTATTTTACCCCCATATGCATCTTTTTAAATTCCATTAGTCCTTTATAAACCACATATGTAGTATTCTTAATGTTATGGTATATTAATGGTTGATATTGAAGGAAATAAAATAGAAGTAGTGGCTAATGAAAACCCATAAAATCTAAAAAATTTAATGATTGAGATAACCCCACTCAAAATCCTAATATTAATGACACAAATTATGATTATAGAACCTATATATTTAGTCTTATTATTGGGTTAATAGATTTTAAAGGTCATCTAGATTGCATTCGATCATCATACCTAACCCCCACTGCAATATGTGCGATCAACAATTAAAATATTTGAATCAATGGTCATGTTGATCCCTTCATGATACCTACACATTATTTGTTCATTATATGACTCCATATGAGGTTTGTGGACCTTAGGTTCCAAAGAGGATATCATCCCTGGATTTTTGGATCTTGGAATGATATCTACAGAATATAATGTTTAATTAATGAAAAATATTTATGTGAAAATGTGTATGGGTAAATGTGATTTTAACCTTCTGGTCTTAGGTGAATTCAAATTTCCAATGAGTTTTCTTTCTTATTAATAAATATATCCTCAACCACCAATCATCTAGAGTGAGAATGTAGGAGAGACACTAGGAAATGGTGTTGGGTATTGGAGACAATGACCTTCATTTTCTCCATCAATCCTAGAGATCCCTCTTTCTCATTATTTCATAAATATAAAAATGGTCATAAGGAAACCATGTTATCATTAATATAATATTATGGTTAAATAGAAGGTTATGGAACTCTTTATATACCTTTAAATTGTTAATAATTTAGTTTATGTCATGATGATTTCAATTTTAGAAAAATATAACTAATGATACACAATGTGCTTACATGTTCTTGAGATAATTTGTGTTTTTCATCACCATCCTTGCTACTTGTTTTAATACATAATAATTTTTATATATGATCTACATAAATATGGTGTATCCTTTAGAAGCTGGATATTGGTGTCTAATTATTTTATGTAAGAATCAACAATTATAGGATAATCTTTATAAGACATATGGGAAGAACTTTTATATGGTTTTACCTGGTAAGAATATTGTATGTCTCTTTAAAGAAATCCCAGACCTCCTTTATTGATGATCATTTTCTCTATGCACCCCACACCCACAAGGCTTCTGGAAACATGGAATTGGTGGGAATCATTGGAAGGGGTTATTCAATTATCTAAAGGTCTAGCACTTATCTTTATTACCTTTTTCAATAACATTAGTGATAATGAACACCCTATAAAAGACACCAACTTTTTAATACTTACTACACCTATTGGATGTGAAGAAATCCCCCTACCATGCCCTTTTCACCTCCACTCATAATTATTACTCCTCTCTATATTAAATTTATAATGGGCCAATAGAATGGGGAACTAGCTCACCCTATTGTCTATCAAGTTATGTCCTTATACAAGTATCATAATAATGGACTATGAGTCCTATGACATTGTCTATTGTAGTAAATTTCACAAGTTCTCACATCACTTCCTTTTCCACAATAACTCGAGACAACATACTAACATTGGATGTTACGTGAATCATATACTGAAGATAAGAGTAATTTACTTTATTTAGACACATCTAAATATCCATACAATCATGTATGTCCTTCTCATTTTTTAGATAATGTGACCATCAATTGTGGCCATCATGACACCATCTCATAGGAATATCATAATTTATAATGATTTGAGAGTCCCCATGACATTGTTAATTATGGTTCTAATTGGGGTGTATGAAGTATACCCAAAAACCAGTTATGTTAATTCAACATTATCTTCATGTCATGGATATTAATAGATAATTTATTGATCCCACTTATACACTATGTGTTAGTCCGAAACATTGAATCAGGTATTCTTTGAGCATTTATAAATTCATATCCACATACATGAGATACTATCCACCCTCAAAACACCTCGAATTGTTAGATAATATTGAATTGGGATTTCCATTTATAGATATACACAAAATTTTAATATTGTTTGGACAATACATAAACATCCAATATAATGTTCTTGTTGCCTACAAGCTGGGAAGGAATCAAGAAATTCCTAACCCTTACCCAATTCTTTTATTCTTATTCTAGTAGAAGGTAGAAATAGGTGTATTTTTCTAGGGAGTATGAAATGTGTAAAACCATTCATCATTGTATATAAACTCCTTTTACAAACCATTGAATTTTCCATCTAAATTTTTTTCAAATATATATTGAGAATTATGTTGGAGTTCATAAATAAATTTGTGATCCATTAAAAAATAGTATTTTAATTAGAAATAAAGTGAATCCAAATGAGATGAATTTTATTTCATCAATATTATTTTTCTATATTCTGTTTTTTTGAATATATTTTCAAAATGTGATTACTCAACCATAAAATTGAAAAAATGAATTGCCCAAAAGTATTGTAGAAGATAGAGTACATAGTAATATAAGACTTAATAATAAATCAAAAATTGAAGACAAATGTTCAATAATGAACTTTAAAGAAGGATTGATAGATTTAGAGGAACAATAGTCATATACATCATAATAGATGTTTAACCCATTTTCATTAATTACGAAGAATGTGGTGAAAAATCTAATTTTACACAAATTCTCTTGTTATTCATGGTTTCTCAAAATCATCATTTCTAATGGGAGTAAACTAAAATATTTTACTACTGATCCACTCTTATATAAATAGAATGTACACAATAAAGGGAAAAATTCAATAAAAACTCCATGCTTGATGGTGTGTAAAATATATTTATTAATTCTATGGATAGAAAAAATATATAGGTTTTATATAATTTTGAGGAAGTATAAACTTGAATACATTGGAAGTTTATAAAATTATATTAATAAGTAAATTAGACAATACAACTATTGAATTAGAATTTTTAGATAATCCCATATTCTATACATATAGATTTATTAATGAAAAACTGTTGTGATATTCAAGGTAAATTATTCCATTAATTATTTTAGTTTTGGATATATAAAATGAAAAATTAGTGTTTTTACTTATAATAAGTATATGTATACCTATTGTGGAAGCATATCTTAAGATACCCTTTTATAACCTTACCTATCATATTATTTAGTAAAAACAAATTTTCAATTAATTTCATGAATTAGAACTTTTATTAGGGTTGGATGAATATTTTTTAGTGTAAGTAGTGGATCAAATAATATGTATTTTTAGGAATTATGAAATGACTATCAAAATAGTTTATATATATGACGATGATGAAGGTAAACTCAAGGTATTTTAGAATCATGGGAGCCAATTATAATGGATAAAATAGTGATTCAATGCATAGATGTTTATGGAATAATTGGATGAATATATAATGGATTTTCAACCATATATGAAAAATCCCCCCAATTATAAATTAATGTTTTTCAATCATATTTAGTAAATGTTTATTTGGTAAAAATATTTACTTACATTTATTAATGGAAAATTATTTTTAAAAGGATCGTGTAGAGAAATTTTTTGAGGGATAAGAAATCTTAAAACTTATATTTGATTCATTATACTATATATTAAATAAATTATTACATCTATTTTTATATATAATATTATCATGAAAGAAGAGGATAATATTGATATGAAATGTCAAATGGGGCTTATCCATATTAGAAAAATTTATTTGGAGATCTTGGTATAGAATGAAATTATAGAGATATCCCTATGCATAAACATGATCACACATGAATATGTCATATGAGTCCAAAAAGAAATTATTGAAGGGAATAACATACAATCCAACAATGAAATCAAAATGATTTTTTGTGGTTGTGTGTTTTCCAATGAAACTGAAATCCATGGATTCAAAAATCTATTTAATATTATTTATGGATAACCATAGTAGGATTCAAGTTTTTTGTTTTTGTTTCTTCTAGTATTCAATTTTTAGGTGATTTATTCTTTAATGGATTTTAGTTTTAAAAATCAATGGCCTAAAAATAAAATGCTTCCAATACCATAATGGGATAAATTATACCAATACTCTGGTTTATGATATATTTGGTTACAATGGGATACAAAATCTTATTTTTCCCTATAAAATCTATAAATAGGTCTAAAATTTATTTACTTATATAATATTTAGTTAATTTAATTATTATAACCTTTAAAAATAAGATAATGATTGGATCCCGGGGTGTTTAATACTAATGACCATAATTCATCATTTTGAATATTTCATGTGACTATTAGATGTTTAATTAGAAGTAAAATATTTAAATGCATGAATATAGATTTATATGAGATTTTTTTTAAAATATCTACCCAAAATCATGAGTATATACAAGATTTTATATATTGTATGAATCAATTCAGAATGGTTTATTCACTGAATTTTTTCTCACTTATAAGGAAGCATATACCAACTACTCCCTTATAGAAGAATTAATTATTTAACAGTAACAAGTAAGACATGTTCATATATCTAAAAAAATAATCTATGGGGAATGGAAAATTTATAAAATCATGCTGTAATTGAGATTATACAATTAGGACCTTTTAGGATATGAGTAAAGAATTTCCTCCGACAAGAAAAAATATGCTAGGAGTAAAGGATGAACATTGATAATTATATTCAATGAAATATATTAGATTTTTTATAAAAATTATTTGATAAAGATGGTTAATAGAATTATATATGAAATATCAGATTGAAATAGTATACACTTTATGGGAATGAATTATTGTGATGAGGTGACAAGGATTAAGCACTCGAACACCAATCACTATTGAATAAAAAAATATTAAGGATTGATATTGATTAATGTAATACATTATATTTGGAATTATGAAAATTTGTAAAAAATTGAAAATAAATGTTAACTAATACCTATGGATTTTTGATTAGGTGATGCATATTTGAACAACATCATGCCTTCGAATTCACAACATTGATTGAAAAACCCTCACATATTTAATGAAATGAAAAATTGTTAAAATGTTGTATCACATTCATTAATAAAAAAATAATTGAAAAGAAAAGGCACCAACAATTTGTTGATTGGGGATTATGTGTTTCCACATTCGCAACATTATACCTTCCACATGAAATTGTGGTATAAACATCCATAATGTGACTGCTGCAAATGAAATGAAATTTTTTTGAAACGAAATAAAAATTCCTAAAATTTGTAGATGAGGGGAATTATTGGATCCATTTTCAAGGATGGCGATCCAAAATTGGGCTAGATAGGTATGCTTGCGTGGAATCAGCATTGGGAGAAAATTGCAGGAAAGAACATTAGATTAATATGGCTTAAATAGGTGGAACTAGTGGGTGGATGCTACTCTTAGTGACATGGGTAGGGCTTGAATTAAATTTAAAATACAAATTGATAGGAGGAGGTATGGTGTTGGTGTGGGTAGATGAAGGGATTTCCTCACGAATGGATGATGGTTGATGGATAGAATAAGGATGTTAGATTTAGCTGCGGGTGGTGGGATTGAGCTCTATGTCAGAGGTTATGGGTGAATGACATGGAATGGGAAACAATATTGGGAATAATGGTGGAAAAGTACAGAGACATCCCTTCGGATGTTTTCTGAATTAGAAACCCTCAAAAATTATTTCTCAAATTGTGATGCCTCATTATCCTATAACATTAAAAACTTAGTTATAGAGATATAAAATTATTATGGAACCCATCTCATTCATATCATATACATGAAAATTTTTATCGTAAATTAAATAAATCATTAGAAATAAATATAATAATTCCCCATGGTTGGAAAATTGGTTTCATTATTCTTCCTAATCTAATAAAAAAATTTATTTATTATATAATGAATTCGATAAATTATCATATGTTATGTATTAACCAATAAAATAAGGGAGAGTGAGCATGTTATACATGTAACATACATATATAGTAAATATGGGATAAATAAATAATTATAAATAAAGTGAAAATGTTATTTATCTAGAGAGTAAATAACTTGAAGAAGTCATTGTATTAGAGAGATCTATTTCCTTGAATCCATAAATTTAATGTATGTCATTTATCTCCTATGTAATGACCTTTTATATTTTATTTATTTTATTGATAATATTTAAATTATTAAAATTTTATATAGAAATAGAATACATAATTTTTTAAGTGGTATATTCAATTACATATTTAGTTATGACCAAGTCATGTATTTTGAGGACTCTTAGTTCACATTTTAAAAATGGAATTAGAATGTTGAATGTTTTCAAAGGGATAATTTTCCATCATACATATAATAATAATAATGATATATGTAGAATTTTTATACATCAATTAGAATTTTCATAAAACCAAAGAAATATTCATATGAAAAATGAAATTTGTTATAGTCCTTAAGATGATAATATACAGTCATGAGTAATGTCTCCATTTTTTAGTAATGATGATTGATAATAGGTAAGGGATGTATTATCTTAAATTTTTTATAATTATATGATAATGATAGTATTATTTCAAGATAATATATTACATATACTATCCTGGTGATGTTGTAAAAAACAAATTATTACAATTAATGAGGTGGTAGTGCACTATAAAAACCTAAAATTCAAAAATAATAACATTATATTCAATAGAGTATTTGAAACACAACAACATGTATAGAAATTTTAACGTCACATACTCGGATCTAGGAATTGGTTCCCCGAGATGGACCGCCACATGACCTCATCCATGCATGCCCATACACTAGAGATGATGACTAGCAGTGAGGGTTTGGTTAGTCATTTCAATGATAGACTATAACCTTTTTTAACAGAGTAAAAAAAATCCGAAATAAATATAAAATAGTGTAAGAATATATAATCACATCCATATCAATATCTCTAGATAACCAGGTATAAAAATACAATATCCAACAAAAAGGGAAACATTACGTGCCAACTAAATTTCCCAGGTGAATAAAATACAACAGAAAACAAATACATTAAGGACTCCAAAGAGGGTCCCAAACCACATCTAGTCCCCTCATCCACGCACCAAATCCCAAGAAAAATCTGATCAAATTCCTTTTTTGTTAACCTATTCTAAAACTATATAGTCTATTTGGTTACTGATCTGACATCTCGAATAGGATTTGATTACGACTCAGTAGGCCACCACCAATGGCCTCAAAAAAAATCCAATCAAAAACAAGTGTATGCAGCTGTATAATGAAAATAATTATAATAATTTATTTAAAAGTTATGACATTATCTGTTAATCTTTATGAAACTCATAGACCATGAGGTTTGAATCATGCAAGAAATTTAATTCACAAATTTTATACATATTTATCATTAGTGTAGAACATTGCTTCTATCAAATAAAATCTAATTGGTGTAGAATTAAAAGTCTATAACCTAAAGTACCATTTAATATTTTTTTCTAATTTGTGAAGAAATCCATATATGACACCCCAATTCTCAATAATACTGATAGATCTATCATCAATGTAGAACACCATGTCCAAAACCCAAAATCTCATTTGTTTAGAATGCTATGTCTAAAACCAAAATTCCATTCATTTATTTGTTTTATTGGTGATGAATTCCATGTATAACATCACTAATCCAATTGGGGTAGAACACCATGACCAACAAACAAATTCCAATTAATTAAATAATTTGTAAATTTATTATTATAGTCTGTTAGATAATTCAATAAATAATTAATGACTTCAATTTCTTATTGAATGACACTAAACTTAATTTACTTTTCCAAATATTAAAAATCAATAAATAATTAAAAAAAATTATTATTGATCACAAAAATAACAACATAATAATTAATTTAGCATTTAATTATCTCAAATTCTCAAAAATTTACCTTAATAATTAAATCACTAATTAATAATATATATTTATCATTTAAAAATGATAGTCGACCATATAATACCCATCCTAGTAAATTATCAAATTTAATTATCTAATTCAGAAATACTTATGTTCCACAATTTGACATCATTAACAATTAATTAATTTACCACATTGATTAATTCTTTTAAGGGCCTCCACTGGTAAAGAAATATAGCAATAATTGAACTTCAATATATGAGATAATGTTATTACTATGGGATTTAGAAATGAATCCACCCACCCCTAGAATGATGATGATGAACACTCATAAAAAAGTATCTCCAAAATTAGCATGATTAATCAAAAACGCTGTGAAGAACATGATTTAGATCCATCTCTTTGAAAGTGGGGGAAGCTGTTAAAAAAGAAAAACTTCTACAATAAAAATTGGATACTGGATTCCAATAATTAGGGACTATATTATCTATTAGCAACAGATTTAGAAGAAGATGAATAACTAGAATTCAAACTATAAAAGAAACTAAGTCTAGACATCCATGATCTGATGCGAGATCACTTATGGATCAAATTAGACTCCCATAAATTCACATCAAATTTCCTATATAAAGGATTATGTAGTGTGGTTTTATTCTATCAAAGGATTTGGTGAGTGTAGGTGTTGCAGTTTAATGTATGGGTGTATGGGACGTTTTATGTTGATGTAGTGTGGTTCGTAATGCTATTATAGAAAAAATTGATGTAGCATCAATGCAAAATTATGAATCATATTAAAATGGAGTGTTATGATTTCACGATGTCAAACCACCATTCACTTCAAGTAATGATTATGAACTATATTCTAACAGATGGTTTATGTGAGGGTGAAATGCGTCAAAATGAAACGGATCATCAAAACTACACGACGTGAATTTCCACTTATCATAATGGAGTGTATCTCATTTTAATGATACATGCCACAATTATAAGATGTAAACTCCAAATTTTATCCTTTTAATATCCATTAATTGTATGATTACATAGGGTGAAGACCAAATTAATGTGGTTTAAACTCTTATGTCAGTGAATTTTTTCATGTTGTAAATTTAGAAGATGGATTATCAATATTCACCAAACAAAATTAAACAGATCCATACCTTAAAAAGGAATGGATCATAAAATTTCCATAAATTATAATATATTATCCTCAACAGGAACTCCCTATCCTCTATAGGATTATGATTCACGAATATCGGGCCACTGAGCTTTCATATTTTCCTCCTGTTCCCATGAATTATATAGAACTCTTCTATTTTTGAACAATAATATCGGTATAGTCATTCCCCTCAAAAAATTATCAATTTTATCCATCATAGGTATCAGATTCTCATAAAAAGACACATCTAAATCAAGATCAACATCCCCAACATCAATTACATGAGGATGATTTGGGTGATATATGCAAATTTCTGATTCATGGAAAAAGTCATGGATAAGATTTTAATTTTTTTTGAATAGATAACTGGTACTCCACTTACCTGATTCACTCTAGTATCAATAAATTCCAATCAAAACTTGGTGTTAACATTCCATAACTCTATATCATATAGTGGACCAAAATTGGAGACAACTAAAGGAAAACATAATCACCCTCTTTAAAATATAGAGGTCATATCCATCAATCTGCATATGCATTATTTCATCTCTATGATGTAGACATATGATTATGAATCAACTATTCCCTCAATAATGTCTCATTCAGGAGACATTGTGCCAATACCTCTGACTCACTGGCCACCAACTTACATGTTAGTGATCTACAAGGCCTACCATAACGAAAATTGAAAGGTCCCATCAATATAGTTTCCTAACGACTATTTTTAAATTTGAAATCAACTAGATCCAAGTGTTTTTTCCACAAGCCATCGGGGTCTAGAAAAAATGACTGTAGCATATACTCAAGCACCTACATAGTACACTCATACTAACCATATGTATGTGTGTCAAAATATGTACTCAATAATACCAATGTACCATGAAATTTCTGTAATCCATTCAAGTAGCGTGAAGTAAACCATGAATCACGATATAAAACTATTGTCCATGGGACCCCATGAGGATGTCTCAAACAAGATGTTTTATGAACTTCTCTACTTTGAATGCTTCATGTATTGAAAACAAAATTCTACCTTATTAGAAGATATAAATGAATATAGAAATATACATTATTCCTCAGTTTCTTCAGAAGACCTACTGAAAAATCCATAGTCACGACATCCCACTTCAATTCTATAATGGGAAACAATTATAGAAAACATTCATGTTTTTTATGTTATGCATTAACCTTCTTATAGGGTTAACATCAAGACTCAAGCTCTATTATCTCATTTTTCATGCATGGAAACTAAACCATACAACACTTTTCATGAAATACTTTGGTCTCACCTAAATGCACTACCAACATTGAGGGATGAAAATCATACATGAGATCTATAATTTGGAATGTTGGAATAACAACTCAATTCGTCATGTAGATGATATATTATTCATCTATAAACGAGTCCCAATGTGTCTCCCCACATTTAATGAATTACACCAACGCCATTCACCCTAGATCAACATTCTATCTCTCTCAGATTCATCTCAAAAGGGTATACAATAGAGAAATTGATACGAGAGTGTTCTGCTCCTGACTTTCGTGAATGAAAATGTGCATCTCATATTGCAACATCATCATCTTCCACTCAACACTACATTATTGAACTATCTGATTCCTTGTCTTCCTACACAAAGGATTAGTCCCAAGGTTCTACTTCTTAGGTGTTTATGTAGTATCAAAATAAAAATACATCTTATACTTAACAAAGCTCTGTAACTAAAGATATCAACTTCTATTGTGATAAGAAAACATTTAAACACAAGGAATTAGTAAACACCAAACCCAACATATACGGTCTCTAACACTTCAATGTGCAGGAATCACCTTCTAAATCAATATCATTACTTGGGTAATTCAGTTCAAGTGGCCTCACCTTTTGACCCCCATATGCAATAACTCATTCCCCCTATATCAATACAGCTCTAATTCCACTCCCTTAAGTGTTACAATATATGATGTACTCCTTACCTAACACAAGTAGGATCAATGTTGGGGTTGATGTCACTGTTTTATTCGACTCCTGGAAAGAATTCTCACATGCTTCAATCAATTCAATCTTTAACTCCTTCTAGTGAAATCCTGAGAGTGGAACTTCCAAAAGGTAAATTTCATGGATGAATCTATTATAATATCGAGCTTGTCACAGAAAACATCAGATATCGAAAACATTTTGGGGAAATAACCAAGAAAACAGTACATAAACCTTCTCCAGGTCCACCGAAACACCTCCATCTTATATTATGTTCCCAAATAAGTGTACATGGTAAAAAAACTATCACTTAGATAGCTTAGAGTTCCCCCAATATTTTATCCAAAAATACCACCACAAATTGATCTAGGTACAGATGTAAGATCATATTCATCAAAGAAATAACCATTACTTATTCATTTTTCATCCTAAACTGAATTATGAAAAATTCATAGAGGCCAAAACTACATCTAAAACTAGTCTTCGATATATCCAATTTCGGGACTCTCAATTGATGATACTCGGGCCTCAAATCGATCATTGAGAACATGCCTGCTCCCTTCAAATGTAAAAAAAATCATTGATACATAGATGGAGATAAAATCTCATTACAGTCATCTTATTCAACATTTGGTAATTTCCACACAAACAAAAACACTCATCAGAAATATTGGAAAAAATACATGCAATCCCTAAGGTGATGTTATTGGATTGATAATTACCTAATCCTGTAAATCCATTAGACGAGTCTTGATCTCTGGAAGCTCAGTCATCGCCATTCTATATGGTGTAATAGATTTTGACATAGCCCCCGACATGAGATCAATAGTGAAATCTATATCGCTCTTATGTGGAAGGCATGAAAAGTCCTTTGGAATGTATCATGAAACAATTATACTACTGGTGGAAAGAGATCTTGGATAATACAATCATCATCCATCAATTGTCTAGAAACACGGGATATGAGTTCTCCCAGTTTCGGAGTAATTGGCCTGACTCATCGCTTATGGATATCCCACTCTCCCAAATGAATGTAAAGATCACCCATATGATATGTAAACGTTACTATCCAACTGTAACAATTTATATGGGCATCGTATATGAATATCTAGTTAATAGCCATATTTAGATCAAATCATATCATATCCAGAATATATAAATCCCATAGAATACAGTACTCACAGATCTCAAGGGAAATCCCATTCACATATATATGTCTCTAGACCATACTCCCAGAGGAATATCTATCATTAAAACCCCTCACACACAGTCCACTTACAGGCTCAAACCAGTAACCAATTTAGTAAATATAAATTAATGTCAATCTCTATTATCAGAAAATACACTATATGTCGCCGAAACTACAAATATGATACCTATCATGGCTGATGGACAAGCCATTCTATACAAAATCATTGGTTGCATCACATGTAACTATCATGCCAATATTCTATGTGATGTGTTCATTCTTCTCTAAGTCGTAGTGCAATATTTGTATCAACACTCTTGACCATAAGCACCATGTCCATTACCTCTATGGATTTGTCCAGATGAACTCAAGCTACTAGACATGTATGGTGTATAAGACCCTCCTCCTCCCATTAGGTTATATGTAGCTCCTCAAACATTAGTTGGTTGAATTTGGTTACTAAATATCCTCTTTAAGAGCCTCAACAAGACACATGATTGGAAATATAATTGAGGATGTGAACAAGATTTTTAAAAGTTTCAGGAACTACCACACTTATTTCAAATCCCATGGGTATGATACTTTGTAATTGTTCCCCTTACAGTTCACTCTCCTTCCAACTTCTCAGGTTGACATTATCATAAAATAACTTCATGAACTCAAATTTCCTACCACCTGAATGTCCTTCATGAATCACTTGTCATCCACTGCAATACTCTTTCATGATCACCATAGAAATGAGACCCCGATTCACCACTTCTATAAACTTTTTCAGTGTGAAAATATGTACCTGATACATAATTTCACATATAATAACATCCTAAAATTCATCTTTCTAGTGTAGCCTCATATTCTTCTAATGAATGAGAAAAATGATGCATGTCTATTAATTATCCAACTCAGTACATCACATATATATTCCCTTATGTCAGCCTCATGAAATCTACTACTATTTCATGCCTCCCTAATTATGGGTAAAAATGCTCAGAGAACGTCGGATGAAATTCCATTCACCCACTAGTCTCCACTCTTTAATACTTTATCCGACTGACCCACCAACACATATCTTGTCAATGTAAATGTTAGTATCTATCTCGAATCTCCTTTCATCAGGGGACTCTAAGTGGTCATGTATTGTTCATATAGAATCAATCTAGAAATCATCTCCCTCAATTCCACACTCTCCTATAAATGATGAAGGGTGCTTCAATAGAAACACCCTCATATGACCAGACATCCTCATCAAAAACCACCTTGGGTCTCTTTCCATAAATTTCATTAAGTGAGAAATGTTCTCTGAGAACATCTCTCTTACTCCCTCACCTAGAACAATCTATGCCTCAGGTTCTACTACTGGAGGATCATCGACTTCCTTTCCATCTGATCATTCCCTCAACAAGCGTCACTATGGTGGAATAACTATATAATGATAAACACATACGATAAGACGAAACTCACAAGTTTAAAACATTTATGTACCATGAAAACAAAACACGCTACACCAACCCTTTTCCCCATGTCTCACCGCACATTCAAAATTGGGGTGTTATCAGTACCAAAAACCATCCAACACCTAGGTCCTAGTGAACCTAGGTAAAAAAATTATCAAGGTCAAGTTTCTAATTAGGCTCCCAATTATTCTATTATTGCATCATCATATAATATTATTCAATTAAATGTTAGGCCCCAATTAAATTTCCGAAAAAAGAAAACTAGTTTATGTCTAATTACGTACCCACAACGCATTTTCTCATGCATTCCAAAACAGGTTCATGTCATAAATAATTTTGAGTGCCTAGAATGATGCATTAAAACCAAAATCTCATGCCATTCCATTCTATTAGTTAATATAATGAAAATTACATGAATAAAAATCATATCTCAAAACAAGTGTGCTCACCCCATGATAACTAATATTAAATTGTAACAATACACAACAATCACAACAATCTCACCTTAAGTGAGTTGGTTTTCCCCCATAATGGGTTGGAAACTCTAATGAAAATGATTATTACCAATCCCATACTCTTCTCAATATTCTGCATATGTTTCGCCAAATAGTTATACAATAGAAGATTAAAACAAAATTCCTCTATTACCACATTGAAAAATCCATACCTGGGTTCGATGCACTGGTTCCCCAGTATAGCCATAATATGTCATCAAGCGTGCCTCACTATACACAAGGTAATGACGACTATCATTGAGGGATGGGAGAGTCATATAATGGGGAGACTATACCCTCTTTTATCATAGTAAAATACAACTAGAAATTAATTGACAAAATAAAAGGCATATATAATCATATCCATACCAATATCTCAGGATATCTAAACAGGAAAGTAGAATATCCAATAAAATGGGAATCATTCAGTTACCATGTATGTGGCCATGTGTGTAAAATTTTATAGAAAGGAATGACACTAAAGAATTCTGAGAGTTTCTTAATGCATGTTGGGTTCCCTAAAAAAATCTCCATACCACAATCAATAATTTTATATATGTATGTTTCCCATATCTGATATTGTAACATTAAATTATATTTGGGTATCGATCAGGTATCCAAAATAGGTTTTGATATTGACTATGTAGTCCATTACTAACAGTTCCTAAAATAAATTCAATCAATAACAAGTGTATGTAGTTGTATAAAGAAAATAATTAGAATGCATAATTGAATAGTTACTAAATTATCAATTAATCCTTAATAACCACACAATACATGAGGTTTATACCATGTCACACAAACAATTTATAAAGTTTATACATATTTATCCTTAGAATCGAACTCCATGACAAAACCGCAAAATCTCATTATTGTAGAACACGATTTCTCTCATGTAAAATCCCATTTATTTTTGTTTATCATTTGTGTAATATTATTTGTCAAACACCCAATTTTTCAACTATATAGATAGATCTATCATTGGTGTAGAATGCCTTGTCTAACACTGAAAATCACATTAGTGTAGAACTCCTTTTCTAGTACCCAAGTATTATTTCATTTATTTATATTATTGGTGAATAATTCCATGTCTAACACTCCAAATCCCATTGGGGCGATGTATATCACCCCAAATCCTGTTCATTAATTAAAACATAAATTAATTACACCAATCCATTAGATTATTCAAAATTATTTAAAAACATTAATTTTTTCTTAGTTGAAATTATAATTAATTAAATAATCAATATATAAACATTATATAATTAATTAACCATTTCATTATTCCTCATCACAGAAAGGAAAAAATCATAATTAACTCATCATTTAATCATCCCAATTTCTCAACCATTACATTGATAATTATTTAACAAATTGATTATCCTTATTTATCATTTAAAAACAGAAATTGAAAATCAAAAACCCATCAGGGTTAATTATAATTATTATTAATCTTATTCATCATTCCCTAAATCCCACAATTTCACAACATCTAACATTAATTAATTTAACACATTATTTAATTCATATAGAGGAATATATTTCTAAAAAAATCTCTAAATCCCAGACGATGCATATAAAAGGTAAAATTAAGAATATGGGATTTAGACATTATACCACCCACCTCCAGAATGAAGATGAAGAACATTTTCCAACAATTATCTCCAAATTGAGCATGATCAATCAAGAATTCTCTAAAGATTAAGATTCATATATGAAACCATAAAAGCAGAGGAAGCGGGTAAAAAGGCACTACATATTTCTTAACAATTAGTTTCTTGAATCCTATCTATAAGAACTAGATATTCTATTAGAAATGGATCAAAAAATTGATTAATAAATAGAAGTCATACCAATAAAAACAAGGTCTAGGAATCCTAGATCTGATGTGAAATCACTACTGGATTGAAGAAGAATCCCAAAAATTGATATTAAAAGACCTTCAATAAGGATGGAGGAGCATGGAGGATTTTTATTGAAAGATTCATTTCACTAATCTATATCTGTACAATAAAGAGTTGTAAGGGAGGTTTTTTGTTAATGGATGGTGGTGCATGAAGCTTTTATATCTAGAAAAAAAAATGAGTTAGTAGAGTTTCAAAATTCTAAAATGCATTTTTTAAAAAAAAAATTGGTCATGATGGTTAAATGATGTTAATCCCTCCTTCACATCAAGTAATGTTTGTAACTGATTTTCCTCCAGATGTTTTACATGAGGTTGAATCCTGTTAAAATTATGCAGAATGTCAAAACTACATGATGTGAATTGTTATTTTACATCATGAAAAAATTATCCTTTTAATAATACATGTTATCAATACACTACCTGAACTCCCCTTTCATACCTTTTAATCTCATTTCTTGGTGTGATTACATGTGGTGAAGAAACCTATTATGTGGTGTAATCTCTAGAGTTTGTGAATTATTTCTAGCCATGAATTTAAAATAAGTACAAGATATATTCATAAAAAAAATTCTCAGCTAATAATTAATGGGGTATTACATTGTAACACCCAAATATCTCATAGTAATTTATTTTCTTTTATATAATTCAATATATTGTGCTACACGCAACACTGAGTTCAAGCGCACCACAACATATCAAAGTAGCCGTTAAAAAAGCGGTTGTGAATAGTATAAATAGAATTTTGTATTTTATATACTCTATATAATATTAACATTCATATTCTGTGTTTCTTATACATATTATAAGAAAAATATTAATTTTTCAGATAAAAGATGTATTTTTTAAAAAATAAAATTTTACCACCTTTTAATGGAGAACCTTTTTTAAATCCAATATTTGACAGTTTTTTATATTCAATTTGGAAAAATAAACAACTTATTTGGAAGATGGGCATAATATTTTGTTTGGATAAATTTTTTGAGATTTTTTTATAACATTTTTATTTTTATAAATTGTGAAAAATACTAAATTTTAATTGATAATAACTTTTTTTATCTAAATAATTTATAGTGTTAAATTATAAATTTGAAATTTCTCCAAGTATAAATATATTATATTTATTTTCATTTTCAAATGTAGGTCATTTGAAGTAATTTTACATTTTAATTAGACAGGAACACATATCAATCATTTGATAATTTTTAATTCTCAAAATCCCATTGTCAGGGTTTGACAATGGAAATATTTATTAAATTAATTAATACAATAACTATTATTTGAATTTGGAAAAATAGAATTCTTTTTTGAATTTTTAATATAAAAAATTTGATTGTTTGAATTTTATCTATTTTTCTAAAAACATTCATTTTTTTATGAAATGTGAAAAACATTAGGTTATTTTTTAAAACTATCTTTTTAATTAAATAATTATTATTAATTTAAATTTATTTTAATTTCAATATATACATCTAATACTTATATTCGCCCAATTTAATTAATTGAAGTTTTTTTATAATAATATTTGAAATATGAAATTTAATTAATTTGTTTACCGTCTTTGACTTAACTTCTAGGAAGCATTCACAATTTTCCGAGAACAAAATTTGACCACTTCTGTAAATTTAATTCCAAAAATATGAGAGACATGATTGAAAAATGTATATAAAATGACGTTCAATAGGATGAAATTAATTTTTGGTGAAAAGTATCTCTTGAATTTTATTTGCCATGGTTAAAAGTAAATTGGGTAATTAAAGATAACAATGATATTATTATTACCCTAACACTTGTCCTAATTCTATTGGATACATTTATTTCTATTAAAGTAAACATTATGAAAAAAATATGATCCTTTTTTAACCACATTTATTATATTAAGACATTTATTATATTTTATTTAATGATGAGTTATAAGTGTTATGTTCAAATTATAATAACTAAAACAGTTTCAATATAGTGTTATACATAAGATAAATTCAACTATAAATATTCATTAGAAAGATAAAAATATTTCAACCATCATGGTATTTTATTTATAATTTTTATACATTAAATGATTAAATTTATTTACAACACAACGATGATATAGTAACAACCTTATTAATGAGAGACTAAAATAATTTTTCTAGAAATATTAAAATAAATGTAAATTGAAAATTTTGACTACATAAGAAAATTAAATAGGTTAATAAGAGATGTTAGAGTTGATTAAATGTTTTTTTTGAAAAAATTATTTTCATAAGACTTTCCTAAAAACCAAATACTAAATATTTTCAAAAATTACATAAATGAGTTTTTAAAACTAATACCATTTTAATAATTTAAATAATAATTCTAAAAATATAAGGTTCTATCATAGGGAATTTATAATTAACTATATGTCATTAATGAACCAATTTAGTTTCTCTTTGAATTTTATATAATGTTATTAACCATGTATTATAACAATACAAGAAGACATTGTAAAAGTTAAACTATTTAACTAAGAGTTAAATCTAAAAGATACATTTAATACGGTAACCTAAACATGTATTAAACCTATTGGTTGAGAGGATTTATAACCATACACACCTTATCCACTAAATAAATGCATTGTGATCTATTAGAAATAGAATATGATTTTATAATAATATAATATTTTAAGCTTTTCCTATAGTGCTAATCACCATTCTTATAAAACGGTACATCCACTTCTCTCAAATTCACACATCTAAATCTTCATAGATCGGCCAAACCCTAATAAAATATCCTCCAGAATACCTTCAATTCAACCTAGAGGCCTTAATTTGATCAGAAAGCCATCTTTAGGATCCATTTTATTCAAATCAAGTGGAAGAACACGAATAAAAGGTAATTATTTTATCACCTCTTTCGATGTCTTTTTCTTCTTCCACATCCTCTTTTTTTTATTCCGTACTAAAATAATTACTCTAATAGCTTATATATAATTAAAATTTACTATAAATATTTTACAACCATATTAATTTTTCAATCCATCCTAGGAATGAACAAGTCACCATACGTTCGTACCTACGGTTTACTGTTTCAATGTCATTGTGTAATTTATTATTCGAAAATTCATTATTTGGATTTGTATAATAATGAGTATAACTGATGTAAATAACAAATGTAACATTTTAGTTTTTTATTATATATATTATAACATCCAATTACTTATGATTTCCCCACTAATATAATGATATTGTCTCTCGTGCGTACGTATGGCTTACCGTCTCCAGGACACAGAGATTTCATTCCCCTTTATAACCATTCAAGAATATTTTTCATTTGATAATTAAAAATATTTTTAAGAACATAATATAATTCTGTATATGAATCCAAGAAATCATATTCGTAACAAACCTGACTTACAAAACAAAACATATAAATGAAAACGAATTAGTTAACACCCAAAACATTGATACTATTGAAATATCATTAACAAAAAAATATTAAAAGATCATATATTATATCATATTTATGTATCTATTTATTGTATAAATTAATATCAGTTATTTTACCATTATACAAGATGTTATCATACCCTTAACTATGGAAATATAAAAGGGAAGGGGGTTTGATCTCACATTTATTTCTGTGAGATTCATGTTATTTTTTCCTCTATATCTTTTTTTGTGGTGTCTGTACCGCCCATGATTTTATTATTCGTGTAATATAATTTAATCTATGGGTATTTAAATATTGTTTTTATAATATTTCTTTCATGTGGTGTCTGTTTCATATGATTCCAAATCTATAAGGGAATTTCAAATTTCAATTTCCACTAATTGGGTTTTATGCATAAATCATTGATTATTTTACACAATGAATATGTTTGGAATCACTATTTATTTATTTATTTAGTAATTTACACTCCCCATTGTGAGGATATAATTTTTAAACACATAATCACTCCATTGATAAATTCTCATGTCATTGATATGAACATGATACGGGTAATCTTATCACAATTTCCATTCATAAAGTTATACATCCAATTCATTGGTGTTGTTTTTAAAAAAACATGTGTGAATGTACTACGGCTGATTTAAACTAATTATCAAATCTTATTGAGTGTATTTATATTTTTCAAAATAATTATGTATTTGATATTTCCATAATGGAAGGATACTGTTCTTATAAGGGATTTACTCTCAATTTACATTCCATTGATACTTTTTTGTGGTTGTGCTCCATTTCAATTTTATATAATTCATATTCCATTATTTGTAATATTATATCATGAATACCTATATTATAATGATATTATAATGTTTTTATTAATGTTATTCCTCAATTATTTTTATACAATCAACCCTCACTGGGTTAAAAAATATTAAATTAATTATCATTTTAATGATTTATTCTTATAAATCATTCACATTAAGATACATGTTTCAAAAATGTTTTCAAGGATTTTTTAATATGGAAATAAATTTTTTCAAATTAAAATTCCTTTAAAATATTCTCAAATTTTTTTGGGACACTTTGATTCAAAAATCTATTTTAAATGACTGCATTGATAAGTAATGAAACTTTTAAATGTTTTCAAAGAAGGGGTTATTTCTCTAAAATAGTTTAACAAATTATTTTCATCTATGTAAATATCCCTCATTTAATTTTATCATTGATTGAGGTTGATTTATTATTATAAAATCATCCATATTTTTTCGAATGAGTTATATTTGAATAAGGATGTCCAATTTTTAAACCATTCATGGTTTTTGGATAAAGTGTTGACATTTCAAATGTTAGTTTTAGTAAAATGTTTCGATTTTGTTAAACCATTTTCATATGGTGATTTCATTGGACATTTTATGTGACTAGTGCAGACCACTATAGCCCTTAGATTCATCAATAGGTCTCATGATAAAAACTACTATCTTTGTACAAGGCCTTGAATAAATTATTATTTTTATTCCTTGCCCAAGGCCTTGAATATGTTTTTATGATGTCCGACATTATGCATTCTGTCATTATGAAATTATCTATTATTATTAAATCTTATTATTAAACTAGTAGAATATACATGTGAATAAGTAAATGAAATTATTTGATTTAAATTTTCCATATTATGTGGAAGCTTAATTTTATAAGGCGCATATTTTAGTCTTATACATTGCTTTAAATGCTTATGCTTATTTATTATAGTTTCTACAACATTATTATCCTTACTGAGAATTTATGATAAACTATTTATTATGTTGTATTTTTCCTAGGATGAGAATAAGTATATAATTATTTACCTATCAGAATAGGATAAGGGATATGAGAGTGTTAAAAAAACAGACGATGTTTTATTTTTTCCAATTTAAAATGTTTTGTAAAACTGATGTATGTATCTTGTACTTCCAAGGGTACTAAACTGATCAGACATTTGGGACATGATCCCTTCTGATCTTGATAATGTTTTGTAACAATGAACTGACTCTAGGTAACTTTGTTCATGGTGATAGTGTTGGAATTGTAGGATGTTTCATACAATCCTTGGAAACTAGATTTAGAATGAAACTGATTAGAGAAAATTACCCTAAGATAGACTTCGAATATTAGTACAGAAGAACTTCCTAGAAATTTTCTAAGGTATAATTTTTTTTGATTTTTCCAAGAAATACATCCCTTTCTCGAAATGAGTAGGTATAAGTGGATCTGGTAGAAATTTATCTAAGGGTAAAACTCAAAATTACCACTTTGAGATAGACTCGAATGGGAATTGTTGCACGCCAACTGGTCTTATTTCACTATTAGTTACATACATCCTACGAGATATGCTTAGGATAAATCACATTTTCATTACAAACTAATTTGTGTTATTTTAATATAATATTAGAATAAATAACCTTGGTGAATCCATAGATGTTTTAGACTGAAAATAAGGTGTCATGATATCCGCTAAATGATTTCAGAAATATTGTTACTCAAACTATGATTTCTGGTTTTAGTCAATTGATGGATTCCAAGGATATCATAGTAATATTGAACACGATGTATATGGTGGGAATAATGGTGGAAATTAGAAACTAAATGGATTGTTGATAGGAATAAAAGCTATCATGTTCATGCCTATGCACGTTTCCAAAATAATGACAAACAACATATAAATTAGCCATCTCCCAAACTCAAATGTTAAGAGAAAAATAGAGAATGATAAAAGCTCACGTAGTGGATACTGCAGGTAAAAGAATGATTAATGTCAATAATTTTTTAAATATGGAAGGAGGCACCAAGGAGAGTTTCTCATTAGAACAAAGAAATGTTTTATTTTTTGGAAAGATTAACACGTTGTAAAGAATTTCCAGGAAAAAAATAAAGAGTACTAAGGAAGAAAATATATAAGATCCTAAGAATACATTTATAGTTAATTTGAAAAAATATTTGGTACCTAGGAATTACCGATGTCAATGCCCTATTCTATAGGATAACCACTTGCTCATAGAAGAACACATTTTGAAATAAATGGATATAATCGTTTTTAAAATATTAATTATCTTTGATGATGGGATTACATTGGAAAAAATTTCTCTTCTAGTTTATCCCTATAGTTTTTTTCTACGAAAATGATACATGATGAAGAATAAACTTTTCTTTGTAGATATAGTTATAATGAACGATTAGGGTTTATATGTTCATAGAATTTGAGGAAATTATAAGTTATTAATTTTTGGGATGAATATATGATGTGTGAGATATTATTTTTGTTTAAATTATGTTATGGATTTATTGATGAATTTATCTCATTTTTGGAATGTTTTAAAATATTGTGTTTGAAAAAGGACAACACACAGACCATGTCAATACTTATTTCTTCGGACAAAGCATTGGGAATCGAACACACAACCAATGTGCGACTAGGATTTATCACATACCACTGGTCTACATGAATTCCCTGGTTAGTGTGATTAATTATTTTTAGTTAAATGATTATATTGATCATTAATAAGTTGATTTGAGATATAATTTTTATCAATTGGATATACTTAGTATAGGAAAATTATTTGGTGATAAAGTGATCCATGTTATTTTGGAAGACGTTCTCTCAATTGGGAGTACTATATGCCTAAGTGAAATATAATACTATGGGATTTAATTTGATGAGAAATGGTGGATTTTTATTTTTGGGAGAATATATCATTTTTATAGAGATCCTGGTTATTGATGGTAATTATTACCCTATCATATAGAATATATTATTTGGTTAATTACACTTCAGTATGAGACTTTTAGAGTAGTTGTTTTTATTTGGATATAAATTCTACGATTTACTAGGAATTATTGTGTGATTAAATTATTTTGAGTTATGGGGTTCAATCATAGTTGGGATTATATATAATGATTTTAATGACTTTTGTTTATTAAATGGTCTTTATTGATCATTAGGTATTGTTTGTTTAATTTTGGAAATTAAAATTTGGTATTTATTTCACTAATATATTATACATTTTGGGGATCATCTGATATTGTAAAAACCATTTTGGTTTTGGATAATCTCTAATGACAAGGGAAATACATAGTTCATCCTTTTTGGATTATGTGATTCTCTATAAGATGAATTTTTTCCCATCAGGTGTGATCAAGTCATCTTGAATACTCATCGTCGGTGATCTTTTCAACAGCAACCTCTTACTAGTAACATTCAAAAGTGTCCTTCACATAGAATATTTTTATACTATAAGCAATTTCCTTTAATGTCTTGAGATTAAAATAGATTGAACTAGATTGTAAAACCTTTAACCGATTATAAAATTAAAAAATATTTGTGGTTATCAAAATAAGTGAATCAAATAATATCTCCCTTTTTTTCTAATCAAAAATTATGTTATTAAAAATAGAATATTTATAATATTATCAGAGATAATGAAAAGAAGATATAAATTTATAGAATAAATAAGTGTTATAGAAAAGCCTGTCACACATGTAGTAGCAGCGATTAATGTGATATAGATATTGAATTACTTGTGTTTTACTTGTGGTGTATTCTCTCCCCATTGTGATTAGAAAAAATATTACAATATGAGACAAAATAAAATATTTATATTAATGAAATATCATCACATTATTCAAAGATAAGTTCAAAAGCACTATCAAAAGATATAACCACACTAAATCCACATCAGAAATGTCCATTTGATATTTTCCATTGGAAGCTGAGGATGTAGGATCTGAAGGTGGATGGATAGGTCGGAGGATGGTAGTTAGTAGGGTAGTTGGAGCTGCAACAGATGCATCAATAGACCTGTAGTTTGTAATTAATTGAGGAATGGTAGGGGTCAATCATCAGATTTCTTGATCAGGATACAACATAGGTGCCGCACTGGCAGATCCTGAGGCACCAGGGGTAGAGGGAAAGGCTGGAGGAAAAATTATGGGTGTGTAGTCCACAGGGAGGAGTGGTAATAGAAGATTCCTGAATTTTATTATGATAATGCCTCCTCTCTCAATAGAAGAGGTAAAATCATCCTCATTCTCCATAAATTTCTCCAAGGTAGGAGTCAGGTCTCGAATCATGATTAGATGAACATTAAATGACTCAGTGATAGGTGGAATCCTCATGTTCTCCAATAGAAACAAGAAGTGTCCATCCATTTCATGCATAGTGCAGACACTTTTGTAATAAAAGTCAACATGTTCATTGATGGCCTTCAGATCTTGATCAACATCCCTCAAATAATTTCCCACAAGGTTATAAATCTCTCTAGTAATAGAGATGTCCTGAGAGTTTGAAGTACTATAACTAGATATCTTTTAAAATTATTATCTACCAATAGATATGAAAGCCTCAATGTCAACTAGAGGAGTGGATTAGGTGGAAGTATATGCACCTAGAATTGCCAAAGAGAAAGCTAAAGTCTCTTTAATGTATTTATTGAAGCGACTTATCAACCTCTTCACATCATCATATTGACCTTTCACATGCATTTCCATGGACTTGACAAAATATTCAAACATAGTTACTAACTTCTACACTACACTTTTTTTTATACTGAATATCCTTGTCCACTATACCTCTAGAGGTTAAAAGAGAATTCAAGGTCTCCAATGATTGATTCAGAAGCTCCACAGATTCTGACAACCCATTCAATTGACTATGACACTTCCTTACTTCCTGAAGCAGATTAGAGTGAATAATGGAGTGTAATTTGGCAAACTCAGATGTTGAATGATCCTGAATCAGAGAAACAAATTTATCCATCTCATAGGTCCTATCATAATAAATTCTCTACAAGTTTGATTTCAAGGATTCATGGTCCGACATTCTGACATATTCTTGATGGAATGTGTTTTCTAGAGGTAGAAAAATGAGGTTTGTCATTAAAGGTCTTCGATTGATCATTTCATTTTCTTAGTCACCATAATTTAGTCACAACACCAGAAACCCAGGATCCTCAGTCCATCCTTCAATTTCATCCACAACTAATACTGATCCATTAGCAATAGGATGCTCCCCCTCAATTGGTGTTATCTCTTGGAAAACTATTTCCTCATCTTCAATCCTTGCAACTTTGGAAACTATTGCTTCTTGATCCACTATCTCACCAGTAGAGTGAGCTACTGCCTTGACTGAGTCATCCACAATTTCCATTGCAAGAGCAGTAGATAAAATTTCTTCTAAATGTTCACTCACTAGTTTTTTAGTGACTCCTGTAAGAGGACTCAAACCGAGTTTCTCTCTTTCACTATCCTTATCAGCAACATCCTCATGTTCCTCAGGGTAAGAATTACCTGATTTAGTAACTTCTTCTTCAGAGGTATCTCTTACACTGATATGAGCCTCATCATATTCTTATTCACTACTTTCTTCAGCTTCATTGTCCCTTAGAATAGATTTTCTTGTCCTTAAATTTATTGGAGGAATGGGCTCTCTAGAAGCTCTCATTCCAACTAAAGGACTAGTAGGTAGATCCAGATAACTCCTATAACCTATAAGAGTAAACTCTTTCTCAACTTCCACAACCTCCTCTGCTTCTTTATCATATTATATAGGTTTTTCATCATCAGGCTTCAAACTTGGATCCCTCTAATCCTTTGGACAAGAAGGATTATTTTCAGGGTAAAATTTCTCATAATGTTTCTCTTCATCATTTACCCATTCTCTTCTCCAGGGGTTTTAGTTGATCTTTATGAATGAGAATACTATCATAGAGATACAAAAAAATTTCTTCGATATAATTGTTTCCTCTTTATCTACAAAAATTCCTTTAACCATCATCATCACAAAAATTAGTTGGGCCTGAAATAGAGCATTTGATTTAGAACTTGGCATAGTCATATCTCCCAGCTAATCCATCATCAACCTGCACAGATTGATCATATGTCCAAGCTTTAAAAAATAAAATATTAATATATCTTGATACTTCAACATAGAGAATTCCCTTATCTCAGGACTTATCACATGTTGCATAAACGTAAACAAAATTCTATCCTCTCCATTCATTTCAGTAGAAATCATCTTCCTTGAGGTCCCATTTCTTCATAGCTCTTCCAATGATTTATTATTTCCAAAAATCTCACTGTCTAGAGGAATCAATCCTGAATTGTAGTCACAAATACCCTCATGAGTTACCCTTATATATTTATCCCATTTCGAATATGAAGAGGTTACATCAGTTCTATTTACCCTTTACCCCATTCGGTTCTCATCATATGACTATTTGAATTTCAAATATTTGTTGAATTAATTAATAAGTCTCGGGTAGTAAAATCCAATATTGATGGAAAATAACTCTACCCAGACATGAGCCTCTAGTGCCTCCAACACTAATGATTTTCTTTAGAGCAACCAATATTCTCTTAACTCCTTTTCAGGTACAACGATCCTCCTTGATAGATGTTGTTTAACTGGCTATGTTGAAAAATTTATGCCACCACTGGACTCGGCTTGGGGTATCTTAGGCCTTGTCGCATCTCCATCATCATCCAAAGGTCACTTGACCCTTTCCATTGATGTTCTATGTGGTCTGAGTGTTCAGCGGGAAAGTTAGGGTTTATGGATTTTGAGAGTAGGTGTTCGAGAGTGAGGAAGAGAGTGGATCGAAATGTGTTTGTACTATAATTTTATCATTTATGGATTGAAACAAAAAATAGATAAAAAATACTAATAAAACAGTTTAGATTCCCACATAAAATATTAAGTAATGATAAGGTCCAATAGTGAGGTACCAAATAGTGAGATTCTAATGGTGAGGTGCTAACATGGAGGTGCAACAGTGAGGTGCAACAGTGAGGTTCTAACAGTGAGGTTCAATGGTGAGGTTATAACAATGAGGTTCTATGGCGAGGTTATAACGGTGAGGTTCAATGGTGAGGTTCTAATAGTTGAAATTAATCATCCCTAATTCTTGTTTGTGGTAGTTTATGCTCTCCGAAGTTAATGGAATTGTGTATATATCATCCAACTGATGTTCAGTGCCAATGAATTAATGATTGATATCACCTCATTGATATTGATCTATCTTGAAAGGATATCATACATCAATATGATTTTTCCTAGCATGAGATACTCTATTTTTAAAAATGTTAACATCACTTGGGTAGTCACAGTTTTTAGAGACATGTTTGAATTGATATCCATAGTCCAGTAGAGTGTGTTTCATCCACATAATTTTATCCCAATAACTACCATCCGATATATATTTAGCATCGGCAGATGATATGAAATGGAATTCTATTACATAATACATCATGATACTAATGACTTTCCTTAATGCTGACATGTTCTAGATGTGCTTTTTCTATCTTACTTGAAACCAACAATGTCAACACCAGAATAACTTATCAGATCAATTAATTTTTATCATGGATAAAATAGCCTTCTTTTGGGATTGTATTACTGATATTTGAAAATACTTTTGATAGAATTTAAATGAGATTCTTCCGGATTGGATTGAAATCAATCACACAATCATACACTGAACATAATGTCAGGTCTGCTAGCTCTATGGTAGAGTAGACTCTCTATCATTCCTTTGTTGTTTGATTGATCCACTAGTTCTCCAATTTCATCTGTATCAATCTTACAAGTAGTTCTCATTGTTGTATCATCACCATTACTACCATCCCAACATTAACATTTTAAAATATCCCTAATATATTTATTTTGATTTAAAACAATACCATCATTAATTTGGAAAATTTGAAATCAAAGGAAAATTTATGGTCTCCCATTAAACACATTTCAAAATCATTTTGCATTTTTATTGAAAAATCAGTATATAATGAATTTTTATACGATTCAAAAATTATATCATCTACATAAATTTTTAATATAAAAAAATATTGGTAATTTAATTTAATGAAGAGATTATGATCAGCTAAACCCATGGTAAAACCTTTCAAAATAAGAAAAGAGTTGAACATATCATACCAAGCTCTTCGAGATTTCTCTAAACCATATAAAGCATTAGAATGATTAAAAACAAGATTTGGAAAATGGGAATTTTAAAAACTAGGGTGTTGTTCAACAAACACATCCTCAACTATATACCCATTTAGAAAATCACTTTTAACCTCCATTTGATAAAGATTAAAATTCAGAAGTTCTGCATAAGCATGTAGTATCCTATTTTCCTTTATCCTAGCAACATGTGCAAAGGTCTCTTCATAGTCTATTCCTTCATCTTGACTGTATCCTTATGCAACTAGCCTAGCTTTGTTTCTATGAATATTTCCTGACTCATCAACTTTGTTCCTAAAAATCCATTTATTTAATATTGTCAATGTTTTTTTTGGTCACTCAACTAGTTCCCAAACATTGTTTATTTCAAATTTATTACATTCATCAGGCATATCCATCACCCTAAATTCATCATTGATGTCATCATTAATATTTTTGGGTTCAAGATGGGAATGAAAAGCTTGATGTTCAACATGGTTTCTCAGAGAAACTCTAGTTTTTGTCCCTCAATTTAAATCACCTACTACAGAATCTAAAAGACGATTCTTGAGAGTTATAATTCATCTAAAATGAGTTGAACTAGACTCCTCATGATTTTCTATTGGTTAAAACTCAACAGGTTCAGATTCTGGAATATTCCCAGAACCGGTTACTTTGGATGGAAATTCAATATCATCATCCTTATGGTCTAGAATTGATATTTATTCCTCAAGATGTTCAAGAGTGGTTTTTGGTTCATGTAGATAAGTATAATAAAATTTGACATGAACAGATTCTTCCACACATTTTGTCTTCTTATTAAATAGTCTATAGGATTTACTCAATATTCAGTAACCTAGTAAAATTCTATCATAACTTTTAGAGGAAAACTTGTCAGGATTTTCCATAGTGTTAAGGATAAGAGTTTGCAGCCAAAAACATGGAAGTAGTTAACCTTAGGCATCCTATTTTTCAAAAGTTCATAAGTGTTCTTCTTAAGAACTGGTCTAATCATGACTCCATTGATGGTTTAATAAGCAGTATTTATAGCTTCTGCCCAAAAATAAATAGGAAAATCATACTCATTGAGCATTGTCCTAGGAATTTCAAGAAGGGTCCTACTTCTTCGTTCCATGACTTGATATTTTTTAGGTGTTGTAGGAGCTATGAAATTGTGACTATAGTTAATTTGTGTGGAATAGGACTAAAACTCATGATTTTCAAACTCACAACCACGATCACATTTCAAGGTATTAATTCAAGGTCCACTATGATTTTCCGCATACATGTAGTATTTTATAAAATAAGATCAAGATTCACTTTTGTGAACCAGAATGTATACCCATGTGAACCCATAAAAATAATCTACAAGAACATAAACATAGTGCTTCTATTTTAACCATGAAATTATTGATGGTCCAAAAAAATCCATGTGAACCAATTCAAGTGGTTGATAGGTAGAATATTATTTCCTTAGTTTGAGTGAATCTTTGTGTTGTGTTCCCTTTTTATAAGGATTACACACATTGATATGAGGGAATCATAATTTATGTATATCTCAAACTAAACCTTTCTTAGACATTTTCCTAAATTAGTGCATATTTTAGTGTCCAAATATTTTATGCCGCATCCAGGATTCCTTCTAAAATGAATTTAATCAAGAAAGAATTTCCTTATCAAATGAATCTAAATAAATAGCATATATATTATCATTTCTGAGAGTAGTAAATATTAAATCATTATTTGAATTAAAAACTAGACATTCATAATTTTCAAACATGACAGTAAAACCGTCATCACACAACTAAAAGAGGCTAAGTAACATGTACTTTAATCCATCAATAAAAAGAACATTAGAAATTAATATTGTATTTGGGTTACCAATCTGGCCAAATATGACGATTTTTTCCTTTGAATTGTCACCAAATGTTACAATTCCACCATCAACATTGATTTGGATCTTAATGTAATAATAATCTCTTTTCATATCTCTTGAACATCCACTACCCATGTACAAAAAAGTCTTACAATTACTCTTTCGGAAACATCCATACAAAACAGATTATGCATGTGGTATCTTTGGTACCTAGATTTTCATTGGTCCGAAGAGGTTAACAAGTAAAACATTGAGAACCCATACTTATCTCAAAGTATTTTCTATAATCAGATGATATATTTTGAGACATAAACAGTTTGTTTGGAACTTTAGAAAATTTAATTTTCATGAAATGTGAAAGAACATGATGTAGTTGTGAATTATCAAGATTTTGAAATAAATTTAGTTTTAATGATCCTTCTCTATACTGGTTGATATCCAAGACCATTTGTATATTTTGGGAAATACGTTTTCCTAGAAACTCAGTCAAGGTATGTCAACCTGTAGTAAAAATCTCAAGATATCTTCTTAATTGTTCATTGGATAATTTAAGTTTATTGATTTATTTTAACAAGTTGGATAATTTCACTTCTTCAATATCCAGATTTGACATAAGATTTGTATTTGAACCATGTTGTATCTTTAATGATTTATATTTTTCCTTGAGCTCATTAAAGGTCTCCTCAAGTATTTCATAGTATCCAAATAGTTCATCCTTAGTCATATCTTCATAATTATTTGACTCAATATTATTCCCAAATTATTATTCACTATGTATCGTAGAGTTAAGTGTTACCTATAATGTTTCTGTCATGAAACATAAGTTGGCATGATTGATTGGTTCACTATCAGAAGCATCAAATCCACTAGATCTGTCTTCTAATGCACTCCTTGTAGGTTTCATATCCTTTTTATATCATTTTTTCTTGTCTTCATATTTCTTCTTTAATTTATGCTTGGGGTAGTATACCTTCACATGAAATTTTAGTTTTCCCTCATAGTAGAATATTTCATTTGAGATGTCATTCCATTTTCTGTCTTTCTACTAATTTCCTTTACTATCATACATTCCCTTGTAGCTTGACTTGCTGAAGATGTTATTAATTTGATAAAACATTTAGAACCTTCTAGCATGATGATCCATCTCCTCATCACTGTCTAAATCTCACTCTTCACTAGAGGAACTGTCTATAGGAACTTGAACTTTTTTTTGTCTTTGATCTTTGAGGTTGAAGTATTCAGTGCTACTGTCTTATTCCTTGGTTATTCTTCTACTTCTTGATTCAGAAAAAGTTCTTCATAATATATCATAAGTTTTAAATTTGTTCCTTCACTGGTAGTTTTCCTATATCACAAGATTCTCTGATGGAAACAGACTTGCCCCCCCCCATTTGTCAGGTAGGCAATGAAGCATTCTCATGATTTGGTTCTTGTTGTCCACTGGTTTTCCAAGAAGACTCATACTGTTCACTATTTAATTGAACTTGAGATACATTTAAGATATAGGTTCATAAGACATCATTTTAACATTGTCATATTTAATAGTGTATGTATTTATTCTCATTTCATTAACATTAATTGTTCCCTCAAGAGATACAGCTAAAGTATCCAACATTTCATATGCAGTTTTACAAGAAGATATTCGATTGAATTCATCATCACCTAGAGAACAATACAAGGCATTCATTGATTTACAATTACTATTATATACAGCTTTAGTCAATTGAGACCATATGTCCCAAGCAGTAGCAGACAATACATGTCATTCTTCAATTGTATCCCAGATTTCAGGTCCCATGCTCTCTAGATAAAATTTCATTTTTATTTTCCACTGAGCATATTTGTTACTGTTATAGAATGGTGGCATGTTAGTAGCTGCACCCTAAAATCATGTTTCCATAGTTAATTAGAATTTGATGAACTGGAAAATTTGATATGACAGAAATTTTAACATCAATACGATACAACTAAATTCACAGTTGAAAATAATATGAAAACATGAAAATATATAGTCCTCTGATACTAAATTTTTCTAGGAGTGGATACTCAACAGGGGGGTGAATTGAGATCCAATTAAAATGTATGTTAAAAACATTATGATTAAACATCCCCAAATCAAAATAGCCCAGTAAATTAACGTAGTAGATATATAAATGATTAATTTCTTTACAATTTTCTCTATGATTGATTATTAACTTGTTTAATCAATGTAATAAATAATTAAAATTTGGAACAGGTTTGCTGAATTAAGCATATATACACACTAACCAATACTAACTATTAGAGTGAATGTAAAAAAAGTTTTTTGAACTTGAAAATCCTAAGAAGTAGATAAAATAAAATAGAGTATATGAGGATTTAAACAACAATGTAATCAAGTGGTTCAGTCTCATACCGGGATCTAATCCTCTCCACATGGTGATCACCTGACACTATGAAGTTTGTATAAATAATCGCGATACACAACCTGTATCAGGTTTTATAATAGTTTTTACACTATCCGGTTTCTATAACCTCTACCATAGTTCTACATGGGTAAATAAGCAACCATGACACACATGGATTCTTCCATTGTTATGTGTGGGATCCAAAGGTGAGAGAGTATTTAGTGAGGATTTTCAATATCCTCATATTCAAGAACATGAGATAGTGTGTAGGTAACAAATAAATACTGCTAAAAAATGTAAAATAAGGAACACATTAGAGCCAGAGAAATTAGTATGGAGTTTATAATGCTCTGTGTGTTTGAGGATCACCATTGGACTTCTTGAAATTGAGGAAATAAATTTTCTATTGTTCACTGCAAGTTGTCTCCAAAAACAGAGTGTCACAACTTCAAGGTACTATCTTCCCGGTATTTATATTTTCAACCACTTGGTATAATAGAGTTATTGATGTACATCTGGAAAACCTTGAATATGTTCTTCAAAAATATCTTTGTGAAGCTTTTGGGTCTTCTGTATATGCACTAGAGTGTTCTTTTCCTTGTTCTTCAGTAATGCATTTAGCTTCATGACACCCGAATATCCTATTTGTCTTTCTATGTGCCTAGATATATATCTTTCATGTTAGGTATTTTTCTATTTCATATTTGAGGTCCAACAAAAGGAGAGATGACATCACGTGAAATCTTTCTCGTACCTCGTACTGTCATGATATGGGCTCCTAACATGTCTACAGGAAATATTAATTAATGAATGTTTCAATAAATCAATGAAATATGACTGTAATGATACCATCATGAAAATGGATAATTTATAGAATATGTTATCGTTAGACCGGTAATAGTAGCCTTCAATCGGCAGCATCTTCAGCAGCAACATCAAGCAACATTAGACTTCTAACCATAGGCGTATCCAGCAGTAGGCTTCGCCAAGGGTAGGCTTGTCCAATAGTAGAATTTTTCAATGGTAAACTTCACCAATTTTAGACTTAACTAACGATAGAATTTTAAATTGTAGACTTCACCAAAGGTAGACTTCACTAATGGTAAACTTATTAACGGTAGACTTCACTAATGGTAGACTTCACTAACTATAATAATTCGGACAATGGATTTTAACAAAACCTCTTTTTAGTAGTAACCTTGTCACAATAGTGACCTTTCACATTGACTTAGCATATTTATGTTTTGGTATGTACTCCAACAGTAGGTTTTACAACAATGAACTTCTACTGGTGACTTCCAACAGAATCATTATAATTGTATACTATTATATGGTAACCTTCATCAGTAAGGTCTTCATCAGTGATATTTTCACTTGTGGCCTCTTACCATGAACTTTTAACAGTGACCTTGAGGTAGAAACTTTTTATAATGTAAACTGATTCCATTTAAGTCATGAGATTAAAATAGATTGATGTTGATTTTCAAAAAACTAAATGATTATAAAAGTAAACATTATTTGTGATTATAAAAATAATTGAATCCGAAAACATGTATCATGCCATTGTTATTATAATAATGAACTGACATTGGGTAACTGGGGTCATTGCGTCATAGTTGGTATATGAGGATGTTTTCTACAATCATTCGAATCTAGATTTAGAATAACTATATTCAAATAAAATTACCATAGATAGACTATGAAGATTAGTATAAAATAATGTCTAATAATTATGGTAATTTATAGAATTTGTGAGTTTTCCAAGCCATACATCCTTTCCTAGATACGAGAATGTAGAGGCTTCACTGGAACAGATGTACCCAGGATTTAAAACTCTGACAAGGAGTTTTAGGCATGACTCAGGGTGTCTTGGTACACGACAATGGGTCTTGTATACCTCTTGGTTACAGCACCCCAAGGGGATATGCTTAGGATAATATAAATTTTCATTAAAATCCATTATGAATGATTTATGATTATTTAACTTCTAAAAGAAAACATTTTCATTATTATGGATTATATCTAGAAACTTTTCATCTTATTTTAACTGTTTTATGTGTTTTGAATTATGTATTACAATTCATAAAATAGTCTACTGTATGACATTGGTTAGAAATGGTTCATACTGGAATGAATAGAAACCATATCAGTACACCTAATCCTTGTAGAGATTCCCCTCCTACTCAAGATAATTATAGAGGAGGTGGTGATGAAACTGGTTGTTATCAACTTATCGCCATATTATGAAAACTCACTCTGGATATTAATAAAGACCTTACTCGTATGGAGAACCCTAATCCTCAATGTCGAGGATCAATGTTAGACCACTTTATGAGGAAACAACCCCCAAAATTGAATGGGACTACAAATCCATTTGTAGCTGAGAAATGGATAATTTCCTTAGAGAAGATATTTCTTGCTTTGGGTAGTATCGAAAGAGAAAAATCTTTCATAGCATTTTATCACCTCACGAGAGATGCAAATCAATGGTGGTCATTAATTCACAATGCAAAGGTAGATAAAGAAATATCGAGTATGGAATGGATGGAGTTTAATGATATTTTCAAAGAAAAATATGTTCCTCGTGACCATCGAGTTGATATGGAAAGACAATTTCTTAGTTTGAGGAAAACAGAGGATGATAATGTCACTATATATGAGTATAACATTAAAAACTTTGAAAAGCATGCATCATATTAAATATGTAAGCCATGGAGTAAAATTGGTCGATTATTCTATGGGTTAAAACCATTTCTCCATCAAGAATTAGTCCCAAAATCCTTCTCATCATATGAAGATATTGTATCGGGTGATATCAGTATAGAAAATTAATTTTCTATGTCATACAACATTAATGAAAATAAAGAGAAGAAGATACCAACAAAACTCTCTGGAAATAGAAATAAGGGGAAGAAGGGAAATATTTAATATCCTTCCTGTGGTAAATGTGGGACAAAACAACCTGGTACTTTTCCTAATGGCAATAGAGTCTATTAAAAGTGTGGTGAAAAAGGAAACCAATCTCAAGATTGAAAGGGAAAGAAAAAGGATGCAAAGTATGAATGCTACAATTGTAGTGAAATGGTACATTATGCAAATTAATTTAAAAAGAGTCACTGAAACATACCTCAGAAATTGCCAAGGGAGCATGGTGAAGCTTATGCAATCACTACTGCTGAGTATGAAGATCCGAAAGATATGGTGGCATGTAATTTAATAGTTTTATAATGTTTTGAAAATTCTTTATTAGATTATATATCATCACATTGTTTCATATCATCCTAGTATTGTATAAAAAGTAGATATTTATAAATGGATTTAACAAGGGATTTGTCAGTAAAAACTCTTAAAGGATGTGTCACTACAACAATGTTTTGTGAATCGGTCCCTATTAGGTCATATAAGTGTTCTTTATCTACTGATATCATCATAATAACAATGAGTGAATTTTATATAATCCTCTAAATGGACTGTTTGTTGGAGCAGGATGTGAATATTTATTGTAATAAGAAGGTGGTTACAATCTTCTATGATGATAAGGAGTACCATATCATTAGAGAAGAAACATAACCATCTGATTTTTATCTAGATCCACCTCCAGTAGCTCAACTAATATAAATTATTGGGGAAGAAGAGAATGAAATAACTATTTGTGAGGAAAATAATGTTTGAATAGAGGACATACCTATTTTACAAGAATATGTTGAAGTGTTTCTTGGGGATGTCCTAGTAAATCCTATTCAAAGATAAAATGAAATTTCCATTGATTTAATTCCTAGTTCAGTCACATATCGATTACCTCATATAGAATGGCCACTATGGAATTAGTGGAACTAAAGAAACAACTATAGGAATTGAGTAATAAATGATTTATTCACCATAGTGTTTCTCCATGGTAAGCCCCTATTCTTTTTGTTAAGATGAAATATGGATCTATGAGGTTGTTCATTGACTACGTGGAGATCAATTATAGAACTATAATGAAAAATTATACCCTACCAAGAATTGATGATTTATCCAATCAATATCATGGAGGTCAATAATTTTCAATGATTTTACTCTGATCTATATATCATAATTTCTATTTGAAGATTTAAGACATTTCAAAAAATCATTTTTAACCAGGCACGGGCATTACGTGTTTACAGTAATTCCTTTTGGATTGACTAATGCACCCTCTATTTTCATGGATCTAATGAATAGTGTTTTCAAAAAATATCTCTATAAATCGTTTGTGGAATATATTGATGATATCTTGGTTTACACCAAAATCGATGACGATAATGTAAATTACATGCACACTATTCTGAAAACCAACAGATAGAGTGAATTATATGGTATGTTTATAGATAGAATCTCAACGGATACATCAATGTCAAAGGCTATATACTAATGGACAGAATCGAAGAGTATAATTGAGGTATAAAATTGCATTAGTTTAGCATGTTATTATCAGCGATTCTTTATAAATTTTTTCAGATTTGAAAACCCATTAACCAACCTCCAACGTAAAGGGGTTAAATTGGTTTGGACAAAAGAGTGTGAAGAATTTTTTGAATAATTGAAGAGAATAGTAGTCAATTATATTATCTTGACTATACAATTAGGGAATGATTGGTTTTTTATTTATTGTGATGTTTCAATGAAAGTAATTGGTTATGTCCTTATGCAGAATGATAGAGTTTTTTTCCTTTGAATCAGGATAGCTAAATATTAATGAGAAAAACTATCTTACTCATTATCGTGAGTTATCAAATGTAATCATTTCTTTGAATATTTTGAGACATTATCTCTTTGGTTAAAAATATGAGATATATACCAATCAGAAGAGTTTGAAGTATATTTTCCTACAGAAAGAACTCAACATGAGGCAGTGGAGATAGAATGAACAACTCAAGGATTATGATTTCAATATACACTACCACCCGAGGAAGGAAAACAAGGTGGTAGATGATTTTAGTAGAAAGGATCATGTATTTTTGATCAAGATGATAGTTTAAAGGGATCATATGTTCATGAATCTAGTAAATAAATATATGGGAATAATCTTAGAAGGTGAAACATAAATACATTTTCCAATGGTTTCTAAAAAATATTTACTAGAAAGGATAAAATCTTCGAATAATGATGATAAGGATTTTAAAATGAAAAATAAAGCTGTTAATGATGGGAGATTGATTGAATTCATATATAAAGAGGGAATTTTGAAATTTTGGAAATGAATTTGGGTTCCTGATATACCTGATAAAAAATGAAAATTGTTTGATGATGTTCATAGATCCAACACCCTAGTAGCACAATGATGTATAGGTATTTGATGAAACATTTTAGGTGGGACAACATGAAGAGAGAGATTGCAGATAATGGGCCATGATGTATAGTTTTTCAAAAGGTGAAGGCTGGAAGAAAACATCATAGAGGTTTCATGCAACATCTTCACATACCTGAGTGGAAATGGGATGATATTACGATGGACATTATCTTGGGACTTCTAATGACCTCTAGAAGGAATGATGAAATATGGGTCATTGTTGATTGTCTTAAAAAGTCATCACATTTTCATTATATAAGATAATAATTACCACTTGATCTTTATGAAAGAATATATTTTAATGATGTTGTAAGACTTCATAGAGTACCCCTATTGATTTTTTCGGATCATTATCCCTGTTTTACATCATGATTCTGGAAAAGTAATCAGAAGGCCTTGGATGCTGAACATCATTTCAGCACATCCTACCACCCTCAAACTGATGGAAAATCATAATGGACTATTAAAATATTAGAATAAATATTGAGACTTTCCTCACTTGACTTTCAATGTATGTGGGATCAATATTTTCCTCAGGTAGAATTTCCCTATAACAATAGATTCCATTCATGTTTTCAGATGGAACAATATGAAGCATTATATGAAAAGATTTTTCACACAACAACTTTATGGGATGATGTTGGTGAGAGAAAAAACACAGGACAAGATCATTTTGAGGAAAAAATAGAAAATGTGAAGATTATCCAAACACACATCAAATCATAACAAGGTATGGAAAAAAAGCTATGTTGATAACTGAAGGATGGTTTTCTAATTTCAAGTAGGAGATCCTGTTTTCTTGAATGTATCAGCATGGATGGGTGTTATACAATTTGGTAAGAAGGGTTAATTGGGTCCCAGGTAAATCGAACCATTTGAAATTCAACAACAAATTGGAGTTGTAGCTTATCGTTTGGTAATGCATCCAAGTGTCTCTAAGGTTCATGTTGTGTTCCATGAATCACTATTGAGAAAATACATGCCTGAAAAAACACATGTACTCACATTTAATGAAATATAACTGGAAGGAAACATGTCATATTGTGATGTGCCTATCAGAATCCTTGATACTAGAGAACAAGTGTTGAGAAACCTGAAGACTTGTCAGGTGAATGTTCTATGGAGAAACCATAAGATAGAAAAGGCTACGTGGGAACCTAAGGAACTTATGATGAAGAACCACCCAAATATATTTATTTAATGGTAGTATATAAATTGTGAGGGAGAAATTATTTGAAGGAGGCATGAATGTAACACCTCAATCTTACATAGTACATTTCCCTTTGAATAATGCAATAGCTTGTGTTGTACACAACATGGAGTATTAGCACACGACAACCAATCAAACTAGCCATTATGAATAGTATTACCTGTATTTTGAAATTTTATATATTTTAGTTTACAAATGGAATTCATTTTTGGATTCAGAATATTGAAATTATCTTTGGATGAATTTTTGGTATTTTTTGGACAAAATTTAATTTTTGATGAAAAGTGAAATAACAACTTGCTATTGTTTTAATCCGAAATTTTACTTATATAATTAGTTTTTTAATTTAAATTTAAATTATGTAGAAATAGATACATAATATCTATATATGTTCAATGTAATTCAATGGAGTCATTTAAAAATAATATTAGATATATAAAATTTTATTGAACATTTTACCACCTTTTATCCACCTTATTGGTGCCTAGGAATATTTTCATAAAATGTAATTTTACCATTACGGTGAATTGAATCAAAAAAATCTGAGTGACCTATTTGACATAATTATGTAAAATTTGTTTCAATGAGAATAAAATAATTTTTGGTGAATATTAATGTTTCTCTTATATTTACCACAATTATATGTAAATAGGGTATTTAATGGTAAAAATGACATCATACATACCCAAAAAGATGTCCTAATTATATAGTAAAAGTGTATATCGAAATAAATCATCCATATAAATAAAATATTATCTTTTTTATATATGGATTAGAATATGTCATTTATTATTATTTTATTTCAAGAAGAGATAAAATCTTTAAATTCAATGTTTAATAAATAAACCATTTTTAATATTGGGTAGTACATAAGATAAATTAGACTATAAATATTAATTATATAGATAACATTATTTCATACATAATGGTATTTTATTTATATTTTTTTTAACATTATATAATTAAATATATTTATGAATCAATGATGATGTAGTAATATCCTTATTAATGAAATATTAAAATAATTGATCTTACAAATTTCCAAATAAACAAAAAATGATACTTCTGATGAATTAAACTAAATTTAAAATTAAATATTACATGTTATGGTTGATTTAACATTTCTTATTTTAGGTGATAATGTTTTTATGGATTAAAAAATATCAAATACAAAATAGTTTCAAAATTGACATAATTGAGTTTTTAAAACAAATACTATATTATTAATTGATATAATATTCCTAAAATTATATGGTTGAGCCATAGGACTTAGATAAGTTTATTTTTATTTATTATGAACCCATTTGGGTTATTTTCTATTTTTATAGTATGTTTATTAAAAAATTATTAAAATAATACAAGAATACATGGTAAAAGATAAACTATTTAACTACGAGTTAAATATAAAAGATAAGGTTAATATTCTGACCTAAACATGTCTGAAACCATTTGGTTGAGATTATATAGACCCATAATCACCATATACTCGAAATAAATAATTTTGGAGACTTTAGAAACCTAATATGATTGTATAATAAAATAAAAGTTAATGGTTTTTCTAAAGTGACCCTCCCCTATCTTATAAAAGGGTACTTCCCCTTCTCTACAAATCACACCTCCAAAGACATTTGGATCAGCCAAACCCTACTAAAATATCCTCCCAACTATCCTCACTTTAACATAGTGTCCTTACATTTAGCAAAAATCCATCTTATAGGGCCATTTTGATCAACTCAAAACGAAACATCCGAAGAACCGGTAATAATTTCACCACCCCTTTTGATGTTTTTTTCTTCTTCCCCTTCCACTTCCGTTGTTGATTGCATAAAAAAATAATTACTCCAATTCCATATACATAATGTGATGTTATTATAAATATGGTACAACAATATTTGTTATTCTATCCATCCTATGAATGAAAAGTCACCATACGTGTGTACGTACAACTTACCATCTCCACATCATGGTGTAGTTTATTAATCAAACACCTCATTATTTGGATTGGTATCATAATGAGTATAACTAATGTAAATAATAAATATAAAATTATAATGATTAATTATATATGATATAAAGTCCAATTAAATATGATTTCTTCATTAATAAAATGATATTGTTGCTTGTGCATACGTACGGATTACCGTCTCCACGAACACAATGAAATTTATTCTCCATTATACCCATTGAAGAAAAATGTTCAATTTATGAAATTTTTTTATGAACATAATTTCATACTATATATGAATAAAAAAATTCTATCCATAAAAAATATGGCTTATGTGACCATGAATTTAAAGGAAAACGAATCATTTAACACCCAAAATAATGATACTACTGAATGTTAGTTAACAAATTAATATTAGAAGATCATATATGATATCATATTTATGTATTTTGTTCTTTTATAATTTAATAAATATTATTTAACTATTATACATGAGGTAAAAATACCCTTGATCAAATCAAAGTACATGGTAAGGGTTATTTCTAAATTCTATTCATTATTCAAGATGGTTTATACGTGAGTATGTACTCCTACCTATTTATCATATACATTCGTGTTTCTTAAAAACATATTTCATACTATTTTTACTATTTCATTGACTATGGGTTTAATTAATTTATAACCAATTTTGACTTTTTATATTTTTTATTAATGAATCAATATTTCATTTTCCAAACAAAGACGTTTACGACCTTATAAACAAAATTAAGGAATGAATGTCTTTTAACATATACGGATGGTGCATCAATTTTCTGCCATTTTAACATCTTCAAATCATCCCTTATATTCTTATAAGAATGTTTTTAAAATAAACGTTTACTTTTATAATTATGTGACTTTTAAATAATTTCAAAATTGAAATAGGTATTTCTATCAAATAGTTTCATTTCATCTATGTCAACATCATTTGATGGATTTTAAACATGTTTGAATATGATTTATTATGATTAAAATCTTCCATATTGTATTACAGTTTTTTGTGATATGACTGACTATTGATGTTTTATTTTTATGCCATTCATATTTTATGGATAATGTATTGACATTTTGTATTATATTTTTTATACTATTTTTTATCTTATGTTTAAACCTTTTTAATATGAGGAATGCATTACACTTAGTAAGTGATGGGTGAAGCACGCTACAACTCCTGGATTAATCGGTAGGTCTCATGAGACAAACAAGTGTCATGGCACAAGGCCTGGACAAAATATTATTATTTTTTCTTTGAATAGGGCTTTGAATATGTGGATATGATGTCCGAAATTATGCATTCCATCATTAAGAAATTAGTTATTGATATTAAGTGTGATTCTTAGACTAGAAGAATATACATTTTAATAAGTAATGGACATTATTTGATTTAAAATTTCCATATTTTTCAAAATTTTTTGTTTAAAAGTCATGTGTTTTAGTATTATACATTTCCTTAAATGTTTATGATTATTTATGACTGTTTCTAATATGTCATTATCCTTACTGAGTATTAGAGATCACCCTTGTCAATGTTTTATTTTTCAAGGATGAAAAAAGTATATTATGACTGACCTGCATGGATAGACTAAGGGATATGAATGTATTAAAATGATACAATGTTTTTGTTGTTTTCCATTTTATAATGTAATGTAAAAATTATGTTTTATCTATTAATTTCAAGGCTACTAAACTGATCGGTTTTTCGGGACAAGATTCCTTGTATCATGCCAATGTTATGTAACAATGCACAAAATCTGGGTAACTGGGGCCAGGGAATTAAAATTAATGACACAATATTTCAGGTATTATCTTCTCAAATCAATTTCATAATTTACTAAGATTATTTTAAATGAGATATGTTGGTACCAAATATTACATAGTATGGTTTTTGTATAATCCAATGGAGTGTACCTGAAGATGACTTAATGTTGTTCAAAAAGCATCTCTATTTGAGTTATTTATTTTTTTCCATATTGTTTTCATAAAATATTATGATATAATAAAATAAGTACATTTCATATATAGTGATTTTATTAATTTAATGACCTATACACTTATCCACATTCATTAAATGGGGATTAATATCATCGTTCATGTGAATGGAAGACCATTTCCTCATGACATGATATCATCTATTTCATCCATTTCAACCTAAAAATGTTTAGTATGATGAATTATATTTAAAATATATATGATTTTTACTACATTATTATACATCTAAATCCATTATAAAATAATTTATTTTTATAATCCATTCAGTAGGTAACATAATAATCCCTCACATGTTTACGTTTGTCTACCTCTTGGTGAATTAAAATGATTCTTCTCTCCCTAACACATTTCAAGGAAGGTGATATTGAATAATTTTAATTATTATATCTAATATAAATTACATAATTATTATTTTAATGACATATTTATGATTTTTTTAAACTAACATGCATCATTTTCATTATTTTCTTTTCACTCGTGTAATGTTGATAACATCATTCTAGTACATTTGGACTACTGCCATCCTAAAGCGATACACCTATATATTCATGAACACACCACATGTATGATATATATATATATATTGAACTATTTCAGTATTTCATATAAAATTATCATTTAATAATGTTAATATATTACTTAACTCCTCTCCAGTTGATTATTAAAAATTGAAATGTTACTATTGAATAAGTACGACAAACTATGTTAATAATTGTATAGTACATCATTTTTCATAACATCATTCAGGATGGTATTTATAAGTGAACGAAGTTAAAATATAATAATTATTTCAGGATTATAATTTTTTTTGTGATACCTACTTATAATATTCATAATAACTAGATCATTCAAAATAATACATGCATGAGAAAACAAGATAATTTCACATGAAATAATGAAAATTATGAATGATTATTAATTAATGGGTAATAAGATGATAAAAACTGATTATATTTGATGGCATAAATATTAATATTTTCATTAATAATTTAATAAAAATTTTAAAATAATTTTACATGAGGTCAATGAACATTCAATTAATTGGAATCCAAGAGTAAGGTACTTCATCTCAATTTCATTTCATTATTATTTATTGTATTGTTACTCACAAAATTAAATTAATATGGTGTATATAGTGTCCCTTACAAATTTATTTTCATGAATAATTAATTATTCATGTTATTTTATGTTTTAATTTTAATTATTTTATCATAGGGTTTTGTAATTAAATGTACTAAAGTGTAAATAATTTCTTAACTCAATTTCCTTCCATTAGGTTAAAATTATAATTTAGTGATTTCGTAATTATAAAATAATCTTTATAATGACTATTGAATAAATTATTTTCAACATAAAATTTGGTTTTGAACAACTTTTAGCTAATACACCCAATTAATTTTTTGATGAACTCTCACTTCAACATTATGATCATTATAAAGTATATTTCATAATATCATTCACATTGAGAATAGTTATTGTTAAAATACATTTAAATTATGTTTTTGATAAATTATTATTAATATGTTTTTTTCCTCTAGTTAATAATGATAATTTTCATTTAATATTATAATTAATCACTCTTTTGGACAAAAAATGATATAGAAAATGTTTTTAACAATATTTGACATCCTTCCTCTCTTCGGTCGTAAACATGCTTTATTCCTAAATTATTTTTACCAAAAATGTTAAACAATTTTTCATCCATTTATAAATATTATTTTCTATGGAATTTTCCATCATTTTTTATGTTTACATTTTTTTCAAATTAAATTTACATCATTGTCAAAAAAATTTCCATTTTCCAATTATTGATAACTTAAAAGGAATCATTTTTCATTGTAGGATTGAAGATTTTTCATATGCTTTCAAATGTGTAAAATTAATGTTATTTTTACTTTTATTGAATGTATGGAATTGCCCAATATCATAATCATAATTTAATTTCATATGTCCTTTCATGATTTAAAAAATATTTTTTAAAAAAATTGTGAGAAGAAAAATATTTTAAAAATCATTTCCAAAACGAAAAACATATTTTCCTCATGAATGTAATTAAATACCATTTAATAGTATTTCAATTAATCAATGAAAAATCAATTAATTATTACAGTAATGGATATACATTATGTTTACATTAATCTTAATTTTTCTCTAGATGATTTATTATTATTATGTGAATGGATAACATTTTCATTCCCCCTTGTTTTTTTGAATTTATTAAATTAACCTTGAAATGTTCACCTTATTGAGATCATTAGAAAAAATACACAAAAATATAAATTTTATTTATCATTGATCTGTTTTTTTTAAAAGATTACAATTTTACAAATGGTGTATACTTGGAATATAATTTTATTAAATAGCTAAATATTGATAAATTCATATCCTTAACATAATAGAATATTTTATAAGGGACACTATTTATGAATAAATTCAATTATTTTTTATACGAGGAATTATTTGTGTTGGTATGAGACTGGTGGGTCTGGGTTATATATATCCCTTCAATGTTTTGGTTGTCTCATTTGACGATTCAATCAGCTAGACTCAGTGTAATAGATTTCTAACACCCAGTTTTGAACTATCATGTGGAAGTTATTGATGTTAATGGTATTGTGTACCTAGGAAACATGTGAGTAAATAAAAAAGTGATGTTGTCATTTAGAACTCAGTTATCAATATCCTATGAATTTTCATCATAAATTATCTTTAGAGGAATTTTATTTCTAGATATTTATTAAATGGATTTTTATAGTGATTTTAATTCACATATTTATTGTGCATTATTCTTTCAATTATTAATGTTACTTAAATGTTTAGGGTGTTCAGTTATTTAACTATCCATATTGAATTACATCCTAGATATTTTATCCTTGATATTATCATTGATTCATTTAATTTTATGTTTATATAATATATTGAATATGTATTAATTTATTACTGTGTTACATTGATATTTCTTATTTATTCAGGAAGGATTTATCTATACATAACCCTTATATCGCATTTGAGCTCACCCATGTTTTATTTCTTTTACCAAGGATGACATGTGGTTTACTAATACTGAAATGAAATAATATTTTAGATGTAACGTGGATATTCTCAACAAAATCGTGATGTTATTTTTGTTTTTAAATATAATTAATGACAAATGTTTGTATATTTTTTACTAAGACTAATAAAATTATCATCCCTTCAGGATGTGATTCCATGCACATTAATCCAATTTAAAAATTCCTGATCTAGATCTAGGCTACCTGTGTCATGTCCACTATATATGGTATCACCGTATGTTTTGTAAAAACCATGGGAACTGGATTTATCATTACAAAGATTTCGGAACATAAAACTGTGTTATAATTTGAGGATATATATATAATAAAATCCTAATTTATTTGTAATATATGGATTATTTTTTCCATACATTATATCCCATTCAGGATAAAAAAATTGGATATAGTTCTAGGATAGATGTACATAGGGGAAATAACTCTAAAAATAGAATGTCATTATTGAATTGAGTATTCCTTAAAATACAACAATGGTTCTTTAAACACCCTTATTATGGTTTTGTATAAAATATGAAAATTAAATTCCTAGATTAATCATAATTTTTCACTGATTTAAAATAATTATTGAATAATTAGGCATCCTAAAATAATTATTCAGTTTTTTCATTTTAAATATTATTACTCGCAATGTGATTTAGTTTTTAGTCAATGGTTTGGACATAAGTAAATCATGATATCCATGAATTAGAAGAATAAGGTAATGGATATATGAAACCGAGTGTGATGATGATTGAATTGAATGATATTGTGAATATGGATAACTATATTTCATGAAATATGATTTATAACATTTTACATAAGCTACTCTGAAACAGGCAAATAATAGATGGATGGATGACTATACGAACTCGAGTGGTGGAGACCCTAGAGGAATGAAGGATAAATTTAGATCATGTTATGAATGTGAAAAGGGACAAACAGAAATATTTCTCGAAGGAATAAGAAAATTATTTATGTGTTAAAATGAATGGAATATGAATGGAATTTTTTAGGAAATATTTAGAGAGTGATGGAATGGAAAACATTTTACCTAAAGGATCAATTTATTGTTCATTGTATGAAATATGGGGAACATGGCAATTTACTGAGTCAATTCACTCTAAAAATGGGTAATCCTGAGGCCACGAAAGAACTTAATTGGGAATAAAAATGATTACTTACCATTTTTATTATAGAATAATTAATTTTTCAAAGAATTTTACTAAGAGTATTTTGTTATTAAGGATCATAAAAATATAAAGGGACTGTTAATTTTTTTTGAAATTGTATATTCATTAAAAAAAGTGGTGTGGATACTATCATGGGTTAACTAGTTTGTAATTTATCATAAATTAAAATTCATAAAAACGTCATTTCTATTTTACGTGTTATTAATTTCGAAGGATTAAGGATATTTTGAGCCAAATATATGGCCACTATATTCTTTTGTGGGAATTTCATTTAGAATCAATGACATTAAATATTATAGAGACGTTTTAAAGGTACTTATAACCATTATGGTTGATAGACTGTAATTTCCCTGACCCAGAATCCCTGAAATTGGTGCTCCATGTTGGGTCCTCATAGGACCTCAAGCACACATCCCTATATGCCAAAGGTTTTTGACTAGTAGCATGGTTCTAAAAAGTCATGTGGGGAGACTATGGCCTCTTTATCAGAGCAAGCCACCGAAACACAAAATATAAATAGTAGGAAAAATAAGAATAACAAATAAACATGCATAACTATGAATTTCACAAAGAGGGGTACATCCCACAAATCAAATACCATAATTTCATGTCATACAAGTTGTGAAAATTGAATTAAAACCTAGAGGAAGACAAACATGTAAACTCCAAATGGGCACTAACTGTAACTCAGGATCCTTACCCATGAAAAAACTGATCCTAACTCAACGAATTCATGTGGGAAAATTTCCCTTGTCCGGAAATGAATCCAAGAGATCTTCTTGGGTACCAAACAACGTCCCAAGCTAGGTGTGAGTACAAATATCAATAGGCCACCCCCAAAGGTGTCTATAAAATATCGAGTCCAACAGATTGTGCATATATGTACAATATAAATTGTAATAAAGAAAGGGGTTATTTGAGATTCATTAGTAAACAATGCTAATTTAGTCCATGAATAGAATTTACCCCAATTCCATTTCATATATAGTAATCATTACATAATGCATATTTATCACATGTTCGATGGGTTTGGCATAATTGTAATCTACATTAGGGAAAAAGGAAATCAATCACAATAAATAGGATAAATAAATCAAGTCCCTAACTCACTATGGATACACCTATCGCATCAACCTAATATCCTCACCTCAAAGCCACATTCCGGGTGGAATACAACTGTTACGGTAATAGAGTCTATGTACCCTTCTCTATCCCATGAATTATGGTGATCTGTTTAGAGCCTCAGTCTAACTTGACTCATGGGTGTAGAATCTAAATTTATTACCACACTCTACCATTCTATGAGCACAAGCTTATTTATCATGTCACCAAAACCATACCATAACACAACCTAGAATATTCAATTCCATTAGAACACCCAATTCATGAAAACAACATAAAAAAAATATTTCCATAACCCATTAACACATTTAGTAATTACAATTCATAGGAATCTTGCTAAACTCCCATTCTCGATTGTAAACCCATTAGGTGTAATCAAAAATCCCTATGCCTTATCCAAATTCACCATTGACCATTCATTATCCCATTTATCCCAATTATCATTTCAAAAACATTTAACCAAATATGAATTTCATGTTTGAATCTTACATAACACAATCACTCATTCAAATTCAACCCACAAGGTATGCCCATAGATTTATTACGTATCTACTCATTCTGTATTCATTAATTGCCTTATGAAACCATCTATACATTATAAATTCACATGTCATTTCAAAATTAACATCCTCACATCTCCTATGTACTAGTATTGTTTCACATTTCCACATTAATTCTATAACATTAGACACAATCACATTTAACCTGATTAACACATTGTCATTCCATCCCAAACCACCCCTTAATCCATTATTATATATAGGAAAAAAATTATCATCCCTTATTAAATCTATATTACCATACTAACATTTTACACATGGTATCTAGGTTATTATGCATCAATTATACACATGTCTTTGTCAAATTATAGTTTTATAATGGTCAGAACACCCCATTAGTGGCCCCAAATCAGTCTAATCTTCCCCAAAGAATCTCATGGGGATCAGTGGGTATCAAATAATTTTTTAGATTATACTTATTCCAAATCCCGCCAAAGGAATCCAATGCACTATAGGATTAATGCCAGAACATGTAATTGTATGGAATAATCTACTTAAAAACTATTGGATATCACATTTAGAGCTCCTTCCTCGGATCCGTTGATGAAAAGAATATAAATCTAAACCACAGTTTTGCATTCAACCACCATATGATGGTCTAACCAAAAACCCACTAGAAAAAGAGTTTGAGTGATTTCAAAGAAGACCGCACAATATACAAGAAATAATCTGAAAAAAATAGACAGAATGAGAAGAATAGACGAACTTTGATCTTTTCTTTGCATCCAAAGACACTCCAAACAAACATGAATCGAACGAGAATGACCTCATTGAATCCTGGGTCGAATTGGGGAATCTTTAGGGTTGAAAGATGTGAAATAGAGGAGAAACCCATTTTAAACATAAAAATTCATAGTTCCATATTTTATAATTATTATAATTTTCTAGATCGCACTTTTTTCCAAAATGTGCAAATGAAATGCAGAGTCTACTAACCATATGTCTTTCTCTCACATGGGTTTCAATATCATTCTCAAAACATGTGGATTTATATTTCTTGCATGCCATTTTATCGCCCGGTTTTCCAAACCATGCCCAAACCATTCAGATTTCCTATAAATCCTATTTTAACACTTCTTCATCTCTAGAACCTGCTGAACACCCCCAATCATTCTAATGGGCTTGGGAGAACAAATATTTATCAAAAACATATGCGCAATCCAAAACATAAATAAAAAATTCTATAAGAAAATAGGGTACCTTACAACCTCATAACCTTATAACAATGCGTCATCATGCCTCTATTCAATACAGCATTATGCTTCCATAACTAGAGGTCATTCCTGTTGGTCTGCCAATCATTTTCCATACATCCTATTTCTGGTTGCATATCACAATTCCCATTGTACAAGGAGGACAAGAATATACATTACCCACATGGTTTCCTCCCTACAACCACAACTTGAGAAGAAAACGCATCAACGATTAATCCACATCATCCATTCTCACCATGAGAACATCATGGGAGAAAAATATGTGACAAAACATAACTAACAACACCTTGAATCTTAACATAATACATCACATCGTTATGATGTATCTAATTGGAACCCCATCAGCCCAATCCTCAAAAAAAATTCATAACCCAAATCACATGGAATATTTTTCTATATTCCCCAACTCTAGGTACACTACATTTCCTAGACGGTAATTTCCAATGAACCATCAACACAGAGGTTAGTCACTATCACCACACATATTTATGTTTTTCATCTTTGATTAGACCACATAATCTTGGATTGTCCTCGAACAATCCCCCCCCAATGATGGTACGATACCCCTTTATCTCACCATCGAGAGATGTTTATTGACATGAAACCTATTATTATCATCCCACACACCTACTGAGGACATTTCATAAATTCCATTGGAATTACATCATCCTGACATTACCTCCCTCAAGACCATCTTCGAGTAACACCCTGTGCATGTCACCGCATCCCATGTACATGGATCAGTAATCATCATGACACCCCAGGGAAAATAACCCTAGTCAAACCCCAATATTTATTAGAGTTATAAGACCCAATCTTCTGTTTCCACTACCTTTTTTCATATCCAACCACTACCTTATACGGATCAACACAAACATCACAAGAATTGCATGGAACCAACCTGTGCACAATACATCACTTGTCTCATTAAAAATCACGTCCATGGATCACATTCCTCTTCGAGTAACCTTACATGCACCACACAGGTTCCTCATTGGAACCCCAGTGCAACTACATCGACTCGATGTTCTCTTCTCCCCAGCCATGATAGACTTATCACTCCCCACCTTAGGATTTTGGTTACCACATTTCCCACGAGGGTATCCAACAACCATTTCATACACTCAATCATCCAATCCCCAGAAACATAAACATGGATATCTAGATTTTATCAAAAGAATAAAATTAATGTCACTATATGCCCAATCCAAGATTCGGTGAATGGAACACATGATGGTGTCCACATTCTGTCCATCTCGAGGGCCTCACCCTAAGTCAACGAGGGTGTAAATCGCATCATAAAGCTCCTCATATACCATTTCAATGAGAGTAAACTCCAATATGTCCCTCATCCAACCAAATTGCTTCATGTGTCTTATCATGGGCCAGAGAATGTCAATGTACCTAGGATGCAATCATGATATTGGACTGGATATTCATTAGATATGGTATGCAACAATGTTTTCTAAGAACACCACCACCCATTATCCATTTTTGATGTTGAACTATTGGACACCATGACATGTAAGGATCTATGGATCCCCTTCCAAACACATCTCATCAACACTTAACAACCACCACTCAATGTGTGATTTCCATCAATGTTTACCCAGTGCTCTAGCACCAAATCCTAATGTAGCCGTGAACCATCATTTCTTCTATCACTACTTCCACCACATCAATCGAGTCCTCTCGATGCATCCCACCACCTAACAACCGAATCACAACGGTCTACCACAACAATCAAACCAACTATCTCACACAAATCAATGTTAACATTGATATAACCCACCAAAATATTACAAACCTAAACATGTCTATTGTTTTGTTAATCTCATCACCCTTGAGGAGGCCTTTTTGTCTCCCCCAATATCCCAACCATTCATACAAACAAGTTCATACATATGACCACCCACACATTGGGTGCCACCGTCGAGGGAAAGCATAAAACCCCACATAAATCAACCGTGCCACTTCACCTAAAAAAACATCGAGCCATCCATTAAACATCATCCAAACATGTGAGTTAGGAATATATGTGTTACATCCTGTTGAAAAAAAATGTACCTCTTATCATAAACACTATGGGGCCCTTAGGAAGGAATGAGGAACAACATTACAATTCACTAAAACATAGAGTATTTAGTATGGATTGACACCACCTCTGAATCATCTTCCATGATTCATATTCCATGGTACATGAATCGCTATCCTAACATCTGAAGAGGATGCCCGGGATTTTTAAAAACCATCCTGGAATAACCACAACTCGATTGGAATAAACTAACATTACAATTACCACATAGCCCCCAAGTCCAATCATGCACCATAGAACACTACGAGTCCCACAATCAATGTCCAAAACCTCTACATGTGTGTCGCACACCCAAAAGTACTAGAAACTATATCTGACCTCTCTCATAGGTCACCATGAAGGTTGAGTTTTACCAACTCCATATACTAGAGAAAAAACCTAGAAAAGACTCTAGTCATCCCTTCTTACCCAACATATCATGCAAAAAACAAACAAATTCTTGTGAATGGAACTCTCCCTTTCATTCTGGTTCACACTTTGCCTAACACACAATCAACCATCTACTATATGTTCCACACCAAAGGCATACACATTCATCCGTACTATGATCCATACACTACCTATAGGATTCAAAACACAACTCGAAAGGTCTGTACTCAGAAGGTCACCAACACTTAGCACCATCCTTAGGGTCCAACATGCACTATGAATAGTCAAAAACCATGATAGTTTCCTAACTCACAATTTCGAAAAATTCATCACATCCAAGAGGACCCAACCCTACAAAATGATCCCTAAACACACCACATAGGCAATTTCACAACTGTCTGTGCCTCACAATCTAAATCCAATGTCTCAAACATGAGTACACTCACTGGACCATCCCATACAATCAATAGCCCAAATGAAAAGAAAGAGGATAACCACTATTAAACTCTATATTTTTATTTTTAAAATTATCATTCACATGACGATTCAAAGAATGGGCGAAAAAATTTAACCACAGATGGATGGATCCTTAACTACCAACCATAGACAAACCATTCTTCAAATTTTATCTCAACAGTCAACATCACCCTTTGAACCCTTCCTTTACCATACCTAACATGCATCATGGTCATCATGGGGTAACTGAAATACTTAATCACATGTATTTCATCAACACCTCTTCAAACCAATTTTTATTTTAGATCATTATCCATACCTCATAGTCATTTTTTTCATTTCAAAACATGATATAATATGGATTTTAATATATTTTATAGTTCTCGTAAGGGAAACCCATTATATGATTTCCATTAGTACACAAATAATTCTCTTTTGGAAAACATTCAAATGTTATTATTTATCCTAACAAAAAATTTCATACAATTTATAATATTTCTCTATACACAATATATTTTGACTATTAACATGATTTCTTTTCATTAAATTACATACGTTTCCATTATTAGGAATCATTTTCTACAGACTAATCAAAGAAGTAAAATGAATTATACTCTCTATTCCCTACCCATAAATATGTTGTGTGTGCCTATAATGATGCATAACACCCATATCATTAATTTCCTAGAATGATGCATGAATTCACTACCCCATGTCACTATGACTATGATCAAAATATAACAAATGTTTTAAATCACACAACATGGGCATCACCAAATAGTGAAATATCATTAAACTATAATTACACACATCATGAACATCAATTCCAACTTAGGGTGACATGGGTATTCCCTCATTCATGGGATCGATTCTCCCAAGAACAAGCTCATTACAAAGGCCCGCCACTATTTTAATAGCCTATCTTCCATCCCCAAATATTATGAAAGAGAAATGAACTCCTCAGATACCAATTTTCCACATCCCCGACATGGAATCCACTGGATATATGCTCCGAGCCAAATTGTCACATGACCCCAAGCATGACTCAATATACACCATTAGTTGTAGACTAGCGACGAGGGTCTAACATGTCACATGGGAAGACAATACCCTACTTTTTAGATCAAGACACATTAGAACACAACATAAATAGTGGAAATAATAAGAATAACCAATAATCACATGAAGCTAAGAATTTCCCAAGGTGGTGTAAAAACCTCAAATCCAATACCACAATGTAATGTCATTCCAGTTGTGTAAAGTGAATGAAACCGAAATGTAAGAAAAAAACTAAACTCGAAATGGGTCTTGACTGTAGGTCTAGATACATCCCCTTGAACATCCCAAGCCCAACTAAACATCTTTGTTTTGGGCCATTGCATTATTCTTAACCTGCATTGGAGAGATCTTCTTTGGTACCCAACGGAGGACCGAGCAGGGTGTCAGTACAAAACTCTGTAGGCCCCACCAACATTGCGTAAAAAATATAAAGACTAATAGATAGTGCATGCAAGTAAAAAATTAAGGGTATGAAAGGATGGGATAATTTATTTTCAATTAATAAAAGGGTTCATTTAGATCATGAATATCATTTATCCTAATTCCATTTCTTATACCATATTCATTACATAATCCATATTAGTGAAATGTATCATGGATTAGGCATTATTTTCATCTACACAAGGGAATATGACAGTCAATCAGAATTCATAATGTAAATAAATCAACTCTATGTCTCACTTGTGGTACACATATCACATCGACACATTATCCTCATATCGATGCCTTAGTCCGGGTGGAATGAAACCATTATGGAAATAGAGCCCTTGTCCCCTTCCCTAAGCTGTGTATTTTGGTGTGGACTTTAGATCCTCAGTTTAACTCGACCAATCGGCGTACAACATCACATCATTACCCCACTATACCAAGCCTCATTTAGATGCTTAATTATGATGTCACAATAAACATTCCGTAGCACAACACTACCAAGTATATTTAATTGAATTTGAATTCACAATACGTGACAACAACATGGAATTAATATCATGCCCTTATCGATTAACAAATTTTCCTATTAAAATTCAAATCCACCAAGATAAAAAACAAATTCTAATAACTTAACCCTTTAGGTGTATTCAATAACCCCTATTCCATAGCTAAATTCATCATTGACAATTCATTATCCCATTTAACCCATTTATCATTTCGCAAAAATATACCCACTTATGCATTTCATGTTAGAATCTTATAATACATAGAAAAAAGAATCATTCACATTCAAACCATTATTTATGCCCATTTATATCACTAGTATCAACTAATTCCATATTCATCAATTCACTTATGAAACCATATACATGTTCTCAATTCACAAGTCATTTATTGTTTGACATGCTAAAATATCATATGTATAAGTCCTCTTCATCATTTCAAAAAAATCTTATAGAATTCGACCGAATACCATTTAACCCGATTAACTCAATGTTATTCCATGAAAAAACCCCATAAGATATTTTTAAAGCTATGAATAACATCGAAATTTCATATTAAATCCAAATAACCATACTATCATGTTAAACATTGGCTATATGTTATTACACATCAATTATATGCATGACCTTGTCAAATTCATGGTTAGTAAAGGTCACTCTACCCCATATGTATCCTTAAATTGGTTGAATCATCCCCAATGTGTCCCAAAAGGATCGTGAGGGTTTCAAATATTTATTTAGATGATCATTATACCAAATCCCAATAAATAAATGTAACGAAAATCCAGAGGAATGAAGGTACACATGCACATATGAAAATATCTACATAAAAACAGTTGTATATAATATGTTGCCGAATACCTCGAATCTAGTGATGAACACACTCTAAATCAAAGCCATTGTTCTGAATTCAACCAAAACTTGAAGGTAAAACCTAAATCCCATAAGAAAAATAGGTTTTGAGAGCATTAGAAGAAGATCACATGAGATACAAGACATAATCCGCAAAGTAGAGCAGTGGAAAAGATTAGACTCACCCATATCATTGATTCACATCCAACGATACTCCAAATGGACATGAATCGAAGTGGAGCCACATATTAGAAGATTATGTTGAAATAGAGAATGTTTAGGGTTGCGTGAGGTGAAATGGGGTAGAAAATCGAGTGGAATATAATAATCCCAACGTGGTATTTTTGTATTTTTTTTAAAATTTTCTAGGATATATGGTTTACCTACATGGTTTTCCATATCACGGACAAACTGTTTTGAGTGTACTAAGCCCACAACATTATTTCGGTTTATTTTCTAGACATTGAACAAATTGTGTTGTTTGTTATAGCCCTCACACCATTCTCTCACACATTTTTCCAAAATGAGCACAAACAATGTAGATTTCCCAAAAAGACCATTTCTCCCCTTTTTCAGGTCTCAAACCCTCTGAACACCCTCTCTCTTTCTCAATGACTTGGGAAAACACTTGTCTATATAAAAAAGAGGTCCAAACAAAAACAAAAAGAAAAAAATACATTATAAAAATTGAGGACCTTGCATAGACAATTTGTGAATATCGATCAATAGCTTAATAATGTTAATATACAAGATATATAGATAATATTTTTTTGTTAATACCCATAGTAAAATGGTTATTTAGAGATTAATTATAAATAATGTATTTCCATCATATTTTTTTAATAAGGAATTTTCATCTAACAGTTTACATCATGGAGACTCATTCCATATCACCTTATGTTACATTTATGTGGTGTTTATTCATCTAACGATTGATATTTATAAGACAATCCATAAATTATATGAGGATTTTCATATATATTGTTGGATATCAATTTCATGGTGGGTTTTGGTTCAAAATAAACTAATATAGTAACTTATTTTTATCTTATGTTCTTCTTTTTCAGTAAATACATTTTTTACTAACATGGATTCATTTATGATGTGCATATATCGCCTAATGAACATGAAATAAAATTAATTTATATATTCTCATTAGATTATATAATTAATTTAATCTTATTATTTCAAGGAGATTAGGATTCAATTTTATCAATGTAGATTGATTTTTTACATTATAATCACATCACTTATTTGGATTGTTTATTATTTTAATTCCAATTAAGAAATATGATGATATATCAAACATGAAGATAAGAATATTTATTATAAAATGGTTATTCCAAGAGAATAATTTTTTATATTAATTTTCATCTTTTTTGTACTCAAAATTTAAACGGATTGTTATTACTAAAAATTATCATTATGAATATCTTCGATCAAACTCCATTTTTTCTTCCAATAATATGTTTGAAATTATGTTTTCAATTTCTTTTAGTAATATCTAAATGAATTATTAGAGATTATATGCCCCGTGTTTTATTTTTAATTATTTTCTAGTAGAAATATTTATGTACTTTTTAAAAATAATACCTATATTTATTTAATATAAAAAGTGAAATGATTAATTGTTTTATCATATACTATAGTTCCCACCCACTTAACAAATCAGTTATTTAAAACATCTATTATAAGTTCCACAGTTTTTACATGAAAAATATTATACAAAAGTTTTATTTAAATAATATTTCAAAAAATTTATTTTACTCATGATATGTATTATATTTTTACACCATACATTAGTGGGTTTCAATGTCATTTTCCATGAAAATAATTTGAAAAATATTTTATATATTTTTTAAATAAAAATTATTTTCTATGAAAATTTATTTTAAAAAATAAATGATCTTGGTGAACTTTCGAAATCACATTCCATCTACTATGACATATTTTTTTGTTTATAATATTTTAATAGGGTTATAATCCATGGATAAAAATAAATATTCTATCTTTGGATGGTTTCTCTTTATGATGACATAATGTTTAGGATAGTTTTTTCCCATACACAGGTTATACCAGGATATTATGATTTTGAAAAAAACATTTTTTCTATGATAAATGATTTGATGAAATGCTTAAATGGTTTTGAAACACATATCATTATACAGGTCTTGTAATATTGAATTTTTTATTGAAATTTTTTTTCTGCATTTATGATATGATGATTATTTTATGATCATTCAGAATACATATTTATGATTTTCACAATTTGATGATTGTTATGTCAAAACCAAGGGTAGTGGTTATTTTCTCATCATGGATAGTTCTTATGTTATAATATTATACAGTGGTTACATTATAAAAAATTATGGCTATGACCTATATCACCAACCAATGAATTTTGTAAGGATTAATTTATGATGTTATAAAAATTACAAGAATTGTGAGTGATAATAATTCTTAAGGGAAACATTCAATTATTATTTCATTTTGAGTGAACAATGAATATTATGATGTTTTTGGGAGTGAAATCATTTTACATTTATTGATTTAGTAATATGGAAGGAAAATTAATGATGTTTTTTATATTTTTTATGTTTTGTTGAATATATAAGGTCATATTTATATATTCTTCTCACATGGCTCATTTTCTTTGATTTCATCATGTGTAAATTCTTTTAAAAAACTTTTATTTAATATATAACTAATGATTTTGGTCATTGATATATTACATGATGTTTTTATAAGTTTTTATTATGTTCTCATGCTCAATGGAAAAATTATATTACTGTATATCAATTGTCCACCCTTACCGATTATCTATGATTATTGATTCTTATGTTTCTTTTCCATAGGGTATGATTATAGGTTTTAAATATGATATTTATAATAAGGATGAATGTTATCAAGAACTACGTGGTAGAAAATGTTAAAATATAAAGATCCATTTGTTTATTGTTTTGATGATCTTAAATGCACTCTACCAAAAAGATCCCCAGACGTGTGTTTGTGTATTCAAATGAATACACCCATAAAAAGAAATATTATCTACATGTTATAAGTATAAGTATCTAAAAATGTATAGCAGGGATATATGGATTACATGGAAGGAAAGATCAAAATTATAAAAAACATTAATACTATATCATAAATATATATTTTCATGAAAATATACAAAATTATTTCTATTATAATATTTATATGGTCAAATAAATAATAATATTAAATTTATTACATCAAAAATATAGAAGTTAGAAAATTTATTTTAAATTAAAACCATATATTTTATATGGAATATTTTAATTAAAAAAAACCATTTCATCAATGAATCAATAATAAAAAAATCATATAATATATACATAAAATAGAATATTTATGAACCATCAAAAATATATTTAATTGAATTAATATTAACATTAAATTCAACTTTACAAAAGAACACTAATTTTTTTATGAATGGATGGTAGAGTGAATCAATGATCTTTTATCATGGTAGTAACCACAAATTTGTTGCACGATAGATCAATTATTATTTAAAAAAATATACCAAAGTGGTTTTCTGTATTCTCAATATAAGACCACATTCTATGAATTATGAAAACACACATTATGAGATGTGTTTCCAAAAAAATTATACATTAATAGACGTAAATAATTTTATAACTTTGTTATATCAAAACTAATGGATGGGAAGTGGCCAAAATTTTTAAACCATCTCATAAAGGGATATTAAATAATTATAAATCATGAGGCATAATTTATTGATAAAAAAATTATCCCAAATTTAATTCAAAATAATTATTTAATCATTATTTATTATGGTGGTATATCATTAATATAATTTCCTTATTATTATGATATTATAAAATTATTTATTTGAATGTGATGGAAATTATACCACTTATTGAAATAAAGTTGTATATTTTTTAATTTCTTATAATGATTAAAAAAATCATGTTTTAATTTTTTTCTAAAACAATGGATTTATGTTAAAATAATTTGGAGAATCAATATATAATAAAATATATTAAAATTGTTGTTTAATTAAAATTTTCATTTTATAAATCTATCATACCAAAATATTTAATTGATATTAGTGTGAATAATTATATTTGAATGATAAGTGAAATACTTGGGATTCAGTATTACAAAACAAATATTACAATGTGATTACGCATATATAGGTTCATAAAGTAAATAATTTCTCGAATTGATATGTTTCTAATAATAAATATTATATATTTTTTTATGGTAAATATTTAATTAATGTTATATATTTTTATTGGAGTGTTTTATCCATCGTTAAAAAGAACATGATTTTTACATTTCATGAAATTTAGTTTAATAATAACTATAATTTCAATAAAATAACATAAATTCTATTAATTTTTAATGGAATTGTGGATGTGGTGGTTCGTATTAAACAAAAATTAGTGATTTATCATTAGTGTTATAATTATGTTGGGTGGAATATGAAGAAATCTATATATGTGCTCAAACTAATAACCACATGATATATATTAAAAAAGGAGTGGTTAGAAGAGAATAATGGATTTACTATGAATGAATTATTTTAGTAATTTATTTCAAATAAATAAATACATTAAAAACCTTGGGATTTTATGAAAGAAACATAAAGATAGATATCATACATGATACGCCATATTGAGCATAAACGAACAAGTAAATATTATTATTTTATAATGAAGGTATCCCCAAGTATTTTTATTATAGGGTATAAATTGTAATAATGTTATTATTTTTACACATATTTTTATTTTATTTAAATTTCTTAAGTTATATTTATAGGCATAATATTATATCAAATCAACTTTTACCCATAAGTGATTAATTTTTCTAAAAAGGATGTTTTCCTTCCTTTTAATTTAATACTTGATTATAAATAATTTTGCAACTATTATAAATTTTACTTTAAAATATAAAATTTGTTTTTAAATTTAGATTATCAAAATTCACATTGGATGATTTTATGGTATTTAATTTGATATGTTGCTATTTTTGATGAATAGTGAAAAATATTGCATTTCAATAGAAAACTGATTTTTCATCGAAATCAATTATAGTATAATATTATATTTTAATTTGGTTTTACATTTAATTTATAAAAAATTATAATTATATGAATTTAATTTATTTCCTTGTAATTAATTCCATAATGAAATAGGATATAAATACATTGTGCATTTTTGAACATTATCACTTTAAGAGCTATTCATTCTCTCCCCATCTATAAAATTAGTTTTAAATTAATTTTGTCTAATAATTTCTTATGAATTTTAAATTATGTATCCTATATTTGGAATCATATGTAAAAAAATTATTAAATAGGTCACATTTTTTTTTATAAAATTAACTATAAACATATTAATTTTTCTTTCCACGATTAAGGGTAAATCAAGTAATTAAGTGAAAAAAATAATATTATAAATAACATAATATTACTTGAAAACATGTACAAATTTAATTGGATGATTTTTTTCAAATGAAATCAACTATGGGTATAATTTGTAACCGCTTCGAGATAATTGAATGAATTTATTCCCCGTTATAGTATTTTATGTTATGAAAATTTTAACATCTAACAGTTCTTTTTTTAAAAATTATATCATTTTTAATATGTGATAATCCAAAATTAATATTTGAAAAAAAAATATCTAGGAATATAAAATATTTATCATCATCATTGATATTTTTAGGGTTGAAATAATAACATTCAATGCATTGAAATGATGATAAATTGATTGATTTATTAATTGGAATATCAAATACATGATATTAAAAATATTAAAATTTTAAAATACTGAGTTAATATATGTTAGAAACTAATTTTAAATATTACAATGACATTTTATAGAATTACTAAAATTTTTGATTCTAAAATATCATTTTTATTTATATTTTGAAAGCAAGTATGATGAACAGTTTCCAAATTTACATTATTAATATTATAAAATAACTAATGATTTATTATATGATTTAAAATTAATAAAAATATAAATTCAATCCAATTGATTTTTATATGTTTTAAAATTTCATCCATGAATAATTTAGGATTCATTTTTTGAATAACACGTAGTATATTGACATTCAAAAAGTAAATCACCATGTTGTCAGAATAAATGTTATTTGTTTTAATTAAGTTATAAAATTAATTGATAAGGGTATAATTTTCATATAATAATTTCACAAAATTATTGAATAATAATATATAGATCCCAACCCATCAAATATTTTAAATAAATATTTTTTAAATCAATTTGTTATAGAAAACTAATTTTTATTTATTTGTTATGTTGTGATGTTCCAAGAGTTCCCCACTTTTCATTTATAAAATAGGACAACATAATCTCAATTTTACTCAAATAAAACCTATTTTGGTTCATCCTATATGTATCCAATTAAAATCCACGAATCACTCCCAAAATCTAATGTTTTATATTTTAATGTTGAACACACACATTGTAGTCTTACGCTGTTATGAAAGAGAGGATTTATAATGAAGATTTGTTATTTTTAATTAAGTATTTATATTTTATTTTAAATCAAAATTTTTAAAATATTTTATTACCATTATAGAATAACAAAACCAATATATGCTCAATGGAATTAATTTTTATTTTATCATTTTAAAGTCCTATATCCACCTCTAATTCAATTAAATGGGTAGATAAATAATTTTTCTTATATACGGAGGACTATTTCCTCACGAACTGATATAATGTTTTTCAATCAACATCTATTAGGGATAGTTATAATGATTGAATAACAGTTGTTATATGATAATAATGACCTATTTATTATTATTGATGTTTAATATATCATTTTATTTTTTATCTTTCCTGGCATAAAAAAATTGTTAAGTTATTCATTTATAATTATAAATTATAAACTACATGAAGTGATGTGATTCGTTTTGGATAACTACATCACATGGATGATATATATGAATATTTTTATTTAATTATAATTATATATATGAATTTATAAAAATAATTTAAATTTAAAATAATTATTACCCTTCTTCAATAATTATAATTGAAAAATATAAACATTACTCATGATTTTATCATTGTTCATTTTTCCTTTCCATATAATCACATATCAATCAACCTTGCCTCTTCGCCTCAAAAAAAATCAAGACATCCCTTAAACATAATCCAAACAGGTGTGTTTGGAATATATGTCTTACAAACTATTGAAACAAACCTTACCTCTTATCATAAACACTAGGGTTCCCTTAAGAAGGAACGAGGAACAACTTTACAATTCACTAAAACATGGAGTACATAGAATTCATTGACACCACCTTTGAATCATCTCCCATGATTCATATTCCAAGTTACAAGAATCGCTGACCTAACATATGATGAGGATGACCGTGATTTTCAGAAAATATCCTGGCATAACCACATCTCGAGTAGAACAAACTACCATTCCACTTCCCACATAGCTTCCAAGGCAAATCAAGAACCATAGAACACTACGACTCCCACAATCAATGTCCAAAACCTCTACATGTGTGTCACAGACCGAAAAGAACTAGAAAATCTATCTGAACTCTCTCATAGGTCACCAAGAATGTTGAGTTTTACCAACTCACTAAACTAGATGATAAAACCTGGAAAAGACTCCAGTCATCCCTTCATATAAAAATTATCATGCAACATACAAATAAATGCTCATGAATGAAACTCTCCCTCCCATTCTGGTGTACACTATGCCTAGCACACATATAAACATATAATTTTGGTTCTGCACCATAGGCATACACATTAATCCACACTATGATCCATACACTACCTCGAGGATTAAAAACACAACTCGTAAGGTCTATACTCACAAGGTCACCAAGTCCTAGAAACCATCCTTAGAGTCTAAAATTCTCTCTAAATAGTAAAGAACCATGAGAGTTTCTTGACTCGCATTACTGAAAAATTCCTTGCATCCCAAAGGCCACAATCCTACAAAATGATTCCAAAACACACCAATTAGGAAATTTCACAACTGTAAACGCCTCAAAATCCAAATCCAATGTCTCAAACTTGAGTACTCTCACTGCCACAACCCATACAATCAATATCACAAATGACAATAAAGAGGATACCCACTCTTAAAATCTATATTTTTATTTTTAAAATAATCATTAACATGATAATTCAAATAATGGACGAGAGAATTTAACCACAGATGAAAGGATCAATCAAAGTCAACCATAGAAAAACCATTGTTCATTGTATATACCAACAATTAACATGAGCCTTTTAATAATACCCTCTACCATAACTAATATGCGTCATGGTCATTATGAGGAAACTAATAAAATAAGGATTTAAATCTACTTTATAGTTTTTGTAAGGGAAACACGTTAGCCAATTTCCATCAGTACACAAATCATTCTTTTTTGGAAAACACTCAAATGTAACAATTTATCATTACCCAAAATTTTAACCCATTTATAATATTTCTCTATACACAATGTATTTTGGCTATTAACTCGATTTATTTTCATTCACTTACTTACATTACGATTATTAAGAATCATTTTCTACAGACTAATCAAATAAGTAAAATGAATCATGCACTCTATTCACTACCCAACCATCCTTTGTGTGTGCCTATAATGAGGCATAACACCCATATCATTAATTTCCTAGAATGATGCATGAATGCACTACCCCATGTCACTCTAACTATGATCCAAATATCATAATGTTTTCAAATCACACAACAAGTGCACCACCAAATAGTGAAATATCATTCAACTATAATAACACACATCAAGAACAATAATTCCCACCTAGGGTGACATGGGGATTCCCTCATACATGGGATAGATGCTCCCAAGAATGAGCTCATTACAAAGGCCCGAAACTATCGAAATATCCTATCTACCATCCCTAAATATTATAAAAGAGAAAATAACTCCACAAATACCAATTTTACACATCCCCGACGTGGAATCCATTAAATCTATGCATCGAGCCCAGTCGTCACATGACCCGAAGCATTCCTCCACATACGCCATTGGTTTCCAACTAGAGCCGAGTGGGTAATAAGTCACATGGGAAGAAAATAACCTATTTTTTAGATCAATACACATTTGAACACATGATAAATAGAGGAAATAATATGTATTACCAATAATATTTCAAAGCTAAGAATTTCCCAATGTGGGGTAAAACCCACAAATCAAATGTCACAATAGAATTTCATTCTTGTTGTCAAAGGTGAATGAAACCGAAATGCTAGACAAAAAACTAAACTCTAAATGGGTCCTAACTGTATATATAGATACATCCCCTTGAGCATCCCAATCCCAAATAACCATCATTGTGTTGGGCCATTGCACTAGTCCAAACCTGTAATGAAGAGATCTTCTCGGGTACCCAATAGAGGCCCGAGAAGGGTGTGAGTACAAAACTCAGTAGGCCCCCACCAACATTTCCTAAAAAATATAAAGACTAACAGATAGTTCATGCCAGTACAAAATTAATTGTTTGAATGGAAGGGACATTTTATTATCAGTTAGTTAAAAGGGTTCATTTATATCATGGATATCATTTATCCAAATTCCATTTCTTATACCATTTTTGTTACATAATCCATATTGGTCAATTGTATCATGGATTAGGCATAATTTTCATCTAAAAAAGGGAATATGAAAGTCAATCACAATTCATAATGTATATAAATAAATTACAAATCTCACTTGCAGTACACATATCACATCGAAACATTATCTTCTAATTGATTCCTTAGTCCAGGTGGAATGAAACCATTGAGGAAATAGGGCCATTATATCCTTCCCTAACCTATACATTCCGGGGTGGACATTAGAGCCTTAGTCTAACTCTACCCATTGGAGTAGAACATAAAGTTATTACCCCACTCTACCAAGCCTCATGTAGATGTGTATTTATGATGTCACAATAAACATTCAATAACACAACACAACCAAGTATATTTAATGTCATTTTAATTCACAATACATGACAAAAAAATCGGAATTAATATCATGCCCTTACCCATTAACAAATTGTCCTATTACAATTCAAATCCACCTATCCAAACACACATTCTCATACCTTAACCCATTAGGTTTATTCAATAACCCCTATGCCATAGCCAAATTCATCATTGACCATTGATTATCCCATTTAACCCATTTATCATTTCACAAACATTTACCCACTTATGCATTTCAAGTTCGAATCTTATAATACATAGAAGAAATAATCATTCAAATTCAACCCATCTGGTATGCTCACTGATGTCACCAGTATCAAATAATTCCATATTCATCAGTTCACTTATGCAACCATCTACATGTTCTCAATTCAGAAGTCATTTATAATTTGTCATGCTAACATATCATATGTACTAGTCCTCTTCGGCATTTCAAAATAAATCATATACCACTCGACCCAATCAGTTTTAAAAAGATTAACTCATTGTTACAACATAAAAAACATCTAAATCCATTATAAAACATAGGAATAACATAGAAATTCCATATTAAATAGAACTGTCATGACCCATCCTCGGGGCCCTTGTTGTGACTACCCAATGCTCGCCTCCCATAGGCCAGGGGATGACGACTAGCACCAAGGCATAAGTCCCGATAAAATAGAAGGCATTGCATTTATATAAGAAAACAAACAACACAGGGTACACAAGCTGAAGTAAACACTAAGTAAACTGAATACAAAAGTAAGTGCTATAATGTAAAAAAGGCCAGAATACAAACCCAATAGAAAGAAAAGTACAACTGAAAAGAATTTACACCAGCAGAAAAGTAATGCATCAACACTGAGCCATCCACTGGGATTCCCACCTGAAGGGTGGGTACAGATAGTCTCCTCATCTCCTCGTGGTTGTCCGTCCGCTCCGTGTACGTCCCGTCCAGTGATCCTCCTCTAGGTACCGTCTAGCTCCACAAGCCACCACCTCGATCAGCAATGTCTATCATCTGTATCCAACACAACGTAGTGCAGACATATCCCGTGCAGGGGTGAGTATATGATACTTAGTAGGGACACCGAGACCCCCTAAGGACTCTTAGATTCCATGAAGGATAAACCACCAAGGAAATTTACAATCACGAAAAATCAACAACACTACCAAGGTATATGACCATATATATACCTAAGTCATCATTTATAGTTCGTCTCCGACTCCCAAGCACCACACAGTCCACAATGGAAAGCACAACCCAGTCCACAAAGGATAACTCAACAAAATCCACACAGTAAAAACACAACCTAGTCCATAAATGAAAGGAAGTCAATCACATCGATGATAAGATTGCGAATCAAGACTCAACTCACATAGGTAGACACATTGTAAGGCGATAGAGATGATCATATATAGCCACTAATTCATCTATGTTGTCAGACCCACATAGGATACAAGACCAGCTATGCTTTCGGACCCACAAAGGATACAAGACCAGCTACTCTTCCGGATCCACATAGGATACAAGTACATAGTCAAATACTGTCGGACCCATATAGGGTACAAGAAAAGTAGTCATCACCGTCGAACCCATGGAAGATCCTAGTACGGTCGTCATCGCTGCCGAACCCATGGAGAATCCATGTATAGTCGTCCTCATTGCCAAACCCACAGAGGATCCAAGTGCAGTCATCATCGTTGCAGTCACAGCCAGCTCTAGTGTTCCCGAACATAGCACGCTCGATTTCAGGAGGGTCCGCTCCATAATCCATGGGGTCAATAAATCAACTATCAATAAGTCTAGAGTTTATGTATCACAAATTTCGGTCACGTAAAAAGGAATTAAACGCGAAATATGGCGCGTCAATCAGACATCCGGTCAGAGAGATGATGGATTTTCTGGTCCAATGGCCTGGTTGGTTTTTAAGATTAAACCAACCCAACCATACTCTAGAGACTTCCAAACTTCGAGAGGAGTAATCCAAAAGAACTGTCTCACAATGATGAAACCAAAAAAGTCGATTTCACGTCAATCGTACGTCCGGAGCTCGTGTTATAAGTGTTTCTGCTCCGAGGGCCCAGTTGGTTTCGGGTGAAAACAATTCCAGTTATACGCAAAGTTCGCTGAAACCTTGAGTGTAATATACCGAAATGACCGTCTGGATCCAAGGATAACAACACAACTAATGGTGCATCGATCTGAGGTTTGTAACCCATGTTATTGGGAAATGACTGAAAAGAGTCTGAAATGGGGGGTTTGGGCCAAGCCCGGCCCGGCCCCACCCCCCCTAGGTCAGCCCGGCCCAGATGGGTGCAGCCTGGCCCGGTCTGCATGAACCACCTCGACCTGGCCGGGGGGGGTGCATTGGCTCAGCCATTAAGTAAAGAAGGGTAGGATGCGGTCCCCCTCTTTTTCACTCCACGGATGCTGCGCGCGGTCATCGCGTCCCCTCCGGATCCCGTACGGCCGCGGAATCCAGCCACGAGCCGCCGCAGTGGCTCCTACTGGAGGCACAGTGGGGTGTCGCTACCTCCGGGTGGCCGGCCGGTGCTGGCCCTAGGTGCCCGTGCCGCTGGAAATTTCTGCGGTCCATCAGAGTCGTTCCGGTGGTTTGTTCTTGCTCCCGTCTGCACCTGCCATCATCTCAAGACACGCTATTCACTACGATGGCCTTCAAATGTCATTGCGGTCCCATTCCATCATCACCCAACATTCCACGCAGCATGAATAGAAAAAAGGTTGGTTCAGACTTGTTTGCTTGTCCGCACCGATGGCGTTAGTGGTTTGAAACAACTCCCAACAATTTCCCCACAAATAATAATAATCCCCAACACACAAATAGTCATTCGCAGATCAACATGATAATGAGTTGATCCGGGTTCATGTTATAAAAGAAAAAAACATGGGAGTATTATCATTCTAAAAATAACCCCCTACATCGACAAGGTAGACGATCGTCGGCTTCACGGTACACGACGTCATAGAGAAGAGGATCGTAGGCATCGCGGTACACGGCGTCGTGGAGGAGAGGATTTGGCGGCGTGTCATCGATCTCCGAGGAACCAACGTTCTTCGTCAATCTTTTTTGGAGGCTGTTGTTCTTCATCCAAATCTAAAAAGTTTCCCCCACGTTTTTTTCTCCAACAATGCTCTCCAAAAATTAAATAATAAGTTCCTCCTATTATTTCACTTCAAACGCAATGAATCTCTCCCATAATTAATTCACCATATTAACTAAAAGTGTTGACATTTAGTTAAAGGAGGGAGAGATAAGGTTCCTTTTAATTAAATGTGTTGGCATTTTAAATTAAAAAGGGGGAAAAGGAAGGTTCCTCATTAATCAATACGAGGAATCACCCAATAATTAATCAAGGGATATTAATGGGGGAAACATCATGTAAACATTAGGGGAAATAAATGAGGTCAGAAGAAAATAAAAAGTGGGGATCGTGTGGGCCCCACCTCTCTATCCTCCTTACTTGGGTAATTATGTGGTTGTAGGCCCCTCCCTCAACTACCCATGGGAGGGAGTAACCTCCCTTAGTAATAAAAGATGTTCTGCCAATTTTAATTTATTTCTTAAACAAACCCCTGAAAATTAACATCTCATCTTTTATGAATGAAACTATAGTATGTGTCCCATTAAGCAATTACCGGCGCTGCGAGTTCATCGGTGCCCTCGAATTTAAATTTTGAGCAATGGTTCAAATGTTAGAAAATCCCACTCATTCGTTCACTGAACACACCCGAGATAAACCTAAAAAAATGATTCTGGGCACACCGGGCCTTGGAATCAAGTGCCGTCAGAAACCACAGACTCGTAACATTCCAAAGTATTTTGGAAAAAAATTTCCTAGAAATGTCCATTTCTATATATTACTCCCATCTCAGGGCTTTGCGCCCCCCTAAAGCTACATCATAAACTAGGGGAAAAAATGAGGGTACTGAGCACGCATCTGAACCTCCCACTCCCATGTGCCCTCCTAGAGGTTCCCGTGCTCCCACCTGATGTGCACTAGAGGAATTGACCATCCACGTAGGACCCGCTTATGTCTATCCTCAATCTCCACCGAGACCTCTGCAAAAGTCACCCTATCATCGATGTCGAGCTCCCCATGATCGATGATATGCATTGGGTGATGCACGTATCTCCTCAGCTGAGATACATGGAAGACGTCATGAACTCGGTGCAACTGAGGTGGAAGATCCATGAAATAAGCCACCTCGCATATCTTGCTGAGAACCTAGAATGGTCTAATGAAGCATGATGACAACATGTCGCCCCGACCAAATCTCTGTAATCCATGTCAAGGTGAGACCCGTAAGAAAACTTGGTCACCATCCTAGAACTCTAGTGGTCTCCACCTCCTATCATCATATGACTTATGTCGTCTCTGATCAGTCCTCATCTGCTCCTGGATGATTTGTACCCTCTCTGTCGTGGCATGGACCCTCTTTGGTCCTACATGTGCTGACTCCCCAGGGTCTGTCCAGCACAGAGGTTTTCTGCACGATCGGTCGTACATGGCCTCGTATGGTGCCATCCCGATGGTGGAGTTGTAGCTATTTTTGTACACAAACTCCACCAAGGGTAGGTGATCCTCCAAGATGCGACCAAAGTCAAGGACACATGCACATAGAATGTCCTCGAGTGTCTGAATGGTCCTCTCTGTCTTGCCATCAGTCTGTGGGTGAAAGGTAGTGCTCAGGTGTAGCTACGTTCCAAAGGCCTCCTGCACCCCTTCCAAAGCCAGGAAGTAATGCGAGCATCTCGATCAGAGACGATAGATGATGGCACACCATGAAACCATATGATCTCCTGAACATAGAGACGTCTGAAGATCTCTACCGAGCACTACTATGTGATCGGTAGAAAGTGGGATGACTAGGTATGCCAATCTATGATCCCCCAGATGGTGTCATGTCCTCTAGAAGTATGTGGAATCCCCATCAAAAAATCCATGGATATCCTATCCCACTTCCACTCCGGGACCTCTAACAGTTGTACCACGCCATAAGGTACCTGGTGCTCTGCATTCACTTACTGACAAGTGAGGCATCGGGAAATGAATCATGCCATGCCCTTATTCATACCCAGCCACCAGTGCTGTCATATAAGGTCCTGATACCACTTCGCTACTCTAGGATGTACCTCCAAAGGGGAAGTGTATAACTCCCTCAGCACATCCTCAAGTAGTGTATCTGGTATCATGATACATCCCCAGAAGAGGATGACATTCTCTCCTCCTACATAAAATCTATCAGGTGCCTATCCTAAAGATATCTATGCACGTTGCATATCAAAGTCCACGTCCCCACGTAGTGCCTCTCTGACCCGTTGAAGTAGTGGAGGACTGACTGTGAGGGACTGTAGATAGGCTGCCCCATCACTATCCACGAAGGATATCTGCAAAGTGGCTAACTGATATGTCTCATCTTCATGTAGCTAAATGCCCGATCTCCTGCTGAGAGCATTAGGCACAACGTTCCACTTCACAGGAGTATAGAAAATCTCAATGTCATATCCATGGAAGAACTCAATCCATTGCTGCTGTCTCAGGTTCAGGTCCTTCTGTGAGAAGAAGTACCTGAGACTCTGGTGGTCAGAGTAGATTGTAAAGTTCTCACCCATCAGATAGTGTCGCCACATCATCAGGGAGAAGAACACTGCTGCTAACTCCAGGTCATGGGTGGCATATTTCTGCTCATGCGACCTCAACTACCATGAACTGTAAGCGATCACTGCTCGCTCCTCCATCAGGACACACCCGAGTCTTGTCCCTGATGCATCGTAGTAAACTATGTACCATACGCCCTCCTCTGGCAGCCTCAAGATGGGTGCACTAGTCAATATCAGCCTCAACTCTTGGAAGCTCTACTGACATCTGTTTGACCACACGAAGGGTCTCCCTTCTTCGTCAAAACTGAATGAGGTGCTACAACTCTGGAGAAGTTTGTAACAAATCTCTGATAGTACCCATCTAGACCTACGAAACTCCGCATCTCTGTCACACTCCTGGGTGGATCCTAAGAAAGTACTTCCTTAACCATCCCAGGATCCCCTACAACTCCCACCTCAGAGATGACGTTACCCAAGAAGTGGACCTCTCGATGATATAACTGGAACTTAGAGAGCATACCATAAAGCTAATGCTCTCGGAGTGTATCTAGTACAACCCGTAAGTGGTAGGCGTGCTCCTCCTTAGTCGTCGAGTAAATCAGTATGTCGTCAATGAAGACTATGACAAACCGATTGAGGTAGGGCTAGAAGATGCTGTTAATGAGAATCATGAACACTGTTGGATCATTGGTCACACCGAAGGGCATGACCATGAACTCATAGTGGCCGTACCGACACCTGAAGGACGTCTTCTACACATCTGCATCCCAAACTCGAAGCTGATGGTAGCCTAACATGAGGTCTATATTCGAGAACCAACATGCTCCCTTGAGCTGATCAAAGAGTTCGTCAATCCCTGAAATCAGATACTTGTTCTTCACAGTCACCAGGTTCTGTCGAAGGTGATCTACACACAGTTGCAAGCCCCCATCCTCCTTCTTGGCACAAAGGACTAGGGATGCCCAGGGTGAAACATTGGGTCGAGTGAAACCTTTCCCATGTAAGTCGTCCAGCTGTACCCACAGCTCATGAAGCTCAGTGGGAGACATCCGATATGCTAGAGTAGATATAGGTGATGTCTTGGGAATAGATCTATATAGAAATATTCCTCCCTGCGAGGAGGTAGTAGTGGAACATCATCAAGAAAAAATGTCCGCATAAGAATCCACCACTACAGGAAAACTCGGACTCTGCACGTCAACTGATTTAAGGATGAGACTAGACAACTGATGTTTGAACGACTTCCCTCTCCTCTGCATGAGTCCATCCTGTGCTGCGAAGGTTCCTTTATCTCCGCTGAAGGTGAACCTAGTCCCATCCTTGTGGACACACCACACCTTGCGCCTAATACAGTCGATCTGGGCATGGACTATAGATAACCAGTCCATACCCAAGATGTCTTCGTAAGGCCACGACGCCACTACAAGAATATCCCAGCCAAAGATCTCCCCTCATAGATTAAGCTCACACTGCAGGTACCTGTGCATGATCGTCGAGTATACTCCCGTAGGAGTCTCTATCCACAAGGATGGAGCCAATAGCTCCGTCAGAATCTCTATGATACGAAAAATGGCAGCAGCAACAAACGAATGACTCATACCGTTGTCTATAAGAACTGCAGCAAGGGTGGAATAGACACAGATACTACCTCGAATCATCTCATGTGCGTCGTGACTGTAATCCTCTACTGCCTGGAACTGACCCTGCCTCTGCCTTCCAGCTCCCTATGGTCGAGGTGGACCTCCTGGGGGTGGTGGTGGAAGAGACTCGAAGCATCGTCCACCACCAGCTGCTCAGCCAGCTCATCTTCCTCGTCCGCCTTCTCCCTGAGGACCACCACGGTCGAACCTCTACCTCCACCTGGGAGGTCCCTTCACATTCTGCTGCTCATCTGCAAGGAGGGTCGGGCTGTCACGAGCCATGTGACCCTGCCCGCCGCATTCATAATACTGTCTGCTCCTTGGAAGGATGGCTCTTTGCCGTGTTCCCCGCACAGCCGAACATGTGTCCTATGGTCACCCACCTGACGGCCTACTCCTCTTGGACCCATGTTTCCTCTATTGACTGCCTACTGTGGAAGACTCTGCTCTGTGCTATCCTATGGTGGGTCTCGCTGGTGATGGTTGCTCGGCGATAATGCTCTCCACAAGCAGGGCTTTCTCTAGTACCCCTACCTGAGTTGGGTTGATGAGTGGAATCGTCGAATCTCTAATCCCATTCCTCCACCCCTGCTCAATGGTCTGGGACCAAAATAATAGGTCTCGTACCATGTCTCTGGAGTAGCTTGAGAGTTCGGTAAATCTCTCTGAGTACTGGGCTACCAACATGATTCCCTGCCGCAGTTGTAGTAACTTCTGGATGCGCACCGCACGGAGGGTGGCTAGAATGAACTCCGAGCAGAAGAGGCTCTCGAAATCTGTCCAAATAAGAGATGCCTCATCATGCACATGGAGCATCTGTCTCCACCATCTACCTGCTGTTGTGTTAAGGAGACTCCTGACAAGGATAACCATGAGGTCTTCTGGCGTCCCTACCAACCTAAAGACTCTGACGACAGCCTCCAGCCAATCCTCGGCTGCCTGAGGATCTGTCTCTCCGCGGAACCTGGGCGGCCCCTGCCTCTGAAACTCATGCAGCACACTCAAATGGCATGAAATCCCCGCCGCTGGGGTGGGTGGCATTAGTGGCTCGGCAGGTAGAGGTATCGTCGGTGCCTCCGCGGTAATGGGGCCCTACACCAAGGCCTCATTGCTCGGTGGACTGTCGTCTCGCACAAAGCTTGGAACCCTAGCTGACTGCCATCGTGGGGCCATCCTAAAAAAACAGGTGCTCCACAGTTAATAAAATACACCAGGTGAGATGACATAATGTAATCACAAAGAAAACTATTAAAACACATTTGAAATCAATGTTTTCGTGCACTGAGTCGGAAATCATAAGTCAGGGTCCTGGTGTATTGATACGTCGGATGCCGCACCAACACTGGATTCCCTGGACTGAAAACCACACTCAATACTCTTAACACAATTACTCCACAGAGAAGGAAATTATCAGATTCCTGAGTTCTGTGGTAGAAACGACTCCTCTGATACAAATTTTTCATGACCCATCCTCGGGGCCCGTGCCATGACTAACCCAAGACCGCCTCCCCTAGGCCAGGGGCTGGAGACTAGCACCAAGGCGTAAGTCCCAATAAAAGTGAAGGAATTAAATTTATATAAGAAAAAATACACCATAGAGTACACAAGTTGATGTAAACACTAAGTAAACTGAATACAACAGTAAGGGATGGAAATTAAAAGGCCCAAAACAGAAACCCAACTAAAAGTAAATTAAAATTGAAAAGAAATTACAGCAGCAAAAAATTAAAGTAGCAACGCCGAGACGTCCACTAGGATTCCCTCCTGAAGGGTGGGTACATATAGTATCCTAAACTCATTGGGTCCATCCGTCCACTCTTTGTACGTCTCTTCTAGTGATCCTCCTCCAGGTACCATTCAGCTCCACAAGCCTCCACCTCGATCAGCGCTATCCGTCATCTTCATCAAAAACAACGTAGTGCGGGCATAGCCCATGCAGGGGTGAGTAAACGATACTCATTAGAAACCCTGAGACCCCTGAAGGTCTCTCAGAATCCATGAAGGATAAACCATAAAAGAAATATACAATCACGAAGTATCAACAACCGTAATTAGGTATATGCTTATACATATACCAAAGTAATCAGCTATATTTCGTCTCCAACTCCCAAGCACCACGCAGCCCACAAAGGAAGGCACAACCCAGTCCACAAAGGATAGCGCAACACAGTCCACATAGGAAAAACACAACCCAGTCCACAATGGAAAGCAAGTCAATAAATTCGATGATAATATTGAGAATCAAGACTCAGCTCGCATAGGTATACACGTTGTAAGGCGATAGAGATGATCAGATGTAGCCACTGATTCATATAAGCTATCAGACCCACATTGGATTCAAAACCATCTAAGCTGTCAGACACACAAAGGATACATGACCAACTACTCTGCCAGACCCACATAGGATACAAGTACATAGTCAAATACTGTCAGACCCACATAGGATACAAGAACAGTAGTCATCGCCGTCAAACCCATGGAGGATCCCAGTATGGTCGTCGTCGCTTCCGAACCCACGGAGGATCCATTCATAGTCGTCCTCACTATCGAACCCACGGAGGATCGAAGTGCAGTCGTCATCTTTGCAGTCGCAGCCAGCTCTAGGGTTCCCGCACACAGCATGATCAGATCTAGGAGGGTCCGCTCCAGAGACAAGGGGATGATACATCAACTGCCATGAAGTCGAGAGTTGATGTATCACAAAGTTCTATCTCGTCAAAAGGAAATCAACGCGACAGACAGTGCGTTAATCAGATGCCCTGTCTGAGAGATTTTGACTTTTTCATCCCAGAGGCCATGTTGGTTTTTATGTTAAAACCAACCCTACCGTACTCCAGCTATGTACCGAAATCGAGCGGATTAAGGTAAAAGAACAATGTCACAAAGAGAAAACCAACATAGTTGATGTCACATCAATTGGACGTCCGGAGCTCGAGTTATAAGCATTTCCGCTATGAGGGCCCAGTGGGTTTCGTGTTCGAACCAACCTGGTTTTACCCAAACATCTCCGAAATATTGGGTGTAATATACCGAAATGACCGCCTTGATCCAAGTATCCCAACACAATAGATGGCTCATCGATCGGAGGTACATATTCCATGTTACGGGAAAATGACTGAAAACAGTCCGAAGTGGGGGTCTGGGCCCGCCACGGCCTGGCCCCCCCCCCCCCCCCAAGGTCGGCCCGGCTAGGCGCGGCCCGGCCTGGTCCACGTGACCCGCCCTGGCCCGGCCAGGGTGGGGGGGGGGGGGCGCACCGGTGCGACCAGCGGGCCAAGAAGTGGGGACGCGGTCCCCCCTCCTTTGCGCTCCACGGACGCGGCGCGCGGTCGCCGCGTCCCCTCCTAATCCTGCGCGGCCACTGGATACGACCGATTGTCACCGCGGCTTCAGCGGCAGCGGCTCCTACTGGCTGTACGCCGGGGCGCCGCCGCGCCGGCAACCTGCACGGCCAGAAATTTCCGCGGGCCACCGAAGTCATTCTTGTGGTCCGTTCATACTCCTGTCTATGCCTGCGGTCGTCTCAGGACCCGCTCTTCACTACGACATCCTACAAACGCCGTTGCGGTCATGTTCCATCATCGCCCAACGTTACGCACATCAATTAAAGAAATACTGTGGGTTCAGACTTGTTCATTTGTCCTTACCCACCACGTTAGTGGTTTGAAACAACACCCAACAATTTCCCCCTAACAATAATAATCCTCAACCCAGAAATAATCGTTCCTGGATCAACTTGATAATGAGTTGATCCGCTTTCATGTTTTAGAGGAAAAACATGGGAGTAGTATCATTCTCAAAATAAAACCCTAAGTCGACATAGTAGATGATCATCGGCATCGCGGTACACGGCATCGCAGAGAAGAGGATCGTAGGCATCGCGGTACATGGCATTGCCGTGGAGAGGATTTGGTGGTTTGTCATCAATCTCGGAGGAACCATAATTCTTCGTCGTTCTTCATCGGAGGCGGCTATTCTTCCTCCAAAGCTCAAAAATTTCCTCCACTTTTTTTCGGCAACGATGCTATCCAAAAATTAAATAATAGGTTCCTCCTATTATTTAATTTCACACGCAAGGAATCTCTCCATAAGTAATTCACCATATTAATTAAAAGTGATGACATTTAATTAAAGGAGAGAGAGATAGTGTTCCTCTTAATTAAACGTGTTGGCAGTTTAAATTAAAAATGGAGAAAAGGAAGTTTCCTCATTAATCAATACGAGGTGTCGCCCAATACTTAATCAAGGGATATTAATGGATGAAATGGCAAGGAAATAGTAGTGGAAATAAATGAGGTCAGAGGAAAATAAATGGTGGGGCTCATGTGGGCCCCGCCTCTATATCCCCCTTACATGGGTAATTACATGGTTGTAGGCCCTTCCCTTAACTACCCATGGGAGGGGGTAACCTCCCTTAGTAATAAAAAGTGTTCTTCTAATTTTTATTCATTTCTTAATAAAACCCCCAAAAATTAACTTCTCCTCTTTTGCAAACACAACTATGGTAAGTGTCTCCTTAAAAAATTACCAGCAATGTGAGTTCATCGGTGCCCTCAGATTTTAATTCCGAGCACCAGTTCAATGTTTGAATATCCCGCTCGTTCGTTCACTGAACGTACCTGAGCTAAAATTCAAAAAATGATTCCGGGCACACCGGGCCTCGGAATCAAGCTTCTTCAGAAGCCACAAACTCTTAAATTTCCTATGTATTTTAGAATAAAATTTCCTTGACATTTCTGGGTCTTTACAACAACTAACCATAATATCTTGTTTAATATGGGATCTATGTTATTACACATCAATTATATGCATAGCAGTGTAAAATTCTTGGTTATGAAATGTCACTCCAACCCTTGTGTAGCCTCAAATTATTTGAATCATCCCCGATGCATCCCTCATAGATCGTGAGTTTCAAATAATTGTTTATATGATCACTATACCCAATTCTACAAAATAAATCTAATGAAAATCTTGAGGAATGAAGGAACACATACTCAGATGAATATACATATATAAATACTATGGGATATAAAAGGTTGACCACATACCTCAAATCTAGGTATGAAAACAATCTAAATCAAATAAATAGTTCCAAATTCAACCATAATTTGAAGGTCAAACTAAATTCCTATTATAATTTTTTTTATACAATTAGAAGAAGATCACATGATAAACAAGACATAATCCCAAAAAGATAGAAGTTGAGAATATTAGACTCACATAGATCATCGATTCGCATCCAACGACACTCCAAATGGCCATGAATCTACGGGGAACCACATATTGGAAGCGTATATTGAAATGAGGAATATTTAGTGTTGCATGAGGTGAAATGTAGTCTAAACTCAAGTGGAATATAAAAATACCAACGTGGTATTTTTTTATTTTTTTAAATGATTCTAGGATACATGGTTTACCCACATGGTTTTCCAAATTGTGCACAAACATTGTTGAGGATACTAAGCGCACAATATTCTGTCGGTTTGTTTTCAAGACATTTAACAAATTGTGTTGTTTGCTACCACTTGCAGACCATTCTGTCACACTGTTTTCCAAAACGTGCACAAAAATGGTAGATATCATAGAAATCCCATTTCTCCCCTTTTTTCAGGTCTCAAACCCTCTGAGAACCCACCATCATTCTCAATGACTTGGGAAAACACTTATCTAGCTAAAATAAGAAGTCCAAACCAAAACAAAAACAAAAAAATACATTATGATAATTGAGGACCTTACATAGACTATTAGGGAATATCTAACAATAGCCTAATAATGTTAATAGACATTATAAATAAATAATAATTTCTTTAAAACCCATTGTAAATTGGTTATTTATTGATTATTTATACATCACATATTTCCATCATATTGTTATTTAATAAGGTATTTTCATCTAATGGTTATCATCATTGAGACTCAATCCATATCAGTATATGGTACATTTATGTGGAATTTATATATCCCATGATTTATATTTATAAGACTTTTACTAAATTATATGTGGATTTTTATATATATTGTAAGATATCAATTTCATGGGGGGGGGGTTTGGTTCTAAATAAACTATTATAGTAACTTATTTTTATCTCAAGTTTTTATTTTTTAGGTAAATACATTTTTTACGAACATAGCATCATTTATGATGTGTATATATATCCCACTTCACATGAAATACCCTCAATTTATATATTCTCATGAGATAATATAATTAATTTTTTGTTATTATTTCAAGGAGATTAGGATTAAATATTATCAATGTGGACTTATTTTTAAATTACAATAACATAATTTATTCAGATTGTTTATTATTTTAATTCTAATTAATAAATAAGATGATATATCACACATTATGATAAATATATCATTATAAAATGATTATTACAAGAGAATAATTTTTTTATATTAATTTTCATTTTTTTGTACTATAAATTTAAATGGATTGTAATTAGAACAAATTATCGTTATTAATCTCTTCGGTAAAGCTCTTATTTTTATTCCAGAAAAATAATTGAAATAATTTTTTCAATTTTTTTAGTATTATCTAAATGACTTATTAGAGATAATATTCCTTTTTTTATTTTTAATTATTTTCTATGATAATTATTTATATAAATTTTAAAAATATTGTTTATTTTCATTTTATATAAAAACTGAAATGATTAATTGTTTTATCATGTATTATAGTTACCACCCACTTTACCAATCAATGATTTAAAACATCTATTATTATTTACATGTTTTTCCAAGAAAAATATTATACAAATGTTTCATTTAAAAAATATTACAAATTTCTTTATTTTCATCATGATATGTATTTAATTTTTTACACCATCCATCAGTAGTTTTCAATGTAATTTTCCATGAAAATAATTTGTAAAATATTTTATAGATTATTTTAATAAAAATTTCTTTCAAGGAAAATTTATTTTCAAAAATAAATGATCCAGGTGAACTTTCGAAATCACATTCCATCTAATATGATATATTTTTTGTGTATAATATTTTAATTGGGTTATTATCCATGGATACAATAAATATTATATATTTGGATGGTTTCTATTTATGATGAAATCATGTTTAGGATGGTTGTTTCCTATACATAGGTTATACGATGATAATATGATTTTGAAAAAAACATGTTTTCTATGGGAAATGATTTTATGAAATGATTAAATGATTATAAAACCCATTTGATTATAAAGTTCTTGTTATATATAATTGTTTATTAAAAAAAATTCTATATTTCTGATATGATTATTATTTTATGATCGTACAAAATACATATTTTTGATTTTCAATATGTGATGATAGTTATGTCAAAACCAACGACAGTGGTTATTTTTTCATCATGGATAGTTGTTATGTTATAAGATTATACATTGGTTACATTATAAAAAATTATGGTTATGACCTATATCACCCACCAATTCATTTTTTAAGTATTAATTTATGATGTTATAAATAGTACAAGTATTGCGAGTGATCCTAATTCTGCAAGGGAAACATTCAACTATGATAGAATTTTGATTGAACCATGAATACTATGATGTTTTTTGGGAGTGAAAACATTCTACATTTATTGATTTAGTAATATGGCTTGAAAATTAAGAATGTTTTTTATATTTTTATGTTTTTTTGAATATTTCAGGTCTCTCATGACTCATATTCTTTGATTTCATTTTGATTAAAGTCTTTTTAATAACTATTATTAAATATATTACTAATGATTTTGGTCTTTGATATATTACCTAGAGTTTTCATTAGTTATTATAATGCTCTCATACCCCAAGGAAAACATTATAGCGGTGTATATCCATTGTCCACCCTTATTGATAATCTATGATCACTGATTCTTATGTTTATTTTCAATAGGTTATGATTATAGGGATTAAATATGATATTTATAACAAGGATGAATGTTATCAAGATCTATGTGGTAGAAAATGTTGAAATATAGAGATCCATTTGTTTATTGATCCGATGATCCTAAAGGCACTATACCAAAAAAATTTCCAAAGTGTGTTTGCGTATTCAAATGAATACACCAATAAAAAGAAATATTATCCACATGTTATATGTATAATTATATATTAATATGTAACGTGGATCTATGGATTGCATGGATGTAAAGTCCAAAATTATAAAAAAGATTAATACTATATCATAAATATATATTTTCAAGAAAATATAAAATATTATTTATATGATAATATTTATATGGTGAATTAAATAATCATATTAAATTTATTACATTGAAAATATGGAAGTTAGAAATTTTATTTAAAATAATAACCATATATTTAATATGGAATATTTTATTTAAAATAAACCATTTCATCATTGACTCAAAAATAAATAAAAAATCATCAAATATATACATAAAAAATATTATTTATGAACCATAGTAATATATTTAATTGAATTAATATTAAAATTTAATTAAAATTTACAAAATATAGCTAATTTTTTTTATAATGGATGGGAGAGTGAATTAATGATCTTTTATAATTGTGGTAACCATAAATTTGGTGCACGATAGCTCAATTCCTATTTTTTTAAAAATAAACCAAAGTGGTTTTATATATTTTCAATATAATACCACATCCTATGAATTAAGAAAACACACATTATGAGATGTGTTTCATAAAAAATTATACAATAATATATGAAAATAATTTTATAACTATGTTATTTCATAACTAATGTATGGGAAGTTGCCAGAAATTTTAAACCATCTCATAAAGAGATATTAAATAATTATAAATCATGATGCATAATTTATTGATGAAAAACAAATTATCCAAAAAAAAATCATACTAATTATTTAATTATTATTTATTACAGTGGTATATAATTAATATAATTTTCTTACTATGATGATATTATAAAATTATTTTTGTGAATGTGATGGAAATTATACCACTTATTGAAATACAATAGTATATTTTTTAATTTTTTATGATGATTCCTAAAATAAACTTTTAATTGTTTTTTAAAAAAATGGATTTATTTTAAAATAATATAGTGAATCTATATATAATAAAATATATTCAAATTTGTGTTTCATCCCAATTTAAATTTTATAAATATATCATTTAAAAATATGTGATTGATATTTGGGGTGAATAATTAAATTTGAACGAGAAGGGAAATACTTGGGATTCATTATTACAAAACAAATATTACAATGTGATTAAGAAAATATAGGTTTATAATGTAAATAATTATTTGAATTGATATGTATCGAATAATAAATCTGATATATTTTTTAATGGTTATCCTTTAATTAATGTTATTGATTTTTAAGAGAGTGTTTTATCCATTGTAAGGATGAAAATTAATTTTACCTTTCATGAAATTTAGGTTAAAAATAAATAAAATTCCATTAAAATCAATTAAATACTATTAATATTGAATGAAATTTTTGATGTGGTGGTTCGTATAAAAAAAATACGTGATTTATCTTTATGGTAATAATTATCATTGGTGAAATATGAACAAATATATATATGGGCTCAGACTACAAACCACATGAAATATATTAAAAAATGAGTCATGGGTAGAGAATAATGGATTTAATATGATTCAATTATTTTATTAATATATTTCAAATAACAAAAGACATTTAACACCGTGAGATTTTATGAAGGAAACACAATGTTAGATAGCATACATGATACACTATATCGAGTATAAATGAATAACTAAATATTATTATTCCAAATGGAAGGTATCATTTAGTCTTTATATGGTAAGATATAAATAGTAATAATTGTTTTATTTTTACACATATTTTTATTTTAATTACATTGATTAAATTATTTTTATAGGAATAATTTTATATGAAATCAACTTTTAATGATAAGTGATTTATTTTTAAAAAAAGATTTTATCATTCCTTTTAATGGAATCATTGATTAAAATATAATTTTGGTACGATTATAAATTTTATTTTAAAATATAATTTTTTTTTTAAAATTAGAATATCAAAATTTACATTTGATGATGTTATGGTATTTTATTTGATATGTTTCTATTTTTGATGAATAGTAATAAATATAGCATCTCAATAGAAAACTGGTTTTTCATTTAAATAAATTATAATATAATATAATATTTTAATTTGGTTTTAAGTTAAATTTTATACAAATTATACTTAAATTAATTTAATTTATCTCCTGGTAATTAATTCCATAATGAGATTGGATATAAATACATTATGGATTTTTGATCATTATCAAATTTAGAGGTATTCTTTCTCTCCCCATCCATAAAATTAGTTTCAAATTAATTTTGTCGAATAATTTGTCATGAATTATATATTATGTATCTTTTATTTGGAATCATATGTTAAATATTTTTTAAATAGGTCACTTTTGTTTTTGTATAAAATAAACTATAAACATATTAATTTTTATTGCCATGATTAAGGGTAATTCAAGTAATTAAGTGAAAATATAATATTATAAATAATAGAATATTACATAAAAACATGTAAAAATTTAAGATAATGAGTTTTTTAAAAAGAAATCATCTATGGGTCTAATTAATAACCTCTTATTGACACATGAATGAATTTATTCCCTGTAATAGTATTTTATGTTATGAAAATTCCAACATCTCACACTAATGTTTTTAATAATATTTACATTTTTAATATGTGATAATCTAAAATTATTATTCGACAAAAAATAATCTATGGGAATATAAAATATTCATCATCATAATTGATATTTTTATGGAATAAATAATAACATTAAATGCATTGAAATGATGATACATTGATTGATTTATTAATTTAAATATTTAAAACATGATTTCAAAATTATTAAAATTTTTTAAAAAATAGTTAATATATGTTAGAAACTAATTTTTTATATTACAATGAGATTTTATAGAATTAGTAAAATTTTTGATTCTAAAATATCATTTTTATAGATATTTTGAAAGCAAGTATAATGAACAGTTTCCAAATTTACATTATTAGTATTTTAAAATAAGTAATGTTTTATTATATGATTTAAAATTATTAAAAATATAAATTTAATCCAATTTATTTTTATATGTTTTAGTATTTAATCCATGATTAATTTAGGATTCTTTTCTCGAATAACACGTAATATATTTACACTCAAAAAGTAAATAACCATGTTGTCAGAATAAGTGTTAATTATTTTGAATAAGTTATAAAAGTAATTGATAAGGGTATAATTTTTATATAATATTTTCACAAAATTATTGAATACCAATATTTAGATCCAAAACCATCAAATATTTTTAATAAATATTTTTAAATAAATTTTTAATGTAAATTAATTTTTATTAATTTATTATTTTTTGATGTTCCAATAGTTCCCCTATCTTCTTTAATAAAAGTGGACAACTTTATCTCAATTTTACACAAATAAATTCCACGAATCACTCCCAAAATGTTACATTTTATGTTTTATTCTTAACCCCACACATTTTAGTCTTACATTGTTATGAAACAGAGGATTTATAATGAAGAGGTATTATTTTCAATTAAGTGTTTCTATTTTATTTTACATTAAAATTTAAAAAATATTTTATTACAATTATAAAATTAAAAAAATAATATATCCTCATTGTAATTAAATTTTATTTTATCATTTTAAAGACCTATATCCACCTCTAATTAAATCAAATGGGTAGATAAATAATTTTTATGATATACGAAGGACTGTTGCCACGCGAACTGATATAATTTTTTTTCAATAAACATCTACGATGGATAGTTATAATGATTGAATAATAGTTGGTAATGATAATAATGAATTGTTTATAATTATTTATGATTAATATATAATTTTATTTTTTATCTTTCCTGAAATAATATTTTTAAATTTATTCATGTATACATCTAAATTAACAACAACACGAAGAGATGTGATCTGTTTGGGATAACTACATCAATTTGGTGATATATATAAATATTTTTAATGAATTATAATTATATAAATTATTTTATAAAAATAATTTAAAATTAAAATATTTATTACCTTTATTTCAGAATGATAATTGAAAAATATAAAAATTACTCATGCATACTTTTGGCATACCATCACAATGATTGTAACTTTGTTCATTTTTCATTTCTATATTTAATGGATGGATTGAAAACATAATTTATTCAAAAACTTTATAATTATGTCACTATTATTTTTATTCTAGAAACGATGGACCAATGAACACTTTTACTATAAACATCTTAAATACATAAATTTTGTACTCAATCATTAAATATCGTCAAAACGACCAATGTGGTATTTAAAAATAAATTATCCATTTCAAAAATAAAATAAGTTATATAAATGAAATAGTAAACACAAAAATTAATCTATATAAGTTAAATAATTATCCTGTATTTATTATTCTGATATATAATTATTGTATGGGAGTTTTCAAACACAAGGTATCTGAATATTTATGTAAATACCATTTTTTGAATGGTTTAAATATTACTTTTTTAAATCATTGACTATCATGTCTGTGTTTTTAATAATTATTTTTATGATTTTATTTATATGTAAACTAGTGTTTTAAAATGTTTATTTTCAAATTTAGTTAAAATTTTCCCCATTATAAATATTTTTTTAGTTTTATGTAATCGATTATTTTTTAAAATCATCATTTAATGCTTATTATTCATATTCATTACAAAAGGTCAAATGAAATTTTTTTTGGAAATATATAGAATAAATGGAATTTACCACATAAATTAGGGAATAAATCCTAAATATTTCTTTTCCATTTTATAATATTTCTTATAAACAACTATATCTTTATGATTTGATCATTTTTTATATTTTAAAATGAAAAATTTAAATAAAAAGATATTCTGAAATCAAAAAGTGTTTTTCATATGGGTTTAATTGAATTTTAAAGATTCTTATTAATTATGTCATCATTTGAAATTACTTTTGAAGGGTTTATCCCCAATATATCTCATTTTTGATCCTGTTATAGTGTTGGGTGCAACCAGATAACACTCCAAATAATTAAGTAATGACTTTTTTCTCCATAGATTTATTTTAGAAGTTGTTCATATGTCTATTACTATTTATAGGTTTTATTATATGGGGTTATTATGTCTCACTGATAATGATTTCTCATGTCACCTATATTATATTTAAATTCTATATACTGATATTTTATTGATATTAATTTCTTTTCTATAGGTAATATAATGATATTTTTGAAATAGTTTATCAATTTTCATTGTAAAAAGTTAAATTTTCTAGAAAATTTATATATTGCCTTTTCACTAGTCTAATGTATTGATTTATTATATATAAAATACTAATAGTTTTTTTATCATCATTTTTTTTTAATTTTCCACCTGTATTAACTATTTATATAGAAAAAGAAGATACAATGATGAATATATTGAATTTGTTTCAGGAAAAAAAATCATGCTTTATTTTAAAAGGGTTTCTATGGGTAAAAAAAGATATTGAGTATAAGTGTCCACTCTTAATGTCTATTTTTAATATTTAATTTTTTTTCATAATTAAAAATAAATATATACTAAAAAGGTCATCCAGATTTTATGTATGTTAATTCTAGTTCAAAAACACTGTAATATGTAATGATTATGGAAGAGTACCTAAAGATGGTCTCAATGGATGGTTTAAATATATTTTGAGATTATTACATCTTTATTGAGTTAGTTATATCATTTTGGTAATGTAATTTTTTAATATATCATAATTTATATCACTTATAAACCAATTTTTCAGAAATATATAATGAAATTTTAAGTGTACTAATAGTATTTTTTAGAGACAATCATTTTTAAGGTAATTATGTATTGGTACAATTTGGGGATATATTTTTTAATAGAGTTATAACCATTATATTGAAATATTAATTTGTTATTAAGTGATAAAAATTATTTTTTTATATGTTAACTATTTTGGGAACTCATTATGAATATATTGAAAACAATACTATGTGACTTTTTTGAGTAATAGAAGAAGAATTATATTTTCAAAGGACATTTGATATTATTTTCGATTTATGGTGAATCATGTTATTTATTAAAATTGATAGTGTTTTATGATTTTTATTAATGTAATTATTTTTTGGTATGAAGAATTATGATATAATGATATTATCTAGTAATAAATATGAACACTATAATATATGTCTATGAGATCAAATCCTTCTTTTTCTTTGGTTTCAATCATAGTCTTAAATTTTCCTCTAATATTTTTAGGATACATATTTTATGAATTTTATGTGTTGATATTTAGGTATTACTATTATATTTCTGGTATTGATGTATTTTCTCATCATAAATTGTTTTATTGGAAATAATATAAAAAATATTTGGTTAATGCATAATGAAATGAGGAACAAACATTTAATTTTTGGGATTATGAGATTATCTAGAAGTATATTCTAGTTCTCCAAGCATGAAAAATTCATCTTAAATACTAATGTTTGGGATAAAAGATGAGCTTCCAAAGGAAATATATTAAAGGATTAAGCTCTACTCATCAAAAATGTATATTTATTTTGTTTGATGTCTTTGTAGTCAATTAATTCCCCAAATCTGCAAAAAGTATATAGAAACAAAAGTGTCATTTGTTTAAATTTTATAATAAGAAATCAATGACCTTTTAAACCATCAGTGATTTACTCTAATGTGATAGTTAAATTTTCAGTGACCATGTTCCCTATCACTCTCCATCAGAACATGTAGATTGTTTTATCATCCATGCCTATGTTTTTCTTCATGGTTCTATAGTATGTTTTTTAATAAGTTACCTTCATATTTTCCATTATCTGTTTCAAAAATGTTGTTTTATTAATCCATTTTCTAATGTGGTATATCAATTATGGTATTTTGAATAGTAAAACCCTCATTGCGGATCCTGATATAACATTTCAAGGATGATATTTATTAATGGGTTTATACTGTATTATCTATAGATTTTAGGATAAAAACACTATGTTTGATGGTATTCATGATAATCCACATTGATTATAAAAAAGAAGTAAACATTATCATTTTCTATAGAAATTATGGACGAATTTATTTATAAGAAGGTATTAAAAGAAATAAAAATATTATGTTTACTCATGTTTTGAAAAAACAATTCATTTTATATATTTTATAGGCATAAGATAAGAACAAATCCAATTTTACACCTAAAGGATATATTCTAATAAAAATGCATTTCCCAAATTTTTTTTGCAGAATTTATATAAATCATAATGTTTCCAATTTTATAAATAATATTTGAAAAAATATAATGTATTTTTTATTTTAAAAAAAAAGTTTACTTCTTCTGATGGTTTGGTATTTTTTTGATAGGATGTCATTTTTGATGAAGAGTGAAAAATACTGCATTAGATTTGAAAAAAAATAATTCACCTCAATAATTTAAACCCTAAAATTTTGTTTTCAAATTTTGATAATGTTACATTAGAGAAATCATATATATTTTAATATAATTAATTTCATTGGAATAAATTTAATATTTAATTTGAAAATTAGAACATTGTGAAAATTTGTACATTTTCACGTTGAAAACCAACTTTCTTGCACCGTTTAGAGGGCTGGTGCTATATTATATCAAGCTCATCAATGTTGTGAATTATAAAAAATTATTTTCAAATTTGGAATTGTTTGTTATAAATTTATAAAATTGTTCTCTACTATTTTTATATAGTGTGAATAGTAAATATATTAATTTTTCTTACAACACCTATGGGGGAATCATGTAATTAATTATAAAAATTCTTACAAATATTTTAAAATTACACTAATATGTATACTAATTTTATTAGAAGTGTTTTTAATTACCAAAATATTCAGTGGGAATAATTTAGAACCTCATTTAGCTAATTTAATTACTTTAATCCTCTTATATAATTTAATTTTAAGAATAGACAATTCTTTCACAATAATGTTTTTAATAAGTACAGATTTATTAATATGTACTCTTATACAATATAGGTTTTTCAATAAATAGTAATTGTAAACATAAAAAATTTATCTATATCACAGATATTTATTTTTAATTTTAATGGAATAAATAATTACCTTAATGTGTTCCAGAAAGATGATGCATTAATTTTTTAATTATTTTAAATATCAACTAATATATTTTTAAAATATAAAATAAATATAATTTGAGATAACTAATTTCATAAAAAAAAATTACTTATAAATGAAAAATATTTGTTATAATAGTGGGTTTTAGGATATATTATTTTATTGATATTTTTAAAATTCAATGTAAATAAAACATGAAAAATTTACATTAATGTTATTATAAAAGAAATAATATTTTTTTAAATGATTAAATTTTTTAATAAATATTAGTTTCATTTAAATTATTTGGTAAGGATTAAAATATAATCAATGGTAATTTTTTTGGTTTTTTTGGAATTTAATAATATCAATATAAACCCTTAATGAGTAAAAATCTATGTGGTCAGGGTAAGAGTTAATGGAATAATATAAGCATTAAAACCAAAATATAATTCTACAAATGTTACCTAAACATGTATAAAATAAATTTATGAGAATAATTAGATAAAAATATAACATATATTATATAAATATATTTTTGTAACAATTTGTATCTGATAATGAATTTATATTAATTTATTATTTTGAGAAGTTCGAAGAGTGCCCCTCTATATTCAAATAATTGGGAACCTCTTCAACTCATTCGTACACCATTAAAAACCTTTTTATATAAATTATTTTACCAAATACATTCCTAGAATCATTCCACACAACATTTAGTTATTCTTTTAGTATAAATACCATCTTTTTTTATATTAAGGTGTTATGAAATGAAGGATTTATCAAGAAGTGATATCCTTTTTAATTTAGTGTTTCTGTATTATTCTACATTGCACTTGATTATATTATTCTTCACCAATGATTTAATAATAATTATAGTATCCTAAATATACATAGGTGTTATAATTTCTGTTCCATGACCTAAAAACATCTATAATTCCATCTAATGGGAATATAACTAATAGTTCATCTATATAGTGGACTACCGTATAGAGAAAATATATAATTCGTTTTCCCTCACTATCTCTCATGACTAGTAGAAATAATGCATTAGTGTGTATATATGGAATCCATTGCATATTTTTTATATTGAAATATAATATTTCATTATTTTATTAACATTCAATTCATATAAAAATGATATCATCGTTTGTGTGTACATGTGAATTATCATCACCACGAAGTGATGTGATTTTTTTCTATTACCACATAACACAAATGATACACATAATTATATTTAAGTAATTAATATTATTTATATGGTGTTATTATTATTTTTTATTTTTTAATTAATTTTTACTATGTTTCAATTATTATCATTTAAAAATAGAAACAAAACTCATGAATACCTATGAATTTCTATCTCCATGATTGTAATTTAGTTCATTTTTCATATCTATATTTAAAGAATTGAAATAATTGAAAATTTTTTTATAAAAATTATAGTTATTTCATTATTATTATTATTGTGGTAATTTATTAAATACCCCTATGAATATTGACACCATTCTAAGGTAATTTTGGACTCAAGTATCGAATAAAATCAAAACCACTAACATGGATATTAAAAATTAATTAATTTTACAACATGATAATAATTGATATACAGGAAATTATAATCTTGAATGTTTCCATTAATAATTAAATAATTAACATAATTTTATTCTTCCAATTTATAAATATTCTTTGTGATCGGTTAGACTCATGTTTAGAAACACTTTAACTAAAACTGACTTTTTAAATGTTTTGGAACATTATTTTATTTATCATTACCTTTAAATTATATGTCTTTAAAAATTATTTTAACTAATTCATTTATATGTGATTAATTATTCAAAATGGTGATTTGTAATTTTTTTCAATATTTTAAAAAAGGTGTCATTTTATCATGAAATTGACAGTCTTTTAAATGTCATCTTTTAATGTGTACCATCCATCTTGTTTTACAATAGATAAAAGAAGTTTTTCAACATATATAAGATGAAGATAAATTTATTATTTCATGAATCACTAATTATATAATGATTCCTTTACATTATATCATAATTACTTTCAATAAAAAATGTCACTAATTTTTGCATGGGTTTTAGATTTTAAAACATAATTTTTAAAATAAAATCAAATTATGATATTTGAAAGTGTTTTGACCATGGGTGTAAAAGTTTTTTAGGGGTTTCATAGATGATATGTTCCAATAATATTATATTTGAATTTTTTGAACCCATTATATATCATGGTTGACACCATTATATATTCGTGTGAACACAAATAGCACTCTAATGCATTATGTAATGATTTTGTTCTCAAAAAAATTATATTTCACGTTGGGACTACTATTATTCAAAACTTTTAAGGTTATTGTAAGGATATTGGAATTATTTTATCATGATGATGGCCCATGTTATCTAAATGAATTTTATATTAATTATATTGAGATTTAATTTTAATTTGTTTATTTCCGAAAGGTTATATAATGGAATTTTTAAAGATATTATTCAAGTGTTTTAATAAAATAATATGTTTTCATAAAATATTTATTTGGATTTTCACTAGTATAATGGTTTTTATTATTTTAAATCCCATACTGATATTTTTTCACATCCCATGTTTTAATTGGTTTTCATAGTTTATAATGAATTTCTAGGAAACATAAAATGTCATAATGATTGTATTTAAGATTTTTAGTGAAATGTAATCTTGTTTTAAAGGGTTTACATCATTTTAATATGAGATATATTGTAAAAGATACCATTTGTAATGTTTGGGATACATTTTAAGAGTATTTTCTAATTTCACTAAACCTATAAACCAGAAATTTCCACTAAATTTTATGTAAGAAAATTCTAAATCAAAAACATTAGAATGTGTATGGTTTAAGGCTGAGACATTACCAAAAAATTACAAATACTTTTTTCATACATTTTTATGAAATAATATTTATATAAAAGAAAAGAATACCTATGATTAATCTTCAACTATAATATTTGAAATCATTGATATTCCAATTAAATATAATTTTAAAATTTTCTATATATTTCATGTTGATAATATATTTATATTAATATTTTATTCTAATGGGTATATGATCATATGATTTGTACGAATTTATTTATAATAATAAAATGAATATATATATATATATTTATAATATTCATAATCTCTCTGTAGATATATAATGGAATATAAAATATCAATGGAAATTTCCATTCTTGATTAAAATATTCATCTATATGGGGACATTAAAACCCATAATGTTTTTTTATCATTTCACTCCAATATAAATAATAAAAAATTATGAACATAATCTATAATAATATTGAATCTTGTAATTTTTAAAATGGTACATTCATTTATTATTTAGTTATGAAAAATATATAAACATATAATTTTTATGTTTTTTATATGACAACTACGTATGTGATATGTAAAAATGTTTATCTACTTCGATATTTCCATTATTAGTTAAGGAAATATTCTTTTATACACATTATATAAACAATAATTATAAAAAGATATGAAAAATGGATTTAGATTATATTCAATAATCAAAATAAATAACACTAATAATGTTAAGTATCTCATATTTTTATAGATTAATGTTAAATTTCTGAATGATTAGGGTATAAATGAATTATATATAAATCTAGAAATTCATGAAGAACATTGATTGGAAATATTATATATACTACAATATTTACTATTCACTATTGAATTTGTAATTTTTAACATTGGGTCCTAATGAAAATTAAAATGAAATCCCATTATATAGTGAAAAATATATTTATAGAATAGTTTGGGTGAATTTTTACTTCGTAAGAAAAATAACTATACTATTTAATAATAAATGAATGGATATTTTTTATAATTTAATATTGTAATATTTTTTAACACATTGATATTTTAGGAAATATTTTTCGTTCATATATATTTATATTCCATGAAAACATTCCCTACTCGCAACATTGAGATTAGAAAAACTGCAATATACTAATAAAATAGTCTAATTTAACATTATAGTTATTCCATGTCAAATGCATTGTTATGTAATAAAAAAATTAAAAAATTATAAAAAACATATTTATTAAATATTTACATAAATAAATATTTTGTTATTTTTTAATTAAAAAAGTATAAATTCCTTGAAAATAAATTACATGTTTTTCTTTGAAACTTCTTTTTCCCATTTATTGGAATTTTATTTTTTGAAAATAAATATATATATATATATTGGTGATTTTTTTATAAAAATTATTATATATTCTACTAAAAAATTTAATTTCATATAATGTTTTTTAGTCATTGGATATGGACAAATCCAAATTTAGCATTAAAAATAAAATGCTTTAAAAAATGGGTTTAATAATTTTTCTCAATAATATATTAAAAGTATTTTATAATCCTCCCACAAATTGAATCATGAAAAATGGATACAGTTTTTTTAATTAGTTATATAAATTTTTTTAAACATTCCATTTATATTTTTATGCATTATGGACAGTAACCATGGTAATAATTTTCACCACTATGAAATATAAATTTTGTTAGTCCATATAAAAAATGGCCACATGACCAATTTTTAAATTTATTTATATACTATAAATTTTTATTAATGTTATTCATATTAGAGTATAAATATAAATATTTAATGGACACATGGACATGAATTATATATATATAATATTTAATGTAATGAAAAATAAAAAATAAAACTCCCTGATAATAAATAAAAAATTTGTGTTCAGATAGGGATAAAAAATATTTCTATGAATCATAGTGTTAATTTAGAGAAATTTTTTTTATAATGAATATATTATTTATTTTTTTTCATATAATTTCCCAAAATTTCAATTCCCAACTGGAAATTTATTTCATCAATTAATTGAAAAATAAAATATTTATTTTAAAAATATTAAAATTCATTTAATTTTAGGGACATATTGTTTCCATTAGATTATGTAGATTAATATAAAAAATAAAGTTTATGTTATATAATTATAATCTAAATACATATTTTTATTTTTTTATAGAAATGTTAAATAAATATTTCCAAATTTTAAATCAAAGATATAATGTAATAATTAATATTTTATTTAGTAGTTTAAAATTTATAAAAACCATATCATCAATCAGTTGAATGTATAATGGATTAAAATAACTTCCATAATATATTTATGTGTCAATTGTTAATTTGTTATAATATATTCATCCATTTTTTGATTAAAATTTTAGTTAAATTTATGATGGTTTGAAAATAGGTCACAAAGATGTTAATAAAAGTATAAGAATTTAAATTACACAAAAACACTTATAAATTTCATTTAATGGTGGATTTTTTATTTTAAAATCTTTTTATTTTAGTAATTTTTTTTATTGAGAATTAATTTAATATATGTTAATATTTTTTTATATCATATAGTGTAATTTCCATCCATTATAATTGAACACCCCTTCATCTTTTCATTGCAACACATTGAGTAAACTTGATCAACCAAAACCTACTAAATTATATTATAAAAATAAATATCTACATTATAAAAATTATGGTATTCTCGGAAAACCCAAAATATGATTCTTTAGTGGATATTTAATTGATATCAATCAAAGAAGAGGCAATATCCATAATCCATTGGATTCTATTAACTTATTATTTTAAATCACCTAAATATGAATAATTTACAATAGAATGAAAACATTTCAATCCTTATTAAACTATGAAGTTATTATTATTATAAATACAATATTATGCCCCCTCTTTCACATAAATTTGATTTGATGGTATCCCTCATGCACACATATGGATTACCGTCTTCATGTAGTTATACAGTTAAATTTCCATCAACATGTTTTATGTGTTGTCATTATTATATGTATAATGTTAATACATGATATTTATTATTTTTATATTATTATTTAATGATAATTCCTATCCATGTTCTTAGATTCCAGTCATTTGAAAAGCAATAATGTGGCTCATTTGTATGTGTATACTAAAACATCTATGAAATGATGTGATTCTTTTTTCATTTAATATTTCAATGGATTGAAATAGTTTTGGATTTTATAAAGTCATTTGTGATATATTATATAATAATAATAATAATTAAATAATGATTAATTATTATTTTTCTTTAATTTTTTCCAACCACTGAAATCATAAAAAATCATTATGTCATTCACAAAACCCACAGTCACCCTAAATAGTGTTTTTTTTTCTATTTGTACTATGTGTGGATTATTTCGAATATATAAATATAAAAAAATATTTCTTGATTAAATTTAATACTTAAATAAATATTATAATTACATATTTTTTTGATGCATGATCACTTTATGCATACCAAAAACTACCAACGAAAAACAAACAAGAAAACGAAAGTAGTAATCACACGAAAGGGTAATTTAAATAAAAAACAATTATGTAATGTGTGATAAAAGGTTATAAGAATTTGTTATATGTTTTTATATATATGATTATTCTTTATCACTATATATAAAGTAAATATATATTTTTTTATATAAGAAGTTGAAACAACAACGTTGGAGGGAATAGTAAGTGTATGAGATTTATGTAACCATCTCATTGATTATAGAGATTGTATTAGATTAACAACTAAATGATCAAATTATAAAAAATAACTATTTAAAATATATTGAATTTTTTTCTCCTTCATTTATTCTAATATAATTAATGTATTTACATAATTTTTCACCTGTTAAAAAACTATTCTACCGAAGCAATGATTCTATGGAAATATTGCATCATCTTTTTATTTTGTATAATATTCCATTATATTCATATTAATGTTTTTTGAAAATCTTTTAAAAAACTATATAATGATTATTTTATGTTTTTTAATTTAATTTTTACATGTGATTGAATTTATACTTTTTTTAAAAATTAATCATCTTTTTTTGGAAGAAGTTACATAAATAATACAAGTGATAATTTAATGGAATTTTAGTCAAAGATTACATCCTTTTATGGTACCTATAATTTAATGTGGACATGAACAATTAATTTAATACATATCATTTATCTATAGGAATTATATTTATGATTAACATGCTTATATGATTCCTATACATTTTCCACAAATTATGATATGATGAAATGATTATGAAACCTTACATTTTTATGTGATATAATTCGAATCAATTTTAATTATGTTGAGTAAAATATTTGTATGTTTTTATTATGATATAGTTAGGTATGTATTTATAAAAACCATCTAAATATTTGTGATAAATATATATCTAGCATGAAAAATTAGACTAAAATAATTATTGCTCCAAGTTCTGTAGCGACTCATTAAAAATAATTGTGTCGAGAGTGAACCATGGGTACTATAATGGTTTAAGGAGTCATCTAAATCCAATATAATTTTCATATATGTGAAAAATGACCAAAAAAATATATTATTGTACATTCTTGTGTTTAACCTTAAAATCTATAACTTTTTACAATGATCATCTCTCTCAAAAATTCTCATTGATTCTGTTATTAATCAAGTATTATAAAGTGAAAATAATTATTCAATGGATTAGTATTACGATCTGTGGTATGTACGTTTGAATTTAAAATATTATTCCACGTTGTAATACCCATTTTTTATATTTTTTTATGTAATCCATAATATATATCTAGTTTACAAATTCAGGGAGGCTACCCTCTGCTTTTATTTTATTACCCTTCATTATGATATGAAGTACATATTTTAAGAGATATGTTAAGGAAGGATGAAAGATAAAATGAAATAATTGTTAGATGATTTACGTATCACATGAATCAGTTTCTTATGTATTTTTGTTTCTAAATATATTATATATTAAATATTTTTTCATGGATTGTAATTTTATATATTCTATATTCATATAATAAGATCTAATATTTGTTTAGGAAAATTATGGGTCTCTATAATTGGGATTTGACTGATGATTTTTTACCATTAGAAAATAGGATGTAAAAATTGGAGAGAACCCTTAAGATCTTCCTATGTATTTTAAAATATAACATAATTTTTTAAATAAAGGATTATTTTCATCCGTGAAATATATGCCAATGTGGATATTAAATGTGGAACTAGTATTAAAACATATCCTTCAAGGTGTAATATTCTTGAAAAGACTTGGTTGATGATAATTTTTCCTTCATTATAGTGCATCGTGAGTGTTACCTTACTATGCATCGAGTTTGATTATCTCAAGGTATTTTCTTAGATAACTCATATTATCCATATAAATAAATATGATAGATTTGAATATCTGATGACCATGAATACCATTGTATAAAACAATTGGGTCATATATTGAAAAAATGTGTCAATATTTAGAAATATTTTAATCAATATTTTATTATCACATTGCTTCACTCTTTTATTATTATTTCTCGCACTAAATAAATTGGTCTTTCATAATGATTAGAACCATATTGTATCAGTTTAACAGTTAAATATATAGGAAATGAAGTTATTTTCCTCCCATGTATTGAAAATTTATGGTTGATGGAATGAAAGATCTCATTTTTATTATTATAAAACCATCTATAGTAATGGATTGTGCTGATATTCTGAATGAATAATAGAGTGAATAATAATCTATTGAGTCCCATTAACGAAAATATATAGATTCTTGATATGGGGTTTTTTATCTATTATTTAATTAGAAAATAATATCTACCATTGAGAATTTATTTTTCATTTTATAGTTTTTAAGGCATGATTTTTTGGATTTTTGTCTTCTTGATGGAGAAGAAGATCATTGGTGTAATTTTATCAAGAATATTATAAAATATGATGAATTTGACTTGATTTAGTGGGATTATTTTCATATATATTTTTGAATAATTATTATGAACTTATGATATATAAAAAAAGAAGAAACAAATCCATGAATTAACTTAAATGGATGATAAATCTATTATAAAATAGTATGTATATGTTAAAATAATTTTGAGGTACCATTCAATTATTATCATTCAACATTAATATAATGTTGGTGTATTCTATAGTGGCATAGAAATTTTTGGACCATCTATTTTACAGTATTTTTCATAATCACTAATAATGTCAATCTACAGATTCTACTATTTCATGCCATTTAATATTTATAAGTAAATAAATTATTTTCTACAGAACTGTATACTTCAATTAGTCAATAAAATATATATATATAAATAAATATTTTTACAAGTTTATTTATATATATATTTTTGAATGTCACTTAGTCTACTAATGATATGTGTAAGACCGAAAATTCATAAAATTTTTAGAGTATCTGACATCGTTGTTCAACACACCAATGTTCGACACACCGATGTTTGACACACCAATGTTTAACACACTAGTTTTTGAAAAATAAATGTTCGACACATTGACTTTCGATCCACTGAAGATGACACCCTAAAGATGACACAGCGTAGATGAAACACTGTAGATGACACACCAAAGATGAAACTCTAAAGATGACACACTGAAGATGACACACTGAAGATGATGCACTAATGTTAATAGACAAAAGATGAACGACTGATACATATGACTCACCAATAGTCATAAATAACTTTTTAAAATTTATTAATTCATATTTATTTCTAATGGTCATATTTATAAAAATTAATGTTTCAAATATTATTTTATGTTTTATATATGACTATCCGTTGATAGAACGAGGTGCATGCCCATGGGGAGATATACATTCTTATTAGATCATGATGTATTAAAGGACTGCAACCACATCCATAAATTTAGTGCTTATAAAAAAAGTGTAAATACAAAAAAAGGACAGAATGTGTGAATACCCTTGATATTGCAAATAGAAGAACTCAAAGCTTGAGCACAGTAGATGTTTTACAAGAAACAATCTGTTGATGATAATAGTACATCCAGACATTAAAGAGTTGAACGCTTTCATATATGAAAACTAGATTACAGAAACTTTGATACTCTATTCTGAAACATACATAAAGAAGAGGACATGAATTTCATTATCTCTAAATCCACCGAGTCTAGAGCTTTACTGCACAACAAATAGTGACATATAAACTCCTTTCATCCTTATTAATCATTATTGTGATATTCTGTTTAATTTTTGGGTGTTGTGTGTATCTATTTGTGTCACACACACTATCTACATAGCATCCTAGAAGGATATCAGAATATGATCAAAATCACTGCCTTTTTACTCTTGTATCCCATGAAGAACAGTGGAGGAAATCCTATTTTATTTCATTTATATTTTTCCCATGAGTAACTATGGTAGAGGTCATGTGTCACATGGAAAGACAAGTGTGCTATTGTATACCCCAATCCATGTTGTGGATCATGTGTTTGTTAATATAAACTTCTTGGTGGCAGGTGATCCCCAAGCAGAGAGGGTTACGACTCAACTTGATACTGAACCTCATGTTTTTATCCGTTGTGTAGTTCATCATATGTTTTAATTTGACATGTGCTTAATTCATTTCACATTTATATAAACAGAACATTTATAATTAGTTTATCAATTTTTTATATATGCTTTGAATTAGTATATTAGTTTAAAAATATTGACTAATCATTAGATTTGTAAATATGAAAAATAATCAATCTTTTGTGAAACTAATTTATCCATCAAGTCTTTTATAAATCCACTAAGAATGGATAATGATTTTATTTTAATAGTGGAATGTAATTTTGAAAAACCAATTTATGAGAGACATTTATACACACCCAATTCACCTTTATCCTAAGTTATCTACTCTGACCAACAATTGTGATCAGATGATTGTTAAAGTTATTTTCATGTTTTCAAATCGTGTCAACTGGGATTATAGTTTTTTTCCAATATCTAAAAATTTCTTTATTACTAAATTTTTATCTCATTGAAATTATTTTACAATCTCTATCATGGTAAATATATTATAAGGGGATACTACCAATAAACCACCTTTCTATAATGAAACTAACTATGCTTAGTGGAAGTATAAAATAAAAATACAACTAGAATGCATGGGATTTGAAATTGGACTACTATTGAAAGTAATTATGAAATTCTTGAAACATCTAGAAACACATTGGATGAACATTAAAATACTTCCTATAATTGTAACTATAATGAAATGAATGACATATACTATGCACTAGGAGATGAAGAGTTTAACCGTATATCTTCTTCTAAAACTACACATGAGATTTGGAACACACTCTCGATTTATCGAGAAGGAACATATAATGTAAAATAAATGAGATTAAGTACATATACTATTAAATATGAAAAGTTTAGAAAGAAGCTTGATGAGTATATTTCTAATATGTATCTCAGGTTTAATGTAATTGTGAATACGATGATTTTTTAGGGACACTAGTAATTGCCAAAGAACATATAATTTGGTTTCTACGATGCTTACCAGAAAGAGGGTGTGGAACGTCGGTGTCTATTAGAGAATTGTGATATATTGATATGATTTCAGTAAAAAAATTGATTAGAAAATTAATTATGTATGAAGAGGAATTGAAGGTAAATGAATAAGGGGATGAACCCAAATGAATGTCTGTAGGATTCAACATAACTACATCTAAATAAAAAGGCAAGTAGAAATTTCAATATGCTTTTGATGAAGTATCTTTAGATAGTGATGAAGAAATGGCCTAGCTGGCTAGACGATTCAAGATATTTTATTTGAAAAAGATATGTTTCAAAAAGTCTAGCTACATAAAAAAGTATGATAAACAGGTTTAATAGGAAAAAGTATTAGAAGAAAAATGATAAATCATAATAGGCAATTTTCTACAAATGTAAATAGAAAGGACATGTCAAGGATGACTGTCCAAAGATTAATTACATGAAAAATTATGGAAATAAAGATAAAAGATATAAAAAAGCAACGAAGGCCACCTGGAGTGCCTCTAAGGACTGCCCAATTGAATCTAGCTCTTCTCAAAATGAGAGAAGTGATATAGATAATATGTGTATTATGTAAAATACAACCGAGGAAACATTAAACTCTCTTGTACATAATTCTTATTATTCTAACATTGTATTTACTACATTTCGAAATGAAAATGTATATGCAATAAATATAGACACACTAGCTACACATAATATATGTTGTCGAAATTCCTTTCACAAATATACTTGGATCCGGAATAGAAGACCAAGAAATTGCAACATACACTCTCATAGGATGTTATCTAGAAATGTCTTATTTAATGTTTTTCCAATTCTATAGTTTCCAAACAAAAATGATTTTAGTCCTTATCAAAAAGGAAACCAACATAGAATCTCTTTCAAAACAAATAAATATGTAACTACTTATCAACCTCTAGAGTTGGTTTACATGGACAAGTATGGATCATCTATAGTTTCGAGTCTCAATGGGAAGCACTATGATTATGTTCTTGTAGATGATTCACTAGGTACACTTGGAAATTTTTTCTAGCTCATAAATGTGAATCTTGTTCACATATTACCAAGTATGCTAGGACTGTAAAAAAACATAGTGGAAATAATATTGAATCTTTAACAAGTGATCACGGATGTGAGTTTGAAAATTAATATTTTTTAGCCTTTTTCACACTAAATGGATATAATAATAACTTCTATACACCTTGGACACCTCAAAAGAATGGTGTGGTAAAAATAATAAATAGAACTTTAGATTAGTTTGCAGATATATTCACTAATCCCCTTAACTCTGAGAGAATGAAGTAAATCAGACATGAAATAGGAATGATAAATCTCTAAAGTCCAATCAAACCGATTGTTGAAACTGATCTCATGAAATTGATCCTTGAAATCGATCTCATGATATCTATCTTTGAAACCAATCTCATGAATCCAATCATTGATATCGATCTCATTAAAATTATCCTTGAATCAATCTCATGAAACAAATCCTTGAAACCGATCTCATGAAACTGATCCTTGAAACTGATCTCTTGAAACCGATCCTTGAAATTGATCACATTAAACTGATATTTGAAACTGATCTGATGAAATAGATCCTTGAATTTAATCCCATAAAACCAAACCTTGAAAAAGATCTCATGAAACCGATCCTATGAAACTGATCTTGTGAAACCATTCTTGTGAAACTGATCCATAAAACCAATCCGTGAAACCGGTCATGTAAAACATATTCAATGTCCCTGATGTTTTTGTGATCTTTTTTTGTTACTCTGTCTATTTTAAATAATCAACACTATTTTGGTATTCATTTTTCTGAATTTAAATTTTATGCCTAATGATTTAAAATCCCTAAATGATATACTATATTCGATCCATCCCAACCATTAACATTCCCACCGCCATAAAGCCTTCTACCATTTTTCATTTTCTCTGTCTCGACCCTCGCCCTATAGAATCTTTTGGAATCCCAAACATCGAAATAACAAGGACCAAAAGCAATATGGAAAAGCCCAGAAAATCCATATATGGTAAGTATCAGAATGTTGAGTCTAGTGGGACTGCAAATCCGAGCCTGGAATGCTGAGTGGTTACGGCTGAAAAATAAGTATCTTCTGTAAGCCATCAACCAAGGAAGTCATTTTTTGTTAAATGTATAGAAATCTCAAGGATGGATAAGCTAGAATTCTAATAATGAAAACCTTATAATCCTCATCTAGTACATGAGTTTTGTCCTCTTTTAATGACATCCATGGATGAAGCCGAGGTAGCAAGGAGGAATTTAGGGTTGAAGGGAAAGGAAACAACTTTCTCACATATGGAACTGGATTAGTGCCTAGAGATGCCTTGTGATGGTGTCTATGATGATTATCTGGGTAATATTACTCCAACATATCATTTGTTATATTATAATGATGCACTAAGGGAGATGAATGGAATTGGAGAATCTATGTGTATATTTCATGTTATTTTGAAAGAGAGGTAATATTTCTTTTTATGTTTATACAGTATCAAATCTACCCAAGGAAGGGAGATATCTCTACTATGAAGTGTTATGATATATTTATGATCTATCAATTGATACATGGGATAAAAGTGAACATGTGTAGGTATCAGGTAGTGCATGTACCTAATTTGATAAATCCATCCATGAATAAAACATATTTGTTCAATTCTATGATAATATATTCCATGTTAAAAAGATTAGGTTGTGTGGAACATGGAGAAGAAGTAATAACTACTTGTAGTGGTTTCTATCTTCAAAAAGATATTGGTAAAAGAATGAAGATCTTCTATAGCCCATGGAATAAATTCTCGGTTGGTGATGAAGAACATTTTTATGAGGATTTGAATCCATTTGACCATCCGACCATAACAAAGGATCAAGTTGATCTATGTCTCAAACAAGGAGAAAAACCTGTTTATTATGAAGAGGAAACATAGACTTAAGTTCCAAGAGAAGAAAGATCTCATTTTGTAGACATAATTGATCATGATATTACTGAAATCCCCATTGATATACCTTATGGACCTTCTAGTCCACCTTTGTACATTCCCTCGATATACTCATTGTTATGTGATGAGGATGAGGATAAGATAGAAGATACTGGAGATGAAGGTTATGAATGAATATCGGATGAGGAGTTTGATGATGAGGAGGAGGAGGATGAAGGATGAAATGATGAGAATATAAGTTATTCTTTGAAAGTGGGACAAAAAGAAGTTGACTGATAAATTGAAGAATCTATACCTGGAGTTGGTGGCGGTGTTGAGACTATTGAATAAGAGCCTACTGATAATATATATGCGGATCTTGAGTACAAGTCACCCAATCCAAATGATGAAAATCAAGACATCATTCAGGAATTGAACGATCTTATGACTTTTGGTCATGAGGGAGAAGATGAGGATCTAGTGCCTCATATTGAGGGAGTTTCTGCGCATGTTGAAGTGGTTGGAGCTCATGAAAAAACAAATGTTCAATTAGTTCCTATTCCCAAAAATGTTATTATGGCCAGAGGGAAGGTTGTTGAAGTTGATGAAGATGAAGTGGTTCATGAGCCTTAGGGAATAAGGATATGGAATGACACATTTAAGCCATATGACTAGACCTATACTTGAGAATGGAATAATGACCCAGGAAACATTATTTTTGGGTTGGAATATTACTCGGATTAGGAGAAGGTGCCTCCTACTCCTCCTCCACCAACCCAAGCTAAAGCAGAACATATTCCACCATTTTTACTCCACCTGCAATAGATCCAGGAGCACAGAAAGTACATAGTGACTTTCTTAGTAAGGCCAACATGGAAAAATATAAATATAAAATATGCGAGTCAGTGAATGCCTAAATTGGATCCAAAAGTGATGAAACCACTTCCATATGTATTTCAGATGCAGATGCAGCAAAGATTTCAAGAATGGTGATCTTAGAGATTCATCCAAATCTCATTACCATAGAAAAAACCATCATTCAACTTAACACATTAATGGGAGATGATGTAATGAAGTTGAGAAATAAATTGAATTCAATATAATCTGACATCAAGACTTCCATTAGTGGTGTAATGAACCTTCTTAGGATCTTGGTGACTCATCTCCTTAGTGAATATCTAAATAAGTTGAAAGAGGAGCTTCTGAAAATGATAACTGGCCTAGGCAGTTCTAGGAGCAGGAAAGGTGTTGATGCTGATTTAGAGTATCTCAAGGTTGTGAGGATAGAGGAACACCAAAATATTTAGAGTATTTCAGAAAAATAACCACTAGAAAAGGTGCATATAAATATAGACCATGTGTATAATATTTTTATGTAGATCAAAAATGATGCTCCTTCTATGAAATAGATTATAGATAAAGTGGATATGTACTTTACCATGATTAATACCATGGATGATATGATAAATAGCTTCATGTTTCTGGCAGTAAATTTCAGAATACCCCCAATCACAGAAGCATTCAAGAATCATGTTACTAAATCGAAGGAGTTTACCCCTTTTCTGAATAAATTAATGGAGAATAAGTATTATTTTGATAATGATATGAAATATGGTGATGATATCATTAATGATTCATCAATATCCTTAATCCATATCTGCATATCTAGGATGAAGCAATTGTTGTCCCTCTTGCTGCTTCAATTGGTAATCCCTCTTGGCCTCCCGCTCCAATGACTGTCTCTCACACTCTTTCCCTGATTCAACAGGTCATTACAGAGAAATATCTCAGTCGCGTGTTGTCAGAGGGAAGCCCTAGTCTTGCATCCAATGTCCCTACATGTGTTGTGTGGTCTTGTGTTATCCTCAGACCGCATCTTGCCTCTGCCACTCCCAAACCTTCTCATCCTACTCTAGATCTTTCAATTAGAGGCAAAGCCCCTCATAAGACAATACCTTATGTATGTATTGTATCATTTATTGGGATTTTTCCATATTTTATAATTTTACTATTTTCATTCTTAATGGAACTATTTTATTCTATTTATCTTCTTCTCTTATTTTTGTTATTTTTTTATTTTTTCTAATCCTAAAAGGTGGAGAGGAGTCATACATTATTAATAGAATAAGAAAAAAATATTAATCAAATGGGGAGAAATTATTGTATAGGACACATGGAATATCCTCATCATAATCCATTTATTGAGGAGGATCTTTGTTTTAAAAAGCTCAAATAAGGGAAAGCTTTGGTTATATTGATTAATAACATTCAATAATGAATATGCTATATCCATTTATTATTATTCCTTATATTTACATGTTATTTTCACATTTATGCCATAATTTGTGAATATCAAAATGGGGGAGATTGTTGGACCCTCTATGAAATAGTAGTATTCATAATCATAAATAATTTCAATATAGAGATTAAAGTATTTTATACAACTTAATATCTCTAGGTAATTCAATAATATCATACCATACTATATACGTGATTATATCAACAACATTTATATATGAATAAATATGTTTACAAGTATATTTGTTCTTGTATATTTGGATGTAACATAGTATTGTAATGTTATGTGTAAGATAGAAACTTGATATGCTTTTTAGAGTCACTCACACCGATGTTCGACACACCGATGTTGGACACACTACTGTTCGACACACCGATTTTTGACACACTGATGTTTGGCACACCGATGTCCGACACACCAAATATGACACATCGAAGATGACACACCAAATATGAAACAGAAAATAAGACTCACCAAAGATGATAAATCTAAGATGACACATCTAAGATGACTCACCAATGATGAAACACTGATGATAACACTCTGATGATGATTGACCGATTCTTATGACTCAACGAGAGTAACAAATAACTGTTTCAAATTTATTAATTCAAATTTATTTTAAACGTTCATATTTAGACAAATTAATGTTTCTGAAATTATGTAATGTTGTCTCTAGGACTATTCATATATAGTATGAGGTACATTAACATGGGGAGATCTTCATTCCTACTGGATCTTGAAGAATTAAAGGACTTCAACCTAAACCATAAATGCAGTGCTTGAAAAACACATTGGAAAACAAGAAACTGTAGACTATGTGAATACACATGATATTTCAAATAAAATAACTTGAACCTTGACCATATAAGAAATTTCATAACCAACAATATATTGAATCTCATTGTACATCCAGTAATTGAAGAGTTGAACCCTTTCATATCTGGAAGCTAGATTACAGAATCAACAATTCTCTGTTCTAATGCCAACTTCCTAAAGAGGACTCTAATTTTATTTATCTACCTCCAATTTTTCCAGATATTTAATGCACAACACACAGAAACATCTAAACTCTATTCTTCCTTAAAAAACTCTTTTGTGGTCTCGTTTTTACTTTTTGAGTAGTGTGTGTATCTGTTTCTATCACACACACTATCTCCTGGGCATAACTGAAGGAAATCAAAATATCCTCAAACATAATCATTTTTATACTCTTGTATTACATGTATAAATGTGGAGGATATCATGTGTCATATATTTGTTAGTTTTCCCATAAATAACTGTGGTACAGGTCATGTGTGACCTGTACATCCCTCTGTAGTGTTGTAAAACCTGGTCAATGGTGTGGACACCATGTTTATTATTATAAACTACATGGTGGCAGTTGATCACCAAGTGGAGAGGACTAAGTTTCATATTAAGATGAATCCTCATGTTTTTATCTTTTGTGCAATTTGTCTTATATTTTAATTTTATATATGCTTAATTTATTTCAAATTATGATAAAATGAACTTTGATAGTTCATTTAGAAAGTGTTTATATGTGTTTTAAATCCGTATATTAGTTTCAAAAGGCAGAGTAATCTTTGGATTGGTATAGATAAGAACTAATAATTCTTTTGAGAAACTAATTGAACCTTGGAGTCTTTTATAAATTCACAAAAAACATAAATTTATTTTATTTTCTAATGGGGTTGTTATTTTAATGAACCAATTTTAATAGAAATTTTTATAGATATAAATTCCCCCCTCTCTTGAGTTATCTAATCCGACCAACAAAAATTATATTCTAATGGTCATTATCCTCAAGAAATTTATTTATCTATTTTGATAATGTTTTATGTTCCCTCATGAAAGAGATGGATATCAGAGATATAATACTATCTTTTTTTTATTAGAAGATAATGATAGTGTTCCAAGTGAATTTTAAAATCCATGGGTATAAAAATATTTGATTTCATTAATTCTCAATTTTTGGAAGGTAGGATGGAGAGAAAAATATAAGTAGATTTGAAATTGAATTACTAGTGGAATGTAAGGATATGATGTTATATAGTTATGATGTAAACCCCCTAATGATATGATGATCACATGTCATGTTTAATATTCTTCAGTGATTCTTGATTATTTGAATTTTCATAATAAAAATATTTTTATTCACCATGGATGAAATTTATTTTATATTGTATATGGATTTAATTACATTTTATAAATCCCACATAAATTTACAAGGATATGAATATATGATTTATATTCCAAAAAATTCAATGATTTATAGAATTTTAATGATATATATGATCTTTTATTGGAAATTACATTAATTTTTTGTGTATGGATTCCATTTAAAAAATTGTAAATATTACATATAGTTTATGATAAAATCACCATTGATGGTATTAATATTTATTTAGAGTTTGTTTATTAATTTATGGAACAGTTTTCTCGTCTTATAATAAACAGTGATGTTGTTTTTTAAAATTAAATCAAATGTTTTGTCGTGCATATTACAAGGACTCATTAAAGAATAACCCCAAATGTGTATCATGATTTAATGAAATAACATGGTGGGAATACTAAATTTTTTTTCATTCATATAAAATCATATCTTGTGGGACTATATTTTTTTTTTATTAATGTATATTTAGTATTGAGAGTCATCATTTATTATCGGTATCATTAAAAGATCTCTATAAAGAAACATTATCATATACATATATTTATGAACATTATTATTGAATACATGGAGATAAAATCAATTAATTTATTGTGATTCATTCAACATACCGTCAATTTATGGTCTTGAAGGAGTACATAACAATGACATATTTCCAAATTTGGAATGTACAATTTTAATTTATAATTATGCAATTTAGCCTATCTAATTCCGCAAAAATATTCAAGGATATTATTAATATAGTCAATGCATATAACATTGAAAAAATTCTGGAGGTAATTATATATGATATTATTATATATTCAATAGGAAATTAAAATATTGAATATCATTGGAGGATTTTACTGAGGAAAATATAAATGGATAAGTGGAATGAATATTTTAAATTTTGTTAAATTTTTTATACATAGAGATTAATAGTTATTTCATATAATCCCTAGGAAGCGTATATCTTGGGATCCATAAATTAATGAAGCTATTAAATATTATCCTATACCAAACACTATTATTGATAGATGTAATCATCTAGTTTTCTTAGGATATTATCTATTCTTTGTGAAAATGTTTTAATATATGTCGAATGTAATCAAGAAGTAAAAAAATAGGGATCCTTGATCTTTTATACAGTTAAACGTGAGTAAATGTTTTAAGAAACTAATGTGAAGGTTATTCTATGATACTTTTTTTACATTACAAAAAAAATTGGATTTGTTTTTGATATATATTTATTTATGGAAGATGGTACATGGATACATCATCATGTAGAATGATTCAGTGATAGCTTATTTCGAATGATAATTAATGGTTGGTGAGAAAAATTTCATAGCACATGATTTTTTATATATTTGTGTTATATCATCATCAAGTATATGGAGGGATTACTATTGTGGATAATGGTTTTATTTAGATAATGATCAAATATATTTAAAAAATATATTCTAAAAGAGAGAGTTTAATATGTTCTCACGAAAATTATATGTGTTATTTAATTATTATTCCCACTAAATAAATATCTTCCCATGGTAAGTAAAAAGGTGTAAAATCTCTTAATTGAATCAATTAGGATAACATATATATGTTGATAATTACAAAAGATCCAATCTTTCTATATATTAAAATTTTGGATATTAAAATAATGAATGAATGCTAGAAGTTTTACAATTCTTAAATAATTTTACAACTATCTATAAATTTGAATATTAAATAGATGAATAAAGAATATATAGATATATAAAATATATTTGAAAATTTTCATATTTTTGACACTGATTGTGATTGAATTGTATTATTTAATAACATTTAGTGTGTCCCATCTATACCAGACATGATGAAGGAGCTATTGGGTGATGGTCATACTTCAATATTAAATATTCATCCAAGATTTGTTAACATGTAAGGATATCCAAAAGAATATTTCAGGTGGGAAAACATGGAGAGTCTTATATTTGATTTTTTATCTTGATGCTCGGTATGTCAGCATGTCAAGGCTGAGAGGTAAAATTTTAAAGGGTTGTTACAAACATTAAACATAGCAAAAATGTAAGTGGAAAAATCATCACCACATATTTTTTCATCAAATAGTCCAAAATGTCAAAGGGCCATATTGTTATTTATATCATAGTTGATTTAAATAAAAAGTCATTATAACTCATTTATATCAGATATTTTTTCACTATTAATATGATTTAAAGTATATAAAACAAGGAAGTATTAAGGTAACATCGTGTACGACATTCTATTAAATCTTATTGTGATAAAATGTATAACTTGATGTTAAAGTTAAGTCTTCACGAGGATATGTATACCATGTTAATGTTCAGTACTATGTATCATTCTCAAAGTGATTATTACACTAATTTAATAAATTTAGACAAAAATGAATTTTTTTTCATGTTATATGGATCTCTATTATTGTTTGGATCAACACCGTCCTCAAATCATTTTTGGATATAGATGTAGATTTTAGTTGAGCATTCGCATGGACCTCAATGAAGCCCTATATTGTAATATGGTTTGAGAAGAAATATTAAAGGTTGAAGTAGGAGAATGAATTATATTTTGACGTGATATATATGATGAAATGGTAGAGTAATATATATTCATTAAATAAAAAATTAAATTAGTTTATGGTCATTAAAACTATTGTTATGTCAATCACCGATGAAATATGGAATTCAATGTTTGTGAGATTATAATTTTTGAAAATATTTCCAGGAAATAGGGTTATAATATTTTAATTAAAGGGAATTATTACCACATTTTACATTTTACATTCAATATTATTTATAGAGTTGGGATGGTATCACATCACTTGGAAGTTCCCCAAAACCCAAGTCATGATCTTGTAGTGCAAAAGAAGTATATAAATTTTCCATAACATATAGTAAAGTAGAATGTTTTACAACTAGGTCATGATAATTTTTATGAATAAACCCCTTATATATAATTTTTCTAGGGGAAAAATTTATACTAAATAAGACTACTTACCTTATTATTGTTTGTTAGAGGAATCTTAAAGTTGTTGTGGTTACATGTGATCATGGGAATGTAATGAGGTAAAAGTATCCCAATTTATAATATATTTTAGTTATGTAATATTGAGGGATAAATTATTTTTAATTATCTTTTGATGGTAAACCTTGATATTTAATTATATATATATATATATAATAAATTTAACTTCCATTATAGAATCAATTTCATGGAACACCACATTTAGAGGGACAGTGATATGATATTAACATTTTTATTATTATTATTGTTATTTCCAAGATATTTGATATGGATATTTGAATAGGAATATCTAAATTATAAATCTTATATGTTGATAATTTTTTTTAAATAAATATTTGGATAAAAAATAAAAATAAATAATAAATAAACAGATTTGAAAATTAATTAGATGTTTTTCTAAACAAAAATTTATATATCCAAATTTTTATTCATAATAAATAAATTAATTAAACATTCTTAAATAATTCCAATAATATTTATATTTTATAAATTCAATAATTTTTTTTTACATTCATCTATTGTTTTTCCTAGAATTGAAAATGAATAAATATATTTTTATATTTAAAAAGGAATTTTAAAAAAAATATCTTCTTAATATTTTGTGCAATAATTTAAAATTTAGTTATATATATATATATATTTGAACTAGAAAAATTGGTCTTATATTTTGAAATAGTAGGTACAAATTTGGTGAATTTAATTATTATATTTTTTAGTGTTATTAATAGTGTATGTGTTAAATGTTATCACCTTGGTAACGATAAAATATGGTTACCCTAGGTTAAATATATATAACATGGGAAACATTTCCCATTATAATTAATTTTTTATTGAGTTATGCTGAATCTTATCATTATAGTCTTTCAATTTAATATCATATGTGATACCTGTATAAATAAATTACCTATATAACATTTAATGAAATAAAAAATAAAAAATTCCAATCTCTTTCATTTCAAAATATCTTATGTGTTAAAACATGAGAAAAATAATATTATTAATGAATATAAATGGTTATTTTCATAATAATGAAAATAATTTCATTATGGTTCTATATATATTTTTTAATTAAAATATTATGACCATTAATACATATGTAACATTAAAATAGTATTTCGTCAATAAATAGAAAATTTGTATAAATTATTTTTAATTAAATTAATGTCATATATTATGATTGATTTATAGTGTACATTGAATTTTATAGATGGATATTACTTATTATATTTGTATTAAAGGATTATATTCGAGTCAAACAATTTTAATCATGTCATTAATGTCAAATTAATTGAACACATTCCCAATTTTTTTCACTGATATTTTATATTGAATAATATATTATTAAATTATTTAAAATCATTATAATATTATCATTATCCATGTTAATTTAATATGTTTTATCATATCATCCATGGTCCATGTGTGAGTAAAATTTCTAATTATGGTATGATTATTAACCCTTAATGGGGAAATATTTTTTGACCGTTGTTCTGGTTAAAAAATGATGACAAATAATTCAATAAACAATGTATGGTATAATATAAAAAAATGTCAAAATTTCATTGGATGATGAAATTTATATAGTTCAAACATTTTATTCAAATAAATATATAATATAATTATTTTTTCATGATAATTAATACAAAATACCATTTTAGAATTTCCGAGTGTGATATTTCTTTTCATTAAAATGGGACACCCACAACCCATTATCATTATACTATATTGATCCATCCAACTAAATCAATGTATTCCCAGTTAGCTTCTTAATATATTCATACACATTTATATGGTCTTATTATACACAATAGACCAACATTAGAATCACTTTTAGGAGACCAAAATGATTTCATTCAATTAAGAGTTGATCTCTTTAAAGAATCACATTATTATTTTTTCTTTTTTTACCATCTATAAATATATTACATTTTTTAAATAAAAACTCAAGTATCCTCAATATAATTAAATATTTTTGACATTATGAAACAACCTTTATCCACCCCTTACCATATAAAATGGGATGTTAAATTATAATTCTTGTGTTTTTTCAATATACCATCTCCACATAGTGATACAATTCATTTTCATCACCATATATTAAGGATTGTTAAAATGTTGGGATAAATGTTTATAAATTATACTTATGGAGTAAATATTACACAGTAATGATTATATCATACCTATAATATATCCGTTCAATCCATTGTAATTTGATAACAGAGATTGTTCTTAAATGTTTTATTCCACTTATACAATGTGATGCGATTCATTTTTATGTATTTTTTAAATGTATTTTTGAGTATTTTCATTTCATTTAAATATTTAGTATTCAATAATAATGTTTTTATAGATTATGGAGAGGGAATGATTTTTATAACAACATTTCCTCAGGTATTTTATTTTTTATTTTCTTATTCATATCATAATATATGTTTTATAATACTTCCCTAACAGATAAATTCTATAATGAAATAAATTAAAATACATATATTCTATATATGGTGTTATATATATATATATATATATATATATTCAACATTATAATTAAAATAATAATAAATTATATGTATTAACAAAAAATATATCAAATGCATGGAATCATATGATTTTTTGTATATATAAATGACACCTAACATTTTTTTTATATATGGTTTTGGATAGAATAAAAACCAATATGTTATGTTTTTTTTGATGTTTAATATTAATTTTCTATGTAATATTTCATATATTATTGACATAATTATTCATTAAACACATATAGTTACATACAATTTTTATGACCTGTAATTAATTATTGTATTATACTGAAAAATAATACCAAAAATAAAAAAATTACATAAAAATAATTAAATGAAATCAGACTTCCCAAAAAAACCAAATCTAATAAGGAAAAACTAGTCTCTCTCAACACCTAGAAAATATGAAATGAAGTACATATGATAAATCAATCTCTTAAATCCGATATATATCCAAAACATCTCAACACTGAGCATTTGAAATAAACCATATTTTAAATTGAACAACATACAAATAATCTCCCAAAAAAATTCATTCCACTATGGGATATCACTAAAATAAGATCACAACACATGGAAATATGTAAAATTATGTGGAATCATCAATCAGACTATTTTTAAAGAATATTTTTTGAATATCATAATAAAAAACAGCCATCAATGAACATAACATGTAGTGTAAATATGTGACTCATTTCCCCAAATACTCTATTATGAGACATTGTCATCCTGAATGAAATTAATGAAGGTATGAGTTCACTATCAAAATAAATTAACAATATTTTCATGAATCTCAACCTTTTAATCCGTAGATGATTCATCATCATTAATATCTTGGTCACACAAGTCCATGATATTAGAATTATTTGAAAGATATTGTTAAAAAAATTTCACATGAAGAACATCATTGATACCATTCTTCAAAAGATCTAGTACTAATATTAATGCAACATCAATGATCATCCCCGAAACTGAAAAAGGTCCATCATATTAGGGAGAAATTTTATTCTAATAAATAAAATATCACAATTCAAGAGGAGGGTATTACATAAAAAAATTGATCTCTCATGTCAAATTATATAGTTCCCTATCATTGATCAGCATATGTTAAAGGATGATCATAACCTTCCATGATATATTTTAAATATATATATATAAAAATTATCTAGTGCACACTACCCAAATTCTTGTAAGAGAATATATAACTCACCAATCTCACTCCTAAAATTATACATTTTAAAATTTCTCTCCAAAGTTCATCAAATATATCTATAATATAATTAGAGTGTCGTATTTTATTTCATGATAAATCATCTAACGATAGGTGAATTACACATAATCCTTTATAATACATAACACATCCATTAAAAATTTTATTTATAATATTTATTTTATACTATATATATCCTTACATCTATGAATGGAATGATTTGAAAAGATATATACATGATAAAAATTAAATTTGGTCTTCACTCTATACATGTGTGTTAAAACCGGGATCATAATTGATGATTATTTACATTTAGCTAAACTGGTTTATTTAAATCATCTCAAAAAAAGTATTTCATTATGAAAAAAATATATGAATGACTCATTAATCAACAAGATGTTTTATATAATTATTAGAAGGTAAAATTAACCTAGAAAAAAATTATTTCCACTATGAGATCTGCGTAAACATATGATGAAATACTTGGATATTTCCTCCCTCTTGTATTGGGACTCATATTATGGCTGAAGATTCCATCCAGGAACACATTTTATTTTATTTATTATAGAAGTCCAAAAACTATTATGTAAACTATAAAACAAACCTCACCATCCCTTACTACAAATATTTAGCCCTAACAGAATGTTGTATCATTTAAATGAACGATATACTAAAAACATTAGTCATAAAACTCAACAGAAACCACATAACACACCAGGAAAGGGATTAGAATAAACCATTGGAATATTATTCAGAGAAAATCATCCATAAACTATAATATTGGGGTATAACCTAAAATAATAAATTGATTTTAATCATCAATCTCTAAATCATGTATTTGATGATGTTAAAACAAATGAATGAGGTATGACTACATGGGAATGTTGTATATATGTTTTCTGAAAAAAATTTATAAATCAAGGGACACCATGTACAACCCTCTATTATATAGTTTAGATAATGAGACTCTTATATAAAATATCCATGAAAAATCCATCAGAAATCATCAAAAATAAAATTACTATTACCTTTTATAAAATAAATATGAATGTAATAATAAATTAATAAATACTTACATATTCACTATCAAAGTTTAAAATGTACAAAGAAAAAAATATATGAATAACTCAAGTGATCCATGATGACCACATGGATTCCAAAAATGATATTTTCCCCCTAAACATTCATGAAATATGAATTGTCAAAAGATACATAACATCGGTAGAGTGATTAAGATCTTGGCATCATAAATATCATTTATTAGCGATAACCTGTCTCTTCTATATCAAATAAAATCCCAGTACAAGGTTATATGAAATATAAAATTAAAAAATCATTACACAATCCTTAGTAAAATATAGAGCATGATGACTTCATATCATCTCTATAAAATATATGAATACATATTGGTAATGGTTATTAAAGAAATTTTTTTTGAACCTTCATGGTCATGGATATTAGAAGAGTTTGAATCTAAGAAATGTCTTTTTAAATTTTCTCAGAAGAGCCACAACCAGTTGATGAGGAATCGATAAATGATACCAATAGAATCGATTTCAAATTTGGTTGGATGCATTTTTTCGGTTACTATAGAATTGCTATTATAGGTATTATAATAGCTGGAACTATTCTTCTGTTTCGGTTTTCAGGACATTGGTTTTTTCCTTTGGTCGTTCAATTACATCTATCCATCCCATTATTTTGATCAAATAAATCATTTAGGCCTCTTGAAGGCATTCAACACACCTCAAGGATTTTGGGACACCTGAAATTATGCTTAATGGACTAGGAAGGCTCTATAAGGTCCATAATCAAGATGAGGATTCAAGGTATTCATATTTATGTGAGAAGATATTAATGGATAATGAAGAAACAAAGGGTAGGTAGTTTCCATCAGTACCAGCTTGTGCATGCATGAGAAGCCAAGCCAATCATCTATGAAAAGTTGGGGAGCTAATATCACTATACAGAAGATGGGGAGGAGTAGTTACATGTAGTTATATTCTGGATATTTCTTCTAAGACCAACGTTTCATGTAATCTCTATGAATACGGGCCTTGTAAGGGTTCCCCATCATCCGTTAAATGGTGGTTTATCAAAAAATCAATAAAAAATAAGGCCTTCTGGCCATTTGGGTGTCTCAGGATTCACTTCAAATATATTGAATTAAAATTCATATAACTAAATATATAAAAATTCATAATTGACGACCATTAAAAAAACACCCTTTATCATAATGGTATCCATAGATAATGAATACTGGTGAATCATATCACTTATAAAATGTACCTCGCATGTCCAATGAATGGACTTCTATATAATCCCTAATATATGATGATACCTATGAACATCTAGAACATATTTAGGATTCTATTCATGATCCTACTAAAACTCATATCATATATGGATTTAATCAATTAAAATATCTTCGAATAAATTTATGGGAACAAGAAAAATAGGATTCATGATTATAAAGTACATGGGTGGTGTGTTTATGAGATTGATGGTAATCACCCCAAACATAAAACATCCATAAAATACAACCAAATGTAGTTTTAATATGATTTTCATTCATTAACCAGATATAATTTTATTTTGGTTTTAAATTGATCATTGAAACCCATCCAGCTTCCTTTATCAAGTCAAATTGGTTATAAATCCATGGAAGTGTGTAATTGATCATTAATTCAACAATGTTAAAAAAAATAATTGATATATTTTCACATTCTTCCACCGATATGAATATGGAGATAGACTAGGGAACCCTAATGAAATACATTTGGTTTAATAAATCAATCATATTGAGTATAATAAGTCATTATATAAAGATTATAAATTTCATAATGTTCCAAATAAAAATAATTCAACTATATCATTATTAGACATGCATATATATAAAAAATAATAATATTTCCCATGATGGGTGAAATTTCGAAACTTCTTCATTGGCATTGTAGTGGTAATATTAGAAAAATATGGGAAATAAAGCATGATGTAAATCTATTATGATTAAGACTAAAATGTCTGTAATGTTTGTAAAAAACATGATATATAACATTACCAAATTATGATATAGTTTACCAATAAGAGTGGTATGCAATCCATCTAAAATAAAATAACTATCCTTTAGAAGAAATAAATGGTATCAAATAATATATTTAAACAATCCATGTAAATTATGAAATTATATGGTTGTATCTATAAACATTGTTAATATTTAAATTTGTAATTTTACCATAAATATAGTTTATAACATATACATGCTTTAGAAAATATATCTCCCCCTCAAACTAGAGATGTTGGAATAAATGGAAATTGAAGCCTCTACACCAAAATAATTTGATCATTTACATTGTTATATTTAATATGGGGGTATTTAAATCACATGTCAAACAAATAATAAATGCAATTAGATAATAAAATGATTGTACCATCAACGATGAATGTCTCACCATATGTTGAATACTCAAGTTCATCCAATGAACACCTTTGTGTAGAACTTTTTCATTTTGAGCCCTAATAAGGAAAATGTCCAAATAATAATAATTAAAGAACAATGAATATTTATGGAATCCAGATATAGTAATATAGAATTCCCCATATTAAATAATTATGACCTATCATATTTACAATTTTTTTACAATTTAAATCTTGGGAACAAATAATAATGATTAATTACCAATAACGAAGTCTATACCAACAATACATAATATATTCTCATTATACATTTAGAAATATTATAGTCCACCCATCATATCAAATTGGGCCCTAAAATGTTACGTCGATATCTGTATCCATTATAATATATATGTAATTATTCCAAATTGATACTGTTCCCCTAAAATTTTGTACAGTCCTCAATATTTAATTTCTTGATGATCCATCTTATATAACAACAAATGAATTTGACATAAGAACATAATGAAATAACCAATGGGTACCTAAATTAGAATAATAATAATTATTGATGTGTATCTCGATTCATACCACCATGAATGAATAGGATAATGACATAAAGGATTTCATTGGGCCGAATATTATATGAAATTATAAACAATTAATATATCTTGACTACAATATAAATGAAATATAAAATTCCCATCATAATACATGAATTATAATCAATGGAAAACTTGTTGAATAAACCTTGAATGACCCCTATAATAATTACCATGAATTATGATTAACCATTATGTATTCTCTATGTGATATTTTTGAACAACTCAATCACTTTCACCCTACTATGGACATATTATATATGTTTATCGATTGGTGAACCAAAACTATACATTTGTGGATCATTGATGGAATCCCTTATCAAAATTTGGATGAAAAAAACTAATAACACTCAAAAAAATGAATTGTAGGAATTATATCCAAATTTTTCTATTTTCTCATTACAAAAAATGCACTACAACAAAATAACAAATTCAAATTATTAAAATCAAAAATAGAACATATATAAATGGTACCCTTATACCACATTACCACTAAAATAGACACCCTAAACACATATGACTTATATCATAATGACCATGTCTAATTAGTAAATAATACACAACAATGATGATAATATATACCACTACCATGTCAAAATGACCATATCTACATCCCATCACATCCCATAATCATGTAATTTGACTGAGATCCAAAACATCCAATGTAATTTTAAACTCTACCACTAGTCATTGTCACTTGAATATGTAATCATATAATAACCGTAGCCCTTAATTTCTGGATATGATTTTGTACTATGAGTAATATTCTAAAAACCCAAATGTTCAAGTACAATAAAAATGTGATCTATTACAACCTATTTGATAACATACACTATAATAGTCATCCATGAAAACGTGAATATATATATATATATATTACTCAGTTATAAAATACCATGTTCTATGCAGTATTAAAATATCTCATACATAATAATACATGATTTTATGAAGCACCTAGAACCTATTGAAAAATATAGGCATCAAACGCCCCAATTGAAAAGGATAATAGACTGTAAAACTTAGAAAACACAAAAACACAAACATATTTCATATAGAAAATTTAGTAAAAAACATCCTAACCAATGAATAGATTTGTATGTGATTTCTTAAATGAGAATATAACATTAATCATGTATGATAGAATATAAATAATATAAAATTGATACACTAATAGTTAAATATTTAGGATTTATTACTAAATGTAAATTTATCATATAATTAAAAAAACTCATCGATATATTTTTATAATGTTAATAATCATAAAATAAAAATATTTCACTTATTAAATATTTAAAAATATGTTTTTATCATTTACGAATAATTTGTTCATATATTTAAATAAATATTGATATTTCATGAACTATCCCTATTAAATTACTATACAAATTTATTATCATTAAATCATTATATAAACTAATAATAATTTAATTTTATATATAGTAATATTAGTAACAACATGTAAACCATTAATTTAATAAATAGAAACTATACGTCAATTACATATCCTAAATCTAAACATAAAAGAACATCATTTATCAAATGATAACAAACGAACAAGCTCCTCAAAATATTTTTTCTATTATTATGTGAATTAATGTGTTTGACCAAAATCATTCTTATAAGTATGAATTATATTAAACGACCCCTAATAATATTTAATGTGGATATAAAAGATGTTAAATAAAAGAGAAGTCATTGTATCATTTGGATTTAATGATTTTGTTGAAGAATACGCATATAAATTAAAAACCAAATATAAGAAGGAATAATTGATAAAATATACGTATCTCTCCTTATTTATTTAAAATATCTTGTAATTAATGTACTTTTAAATTAGATCACCCACTATTTACAATAATAGAGACATTTTAAAATTATCATGGAAACAAATATTAGGATAAATATTTCCTTGGTGAAATTCAATACATCTAATTATATCACCCTTCATTGATAGAGATCCAAAATAAAACATATGGTAAATATTAAATTTGGGAAGAATATTATACATGTAAATAAGAATTATTTATATTTTGGAATTAGAAATTATTGAAACCCTTATCATTAGTACACATTTAATTCATGGTATATTATATAAGTGTACACATAATACAACTCAGATGATCGATAAGTCTATTGAATATTGGAATTAGAATACATTTAGAACAACATAGATAATGAAAGAAAAAATATTTTCGGTAAAATTATTTGACATGATTTAAAAATTCCATATATTTTTAAAATTTTACAGGATAACCTGGGGATATAAATTATGTTGGGGGGATCTATATATCCCAATAAAGAGTAAAAATTCATATTATGAAGGAATGTAATTATTTTTTATATTATAGGAATATAAATGATTCTTAAAATTATCGAGAATAAAATACAGGAAATAGGATGACTGTTATGGCATGATAATATAATAGAAACATAGGACATTCTACGACAATATAAAACATTGTATAAAAAACACATGTTATTTATAACTACAAATTCAAGTCAATCGACAAAGGTACATTATGTATTATATTCATTCCCTAATCCCTGGTTTGAAGTCTCAGCAGAATAAAATATTATCTAATGCATTGGAGTGATTTAAAATTATGGGTGCTCCCATCACCATTATTTCATTTAAATTCATAATTGTGTCATATCGATCAAGCAACAAGGAATCATTTAACATTATATTTTATTAATGGAAAATTGAGTGTATAATAAATAAATTTTTTTCCATAATAACATGTTTACATTTTCAAAAATGTAAAACCCCTTGATTGGGCAAATCCAAGTGTTAGTAATTTTTTATAAAACATAAGATAATGAATATACTTCAGTAAGCTGAAGAAGAGGAGGATGTGATACCATTAGAGGGTGATGCCAAATGCATGGGTGGGGATTCCTAATAACATGGGGCTCCATGGGAGGAATCAAGATGAGATTTCTAGTTGAGGGATTGATCCAATATTTTTGAGTGAAATCAAATGGGGTTATTGGATGGTTTATATAAGAAATGATTTTGAAATTATTTATTATTTTCCAAAATTATTTTTCGACTCTGTATATAATTTTAATAAAAAATAAAAACATAGTGTTTTTCCTATGTTTTTAGACAAAGGGGTTTTTTTAATTATTGTATGTCAAATTTACTTGTTAAATTATTATACTAAATTTTGGGAATTGAATAATACACTTAATGAAATGATAATGAAACCTTAAAAAATATTATTGGTTTTAGAGGAATTATAAATTCTTTTTAAAAATAAATAAATAATCATAGACTAAATTCTATTAATGGGGAAAAATATATTTGATCAGGGGTATTATTAATAAAATTTACTATGTCATTTTCTGTTAATTATGTTGTCATTATTGACACCATATATTTATAATGTATTTAATTTTTACCAAAAATTTCAAATATCGTAGAAAATAATTAAAACATCACTCTTGGATAATTATGACCTTTATATTCCAAAAATAATATTCATTAAATCTGAAAAATTAATTAATATGTGTTGTTTCAATTTTAAATTTAGAATATCAATTTATTGGAAAATGTATGGTTTTTTTATAATAATTGTTTTTGAACACTTATAAAAAGTTCATTTAAAATCAATACACATATATTACCACTAGTATGTAACAAAAATTTTATAATAATGTTATTGTATTAAAATATTATTCATTTAGAAAAATCCATTATTTATTCTAAATAAATTCATTAATTGAATATGAATATTATACAAAAATGTATTTTTTTATTTTATTGTATCAAAATTGAAATCAATTAAAAAGTGACAATAATAAGGTGAAAATATATTCATTATTATATAAAATATACATATTCACATTATTAGGTTTTTAGTACATATCCCTTTATTAGACCAATAAATTCCATTATGTTAAGGTTCATGATAGTGAAACACTCATGGGGTGGTTTGGGGTACATGGTTTGAGCATATTCTATATATACTTGAACATCTCTAATAAAGTGATTTTCTTTTAAGTAAGTTATTTCTTCTCACCTTGGGAATAGTCAATTAAAAAATAAACTAATGTGGTCTCCCACAGTAGCTCAGATAAACAAAATTAATAGGGTATTTTCCACTTGGTTGATGCCAACAATTCCATTTTCAGTGTCAATAGGATTATTCCAAACCCTATATTTATAATAATCTTATTCTCACTGTTAAAGGTCTATATTATCAGTGGTGATGATTCAAAATTGTATTTAAAAACTGATAATACATAATACAACCAATTAAGTGCATTATTTAAATAATAATTCATTTAATTCAACCACAATGGAAATTACACTGATAACATTCTGGGTCTTTAAAGACATAAACCCAACAATTATAAAGCATATTGTTTAAATTTGTATATTAAGGATTAACTATCATAATTCATAATATTCCAATATTATGGTTAATGTGTAAATAAATTTACTTCTATAATACATGAGAGAAAATTAAAAAAATTATGTTTTATTGGATTCAAATAGAATTAATTATGGTTGTATATATTAGATCAAATTTTAAAACAAACTACACTCCTGTAATATGCATGATCACTAGGGAAGAAATTTTCATATGTGTTATATTTAAATAGAAAAACCCAATCTTGTATCTAGTCATATATTTCAAAAAAAGAATAAAAATATGAGGTATTAAACTTATTTACATGAAAAAGTAATTAAAGATAAAGGGGGATTAGAAAAATAAATGTTATGATTCAAATAGTCTAGGCTAAAGATAAATTCCTTAATATAAGATATATTTTATCAATTTCACACATATTACATGTCTTCATATATAGTTTCTAGAAACACACATTAGGAAAAACCACCTCTAGGAATTAAAAACCCCTCCCATTGAGTGAAATATTTATTTAAAAAGAGTTTCTGATGGTTAATGTTGGAAAATCAAACTATGTCACACGTTCATTTATTCCTTCTAATGTTACTCTGTTTTGATATTCCTTATCAATTAAGATATAATGAGATCAATACATATATAGATATTATTTTAGTGTGATGAATTTGTTTCACTAAAAGATATAAAATGTTCTACAAATTCATCTGATGGAAGAAAATTTTATATACATTATTTTGAAAGAAGGTCCTATCTGTAGATTTAATATATTCTATAATTAATCTCCTTTTTAAAAATATAAATTTTATATTCATATTTCATTGTTAGAAGAAAAAATATTGAAATATTAATATATAAAATTACTTGGAAATTTAAAAAAAAATTGACAAATTAAATTTTAATACTATGTTGATGTGGTAAAATTACATGGGAAAATATAATATTTGTTGAATTTTTAAATTCATGAAATGAAAACATATTTTACTGTTCTCATATGATTCGGAAAAATGTTTGGAAATTATATATATTATTTTAAACAAAAAAATGAAGAAAAACATGTCTTCTCAACTCAACTAAAAATACCATTTTTTAGTATGGAAAAAACATCAATTCATGTAATCCAAAAAAAGATTCATATTGGCACATTTAAATAATTGAAATAATATGATATGAGTATGAATGACCTGAAATATTTAAATCTCAAAAACATTATGAAATTATTTCTATATTAATTTAATCAGTACAATATCCTAGGGGTCAAAGAAACTATATAGTTTGGACCATTTATGAGTAAAATAGACCATGAATTCCCCATGTCTATGTGACAAATAATTCAAAATTTTCTCTCCCTGTTTATCGATAATATTCAAGTTAATAAAAACACTTTTGTTTATTAGATTAAATTCTAATAGACATATTCAATATCATTGGTTTTCAAATTCAACATCCACCTCATTTATTAAATATCTAAATTGAATAAAAAACTCCTAACCGAGATATCTCTATATGATGGAAAATTAATCACTGGAACATTTAATTTAATCATATTTATTTTACTACATTAATCACATACAATAGTAAAATATCTAGAAAACTGGAATATCCTGATATAGTAATAAAATGAAATTGTCTGGTTGAGAATCTAATGTATGAAAATATCATATTATAAGATGAAAATATTTAATAAAATGATTAGAAAATGATTTTTTTTATGAAAATACATATGTAATGATTGGGTGTGAAATTTTGTGGTTACATTAAATGAAAATATTATCCAAAAAATTTCATTAATTAATTTTGTAATAAATATAAAAATAATTTTCAAGACCCAATAAAAAATATCAATTTAAATCATACATTTTCAATAAAACTAACCACCAGTGATGAAAAAATCCTCGTTTGTAACATCAATCCCATGAGGATGGAATAACAAAATATATATTATCAATAGGTTCAATATAATTAAGAATAAAGTGACTCAATTTTTTTAAAATCTTTTCATGTTACTATTTAATGTATTTTTTTAATCTTTTCTTGTTTATTTAAAAAATACATTTAAATATGAAACATATAAAAATGAAATTATTAAATAATCCAAAAAACAATTCTACCCATCCTCCACATTTTTAATATCATGTTTTCATTAAATTGAATCAATGAAATGATATATTGAAACGAAATTCATAATTTACAATAGAAAAATAACATAAAATTATAGTTTAAGGGATAATATGATGTTTTATAGTGATGATGCAGTTGTATTGTGTAATTAAATAAACCTCATGTGTGGGGAATCAATCGATTTACTGCTTCATTAATTTTTCATTGACCAAATTTATTCCTCATGATGCCTCCTGTGTGACCTCCATTGCCCCAAATGTAGTTATCATCCTATGAAACATATGTCATCAACCATCTATAAGAAAACATATTATTAATCAACTATAATGATGAACTATTGTGAAGGACAATTTATATTAAATGTAACTCCAATGGTGGAACATTTTATCATCATTAACATTTTATATTTCATCTTATATCATTGAGATATCCTATGATGATAATATTATATTCGAATGAAATTGAATTTGTAACTTCTTTTGATCTCAAACATGATCTTATTTCAGGTTGAATTTCATAATATATCAAAATAATATATCTTGCACCATAATGGATCATAATATACATTAAAAAATGTACTATAATAGTAAATATTAATTAGACATTTTAATGTAATATTATAATCATATAGTGGATCGTCAAAATTGTTTATACAAGACTAACCATTTACCTACATATTTTTTTAGAATATCTTCATCTACTAATGATTGAATCATTAGCCCTAACATTTTATTTGTGGTTATATAGATTCAATTTGATTACTCAACTAATAAATCATGGAATTTAAAAAATTTCTTACAATTTTTGTACCTCAATAAATTATAATAAATATTATTAATAAAAAATGTAGATAATTTTAGCATTTCTAAAATTCACTCCTAATTGATAATTATCATTCATGAGGTGAATTTACTTCAAGAATGTTATCCAAAAATTAAATATTCATAAAAAGGTACAAGATACCAAGGTGGTTTGGAAATACATAAATAATTTCAATTACCTAGATATCAAAACCCCATTACATTAAAATTGGTTTCTAGAGAATATTTAAACTCTTAGTAAAAATTCCATTTGATGGGTAATGTTTTAATTTCATAAAAAACATGAGAATATTAAACTATGTGAAGCCATTATAATAAATATTACACAACATTCCATGAAATGCTTTAGGGTTGAAGGTTTGAACCAAAATAAAGTGCCGAAAAATGTAAAACAAATTCAAAATCATTATTTGGAATATTTCACTTAATTAATTAGTAATTTAAAATGTGCTTAAGGTAAATATCATCCAAAAATGGAATCATAGAGTCACACTTCAGTTTTTCAATTGTATGTTTAATTGATTTTTTGGATTTTACAAGAAACCATGTAGCTATTTAAAACAAAATTCCATAGATGTATACATCAGATGATGTAGATATTTCTGAAAGGTAATGTGTCCTAAATTTTCCGTAAGTATTGGGTATTTAGCCCCAATATGTTACTGTCAATACACATTTTTTATTCCATTAAAATCACTTACTATTTAATATTACATATTTCATTTTCATGTTATTAGTGATAGGAAATCGTTGATTATTCTAAGGTTTTGTATATGAAATAATTTTTTGGTTCCATAATACTACATCATAATATAAAAACAGCACTTTAAATCACCATAAATTATATTGAAATATTTTTATGTAAAATATTTCATGAAGAAACTTTGATTCTACTATGATGTAGTTTTTGTGCGTATAATTCAATATATACAATGCATAATACATAAAATGGGACTACCCCTCCACCATCTATGATAAAACTACCCCATATTTATTTTCTAAATAATCAAATATATTCTCAATATGGAAATCACAAATTTGGTCATATATGATCGATAGTCTTGGGAGACATTACTTTACGTAATTAATGGAAACTGTACATGAATCATCATACAAAAATGTTGAATCCTTATGAAATTACCATGATAGTGGTAAATAAGTCTCACCAAATTCATTGAAGGTGTTTCTCTAAAAACATACATGTCTTAAAAATGAACTAACATCAAATACATATGATAGATATGAAGGTTTTGGAATAATATATAATTTCTATCTACCAAACTATATACCATGTTTTAACCAGACATGACCTAGGATCATCCATTCCCAATAAATAAATGGAATTTCTCATACTTTATAACCTGATTCCTCAAAATATGATAATATAAAAAATTATCCAAAATAAAAATATTGTAATAATGTGGAGATAGATACACAATAAAATCATCTATAAATATCCCCATGCATCTATCATTAACATCTAATGAAAACTATCAATTCAGGAATGGATGGTAACTAGATATTGATACTACCACAATTGATTCCTTCTATAGAATAATATAAAATATGCGAAATTTTATTGTCAAATCATTTTATTCACATTAAAACATAAGAAAAATAAAATAATAACTAAATACTTATATGTAACAATTATATGTTTTATATGTATGTGTATGAATAAATTTAAAAAGAAATATGAGGGAAAATAGTAGTTTAATGTAGATTTATAGAGAATCGTATAATAAATACAAAATATCTAGATATTTTATATCATTATTGTAATTAAATAATCTCTCTTAATTATAACAATATACACAACACTTTTCTTCTGAAAAAAATGAATATTTTATATGTAACATCTATGAAATTCAAAAATCAGTTTTACTATATAAATGTTTTATTAAATAGAATATTTTTAAAAAAATATATGATAACTAAATTTTTTAATAATATTTTCTTTAAAAAAATTAATTATGTGTTTTAATTACTTTTATTAAAAGTTACTTATATCACTTTTTCTTAATTATAATTATTTTTTGTTCCTTTGATTAAAATAAAAACTATATTTTTTAGTATTAATTTTTATCAAAAAGTATATTTAATATAATATTATTAATTATAATAATTATGGGTAAAACGTTTCTATAATAGTAGTATTATATTTAAGATAATTTATTTTATAAATATATGAAAATGTATTGTGTTTATGTTTTAAAAAATTTGTAAATTATAATTGTATATAATTATTTTACTACTAAATAATGTACTTTTATATGTGTGTGTTTATTTAAATGTTTGATTTCTTTTTATAATTTTTCAAAGAAGAAATATATATATATATATATTTAAATATTATAAATTAATATATATATATATACAAATGAATTTATATAAAAAACCTTATATGTGTTCTAAAAATTGATATGGTTTTTATTTAAAAAAGGATAATGAAGTCAAAAAATTAGAAAAAAATGATCTAAAATGATAATAATATATAATGATAATAGAAATTATGGATTTTAGAAAATTAATATTAGAATCCAAAATAGGGAAAACAGTGACATATAAATAGATATAGAAACTAATTTAATAAAGAAAGGATGAAAAATTTGGGAAACATGGTGGGTCCAACACACTAACTTTAAAAAAACTGGAATGAACACCGATGATTTTTTGAGGTTCTTTGTTATACGAAACTAAGTATGATTTTATATGAATATTATGGAAGTATAATTTTTTTTTGAAATATATTAAACTCGCGGAGAACCCTTCCCCCATAATTTTATTTCTCGATCCAATACCTTTATTTGGATCATGTCCTTTAACAATAAGTAGATTTACATTCACCTTAATTTTCCAAAAAAATAAGGGATTTATTCTCAAATTTATTTGTAAGGGTTCATTTTATTTTTTTCATTTTTTGATACATATATGTATATATATATATATGTGAGTGTGTGTGTGTGTATATAAATTAAAAAAATAAATATCTTGATTTTTATGATTTTTTGGATGATATTTGTTCAAAAATCATGTTTTATGAGATTTTATTTTTTAATGATTGATTTCATAAATACTTATATATAATTATATATACATATATATATAAATATATATATATATATATAAATTTTTCTCCTTAATAATTTCTTATGATAATTATTCGTTTTAAATTTATGTTTTATAGAATTCACAATAAAACCATCACTCTTATGGGGTTCTGTCAGGATTAAATTGATTTATGGAATTGAAATTATTTTCTCACAAATAAGAACACATAAACATATATTTTTTGGTAATTATAAATTTTCAAAATATATACAAGATACGTGTTTGTTATAAATTATACATCCAAACTGAAACATTATAAGGGGATTATTTATTTTTATCAAATGATTTGCTTGTGATTTTAAAAACATTATTTTATGTGAATGGTATTTGGACACACACACACACACACAGATATATATATATATATATATATATATGAATGTAATCAAATGAATTTCAATTTATTTATTAATAAGGGTTAAACATTATTTCTAAAATTTACAATGGTTTAGGATTATGTATAAACCTGTTTGAAAATTATAATAGTTATCATTTTCTTGGAATTATAAGTCACGAAATTTTTTTATATGGAAACAAGCATCTACAACCCTTGACATGTCATGGGTGGATATGCATGGTCATCATCTATCTCATTTGTGAAATTCCACACATTATGTGATCATGAAAAAAATTATTTCATTTTTATAGAATTGTAGTATCAAATAGTAATAGTTATTGTAAGCATGGATTTCTTTAAAATGGTTTTAGAAAACACTTTTAATGTAATGATTCTGAAATGTTATAAGAAATTGTTATCTTTGATAGAAAATAATAGTATTACATGTATGTGATTTTGAAATATTTGGGGTTAGTATTGAGATTGGTTGTTCAATAGAAAAAGTTTTTAAAAAATCGGACTAGTATGGTGAAAGTTATGATATGGGATGTTGACACATAATAAATAAGGGAACATTGATCCTCATGAATCATGTATAATGGGACTGCCTTATGGGTTTTAATTATGGTCTTACATGTATCAGGGAATAATCCATAAAAATATTTATTTCCAAAGAGAGATTTCCCAAATGATTCTAAAATTAAATTTCTGTTATGAAATATATATTTCAAAAATTATATGGATTTTCAATAATTTTGAAATACACATTTATGTTTTTGTATTTAAATAAATTTTTAAAAAATATTATTTAAACTGAATATAATATAATTGGGTTTCATAATTACCTGAACCCCCCCCCCCAAATCTTACTTGGAGTATTTAATTCTAACACCTTATTCTAAACTATGTTTTTTATATGTCCTAAATATTTTTCTAATGTAGTTCGCTTCTTATATAGAGTAACCGATTGTAGTGTCATTTAGTTCAATTTATATTATTCTGGTAAAACTCTAGAAAATGGGTATGGTTTTTCTATTCTTCAAAACCTGGAATGGTGATGGTCTTTGTTTTTTTAATATGTAGTGTAATTATTAAGTTTATTTATATGAAAAATTACATTTCATGTTTTTATCAATGAATATGGAAGCATGGGCTCAGGGAATTATAGTTGGTATAAGAAGCACTATATAGATATCTTTGGGGATTAGATGTAATGATATAGTCGAGAAGTTTGGTGGTCCTACTATTTTTAATTCTGAAATTGAAATTTTAGAGTTATGTTTAGTCTGAACAAACTAACTGTGAGGACACAATTCTGGTCAATGGCTAATAAAATAACATCTCAGAAATTAGATACCATGGTTTATTATATAAATATTTTTTTAAATAGGTTAATTTTTGAATTAAAATTAATTATTATATTTTTTATGATTATTTTAATTAAAAATATTAATTATGTGCTTAAATTAATATGACTAAAAGCTAAATATAATACTTATAATTTTTTATACTTAATTTTTTTCATTGTTTAAATGAATAAATATTTTTTATATTAATAATATCAATCAAAATGTTTTATTAATTTAATATTCTTAATAATAATAATTAATGGTAAAATATTATTTTAGAAAATCATTATTATTTTTATGAAAATTTATTTAAAAAATATATGAAAATATATTATAATATTTTTAAAAAATTAAATTTTATATTTATATAATTATTTTAAAAATAAAAATGAACTTTTATATATGTGTTTCATATGATGTGTGATTTTATATGTATGTTTTAAAAATACACACATATATATATATATTAAAATGCTAAAATTATATATATATATATATATAATAGAATTTATATAATAAATACTATTTCATTTATTTAAAAAAAATGATACATTTGGAGTTTGAAAAAGGATAAATACGGACAAAAATTATAATAAAATGATTAAATAAAAAGGATAATAATATATAATGACAATAAGAATGACTAATTTGACATAATTAAGATAATAATACAAAAGATGAGAACCTGAGATATAAACTCGGAGATAGAAACTAATTGAAAACAAAACAGAATAAAAAATGTATTAAAAAGCGGTTATAAGAAACTAAATTTAAAAAACATATGTGAATGAATACCCCTGATTTTTTGTGGGTAATTATTTTAAACAAAATATTATATAAGAAGCTTATTATAGCATATATTATTAAAAAATATATGAGATTCTTGGAAAACCATTTTTCCATGATTTCATGTCTTGATCCAAACCCCTGATTTTGTTCATGTTTCAAAGAAAGAAGAAGATTTCTGTTCCCCTTCAGTTTCCAAAAAAATTTATAGATTTATTTGTAAATTTATTTGATAAGGGGTTGTTTTAATTTTTTTTGTGATTTTTTCTATACCTATATATATGTATATGTATTTGTATACATATATATATATATATCATGTTTTTAAGATTTTATTACGTAATATCATTGTTTTAAATTCATTTTTTATAGGATTCCATTTCTATATAATCTATTTCATCAATATATATATATATATATATATATATATATATTCATAAACCCAAATATATATATATATTACTATTTCCCTTTACGAAATTCCGATGATGAATATTTGTTATAAATTTTCCTAAGGAATTATCAATAAAAAATCACTCATAAGGATATATATTAGGATTTTATATATTTTTTCAATTTAAATTATGTTTTATTTAAAATTTATATATTTATATATATATAGGTTTTTATGTGTAATAATCTATTTTAAAATATATACAAGAAAAGTGTTTTTTCATAAATTCTATTTCAAAACAAATGGTTCATAAACGAATTATTTATGTTTAAAAATGGGTTTGTTTGTGTTTTCAAAATAATTATTTTATGTGTATGAAATATATATACATATATATATATATAATTATGAATGTATTCATATTAATTTCTATTTATTTATAATTATAGTTAATAATTATTTCTAAAATTTATATACTATCGATTTTCTATATTTCAATCCTTGTTTCTATATTATAATTGTAATGGTTTTATATGTACTTATATGGAATGTTATTATTTTAAATGAAAATATCCATCTGAATCCCCTAACATGTCATTCATAGATATGTATAGACATAATATAGCTCATATGTGACTTTCCCTTCATCATATGATCACGCAGCAACTTATTTCATTTTTCATTTAATTATATTTTTTAAATAGTAATTGTTATTACAATAACAAGATTAAATTAAATGTTACCAAAAAACACTATTAATATATTGTTTATTATGTGTTATCTGAAAGATAATTTACATGAAATCAAAATAAAATAATTTTAGGAATGTGATTTATAAATGAATCAAGTTATTGTAAAGAAAGAGGGTTTTATATAAATTATTTTTTAATAAAATGTCGTGGTATGATGAATTCTATGATATATGATGTGAACACATAAGAATTAAGGGGACATTGTTAGACAGGAGTCATGTCTAGTGGCCTTGCATTATGGTTTTATATTATATCCTCCCATGTATTTCAAAATATTCCATTGTTAAAAATATAATTTTCAAAGGATAATTCTAAAGAGATTTAGAAATATAATTATCGTTTGAAATCTGAATTTTTGAAATTATATGGAATTTCAATAATTTATAAATCTACTATAAAGATTATGTATTTAAATAAATATTTATTCAAAATATTTTTTCCATAAAATATTCTTTATAGGGTTTTCATAATAATTTTTCCAAACCCCTTACGAGGTATATTTAATGATCACCCAATATTTTAAAATATTTTTTGACACGTCTAATAGTGTTTTATAAAGGAATTATATTCACATACGTAGTTACCAGATGTAGTGTCAATTTTTTATTATTCTTATATAACAATGACTAAAGTTTATGGTTTGACTATTCTCTAAATCTAAGACCAGTATTGGTCCAAGTCTGTTTAATATGATTTGTAATAATTTAGGTTATTTTTATAAAAAATAACACTAATTTTTTTGTACCAAATATATATGTTTGGGCCCAGTTTGTTACATTTTACCCATTAATAATCTTAATATTGATAAATGATACCAACTATGGTAAATAATCAAAACAATCATTATTTAATCTAAAAAGATATGGATTAATTCAAAAAGTAGTCTGTCATTAATGATGAAAAAAACTACTATATAAAACAATTCATTTAAAAATAGGGTCTAATATATATTATGTTATCCAAGGATATCCAATTATCACTAATGTACTCTATTATGTGATCGAATATTCTTCTTCATGTTTATAATTAAGATACTTATCAGTTATAATATATAATTTATTTAGAACTAAGTGGTATGACTATTTGAGATTTTTTGGAAATTATTTGAGATCCAATTTTTTGGGTGTGATATATAGATTGGGATATCAATGGAATTTAAAAAATTTTAAAATGAAAACCAATAATAGAATAATGATCATTAAAATTACCGAAAAACTCATCATATAAATTAGGATACTCAAAATCCCTAACATAATCAAAATGTACATTCGATGTTCCTAAATAAGAATCAACATTAAATTAAAATCCAATTGAGGCCTCATCATTAATAGTAGGTGTAGATATTCACATAAGTATCAAACATTTCATAATTCTCAAAATACATTTAATCATATAATTATCACAATACATGGGGTTTTTACAAAATGGTTCAAAAATATGACAAAAAAATCATAATGACTCTCTATAGGGTACACCATTAAGACCATAACCTTGAATATCATAATATCATTTCAAAACACTTTTATAGATTTACCAACATAGACATAAATAATAATTTTCATAGTTATTGGGAATAAAATACATAAGATAATACTATAATGATTATTTACCACATCATATATAATTTTAATCGTGTGGAAATATATTTGGGAAAATTTTATATTAGCCAAGATAGTACATCCTCAACGATATCCATATGAAATGTAATAGATCAATATTAAAGAAGACCCCCAACATGTTTTATTGAACTCATTGACCTATAAACATGAGAAAATGGGTGTGGAATTAATTTAATAAAATCTATTAAATCTCCTAAATAATTAAACATGTATATATACTATATAGTACATGGGATAGTTAAAATAAAAGTATCCTTGAGTGTTTTAGGCATTTCATGTGTTCGGGAAATGAGAGTTGGCAAATTACTTCAATGATTTTAGAAAAAACATATTATAATACCAAAATCATAGTAATAGAATTACTATTGTAATTAGGAATACATAAGGAAATCAATGTACTCATGTAGAGGGTTTGTTTCACGCAACACACAAGAATGTTTCCAAAACCAATATTTTTGCATCTCCATTTTATAAATTTTATTAAAAAATATTTTATTTGGAAATTTTATTTTATTATAAGAATAATCATTCATATTTTTCAAAATAATATCTTTCCCCATTGGTTTCATAGAGTCTTTAATGATAGTCAAATCTAATTAGTATGAGTTATTCCTAGGAGACTTCTTTGAATAGATCACCAATATATTATATTTCCATACTAAAATTTTATAGCACTATAATTCCCATTGGAATTTGGTGTTTCATGGAAATGGAATACTGCAAATATTCATATTTACTATTTCATGAAGGGTTGGGTAATCTTTTCTCATATATATCTTCAACTAATTAAAATATATTATTTTTTTTATATATTCTGATAATTGCGACCAATTTTTCCAAAAAGACCACCAGATATACAATCTATATTTTCATTGTAATATACTGGTTATTATCTTCTTTGTGCTTGTGCTTAAAATCAAACTTCGTGTAACAGAAAAAAATAATGGTATTGTAAAGGTTACAATATGTTTTTTTAAATGTATCCCATCATTGTTTTCGATATGAATTCCTTATGTAAAAGAGATCTCTCCATCCTTGGATTAATTTGGATTTGATTGAATCACGCATTTTTTGTGGGGGTTCTTTTTTTTCTAAAATGGTATCATAGTGAATATCTCTAGAAAATCCTCCATGTTATATAATTATTTTAATTTTTTTTATTTTATTGTGCTATAGAAATTATACAAAATCATTATTAGATAAGCTGATGTTTACTTTTGGGCCAAAAATATTTTTCTCAATATAATGGTACATATATTCAAATTGGTATCAATTAAATTATTTTCTATAGAATTAGGATTTTCGTGATACAATGAAATTATATTCCTTTTACATAAATCACATAATTTTTTTTGGTATTTTTACTATATTGTCGATCCATTTTCATGAATCAATAATTGTTGTCTCATCCCTCTCTCATCCTTTTGTAGGATACACCACAGATCTCTCAATAATTGTGATATCTCTAAGATATATTTGATGCGGTGTTTTTCACAAATATAGTGATGTGGGCTGATTAAAAATATCTTATTGAAAATCTCACATACTCATACATCTACCCTCCATGATAATCCTTTCCTGAAAATTCACCATTCTAATTATTTTTTACATTTATTCCAAAATTAATATCTATCAGAAGATATGTTTTGAAACATTCCATTATTTTACATTATATTGAAATAGGTAATATATCTTATATTTTACAGCTATATAAAAATAAATTCATCATTCCCATAATTTGATTTATTTATTATTGGTTTTCCTTAGTTTATATGTTGAGAAACCATATTGAATTTATTCTGTGGTTAATTTGGATCCTCATCAGAGACAAAATGGAATATTAGAAAAAATTTTGTTAACTAGTATTTTAAATCAGTATCTAAGTATAATGTAGGACACACAAGTAATATTGGTTGATATTTTACATTAGGTTCAACAAACATATGAATGGTTCATTGATGTCAATCTATCATTCCAACCATTTTCTAAAAATATTAATTTTTTAGATGCAATAACAGGATAACTACTATAAGAATGATAAACCCTATGAAATATTTTAGATTTTAAACATCATGAATTTTGATATTTTCTATTTCATTACCATAATATTCATTCAACATTGGGTTCTAATTCAAAATTAGCATCATGATTTGATAATTTCACTGACTATAGTTGGAAAATGAAAATTAATTGTTGAATCATGATATCCTCATTTGATGATTAAATGGAGTGTCTTAGAATGAAAATATAGCGGATGTAAGAAGATTTTATAATTGTTGGTATAATAATTGAAAATAAATTAAGAATAAAAATAATATATTCTACCTATATTGGGAATTAAAAAATGTAGTCCCCAAAAACAATTCCTATTTGATATGTTATTTCATTATCACACACACACAATTTTTTATTTTAATATGTGTAACACAATATCAAAGAGAGGTTTTATAAACCCTTTAATTTTACACATATTTTTACATTTTTTTTAATATAAAAAACCTACAACATTTAAAAACACCACAAAATGGAAAGAGTATTTTGGGATAACAGCTTATTAAGGTATTAGAATACAAATAAATAATAGAATAAGAATATAATTCTATTTAGTGTGATCTAATATCCTAATGAAATCCTAAAATAAAATATTATAGGCTAATAATACATAAAAATGGGATAGATAAAATCATAATAAGGAAGTGAACATGAAACAAAGCAAAAGACATGACTTGCATAACATTACATGATATCAAAAAAATTCTTCCAATGAATAATCACACGAGAGAATAAAATACTTAAAATTCAATTAACATATCATTGAATCATAGTATAATGGGGTAAACAAAAAACAATACAATTGAATAATTCAAGGTTAACATCAATGAAAATCTGACATGGTGCGTAGAGTCATATAGAATATATGTTTTTACTAAAATACCATAGAAACATATCATCAGTCAAACCAAAATTACCCAATAAGTTATAGAAATATCTGGGAATAATGAAAAAAAAATTATGGGATTATTTGTTAAACAAAATGAAATAAATATAGAGGAATAAAAATAATAATTACCTATAGAATGAAATGGGGTTAATAACATTTCATCATATTATTATTAGTGGATATTTCAATATGATATAAACCAGAAGAATGGGATTAATATTTTCTTTAATTTCATATATGAGTACATAAGAAATGTTCCTTAAATATAATGTTTATTTTTTAAAAAATAATCTTAAAGTGTAGAGAATTTAATGTATAAATGAACAATAAAAAAATGTTATAAGGAATACATGAGTGATTTTTTGTAACATTCCTGGTAAATAAATAATATTAAATTCTATGGTTTATCAATATTTGTGAATAAAATTTTAATATTACATTAAATGGAATTCTATGCTCGATGGAGTACCCAATATACAACAACGAGTTTCTTTGAAATCTTACGTAGCACACTAATAATATAATAATATTATAATAGTTAACGCTTATCCATTGTAATAGAGGGAATGAACACAAATAACAAAAAAAAATTATTACCTATGTTTTTTAAATATTTTTACATTTATCCAATAAATGTTAAAAGCTTAAAATCCAAATGAATCTAATTATAAGAATAAATACAGTAATATTTTTAAAAGATTGTTTTACCACCTTTTGATGGCGAACTTTTTTTAAATATAATATATGAAAATATTACAATCTATATTTTTAAAAATAAAATTATTCTTTATGATTGAGATATTGAAATTTACATTGGTAAAATTTTGGGTATGTTTCTGACAATGTTCATTATTTTAATGAATAGTAAAAAATATCGCATTTTATACCAACACTGCTTTTTCATATTATTTGAATATATGGTTAGATTATCTTTTTAATTGGTTTTAAAGTTTAATTATAATATATTTTTACAATTTAATTCAATGGTGGTCATTATAATTAATTTCACTTTGAAAATGGACATAAACAAGTACCAAACTTTTCATAGATATTGCTTCCAAAAAACCCGCTATTTACTTTGACAGCGGGAATTAACTATTTGATATATTAATGAAACTTCTATGTTTTGAATTTGGTAAAATTGGAATAATTAATTAATTTGAAATATCAAATATAGCTTAGGGTTATGTTTTGGTATTTTGCTGATAATGATTTTTTTAATGAAAAGTGAAAAATACAGTTTTTAATTCAAAACTGCTTTTTCATCCAATTTATTTATATATTTAGATTTTAATTTTAATTGTTTTTAAAGTATAATTGAAATATTATTTTATCACTCACTACAATTTTTTTCATTGAAAGTAATTTCACTTTTTAATTGGAAGTAAAAACAAGTCAATCTTTTGATAAATTTTACTTCGTAAAAACCCATCTTTTGTTTTGACAAAGAGATTTACTTTAAAATTAATTACTACAATTTATGTGTTTTGAATTTGATAAAATGGATTAAATATTTTGAATCAGAAGATACATATTATGTAATTAAGACTCTTTTGTTTGTAGACATTATTAATAGTAACGACAGTAATTATCTTTAATTATCCTGTTTAATTAGTAATCGGGTAATTATGGGTAAGAAAATAATATCATAAAAATATAATATAACCCCGACATGCGTAATAATGAAATTTTTAGTGTCATTTCCAACCATTGGATGCCTTGTTCCAACCTTGTGACCCCATTGAATCACTTTGGTCTGACAGTGACCTTTTATGATTTTTTAAATGAATGGAAAATGTAACCAAAGTATGTAACACCTATGTAAAATAATTTTAATTTTGTCTACATAAATGACATATTAGACTATAAATATTAATTGGAAATATAAAAATATTTCCTAAATCATAGTATTTTTTTGATAATTTTTAGACATTAAATGAATTAAATTATTTATGACACCATGATGATGCAGCAATTACCTCATTAATGAACGATTTAAATAAAATGAAACGGTAATGTAAAATCTAAGCCTTACACTTGGAAAAATCCTATTAGATGAGTATATTTAGAACCCTTATCACCTTATCCTAGATATATATCAATATGGGTCTTTTAAAATCCGAACCGCTTTTTAAAATAAAGTAACATTTCTTGACTTTCCATGAGTGTCCTTCCTCTCCTCTTATAAAAGGCCCCCACCTCTACCTCCATACCAACACCTCTAAAGCCGTTGTCTCGGCCATCCCCTTCCCATTTCATCTCTAAAAATACCTATTTTTATTATTTAAGCCTCACCTTAGACATAAATCTCTTCAAGAAACCCTTTTTTCTTCAAACCAAAGGCAGTTACCCGATTTAGGGGTAATGTCTTCTCGTATGTTCTTTTCTTTTATTTTTCTTCTCCAAACCCCTAAAAACTTTTTATTCCATTATTTGGTAACAAAAACAGTATCTTAAATATACTAGGATGTTTTTATAAGATGTATTCTAGCTACACTTACACACACATCCGTCTAATGTTTAATGAACATACTGTTTCTGTGGATGGCGAATTACTACCTCAAGAAACGATGATTGTTCAATATTATTTTAACACCTTTAAAGGTGGCCATTATTATGTCACTATATTTTCTATATTATATATATGTTATTTATGTTTTATATATGATTCTTTATTTTATAATTAAAACATACCTTTATGCTTTGAATTGTGTGCCAATGCGATAATTTCATATGAGGAAGTGCGGACTACCGCCCCCTCAAGTGATGTGACTCGTTCTTACAATACATGGAATATATAAAGAATGAAATTGAAGAAAATATGTGACCTATATAACATATATATTATACTAGAATTATAATATATATATATCTGTCAATTATTTTTTAATTCCATTAATATGACAAAGAAATGAAAGTAGCGTTCATGCGTACGTACAACCTACCGTCTCCATGAACGGTGCATTTCATTTCTTTTTATCTCCAAAAGTTATGGAATATTATAAAATGAATATTTACTGGATATATATGATATTTAATTCATTATTATTAGTCTGGAGATGATTTACTTATAACTACATGGACGATTCTTTTCAAACAAGTTCATTTTTGACTCATGTACCAAACATCGACAAAAACATTTGATATGAAATAAAATAATTAAAAAGTTATTATAACATTATAATATGTGATATTTATTGAATTATAAACTTTAATGGAGTTAATTAAGAAATCATAAATTGAAAAAAGTTTATTATTCAGGAATATAAAGAAACGAACAAGACAAGTCGGACTTGTGGAAAGAGATCCTTCCTCTCTCTTTATTTTTAAGTACTCTTTTTATGTAACATACATTAAGCTCCTCTTTATTATGTTTTGGGATGTTATTTTATATTACTCTTGCTATAAATTTTATTTTAATATGATTAGAGACCCTATTTTATCTCATCAATCCATTTTTGGACGTTTTATGTGGCGCCATTAGGCTGCTGAATATTCATAAGGGGATATTCATCTCACTTTTTATTCCTGTCATATTCATGCTACATTGGACACTATTTCCATTTTTTTGGCGTATGTAATACCCATTATTTTACTATTTTTATAATATACTCTCATTTATGGGTAGTTACATCTTCATTGTATGACCCTTCTTTCATGGGGTGTATGTTTCGAAAGTTGCCCAAATTGGTAAGGGAACATTTCACACTACTCTTTTAAAAAGACATATTTTGTTATGTATTTTAATTTACAAATTTTTATGTTGGGATATGTTCTTCTATATCGTTATTGATTTATATTTTATTTCCATGTGATGAGATACCGTTTTCTCTCTCATAAACTAATTTATGAATTTTAAAGTGACGTCGTTAGGATGTCGAATTTTAGCAGGGGAACATTTTAACCCAATTTCGATTTCTTTGGGTTCAACATGTTGTTATTTAATATGTCATCATTTGAATATGGGTGAATGAACTTTTATTGTTTTACACTTAATATACACTTATATTGGGTGTATGTATATTTGTCACACATAATTATGAGTTTGATTTATCCTTAATTTAAGGATACATTCTTTATAAGGGATTTCATCTCATTTTACATTTCCATTGAGACATCATTGTTGTTATGCATCAATTCACTCTTATATGGTGTATATACTGTCCTTTGGAATATTATGTCATGAATCTATTTATTCTCATGATATTATAAAGTTCTGATTAAATGTTATTCCTAAATTAATGTATTCAAGTGTCTCTCATTTTGTTAAAAACCCTTTAACTAAAATATCATTTTAAATGTTTTAATGATTTATTATTATAAATATTTCTCATTAATATCCATGTCTCTAAAATTGTTTTAATGATTTATTTATATAGATATTAATAGTTTAAAATTTTAAATACTTCAAAGTGGTATGGGACACTTTGATTCAAAAATCTCTTTATTAAATGTTTTAAATGGTTTTGGAAAATTGTTTTTAGAATGGATTTATTATTTCAATATCCTAAAATGTTATATTGTTATTGAAAGATGGGAATGTTGTCTTCCCCTTATGCTTAAGTTATTTGCTATAATTATTTTTTTCTTGGGCATTTTTTATGAAAACGGGTGGCTCCGTGATAAACTAAGGGTGGGTGAGCCCGATATTGCTCTCCAATGCATTGTTTAACGCGAAGTGGTTAAACGCTAAAGTTTCTCCGAATAGAATTAGGGAATATTCTGTGATGGGTATTCCAAATGTAACCATGAGGGTTACTCCCTAATTAAGAATGTTATAAATTCCTCAAGCTACCTTTATGACTTATGATTTATATTGTCTTATACATAAATCTTATGATTTCATGAGGTATGTTAAATTGCTTAAGTTTTATGAGTAAAGTATGATTTCATTGATTCTTATGTATACATGGACTGATGTTTTCTTTCTGTAATGTTATAACCCTTGCTGAGCTTTTTAAGCTCATCCCATGTTTTTGATATGTTTTCACAAGATATAAATTAGAATAGGGTTAAGGATGGGATCAAGGAAATGTCAAGCTGTCTAAAACAAGTAACTAGACATGAATCTTTTATTGAAGAGTTTATATTTTGTTGAAAAAATGAAACTAAGTATATTTTCCTACTTTGTAATCATTAAGATGTAATATCTATGTCCTAATTCTCTAAAACTCTACACCTGAAAATATCCTCAGTGTAAACTCTTGTGGTTATCCTCATCCAACTATCTGGAGTCATGATTGACAACCTGATCCTTAGTGATTTTTATAAGGCATCATATATGCGAGAAACAAATCCCTAAGGAAGTTCAGGTAGTAATCACAAAGGTATGTATATTCAAAAACCTATGTGTCAATGATGTGGAAAGAAACACATAGGAAAATGGTTCAAAGGGACAGAAAGATGCTATAGATGTGGAAATGAAGGTCATAAAGCAAGAACCTGCCATGGAAAAAGGAATCATCTAGTTGACTCTAGGAAAGAAAAAGAAGTTATTTCTGAAGGATCAATTGAATGCTTTAAATGTGGTGTGCATGGTCATTATTCAAGAACATTTACTATGAAGAAGATTCGGGAATGGGGTCACCAAGATCGTACAAATATTAATTTACCAATACCTAATGCCATTCCGATTGAGGATGAAGAAATTGACAATTACTGATGAGCGGTATGGATTATTTCTTAACATATGTTTTCCTATTATTGGAATCTTAGGATATGATTCATGATTTTTTTTTGTATGAATGAATAATTTCAGAATAAGTTGGAAAGTAATTGTTAAGGGATCATGAATAATGTTGAATTAGTAAGAATTCAATATATAAGGGATTCAAGATTTATGGTAGATTTTAGGATGGTGAAATTCTTAGATGTATTAAGTCTCATTTGATTATGGGGTTACATTCGAAGTCTTTTTATAGTATACGTAACCCTGATGTTTGATATACGAAAATTTAATTGAAGGAATAATTATCCTTTCTTTTGTGGATATATTTATAAAGAACCATTTGGGTTTATATGATTCTTGAATTTTCGGCAATTACTGGTTAATAGATTTTGGGTTGCAAAATGGAAGTTATGAGATAACCTTTGTGGTTAAAATATTTTATGGTTATTTTTGAAGATTTTATCTCTTTTTGGGGGATGTTTTAAGAATTAAATATCTTTGGAAAAAGGACAACACGCAGACCATGTGACAACCCATCACGTCGGATGAAGTTGCGGGAATCGAACCCACGACCAAAGTGCAACTGGTATTTATCACATACCACTAGACTACATGAAGTTCCTGGTTAGTTTGAATGATTCTTTTTAGTTGGATGATTTTATAAATTATGAGTAAGTTGATTTTGGGTTATCAATGGATACTATTAGCCTATGATGGAAGATATGTGATTAGGTTAATTAATTTTCAGTATGAGACTGAGTAACTGATGTTATTTTGGAGAAAATTGTAATGATTTATCTTAGGAGACTATGTGATTAAATCCTTCAAAGATTTGTGTTTCAATATTAGTTTGGTTTTCTTTGAAGAATATTATGGATAGATGTTCATTCAATGGTCTTTCTTGAACTTTGGTTTTTGTTTGACAAATTTTAGAGATTAGGAGTAGTTTTTCTTTTTATAAAAAAATTTTTTTTTGGGTATTATCTGATCTTGTACTAAACTTTTTGGTTTGGTTTTGTTTGAGATCTAAAGACATGGGAAATATATAGTTCTCTTTTCTGGATTAGGTGATTCTCAAGAATCTTATTATAGTACTCTCAATGCGAACAAGTCTTCCAAAATACTCGTATTTTGGAGAAAATCTGAGTTTGATTAAGGAATCTAGTAAAAGTTGGAAGTCTACATGACAAGTAAGTATGTTTCATTATGGTTTAGTTAAGCTCAAAAATAAATTCCTCAATGAATATTAACTTAAATAAAAAATTTTGTCTATTAACTTTTCCTATAGGGGAATCGAATACCGTTTAACCCATCACATGTTTGTGATTTTCTTGTGGTTAAATTTCTCATATACATGTTTACTATCACCCTCCATTAGAACATGACCCTTTTTTTACTCCTCCATATCCATATTTTCCTACTTGGAATACTAGTATGGGTTAACTCGGGTGACCTTTGTACTTCTCTCCCTTTCTTTCATAGTGATAGTTTTACTGACTCTATTTCCGATGTGGGACTTTCAATGAAGTTTCCAGGCCCAATTTTGAAATTGCGAGGATGAAATTCCCAAAAGGGGGGAAGTATGTAACATCCTAGGTAAATAAATAATATTACATTCTATGGATTATCAATATTTCTGAATAAAATGTTAATATTACTTTAATAGGACTTCTATTCTCGATGGCACACCCAATACAAAACAACGAGTTTCGATGAAATCTTTCGTTGCACACTAATAATATAATAATATTATAATTATTAACGCATAGACGTTTTAATGAAGGTAATGAAAAAAAATAACTAAAAAATGTTTACATATGTTTGTTAAATATTTTTACATTTATCCAACAAATTTTAGAGGCTTCCAATCCAAATGAAACAATTTTTAAGAATAAATACTCTAATATTTTTAAATGATTGTTTTAACTCCTTTTGATGGTGAACTTTTTTTAAATATAACTTTGGACAATTTTATAATCTCTATTTTCCAAAATAATATTATTCTTTATGATTGGGATATTTAAATGTAATTTGGTTAAATTTTTTGTATGTTTCTCACAATGTTCATTAATTTAATGAATAGTGAAAAATATTGCATTTTACATCAAAACTGATTTTTAATATAATTTAAATATATGGATATATTATCTTGTTAATTGTTTTTGATGTTTAATTAGAATATATTTTTACAATTCAATTCACTAGTGGTCATTAGAATTAATTTTACATTGAAAATGGACATAAACAAGTGCCAAACTTTTCATAGATATTACTCCAGAAAACCTGCTATTTGTTTTGACATCAAGAATTAACTATCAGATTTATTAATGAAACTTATATGTTTTTAATTTGGTAAAATTTAAATCATATTTTAATTTGAAATATCAAATATATTTAGGGTTAATTTTTGGTATTTTTCTGATAATTCTTTTTTAATGAATAGTGAAAAAATAATTTTTTAATTCAAAACTGCATTTTCATCCAATTTATTTATATATTTAGATTATCATGTTAATTTTTCTTAAAGTATAATTGAATTATGTTTTTATAACTTAATAAAATTTTGTTCATTGTAAGTAATTTCACTTTTCAATTAGATGTAAGAAAAAGTAAATCTTTTGATAAATTTTACTTCTTAAAAACCCGTCTTTTATTTTGACAACTAGATTTACTTTTAAATTAATTACTACAATTTATGTGTTTTTAATTTGATAAAATGGATTCCATATTTGGAATAATAAAGTCCAAAGTATGAAATTATGACTCTTTTGTTTTTGGACATTATGAATAGTAACGACGGTAATTATTTTTAATTATCGTGTTTAATTAGTAATCGTTTAATTAAGGGAAATTAAATAATATCAAAAAAATATAAAATTATCCCAAAATGTGTCCTAATTCTATTGGTGGTGTCATGGCCGACCATGGGATGCATTTTTCCAACCTTGGGACCCCATGGAATCAATTTAGTGTGATAGTGACCTTTTATCATTTTTTTAAAGAAAGGACAATGTAACCAAAGTATGTAACACCTGAGTAAAATAATTTTAATTTTGTCTAAATAAACGATCTCTTAGAATATAAATAGTCATTGGAAAGCTAAAACTATTTTCTACATCATAGGTTTTTTATAATTTTGAGACATTAAATAAATAAAATTAATTATGACACCATGATGATGCAGGAATTACCTCATTGATGAATGATTTAAATAAAATGAAAATATAACGTAATATATATGAATTAAACTTAGAAAAAACTTATTGTATTAGTATATTTTGAACCCTTATCACCTTATCCTCGAAATATATCAATGTTGGACCTTTAAAATCTGAAACACTTTTTAAAATAAAGTATCATTTCTTGACTTTCTAGGAGTGCCCCCCTCTCCTCTTATAAAAGGCCCCCAACTCTACCTCCTCACCCACACCTCTCAAGACTTTGGCTCAGAAATAACCTATCCATTTCATCTCTCCACATCCATATCTTTATTATTGAAGCCTCACCTTATGTAGAATTCTCTTCAAGAAACCCTTTTGGTTCAAACCAAAGGGAGTTACCCGATTTAATGGTAATGTCTTCTCGTATGTTCTTTTGTTTTATTTTGGTTCTACAACCCCCTAAACTCATTTTATTAAATTATTTTGTAACAGAACCAGTATCTTAAATATACTAGGACGTTTTTATTAGAGATATTCAAGCAACACTTACACACACATCCGTCTAATGGTTAAAGAACATACCGTTTCTGTGGATGGCGAATTACTGCCTCACGAAACGATGATTTTTCAATATTCTTTTAACACCTTTAAAGGAGGCCATTATGAAGTCATTGTATTTTAAATATGATATATATGGTATTTATGTTTTATATATTCTTCATTATTTTATATTTAAAACATACCATTATTCTTTCCATGTTGTGCAAATGCGATAATTTCATATGAGGAAGTGTGGACTACAACCCCCTCAAGTGATGTGACTCGTTCATGCAATACATGGAATGTATAAAGAATAAAATTAATGAACTAATGTGACCTAAATAACATATATATTATAATGTAATTATAACACACATATATATATATATCTCAATTATTTTTAATTCCATTAATATGACAAAGAAATGAAAGTAGTGTTCATTCTTACATAGGGCCTACCGTCTCAATGAATAGTGAATTTCATTTCTTTTTATTTAAAAATGTTATTTAATAGTATAAAATGAATATTTACAGGGTATATATAATATTTAAATTTTAATACTATTCTAGATAGGATTTACTTATAACTACATGGATGATTTTTTTCAAACAAGTTCATTTTTGACTCATGTACCAATCATCGACAAAAACATTTGATATGAACTCACATAATTAACTAATTATTATAACATTATAATATGGGATATTAATAAAATAATAAACATTAAATGATTTCCTTATGAAATTATAAATTGTCATAAGATTATTATTCAGGAATATAATGAAACGAACAAGACAAGTCGGACTTGAGGTAAGGGATCCTACCTCTCTCTTTATTTATAAGTACTCTTTTTATGTAATTTATTTTAAGATCCTCTTTATTATGTTGGGGGATGTTATTTTATATTCCTCTTGCTATAAATTTTATTTTAATATTATTAGAGACCCTATTTTATCTCATCAATCCATTTTTGGATGTCTTTTGTGGTGCCATTAGGCTGCCGAATTTTCATAAGGGAATTTTCATGTCACTTTTTATTCCCGTGAGATTCATGCTAAATTGGACACTATTTACTTTCGTGTGATGTATTTACTGCGCATTATTTTACTATTAGTATAATATAATCTCATTTATGGGTAGTTACATATTCACTGTATGACCCTTCTTTAATGGGGTGTACGTTTCAAAAGTTTCCCAAATCGATAACGGAAACTTTCACACTCCTCTTTTAAAAAGACTTATTTTGTTATGTCTTATAAATTACATCTTTTTATGTTGATATATGTTCTTATATATCCTTATTGATGTAAATTTTACGTTCAAGTGATTAGATACCGTCTTCTCTCTCATCAACTAATTTTATGAATTTTAAATTGACGTCGTTAGGCTGTCAAATTTTACCAAGGGAACTTTTCAACCCAATTTCTATTTCTTTGGGTTCAACATGTAGTTATTTAATATTTCATCCATTTAATATGTGTGAATTAACTTTGATTTTTTTACACTTAATATCCACTTATATTGGGTGTATTTATATATTTCACACATAATTATGAGATTGTTTTATCCTTAATTTAAGGATACCATCTTTATAAGGGATTTCATGTCATTTTACATTTCTATTGAGACTTCATTGTTGTTATGAACCAATTAAATATTATATGGTCTATATACAATCCTTTGGAATATTATATCACGAATCCATTTATTCTCATGATATTATAATGTTCTGATTATATGTTTTTCCTCATTTATTGCATTCCAGTGTCTCTCAATTTGTTAAAAACCCTTCAACTAAAATATCATTTTAAATGTTTTGATGATTAATTTTTATAAATATTTCTCATTAATATCCATGTTTTATAAAGGGTTTTAAGGATTTAATTATATAGATATTAGTGGATTAAAATGTTAAAAGTTTCAAAGTGGAATGGGACCCATTGATTTAAAAATCACTTTATAAAATGTTTTAAATGGTTTTTGGAAAACGGTTTTAGAATGGATTCATTATTTCAATATCATAAAATGTTATATTGTTATTTTAATGTGGGAATTTTATCTTTCCTGTATTCTTAAGTTATGTGCTATAAATATGTTTTGTTTCATTGGAATTTTTTAGGAAAATCGGTGGCTCCCTGATAAACTAAGGGCTGGTGAGCCCGATATAGCTCTCAAATGCATTGGGTAATGAGAAGGGGTTAAAACCTATGGTTTCTCCGAAGAGATTTAAGGAATATACTATGATGGGTATTCCAAACATAACCATGAGGGTTAATACCTTTCTAATATTGTTATGAATGCCTCAAATACCTTTTTCCATATGATTTCCATTTAGTTATTCATAAATCTTATGATTTCATGAGGTATGTTAAATTTATTATGTTTTATGAGTAAAGTATGATTTCATTGATTCTTATGTATACATGGACAGATGTTTTTTTACGTACTTTGATAACCCTTACTGAGCGTTTTATGCTCATCCCATGTTTTTGAGATGTTTTCACAAGACATAAAGTTGAATAGGGTCAAGTATGGGATCGAGGAAATGTCAGGCTGTCTAAAACAAGGAACTAAACATGACACTTTTTTTCAAGAGTTTTTATTTTGTGGAAAAAATGGCAACTGAGTTGATTTGTATACTTTTTAATCATTGATATGTAATATCTATTTACTAATTCTCTAAAACTATAAACCAGAAAAGATCCTCAATGTGAATTATTCAATTTAATTCAAGATTAAGTAAGGTTTATAGCCGGGTCCTTATATTTTTAGATAAATAATATGAATGTAATTTCCATTAAAAATGTTTAAAAAAGAATGGATACACATAGATATTTTCATTTATTGTTGAAGTATATAAATTAGAATTCCTGGATTAAATGATATTTCACCCCTAACAACGTCTGTTTTTTGAGAAATAATTGAAGAAATGATCTTTAATAATATATTTCCTCCTAAAAATATGATAAAATAGTCTTGTATTATAAGGAATTTACAAATAGAAATAATATATAACCATTCCATAATATCAAAGAAAGAAGTAATGTGTGTTAGATATATAATTTTAATAAACGATAGAAAATTGTAGTCCAAAAGGATCCCATACCTTTTGATCAAGAATCATTCTCAATTTTAATTAAATATTTATAATAATCAATTAGAATTGTTTAATTACATTTTAAATATATAGTTGATTTATAATAATTTTATTACAATCATTTAAAACCTTCTAGGTGTGACATAAATTTTTATTTCACATTCTAGAAGTAGTTTTCTTTCCTTCTTCCATGGATGGACCACATGAAAATAATCCTGGAATTCATATTAAAATGGGAAAAAATATTATTATAATGAATTGATATTACTTTCATTATAGAAAATTTTATAGAAATAATTTTTTTTTCTGTGAAGACATAATAAAAATCCCATTAGTAATAACGTTAATGCTATTCTATTAATTCACTTAGGTATTTTTTACAAACTCTATAAACAAGTTTCATTATATATAATATTATGATTATTTAATTACTCTTGGAAATTAAATACTATACAATTGTACATTAATCATATTATTTAAATATAATAAAATTTTAATGGAAATCATTGATAGTGAAGATTGAAAATTGAAACTCTTCATCAATGGAGGATATAAAATAGCATAATAATTATATTGGATTTATTTTTTAATATGATGTGATGAGAAGTGAAAAAATATCAGATATTTAAATAGAATATAAAAATTAAATAATATATATTATACTGCAATTTTAATTCCATTATTGATAAAGCAGACAAGGGTATAGCTGTGAAAAAGTAAAATATAAAATATTTTATGTTAGAATATTACATTCGAAATGTCTTCCCCATTGAAAACACAATATAGAACATGTAATTTTTCTTTTCGTAACAAAATTTTCCTCTTGAAATGGTTGAGAGTATTGGTAGAATAATTTGACATAATTTTGGAATGATAATATGTATTGAGGTTGCCGGGAGAAGAATTTAGGTGAGGAGACATTTATAAAGCCATGAGAAGGATGTTTTTGAATATTATATTCCATACATTATTATTTCGTGTCATGATAAAAAATATTAAATATTATTGAGAAAATGTAAAATAAATAGATCATTTGAGTATGTATTAATTGGTGATTACGTCATTGAGGACATTTGAAATCATTTGGTAAAATTTAAATCATTTCTAAATTTGAAATTTCAAATATATCTTAGGGTTAATTTTTGGTATTTTTCTGATAATGCTTTTTTTAATGAATAGTTAAAAATACAGTTTTTAATTCAAAACTGCCTTTTCATCCAATTTATTTATATATTTAGATTGTCTTTTTAATTTTTTTTAAATTAAAATTTATTTATTTTTTAATCACTAAATAAAATTTTGTTCATTGGAAGTAATTTCAGTTTTAAATTGGTATAAAAAAAGTCAATCTTTTGATAAATTTTACTTCTTAAAAACCCATCTTTTATTTTGACAATGATATTTACTTTTAAATTAATTACTACAATTTATGTGTTTTGAATTTGATAAAATGGATTCAATATTTGGAATAATATGGTCCAAATTATGTATTTGAGAATCTTTTTCTTGGACATTATAAATAATAACAACGGTAATTATCTTTATTTATCGTGTTTAATTAGTAATCATGTAATTAAGGGAAAGAAAATAATATCAAAAAAATATAAAAATGTTCCCAAAATGTTTTCTAATTCTATTGGTGGGTTCATGGACGACTATGGGATGCATTGTGCCAACCTTGGGACTCCATGGAATCAATTTAGTGTGATAGTGACCTTTTATCATTTTTTTAAAGAAAGGGAAATGTAACCAATGTATGTAACACCAGAGTAAAATAATTTTAATTTTGTCTACATAAACGATATCTTAGACTGTAAATAGTAATTGGAAAGCTAAATCTATTTCCTACATCATATTATTTGTTTTACAAATTTGAGACAATAAATAAATTAAATTATTTATGACACCATGATGATGCAGGAATTACCTCATTAATGAACGATTTAAATAAAATGAAAAGATAATGTAATTTCTAAGAATTAAACATGGGAGAAACCTATTGGATGAGTATATTTAAAACCCTTATCACCTTATACTTGAAATATATCAATGTGGGACCTTTAAAATCTGAAACGCTTTTTAAAATAAAGTAACGTTTCTTTTCTTTCCATGAATGCCCCTCCTCTCCTCTTATAAAAGGCCCCCACCTCTACCTCCTTACCCACACCACTCAAGCCTTTGGCTCAGAAAAAACATTCCCATTTCACCTCTATACATCCCTCTCTTTATTATTGAATCCTCGTCTTATGCAGAAAGCTTTTCAAGAAACCCTTTTGGGTCAAACCAAATGGATTTACCCGATTTAATGGTAATGTCTTATCGTAGGTTCTTTTGTTTTATTTTTCTTCTCCAACCCCCTAAACTCTTTTTATTAATTTCTTTTGTAACTGAACCAGTATCTTCAATATACTAGGATGTTTTTATTAGAAGTATTCGAGCTACACTTACACACACAACCGTCTAATGGTTAACGAACATACCATTTCTGTGGATGGAAAATTACTGCCTCACGAAATGATGATTGTTCAATATTCTTTTAACACCTTTAAAGGTGGCCATTATGATGTCATTGTGTTTTATATATGATATATATTTTATTTATGATTTATATATGCTTCTGTATTTTATATTTTAAACATACCTTTATTCTTTTCATGTTGTGCAAATGTGATAATTTCGTATGAGGAAGTGCGGACTACCGCCCCCTCAAGTGATGTGACTAGTTCATGAAATACATGGAATGTATAAAGAATGAAATTGACTAAATTATGTGACCTATATAACATATATATTATAATGTAATTATAATATATATATATATCTCTCTCAATTATTTTTAATTCCATTAATATGACAAAGAAATGAAAGTAGTGTTCATAAATTTTACTGAGTGCATGATAAAAGACTATAAATTTTGATTCAATGTCCTTTTAAAGAGTTATTTATTCAAAGCATGGGGTTTATTAGTTCTCTATTATGGAGCGTTGTTAATTTCATGACAAGATGGTTGTAAGCTCTGGGTACTTTTTGTATTTTCTTCCCTAGGTCACCATCAGAATTCTCTTAAGGAGTTCATGTGGGTTTATTGTTCTAATTTGAGAGATAATATTTTTTAATATTATTTCATAATATTCATAGTGCTTTTGGGGATTTCAATTTTTTTTTTAATTTTTTATATTGTATTACATCTATGACTATATGTTATTTTGGGATGTTCATGTATCATTGATTTTTTATAACTATTTTTTCGGACAACATGTATGCAATGGGGTGACAATTATTTTAGGGATATCATGAAAATTACATGGGTTAGTTTTTGAGGAATGAGGACAAGTTATTTTGTTCCAAATAGACCATTGATGCTACCATTATGGGATTTTCCATCATGATAACATTTAATCAATGTTCGACTATTCATTCCCAGTTTTTCATTTTCTTATAATTTCATGATATAATGTTAGAAAACTATTATTCCATAACAATTCAGAATTGACATTGGTGTTTTTATAATATTCTTCTTAGGTTATATGGGTTCATGTTCAGGTCTCATTAAAATATAAATTATATTTGAAAATTTGATCAATTATGGGTAAAATTTAATCATCAAATGTTTCTTGTGGGTTATGGAGTCTTATTGCCTCCAATGATAGTTAATGTAATCATGGATGTTTTGGAGATATTCATTAACGTAGGTTTTGATATTTTGTTCTCATTTTTAGAAAAATTTTATAATATTTGGAGACATATTATATGTCTGCACATCAAAATTTATACATGTCGGGTTATTAGGATCATTGTTATTCATGAATTATTTTAATGATGTATACGTATTATTCCATTTTATTTCATAGAATATGAGTATTTTTGGGGATCCTTTTCAAATTTTGTTATGTTGTTTTCCCTTCCATTAAACAAATTTTATCACACGATTGAGGTTTTTTATATTTTATTCCAAATATTTCTAATAAATATGAGGTGGAATGTATTGTCATTACAAATAGAATTATGACACACTCATTTCATTTGAAAATTTTAATAATAAAAAATTTGGGTTATTTTTTTTGATGTAATTGTATTTTTTATTAGGTATTTAGACAATTCCATGAGGGTCTTCTCCAATATGGTTTTAGACCATAGCGAGGGCCATATAGGCCATGTTGTGGGGGGTTTTATTACATTTTTCTTATTTTTCTATTGGGAAATGACATAACACAAGGATGAAATTTCATAATGGGATTATATAAAGAATGTAGATGTGTTCCATGCATCATTGTATCCCATACATAGTGTCAATGGATACGGTTTTTTGATCTTTTATATTTATGGGTGTAATGCCACAAAACTATCGGCAATGCTTAACTGGTTGGGTAACTTGGAAGAAACTATGATTGATTGATGTTGTTCTAGGAATATTCAAATGGTTAATGAAATTTACATATTGTAGAAATTATCCCCACTCAAAAAGTGATAGAGTTTGTTCTATGGTGTGTGTTTGGGTACTAGCTCTATTTCCCCCCCCCCCCCTACAGGCATGATGTACATGAGTTCTTCATTTGAGTGAATTTTGGTGAAAATACAGTTTCCCACTTAGTATATAGGGGTTTTCATCATTTCGTAGTTCACTCTCCCATGAAAATAGGACATTAGAGGGATTAAAATAGACTAATATTATATGAAATGTTCATTTTTAAATGAATTTAATTTCATTGATAGCTTTTGATAGCCGTAAAAGTGTATCAAAATGAACTATAACGTAATACACATTTATAATATATCTAATAAATTTGATTTATGAATAAGAATCCTTTCATAAAAAAATATTTTTTGATGTATTATATAATTACATTATATTATTAAATACAAACTCAATTTTTCTTCATTTTATTAATAGCTTCATTCATATAAATCCCCTAAAATTGTTTTATTATTTTTTGGGGGGAAATAATGTAATTATATTTCTAAAAATCTAAAAAAGTAATTTGGAAAAATAATTTTAAATTTTGAAATAATCATTTCAAAATTAACATATAGTGATTTATTGAGACTTTCCTGACAAAATGAATTTTTCTATGAATGTTACCAAATAAATATTTATCGTGAAAATATTTTTTTATTTATATAATTTATCATAATTTATTTAATTTGAAAATACTTTTTATTCTAAAATTAGGTCGCATGATTTATTAATAATCTAATTATGGTCATTTAAATTTTTTATATGATTTTTTTATAAAATATATTTATACCTAAGAAAAAAAATTGAAACCATTTTCACTATGTTTTATAAGATTCATATAAATATAATTTCATTTGATATTTGAAAATTTAATGGATAAAATGGATAAAATGGAATCAATATTTGTTATTAGAATTTTTAAATCTAATAAATAGGGTACTAACATGTTTTTATCATTATGAATTTTATAAATTATAAAAAAAATCATCATTGTTATTGTTAAAACAAGTTCAATGTGAGGATTAAGTAAAATATAAAGGTGATTATGTCTGTTAAACTAGTTTATATACTATTTACTGAATATATTTAAAAAATGATTTTTTTACCTTTGAATAATTCTGAAATGGGAAGAATCTTTCTTGATAGGTTTCTAATAATAATTTAATATTTCACCGAATTCTATGTGTCTCTTATCCCCAAGTTATGAAAGAACACTCCATCATTCTCTTGTTTATGAAACATTGATCATTCATGATCAACCAATCAATACCCAGTATTATTCACAACATCAATATTAATATATATGATATAATTTTAATCTTAGAATACAATTGATATGGTTTTTATTGAACGATATGAAGGCGTACTACCAATGAAGATGTGGTTTTCTTATCTGAACACTTTCAATTCAATATTATTATACCACATATAAATATCATGTTTTATAAAAAAAAATAATTTCATTATCGAATATATAAATAAATTTTAATACTAATATTTAATCCCAAATATTTTCCCAATATTCCATCAAGTAGGAAGAAAATGTATCACTGGTGCATTCATGTGAAAATCGACCTCAATTTAGGGAAAAATTTAATATCCATCCCCATAGTTTTTAATTTTTAATTATAACTGAGTTATTTTTTATAAATGATATTTATAAAAAATATATTATTATAAAATTTACGTATCTTTTTATCTTTTTATATTTTACAATTATGGAATATTACAATGTTTCTTATATGTACATATATACAAGAACCTCCACAAAAAGATGTGATGACATTTTTATTATGATTTACCTAGGTTGTAATAAGGGTATATTTAATTAATTTATTAAATATAAATATATATTTATGAAATAATAGTTATTATGTAATGGTTGATTACTATTTACCATTATTTCATTCCATCCATTGAAATGTGAAAAAATGGTCGTGCATATGTACACCCTACCATCTCCATGAATGGTGTAACATATTATCTGTCTCGTTATTTATGGTGTGAGTCAAAATATATATAATGAATAAATATGATATTTTTAACATTACTAAAATTATATTTATTATTAATAAATTATAATTGGACATGTACAAAAACTACTATTCCAGAATTATCAAGTATAAAGAACATGTTAGCACTAGAAAATGATGATATTTTAAGGAAATGATAATAAATTAGTCATAAAATTTTATAAGTTGATCATAAATGTTACCATATGAATATTAATTTCTCTGGTATAAAATTATATTTAATTTTATTGTATTATATAGGATATTATTAAATAATATAATAAGTGGAACATTACGTAAGGGAATAAAAAATCATTCTATGAAATTATTTTATTCCCACGAAATAATAATATTATGATGAAACCTTTATGGAAGTAATTTAAATTATATGGGTTATTCTATGAATATATTTTGTTATATATATTAAACCTATTTTGTTTCCACATGTTATTTTATGATTTATTATTTAATTTTTTTTGGAACATGAATGCCATATTATTTGTATGTGATTGGTGGGAATATAATTATATATCACACTTATTCATAGAAAAATGGATGATACCTCATTGGAAAATGTGGACTAGAATGTGGAGTTAAGTTATTTTTGTGAAGGAATTTTCCCAATATTATTTTTTTAGGAGTGACACTAAATTAATGATTTGATGAAATAGTGAGTGAAATCAATACACTATTATTTTCATAGAAGTGAGCCTTGACTATGGAAATGATTCTCCATGATTATGTTTATGCCACCAACATTGTATTCGTTTAAATATAAATCACTAATGTGTTATGTTATTTGATTTTATTATTATATATGACATATGAACATTTGATATTTTTTCCATAACGTAGGCTTATAATCTATGTCATTCATGTAATCATTTTAAAAATATTTATCATGTTCTCATACCCATTTTCTATTGTTATATTTAAATAATCCTTGAAATATCCCTCATTTTTCCTAATGATCATCATATTAATCCTTTTTTTGATTATATTACCCAAGTGATGAATAATTTTTATTGTATGGTATATATATGATAGGGGTAGATATATATAACAAAGTGGATGTGGATATATTTAATTGTGAAATTTATGGGTAACTATAGTTGGTACTATATAATGGTTTAGTCACCATTGGTAACTAGGATATGAAATTTTTTAGAAACATAAAGATAATTCTTAATATATGAGAATATGACAACCTATATCTTTTATACACATTAATAAATGATTAATTACCTAATAAATACATAATAAAGTCACAATATGTAAAAAAGGATCAATTCTATTGGGAAATTATATTAAAAATATAACATGTATAAATGATAACAAAATATCATATATATCTCCTTAGAGTGATTAAAAATTTATAAATATTTAGAAACTGTATGTGCTACCAAGATTACATACATAAGAAAATGGGGTGCTCTAATGTCTAGTATGAGTATTATAAAATAATAAGAGGATTTTAGTAACAATTTTTTGTCGATAGGAATATAATGGTGAGATAAAATGGATGAGAGTCATAAACATTAAATTCATATTTTGATATTATATGACAACATGAAAGTAATATTTTAATGATGGTACAACATTAAACATAGAATAATAATCACAAGTCAAGGATAACCACCAATAAATCATAATGTTGTATTATTTGGATAATCTATGAAGAAAAAAACAGGGAATTACATGATAGAAAAACATTACCCAATTAATATTAGGGTAATATAATTCATGAGCCACCTACCATATTCATATTACCCACCTCAATAAGTGATCAACATAGATTATTCGACATAAAGATGAATTTTATCAATTTTAATCCCTTGATTAAGAAGTCTATGTTATATAAATGGAAATTAAAAATCATTTAAGGATGGGTAAATATATTTTAATAGCATTGATTTGTATTGTGTATAGGTATACACCACAAAACATATTTTAATAAAAAAATCAAAAGATAAATTCAGTATCAAATTAATTGTTCAAAATGGTCCATGGTAGAGATTAAAGAGAGTTAAATTTTATATATAATTACATAATTAATATTAGTATAGTAAAATGGTTTTGGTAAAAAAAATTCAATAAGAATATTCTGAAATCAAGTGGCATGATAGATACACTATTTTGAAAAATGAGTATTTGGAGAGAAACTCATAAATTGAATGTAAATTTTGGAAATCATTAGAAGATACTATTATGACACTGGGAACACGATGAGATGGATATATAGAGGGACAGATGGAGTAACTACATACTCATTGGATATTTAGTGAGAATAGTGAGAGGTTTGATGATAAATGTAAGAAACAAATGGTGAAATTAGTGTTTCATTTCCAAACATGGTTCTTGGACTATATATGCAAGAATAATGAACACCACATTCCATATCATGGTTACATAATATAGATACATAAAATTATATTTATTAAATAATTTATTATTTTATAAATATAAATAATTAATATAATATCATTGTTGATGTGTGTGTGTGTCATTTTTATAATGAATTGATTTTAAAACATTAATTTATAATAGATGTTTTAAAGGATCCATTATTGTTTTATAAAATTATTCCGAATTATTTAAAAACATATTAGTTTAAATGGAAAATCTATTTGGTCATGGTTGTATTTTATTGAATTTAATAAATAAATTATGGTATACTATGACATTGTAGTAAATATCCAATATGTATACAATATATTATGTTCCTTACTAAATTCAACCCTCTCATTAAAATATAAAAACCCACCATTGGTTAATTTTTACAGGATAATTATAAAAAGTAACAAATATTTTATTAATATAAACTTCTAAATATTATAATTTTCTATTTTAATGAAAAATCTATATTTATAAAAAACATTTTATGAAATGGATCACTATATAATCCTTATAGAAATTACATTTTGTTTATTTAATTATCTAATTGTGCATAGTTATAAACATAACATTTAATAAAAATATATCACTAAATTAAAATTTTATAAATAAATTGTGAAGGTATCAAATGTGTGGATTAATTTATATTATATTTTATTGTAAAGTATAATTATTACATCTCCATTTAAAAATATTATTTTCCATCAACAAATTGTAGAGTAATGTGTAATATCATAATAAAAAGAGATAAATTTAATCATTTCAAATTATAAATGAAAATATAAAAAATTAATATTATATGGTTTTCCTATCATAACACCTTATTATAAATGTGTATCCTCTAAGGGAATGTTTTATGATTGAGGTTATTTATTTGATGGTTCATTAAACATGTCTTGGGTTGTGATCTCAATAAGATTGAACATCCAATAGAAATATATTTTATTAATATTCAGTAGTTCGATCATTTATTGGGATTGGAAAATGGGATATCCATATGACTCCACATACCTTTGACGATTATAATAATTAGATCATTTTGGTAGGATCAAACTGGTTATGGTTTTCAATTATTTCTTCAATGTTAATTGGACATTATCATTCTAGTTATTTCTTACTATTCGTAGTGGTAATTTTTCAACTGCTAAAATATCTTTGGGTACAATTCATAATTGTTTTTTAACTTAATAAGATATATTTGTATGACATAGAAAATGTAGTCTAGGTGTTTTCTATAAATTTATTACACTCTAATTCATTTACTAATACATATGAAGAATTCATTTATAAATATGTTTTTAATTGAATACTTAACCCAATGATAATTATCACTATTTAAATTTATATTTTTATAGTATAACTATTGATTATAATTTTTATGAATCACCTATATTGGATCCCAAGTCTCTTCTTCCACCTTGTGGTTCTACCACAACACTTAAACCCAAGGGTTTTTTACATATCTTTTACACTATAATCTAATAACATCCCTAAATGAATTTCATTTGAAATATTATTATTCAACGGTACCAATTATAAATTCAATACATGTATGGGCTCTACTATGTAAATACACAAGATGTATAAATGGAACGCCTAATTTATATTGGATAGTTTTTTATGTGAGTTATCATTGATGTGACATAGATAAAAAGTGATCAGAGATTTCAATGGGGTTGATGTATCCAATAAATATATTTACCTTATACCCAACTATTTTATATTTCGTCCGTGATGGTATATGAATAAACACCATATAGTTGACCTTAATAAAAAAATTCATTCATGGGTTTCTCTATTGATGTTTTTTACCTTGACATTATTTATATTAAAATATATTATTTCCCATCATCTTTATCATCGAAAATATAACATTAATTCCCCAATGATTTTGTCTGCCAAATTCACCCCCAATTGTCAGAGTCTGATGCCTCTTCACAAAAAAATCATCATATGATGACAATTATAGTCTGTAATAGAAACCATTGTCATATGAGTACTTCATACGGAGAAATAGTTGATCCCAACAACCTTCAATGGACATTGAACACGATATCCACAAACCATAGAGAGTATGAACAATAATTTCCAACTGAACTACCATTTCATATTGATAAGAAGTCCTAGAAGATAGATATTTATCTACTGGTTACTAATGGTGTCTCTAGAACACCAATCTAAAAATTATGAAACCATCAATTGAAATGGATTGGAGTACTCTGTTCCATATTACATCTTATATTTTTTGAATCATTGTGGGTTGGTCGAGAGAGTAATATTAATACATATAAATGAAATATGATGAATGTTTATGGATATTGACTACCACTAAGATATTCATATTATATTTTGATGTCATCGAAGGAATTATGATGATATCAGTTGTTATGGTTTCCTATTTAAAATCTTATGTGGTAAATTAATACATTATACCAATACACTTATGAAATTTAGTCACGAATAATTTTTTGGAACGATAATAATCGATAAAATAAATAAAACCCCTATCTTAATATTATATCAAAAAAGTCATTAAATCTCTATAAATTAAAGTACATTCCAGATTAATTGATAAGTATGATCGATGAAAAGAATCCAGAAAATCACCCATAATATTTGGTTTTAATTGGAGAAATATCCATGATCAATAAAAATAACTCCAAAAATAATAATATCGAAATTTTGTATATTGTATAACTTTTTCAGTAGAAACTCATCATATTTTTGAAACTATATGATCATCCATTTAATAGATATTTGTATAGTTATCTAAGAAATGTAGGGTAAAGATTCATTAATTATTCCAATTTATATCATTTTCATTTCAATGATTATTTTATCACCTTCAATTATTATTGTTTATCGGTCTATAATATTCTTTGTACTCATAGAATCTTCCACTTTATCATCTATAACATAAAATTGATTGATTTAATAGTCATTGTCCTTGATTATCTCTAGCCTCTATCATTCAATATTAATGATCTCATTTTGGGTGAATATATACATGAAAATTTATTATTATTATCAATATAATAGTTTACACCCATGAGATAATGTATCCGGAAATTCAATGTTAATAACAATACATCAATTTTTATATCATATGTTAGTTAGTTCTAATTATTGATCATTAATTTTATGAGAAAAATTTTATCACTTTTTCATCTTGAATGAGTTCACAAACAATTATTGTTTATTGGAAAAGAACTTTATATCGTAAAACCTTCCCCACATTTCTGTAATGTGAGAAAAGGTCCAGTGATTTTCCATTTCTATAAGACTTCGATGCAATCCTTATATTAATAACTCAGTATAAACATCACTTCCATCCATGTTTTCTTAGTTTGATTGACTAATATTCAGGATTAATTTTTCAAAAACTGATGAGTGTACACATGTTGTATAAGGAATATGCTAAACTCCATCACATATTATTGTTTAAAAATACTACAATTGACTATGATTTTGATGGATATACAAATATTAATTTTTTTTACATCATACCACTTTAATGTTACATTAGACATACAATACCCTAATTTACTATAAATATCATATAATATATCCTTTGACAATGTATTTAATAATATATTTAAATATTCCTCATGTCCCTCCTTCATTCTGGAGTGGGGAGTAATATCATCTGTGAAGACTACCAAAAATATTCTAAGGTAATATCTAATGAATCGTTTCATTAAATCCATTAAGATATTTCAGGCATTAGTTAATCCAAATGATATCAATTTAAACCATTTGTGAAAATTGCTTGATTGAAATTGAAACAATGTGGATAACCCCTTTCGTCACCTTTACATGATTATATTCAATCAATGATACACCATGGTGATATACATGGCCCCACATATATGATCAAACATGTCATCAATACATGGTTGAGTAAAAGTTTTCATCAAAATGATCCTGATAAACACACTATAACTTATTCAGTGGTACATTGACTCATAACGGATCTTAAAGAAGGACATGTTCACCCAATGGTGAATAATTATGGGGTATTTTCTCCAGAATTTCAAATAGTTATTTATTCAGATCCTCATGTCCAAAAATGACCATTTTATATAAAATCATTGATATCAGAAATGATCTTAGTATAATATCCATAGATAAACCAACCTCTCATCTCTGTTGATTGTAAGGAAAATAATTATGAAGTGAATCAGTATTTTCCATAGAAAAATTTATGTTATCATTGTTTATTTACATTATCTCCTTCAATTTAGATATATATTAATTTTCAGAATGAAACAATATCCACACATGAGATAATGATACCAAAAGAGATACATCCTCCTATATGAATGTGTATAGAATTATAGAGAGATTAATGATATGTTGCTTGATTTACTTCTATCATAAATTTATTATTAATCTATACAATGAATGAAAATCTAATAATAAGACATCAAATTTGTATAAATGGAGTTTCTGAAGGATTTCAAGGATTTCATCAATGTAGATAAGAGTATGGTAGATGTTAAATAATTGGGATGAAAACATTCAGAATTTTTTTTCTAATAATACTAATTATATGTTTTACTATTTTATTTTTATATTTTTAATAAAAATGTATGTCAATAAAAGATAGTGTTTAACCATAATCAAATAATATTTTCTATAACATTTAAATAATGATGAATGTAACTTTCACTACATCATTTTATGATCCATCTCAATTGTAATGATTGGATAGTCTCTTCATTTCTCTATAGGCCTTTGATGTTGTTATATATTTTTTCAACAACCCTTGTCTTACGACATTGATTCATATAGATCCATTTTCCTTACTATTGAAAATTTTGATAGTAGCCTAATGGTATACCATAGAATTCAATTAGTCTATCAAATTTCTGGGTTTATTATATTTATATTCAATATTTGTGTTCTAATACTTCATTAATCTAATGAATTTACTTACCCTCATAATAAAATATGTTGGATGCTCGATCCCACTCATTTTAAAAGACTAATGCTAGATTTTCCTACACAAATAATATTTTTATATCAGTATGCCAAAATTAAACTCCTATAAATGATTAATGATTCCTAACATGTTATACCATTAATATTTTATGAAATAGATTTTTATGTTTAGAGGCCATTATAAAATTTCTTCATAGATATCAATGTCTAATTTTTTTTAATTATTTTCATATATTTAGTATTTCCAAAAAAATTAGTAGTTATCATAACATTCTGGTTCAAGGAAAAATTGATAAGTTTATTATGTATATATTGTGATGTAATAATAATTCTCCCATAGATTATTTATCTTTTTTAAATATTCAAAATATAAATCCAAATATATTAAATATTTTAGAGTGAGTGGTAATTGTTAACTGAAACAAATCTTGAATTATTTCAACTATTGCACTCTAATTTCCTCACTGGGATTAAAATGTTCGATTAACATCAATAATTTATCTTCTTCCTCATTTATAAGATGAATATCCATCAAAATGTCATCATTCACAATACAATGATGAATAAATTGGATCTTATCATTTAAGATTATCAATTTTTTATAACTACCCCTACTTTACATACATTGTTATTACTTCAAAATTGAAGCACACTTATTAAATCAAATAAAAAAAACCACAAAAGGACCGTATATTTATAGTGTCTTTAGAAACTGGAAAGCATAAACAACTGGTTCATAAAGCGTCTACACTGTCTCTCATTTATTTCATCATATCTATAGTCCCTTTTGGCTTCTCTTACTTAATACCCTTCTTCCTAACCGGGGGAAAGAAAACATACAAAAGGGTGAGCTCAAATGCTCAGTAAGGGTAAAAAAAGAAATATCAATCACATCATATTCATAAGAACATAACTTTTGGAAATCTTAACCTGTAAAAGGGAGCATAATTTCATAACATGGGATAAATCATAGTAGTGAAATGGAATCCCAATAATCATAACATAAAACATGAAACTTTGTGGCATGCACACATAATCATAGAGAATCGTTTCTTATTAGTCAAGACTCATTGCCAAGACTATCTTAGTGGAAAAAGTCCATTTCTGAACCGAGTTCACTCCTCGTTTCAGTCCTGTTTCACTGAACCGGTATAACCTACCGTTCCAGCCATGTTTATCTCATGAGATATAAAATCTTTACCCAATGCATTTGAGGGATATATAGGTCCCTCCCATCTCATAATGATACCATTCTTATGTGTGCCACAAAATCATAAACCATACATCATAGCATAACCCATGTAATAAAAATGGGAATCTTTAAACATCGTGACATCATAAAACAATTCATATAAGATAAAAGAATTCATAAAAATATTTCCATCACAACATAATCAAATCCATGTAATAATAGGGATAGAAACCGAACCCTTTATTATCTTAGATGGAAAATAATTTTGATAAAACACTTGAACTCTATTCTTGAGGAAAATATCCTTTATACTTCAAAAACATTTTTCCTTTCTTAAAATGTCATACAATTTTAAACTAAAAGAAGTTGATTAAAAATAAACTTGAAAACTTGTAAAAGAATATTCTTGGAAATTTTTTTAAATACCCATTCATGCAGTATAAGTAAAAAAAACATTTTTCTCGTACTTTTATCGAAAAAGTCAAAAAGTACATCGTACGAAAAATGAAAAAAAGATTCCTTTCATATATTTTACTAAAAACTCACCGAAGGGTAAAATTGGATTAAAAAAATTGTAGGTGGATGGAAATAATATTACATATTGAGGAAACATGGATGTGGATGATAAAATACACCCCAATAAATACAAAAGTATAAACAATATCGGATAAAAATGAGATTGTGATATTTCCCTTACCTTTGGTCCGATTTTCTTCGTAAATGTTCGAACCTCCTGTATAATGATTTAAATAATGTTATTGACTTATTCCAGAATCATACTTATTGTTTTGATATCATATATGGCCATATTCTTAGCTTCTTATTAATAATATTTCATTACTACTTGTAATTCGGGTGTTTATTACTTTTTTTTCTAATGCGTGTTTTGTTGAATAAAATATTATTCTTCTCTTTAGGTTATAGATACCTCATTTCCAGAATGGTATTAGTGAAATATATATCATATTCATTCATTCAACTCATTTATATAATCATTATGAAATGAAGATCATGCAGAACGAGTTGCATCACATCGTGGAGACAGTATTCCATACGTATGCACGAGTGATGATATTGTCCCTGTGATTGTGGAATTGTATTGGAGTGTATGTATACTATCACATTATAATAGTCATATATAGTAATTATTTACACCATTATACCCGTCCAAGTAAGGTCGTGGTGGAAAATAGATTACACCATGGCGTGGAGACGGTATTCCGTACGTACGCACGCGCGGTGATTTCTTTTTCCGTAGTATGGATAGATGGTGAAATAGGGTTGTTTCATACTTATAATAACATATCAGTATATGAGTGATACTGATGTTATTACTTTATACTGAAACAACCAATGAAGAAGAAGTGGAAGAAGAAATAACAATGAAAGAATCGGTAACAGACATTACCTCGTCTTTGAAGTGCTTCTTTGAGATCTCCTTTTAGGGCACTAAAATAGGTCTTTGAAGAAGACCAGAACCTCTAGGATGTTTCTAGGTAAGTGGAGAGGATAAATTGGCAGGGTTTGGCCGTGCATGAAGGCTCAATGTGGTGTGAGGAAGAGGGGGAGGAGGTTCCCTTTTATAAGGGAGGAGAGGGGCTCCTTTGGAAAAACTAAAAATATTATTTTATTATAAATTCAAGTTCGGTTTCAAATAGCTCCAAATTGATTTATTTCTAAGCTAAGGTGGGGATGTGTCGAAATAATCTCATCCAATAGAATTTATGCATGTTTAGGTTCCTATTTTAACCTTATCATTTATATTTAACATTAAGTTAAATAATTTTACTATTACCGTCTCTTCTTGTGTTCTTATACTATAAGGTTAATAAACATACTATAAGCAGCCAAACGAACACCAAGTTGTTTATTATTAATATATATAACCTTATCTAAGTCATTTGTCCAAACCTTATATTTTTATGAATAAAATAACAATTACTGATATAATATTTGTTTTAAAAACAATTTTATGTCAATTTTGACACTATTTAGTAATTAATTTTTGTGAAAATCATAACAGAATTATTAGTTAGAAAATAGTTAATTAAATAAATACTAACATGTCATATTAATCAAGAAAATTATTTTAATTCATAAAAAGTCTCAAATTACATTTATTTTTGTGTTTATAACATCAATTATGTTAATATTTCATTAATAAGATAATTACTGCATAAACGTTGTGTCATAAATAAATTAAATTATTTAATGTCTAAAAATTACAAATAAAATACCATTATGTATTAAATCGTTTCATATTACTAATGAATATTTATAGTCTAATTTATCTTATGTATAAACCCATATTAAAAATGATTTACTTATTAAACTTTGATTTTAACTATTTTAACCCTTCTTTAAATAAATAAATAATAAATGTCCTAATCTAATCCAAGTGGGCCTAAATGGTCATATTTTATTCCTAAAGTTGTTTTTGGTCGAATAACACTTGTCCAATAGAGTTAGGACATGTGTTAGGGTAATAATAATATCATTTTTACCGTTAATTGCCCTATTTACTTTTAACCGTGGTAAAAAAGGTCAAAAGTTACTATTCACCAAAAAATTAATTTCATCGCATTGAACCACATTTTACATACTGAAATCAACCATGTCTCTCGGATTTTCAAAATTCCACTCACAGACGCGGTAAAATTATGTTTTATGGAAAATTCAGTTTTTTAACTACAACTTAGTGGTTTCACTATTCATCAAAAATTGAAAGTTTTCAGAAAAATACCAAAATTTCAGCGTATGATAATTTCGATATTCTGAATCCAAAAATGAAGTCCATTTTGAAATATAAAATTTATAAAATTTCAATGAGTGGTTATTACTATTCATAACGGCTAGTTTTAATAATATTCTAATAGCATATCATTGTTTAGTGAAACTCGGTATTGCGTACGACGCAAGCAATCGAGGAAGGTCGCGATTGCGTGTAAAGAAAGCCAAGCCAGTGTTAGTGAAAGATTCATTTGATGATTTTTATAACATAAAAACAAAATATTTCAAATAAAATTCTCGGGTGTCACATTCTACCCCCCTTAAAATGAATTTCACCCTCAAAATTTGTCACTTTGTAACAAACAGATGGGGATACCCCTCCCTCATCATATCCTCAAGCTCCCATGTAACTTCTTCTAATTGGTGGTTCTTCATAAAACATTCACCAATCTAGTGGTCATGCTTCGTAGGACTTTTTCGCTATGATCCAGAATCTCTATTGGTTGTTCTTTATATGAAATATCTTTCTCCAGCAGTACAACTTCTGAGCTAAGTACATGTGAAGGATCAGGTATGTACTTTCTTAGGAGAGATACATGGAACACATCGTGAACTTGAGAGAGATTCGGTGGAAGTTCCAAGCGGTACGCTACCTTCCCAACACGATCCAGTATTTCAAAAGGACTGATATATCTAGGGCTCAACTTCCCCTTCTTTCCAAATCACATGACCCTCTTCCAGGGAGAAATTCGTAAGAACACTTTATCACCTACTTCAAACTCTAGGTCTTTTCATCTGTTGTCGGCAATACTTTTCTGTTGACTCTGAGCTGCTCTTATGTGTTGTTGAATAGATGTGACCTTTTCTGCCATTTCATCAACGAGATCGGGTCCTAATAGCTTTCTTTCCCCAACTTCATCCCAGCAAGTTGGAGTCCTTCATTTCTTTCCATAGAGAGCTTCATAAGGAGCCATCTGAATACTGGAGTGAAAGCTATTATTATAAGAAAATTCCAACAAAGGTAGGTGTTGATCCCAACCACCTTTGAAATCCATAGATCAAGCTCTCAACATATCTTCTAGAGTTTGAATTGTTCTCTTAGACTGACCATCTGTTTGAGGATGATAAGCAGTGCTGAAACTCAACTCTGTATCCATAGTATGATGAAGAATTCGCCAGAACATTGAGGTAAATCTTGGATGCCGACCAGATATAATAGAAATTGGTACTCCATGCAATCTTACCACTTCCTTTACATATATCCTGGAAATCTGATCCAGAGAGAAATCCTCTCTAATAGCAATGAAGTGTGCAGACTTGGTAAGACGATCAACTATGACCCAGATGGAATTATTGTCTTTGAATGTGTTAAGAAGTCCTGTGACAAAGTCCATAGTGATGTTTTCCCATTTCCATTAGGGTATGGGTAATGGTTGTAACATCCCCTTAGACTTCTGTCTCTCATCTTTAACTTGTTGATAATCCAAGCATCAAGAGACATATTCAGCAACACCTCTTTTCATGCCATCCCACCAGAAGTACTCTTTCAGGTCCCTATTCATCTTCATTCTACCAGGATGAATAGAGAATGAAGAACTATGAGCCTCATCCAGCAGCTCCTTCTTTAATTCGGGGATGGGAGGAACACAAACCCGATTCCTGAACTTTATTATCCCATCACAATCAAGGTTGAATTCAGGAACATTTCTCACCTTCTTTTGTAACTTGACATCTTCTTTATGTGCCTCTTTAATCTTTACATGTAGAGATGGTTGAACATTCATTTGAGAAAGATACGATTTTTCCCATTTCATTATAATTCCAAGATCCATGCTTTGTAAATTCATAAATATTGGATCTTTTTTGATCCTCATCATGGGTAAACTATCATGGTCTTGTCGACTTAATGCATCTGCCACCTTGTTTTCTTTCTCAGGGTGGTAATGGATTGAGCAGTCGTAATCCTTAATCGGCTCCAACCATCTTCTTTGGCGCATATTCGGCTCCTTTTGTGTGAAAATATACTTTAAACTTTTATTATCAGTATAAATATCACACCTTTCACCATACAGGTAATGCCTCCTAATCTTTAATGCAATGATTACATCAGCTAGCTCCAAATCATGAGTTGGGTAATTTTTCTCATGTATTTTCTACTGTCGTGAGGAATAAGCTATCACCATATCATTTTGCATAAGAACACACCCCAATCCCTTCTTGGATGTATCACTGTAGATCACAAACCTTTCTCCACTACAATGCAATGTGATCACAGGTGCACTGGATAACCTTCTTTTCAACTCCTTGAAATTCTCTTCACATACCTCCGTCCAAACAAACTTAACTCCTTTCCAAGTCAACTTGGAGAGTGGATTAGATAATCGTGAAAAATCTTTCACAAAACGTCGATAATATCCAGCCAAACCAAAAAAACATTAGATCTCAGTTACTGTTGTCGGTCTCGACCATCTTTCGATAACCTCTGTTTTTGCTGGATCCACAGATATCCCGTCTTTTGAGATTATGTGACCCAAAAATAAAACATTCTGATTCCAAAATTCACACATGGTAAATTTGGCATAAAGCTTCTCGTTTCTCAAGGTCTTCAATATAATCCTCAATTGATCTTCATGTTCTTCCTTTCTCATTGAATATACAAGAATATCGTCTATAACGACTACCACAAATTGATCAAGATAGTCTCTAAAGACTCTATTCATCAGATCCATGAAAATAACAGGGGAATTAGTAAGACCAAATGGCATCACTATAAATTCATAGTGTCCATACCTTGTACGGAAAGCCATCTTTGGTATATCCTCCCTTTTGACCGTTAATTGATGATACCCAGAATGAAGATCAATCTTGGAAAAGTATTGAGCTCCGAGTAGTTGTTCAAATAAGTAATCAATGCATGGGAGAGGATATTTGTTCTTGATAGTGATCTGGTTATGTTCTCGATAATCAATGCAGAGTCTCATTGATCCATCTATCTTCTTAACAAATAGAATAGGTTCTCCCCAAGGTGAAGCACTAGGTCGTATGAATCCCTTATCATGATTCTCTTGGAGTTTCTCCTTCAATTCCTGCAACTCAATTGGGTCCATTCTATAAGGTGTCTTTGAAATAGGCAAAGTACCCTGTACGAGTTCAACAGAAAACTCAACTTCACGATTTTGTGGAAGACCTGGTAATTCCTCTGGAAAGACATCATCAAACTCCCATACAATGGGCATATTCATAATCTTGAGTTTCTCACCAACCATTTTAGATAAATAACCATCATTTAGTGGAATCAATACCAATAAAATGGAAGAAATTTCCCCTGGAAGGTTATGTTAATCCTTTCATCGATAGACTATCATAGATTGATCTGGAATATGAAATGTGAATTCCCTTCTTTGGAAATTGATTTGAGCTCCATGTAGAGAAAGCCAATCCATGCCATGAATCACATCAAATTCCACTATATGAAGGATCACAATATTTACAGGAAGCACTTTCCCACAAACTTCAATCGGAGAAGAATTAAAAACTTTTGATGCGACTGTTGTGCCATTAGGTGTTGTCACAGCTAACTCAACATCTAATTGTAGAGGTAATACAGTGATGCCCTTAGAAAATTCTTCAGAAATAAAGGAGTGGGTGGATCCAGAATCAAATAAAACATTTTATACTTTAGTGTGGTTGGTAAGTGTACCTTTCACCACATCGTTATCGTAATCCACATCACTGATAGAAATTGCATGTGACTTCCCTTTGTCTTTAGCCTTAAGAGTTTGTTGATGTCGACCATTATCATCAACCATTGGATTAGGGAATTTATTGGAATAATGTCCCATCTCCTTTCACTTGAATCATTGATGTGTAGTAGGTTCATTCTGTGTATCCCTTCCTTTGTTTGCATCATTAAATATCTTCTTCCCATCATCGCGGCATTCAAATGCCTGATGACATTCCTTTCCACATTTGAAACATTTACTTGTCCCTTTAATACAACTCCCTCCATGTTCTTTCCACACTTTGAGCATAAGGGAAAGCTCATCTTATTTTCAGTGTTCTCTTTAGGTTTTCCTTTGAATTCCATTTTCCACTTCTTATCAAACCCATATGACTGATGGGTTACTCCAATCTCCATCTCAACTTTGAGAGCACGTCGAACGATTTCCTCGTAGCTATTGATGTCCCTTATGGCTAAGGCCCTTCAAAGACATGGTTTTAAGCCACTAAAGAATCGATCAAGCTTACTCTCATGTTGGATAATAATACCAGAAGAATACCTTGCAAGTCTTTTAAAATTTTCTTCATAGGTACCAACAGATTCATCATCATTTTGCTTCAGTTCAAGAAACTCTTTCTCTATCTTTTTTTGGAGAATACGAGGGAAGTACTTATTGAAAAATAAGTTCTTGAACTTGTCCCATTCCATGGACTCAATTTCATCCCTTTGCCTCGTATTCTTAATAAGATTCCACCATTTATCATCATCACATTCCAAACGATACACTACTAAGATGACTTTATCATGCTCAGAACATTGAAGAACTGAAATATCTTTTCAGTAGTACTAATCCATTGTTCAGCAACTAATGGATCAGTAGACCCACTGAATGAAGGTGGACGCTGTCTCATGAAGGATTCACGATAATTTTGCTCCTTCCTTTTCTCATTTAGATGTCTTGCATGATTCATATCTTTAGAAAGTTGTGTGAGCATGGCTAAAAGATTTTTAATTCCATATCCCATAACTTTTGGTTTCTCAGGGGGACAATCATTGCATTGCCGATCGCATTCTGCATTAACACGGTTCCTTCGGGTTCCAGCCATTGACTAAAACCAAGAAGAATAGTGTGAGCAACACTAATTATAATAGGAAAACCACATAATCAAGAATAAAATTTCACACTTAAGGTCCTATCCTAGGTTATTCATGGGCATTTCTAAAACACTAATATTGTGTTCTATGGTTAGACTTATCTTTAGGTTTCTTACAAAGGCTTTCACATCCTAGTTTCCAAAGGCTGACTATACCTTTCCTCTGATACCAACTATAACGACCCATACTTTAAATAAATTGTTATTACTTCAAAATTAAAGCACACTTATTAAATCATATAACAAAAACCACGAAAGGACCATATAGGTATAGTGTCTTTAGAAACTGGAAAGCATAAACAACTGGTTCATAAAGCGTCTACACTTTCTCTCATTTATTTCATCATATCTATAGTCCCTTTTGGTATATCTTAATTAATAACCTTCTACCTGACCTGGGGAAAGAAAACATACAAAAGGGTGAGCTCAAATGCTCAGTAAGGGTAAAGAAAAGAAATATCAATCACATCATATTCATAAGAACATAACTTTTGGAAATCATAACCTGCAAAAGAAAGAATAATTTCATAACATGGGATAAATCATAGTCGTGAAATGGAATCCCAATAATCATAGCATAAAACATCAATCATTGTGGCATACACACATAATATAAGGCCCCCACCTTAAACCTTACATAATCTTGAGTTATTATAAGATTACACATTGAGGATCTTTTAGGGTTTAGAGTTTTAGGGAATTAGATCATAAAACTTGCATTACATTCCACATATAAGCAAAGTGGTTACATAAAGATAGTATTCTTCATTCCCATCAATGGAAATATATTTAAAACAAACATGGATTCTTTCTTGACACTTCCTTGACACTATCATCATATCATGTACCTTTCCCTTGACCTGTGAAAATCATTTCAAAAAAAAATTGGGATGAGCATAAAAAGCTCAGTATGGGTTATAAAAACATGGAAAGGAAACATGGGTACATATATACATAAGAATGAAATCATACGTTACCCATAAAACATAAGCACTTTAACATACCTCATCAAATCATGAGTAAATCATAGAAATCATAAGACATAAAGGTAACTTGAGGCATTCATAACATTCTTACGTAGGGAGTAACCCTTTTGGTTACGTTTTGGAATACCCATCACAGTATATTCCCTAAATCGCTTCGGAGAAACCTTAACATTTCACTCCTTCGCGTTACCCAATGCATTGGAGAGCTATATCGGGCTCACCCACCCTTAGTTTATCACGGAACCACCCATCTTCATAATATTTCCCACGAACCTCAACATAATCATATCACATAAAACATGCATAAAGGAAACATAACATTTACACCTTTCAATCACAAGATATCAATACAACACATTGATATAAAAACATTATGAAAACCATTTTAAATACCAAAATAGAATAAATGTAAAACATGGTATTTATTTTTCTTTTAAAAAGAAGGTATGGCTTGTAGAGGAAGCCGAAACTCAAATAACGGTCATGGAGGCGGACAAGTCGTTGTCGCCGCATACGTATGACAAAAACATTCCCTTTTGTCGTTTTGTAAAATTATTCGTATAAAAAAGATTCCTTTTGGATAAACGTAAAAGTCAAAGGGGTTTATACACCGTATAAAAGAAGGTTTTGTATAAAACAAAATATGCCTCAATGAAAGGAGATTGAGACGAAGTCCCATAACTCATATCTGACTTGACCCGACCGTTCTTTAATCTCCAGAATATTAAACTTGAGTTGATCTCTACTTTCTTAAGAACCTTTTTCAAGTTCATTATTCCTTTTATACCTTGTTATGAACATCACGTAATCATTTAAGTTAATAATGTTCATTTTGTTGGTATTTGGTTATTAAGTAAAAAATAGACTTCTTACACTTACATGTTGTTAATTTGGTCAAAGGTTTGTTATATCCAGAATTATATTAATGATTTGGATAACATATATATCATATATATTCAGCATATACATGTATTTATAATATTACATCACATTTATAGGTAAGAAATGAAATGCACCGTCCATGGAGACGGTAAGCCGTACATACACATGAACGCTACTTCCATTTCTATTTCGTATTTTCTGTAATGGAATCATAATGATATTCAAGTATAATAACATATATAATATCATTAACTTTATCCTTTACACATCCCACATATGGTATTAACGAATCAAATCACTTTCAGGGGGCGGTAGTCCGCACTTCCTAAAATGAAGATATCTTGTTTACCCATAATGGAAACAATAATGGTATTCCATAAATGAAAAATAAAGAAGCTTAAGGAAAGAATAAAAATATTATATATCATATATAAAAATAGTGACATCATAATGGCCACCTTTGAAGGTGTTAAATGAGTATTGAACAATCATCGTTTCGGGAGGTAGAATTTCGCCATCCACGGAAACCGTATGTTCTTTAACCATTTGATGTAGTTGTGTGAGTGTGTAGCTCGAATAATTCTTATAAAAACATCCTAGTATATTGAGGATACTTTATTTGTTACAAAATAAGATAATAAAAAGAGTTTAGGGGGTTGGAGAAGCAAAATAATACAAATGAACATGAGAGAATGAATTACCTTTAAAAATGTAACTCCTTTTAATTGGAGCCTAAAGGATTCCTTTGAAAGGATTCTTCACAAAGGTAATCCTCTAGGATGTGGATAGGGATGCGGAGAGAGAAAATTTGCATGGGATGGCCAAGCCAAAGGCTTGAGGAGTGCATTAAATGAGGTATAGGTGGGGGCCTTTTATAAGAGTAGAGGAGGGGCAATTTTGGAAATCATGAAATTATTATTTTATTTTCAAACGTTTTTCGAATTTCTAAGGTCCCACATTGATATAATTCGAGGATAAGGTGATAAGGGTTCGAAATAAACTCATCTAATAGGTTTTGGACATGTGTAGGTCTTAGATATTACATTATCTTTCCATTTTATTTAAATCCTTAAATAATGAGGTCATCGCTGCATCATCATGATGTCATAAATAATTAACTTTATTTAATGTCTAAAAATTATACAAAAAATATTATGTTGTAGGAAATCTGTTTATCGTTCCAATGAATATTTATAGTCAAAAATCGGACTTGTATAACCCCATATAAAAATTGTTTTCGTAAAATAACTCATGTTTGTGTCATTTTTACTTTAACATTAAATAAAAAGTTATTTATTTCATTTCCCCAAAAAAGTGTCTCCATGGGGACCCCAAGTTGACCCATGGCGTGTCCTGGTCGTCCATGACACAACCAATGAGGGTAGGACATGTGTCTAGGTCATTTTATATTATTAAATCATTTTTTTACCATAAACTACCCTAATTACCACTAATTGCGATTAAAAACTTAATAAGTTACTATTCACCAAAAATTATTTTAATCTCATTGAACCACATTTTACATCATAATGAAAACCATGTATGTCGGATTTTTGAAATTCAAAACACAAAAGTGGCAAAGTTTCATTTAAACGAAAAAGCAGTTTCTTTAACTACCACTTAGTGGTTTCACTATTCATAAAAAATTGATGTTTTTCAGAAATTTACCAAAAATTCACCCTAAGCTATATTTGATATTCCGAATACAAAAATTAAGTCTATTTTACAAAATTCAAAACATATAAGTCACATTAATTAAGTTAATAAATAATTCCTGCTGTTATGACAAATAGCGTGTTTTTATGAAACAATAAGTATCAAAAGATTGTCACCAGTTTAAGTACAATTTCAAAGTGAAATTGATTATAATGACCACCATTGGATTAAATGGTAAAAATATATTCTAATTTATCTTCAAAACCAATTCAAAATATAATCTAATAATATAAATAAATTAGATTAAAAAGCAGTTTTGATGTAAAATGCATTATTTTTCACTATTCATTAAAAAATGAACATTGTCAGAAAAATACCAAAAATTCATACAAAGTAAATTTTGATGTCCCAATCATAAATAATAAGTTTATTTTGACAAACATAGTTTATAAAATTTTTAAAAGATAGATTCAAAAATGTTTTTCCATCAAAGGCAGAAAAACAATCTTTTAAAAATATCAGTGTATTCCATGCTTAAGATTGGATTTATTTTAATTTTAAGCCTCTAAAATACTATTTAGTTCATTAATAGACATAGATAAAAATATCAATTATTCATTACATACTTGGGATGTTACATCCTTCCCCCTTTATAAAATTGCATCCCCGTAATTTATTTTCTTATCGAATAAATGGGGGTACTTATCCCTCATTGCATTTTCAGATTCGCATGTTGCCTCTTCAGTCATGTGGTTTTTCCACAAAACCTTTACCTAGTGAATCACCTTATTCCGTAATACTTTCTCCATGTGGTTAATAATCTAGACCGGTTGTTCCTCATAAGATAGGTTCTCTTCCAGCTGAACTACCTCTGGACTCAAAACATGAGATGGATCTGGCATGTACTTTCTCAACACCGAAACGTGAAAAACAATGTGTATCTGAGATAAACTCGGAGGTAAAGCCACTCGGTATGCAACTGATCCAACTCTCTACAGAATTTCATATGGTCCAATAAACCTTCGACTCAGCTTTCCTTTCTTACCAAATCACATCACACTTTTCCATGGTGATACTTTGAGAAAAACATGATCACCTACCTCAAAAGATAGATCCTTCCTCCTGCTGTCTGCATAACTCTTCTGTCTACTCTGAGCTGTTTTCATGTGCTTCTGAATCAGCTGTGCCTTTTTTGCCAACTCTTCTACCAATTTTGGTCCCATCAACTTTCTTTCACCCACTTCATCCCAGAAAGCTGGAGTTCGACACAGCTTCCCATATAACGCCCGAAATGGTGCCATCTGTATACTAGAATGGAAACTGTTATTATATGAAAATTAAACCAAAGAAAGATGTTGGTCCCAAATTCCCTGATAATCCATCGAACAAGCTCGTAGCATATCCTCCATGGTCTTAATTGTTTTTTCTGACTGCCCATCTGATTGAGGATGAAAATCCGTACTAAAATTTAATTCAGTACCCAACGACTTCTGAAGGCCTTTCCAAAAGTTAGAAGTAAACCTGGGATCATGATCTGATACGATGGAGATAGGAACTCCATGTAACCTGAATATCTATTTAAGATACAAATGGGAAAGTTGATCAAGAGAGAAAGTATCTCGTATAGCAAGTAAATGAGGAGATTTGGTAAGCGATCAACAATAACCCAGATTGCATTATTATCTCGAGATTTCTTCGGTAATCCCACAACAATGTCCATGGATATATTCTCTCATTTCCACTCTCACACTGGTAAAGGCTAAAGCATCCCTTTTGGTAACTGCCTCTCTACTTTAACCTATTGACATGTCAAACACTTCACAGTAAAATCATCAATATCTCTTTTAATTCCATCCCACCAGTAATACTCCTGCGGATCTCTATACATCTTAGTACTGCCCGGATGAACTGAAAACGTAGAACTATGAGCTTCACATAACAAATCTCTCTTCAACTGTGAATCACAAGGCACACACAATCTCTTCCCAAATCTCAAAAAACAATCACTATCAATGTTGAATTCTGGAAACTTACCTTTCTGAACTAGCTCTACCTTTTTCTGCAACTCACTGTATTGCTTCTGTGCTTGCTTGATACTTCCTAATAGAGAAGATCTCACGGATACCTGAAACAAAACAGAAGGACTTCCTGCACCAACAACTTCTATTCCATAGATCATCAAATCCTTAACCAAAGGATCGTGATCCAAACGCAACATTTCTAATGAATCATTACTTTTTCAACTCAAAGCATCAACCACTTTATTTGCTTTTCCAGGATGGTAATGAATTGTACGACCATAATCGTTGATTAATTCTAGCCATCTCCTCTGTCTCATGTTTAACTCTTTCTGAGTGAATATATACTTTAAACTTTTGTGATCGGTATATATTTCACACTTTACTCCATACAAATGATTCCTCCAAACTTTTAAAGAAAAAACAACAGCAGCTAATTCCAAATCATGTGTAGGGTAATTTACCTCATGAGTTTTCAACTGTCGTGAAGCATAATCAATTACCTGGTCATTCTGCATTAGGACGCAACCAAGTCCTTTCAATGACGCATCATTGTATATAACAAACTCACCATTCCTGTAAGGTAGTGTCAAAACTGGAGCATTCACCAATATTCTTTTCAATTCCTGAAAACAATAATCACATTCTTTTGTCCAGATAAACATCACAGCCTTCCGAGTTAGCTAAGTCATTGGACTAGATAATCATGAAAAATTTCTAACAAACCTTCGGTAATAGCATGCCAAACCAAGGAAGCTACAAATCTCGGTTACATTTGTGGGTCTTGGCCTTTCTTCCACAGCTTTTGTTTTTGCAGGATCAACAGTTATTCCATCTTTAGAAACAATATGACCAAGGAAAGAAATTTGTTGCAACCAAAACTCACACATGGTGAATTTTCCATACAGTTTCTTTTCTTTTAAGTTCTGCAAGATAACCCTTAAATGTCTTTCATGCTCCTCCTTACTTTTAGAAAACACCAAAATATCATCAATGAAAACCACCACAAACTTATCCAATAACTCATGGAAAATTATATTCATTAAGTCCATGAATACAGCAGGTGCATTGGTTAGCCCAAAAGGCATTAAATTCATAATGGCCATATCTCGTATGGAACACGGTCTTCGGAACATCTGCCTCCTTTACCTTTAGCTGATGGTACCCCGATCTCAAGTCAATCTTTGAAAAAAACTGAGCTCCCTGGAGCTGATACAACTTCATTTGATGGCCCGACGTCTGCCGAAGTAGTTGCAAAAGATTTCACCACCCCTTTCTACTTGTATTCTATCTACTTCCCATCACTCAAGCTCTTTGTCGGACACTCGTTTTCATAGTGACCCATTTCATTGCACTTATTACATTTCACTAACTGTAAATCAAATTTGGCCTTACCTTCACCTTGATCCTTTTCAGTGAAATCACGAGCCTTATGTCCCATCTTAACACATCAGTAACACTTTCCAGAATTCAGAAGACATTCCCCAGCATGCCTTTTTCCACATTTATCACAAACTGGAAACTTAGTTTTCTTACCATCAGACTTTTTTGAAGAATTCTTACCTTTCTCCTGCCACCTCGGTCTCTTCTTCTGTTGGTTTTTATAGAACACCTGGTCATCAGAAAACTCCATTTCCACCATCTCAGCACATCGAACAAGATTTTCATAAATTTTAAACTCACGAGAATCTAATTCCCTTCAATATTTTGGCTTCAATCCTGAGTAAAAATGATTGATTTTACTATCAAGGTCTCAGATAAAATTTGGAGCATACCTTGCCAATCGAGTGGACCTTTCTTCATAGGTAGCCATTGAGTCTTTCTCTTGCCTCAATTACAAGAATTTCTTTTCCATCCTATGTAGAACAACCTTAGGAAAATACTTCTCAAGAAACATACCTTTGAATTCATCCTAGTCGAGAGCATCAATCTCATCAGCTTCCCTGATATTTTTAACCATTGACCACCATTGATCTGCTTCACCCTCCAAACGATAAATAGCAAGACTAACCTTTTGATTGTCTGAACACCCCATGAAATCAAAAATCTTCTCCAGTTCTTTAATCGACCCTTCAGCTAACACATGGTCAGATGATCCTCTGAATGATTGGGGATGTTGCCTCATGAAATGTTCTACCACTGACATGTTCCTCTGCTGTTGATCTGGCTGATCTCGTGCATGGATACCACCACCATTTGTATCCTGAGTCAACTGTGCCATCACTGCAACAAACTGTTCAGTTCCAATTCCGACCATCTTGGGATGCTGATTCGGAAGGTTATTTCCTTTTGTATACCATCCTAGCACTGCTTCCATGTTCCCTCTGTGGAAAACCATTCTGAACAAACATGTCTTAGATTAAGAAACATGGTAATCTGCAAATACTATATCATTTCAAAAAAAAAAATTTGAATTATCATTATAGAATTATAACTCCTAAGGTTATCTAAACCGACCTCTGATACCAACTATAAGGCCCCCGCCTTAAACCTTACTTAATCTTGAGTTATTACAAGATTACACATTGAGGATCTTTTTGGGTTTAGAGTTTTAGGGAATTAGATCATAAAACATGCATTACATTCCACATATAAAAAAAGTGTTTACATAAAGATAGTATTCTTCATTCCCATCAGTGGAAACATATTTAAAATAAACATGGATTCTTTCTTCACACTTCCTTGACACTATCATCATATCATGTACCTTTCCCTTGACCTTTGAAAATCATTTCAAAAAAACATGGGATGAGCATAAAAAGCTCAGTATGGGTTATAAAAACAGGGAAAGGAAACATGGGTACATATATACATAATAATGAAATCATACTTTACCCTAAAACATAAGAACTTTAACATACCTCATCAAATCATGAGTAAATCATAGAAATCATAAGACATAAAGGTAACTTGAGTAATTCATAACATTCTTACGTAGGGAGTAACCCTCTTGGTTACGTTTTGGAATACCCATCACAGTATATTCCCTAAATCTCTTCGGTGAAACCTTAACGTTTCACTCATTCACGTTGCCCAATGCATTGGAGAGATATATCGGGCTCACCCGCCCTTAGTTTATCACGGAACCACCCATATTCATAATAATTCCCAAGAACCTCAACATAATCATATCACATAAAACATGAATAAAGGAAACATAACATTTCCACCATTCAATCACAAGATATCAATACAACACATTAATATAAAAACATTATGAAAACCATTTTCAATACCAAAATAAAATAAATATAAAACATGGTATTTATTTTTCTTTTAAAAAGAAGTTATGGCTTGTAAAGGAAGCTGAAACTAAAATAATGGTCACAGCGGCAGAGAAGTCGTTGTCACCGCATACGTATAACAAAGATATTCCCTTTTGTTGTTTTGTAAAACGATTCGTATAAAAAATATTCCTTTTGGATAAACATAAAAGTCAAAGGGGATTATACACCGTATAAAAAAAGGTTGTGTATAAAACAAAATATGCCTCAATGAATGGAGATTGAGACGAAGTCCCATACCTCGTATCCGACATTACCCAACCGTTCTTTAATCTCCTGAATAATAAACTTGATTTAATCTCTACTTGCTTAAGAACCTTTTTCACGTTCATTATTCCTTTTATACCATGTTATGAACATCATGTAATCATTTAAGTTAATAATGTTCATTTTGTCGGTATATGGTTTTAAGTAAAAAATAGACTTCTTACACATACATGTTGTTAATTTGGTCAAAATTTCGTTATATCCAGAATGATATTAATGATTTAGATAACATTTATATCATATATATTCTGAATATACATGTATTTATAATATTACATCACATTTAGAGGTAAGAAATGAAATGCACTGTTCATGGAGACGGTAAGCAGTACATACGCATGAACGCTAATTCCATTTCAATTTCATATTTACTGGAATGAAATAATAATGATATTCAAGTATAATAACATATATAATATCATCAACTTTATCCTTTACACATTCCACATATGGTATTAACGAATCAAATCACTTTCAGGGGGCGGTAGTCCGCACTTCCTAAAATGAAGATATCGTGTTTACCCATAATGGAAACAATAATGGTATGCCATAAATGAAAAATACAGAAGCTTAAGGAAAGAATAAACATATTACATATCATATATAAAAATAGTGACATCATAATGGCCACCTCTGAAGGTGTTAAATGAGTATTGAACAATCATCGTTTCGGGAGGCAGAATTTCTCCATCCACGGAAACCGTATGTTCTTTAATCATTTGATGTAGTTGTGTGAGAGTGTAGCTCGAATACATCTTATAACAACATCCTAGTATATTGAGGATACTGTAGTTTTTACAAAATAATAGAATAAAAAGAGTTTAGGGGGTTGGAGAAGCAAAATAAAACAAATGAACATGAGAGAATGAATTACGTTTAAATGTGTAACTCCTTTTGATTTGAGCCTAAAGGCTTCCATTGAAAGGCTTCTTCCCAAAGGGAATCCTCTAGGATGAGGAGAGGGATGTGGAGAGAGTAAATGGGTAAGGGATGGCCGAGCTAAAGGCTTGAGGAGTGTGTGAAATGAGGTAGTGGTGGGGGCCTTTTATAAGAGGAGAGGAGGGTCACTTTTGGAAATCATGAAACTATTATTTTATTTTCAAAAGTGTTTCTAATTTCTAAGGACCCATATTGATAAAATTCGAGTATAAGGTGATAAGGGTTCGAAATAAACTCATACAATAGGTTTTGGACATGTTTAGGTCTTAGATATTACATTATCTTTCCATTTTATTTAAATCGTTAAATAATGAGGTCATCGCTGCATCATCATGATGTCATAAATAATTTACTTTATTTAAACTCTAAAAATTATAAAAAAAATACTATGTTGTAGGAAATATATTTATATTTACAATTAATATTTATAGTCAAAAATCTGACTAGTATTACCCCATATAAAAATTGTTTTTGTAAAATAACTCATGTTTGTGTCATTTTTACTTTAACATTAAATAAAAAGTTATTTATGTAATTTCCCAACCAAAGTGTCCCCATGGGGTCCCCAAGTTGACCCATGGCTTGACATGGTCTGCCATGACACAACCAATTAGGGTAGGACATGTTTCTAGGTCATTTTATATTCTTAAAGCACTATTTTTACCTTAAACTACTCTAATTACCACTAATCACGATAAAAAACTTAATAAGTTACTATTCACCAAAAAATTATTTTAATCTCATTGAACCAAATTTTACTTCTTAATGACAACTGTGTATGTTGGATTTTTGAAATTCAAAACCCAAAAGTGGCAAAGTTTCATTTAAACGAAAAATCAGTTTCTTTAACTACCACTTAGTGGTTTCACTATTCATCAAAAATTGAAGTTTTTCAGAAAATTACCAAAAATTCAACCTAAGAAATATTTGATATTATGAATTCAAAAATGAAGTATATTTTACAAAATTAAAAACAAATAAGTCACATTAATTAATTTAATAAATAATTCCTGCTGTTATGACAAATAGCGTGTTTTTATGAAACAATAAGTATCAAAAGATTGACACTAGTTTAAGTCCAATTTCAAAGTGAAATTGATTCCATTGACCACCATTGGATTAAATGGTAAAAATATATTCTAATTTCACTTCAAAACCAATTCAAAAGATAATCTAATAATATAAATAAATTAGATTAAAAAGCAGTTTTGATGTAAAATGCAGTATTTTTCAATATTCATTAAAAAAATGAACATTGTCAGAAAAATACCAAAAATTCACAGAAAGTAAATTTTGATGTCCCAATCATAAAGAATAAGTTTATTTTGACAAACATAGTTTATAAAATTTTCAACAGATAGATTCAAAAATGTTTTCCCATCAAAGGCAGAAAAACAATCTTTTAAAAATATTAGTGTATTCCATGCTTAAGATTGGATTTATTTTCATTTTAAGCCTCTAAAACACTATCTACTTCATTAATAGACATAGATAAAAATATATATTAGTAATTAATTACTTGGGATGTTACACATAATCATATAGAATCATTTCTTATTAGTCAATACTCACTACCAAGACTATCTTAGTGGACAAAGTCAAATTCTGAACCGAGTTCACTCCACGTTTCAGTCCTATTTCACTGAACTGGTATAACCTACCATTCCAGCCATGTCTATCTCATGAGATATAAAATCTTTACCCAATTCATTGGAGGCAGATATAGGTCCCACCCATCTCATAATGATACCATTCTTATGTGTGCCACAAAATCATAAACCATACATCATAGCACAACCCATGTAATAAAAATGGGAATCTTTAAACATCGTGACATCATAAAACAATTCATATAAGATAGAATAATTCATAAAAATATCTTCATCACAACATAATCAAATCCATGTAATAATAGGGATAGAAATATAACCCTGTATTATCTTAGATGGAAAATAATTTTGATAAAACACTTGAACTATATTCTTGAGGAAAATATCCTTTCTACTTCGAAAACATTTTTCCTTTCTTAACATGTCATACAATTTTAAACTAAAATAAGTTGATTAAAAATAAACATTAAAACTTTTAAAGGAATATTATTGGAAATTTTGTTTTAAAAATCCATTCATGCCGTATAAGTTAAAAAACATTCTTCTCGTACTTTTGTCGGAAAAGTCAAAAAGTACCTCGTATGAAAAATGACACAAGATTCCTTTCAAATCTTTTACTAAAAACTCACCGAAGGGTAAAATTGGATTTAAACAATTGTAGGTGGATGTAAATAATATTACATATTGAGGAAACATGGATGTGGATGATAAAATACACCCTAGTAAATACTAAATTATAAACAATCTCAGATAAAAATGAGATTGTGATATTTCAGTAACCGTAGATCTGATTTTCTTTGTAAGTGTATGAACCTCCTGTATAATGATTTAAATAATATTATTGACTTATTCCAGAATCATACATATTGTTATGATATCATATATGGTCATATTCTTAGCTTCTTATTAGTAATATTTCATTACTACTTGTTATTCGTGGGTTTATTACTTTTTGTTCTTATGCGTGTTTTGTCGAAAATATTCTTATTCTTCTCTTTAGGTTATAGATACCTCATTTCCAGAATGGTATTAGTGTAATATATATCATATTAATTCATTTAATTCATTTATATAATCATTATGAAATGATGATCTTGTAGAACGAGTCGCATCACATCGTGGAGACGGTATTCCATACATACGCACGAGTGATGATATCGTTCCTATGATCGTGGAATTTTATTGGAGTGTATGTATACTATCACTTTATAATAGTCATATATAGTCATTATTTACACCATTATATCCATCCATGTATGGTGGTGGTGGAATATAGATTACACCATGGCGTGGAGACGGTATTCCGTACGTACGCACGTGTGGTGAAGTCTTTTTCCATAGGATGGATAGATGGTGAAATAGGGTTGTTTAATACATATAATAACATATCCGTATATGAGTGATACTGATGTTATTACTTCATAATGAAACAAATAAAGAAGAATATGTTGAAGAAGAAATAAAGATGAAAGAATCGATAAATGAAATTACCTCTTCTTTGAAGTGCTTCTTTGAGACCTCCTTTTAGGGCACTAAAATAGGTCTTTGAAGAAGACCAGAACCTCTAGGATTTTTCTAGGGAAGTGGAAAGGAGAAATTGTCAGTGTTTGGCCGATCATGAAGGCTCAAAGTGGTGTGAGGAAGATGGGGAGGAGTTGCCCTTTTATAAGGGAGGAGAGGGGCACCTTTGGAAAACCTAAAAATATTTTTTTATTATAAAGTCAAGTTCATTTTTAAATAGCTCGAAATTGATTTATTTCGAAGCTAAGGTAGGTATGGGTCTAAATACTATCATCCAATAGAATTTATACAAGTTTAGGATCAGATTTTAACCTTATCATTTAGATTTATCATTATGTTAAATAATTTTACTTTTACCGTGTCTTCTTGTGTTCTTATACTATAAGGTTAATAAACCTAATATATGCAGCCAAACGAACCCCAAGTTGTTTATTATTAATATATATAACCATAGCTATGTCATTTGGCCTAAACATAGTTTTTAGGAATAAAATAACAATGAATAATATAATATTTGTTTTAAAAACTATTTTATGTCAATTTTGACACTATTTAGTAATTAATTTTTGTGAAAATCATAACAGAATGATTAGTTCGGAAAAAGTTAATTAAATCAATACTAACATGTCATATTAATCTAGAAAATTAGTGAAATTAATTAAAAGTCTCAAATTACTTTTATTTTGGTGTTTATAATATCAATTATGCCAATATTTCATTAATAAGATAATTACTCCATCATCTTTGTGTCATAAATAAATTAAAATATATAATTTCTAAAAATTACAAATAAAATACCATTATGTAGGAAATATTTTTATCTTTATAATTAATATTTATAGTCGAATTTATATTATGTATAAACCCATATTAAAAATTATTTACTTATTAAACATTGATTTTATCTATTTTAACCCTTCTTTAAATAAATTAATAATAAATGTCCTAATCTAATCCAAGTGGGACTAAATGGTCATATTTTATTCCTAAGGTTGTTTTTGGTCGAATTACACTTTTCCAATAAAATTAGGACATGTGGTACGGTAATAATAATATCATTTTTACCCTTAATTAACCTATTTACTTTTAACCGTGGTAAAAAAGGTAAAAAGTTACTATTCACCAAAAAATTATTTTCATCTCATTGAACAAAATTTTACTTACTGACATCAACCATGTCTCTCGGATTTTCGAAATTCCACTCACAGATGTGGTAAAATTATGTTTTATAAAAAATTCAGTTTTTAACTACCACTTAGTGGTTTCACTATTCATCAAAAATTGAATGTTTTAGAAAAATACCAAAATTTCACCCTAAGCTAATTTCGATATTCAGAATCCAAAAATGAAGTCCATTTTGAAAAATGAAATTTATAAAATTTCAAAAAGTGGTTATTACTATTCATAACGGCTAGTTTTAAAAATATTTTAATAGCATATCATTGTTTAGTGAAACTCGGTATTGCGTACGATGCAAGCTATCAAGGAAGGCCACGGTTGCGTGTAAAGAAAGCCAAGCCAGTGTCCGTGAATGATTCATTTGATGATTTATATAACATAAAAACAAAATATTTCACATAAATGTCTCGGGTGTTACATTTTTTGTCATTCAAATGATCACAATATACACTAATAGTCAGATAACATTGTCACATAAAGGTATCAATTTAAACATTATATTTATTAGGAGGATGTGGGAATTCGACTTGATTAGTCTTTTTATATTTATACCATGATTTATTTGAGAATATATTATCAATAAGTTCTCTATTCCATATCACCTGGGTTTGGGAATCTCATTTGGGTAGTCATCATAGTTCCCATAATATTGGTTGTTCTCAGCATTACTATAATAAATAGTCATTTACTATAATAAAAGGAAAATTATGGTTGAGAATTCTGAAAATATTTAGCAAAAAAATTGTAAACAATGAAATTGTAAGGTATAAGTCATTAAATAAATATATTTATAAGAATATAAAATTATTGGATTTAATTTCTATTATCCATTTCCTATTTCATAAATAATAGTTTATGTTCATTTTGTGCACTTCATGATTGTCCATAATGAGAATGTGAATTTACATAATAAAATCTAGTGAAAATCTCTATACAATATTTTAGTAAGAAATATTTTTCACGAATTGGGAGAGGATTTAATTAATAACCCTAATGCGGATCTCTGCGTTATTACCCCAACCAAAAAATATTTTAGGGAAACATACAATTATAGTATCTATACATTGATTTTAATTCATGGAAACCATGTATGCTATACTTTACAAAACTTTTGGTATGTTTTCCTATGATTGGTATAATTCATAATGATTTGCTATATTTTCTATAATTCAAATCCCCATAAATAACTAGACCTTGAAATGATTCAATCTATCACAACACATATAATTAATACACAATAATTAATCATAAAATACATAAATTCAAGCATATTAAAAATCCAAGAATATAGAAATGATATGTTTATTTGGTTAATTTTATACCTAAATGAATAACATGAATCATGGAAATAATAGCTATAATTAAAAATCCACAACACTAACATAAAATTAAATATGTATTCTATAAATACATTGGGTAACCTGGTGATTTACCTAATAATGGGTTTTTCTATAAATCCAAATAATTTACTAATCATCTATTAACATGTTAAATGTAATACATGTTATTTTTCAGGAATATGAAGGGTAGATAAATTGAGGGAGAATCCTAAAAATGAATAAAATACATGATATTACTTGTTAATGTCAAGGAAACATTAGAATTTAGAAAAAACATAGAACATGGAATCATACCCATAAGTCGAAGATATACACAAAAAAATATATCATATTGGGCTTAATATAATATATCATTCACCTAATACGGAATATCAAGAGACAAAACATTACTGAATCCAATATAGGGCTATATATGTCTACGAACACTGGTCAAATTCTTATCAGGTGCATTCATATGTGTTTCAAATAGTTTATACATCATATTGATGACATTGATCATTTTTTACAATATTTAATGATTATGGGATATAAACATGAATGTACCCGCTCAAGGAAGAATATGTATATCTATCTGAATTCCCTTGAGTGTAAATAAAAATGTGTACACAATAATGAAATCGTTATAATTGAATGATAGTAGGATAACTTCAGTAGTATAATGGGTGTAGATAATTATTCTTGAATGTTTTTAATGAGATTGAACTATTTCATCTAATAACATAGAAATCATATGAATAATAAAATACTTTTATAGACACATGTTAAAATGTGAACGATTGAAAATAAAATGGAATAATACATAAAATTTTATCGATTAATGAACATGATCTGATTCATTACCTTGAGAGGGAACAACTAAAATAATGGGGATCTAATTAAGATAATGTTAACACCATGGAAGGAATATTGGGAGCAATAGTGTATAAATTACTAGTAAATAGATGTTCAAGAGATAGAGTGGGTGGATTGGTTGGTATATATAGAAAAAAATGGTGTATTTCGTTATTAATTTCATAACACAGCTGTTTAACTCATTATGATAATATAATCAAAATCAAACACCCTTAAAAATGTTTTTTCACATGGTTTCTTCAAAATATGAGTCTTATTAAATTTTTTATTAGGATATTAACACAACATTTTAATATAATACAATTATTTATATAGATGTGACTCATGTTCCTGAGAAATTTATTTTAAAAACAAGAAATATAATTTTAGTTTCAGATGAATCATTAAGTGTTTATAAAATTAATAAAATAGTCTCAAAAGATAATATTATAATGGTTAAATATATATTTTATTATGGATTGATCTTTTATAATTAATAATATTATTCATGATTTTTTAATACAGACTGTCTATTTATATCATATATTTTTTTTAATGATAATTTTTTTTGTGCAAAATTATGAAAAAAATAACAGTTATCTATTTTGAACACCTAATTATCACAAATAATATTTATGTTAAAAAATTTTCTATTTTTGAGGTTTTCAAATTATATATAATGTTTATTATTTATGGTTAAATACTAGTTTTACAAATAATGAAAACCTTCAAACCTGTATAAGAGTTACATTAAAAATCATTAAATTATATTATTATTTATAAGTAAATAAATATTATTTATTATAATAATTTATTTAAAAAAGATAATTAAATCATCATGGATGTAATGAAAATATTATATTAATAGAGAATATATATTTCCTAAAAATTCCATTTTGATTTCTTCATATAAAAATATTACCTTTATTTGAAAAAATTTATTTTCATTCATAATGTAATAATGAAGATAAATAAATATCTTAATTGGTTAATTTAAAAAATATACGAAATCATATTACTATAGTCTTTATAGAATTTCCACTATTAAACCAGTATAGTCCTTAATTGTACGGTGTGTTACAGTGTTCATTATTTTGGTGGTTTAGTGAATATATTTTTTATAAGGTTACCAATAATATTGAACATGTCTAGTAACTATGTTTTATCATACATTATTTTTTAAATGAATTATTCGGAATGGTCTTTGGATGAACATAGTGATGTCATCTCAAGAGGGCAATCTGTTTATTGTGATTCATATAAGAACATCCAAGTGGTCAAGCATATCACATCATCCATATGCATTAGTTGGGAATTATCATAACACTTAATGTATAAAATTCTTAATGGTTATTATTTATTTGCTATAGTATTAATGATTCTGATAATTAATGACATTTCAAATCCAACAGGCAAGGTAAGTCCAAAATAACCAAATTAGTGCCTATGATTTTTATTACAACATTACCTAATAAAGCATTTAATAATTCATATGGTAATTTATTTTAAAAGATCTAGTTGTTTGAATTAATTTACAATGGTATATTAATTGGGGAGTATGTTTTTCCCACAGAAAAACATTTTCATGAAACTACAAGTTTATCTTGTTTTGGGAAGCATGCATTAATGGAAAATAACCCTGAAAATTTATTCATGATTATTTTATGGATATTATTAAGTTATATTATGTCTGTTTACTTACTATGCAACTTGTTTGATACTACTTAGGTATATTCTAGGAAAAATCAAATTTCCATTATGAACCATTATATATTATTTATTTAAATGGTGAATATGAATGATTATGGTTAAACCTAATGTGTTATAGATTAAAAATTAGGTGTTTAGATTAAAACATCATATAAATGATTTTAAATGACTATATGCATTATAAAAAAATTTAATTGATTTAAATTTTATTTTTTGGTATTGGTTATTGGATATAACCCAAATGAAACATGTTAATGCTGATTAGGGTGAATATTGAAAAGATTTTCCTCCTTGGAAACAAATTTATATGTGATCTATAGTGAGATATATTATTTGTATGTTTTTGAAACATTATCAGGATTTGAATCATTATGATATTCCAAAAAAGTAATGCATGGAACAATATTATATTGACTCATTCAAGAGAAAACATCACCTTCTTTTACTGTGCCTAATGAGGTAATTACCGGAACCCTTAAGGACTACTTAGATGGAGGAAGACTGAGAATCCAAAATAGAATCATCAACACTATATGAAAAGTTATACAGAAAATAACATAGATGAAATAAAATAAAATGAGGATTTTATTAGTACATATATTAACACATATTATCATTTACATGAATTAATGCATAGGAATATTATAAAAATAAAAAAAATATTTAGTAATAAACATGCATGAAAATGATAGTATATAGTAAAATATATTTTGATAGTGTAACATGAAATGTAAAGTGAAAAAATATGGCCAAATATAATAACTATCCCAACATCACTAAAATTCGAATAGAAAAATAGATGAGAGAGCCCAACTCATAATTTCAAGGCATGACCATAGGACGTAATATATGAACCCAATTATCAGAATGATCCTCTAAAATCATTGCTATTATATCCTTTTTCTACAAAAACCATAATATGTGTGGTAAAATCTCATGAAAGTGTGAGTATATACATTCCATGTAAGAATCCTGTAATGATAAAGAGGGAGAAATATAATAAGAGATAGAATTATTCACCTCAACCAAACATAAAATGGATTCCAAATCTGAAAAGGTAGACATATATGATTATAAAAGAAACCCTGATGGGAAATAAATGGGATCTAAATATCGCATCCTATACCTAGATGATGAGTCTACATATAGTTCTGATGTTACATCATCTATTCTTATCATCTCGCATGCCATCATGATGTTGTTATGTAGATTTCCCACCCCAATCCACTTATCCATATCCCCAGAGAGAACATTCTCCAAAAGATATTTTGCACTCACCCTATTACAACATGAAGGATCCCAATCAGTAAATAGAGTACCCACACCTGTGTAGAGGAGTACCATATCTATATATGTGACCATAAAATGGGCTGCCCATACCCTATTGTGATAGGTTTATAATGAATCCACAGACAAGGTACCAATTCCATAAATTTGGAAATAATGTATCCATATAGGGAATGAGTATGGAATCAATATTACCTAGTGTGAAATGGTATTATCATTTCTAGGCATAGAGTACACAGTCCCTAGTGTGATCGGGGGGTGCCAACTCCATGGATTGATGACCCATGCCCTAGTGCGACATGGGAGTACTATCTCTAACTGAACTCTCCAATGAACATGCCTAATAATCATCATACTCAATCATCACATAAAGAAGATTCATTCTCAAAATATCTCATAACATTTTAAAATTTTATTAGAAATCAATGGATTTCATTTTAAATGGAAAACACTAATTGTATTATACTCATGGGTCAAAATATGAGTCAAAATTAATGATATATGATTGGTATGAGGTCTATAAAAAAATGGGTTAAATGGAATTTATGGTCTCCACAAGACGTGTGGTGTCACACCATTATCATGATGACTTCTCATCAGAACATGACTTAATGTCAATGTCATTATACATGGAATATAAGGGGAACACAACTCATGCCTCTTCTAACCAAGGAATATGAATGTCCTCTTCGTCGTGCCCATATTAATCAAACCATGTCATGTACCTGGCCATGCCCAGGTACTAAAACATTACCATGTAATCATAGACTACAGGTCATGTCCTCCCACATTGGATCCTAGTAGTGTCTAGTTGATACATGTCCTAGCTACCTAAAGAGGGTCACAAAACATATCGCCAAATAATATTTTGTGTGAACATTAAATTATTTATAAAACCCTATCCACTATAGTTGGGTGACTACATGGAAATTGTACACCCAAGACCATCCATGTAGTAGGTATATTTAATAAAAAAATTCATACATGTGGTTTCATGATCCATAGTATTCAAAATTATTTTATCCATCTGACCACAAAAATCCAATAGTGTTTACCTCCGAACATCAATTAAGACCCCCAAAATTGAAGGAAATTATAATCTAATCAAACGAAGTGGTCCTTTACATATTCCATAAACCTATAATTTCATATTGGTCTTCTTATGCCATGGATAAATGGATAACATATCCCAAATCAGGAAACAAAATCTCAACATTCATGTAAATTACAATAATAATATTTTTCAACACAATAACCACAAATATTATTGTTATATCATTATCAAACCACTATAGAAATGTCAAACAATAACCCATTAGTAAAATGGAGAATAATTTGGCAATCTATGGGGGAAAATAAACATATGAATATTTTTAATTATCATTGGTATATCTTTCAAGACCTACAATTTCAAACTGTGGAAATCACGGATTGATTAGGTCAAAAGTGATAATAAATACAATTATGAATTTAATTTAATCTAGGGATCAAGAAAATTCTGGGAAAATATTTAATCAAATGTATATAATAAAATATTTTTTATTAAACATTTAATAAATGGAATAAATATCAATTTATGATCCATGCGTCAATTATGGATCAATTTTTGGTGATGAATTCATTTCCCAATGATGATTATGATCCACTACATCTATAGCCTGTCAATCCACCATAATTTATCACTAATCATTTCCTAATAATGACACACCGATGAATGTCATCAATGATTATATAAATCATCCTTAGGTTTATGGGGATGATCCTAGAGAATTTCTATAATAGTGCATTTAAATAAGATTCAAATTGGATTTATAATAAAATATATATATATATATTACTTATTTATTTTAATAAATTTCATAGGCTATTGGCTAACTCAATTGGATTTCCACTACCAACCACCCATAAGTGATGTCTAGGATAAACCTCATGCCCCTGATACAATTTTTGACTCATATATATCATATATACTTAGTTCTAAATATATTTTACTATTTATGAAAACTACCCTAAAATGGTATTAATATAAATAATAATTTTTTAATATTAAATCATGGATCACCGAGCATTAGAATATTACTTTTTTCATAGTGATTATATAAAAAGATATTTCATAATATATTGCAATGTTATAGATGGAATAAAAATTATTCTATAATATTCTCTTGTTGATATCATTTTATCCCCCAAAAGAAATATCTGAACATAAATGTGGGGGTATTGATCCTACATCTGGAAATCCCTCTGCTTGGATCTCTCCTAAATGATCTCATGCCTCCAGAAAAAATGATCTAGGGGAATGGTACATCCATGAAGGATCCTCTCCCACCAATCCCTAATCACCATTATGTTCATCATGAAGGTGTCTCCATCCTCTATGACTATCTCACCACATTCAATATCATATGTAGGATCATTAATATATATCCTATGGTATGAAACCTGGAAGTCATCTTGCTAATACTAAAATTGTGGGAGTAATTCTAGGTGAATAGAAACCTCTCCACCCACAAATATAATATAAAATATTCTTTATAAACAATGAGTATAGCATTCCTCATAGTCAAAATCACAAAAATGGTCATCATAGGGAGACTCGTAGTAAAATGTGGTCGCACTAATCAAAATATAAGGGAATAAAATGATGAACCTTAAAAATTTATATTAGATATAGGCTACCCTCACCTCCTCTGGGATATCCTATACCTTCTAAATTTTCACTCAACCATCACATTAATAAGTAGATATGTTTTAATAATTTTAGTATAACTCATAGGTGACCGTTAGGGTCTCATCTATGGTTCCATTATGGGTTCCATGCTTGTAGTATACTTATGGAAATTATTATAAGAATAACCTACCAATGTTAAGTGATTGTCCCATCTCTGACCAAACTATACCATGAATTCCATAAAAATGTCCACAAACACCTAGATAATGATATTTTTCTTCCATATATATTGGTGTTTAAAATATTAATCATCCTATACTAGGTTTCAAAAACCTATTGTAGTCCTATCCATATTCATGAAATGAACCAATCATCATAGTTGGAGATAATCATTGGTGAACCTCGTGAAGGTGGATGGTATCCCACATGCACAACTCCCTACACCTCTCTAAAAAACTATAATTCCTTCTAGAAATTATGTGTACCATATTTTGATTTTTTTCCACTATCACATAGATGTAATCATGGCCTCTCACAATATGTTGATTCCCTATCACCAATTACATGAAATTTCCATCCCATTTTAATTTGAAAATATCAAGAAGCTATAAGTAGCCCCCAAATGATATGTTATAATACTTAACATTCTGAAATGTGAGACAATGAGGGAAAACAATTTCCACACACGAGGACATAAAAGACCTCCAAAATGACCAATGATTATCTTGATACATCTTATCTACACCTAGATTTTTAACCAATGGATAACCATGAAACTACCTCATCACCACCTATAGAAACATGAATTGAACACAATCCATTCCAGTAAAAGGTTGACATTAATTCCATCATATAGAGGAACCATTTGGTCAATCTCCTGTAGATATATGGTCACATATGACCTCATATTTGATATATCCTATCTAAACATACCTTATGAACTAGAGAAGATAATGAGTAGACACCATCAAATGATTATAAGATTCACCCTTTTCCTCAAATAGGGTATGGTTTATAGAATCCAAATTCTCATATACCTTCTCCTTGTGGAATGAATGGGACATCTTACTAAGGGAATCCAACATTACATTTCCCTTACCAAGATTATCGACTATCTGAATGTAATTGTGTCACAAGAAATACAACCAGTCACCCTCTATCATGTTTACATCTATTTGTCTAAAGAAATACCTAAGAAATTAATTCTCTAAGTTAACACAAATTCCCTCATATATGATAGTTCCTCAACATATTAGAGCGACAACTATTGCAACCAACTTCTGGTTGTGACTTGTGTAACTGCCCGAGATTTTATGAAAACTATTAGTTTTAATTTTATTAATGTATTGTGTTGTACGCTACACCAAAAGGAGCTTGCACAACACGCATCCTTGACTTGCCTTGCATTACACGCAATCACAACCTTCCTCGATAGCGTGTGTAGTACGCAATACTGAGTTTCACGAAATATTATTAAAACTAGCCGTTATGAATAGTAATAACCACTTTTTAAATTTTAGAAAATTTAACTCTCAAAATGGACTTCATTTTTGGATTCGGAGTATCGAATTTAGCCTAAGGTGAAATTTTGGTACTTTTCGGATAACTTTCATATTCTGATGAATAGTGAAAATTAGAAAATTATAATTAAAAACAACTTTTTTTAATCAAAATAATTAATAGTGATAAATTATTAATTTGAGTGGTTTTAAAGTATATTTAGAATATATTTTTACAATTTAATAAAATGTTGGTCATTGGTTGTAATTTCACATTTAAACCAGACATAATCAAGTGTCAATCTTTTGATATATATTGTTTCCTAAAAACACGCTATTTATTTTAACAGCGGGATTTAATTATAAAATTAATTAATGCAACTTCAATGTTATGAATTTGGTAAAATAGATTTCATTTTTGAATTCGGAATATGAAATATAGCTTAGGATGAAATTTTGGCATTGTTCTGAAAAACATCAATTTTTGATTTATAGTGAAACTACTAAGTGGTAGTTAAAAAACTGAATTTTTCATAAAACATAATTTTACCGCTTCTGTGAATGGAATTTCAAAAATCCAAGAGACACGGTTGATGTCAGTAATTAAAATGTGGTTCATTGAGATGAAAATAATTTTTGGTGAATAGTAACTTTTTACTTTTATTTACCACGGTTAAAAGTAAATAGGGTAATTAAGGGTAAAAATGACATTAATATTACCCTAACACATGTCTTAATTCTATTGGACAAGTGTATCTCGACCAAAAACAACCTTAAGTGTAAAATATTATCATTTAGGCCCACTTGGATTAGATTAGGACATTTATTATTATTTAATTCAAAGAAGAGTTAAAAGAGTTAAAATCAATGTTTATTTACTAAAACATTTTTAATATAGGGTTATACATAAGATAAATTCGACTATAAATATTAATTAGAAAGATAAAACGATTTACTACATAATGGTATTTTATTTGTAATTTTTAGACATTAAATAATTTAATTTATTTATGACACAATGATGATGTCATAATTATCTTATTAATGAAGTATTGACATAATTGATGTTATAAACACCAAAATAAATGTAATTTGAGACTTTTTATGAATTCCACTAATTTTATAGGTTACTATAATATATTAGTGTTGATTTAATCAACTTGGTTCAAACATATAATTCTGTTATGACTTTCACAAAAATCATATATCAAATAGTGTCAAAATTGACACAAAATAGTTTTTAAATAAAATATTATATTATTAATTGTTATTTTATTCCTAAAAATCTATGTATCGGCCAAATGACTTAGATAAGGATATATATATTAATAATAAACAATTTGGGGTTCGTTTGTCATGTTATAGTATGTGTATTAACCATAGAGTGTAAGAAAACAAAAAGACACGGTAAAAGTTAAATTATTTAACTTAGAGTTAAATCTAATTGATAAGGTTAAAATAATAACCTAAACTTGTCTAAATCCTATTGGATGATAGTATTTTGACCCATCCCCACTTTAGATTCGAAATAAGACCCTTTGGAACCATTATAAACCGATTTTGACTTTAATATAAAATAATATTTTGAGATATTCCTAAGGTGCCCCTCTCCTCCCTTATAAAAGGACACCTCCTCCCCCTCCTCCTCACACCAATATGAGCACTCAAGCTAGGAAAACCCCTGACAAAATCTCTTATCCACTTCCCTAGAAACATCCTAGAGGTTCTGGTCTTCCTCAAAGACCAATTTTAGTGCCCTAAGAGGAGGTCTCAAAGAGGCGCTTCAAAGAAGAGGTAATTACCGTTACCAATTCTTTCATCTTTATTTCTTCTTCCACTTCTTCTCCTTAGGATGTTTCATTATTAAGTAATAACATCAGTATCACTCATATACTGATATGTTATTATAAGTATGAAACAACCCTATTTCACCATCTATCCATCCTATGGATAAAGAAATCACCGCGCGTGCGTACGTACGGAATACCGTCTCCACGTCGTGGTGAAATCTATTTTCTACCACCACCTTACATGGATGGTTATAATGGTGTAATGAATAACTATAAATAGTTTTTACAACATCATATTGATTCTGATATATTGTATAATCCACTCCAATTCAATTCAATATTTATGGAAATGATATCATCGCTCGTGCGTACGTACGGACTACCGTCTCCACGACGCGATGAGATTCATTCTCCATGTTATCCATTTAAGAATGATTATAAAGTATATATAAGAAATAATAATGAAATATATGACATTATAAAGTTACTGGATTTATGTATATATATATATATATATATGTATGTCGTCTACTTACTTCCATTCAAGACAATAAGGAAAGGAAAACAACGTTCATGCGTACGTACGGACTACCGTCTCCATGAACGGTGTTTTTCATTTCATTTATATATCTATTATATATATATATATATACTGAATAGATATGATATATAAATCATATTTTATATTCTGGAAGTAAGTAAATCATGATATAAGTAATAATAATGTCAAGAACAACAAGTCAAAACACCTACGATAAATGAAACGATTTTACCCAAAACAATTCTTTAACATGGAATTTAGAAATGAACGGGTAATATAATGTCATAAGTGAACCATATATGATATCATAACAATGAATATGATTCATTAATAAGTCAATGACATTAGTTAAATCATTATACAGGAGGTTCGGAAACATACGAAGCAAATCAGACCTAAGGTAAGGGAAATATCACAATCTCATTTTTATCCGAGATTGTTTATTCGTAAGTATTTACTAGGGTGTATTTTATCATCCACATCCATGTTTCATCAATATGTAATACTATTTACATCCACCTAAAATTGTTTAAATCCATTTTTACCCTTCGGTGAGTTTTTAGTAATATGTATGAAAGGAACCTTTTGTCGTTTTTCGTACGAGGTACTTTTTGACTTTTCCGACAAAAGTACGAAGAATGTTTTTTTAACTTATACGGCATGAATGGATTTTTAAAACTTTATTTCCAAGAATCTTACTTTAAAAGTTTTCACGTTTAATTTTAATCAACTTCTTTTAGTTTATAATTGTATGACATGTTAAGAAAAGAATAGTGTTTTTTTTGAAGTAGAAAGGATATTTTCCTAAAGAATGGAGTTCAAATGTCTTATCAAAATTATTTTCCATATAAGATAATATAGGGTTCTATTTTTATCCCTATTATTACATTTATTTGATTATGTTTTGAGGGAATTATTTTTATGAAGTCATTTACCTTATATGATTTGTTTTATGATGTCATGATGTTTCAAGAATCCCATTTTTGTTATATGTGTTATGCGATGATGTATGATTTATGATTATGTGGAACACATAAGAAAGGATTCATTAAAAGATTTGTGGGACCTATATCTCCCTCCAATGCATTGGGTAAAGATTTTATATCTCATGAGATAGACATGGCTGAAAGGGTAGGTTATACAGGTTCAATGAAACAGGACTGAAACGAGGGTTACTCGATTCAGAAAGGGACTTTGTCCACTAAGATAGTCTTGGAAATGAGTCTTGACTAACAAGAAATGATTCTCTATGATTATGTGTGTATTCCAAAATGTTTCATGTTTTATGTTATGATTATTGGGATTTCATTTCACTACTATGATTTATCCCATGTTATGAAATTATGCTCTCTTCTGCAGGTTAAGATTTCCAAAAGTTATGTTCTTATGAATATGATGTGGTTGATTTTTCTTTTGTATACCCTTACTAAGCATTTGAGCTCACCCTTTTATGTTTTCTTTTCCCCAGGATATAAAGAAAGGTTTTAGGTAAAAAAAAAGGGAATATCTTTATGGGAGATATTGAAGATCTTTCACCACGATTAGAAGATTACGTTCCGAGTTTCCAAAGACACTAAACTATTACGATCCTTGTGTGTGTTTTTTGTTATGTACTAAGTATTCCGCAAAAGTAATGTAATGTTCATGTACGTCAAGATACGGGTCTCTACAGTTGGTATTAGAGGAAAGGTTTAGTCAACCTTTGGAAACTAGGATTCGAAAATGTTAGTGAGGTCCCTAGAGATATTTCTACGGTATATCTAGGGATGTACCTAAGGTTAAGTATACGTATAGGTTATAGTACTAGAACTATGATAAAGATCGTAGAATTAAACCTAAGATGTTAGATATTGAAGGTACTCCCCCTTTATTATGATGTTTTCCCTAGCATGATTTTTGCTTCTCACACTATTCTTTTTGGGTTTTAGACGATGGCTAGAACCCGAAGGAACCGTGTTGATCAATGCAATGGACAATGCAATGATTTTCCTCCTGAACAAACAAATGTTATGGGAGATGGAGTGCAAAATCTTATTGCTATACTTACACAAGCTATGAATCATTCTGGACTTCCAAATGAGCAGAGAAAGGAACAATATTCTATTGATTCCTTCATGAGGCAACGTCCACCATCTTTCAGTGGGTTTTCTGATCCACATGTTGCTGAACAATGGATCAGTACCACTGAAAAGATATTTTCAGTTCTTCAATGTTCTGAACATGATAAAGTCATCTTAGCAGTATATCTTTTGGAAGGTGAAGCTGATCAATGGTGGAATCTTATCAAGAATACAAGGAAAAGAGATGAAATTGAGTCCATGGAATGGGACGAGTTCAAGAACTTATTTTTCTATAAGTACTTCCCTCGTATTCTTCGAACAAAGATGGAGAAGGAGTTTCTTGAACTAAAGAAAAAGGATGATGAATCTGTTGGTATATACGAAGCGAATTTTACAAGACTTGCAAGGTATGCATATGGCATTATCATCCAACCTGAAAGTAAAGTTGATCGATTTTTCAGTGGCTTAAAACCAAGTCTTCGAAGGGCATTAGATATAAGAGACTTCAGTAGCTATGAAGAAATTGTGCGTTGTGCTATCAAGGTAGAAATGGTAGTTGGTGTTACATATCCATCTCATGGTTTTGACAAGAAACGAAAGATGGAGTTCAAGGAGAAATCTCAGAATAATGGTGAAAAGAAGATGAATGTTTCCTTAGGAACAAAGTGTGGAAAGAAGCATGGTGGAGATTGTCTTAAAGGGACTAGAAAATGTTTTAAGTGTGGAAAAGAAGGTCATCGAGCAGCTGAGTGTCGAAGTAATGGAAAAAGGGTTTCTAATGATGTGAATAAAGCAAACACTGCAGAGAACACACCACCAACACTTCAATGCTTCAAGTGCAAGGAAATGGGGCATTATGCTAATAAATTCCCTAATCCAAGGGTTAGTGATGATCAACAAGAGCAACCACTGAAGGCAAAGGACAAAGGGAAGTCACATGCGATCATTATTGGCAATGTTGAATATGACAATGATGTGGTGGAATAATTAAGTGTTTATGTAATGGGATTCCAAAATAATGTTGTATCATTGAGTATTGCAATATTTATTGATGTGGTATTCCAAGTGATTGAGATATTTTTTGGAAATAAGATGATATGCGCATAATGAAGGGAAAACGAGAAAATGAAATGTTTAATAGTATTCATGAGCTCATGATTGATATAAGGACTAAGTGATATCGTGGTTTGAGTATATAGAATTTTGAGGATTTTGGTATGTGGAAAGTGTTAACTTTAAACTGCATTCATGTTTTCACTAAGGTATTCAAGAGAATAAATGATTAAGGACTTTCAATGTTTGGAATGTGACCAACAAAACATATCTTATGATATATAGGGATCAACGATGGTATTAAATCTCTGGTAATCGTTTTCACTATGTTATGAGAGTGGACTGCAGTATTTTCGATAAGCCTAGAGATTGGAATGGATTATGTTGGAATAAGTTAGTATTGTTTAAGGATAGAAGTTTTTTTGATATTATTGATGAGATGTTATAGTAATATAGTTTTATAAAAAGGACAACCTGCAGGACGGGCGACAACCCATCGCGTCGGACAAGGCTATGGGAATCGAACCCACAACCGAAATGAGACTGTCCTTTATCGCCTACCACTGGCCTACAGGAAGTCCCTGTTTATTAGAAACTAGTTTTATTATATTAAGCAGTATGATATATGAAGTATAAAGTCCATTTTAGGAACCATATATGATTAATCTTACTATAGATCGACTTATGTATATAATTTTTGCTAACCTTTTGTTTGAGACAGATGGAATGACCTGTCACTCTATCACATGATCTGATAACACTTCACGAATAACAAATTCAACTTCATTTATTTAAGAGATGAAGTGGAAATTTTTAAAGGCGCGAACAATAGTGAGATTGTACCAAAATAAAGTAAGTATTTATTCTAATTCAAATTCTTTAACTTTAGGGAAACGGTCTTGAAAACCAAAAATGTTGTCCTAGTGATCTTATATCTGATGAATCAGATGGTACCTTAGATCATCACAAATTTATGGCTGTGTGATTGCTGGCTTTTCCATAGCCATGTTCTCTACCACTCTCCATCAGAACATGATGGTTAGATTTCTCTTCCATATCCATATTTTCACCTATGTGGAAACCCAGTGATTAGTTTATTTGGGTAACCGTTACGTTTCATACTTTTGTTTTTAAAGATTTGTTTTGATATTCCTTTTTACGATGTGGGTTTCTATTAAAGAAACTTTCGAATAGTAAACCATTTATAACCCCGACGAATTTCGAGGGAGAAATTCATTTTAAGGGGGGTAGAATGCAACATCCCGAGATTTTATGAAAACTATTCTTTTTAATTTTATTAATGTATTGTGTTGTACGCTACACCAAAAGGAGCTTGCACAACATGCATCCTTGACTTGCCTTGCATTACACACAATCACAACCTTCCTCGATAGCGTGTGTAGTATGCAATACTGAGTTTCACGAAATATTATTAAAACTAGCTGTTATGAATAGTAATAACCACTTTTTAAATTTTAGAAAATTTAGCTCTCAAAATGGACTTCATTTTTGGATTCGGAGTATCGAATTTAACCAAAGGTGAAATTTTGGTACTTTTCGGATAACTTTCATATTCTGATGAATAGTGAAAATTACTAAATTATAATTAAAAACAACTTTTTTTAATCGAAATAATTAATAGTGATAAATTTTTAATTTGAGTGGTTTTAAAGTATATTTAGAATATATTTTTAAAATTTAATACAATGTTGGTCATTGGTTGTAATTTCACATTTAAACCAGACATAATCAAGTGTCAATCTATTGATATATATTGTTTCCTAAAAACACGCTATTTATTTTAACAGCGGGATTTAATTATAAAATTAATTAATGAAACTTCTATGTTATGAATTTGGTAAAATAGATTTCATTTTTGAATTCGGAATATGAAATATAGCTTAGGATGAAATTTTGGCATTGTTCTGAAAAACATCAATTTTTGATGAATAGTGAAACTACTAAGTGGTAGTTAAAAAACTGAATTTTTCATAAAACTTAATTTTACCGCTTCTGTGAATGGAATTTTAAAAATCCGAGAGACACGGTTGATGTCATTAAGTAAAATGTGGTTCAATGAGATGAAAATAATTTTTTGTGAATAGTAGCTTTTTACTTTTATTTACCACGGTTAAAAGTAAATAGGGTAATTAAGGGTAAAAATGATATTAATATTACCCTAACACATGTCCTAATTCTATTGGAAAAATGTATCTCGACCAAAAACAACCTTAAGTGTAAAATATTATCATTTAGGCCCACTTGGATTAGATTAGGACATTTATTATTATTTAATTCAAAGAAGAGTTAAAATAGTTAAAATCAAATTCTATTTACTTAAACATTTTTAATATGGGGATATAAATAAGATAAATTCGACTATAAATATTCATTAGAAAGATAAAAAGATTTCCTACATAATGGTATTTTATTTGTAATTTTTAGACATTAAATAATTTAATTTATTTATGACACAATGATGATGCCGTAATTATCTTATAAATGAAACATTGACATAATTGATGTTATAAACACCAAAATAAATGTAATTTGAGACTTTTCATGAATTCCACTAATTTTATAGGTTACTATGATATATTAGTGTTTATTTAATCAACTTGGTTCGAACATATAATTCTTTTATGACTTTCAAAAAAATCATATATCAATTAGTGTCAAAATTGACACAAAATAGTTTTTAAATAAAATATTATATTATTAATTGTTATTTTATTCCTAAAAATCTAAGGATCGGCCACATGACTTAGATAAGGATATATATATTAATAATAAACAATTTGGGGTTCTTTGGGCATGTTATAGTAAGTGTATTAACCATATAGTGTAAGAAAACAAAAAGACACGGTAAAAGTTAAATTATTTAACTTAGAGTTAAATCTAATTGATAAGGTTAAAATAATAACCTAAACTTGTCTAAATCCTATTGGATGATAGTATTTCGACCCATCCCCACTTTAGCTTCGAAATAATACCCTTTGGAACCATTATAAACTGATGTTGACTTTAATATAAAATAATATATTGAGATATTCCTATGGTGCCCCTCTCCTCCCTTATAAAAGGACACCTCCTCACCCTCCTCCTCACACCAATTTGAGCACTCAAGCTCGGCCAACCCCTGCCAAAATATCTTCTCCACTTCCCTAGAAACATCCTAGAGGTTCTGGTATTCCTCAAAGACCAATTTTAGTGCCCTAAGAGGAGGTCTCAAAGAGGCGCTTCAAAGAAGAGGTAATTACCGTTACCAATTCTTTCATCTTTATTTCTTCTTCCACTTCTTCTCCTTAGGTTGTTTCATTATGAAGTAATAACATCAGTATCACTCATATACTGATATGTTATTATAAGTATGAAACAACCCTATTTCACCATCAATCCATCCTACGGAAAAAGAAATCACCGCGCGTGCGTACGTACGGAATACCGTCTCCACGCCGTGGTGTAATCTATTTTCCACCACCACCTTACATGGATGGGTATAATGGTGTAAAGAATAACTATACATAGTTTTTACAACATCATATTGATTCTTATATATTGTATAATCCACTCCAATTCAATTCAATATTTATTGAAATGATATAATTGCTCGTGCGTACGTACGGACTACCGTCTCCACGACACGATGAGATTCATTCTCCATGTTAACCATTTAAGAATGATTATAAAGTATATATAAGAAATAATAATAAAATATATGACATTATAAAGCTACTGGATTTATGTATATATATATATATATGTATGTCATCTACTTACTTCCATTCAAGAAAATAAGGAAAGGAAAACAGCGTTCATGCGTATGTACGGACTACCGTCTCCATGAACGGTGTTTTTCATTTCATTTATCTATCGATTATATATATATATATACTGAATATATATGATATATAAATAATATTTAATATTCTGGAAGTAAGTAAATCATGATATAAGTAATAATAATGTCATGAACAACAAGTCAAAACACCTACGATAAATGAAACGATTTTACCGAAAACGCTTCTTTATCATGGAATTTACAAAATAACGGGTAATATAATGCCATAAGTGAACCATATATGATATCATAACAATGAATATGATTCTTTAATAAGTCAATGACATTATTTAAATCATTATACAGGAGGTTCGGACACATACGAAGAAAATCGGACCTAAGGTAAGGGAAATATCACAATCTCATTTTTATCCGAGATTGTTTATTCGTAAGTATTTACTGGGGTGTATTTTATCATCCACATCCATGTTTCATCAATATGTAATATTATTTCCATCCACCTACAATTTTTTAAATCCATTTTTACCCTTCGGTGAGTTTTTAGTAATATGTATGAAAGGAATCTTTTGTCGTTTTTCGTACGAGGTACTTTTTGACTTTTCCGACAAAAGTACGAAGAATGTTTTTTTAACTTATACGGCATGAATGGATTTTTAAAACATTATTTCCAAGAAGCTTCCTTTACATGTTTTCAAGTTTATTTTTAATCAACTTCTTTTAGTTTATAATTTTATGACATGTTAAGAAAAGAAAAGTGTTTTTTTGAAGTAGAAAGGATATTTTCCTCAAGAATGGAGTTCAAATGTCTTATCAAAATTATTTTCCATCTAAGATAATATAGGGTTCTGTTTTTATCCCTATTATTACATTGATTTGATTATGTTTTGAGGGAATTATTTTTATGAAGTCATTACCTAATATGATTTGTTTTATGATGTCATGATGTTTCAAGAATCCCATTTTTTTTATATGTGTTATGCGATGATGTATGATTTATGATTATGTGGAACACATAAGAAAGGATTCATTATAAGATGGGTGGGACCTATATCTCCCTCCAATGCATTGGGTAAAGATTTTATATCTCATGAGATAGACATTGCTGAAATGGTAGGTTATACCGGTTCAGTGAAACCGAACTGAAACGAGGGTTACTCGATTCAGAAAGGGACTTTGTCCACAAAGATAGTCTTGGCAATGAGTCTTGAATAACAAGAAATGATTCTATATGATAATGTGTGTATTCCACAATGTTTCATGTTTTAAGTTATGATTATTGGGATTTCATTTCACTACTACGATTTATCCCATGTTATGAAATTATGCTCTCTTTTGCAGGTTAAGATTTCCAAAAGTTATGTTCTTATAAATATGATGTGGTTGATTTTTCTTTTGTATACCCTTACTGAGGATTTGAGCTCACCCTTTTATGTTTTCTTTTCCCCAGGATATAAAGAAAGGTTTTAGGTAAAAAAAAGGGAAGATCTTTATGGGAGATATTGAAGATCTTTCACCACGATTAGAAGATTACGTTCCGAGTTTCCAAAGACACTAAACTATTACGATCCTTGTGTGTGTGTTTTTGTTATGTACTAAGTATTCCGAAAAAGTAATGTAATGTTCATGTACGTCAAGATACGGGTCTCTACAGTTGGTATCAGAGGAAAGGTTTAGTCAACCTTTGGAAACTAGGATGCGAAAACGTTAGTGAGATCCCTAGATATATTTCTACGGTATGTCTAGGGATGTCCCTAAGGTTAAGTATACGTATAGGTTATAGTACTAGAACTACGCTAAAGATCATAGAATTAAACCTATGATGTTAGATATTGAAGGTACTCCCCCTTTATTTTGTTGTTTTCCCTAGCATGATTTTTGCTTCTCACACTATTCTTTTTGGGTTTTAAACGATGGCTGGAACCTGAAGGAACCGTGTTGATCAATGCAATGGACAATGCAATGATTGTCCTCCTGAACAAACAAATGTTATGGGAGATGGAGTGCAAAATCTTATTGCTATACTTACACAAGCTATGAATCATTCTGGACTTCCAAATGAGCAGAGAAGGGAACAATATTCTATTGAGTCCTTCATGTGGCAACGTCCACCTTCTTTCATTGGGTTTTCTGATCCACTTGTTGCTGAACAATGGATCAGTACCACTGAAAAGATATTTTTAGTTCTTCAATGTTCTGAACATGATAAAGTCATCTTAGCAGTATATCGTTTGGAAGGTGAAGCTGATCAATGGTGGAATCTTATCAAGAATACAAGGCAAAGAGAAGAAATTGAGTCCATGGAATGGGACGAGTTCAAGAACTTATTTTTCAATAAGTACTTCCCTTGTATTCTTCGAACAAAGATGGAGAAGGAGTTTCTTGAACTAAAGCAAAAGGATGATGAATCTGTTGGTATATACGAAGCGTATTTTACAAGACTTGCAAGGTATGAATCTGTCATTATCATCCAACCTGAAAGTAATGTTGATCGAATTTTCAGTGGCTTAATACCAAGTCTTCGAAGGGCATTAGCTATAAGAGACTTGATTAGCTATGAAGAAATTGTGCGTTGTGCTATCAAGGTAGAAATGGAAGTTGGTGTTACATATCTATCTCATGGTTTGGACAAGAACCGAAAGATGGAGTTCAAGGAGAAATCTCAGAATAATGGTGAAAAGAAGATGAATGTTTCCTTATGCACAAAGTGTGGAAAGAAGCATGGTGGAGATTGTCTTAAAGGGACTAGAAAATGTTTTAAGTGTGGAAAATAAGGTCATCGAGCAGCTGAGTGTCGAAGTAATGGAAAAAGGGTTTCTAATGATGTGAATAAAGCAAACACTGCAGAGAATGCACCACCAACACTTCAATGCATCAAGTGCAAGGAAATGGGGCATTATGCTAATAAATTCCCTAATCCAAGGGTTAGTGATGATCAACATGAGAAACCACTGAAGGCAAAGGACAAAGGGAAGTCACATGAGATCACTATTAGCAATGTTGAATATGGCAACGATGTGGTGGAATGATTATGTGTTTATGTAATGGGATTCCAAAATAATGTTGTATCATTGAGTATTGCAATATTTATTGATGTGGTATTCCAAGTGATTGAGATATTTTTTGGAAATAAGATGATATGCGCATAATGAAGGGAAAACGAGAAAATGAAATGTTTAATAGTATTAATGAGCTCATGATTGATATAAGGACTAAGTGATATCATGGTTTGAGTATATAGAATTTTGAGGATTTTGGTATGTGGAAAGTGTTAACTTTAAACTGCATTCATGTTTTCACTAAGGTATTCAAGAGAATACATGATTAAGGACTTTGAATGTTTGGAATGTGACCAACAAAACATATCTTATGATATATGGGGATCAACGATGGTATTAAATCTCTGGTAATCGTTTTCACTATGTTATGAGAGTGGACTGTAGTATTATGGATAAGCCTAATGATTGGAATGGATTATGTTGGAATAAGTTAGTAATGTTTAAGGATAGAAGTTTTTTTTTGATATTATTGATGAGATGTTATAGTAATATAGTTTTAGAAAAAGGACAACCTACAGGACGGGCGACAACCCATCGCGTAGGACAAGGCTTTGGGAATCGAACCCACAACCGAAATGTGACTGGCCTTTATCGCCTACCACTGGCCTACAGGAAGTCCCTGTTTATTAGAAATTAGTTTTATTATATTAAGCAGTATGATATATGAAGTATAAAGTCCATTTTAGGAACCATATATGATTAATCTTACTATAGATCGACTTATGTATATAATTTTTGCTAACCTTTTGTTTGAGACAGATGGAATGACCTGTCATTCTATCACATGATCTGCTAACACTTCACGAATAACAAATTCAACTTCATTTATTTAAGAGAAGAAGTGGAAATTGTTAAAGGCACGAACAATAGTAATATTGTACCAAAATAAAGTAAGTATTTATTCTACTTCAAATTATTTAACTTTAGTGAAACGATCTTGAAAACCAAAAATGTTGTCCTAGTGATCTTATATCTGATGAATCAAATGGTACCTTAGATCATCACAAATTTATGGCTTTGTGATTGCTGGCTTTCCCATAGCCATGTTCTCTACCACTCTCCATCAGAACATGATGGTTAGATTTCTCTTCCATATCCATATTTTCACCTATGTGGAAACCAAGTGATTAGTTTATTTGGGTAACCGTTACGTTTCATACTTTTGTTTTTAAAGATTTGTTTTGATATTCCTTTTTACAATGTGGGTTTCTATTAAAGAAACTTTCGAATAGTAAACCATTTATAACCCCAACGAATTTCGAGGGCGAAATTCATTTTAAGGGGGGTAGAATGTAACAGCCCGAGATTTTATGAAAACTATTCTTTTTAATTTTATTAATGTATTGTGTTTTACGCTACACCAAAAGGAGCTTGCACAACACACATCCTTGACTTGCCTTGCATTACACGCAATCACAACCTTCCTCGATAGCGTGTGTAATACGCAATACTGAATTTCACGAAATATTATTAAAACTAGCCATTATGAATAGTAATAACCACTTTTTAAATTTTAGAAAATTTAGCTCTCAAAATAGATTTCATTTTTGGATTCGGAGTATCGAATTTATCCTAAGGTGAAATTTTGTTACTTTTCGGATAACTTTCATATTCTGATGAATAGTGAAAATTACTAAATTATAATTAAAAAAAACTTTTTTTAATCCAAATAATTAATAGTGATAAATTATTAATTTGAGTGGTTTGAAAGTATATTTAGAATATATTTTTACAATTTAATACAATGTTGTTCATTGGTTGTAATTTCACATTTAAACCAGACATAATCAAGTGTCAATCTTTTGATATAAATTGTTTCCTAAAAACACGGTATTTATTTTAACAGCGGGATTTAATTATAAAATTAATTAATGCATCTTCTATGTTATGAATTTGGTAAAATAGATTTCATTTTTGAATTCAGAATATGAAATATAGCTTAGGATGAAATTTTGGCATTGTTCTGAAAAACATCAATTTTTGATGAATAGTGAAACTACTAAGTGGTAGTTAAAAAACTGAATTTTTCATAAAACTTAATTTTACCGCATCTGTGAATGGAATTTCAAAAATCCGAGAGACACGGTTGATGTCAGTAAGTAAAATGTGGTTCAATGAGATGAAAATAATTTTTGTGAATAGTAACTTTTTACTTTTATTTATCACGGTTAAAAGTAAATAGGGTAATTAAGGGTAAAAATTATATTAATATTACCCTAACACATGTCCTAATTCTATTGGACAAGTGTATCTCGACCAAAAACAACCTTAAGTGTAAAATATTATCATTTAGGCCCACTTGGATTAGATTAGGACATTTATTATTATTTAATTCAAAGAAGAGTTAAAAGAGTTAATATCAAAGTTTATTTACTAAAACATTTTTAATATGGGGATATACCTAAGATAAATTCGACTATAAATATTCATTAGAAATAGAAAAAGCTTTCCTACATAATGGTATTTTATTTGTAATTTTTAGACATTAAATAATTTAATTTATTTATGACACAATGATGATGCCGTAATTATCTTATTAATAAAATATTGACATAATTGATGTTATAAACACCAAAATAAATGTAATTTGAGACTTTTTATAAATTACACTAATTTTATAGGTTACTATGATATATTATTGTTGATTTAATCAACTTGGTTTGAACATATAATTCTGTTATGACTTTCACAAAAATCATATATCAAATAGTGTCAAAATTGACACAAAATAGTTTTTAAATCAAATATTATATTATTAATTGTTATTTTATTCCCAAAAATATAAGTTTCGGTCAAATGACTTAGATAAGGATATATATACTAATAATAAACAATTTTGGGTTCTTTTGGCATGTTATAGTAAGTGTATTAACCATATAGTGTAAGAAAACAAAAAGACACGGTAAAAGTTAAATTATTTAACTTAGAGTTAAATCTAATTGATAAGGTTAAAATAATTATCTAAACTTGTCTAAATCCTATTGGATGATAGTATTTAGACCCATCACCACTTTAGCTTCGAAATAATACCCTTTGGAACCATTATAAACCGATTTTGACTTTAATATAAAATAATATTTTGAGATATTCCTAAGGTGCCCCTCTCCTCCCTTATAAAAGGACACCTCCTCCCCCTCCTCCTCACACCAATTTGAGCACTCAAGCTCGGCCAAACCCTGACAAAATATCTTCTCCACTTCCCTAGCAACATCCTAGAGGTTCTGGTCTTCCTCAAAGTCCCATTTTAGTGCCCTAAGAGGAGGTCTCATAGAGGCGCTTCAAAGAAGAGGTAATTACCTTTACCAATTCTTTCATCTTTATTTCTTCTTCCACTTCTTCTCCTTAGGTTGTTTCATTATGAAGTAATAACATCAGTATCACTCATATACTTATATGTTATTATAAGTATGAAACAACCCTATTTCACCATCTATCCATCCTACGGAAAAAGAAATCACCGCGCGTGCGTACGTACGGAATACCGTCTCCACGCCGTGGTGTAATCTATTTTCCACCACCACCTTACATGGATGGGTATAATGGTGTAAATAATAAATATACATAGTTTTTACAACATCATATTGATTCTGATATATTGTATAATCCACTCCAATTCAATTCAATATTTATGGAAATGATATCATCGCTCGTGCGTACGTACGGACTACCGTCTCCAAGACGCGATGAGATTCATTCTCCATGTTAACCATTTAAGAATGATTATAAATTATATATAAGAAATAATAATGAAATATATGACATTATAAAGCTACTGGATTTATGTATATATATATATATGTATGTCTTCTACTTACTTCCATTCAAGACAATAAGGAAAGGAAAACAGCGTTCATGCGTATGTACGGACTAACGTCTCCATGAACGGTGTTTTTCATTTCATTTATCTATATTTTATATATATATATATATACTGAATATATATGATATATAAATCATATTTTATATTCTGGAAGTAAGTAAATCATGATATAAGTAATAATAATGTCAATAACAACAAGTCAAAACACTTACGATAAATGAAACGATTTTACCCAAAACGCGTCTTTAACATGGAATTTACAAAAGAACGGGTAATATAATGTCATAAGTGAACCATATATGATATCATAACAATGAATATGATTCTTTAATAAGTCAATGACATTATTTAAATCATTATACAGGAGGGTCGGACACATACGAAGCAAATCAGACCTAAGGTAAGGGAAATATCACAATCTCATTTTTATCCGAGATTGTTTATTCGTAAGTATTTACTGGGGTGTATTTTATCATCCACATCCATGTTTCATCAATATGTAATATTATTTCCATCCACCTACAATTGTTTAAATCCATTTTTACCCTTTGGTGAGTTTTAGGTAATATGTATGAAAGGAATCTTTTGTCGTTTTTCGTACGAGGTAATTTTTGACTTTTCCGACAAAAGTATGAAGAATGTTTTTTTTAACTTATACGGCATGAATGGATTTTTAAAACTTTATTTCCAAGAAGCTTCCTTTACATGTTTTCAAGTTTATTTTTAATCAACTTCTTTTAGTTTATAATTGTATGACATGTTAAGAAAAGAAATTTTTTTTTGAAGTAGAAAGGATATTTTCCTCAAGAATGGAGTTCAAATGTCTTATCAAAATTATTTTCCATCTAAGATAATATAGGGTTCTGTTTTTATCCCTATTATTACATTGATTTGATTATGTTTTGAGGGAATTATTTTTATGATGTCATTTACCTTATATGATTTGTTTTATGATGACATGATGTTTCAAGAATCCCATTTTTTTTATATGTGTTATGCGATGATGTATGATTTATGATTATGTGGCACACATAAGAAAGGATTCATTATAATATGGGTGGGACCTATATCTCCCTCCAATGCATTGGGTAAAGATTTTATATCTCATGAGATAGACATGGATGAAATGGTAGGTTATACCGGTTCAGTGAAACAGGACTGAAACGAGGGTTACTCGATTCAGAAAGGGACTTTGTCCACTAAGATAGTCTTGGCAATGAGTCTTGACTAACAAGAAATGATTCTATATGATTATGTGTATATGACACAATGTTTCATGTTTTATGTTATGATTATTGGGATTTCATTTCACTACTATGATTTATCCCATGTTATGAAATTATGCTCTCTTTTTCAGGTTAACATTTCCAAAAGTTATGTTCTTATGAATATGATGTGGTTGATTTTTCTTTTGTATACCCTTACTGAGCATTTGAGCTCACCCTTTTATGTTTTCTTTTCCCCAGGATATAAAGAAAGGTTTTAGGTAAAAAAAAGGGAAGATCATTATGGGAGATATTGAAGATCTTTCACCACGATTATAAGATTACGTTCCGAGTTTCCAAAGACACTAAACTATTACGATCCTTGTGTGTGTGTTTTTGTTATGTACTAAGTATTCCGCAAAAGTAATGTAATGTTCATGTACGTCAAGATACGGGTCTCTACAGTTGGTATCAGAGGAAAGGTTTAGTCAACCTTTGGAAACTGGGATGTGAAAACGTTAGTGAGATCCCTAGAGATATTTCTACGGTATGTATAGGGATGTCCCTAAGGTTAAGTATACGTATAGGTTATAGTACTAGAACTACGCTAAAGATCATAGAATTAAACCTAAGATGTTAGATATTGAAGGTACTCCCCCTTTATTATGTTGTTTTCCCTAGCATGATTTTTGCTTCTCACGCTATTCTTTTTGGGTTTTAAACGATGGCTGGAACCTGAAGGAACCATGTTGATCAATGCAATGGACAATGCAATGATTTTCCTCCTGAACAAACAAATGTTATGGGAGATGGAGTGAAAAATATTATTGCTATACTTACACAAGCTATGAATCATTCTGGACTTCCAAATGAGCATAGAAGGGAACAATATTCTATTGAGTGCTTCATGAGGCAACACCCACCTTCTTTCAGTGGGTTTTCTGATCCACTTGTTGCTGAACAATGGATCAGTACCACTGAAAAGATATTTTCAGTTCTTCATTGTTCTGAACATGATAAAGTCATCTTAGCAGTATATCGTTTGGAAGGTGAAGCTGATCACTGGTGGAATCCTATCAAGAATACAAGGCAAAGAGATGAAATTGAGTCCATGGAATGGGACGAGTTCAAGAACTTATTTTTCAATAAGTACTTCCCTCGTATTATTCGAACAAATATGGAGAAGGAGTTTCTTGAACTAAAGCAAAAGGATGATGAATCTGTTGGTATATACGAAGCGAATTTTACAAGACTTGCAAGGTATGCATCTGGCATTATCATCCAACCTGAAAGTAAAGTTGATCTATTTTTCAGTGGCTTAAAACCAAGTCTTCGAAGGGCATTAGCTATAAGAGAATTCAGTAGCTATGAAGAAATTGTGCGTTGTGCTACCAAGGTAGAAATGGAAGTTGGTGTTACATATCCATCTCATGGTTATCACAAGAAACGAAAGAAGGAGTTAAAGGAGAAATCTCAGAATAATGGTGAAAAGAAGATGAATGTTTCATTATGCACAAAGTGTGGAAAGAAGCATGGTGGAGATTGTCTTAAAGGGACTAGAAAATGTTTTAAGTCTGGAAAAGAAGGTCATCGAGCAGCTGAGTGTCGAAGTAATGAAAAAAGGGTTTCTAATGATGTGAATAAAGCAAACACTGCAGAGAACGCACCACCAACACTTCAATGCTTCAAGTTCAAGGAAGTGGGGCATTATGCTAATAAATGACCTAATCCAAGGGTTAGTGATGATCAACATGAGCAACCACTAAAGGAAAAGGACAAAGGGAAGTCACATGCGATCACTATTGGCAATGTTGAATATGACAACGATGTGGTGGAATGATTATGTGTTTATGTAATGGGATTCCAAAATAATGTTGTATCATTGAGTATTGCAATATTTATTGATGTGGTATTCCAAGTGATTGAGATATTTTTTGGAAATAAGATGATATGCGCATAATGAAGGGAAAACGAGAAAATGAAATGTTTAATAGTATTCATGATCTCATGATTAATATAAGGACTAAGTGATATCATGGTTTGAGTATATAGAATTTAGAGGATTTTGGTATGTGGAATGTGTTAACTTTAAACTGCATTCATGTTTTCACTAAGGTATTCAAGAGAATACATGATTAAGGACTTTGAATGTTTAGAATGTGACCAACAAAACACATCTTATGATATATGGGGATCAACGATGGTATTAAATCTATGGTAATCGTTTTCACTATGTTATGAGAGTGGACTGTAGTATTATGGATAAGCCTAAAGATTGGAAAGGATTATGTTGGAATAAGTTATTATTGTTTAAGGATAGAAGTTTTTTTTTTGATATTATTGATGAGATGTTATTGTAATATAGTTTTAGAAAAAGGACAACCTACAGGACGGGCGACTACCCATCGCGTCGGACATGGCTATGGGAATCGAACCCACAACCGAAATGCAACTGGCCTTTATCGCCTACCACTGGCCTACAGGAAGTCCCTGTTTATTAGAAACTAGTTTTATTATATTAAGCAGTATGATATATGAAGTATAAAGTCCATTTTAGGAACCATATCTGATTAATCTTACTATAGATCAACTTATGTATATAATTTTTGCTAACCTTTTGTTTGAGAAAGATGGAATGACCTATCATTCTATCAAATGATCTGCTAACACTTCACGAATAACAAATTCAACTTCATTTATTTAAGAGATGAAGTGGAAATTGTTAAAGGCACGAACAATATTGAGATTGTACCAAAATAAAGTAAGTATTTATTCTAATTCAAATTCTTTAACTTTAGGGAAACAATCTTGAAAACAAAAAATGTTGTCCTAGTGATCTTATATCTGATGAATCAGATGGTACCTTAGATCATCACAAATTTATGGCTTTGTGATTGCTGGCTTTTCCATAGCCATGTTCTCTACCACTCTCCATCAGAACATGATGGTTAGATTTCTCTTCCATATCCATATTTTCACCTATGTGGAATCCCAGTGATTAGTTTATTTGGGTAACCGTTACATTTCATACTTTTGTTTTTAAAGATTTGTTTTTATATTCCTTTTTATGATGTGGGTTTCTATTAAAGAAACTTTCGAATAGTAAACCATTTATAACCTCGACGAATTTCGAGGGCGAAATTCAATTTAAGGGGGGTAAAATGTAACAGCCCGAGATTTTATGAAAACTATTCTTTTTAATTATATTAATGTATTGTGTTGTACGCTACACCAAAAGGAGCTCGCACAACACGCATCCTTGACTTGCCTTGCATTACACGCAATCACAACCTTCCTCGATAGCGTGTGTAGTACGCAATACTGAGTTTCACGAAATATTATTAAAATTAGTCGTTATGAATAGTAATAACCACTTTTTAAATTTTAGAAAATTTAGCTCTCAAAATAGACTTCAGTTTTGGATTCGGAGTATCGAATTTAGCCTAAGGTGAAATTTTGGTACTTTTCAGATAACTTTCATATTCTGATGAATAGTGAAAATTAATAAATTATAATTAAAAACAACTTTTTTAATCGAAATAATTAATAGTGATAAATTATTAATTTGAGTGGTTTTAAAGTATATTTAAAATATATTTTTACAATTTAATACAATGTTAGTCATCGGTTGTAATTTCACATTTAAACCAGACATATTCAAGTGTCAATCTTTTGATATATATTGTTTCCTAAAAACACGCTATTTATTTTAACAGCGGGATTTAATTATAAAATTAATTAATGCAACTTCTATGTTATGAATTTGGTAAAATATATTTCATTTTTGAATTCGGAATATGAAATATAGCTTAGGATGAAATTTTGGCATTGTTATGAAAAACATCAATTTTTTGATGAATAGTGAAACTACTAAGTGGTAGTTAAAAAACTGAATTTTTCATAAAACATAATTTTACCGCTTCTGTGAATGGAATTTCAAAAATCCGAGAGACACGGTTGATGTCAGTAAGTAAAATGTGGTTCAATGAGATGAAAATAATTTTTTTGTGAATAGTAACGTTTTACTTTTATTTACCAGAGTTAAAAGTAAATAGGGTAATTAAGGGTAAAAATGATATTAATATTACCCTAACAAATGTCCTAATTCTATTGGACAAATGTATCTCGACCAAAAACAACCTTAAGTGTAAAATATTATCATTTAGGCCCATTTGGATTAGATTAGGACATTTATTATTATTTAATTCAAAGAAGAGTTAAAAGAGTTAAAATCAATGTTTATTTACTAAAACATTTTTAATATGGGGATATACATAAGATAAATTTGACTATAAATATTCATTATAAAGATAAAAAGATTTCCTACATAATGGTATTTTATTTGTAATTTTTAGACATTAAATAATTTAATATATTTATGACACAATGATGATGCCGTAATTATCTTATTAATGAAATATTGACATAATTGATGTTATTAACACCAAAATAAATGTAATTTGAGACTTTTTATGAATTCCACTAATTTTATAGGTTACTATGAGATATTATTGTTGATTTAATCAACTTGGTTCGAACATATAATTCTGTTATGACTTTCAAAAAAATGATATATCAAATAGTGTCAAAATTGACAAAAAATAGTTTTTAAATAAAATATTATATTATTAATTGTTATTTTATTCATAAAAATATAAGGTTAGGGCAAATGACTTAGATAAGGATATATATATTAATAATAAAAAATTTGGGGTTCGTTTGGCATGTTATTGTAAGTGTATTAACCATATAATGTAAGAAAACAAAAAGACACGGTAAAAGTTAAATTATTTAACTTAGAGTTAAATCTAATTGATAAGGTTAATATAATAACCTAAACTTGTCTAAATCCTATTGGATGATAGTATTTCGACCCATCCCCACTTTAGCTTCAAAATAATACCCTTTGGAACCATTATAAACCGATTTAGACTTTAATATAAAATAATATTTTGAGATATTCCTAAGGTGCCCCTCTCCTCCCTTATAAAAGGACACCTCCTCCCCCTCCTCCTCACACCAATTTGAGCACTCAAGCTCGGCCAAACCCTGAAAAAATCTCTTCTCCACTTCCCTAGAAACATCCTAGAGGTTCGGGTCTTCCTCAAAGACCAATTTTAGTGCCCTAAGAGGAGGTCTCAAAGAGGCGCTTCAAAGAAGAGGTAATTACCGTTACCAATTCTTTCATCTTTATTTCTTCTTCCACTTCTTCTTCTTAGGTTGTTTCATTATGAAGTAATAACATCAGTATCACTCATATACTGATATGTTATTATAAGTATGAAACAACCCTATTTCACCATCTATCGATCCTACGGAAAAAGAAATCACCGCGCGTGCGTACGTACGGAATACCGTCTCCACACCGTGGTGTAATCTATTTTCCACCACCACCTTACATGGATGGGTATAATGGTGTAAAGAATAACTATAAATAGTTATTACAACATAATATTGATTCTGATATATTTTATAATCCAATCCAATTCAATTCAATATTTATGGAAATGATATCATCGCTCGTGCGTACGTACGGACTACCGTCTCCACGACGCGATGAGATTCATTCTCCATGTTAACCATTTAAGAATGATTATAAAGTATATATAAGAAATAATAATTAAATATATGACATTATAAAGCTACTGGATTTATGTATATATATATATATATGTATGTCATCTACTTACTTCCATTCATGACAATAAGGAACGAAAAACAGCGTTCATGCGTACGTACGGACTACCGTCTCCATGAACGGTGTTTTTCATTTAATTTATCTATATTATATATATATATATATATATACTGAATATATATGAAATATAAATCATATTTTATATTCTGGAACTAAGTAAATCATGATATAAGTAATAATAATGTCAAGAACAACAAGTCAAAACACCTACGATAAATGAAACGATTTTACCCAAAACGCTTCTTTAACATGGAATTTACAAAAGAACTGGTAATATAATGTCATAAGTGAACCATATATGATATCATAACATTGAATATGATTCAGTAATAAGTCAGTGACATTATTTAAATCATTATACAGGAGGTTCGGACACATACTAAGCAAATCGGACCTAAGGTAAGGGAAATATCACAATCTCATTTTTATCCGAGATTGTTTATTCGTAAGTATATACTGGGGTGTATTTTATCATCCACATCCATGTTTCATCAATATGTAATATTATTTCCATCCACCTACAATTGTTTAAATCCATTTTTACCCTTTGGTGAGTTTTTAGTAATATGTATGAAAGGATACTTTTGTCGTTTTTCATACGAGGTACTTTTTGACTTTTCCGAAAAAAGTACGAAGAATGTTTTTTTTAACTTATACGGCATGAATGGATTTTTAAAACTTTATTTCCAAGAATCTTCCTTTACAAGTTTTCAAGTTTATTTTTAATCAACTTCTTTTAGTTTATAATAGTATGACATGTTAAGAAAAGAAAAGTGTTTTTTTGAAGTAAAAAGGATATTTTCCTCAAGAATGGAGTTCAAATGTCTTATCAAAATTATTTTCCATCTAAGATAATATAGGTTTATGTTTTTATCCCTATTATTACATTGATTTGATTATGTTTTGAGGGAATTATTTTTATGAAGTCATTTACCTTATATGATTTGTTTTATGATGTCATGATGTTTCAAGAATCCCATTTTTGTTATATGTGTTATGCGATGATGTATGATTTATGATTATGTGTCACACATAAGAAAGGATTAATTATAAGATGGGTGGGACCTATATCTCCCTCCAATTAATTGGGTAAATATTTTATATCTCATGAGATATACATGGCTGAAATGGTAGGTTATACCGGTTCATTGAAACAGGGCTGAAACGTGGGTTACTCGATTCAGAAAGGGACTTTGTCCACTATGATAGTCTTGGCAATGAGTCTTGACTAACAAGAAATGATTCACTATGATTATGTGTGTATTCCACAAAGTTTCATGTTTTAAGTTATGATTATTGGTATTTCATTTCACTACTATGATTTATCCCATGTTATTAAATTATGCTCTCTTTTGCAGGTTAAGATTTCCAAAAGTTATGTTCTTATGAATATGATGCGGTTGATTTTTCATTTGTATACCCTTACTGAGCATTTGAGCTCACCCTTTAATGTTTTTTTCTTTTCCCCAGGATATAAAGAAAGGTTTTAGGTAAAAAAAGTGAAGATCTTTATGGGAGATATTGAAGATCTTTCACCAAGATTAGAAGATTACGTTCCGAGTTTCCAAAGACACTAAACTATTACGATCCTTGTGTGTGTGTTTTTGTTATGTACTAAGTATTCCGCAAAAGTAATGTAATCTTCATGTACGTCAAGATATGGGTCTCTACAACTTGTATATTTCTTCTCATGGTGTCAAAACTTCCACAACCAATTCGAAATCATTACCTTTGTCCATATTAATAAATATAATTCCCCAACTCTAGTAAAATTTCAATAAAATCAATATTCCATCCCTCTTCTATTAATCTGAAAACATGAGAATTGGTCATTATAATCCTTAAATACTTAAGGATATCTATCACTTAATAGACATGGTAAATAGATAGCCATTCCATGTCAGGGTCATTATAGTGGTTAATATCCAAGATAAGTCTTTCAAATTCCCTAATTTATTATCCTTATGAGATAATAAATTTTTTCCTATTACATATACTTGGTAGCCCCAATGTAATAACTACATCAATCTTTAATGTTTTAACATCAAATCAATGCTCAGAAATTACATATCATAGAATGTGAACCTTGTGGATCCATAACTAACACATAGATATCATACCATAATGTTGGTGCTCCTAATGTACGTATCAATCCATTCAAATAGTGGTCAATGTTTACCTCCTCCTATAGAATGTAGATTCACATGTCATCAATAATGACTCCACATTTAGTCCATGAGTTTCTTCATATTCAATTTAATCAAATCCATAATCAAATTATTATAATATGTGACTCGAAATTTCCTCCCTAGGATCTCATAGTGTGGATAATGACATCGTAATTCCATATTAAGATTATAAGCCTCATGAACACTCAATTTTTGGTACACAGACTAGAGATTGGTCATCGATAATCATAATGCACCTCAGAACTGATCAAAGAGGCCATCAATCAACATCATTTGATATAAATTCATTATCATGACAACGTTCAAAAGACTATAATAATGAAATAGAAAGATAATCCCATCCTTCTTTGTCACACACATCAATAGATCATCCTAATAATATACTCTTTGTCTAATAACACCATTATCCTGAAAGTCCCAATACAACACAATATTTCGAAGTCTGTTATAGGCTATTTGATAGAACATAGAAGATATCAGGGCAGTATTAAGGTGCAAGTCAATGGAATAAATAAATTTTCAACCAAAATGTATCCCCATAATGATGTAATTGATTAATGACATATAATATTACATGATAGAATCAATCTAGATGCCTAATGAGTCCTCTATACCAACGGATAAACATTATAACTTATGGATGATGGGTTTAATATTCCTCATGAAAAAAGACCATTCATTCCGACATGAGATATCTCAAAAACACAAAGTAGATTATCATATCACTTTCTAGATACATGTGTATCATCTATAAATTCTGTATATATAGGGTTGAGAAAATAAAAAAAATCAGTACCAATGAAGACATCATAATCTTTTATATTGATAATCCAGAGGTCACATGGAAAAGTCTCTACTCTAGTTGATATATCACACTACCATAACAGAGGTTATATTAAAGAAGTGTTCCTTAAACGAACTTAAATATAACAATATTAGGATAAACTATAAAATATGAGCTACATATTGTTCACATGTAGTAGGGATATGGCGTAATTGCACACAATTGTGTCAACAAGTAATAAATATTAATTTGCATAACCATATATCTGACCTCAAATATTCTCTTGAGATACTAGAAAATAATCCCTCATAGAATAAAGAATCCTTCATACCTAGCCATTAATTTTTTGAGTCTAATAATGGAACCCTAGTTGTGTTATTTCTAATAACTCGTAACTAAACCATCCACAAAAAGATACTACAATTAGAGAACCTCATTTTCCTATTCCAGGTCTACCATGATGGGGACTCATTGTCAATGCCTTAGAGAACCTCAAACACATTGATGGCTCTACTGTGGTGGCCCATCCACTGTTTAAAAACACTCCATTTCATGTCGGGTTGGAAAATAAAAATCAATTTTACCTTTTAAATCATATTCATATCATGTCCCTTCTAAAAGTATCATGTTTCCTCTATGCAGTACATGAGCTACATAACTATGTTCCTGATTATGATTACAGGGACACATCCTCTTCCACAACACCATTAATCTTTCATCCAATGTGCATTAGTTATCACTAAAATTCCATCTAATGTACCCATACACATAACTTCACTTAGATAGGAATCTCTTCGAATCCAATGTCACCTCCACATCTCTGGTATATGTGAGAATTGATAGTGGCACCACACTGGCATGTATTTCTCTATAGAGGAAATCCTTGTACAACTACACCTCCAAGTATCCTTCAAGAATCATATTAAGATAAAAATTACTATGTTCATTGAATCTCATAAAATACATAGAAACTCTTATCCTTCTTTACAATAGCTCTAAATTTTCTTAAAACAAAATTCATTGCATGCATTAACGGTAGTACTGGACATGAATAGTAATCAAGAAGTCATACCACTAGAATTCCAACACAACGTGCATCAGTTTTACAAGACTCTACTGTCACCCTATTTTTTCATATAAATACCTAGTTCTAAAACAAACATATTATTAGTTGTTGTCCATACTAGATTGTAAACACATACCACTGACATAAACAAATCCTCAAATTCATGGGTATCTGTAACATCCCCAAATGATAAAGGGTTAAATGGCTAAATGATATGACTCATGTCAACAAGGTGAACCTTCCTTTTCGGGAGCCTACCTTATTAGAACTCCATAGTTAAGCGTGCTTGGCCTAGAGTAGTGATCAGGATGGGTGAACCTCTGGGAAGTTTCTCAGGGTGTGTGTGAGTGAGGACAAAGCACATTGAAAAGGACAAGTGTTGGCCTGTGGGGACTGTAATTAGTCAGATGACCCGTACAGGCATGTGGGTGGAACCTAGGGTGGGCCCCATGTGTCTGTGGGGAAACTGGTGGTACCTTCTGGGCCAGGACCCAACGACCATGTTAAGGCGGGGTGGTTGTGCTGTCACTAGGGCCCGACTGTCACATTTGGTATCAGAGGTGGTACCCAGCCTTAAGTGCGACGCACTACCCGGGTTGAGATGTAGGGCCCACAATGAGGGCGTTGTGCCCTAAAGGGGGGTGATTGTAATATCCCCAAATGATAAAGGGTTAAATGGCTAAATGATATGACTCATGTCAACAAGGTGCACCATACTTTTCGGGAGCCTACCTGATTAGAACTCCACAGTTAAGCGTGCTTGGCCTGGAGTAGTGATCAGGATGGGTGACCCTCTGGGAAGTTTATCAAGGTGTGTGTGAGTGAGGACAAAGCACACTGGAAAGGACAAGTGTTGGCCTGTGGGGACTGTCATTAGTCAGATGACCCGTACAAGCATGTGGGTCGACCTTGGGGTGGGACCCATGTGTTTACGGGGCAACTGGTGGTACCTTGTGGGCCAGGAGCCGACGACCATGTTAAGGCGGGGTGGTTGTGCTGTCACTGGGGCCCGACTGTCACAGTATCTGACTCCTTACGGGAAATAAAAATCAATTTATGCAAGAGATAATGGTGTTCAATTAGCCTACTAACATATTTAGGTTGAGATTCTTTTACAATATTTCAAGAGAATGTTGGGAATACTACTACCTTCCCACCCGGAGGAATCTTCTTGTTATAGGGACCCTGAACTGATTCCACATTACCCATCAAATAATTTTTTTGGATCCTAAATAATTTACCAATCTGGATCTATTTGCAAAGGAATCCTTATATTAATCAATATGTACCATGAAAATATGACCATATACTATATCAAGATATGACTCAATAAGGATGGTCAAATGACTAAATCCTACATCATTCATGATCCAATGATCCAACCATCATTTTTCATTGTATTATGAGTCAAGAAGAAGGTAACCAAAGACCTTTTGACAATATATTTAGGCCCCCGCATCAAAATTGTGTTTATTATAGTGAAATTACCACATGAGACACTTTAAAAATATTACCGAGTTTCCATACCAATTCTTATATTGTTTTATAATTCAAGAATATTTCTCATAGTTGAAGAACCTCTCATACCAATCTGTAATGACTCAATCCATGGGGCCCCACCCAGCAGTTGGACGATCGGGAAGCCACAACCCTAAGACATCCTCCATTTTTGTATATATAGGGATAAGTACCAAAAAATAATACATTAAATGGTAGGAACTTTTTTATTATACATGTATGCATTCACCCAACCATCTCCAAGAATAAGTGATATAGAATAATAATAAATGAAATTTATATAGAGTAAAAAACATTATAGTAATAACCTCAAGGAAATAAAATAATATCGAGACTATGAAATAAAAAATATAATGGTATTAGAACATGATAAAATAGGAATGATGTCCCAACATGAAAACAATTAGAATTGAAAATAGTTAATACCTTCTATGGAACACTATGATCGAGCGATATACATTGTATATGAATCTGAGTGTCTATATGATCATATTAAATAGATGATGTTATATCTTCAATCCTTATAAGACATGATATATGTAAGAAAATACCATTCATGGGTGAGTATATACATAGCTATAAGGATTCCCTCACGACAAAATATGTAGGAATAGAAGACACGATTAGTGTAGAAAATTCATCCCAAAGTAAGAGGGATTCAGAACTCAATAATATAAATAAAAAATATATCAATTAATATTTGAAATATAGATTATAGGAAAAGGGCATCTCCATTAGACAACCCATACAAGGGAAATGAGTCTGCATGTAGTCCCAATGGTCTATTATGGAAGCCGAAAAATTGATTTTTTTATTGGATGGGACATAGAACCCATCCAAGAAAAAATAAGTAAAATAAAGGGGGACTAATGTGGTGATTTCAGAGGTATCCCATATTAATGGATATATTAAATTAAAGTTTAAGGGAACCAAAAATTGAGTAAATAATCATAGAACCTTCTTCCCTTTATCCTTGATAATGTGCGTCTACTGAAAATTTTTCGTGCATCCAAATATGGTGGGAATTTTTCCCTTGACATGTATCCATTGAATAGCTTCAGAATATATAGATTATATACCATTTAGGAAACCCATTCCCATTTATATTACTAAAAAAATTCAAATTATGACTCCAACATGAAAAATTTAAGACTATACCTCTTGCATAGCATGACTCTAGTGTGCAATTCTATCGCCTTTGTACACAAGGAGTTACCCAGACCATAAAAACGGATGGCAATTAGAATAGACCCTTTTGAATTTTAGAGAAATCATCCCCCACTCATATTATTATTTATGTAGTATCCATCCACATTTACTTTAATAACATTAGTGGGTGTGAACCATATAACCCATATGCCTTGATAATTCACCGCAATGATAGGGATGTTATGAAATTTTCCATGAAATAGATACCCTTTTCAACATTTAATAATAGAACCTATATCGTTGATTAATACCTTCATAATATAATGTAGGTAATAAAGTGTGAATCACATATGCATTCTCTCCTGATTCCTCCCTTCCCATAGTGTCCATCAAATGGTAGTGTATTTAATACTATGAATCGTGATCTAAATATCACTAATATCTAAACTGAGAAATTGGTTGGATATGATGTCCTTTATGAAGAAATACCAATGAATGGGGAACCCCAGATTACCCATTGTAGACATTAGACTATGTGACTAATAACCCTTGAAAAGGAGATGAATAACTGACTCAATCCATTTTCTAAGACAACAAAATGATCACGAATGCAATGAAATTCCATTATTTTGAATGTTTTCCTCTACAAAGATTTCGTTATTCTTCACCCTCTAGTCCAAGAAGATCACACTCATGGGTATCCATACACCATAATCGTGCATCCCAATCATCATGAGCATAAAAATAACGGATTAAAAATCTTAAATCATGTCCATGAAATTTAGCTAAACTCGATCCATGAAGCAACATCTATCAACATATACATTTATAGAATCAACATTTTAGTATTCCATCTACTCATTTCTCATGATCGACTCTAACAAAAATGGGTAACTACTCTCCTCTTTAAGAGAAATATTATCCACTGAACATCATAGAAAATAATTTTTCTCACCAGACAAGGTATCCCTACATAAATTGATATATTCTCTCCCTACAATCCATTGAGTTCCATCCTGATGAATTTAAATATAATTATGAAAAAAATATATCCCTTATGTAGTTTAGAAGAATGATTATCTTTATCCTCCAAATTATCATCATATGTATTCCAAATAAAGGAAGCCCATAAAAAAACCCACCACAATAATATACAATGCAGCCCATGCATGTATGAACTGCATGGATTCTCTCATGTCAGGAAAACCAATACTACTATCTTCAAATGGTTTTCCATTAATATATATGATTCCCAGTGGTAATAGACCATATTATTGGCATTCCACAAGAATACATTCATTAACATCTACATCTTAATAATGATCCCATTAAAATTTTTAATGTATGATATAATATGCATCAGAATGGATGATAATACTATATTGATCAACGTAAAATGTCATCTAAAATATACAAAATTATTCTTCTAGTTTAAATTCATCCCCATCATTCTATAAATTATATCATAAAATATTTCAATCTTGATGCATCCATTGGATATTGTATCCCAATGATAAGTCAACGCTAGGTATTTCATATAGATTCAATAATATACTGAATATACTTGATTCTCCTACATATTAATTTGTTGGAAATAAGTATTGTTTTCTTTATTTTATTTTTATTTTTTTCACATAAGTCGCCATGAACAGACACAACGAACATGATGATTTAGAGAAATTCCGATCATCTATTAATGAAAATAATAATATTGTTATTAATCATGAGGTGTTATATAATACAATTCCTAGATTGATTGTGATATAAAAGGATCCCTCTTTAACCCTCACACCTATGATTATTTTGTGAAAGGGAATCATAAGTTTAATTGAAAATGATGGGAGACAATGGATCTTTTTATCTCACTCTCTACATACTATTAATGATTCCAAACCGCATTCCCATAAGAGATATGGAGATAAATGGAGATGAGTACAATCATTCTATTAGATGGTATACCCATTGATGAAATCCAATCTTCCTCATAGAACATATAATGAACCGCTATTTAAATTTATCATAGGCCATGACCATATCCTCCAGGATAATGACATTGGAGCTGGTTTATCATTTATTAACATCTTCCACTATTTCATTTGAAATGATGATCATCCCTTTTATGATATTACCACTAAAAACCCCATTTTTACCTTGTGAAACAATACATGGGATCACTTCATTCAACTTCATTATAAGAAAACATTCTATGATTTTATAAGAAGCATTTCATAAGAAAATAGGCCTATAATCGATATTTATTTAGAGATCCATGACTATGGTTTTAGGAACCACACAAGATGAACATGAACTTCTTTTTAAATCATCACCATAAAAAAATTTAATTTCTTCATTAACATTATCCCATGACATGTCTCACAAAGCCACATAGAAGGCCCCCGAATATACATTTAGACCAGGTGCACTATCTAGTGACAAGATGTGAATTGTTAGTGAAATATATTCTCTAGTAAGAATATCCATTAAGGGTTTAACATTAAAACCCTCCAATAGCTTTGGTAACCCCCCCCCCCATAAAATCCTCTACCTCTTCAGTCAGACCATGTTCACCATGACATCTATGGTAACCTCCTACTTGTATCTATTCAAAATTCTCTTGATCCAAATTCTATTCCATATACACTTAAGAATCGTATGATCTATCCTCATGCCTGATAATGATTTTCATATTTTCCTTGCAATTATGATGTCCATTAAATAATAACAATTATGACCTACAACTTTAAATGATTGAATTCCAGATCATTTAGTATAATATCTTTCGATCTCCAAAATTATTTTAGAATAAAAAAATATGTTCTTCATAGAAAATCATGAAGCTTAAATTATCCAATATGTTCTAAAGTTAATCCTCTCACCTATAAATATTATCATTTATGAAATCAACTAAATATGCACAATTTAATTATTTCTAACCACGTACATATATCATTCTAAAGAAAACTTATTCCCCATAATATAGCATCCCACATTCTCCCCACTTATTTTTGTTCCAAATAGATAATCATCATTTTCATAAAACCATGTGTTTGATTCCAATTATTGGCATACCGAAATAGTTGATTACTAGCATCATCACTTTCCATCTCCACAAAAAGTATGGCTTAATCAGAATGAAAATGACTCCAATGATAAATGGAAGCCCTTGATAAGTAGTATATTACTTTTAGATTAGAAATATTTCTATAAAGAAGGCTCCCAATATGTTTGTTGACTACTATTTTGTTGTAACAAGTGTATTTTCAACCATTAAAACCCAAATCCGCGAAACACTTGTTATAAAGGATATATTTATAGTCAATAATACTATTTTTTATGAGGCCAGATCCTCCTTTAGTTTTCAAGATATCCAAAAAAATTTATAATCTCAATCGATTAACCATGAAAAGCTGAGAGAATAAAATGAGTCAAAAAACTCCCAGGGAAACATTCTTCCATATTTGTCACCACTGTAATAAATGAAGGGAAATAAAACTTTGGTTCCCCTGTGATTGATCTTCACGGTAATACATTGGCGCATTTCATTAATCAAATAGTCTTGAATGTTTCTTTTCTATCTATTCTTAATTTCTTATTATTAGTGTAAACATAGTGGTGCAACGATATCCCATTTTCCTTGAAAAAGAGTAAATCTTTCTCGGATCCTATATAGGCTCTTAAATAACCACAATCAAATATTCGTATGTCCTTGATTCAAAGGAAATAATGGGACACTTTTTATATTCCACCAATCCTCATTCATACTTAACAATCAAAGAGAGCATTAAAATAGTGAATTTTTCCCTTCTTGGAGGATGTATGTGTTTTGGGATTGGTATGTTCTTATAGAATTCTATTGACTTAGATGGATTAACTAGTCCACAAAATCATTCAATTGAAAAATCCTTCATTGGAGTGAATATCTTCTTATTTTAAGAGCTATCTGAACCTTCCTATATAGATAATTTATTGGTAGAAGGATCTGAAGGAGAAATAAACTCCGTCTCCTCCAGTAAATTACAAAATATAACCAGTATTTTAAGAGAAATCCATGAATAATGAATCTATCTCACCACCCCATAGGATAGTGCCTTATTTAGAAGCTTATCCTGACTATCCTTGGGAGAAACAATATTGGATATCATGGATTTAGTTAAGGATTTCATAAAAATATATGAGTACATAAACAAGAAATGGAAAGGAGGAAAAAGGACCCTATATGGTTTTAGATGAACTAATGTGATGAAAATCACTTCATACCCCAGATGAAGATGACATCGCCATCTTCGGTGCCATATCTGACCATTTGGAAGAAGGAGACAACTAATTGGGATTAAAAATAACTAATGATAAAGCCTTGGGAAGAGGATAATGATCTCCAGAAAAATTTATTGTCATCATAAACTATAAAACACATATAATACACATTATCAAGTGCATAAAAATAAATATTTTAATTTGAAATGCTCACCACATTCTCAATGATGATCTTTGTTGTCACTGATGAAGATGAAAAACAATCCACTAAAACCACCCGATCACAAATGTCACCCTAAAAATGCACCACTTTGACAATAGAAACCTCTAACTCCACCACTGAGGATGATATATGGTCATCCAAAATCATGGAAGAACCATTTCCCCTAGAACCAAGGCCTCAATTTCCTACTTTTTAAAAACTCCAATAAATGACATTGAAAACTACACAACATGAAAAACATATATATAGATTGAAAAAGCATGCACTTCCACCACACGTGTCCTTCAAGGATCCTGATTCTAAGACAAAAGGGATATTTCCTATCTATATTCATCTCAACACATATGCAAGGATTAGGTGTGTATTCAAGGTGTTTTTTATTCTCATCTGAGAAAAGAAAACTCTCCCAAAAAATCCCCCACGACATCCAAGACAGAAGGATTGTGCAATTGTAGATGAAGGATTGATAATATGATCCAAATGGATACCCTGAATTATTTCATTACATAGTAAATTTCTATACAAAAAAATAACGCGTGAAGTGTTGAGATAAAAAATTCTTATCCTCCTTATCTAAATCATGGAAAAATTCATTCTTCTTGAACAAATGAGTAGAAAACACAAATTTGAAAATCTCAGACACAACATCAGGTTGGTGAATGCCCCATTAAGCCAAAACATATTTTAATATATTGAGGGATGGATTCTCTGGACTAAAATTCACCACAATAGATAGATTATGATAAGCTGCACCATCCAGAAGCTCTTTCAATTAAATCTCAACTACATGAAATCCATTCGCCATCTCTGAGCATCTGGGTTCTGACGGAAATTCCAGAATAATAGTTGTACTACTAATTACAGAAGGATACAGTTATTTAGGTACGTCTTCATTGAAATATTTAGCATTAGAGACCTCATTCAGAAGTGATCAGCTCATACTACTATAAGAAACACTAGCCAATAGATGAGCATATTATGAAGATGATGGATAACAAATTTCAAAAAGCTACAGGACCCAAGACCTGATACAACAACGGAGATTCAACTTTTTAGATGTATGAAAAATACCCATGATGGGTAGTACCCTTTACCTAACTATTTATGAAATATATGGTATTTATAGCCTTATGTGATAAGGGATAAACATAATTATAGATGGAGGACTCACATAGTGAATAATGGAGTACTATCTCCATCTAGAAAACATTTATGCAGGACTAGAGTCATGATGCAATATTAGAGTTCCATCTTAAGGGATAACAGATCTACCCCTTCTGGTGGTTTGGGATTACTATCAATATTTAACAAATTATATTAGAGAAACTAGATCCCATTGTGATAGGGTATTACCATCTCAATGGATTTGGTAATCATGTTATAGTGTGATGAATGTGTTCTATCACGTTCTGAACAATCCAATGATCTTCCCCATTGTCATATGTCATCGACCATCAAATAAAGAATTTTAATTCAAAAAAAATATTATATAATATATACAAATATAGAAATATGGACACCGTGAACTACTCTATAGAAACACACGTAGTATATGCTAATCTCAAACAATTTTTTATCAAAAATGATTTAGACAAGAGAGGTATAATTTCCAAAAAAAAGGGGAACATGTCCTTTAAGGGGTCCACAAGCCAGGTTATCCCAAACATCTTCCTGGTTTTTTACTCCTTAAGTCATAGATATGTTTCCATGTCATGCTGTACAACATGTATGAGGCACACCTGGCATTTCTCAACCTCTCAGGGTCTGCCTATGGTATCATATCCTTGTACATGATTCCCATGCAGTATATTATAAATAATCATGAATGAGAACTGAAATGTATTTTTGTATACTCGTGCGACATAAATATTCCTACAAAATGGATTCATTTAATGCTCCACTGGTAGAAGTCGAATTATCCAAAATAGGGGTAACACAACATGTGGCACAAAAACCTAGCGTGTGATCTATATCGTTTTTAAGAATCTGAATCTACCCCTACTTGGGGACTACATGGAATGTGTTGATCACATTACATTCCTTATAGCTATTATTATTTTTTGATATTTTAGATCATTCATGAGGATTCTACATTTGAGGATTCATCCATGATTTCAACCATTTTACCACACAAAACTGGTTAGTTTTTCATATGGATGTTGATTTTAGAATAAATGTTGCTTGAAACAGGATTATTATAACATATAGTGTTCCATAACATATCTCTTACAACCCCTATCATCAATCATTAATCTTGGTTGTTGTATCTTAATAAATCGATTTTATCCAATAACTAATAACAATTCATCCAAAAAACATCATCCCAATCATTTTTCAAAATCCGCCTAGAATCTGGGGGAACGATCATCATCAAACTGCACTGGTATCATTGAATCATGGACAAAAAGTCTAAAAGATAATAAAGTTATGATGAATTTGGTAAAATCAATATAATAAGGTTTATAATAATCAAAGGAATAGTGTTTTCTTCCAATTATTTCTAAATTGGAAAAAATCGGCGATATAATTCCATAAGAGATAATAAATTGAAAAATAATTAATCTGATAGAGGGATAATTCAAATATATTTCATATAAATAATAAAAATTAGATGAAAATATATCATGGTTAAATCATTTAATCAAATATGGAAACCTCATTTGAAAATCCCAACCTTGATTATAGATCACAATCATTGGTTAAGAATGTTTTTTCTAAGCATGAGGGTGATCCACTCCATCTAATGCATTTAGGTCCACCTATATTCAATCCGTGATTGTTACTCAATATTGATTTGAAAACAACGGTCATTAGTTCTCTTCTCAATTACCCAATCATATATGTTGATATCCCATGAAAAATTTAATAACAGAGTTTCTAAATTTTATTATATTTGAATATTTTATAAAATAAATAAAAAATATATTTATAAAGTGAACCCACCAACAACTGCCACTACATAGTGCCTGGAACCAACAAAACTTGTGTCACATATTTGGTAAACCCCACGAACCGTCTGAAACTGTCATCTCATATTTTTTATTTGAGACTCCATTGAGGAGACAATAATTTTTTTTGTAAAAACATCATGTGTATGAGATTACGATGTTTAATATTATTATAATATCCATTATAGACTAATAGGGCCTCATGATCACAATCCATCTCGGTGTCTGGCATTTAATCAATGTCTACATATTTTATTATACATTAAATATTAAAAATATAGTGTTGATTGATGATCCACTATTTTATGATCCATTGATCAATACTAATAGAAATATATTTCACATTATACAGTTTTCCAATTATGAAAATCTATTTTTGTGTTGAATCATATTGACAGTGTGACAGATCAAAGGTTATATATTTTCCAAAACATAAGAAAACATAATGAAATTGACTCATCTACGTGGGGTTATTTTGGGATCATAATGTCAAAAATTACATTTTTCATATAGTTTTTATATTTATGAAAACGGAACTGAATGTGATAACATAGAATGTTTTTGAATATGTTAGTACCAATAAAGAAAAACATTACAAAGAATTATGTGGTATGATTCTACTATTATGATCAAACATTAATGTACATTTTATTGATTCTTTAAATCATTATAAACATGTATATGACTATTGATATTCATACTAAACATTAAAATTTATGAAGATATTGTTTGGTGTACTATCATGTTTTATAAAGATATTATTATTACCCATCAATCCAATTATTTTTATATGAGTAGAAGGATGGAATATAAATGAAATTATTAAAACCATGGGGTGAATAAGATGATCATCCCATTATACAAAAATCAAGGAAGAGAACATGGATGAAATTGACATATAGGAACTAGAAATTAATTTATGTGTAGAATTTATGGAAATTAAGAAATAAACTATTCATGTGATAGAAGAAGAAAAATAATGAGGATAATAGATAGAAATATATAGATAATACTCTACCAACACTCTAGTTTTTCAATTCCATTTAGTATAGTAAATATTCTATGTTTTTATAAAAATAAAATTATATATAACATTGTTTGAGGGTAGAAAACTCGTTGATCAAAAAAATAGAAATATCATTTGATTATTATTGTGGATGAGTTTTATCATAATGACATTTTAAATGTTTCACATATAGTTCACACAATATATTATAGTATCCTATTAGAATTTTTATCTACCCACCCTTTTATAACATATTTTTATAAGGAAATTTGAAAACCAACCCAGCAATTAGATGTTGAATTAGTATGATAAATCATAATGGTATAACGATCACATCTCAATTATATGATTATTCACTAATTGATGATTTTTTAATGTAGTTAATTTAAATATATATGTTCTAAATCTTTTTGAATTTTATGTTTTAATAGAAATGGATAATATCTATTTATATGAATCCCAAAAATATTTATGGAATCAATGTAATTTTTTATATTATTATCCTAACTATGAACACCTCTCTATGTGATGATATGTATGAACAAAAATTATAAAATATATCTATTAAATATAAATTTTTCCATATTTAAAATGTGTGATTATCTCTATTTATTAGGGATATACTCAACATCACTGATCATCATATTGTGGATGTGTTTTTCAATTCCGTTTGAGAATGGATTCATAGTCCCATGATAAATAATGAATTTGATTTTTCAATATAATTCATAAATGGTTCTAGACCAATTCAAAGAATACAAATAAAATAAACCTTATTATGTTACAATAATTAAAGAAGAAACATTTGAAGAATCCTTATATAGAATTCATTCAGGTTAGTTAATCACAAAGAGATGCACTTAAATTTAAATTATTAAATCAATATTGATGTGTATGTGAATTGATGGTAGATAATTAAACAATATCCCAATAATTAATAATGATATTATAACCCTTATTGAGGAATTTTTTTATCAGGTATGTATATGTCTATAAATTTAATTGATTGGACATCATTTATGATATCATCTTTTAAGAGTTTAGAAAGAGGATACATCCCAAAAAATTCATATAATGTATGGACACAGTGAATTTATAGTGATTCCATATGGTCTTAATAATTACCCTTTTAGGGTCATTAATTTAATGAATGGTGTATTTTGATATTACAAACATGAGTTTGTGTTAGTCTTTAAAGAAACTATTTTCATTAATTTAAATCAAATGGAACATTAGGGATATATCTTGGTGATTGTGTTGAACACCCTAATCAATGCGATTTTTATTATAAAAACCCATATATTAATTTATTCTTATAAAAAAAATTCTTTTTTATATCATATAATCTCATGAGTGGGTATAAATATGGATCTATCAAAAGAATAAGTTATTGACCATTATCCCAGAGAAACCAAAATGATTGAGATATATAATTTTCTTAATTTTTCTACATATTATGAATGTTTCATTGAAATTTTTTCATTGTTATCTAATAATAAAATATTGTTGACTTGGATGCAATCCCAGATCCATTGGACAGATGAATGTAAAGAATCTTATAAGGAAACAATGAGTTGGATAGTCACCACACCTATTCTTAAGCTACCTTAATGTGGAGAACAACTTAAGATATATATCAATTAAAATGAGAAGGGGATCAAAGGAATCATCATGTGGAATTATATTGTGATATATTATTCTTGGTTAAAATTCATGGTTCGTGATAAAAATGAACCATATAATTGTACTGAGTGAGTTGTGGAAATATTTTCTTTATCGATATAGTGGATTTTCTTCATAGATAATGGTGTGAAACATTAACAGTTCCTAAAATAATAACATATATATTAACACATATAGAGCTTAATTTGTGTCATATAATTTTTTATTAACACTTATTTTTTACTTATAAAAGAATGGAATATTTTAAGAAATATTTTTTAAATAGTCGCCATGTTATTTTATGATTTAATGGCTTAGAGAACCTGTATTCTATTATTATAAAAATTATATATATATATATGTATTATCACACATTTCTAGTTTTGTTGAAATAATTAAATATCTATAAAATTTTAGCATGTATGGAAATGTTAAGATCATTTTAATATCTATAATGTAGGATTTACAATCAGGATAATGTAACTATTATTTTCATCCACATTTGGATAATGATGTATTATGGGGGAGTTGATAGAAAAAATATTTTCATATTTATTATTTATAACATGTGATAAAACTAATATAGCACATATTAAAACATGTAATTATGATTTCACTTGTGTTAGCTACATAACCATTGGCAGAATGAGAGTATGGAGGGCTTAGTGGAGAGAATGTCATTGGATGATCAGGGGATCATGGATTATGGTCTTCAAGGATCACTAAAATGGTTGATCTCTTGGATCTCAAAATTGTCATTTATGTATAATTTTTCATCGTTAGTGACCAATAAAAAACCATGTTCGGGTGTTTGTTTATTGATATATCCCTATTTATGGATTTATATGAATGATTATTAATCATTCAGAAATCAATTAATTGATCATACCTCATTAGTTTACCCAATGGTCGATTTTCCCTTATTAGAACTAAATTTTTCTAATTACATTTTTATATTTAATCATATTGATTTGATAATCCATATTAATTTCTCATGAACGTGATGGGAAAAAGAGATAATTATTACTAATTATATTTTTTTATAGTCCTTTTAACTAATGTTATTATTTTTTATCAGCGTTAATCTGTTGGTGTGAGATTTTACAATACCCCAGAGCACAAATCATTATAAGTTTGTTGAATGGAATAATATATTTTCGATATATGTGTGGTTTTTTTTAATGTATGATGATACAAAATTGTGTTAGTGATATTTGAAACTATAAAATATTCCATTAATCAATTTATTTGTTATCTAGATTGAGTGGATATCTCTAGAGAATAAGTTTTGTTTCAAATATTTTAGATGTTATAATCTTTCTATAGATGATAATGGTAACCCGTTGGTTGTGGGGGTAGTTGGGTACCTAATCTTTGGGAAGTGCGGAATATCAATATAGCCACCAATATTATTATTCAATATAATAATTTCCATAATCAATCATCCATTTTGTTGTGGAGGGTGGTCAACCTAGATCCATGCATCGTGGCCTGATTACAAATATAACCAAAGGATGATGTGGAATGTAAAAGAATATATGTGAATAGAAAATAATATGAAATAAACTCTTACATACATGGAATTCAGTTAAGTGGAACTGTAGCAACCCATACATAACATACATGGATATTACACCATTTTGGATTAATATTTAGTACGTTATAATAACAATATCCTAATGAACCTTTTAGTTTAGTGTCATTGGAATCATGGAAAAAAATATGCAATCCAAGGGAAAGATCTTAATCATCTCCCATAATTACCTAAACCTTCATTATTTCTAAAAACATTTCTTATTAACCTGGGGAAAGGATGTGTAAGATGTAGTGAGCCTTGATTATTAGTATGGGTGAGTAAAGTAAATTTGAGAGCATAATAGGAGAAATAGGTATGGAACTTGAGTATAACATTTCAATTTCGTAAAATTCATATGAGATATTATTATCAATATAGGAAATTCATTTGATATGGACCATTGTAGAATTATGATCATAAGTCATTAATTCACAATATATAAATAAATCATCGAATTATATATGAGACAATAGCATATAAAATATGATATCCTTTTTGGACAATTCATCACTACCAATATGATCATTGTAGTATGCGTACAAGCCCCATACCATCATGGTAGTCATGGTTCACTCCCAATATCATCTTCGTACTATGAATTCAATAGTCATGCCTTCTTGGCAGTTATAGATAACTACGATGTCAAACATAGTATTCAAGATTCATTCCAAAGACTATCTTAGTCAATCTCATGAGATATAAATCATTACCAAAATCATTGGAGGTATATATAGGCCCCACCCATCTCACAGTGAATTTATACATACATGTTGCAAAAAATAATAAGCAATCATATCATATCTCATAAAATTAAATCAGTATCATAAACATGTAATCATATTATAGCCTATGAAAAAATAAATAGGTTTCATATCCATTTCATCATAATAATTCCATGTGAAAAGAAACAATATTAAAAATAAAATATCCCATAAAATAGAAATGTATTTTATAAGAATAATTCCGTCAAAACATAAACTATTCATGAAAGAATATGAAGGTAACCTTTGGATTATTACCTGGAAGGGACTTAGTAACATCAACAAATGTCATAATAGAAGAGAAAAAACATTGAACGATATTTTAAAATCATTTCACGAGGAAAATATTCTTTATTCTGTGAAGAACAATCAATAAAAAATAAACCCTTTTAAAAATGATTTTCATTTATAAAAATTTGTAAACAGAGAAAGATGGATTGAAAAAAATATCTTTTATCTTTAAACCTATAAATATTAGTGTGAAAACATATCTGACAACATTTTTTCTTCAAAACATATAAAATATTCTTGAAGTGTTTTTGAAAACTATGTTATCTAAAAAGATATATAATAAGTTGGAACAATTTTAAAATATATTTTCAATGAAAATATATTAAAGGAGATTGAATTTTTTTTGAAAGAGAATTCCTTGAAAATACATTTCAATATTATAAATGAGTCTTGAAATCATTTATGAAAAACATTGTCTTTGAAAACATCTCAAATATGCTTGAAAATATTATCAAAATAAACATGCTTCAAATCATATAAAAGAAGAATGAAAACCTTTTCAAAACTTTCTCATTCAAATTATTGTTTAAATAATTAATTAATAGTAATACATTAGACCTAAAAATAAATCATTAAATTAGTAACAATGGATAAATCCATACATGTTATACGTGGTAAAAATTACATTCCATTTTCACGGTTATAAGGTTAGAAAATGCACTGTTCATATATAGAAAAGAAGATTTCATTGAAAACATTGGAAAAAAAATAAATGTTAAAATTTCATTTAATTATAAAAGGATAATAATGGATTATTCTTGGAAACCCTTTTTGCAAAATCATTATTTTATTGGAACAATGATTTTCAAATGAAGAGAGGGTAATGTCAAGATATTATAAAAATATTTTCATAAAAATCACATGTACGAATGATTTTTAATATCATACCAATACATGAATATATCATGAAAAAACATATATAAATTAAATTCATTTATTTTCATAATATAATCATTATATTATTTAATTAATGGAAGAATACACATAAACAATATTGAAATGTGATGACATTGATTCAATAAACTCTTTTCTCAAGGTTACATGGGATCTCAAACTCCATTTTGGAATATTAAATTACATGAAGCATATAATATCATGAATATATATAGATTCATTTAATAACATGTAAAATAATAGTATATACCCATCGAAAAGTAATTTATATACATAACAACATGATTCTAATATAAAGACAATTGAGACAAAACAATTTTAATGATTTAGTGTCTTTTGAAACATAAACCCCATGAAATAAATAACATCACATGGATATGTGAATACCAATAAATTTAATTATAATATTAATAGAATACATTTATGGGAATTAAATTGACCATATAAAATAAGTGAGTGGTGATTGAGGCACGTATCTCACATAAATAAAAGGGAGATAAAATTCCATTACTATGGGTATTAACTCTCATTGTACTCATTCATAACCCATGTACATTAAATATATGTTAATTATAACTATTTTTAAAAAATATAATTAAATATAATACCATATGTGGTTTTATTAAGCCTTTATGTTACCTTCATGTTAATAATCTTATGTTAAGGATTCACTTTAGGCAATATCTGATTTTTTTCTTTTCATGTGCCTTTATTTTTAACATATTTGATCATTATAATTATAAAACGATATCATATTTTAAACCATGTTATAAATAACAATTTTATCAGTATATTTGTCTTATAATAATCTATATAATATATATGTATGTAATTAAATACACCATTAATTCTAATGGTATGTCATACATACACGCGAAGGATGTTTCTATTTTTATTTTTGCATTAAAATGACTAATGAAAATGTCATAAATATTTAATATAATTAAACAATAATTATAATTATATATATATAATTTAATTTTAATTTACAAATACTTAATACATTCCAGGTATTTTTTGAATGAATAGCATCTCTTTGAGAGGAAGTAGTCCACACTTAAATGAAATGACTCTATTTAAAAAAAATGGAATATAAAAAATATATGTGATTTTAAAAGAAATAAAAAATTTATAAAAAAATAACATAATAGAAAATTAAAAATATAAACATATTTTATATAATAATTTCCACCATTAATGTTTTTAAATGATAAAATGGACAATAGTCGTTTAGTGTGGCAGTAGATCGTCTTACACGTAAATAGTGTTTTTGTTACTCATTACTTGGTGGTGTGTGTAAGTGTAGGTCTAAACCTTATCATAAAAACATAATATCATATTTAGGATAGTTTTTTCAATACCTAAAATTAATAAATATTGAGGTGGTGTGATGAAACAGAATAAAAAAAATATTTTGAGAGAAGATGTTACCTCATAAAAAGGTAACTCCGTTTGGTTTGTGCAAAAAGGATTCCATGGATATCATTATGTATAAGATGAGGCTTTTAAGAGAAAGGTATGGAATATGGGGAGCTATTTTGGAAGATATTTTTTGATCAAAAGTTATTGAGAGGTGTGAGGAGGTGGGAGGAAATGATCCATTTTTATGATGGAGGAGGAGTCATAATCCTGTAAATATTTCATGAGATAATTCAACACATGTTTTCAGTGTTGACATTTGGTCCAATAATGCTAAAAAAAGTATATAAATATTTATCATAGGTTATAAATATGGCTATAAAATTTCTCTTTAACAATTTTATAGGTTGTTTTGAGTCTTAAATTTAATGGTTATTCTATAGTTAGTCTTATTTCTCCCTTAATCTATGTAATTATTTTTAATAACACTCAGTAATATTTTTTGTCACAAAGTAATATGAAATTTTTAGTAATTATAAATTATCATTATTAGTGATATGGAATTAATTTTTTAAAATTCCAATAACATGTGGGGAATAAATTAATTTAAAATTAATCCCACTAATGAGATGACACAATGTGTTTTTAAAGTACAACTGATCATCAGTTTACTTCGTTTTTATACACAATTTCTGTTTTATAATTCTTCCAACGACCAAAAATTTACTAATTGATAAAAATATCATTTAATTATGCTTCTAGGAATTTTTAAAATATAATTTATCTCAATATATTAATTATATCAAAATGCGGTTTTGAATTAAAATACTTTACTTTTGACAATTAATAAAAAAAAATCAAACATCACAAAATAATACCAAAAAATGTTATTAATTTTTTTTATTTCTATATTATTTAAAAATTATATTTTTATAAATTAAATCTATTAATGTTCCAAAATTTGTAATTAATATTAGTTCTCCAATAAAAGTATATAAAAATGCCTTTACAAAAACATTATGTTTTTAGGTAGAAAATTGGGGTAGTTTTTATCATTTCTCTTTTGAATTAATTTTTTAACATAATTTTTTTATTAAATATTTAGCCCATTTTTTTACATTAATATCTCCCACTAATTTTAAATGTCCTAATTTATTAGGGCCATACAACTTTTTGACCATATAAATAATAACTTTCTTTAATTTAGCTTAATTTTCGTATTCACATATAATTAGTTGGTAACATTTGAATTCATCATATATATTTGTAAAACAAAAAATTTCATAATATGTTTTATACTATTCCTAACTATTAACTTATTCTATTTGTTATATTTCAATATAATAATATTTTTAGTAATATATTAATTTTTTGTAACACTCAGTCTTCTGTGTTTTGAAAGCCATCATGGAAGGCCAATCATGCAGGTAATGTATGTCAACCATGTTGTTCGATGTAGATCTTGTTAAACAATACATTTTTTTTGTGAACTATAAATTTTATAGTTTATAACATAATAAAAATATAGTTCTTTAATATAAAGTAATCTATTACCAGTGTTTCATGAAATGAAAAATATAAAAAAGGTTTAATTATCACACACAATATAATTGAAACAATATGAGGGTGTTACCTTATACCCCATTTAAAATAATTTTATCAATAAAAATTGAATTGGGTTTTATATTTTTTTAATTCATGAATGTTTCATTCATAGAAACCCACATCATTAAAATTAACACTAAATCATATATTAAAAAGGAAATGTTGGATGCATAACAGTTACCCAATGTAACATATAACTAGGTTTCAATATAGGAGAAACGAAGTTGGGAATAACGATTGTACATTGATGAAAATGAATAATATTTATATATAGTGATTCATTTCATCCACAAAAAACGATTTTATTGATAAATAAATTTTAAGAGCCTTAAATTAATTAAACTATAATGAGTTAAAAGGCAATTCGTTCAGCAAAATTTTTGGTATTATGACAATACATATTATTTTAATTATTTTCCTAACATTGAATAATTATTTTATTGATTATGAATATAAGAAAATATATTTAATTTATATATTTCTATTAAAACATTAATTATCCAGTTTTGATTTTATAAATATCCACATCCTCGATTACATTATGAAATTGATTTATAGAAATTAAAATTGATTACTAAAGTGATAGAATGCACTGTTTCTTATCTTAAGGACTACAATGTAATGAAAAGTATAAATATTTATCTACAAATATTTTAAAAAAATCAATATGATTAATACACACATCTCTAATCATTAATGTTATACTACCATTTCATCATAAATAGATTATCATCAAAAATAATTATACATTAACCGGGACGTCGTGTATGCCAGTGGTAGGCCTAAAACCCATGTCATCCTTTAGTCATGTGTTCAAATCATTCGTCCTTATTGGACCTGATTCGATATCACCCAAAGAACATGACTCCCCTTTACAAAGCCATAGTAAAATAATATCAATAATATATTGGACATCATTTAAATAAGGTTAATCATTAAATATCCTTTTAAGGAAGGTTTTCAATACAAGCTCACTTCATGAATACCTCCAATGAATTTTAACATAAAAATTTCATGAATTTTTTTCCTTATTACCCTTTCCAATGAAGAAAATATCTTACATTTAAATATATAGTCATGGAATGTGCTTGACATTGATTACCCCTTATATCAAGAAGTATATTTTTGTTCTACATTCCAAATATGGGAATACCCTCATGGTAAATTCTCTAGGAACATTGTAACAACATGAATTATGATACCAACATTTTTAAAACATTAAAACTTCCATATTCAATATTTTATGATATATATTCCATAAATCCTTGAATTTTTAAACAACAACCTTTATATCGTAAACTACTAGTCAACTTGTCCTTAATTAGTTCCAAGGTAATAATAATCTCCCAAATTACATATTCATATCCCAAATATCATTACAGAAAAAAATATCCTAACTTATGGATCATGTTAAATGTTATCTATACCTTAATAATGTGTTTTCCATGGAAATCACCTTTCCATTTTATCACTTTTCTATTCCATTGGAGCCATTCAAAATGTTCTTTTAAACTTTTAGAGAATAAATATATATTGAAAAATCATTATATATTTCTTCATTATTATAACATACATTAAGAATCCAAATACATAAAAAAGTTATTACATATTCCATAACCCATTGAAAAGGATACCTAATCATAATAACTCTTTGCATAAACATTTTATCTATATTTTCATCATCATCAGTAATGTAAACATTAATATTTCCAAATTTCTGATCCCCTTCAGGATCTTTTCTCTTGGGAAATTGATTTTTATAGTGACCGTTTATTACACAATTAAATCACTTAACAATCACTTATATCATAGGTAGGACAATTTTAACATCCATTTTATTATATAAAATCGTCATTTTTTTCCTGGAAGTTACTTGTTTTGTTTCCTTTTCCACACTCAAAAAATCATCTTCTTCATCTAAGACATTGACTTAGGTTAAAATTTATTCATTATTTATTCAAAGGAAAACAAATCATCTTTCCTATATGGTATCCATTACCGTAACTCTTAGTGATCTTCGCCTTTCTATTCCATGGTGAGTCTAAGTGTTCATAACAGAACATATTGTCAATCATGTTCCGTCAAAACAGATTAGGAATGATCAAAAAATCCCCCACTCTTGTGAACATCCCACTTGATTTCTCATTAGAAAATATTTCATCACATTGAACATGAATCCAGTTCCTTTCATTTCTCGTCATTAACTAATATTCGATGTATTGTGGGAGCATTAATTATCATATAAAAAACACATAGTTTTGAAAATAATTATTTATTGGATGATTAAATCATGAAAAATTCTTTAATCATTGAAACCATTAGATCATCCTAGGTTATTCATAGATAACATATATTTTAATCTTTTTTCATTTTTCTAATGAGTTTTTTAATTCCCAAGGCATATCCCCTTGTATTATCAAAATATTGGTGCAGCAAATCCCATTATCATGTATCAGAATACCCTAAATCAGACCAAAAACATAATTTGAATGTTATTAAACCTATGTAAAACTATTCTAGAGCCACATGCACTTCTATAATCTAGACAGGTATGTATTTCTGGAAAACGACAAACTATATCCTTTAACATATTTCTAGTACATTTTCAAAATTGTTAACTCATCCATATATTTACCATTAATGATATCCCTTGAAAAATACAAAGAAATATAACTAGTGTTTTCACTATTTATTTATCATTTTATTTTCCTATTATGAGTAAAACATTACTATGATACCAACTCTAGTGACCCATTCTTAATATAAATAGATATTACACCATTTTAGATGAATATTCCATTTATAACAATAATACATTCCCATTGACCACAATAGTTTAGTGTATATGGAAACATAGAACTAAATACTTTTATCCAAGTAAATGATATTCAATATCTATGAGAAATATCTAAACATCTTATACTTACAAAAAAATCATTTCTTCATAACCTGCAGAAAGGAAACTGAAGACATTGTTAGCATGTGTTGTTAGTAAGGGTATATAAAATAAATATGTAAACATAACATGATCAATAGGGTGTAACATGATAATATCTTTTGAAGATCATAATAATCTCTTTATAGAACATAATAAATATATAAATTTCCCAATACATTTATCATTATATAATTATGGGCATAATTCATGAAACCACAACATAGTAAAAAATCATGGAATTTTGGTAGACCAATAAGTATGTAAAATATTATTTCTATAGTATCCAAAGGATAGCTTCAATGACCATAATGGTAGAATTGGTTCACTCCACATATTATCTTGGTAGTCATGGTTCACTCCCATTGCCATTTAGTTCAGTGAGATCATTCCTCACACTATCATGGTAGATATTATTCACCCCCATGGCCATCATAAAAGTCAATGTTCATTCATTGGACCATCTTAGACAATCTTAGGTGATATAAATGTTTACCTGATGTATTGGTATGAAATATTGATCCCACCCATATCATAGTGATATCATACATACATGTTCCACAAAATCATATAAATTCATATCATAACCCATGAAACTAAATTTGTATCATAAAAATGAAATAATATCAAAACATTAGAAAAGAGATACAAGTTTCATAATAATGTCATCATAATAATAAACATTGAAAAGAAGAAGATTTCAATATAATATAATCCATGAATGAGATAGAGGTGCAATAAGAATGATTTCATAACAACCTAATCCATTTACGAAAGATTATGAATATAACATTTGGATTATTTCCAAGAAGTGTCTGAGTAACATCAACTGATTTCAACATAGAATGAAAATAATATCGATGGATATTATGAAAACATTTCATCAAAAAATTATCATTTATTTTTTGAAAATTGTTATTTTAACCATAAATCATTCTTAAAATCTTTTATTTATAAAAAACATCAAAAATATAGAAATAAGACCTGAAAATATTTGGAAATCATTTTCATATGAAAACCCAAAAAAATACAATTTGAAAAAAAAAATTTACTTTAAAAAATATAAAATAATCATGCAAACATTTTGAAAACCTGTTTCCATGAATAATTATAAAATATTCTTGAAAACATTTTCAAATCCTTATTCCTTGAAAAAATAGTAATTAATCATGAAAACAATTTGAAATTCATATTCCATGAAAAAAAATTGAGGATGGAAACGTTTTGAAAAAAATTTCATTGAAAATAATTTACAGTATTATTAATGAAGCATGAAAACATTTCCAATTTTTCCCTTGAAAAAATAACGATGTTCCCAATTTTATTATACAATTTCATACTTTATATTTAGTATAAAAATAGGTTTTCGCCAAATATATGTTGTTTTGGGGATTCAATAAATTAATTTTTGTGATCAAGATGTTTTTTCAGGAAATTTCGAAACTAAGACACAAATTATGGAAGATAAATAAAATTTCACAAAAAAAAAACATGTAAATTGTAGATACACACTGAATACCTTTTCCCAGAAACGGATCTGTCAAACTATGTACACGTACATACTATTTTCTAGATTCATACAACATGTACCATTAATTTACACATCATGTCCCCCCTTCATAAAGTGATTAGTGGTTGAAGTTGACAAAACATGCCATGTGGGGTGGCACTACACATTGTGTACCCCCACCAACTAGTCGTAGATTCCTTCAAAGTCATGGACAGTGCGGTAGATCACTTACCAATAGAGAATGTGATACCTAGTGAGGTTGACTTGGCTACTATCCATGTACCTTTTAATACATATTTTTTTTTTCTAAATTATATAAATAGATGGGCACCCTCTACGAACCACGAAGACAATAAAAAAGAATAGAGGGGTGTGGGAAAACAAAAGGGGAGGTGGGGCCACACACTCATCCCACAAAACTTCTTTCCAAAGTTGCTATAATTTTTATATTAGGTATTAAGAGTATGTTAGTAATCATTTTCCCAATGTGTACCTAAATCCCCCATGTTTTAGGACTATAGATTATTATGGTTCATGATTAATCATCATTCATGATGTATTTGGGTTGTTTATGTTTCTCTCATAAATCCTTCAAAATCTGTTATTGATTCTCACTGGAAACCCCATATCATACATAGAAAAGAATTTTTAGGGATGTTTATAGGAATTACGATGAAGTAAACCAATAGATACTTAGTTCACATTTCATATCATATGGTCCTATAATTAATATAATTAATAGGACTTAATTTCTAGACCAATGATTTGGTTCTGATTGATTCAAATGAAACTCACTAGAGAAAGGGAGTTTAATTAAATTCATACCTTAGAAAAGTGTGTTATTATAAAAAACACAACATGGTATGAAAATTGATATATAAATGATGTTGAAATTTTCACATCCTTGATACATTCTTATCATTTATCTTCAGAACCAATTTTTGTGTTTTTCATTTTCATTAATTAAATTCATTAAAAAATTTAATAATCAGTTATTCCATCATTGGAACATCAAAACTAAACTCTAAATTTCAGAAATAATTACCTATTTAATCAAAAACTAGAAAAATAGAATTCATTGACTCTCTCTCCCAATGGATCAACCAAATACATATACCATACTTGTGGTAAGATTGGTTATTTCAATGTGGGATGTCGAATGTAATACTTCATCCGAAATGATATCATATTATGGAACCATTTCTTGGGAGAAAAATGTTTAAAATATTTTACAAAATAAAATTTATATTAATTAAGTGAAAATAAAAATGACAAATTCTTAAAATTTTGTTCATAATCTCATTTCTATTTTTTATTATTTTTGTTTTTCTCTTTTTGAATGCTGTATTTTTTGGTGTTTTATAGGATCAAAGGTGCATAACTGGATGAATCACTCATTCCTATAGTGTTGAGTCAATGGAATTTCATCTTCCTAATCTCGAAATAGAATGAATGGTTATTATGTGGCATAATACATGAATTAAAGAGAATAACCAAACCACCTACATGGAGAATATGATAGAAGAAGAACTAACTATTGTATAAGTTGTTGGACTATATTTTATGATTTATGTCAACCTGAACCAACATCTAGCTACTAAAGCTGATCGTATCCAACTTCCACCACCCCGTATTATAAAGTTCAAGCCACGTATCTATAAAATAAAACATTCTTAATTTTTTCTAGTTTATGTCACACAACAACCCCAACAGTATCGTCAACCTGAATGGATGCCCTATATTAACACATATCTGAGGTATTATTTTTATCATGAGAAAAAAATTATGCCACACCACTTTAAGAAAAAATTCCTCTATGTCGTATCCTTTTGTATTACAAACTTCCTTCTATCCATGGATTAAATAAATGTATTATTAGACCACTGGTACATTCCTGGAATTTTGAGATTAAGTTGGCTATCATGCAGCTTATCCAATATACCTCGTCTCTTTAGGGATTACCAAGTGAAGACCCCAACAAACACCTCACCATCATTCTTGAAATATGTAATACTATTTTCAAACATGGAGTGTCTGAGGATTCCATCTTCCTTTTCATATCTCTCTTCCCCTTATGGGATAATGTGTTGGGGTGGATTAAAGGATTGACTCAATATTTCATCCTCACCATGTAAGAATTGTCCCATGTGATTTTGAAAATTTATTTTTGACCTTCCAAAATAGTGATGTTGTGGAATGAAATTTACAGATTTCAAAATAATGATTCAATATCATTGTATAAATCATTAGAGTGTTTTATTTATATGATGAGTAAATTCCCTTATTAAATTCTCCCATTCTAGATTCAAGTCCAAACATTTTACGGTGATAATACTATGAACACAAAAACAATGCTGGATGATACTATAGTTGGAATGGTAATAAAGAAATCCTTTGAGGATTTTTATCAACAATGTGATATGTCAGAAAATTGATTACAAAGGAACTCATAGTAGGGAACACAAAAGATGTTAATGAATAACATTGATGTCAAAACGATTCCTGTTATACAAAATGATGTCATGTTCTTGGAAATCGATGCATTGAATCTGAAAAATGAATATCTTGTTCAAGTGGTAAATCATACACATGTAGTGAATGTGGTGAAAATCATGTCATGGGTAAATATTTGGGGTCAAGAGTTGGTTCTGTAATATGTGAGGTAAGTGATGATTCTCCGAAACAAGGGACGACCGACCATGTACCCATAATAAGAGAACCCTTCTACGTACGATAATATTAAAATTTGAGAGGGTAGAAACAATATAACTCTCAACCCTGGCCCCAAAGCCTCACCTGTAATGGTCAACAACACTATCAAAATCTGTACCCTATATAGCTATAGGGAAACTAGTTTCAGTAGGGATATTCCTATTTATAAGGTTATCAAATCCATCTCTGGTGAAACTTCCAAGGCAGCCACAACATCAACAACCTTCACAGAAACCATAGTAGGTACTGCAATCAAGGCATTAATAAATTATGTCAAAAATAATTAAAACCACTAAAACCGTATTTTATATTAGAATGTATCCATTATAATCCTTGAGAATCATATTGGGTATCTTTTTAATCATGTATCCTCAAGGAAACAAATAACACTATTGTGTAACACTTAATAGAGATCTCAGGAAGAGTCCAATATTTTCAATCTATGATGTGGGAAGGAGATTCCCCAAAAAAATTTCAAATCAAGGTGTGGCCAATGAGTCAACTCAGCCTACGACCTCTTCGGATAGAGAAGATGAAATCAAGGAGAACCCCTTATCAAATGGACTATCAATAGAGAAGGAGGCCGCACATGGTAAGGGAAAATTGATGGTCAAACCATATGAAACCACCTTACCATTTCACAAAAAAAAATTAGTGGATGTTGGATAGGTAAATTGGAAAATTTTTGGAGGTACTCTTAAAACATCACATTAGTAATCCATTCACAAAGGCATTGACTCTAATGTAAACATATACAAATTTACTGAAGGATTCCCTCTCATGAAAATTAAATGTGGAGGAATAGGGAATAATTAAATACACTAAGAAATATTTTTTGGTGGTTCCACACTCTCTTCCTTCAAAGATATAGTATCTTGGATGTTTTATAATCCCATGCATAGTTGGATGTTGATAATTTGGAAAGAAACTCTATGATTTAAGAGATAGTGCCCACCTTATACACTTTTATTTTTTTAGAAGTTGGGGTTGAATGATATAAATCTATATCGAGTTTCAGTATAGCTAGAGATTCACTATATTAAATATCAAATAGGTAAACTTAAGGATTTACTAGCTATAGTAGGGTTGTTAACTCATCCTGCCGATTTTATCGCACTCAGTTTGGTGGATGACCAAGAGGCACCTCTTATTCTTGAAATATCCTTCTGGGAAATAGGTAATTTCTTGATATATGTTCACTAAAGAGAATTAAACTTCAAATTAGGATATGAAATGGTATCCTACAACATTTTCTAACCTATAAAGAATGTTTCACTTCTGGGAACTGAGGGATTTCATTCAGTGACTATAGTGGTTAATCACTTTTTCCACATGAGAAGTGACATGGGATGTTGTTTTTTCAAATAAGAACTTGTATTCAAGGAAATCTAACTTGATTTTGAACTAGAGGATCACCAATTAATTTTAGTCTAGGTTGGTCATTATTTGCAGTGTATAGTTATTCATGATATTCTAGACTGGGCAGAGGTAGAACCTATTGTGCCCTCAATTTTAAAATCCCCACCATTGGAACTGAAAAATCTCCCATATACATTGAAATTTGGGTATTTGAGAGAATAAAACATGCCTCTAGTTATACTAAATTAATCTCTCACAAATGATCCAGATCATTTGCTTCTACAGGTTTTAAAGGAAAAAAATTAGCTTTTTGGAGGATAGTTGTTGATCACAAATGGATTAGTCTGACCAATTTCACCCATAAGGTGACACATGAGGTAGGATCCAAGCCCTATTGGCTAATTAAATGATGGATAAATCAACTAATGAATAATGTAGTGAGAAAATAAGTTATCAAACTATTAGATTCGGGTATCGTCTAACAATTTTATGATATCTTGTGGTTGTGTACATTGCAAGTGTTTCCCAAAAAAACGGTATCACCGTGATAAAAAATTATAAGAATGAACTAATCCAAAAAATAATGGTCACAAGATGGAAAGAGTTTGTGTACATTTAGAAGATTAATGTTTCCATATGGATGTATCTCCTTCCACTTACATTTGTTGGTCATTTTTTAGAGTGATTTGTGGGGCATAAGAACAATTTAATTCTAGATGGTTATTCTAGATATAACAAAATATATATTTATCCAATATATAAAGATATTAGTAGCATTAAATTCTTTTATGGGACAATTATATATCAGAATATTTCATTTAAAATGTGAAATTATCTATCCACAATACAAGGGTGAGTGTTTTTGATATTACATGACATGGTAGGGATGATTCAGAAAGACTTTATGAATGATTTATCAACAAAAAATTATTTTACACCTACTTTAAAAATCTAGATTTGGACCAGTAATGGTGAAAGCACTCCAATATAGTTTTGAATTGGTAGAAATTTTTCTTTATGATGTAGAATTTTATGATCTTAGCACACCATATTTCAATGATAGGAATTGAAGTTCATCCAGCAAAGATGAATGTAATCTCGAAACTAACCATTCCAGCTTTTATCTGAGAATTTTGATAATTTCAAGGTAATGAAAATTTTTACAGATGATTAGATATTGACTTCTCAATTATATCTCAACAACTATCTAATATCCATTAGAATGATAATATCTTCGAATTTGATGAATCATGCACCACTAAGTTTCGTTTCATGATGTAATGATCGGTTGAAGATTTTATTATGATGGCCCCAAATTAGGAGGAACAATATGAAATTATGATGAATCAAGAACCACAATAAGATCCTTGAAGGAAACACAAATTAACTACAATACCAAAAAGAAAGAAATGAATTAAGTAGTTTTCACATTTGACAGGATCCATTCTTATTTATTGCAACTAAAAGTATTTATTTATATTGATAATGCAACACTTGAATATTTTCAGAATAAGAAGGATGGAAAACCACATTTCATTAATTGAGTACATGTTCAATTTATGTTTGGATTGGATATCCATGAAGATAAATGTAGTCAGAACAATATGATCAATCATCTCTACCATATAAAATTTCTAGTTCTAGAATGAGATGATGAAAAAAAATCAATGAAGGACTTCCCAGAGGATAAAAATTTCTCATCATGAGTTAAACCTCACCCATGGTTAGTTGACATAGTCAATTACTTGGTTACGGGAGTCATTCATCCTTAATTTACAATCCAACAAGTGAAATTATTTTTATTTTAGAGTAAAAAGCTATTTATAGGATAACCCAATACACTTCCATTCATGCGGAGACTGGGAGATCCACTAATGCATCCTAAAAGAAGAAAATAATGGAATTCAGAATTTTTGTCACTCTTCCTCAGTTAGGGGGAATCACAGTCTCGACCAAACAATTGAAAAAAGTATGCAATCTGGATTTTTTTGACGCACCATGCATGAGGATTCCAGATATTTTGTAACGCACTGTGATAGGTGTCAGCAGACTTGAAACATGGGGTGCCAAGAAAAAATGACTCAACACCCCATACTTAGGTTTGAGGTCTTCAAAGTATGGGCTATTGATTTTATGGGGCCATTTCCCAAATTATATAGAAACTCATACATTCTATTTTTTCTGGATTGTGTATCCAAATAGGTTGAAGCCACTACCACGACACCCAATAATTAAAAGGTTGTTATTTTTTTTCTTGATGAAGAATGTTTTTCACAGATTCAATGTTCCACAGGTTCTAAAAAGTGATAGAGGGACACATTTAGAAAATTTATTAATGATGAATGTGAATATAATGTATGGATTTACGTACAACATAGGGAAAACATTCAATCCCCAATCCAGTGGCCATGTGTATATATCCAATAGATACCTAATGAAAATCTTGGAAAAAATGATCGGAGCCTCATGAATGGACTAGTCCAGGATGTTTGATAATGCCTTATCGGCATATGAGACTACTATTAAAACACCTCCGGGGTTTTCCATATTCCATTTAATCTATAGAAATCAATTTAATATACATATGGGACATGAACATAAATACTCTTGGGATATGGAGGGATATAACTATGATATAATGGTTGTAGAAGAGAAACAAAAGTTTCAACATACAGAGAATGGAAAAATTCAGTAGAAGGAATTTCAAAATGCCAAAATATATAAAGAAATGGCTTGGGAGGTCCATGACGACATGATTTCTCAAAATTCATTCCATCCTAGTGATGAGGTATTGTTTTTCAACTCTTGTGATATATTGTTTCTAGTAAAACATAAGTCCTGGTGGTCGGGACCTTTCAGAGTGATCATGATCTTCTACCACGGTGTAGTGGAAGTTTATACAGTAGATGGTAAACTGATTAAGTTGAATGGGAAGCATCTCAAACACAATATTCACATGGATGAAATGGTTGGTATTGTCTCCAATATGTAATTCAGATAGAAAAAGGCATAGGTAATTCATGCCAAAGACCTAAAAAAGGCTCTTTCTCAAAGGCAACCCAGATACTGCACGGTGTGTGTCACCTTTTCACACGGCATATACATTTATTTTTAAGGTATAATATTATTGAAATAGTAGTATATGCATATATAAATTTCGTTAATAATTAGGTTTGATATATATGTTGATGGTTAGGCCACCAAATTGTGTCCGAGTAGTTGCTAGTTTGAATCTATATATACCTGCCTTCAATACAGGGTTAATTATTTTTAATGGATAAAGGATTGAAAAATGCCTCATTCGAGAAGAAACAAAAATTATTTTGAACACATTTAAAATTGAATAAAAAAAATTTTCTATTAATTATCAATGTGGAATTGTGGAATACTCTATGAAACCATTTTTTGGAAAACATGAATTTCAAAGAACAATGATTTCTGACAGAAGGGTGTGTAAAGACAAGATATAGTAAAAGCAAATTATTTACTATAATATGTTCCATAGAGTATATAAGTGATACCAATACCTTATTATGTCAAAAATAACTAGAGGAGATAAAAATCATTAATGTTCATGATATATGGTTTATAATATATCATTAAAGGAAGCATAAACATAATAAATCTTGAAATGCAATGAGATTGTTTCAATAAACTCTTTTCACTTTGTAACATTGGATTGTTCACTCCATGTATGAAAAAGAAATTACATAAAGCTTATAATATCATGAATTTATTTACAATCATTATATTAGATGTAAAATTTTATTATACACTACTTGAAAAAAACTTTGTAGGTTTATAACAAAACATGATTACAAAATAAGGCCAATTGAGACAAAACTATCTTACCATTTTGGTAACGTTTGGTACATAAAACCCATAATAAAAGGCCATATAATGCATATGGTAATAAAAATAAATTTAATCATAGGAGATATATAAAACAATTATATCATGTGCATACACCACACAAATTATGTAAGTCGTTATTAAGCTGTGTATCTCATGGAAATAAAGGTGAGAGTAAATCACTATACGTTGTGTCGTAACTCTCATAATACTCATCAAAAACACATTAATAATATAAATAAATTTACTTAAAATATATAAAATAAATTTATTATTATATCTAATACAATATATGTTTTTATTAAGTTCTTAAATAACATTCTTGTTAACAATCCTTCGTTATGATTTCAATTCAGGTAATATCTAATTTGTTGTTTGCTTGTGTCTTAATATAAAATATCTTTAGCCCATATACATATATCATGATTCCAGAATTAAAGGAATTATATAAACATAATATATAATCATTATATTTTTATTATAATAATTATATAATATAGATGTATTAAATTGAGTACACTATTCTTGGAGATGGAAAGTCATATGTGTGTAAGAACATTGTTTAAATTTTTATAATTGTATTAAAGGAAAGAAATAAAATGAAATATATCTATATAATATCATTACAAAAGAATTAGAATTTTATATAATATCATAATTTCAATAAAAAAATCCTTCATACATTCATTGTAGTGTGTGGATGAATCAAATCACTTTGAGGGTGCGGTAGTCCACACATCTTCAAACAAAATTATCATATTTACACCAAATGGAAAGTGAAAATATTTTTGTTTTAAAATTAATAATAAATAAAAATAAATAATAAATATATTAAATGACATATCCTGTAACACCCCGAGATTTTATGAAAAATATTCTTTTTAATTTCATTAATGTCTTTTGTTATACGCTACACCAAACGAATCATTCACAACACGCATCCTTGGCTTTCCTTCCTTTACATTCTATCGCGACCTTCCTCGATAGCATGTATAGTACGCAATAACGATTTTCACTAAACAGCAATATACTATTAAAATATTATTAAAACTAGCCATTATGAATAGTAATAACCACTTTTTTGAAATTTTGTAAATTTTATTTTTTTTCAAAATGGACTTTATTTTTGGATTCGTAATATCGAAATTAGCTTAGGGTGAAATTTTGGTACTTTTCAGATAACTTTCATTTTCTGATGAATAGTGTAAATTACTAAATTTTAATTAAAAACAAATTTTTTTAATCAAAATAATTAACAGTGATAAATTATTAATTTTAGTGGTTTTTAAGTATATTTAAAATATATTTTTACAATTCAATACAATGTTGGTCATTGGATGTAATTTCACATTTACACCAGACATAAACAAGGGTTAATCTTTTGATAGTTATTATCTCTTAAAAACACGCTATTTGTTGTGACAGTGGAAATTAATAATAAAATTAATTAATTCAACTTATATGTTTGGAATTTTGTAAAATAGAAATCGTTTTTGAATTCGGAATATCAATTATAGCTTAGGGTGATGTTTTGGCATTTTTATGATAAACTTCAATTTTTGATGAATAGTGAAACTACTAAGTGGTAGTTAAAAAAATTAATTTCTTCATAAATATTAATTTTACCGCTTCTGTGAATGTAATTTCAAAAATCCGAGAGACACGGTTTATGTCAGTAAGTAAAATGTGGTTCAATGAGATGAAAATAATTTTTGGTGAATAGTAACTTTTTACTTCTATTTACCACGGTTAAAAGTAAATAGGGTAATTAAGGGTAAAAATGATATTAATATTACCCTAACACATGTCCTAATCCTATTGGAAAAATGTATCTCGACCAAAAACAACCTTAAGTGTAAAATATTATCATTTAGGCCCACTTGGATTAGATTAGGACATTTATTATTATTTAATTCAAAAAAGATTTAAAAGAGTTAAAATCAATGTTTATTTACTGAAACATTTTTAATATAGGTTTATACATAATATAATTTCGACTATAAATATTCATTAGAAAGATAAAACGATTTCCTACATAATGGTATTTTATTTGTAATTTTTATACTTTAAATAATTTGATTTATTTATGACACAACAATGATGCAGTAATTACCTTTTTAAGAAAATATTAACATAATTGATGTTATAAATGCCCAAATAAATTTAATTTGAGACTTTTTATGACTTAAACTAATTTTCTAGATTAATATGGCATGTTATCGTTGATTTAAGTAACTTTTTTCGAAATTATCATTCTGTTAGAAATTTCATAAAAATAATGTACCAAATAGTGTCAAAATTGACATAAATTAGTTTTTAAAACAAATATTATATTATTAATTGTTATTTAATTCCTAAAAATCTAATGTTAGACCAAATGACTTATATATGGATAGATATATTAATAATAGACAACTTTGGGTTCGTTTGACTTGATATATTATGTTTATTAACCATATAGTGTAAGAAAACAAAAAGACACTGTAAAAGTTAAATTATTTAACTTAGAGTTAAATCTAATTGATAAGGTTAAAATAATAACCTAAACTTGTCTAAATCCTATTGGATGAGATTTTTCGACCCATCCCCACTTTATCTTCAATATAAGACCATTTTTAACCATTATAAACCGAATTTTACCTTAATATAAAATAATATTTTGAGATTTTCCTAAGATGCCCCTCTCCTCCCTTATAAAAGGGCACATCCTCCCTCTCCTCCTCACACCAATTTGAGCATTCAAGCTCCGCCAAACCCTTCCCAAATCTCTTCTACACTTCCCTAGTATCATCCTAGAGGTCCTGGTCTTCTTCAAATTCCATCCTTAGTTCTTTAAGTGGAGGTTATGTGAAGGCGCGTCAAAAAGAGGTAATATCCATTACTGATCTTTTTCAATTTATTTCTTCTTCAACTTCTTCTTCTTTAGTTGTTTCATGATAAAGTAATAACATAAGTATTTCTTATATACTTATATGTTATTATAAATATGAAACAACTCTAATTAACATTCAATCCATCCTACGGAAAAAGGAAATCACCGCGCGTGCGTACGTACAGAATACCGTCTCCACGACGTGGTGTAATCTATTTTCCGCCACCACCTTAATTGGATGTTTATAATGGAGTAATGAGTAACTATATATGATTATTATAAGGTGATATTGATACTGAAATAGTATACATAATCTTAAACACAATTCCACGACCATGGGAACGATATCATCGCTCGTGCGTACGTACGGACTACCGTCTCCACGACGCGATGAGATTCATTCTCAATGATTTACCATTAATGAATGATTATAAAGTATATATAATAAGTACTAATTAAATATATTACATAATAATGATACTGGATTTATATGTATGTCATCTACTTAATTCCATACAATTCAATATGGAAACGAAAACAACGTTCATGCGTACGTACGGACTACCGTCTCCATGAACGATGTATTTCATTCCATTTATCGATATATTATATATATATATATATTCTGAATATATATTATATATAAATCATGTTTTACATTCTAGATATAATTAACCATGATCCAACTAATGATATTAATAATTACAAGTTAAAAACACGAACGACAAATGAGACGATTTTACCCAAAACGCTACTTTAACATTAATTTACAAAAGAACGGGTAATATAAAGTCATAAGTGGACCATATATGATATAATAACAATGAATATGATTCTGGAATAAGTCAATAACATGATTTAAATCATTATAAAGGAGGTTCGGACACTTACAAAGCAAGTCGGACCTAAGGTAATGAAAATATCACAATCTCATTTTTATCCGAGATTGTTTTTACATTGGAATTTACTAGGTTGTATTTTATCATCCATATCCATGTTCCCTAAATATTTAATATTGTTTCCATCCACTTACAATAGTTTAAATCCAATTTTACCCTTCGGTGAGTTTTTAGTAAATAATATGAAAGGAATCTTTTGTCATTTTTCGTACGAGGTACTTTTTTACTTTTCCGACAAAAGTACGAAGAATGTTTTTTTTAACTTATACGGCATGAATGGATTTTTAAAACATTTTTTCCAAGAAGCTTACTTTACAAGTTTTCAAGTTTATTTTTAATAATCTTCTTTTTGTATGACATGGTTAGAAAGGAAAAATGTTTTTAAAGAAGAAATTATATTTTCCTCAAGAATGGAGTTCAAGTGTTTTATCAAAATTATTTACCATCTAAGATAATAAAGGGTTATTTTTTATCTCTATTATTACATTGATTTGATAATGTTGTGATGGAATTATTTTTATAAATTCCTTTATCTTATATGAATTGTTTTATGATGTCACGATGTTTAAGATTCCCATTTTTTTTCCATGGGTTATGAAATGATGTATGATTTATGATTTTGTGGCCCACATAAGAATGGTATCATTATGAGATGGGTGGGACCTATATCTCCCTCCAATGCATTGGGTAAAGATTTTATATCTCATGAGATAGGAATGGTTGGAACGGTAGGTTATACCGGTTCAGTGAAACTGGACTGGAACGAGGGTGACTCGGTTTAGAAAGGGACTTTGTCCACTAGGATAGTCTTGGCAATGAGTCTTGACTAACAAGAAATGATTCTCTATTATTATGTGTGTATGCCACAAAGTCTCATGTTTTATGTTATGATTATTGGGATTTCATTTCACTACTATGATTTATCCCATGTTATGAAATTATTCTCTCTTTTGCAGGTTAAGATTTCCAAAAGTTATGTTCTTATGAATATGATGTGATTGATTTTTCTTTTTTTTACCCTTACTGAGCATTTGAGCTCACCCTTTTATGTTTTCCTTTTCCCCATGATATAAAGAAAGGTTTTAGGTAAAAAAATAGGGAAGTTCATTATAGGAGATATTGTAGATATTTCACCACGATTAGAAGATTATGTTCCGAGTTTTTAAAGACACTAAACTATTACGATCCTTGTGTGTGTGTTTTTGTTATGTACTAAGTATTACGAACAAGTAATGTAATTTTCATGTACATTAAGCTTCGGTCCTCTACAGTTGGTATCAGAGGAAAGGTTTAGTCAACCTTTGGAAACTAGGATGCGAAAGCATTAGTGAAATCTCTAGAGATATTTCTAAGGTATGTCTAGGGATGTCTCTAAGGATAAGTATACGTATAAGATACAGTCCTAGAACCACGGTAACGATCATAAAATTTAACATAAGAAGTTATATATTGAGGATACTCGACCTTTATTATGTTGTTTTCCCTAGCATGATTTTTGCCTCTCACACTATTCTTTTTGGGTTTTAGACGATGGCTGGAACCCGAAGGAACCGTGTTGATCAATGCAATGGACAATGCAATGATTGTCCTCCCAAACAAACAAATGTTATAGGATATGTAGTGCAAAATCTTATTTCTATACTTACACAAGCTATGAATCATTCTGGACTTCCAAATGAGTAGAGAAGGGAACAATATTCTATTGAGTCCTTCATGAGGCAACATCCACCATCTTTCAGTGGGACGTCCGATCCACATGTTGCTGAACAATGGATCAGTACCACGGAAAAGATATTTTCAGTTCTTCAATGTTCTGAACATTTTAAAGTCATCTTAGCAGTATATCGTTTGGAGGGTGAATCTGATCAATGGTGGAATCTTATCAAGAATACGAGGCAAAGAGATGAAATTGAGTCCATGGAATGGGACGAGTTCAAGAACTTATTTTTCAATAAGTACTTCCCTCTTGTTCTTCGAACAAAGATAGAGAAGGAGTTTCTTGAACTAAAGAAAAAGGATGATGAATCTGTTGGTATATACGAAGCGAATTTTACAAGACTTGCATGGTATGCATCTGGCATTATCATCCAACCTGAAAGTAAAGTTGATCGATTTTTCAGTGGCGTAAAACTAAGTCTTCAAAGGTCATTAGCTATAAGAGACTTCAGTAGCTATGAAGAAATTGTGCGTTGTGCTATCAAAGTAGAAATGGAAGTTTGTGTTACATATCCATCTCATGGTTTTGACAAGAAACGGAAGATGGAGTTGAAGGAGAAATCTCAGAATAATGGTGAAAAGAAGATGAATGTTTTCTTTATGCTAACAGTGTGGAAAGAAGCATGGTGGAGATTGTCTTAAAGGGACTAGAAAATGTTTTAAGTGTGGAAAAGAAGGTCATCAAGCAGCTGAGTGTCGAAGTAATGGAAAAAGGGTTTCTAATGATGTGAATAAAGCAAACACTGTAGAAAACGCACCACCAACACTTCAATGCTTCAAGTGCAAGGAAATGGGGAATTATGCTAATAAATGCCCTAATCCAAGGGTTAGTGATGATCAACATGAGCAACCAATTAAGGAAATGGAAAAAGGGAAGTCACATGTGTTCACTATTGGCGATGTTGAATATGACAACGATGTGGTGGAATGATTAAGTGTTTATGTAATGGGATTCCAAAATAATGTTGTATCATAATGTATTGAAATATTTATGTGTTGGTCTAATTTGGTATTCAAAGTGATTGAGATATTTTTGGAAATAAGATGATATGCGCATAATGAAGGGAAAACGAGAAAACGAAATGGTTAGCAGTATTCATGAGCTCATGATTGATATAAAGACTAAGTGATATCATGGTTTCAGTATATAGAATTTTGAGGATTTTGGTATGTTGAAGGTGTTAACATTTAACTGCATTCATGTTTTCACTAAGGTTCAATGGGTATTCAAGAGAATACATGATTAAGGACTTTTAATGGTTGGAATGTGACCAAAAAAACATATCTTATGATATATGGGGATCAAAGAAAGTATTAAATCACTGGTAATCGTTTTCACTATATTATGATAGTGGACTGCAGTATTATGGATAAGCCTAAAGATTAGAATGGATTATGTTGGACATATGTTAGTATTGTTTAAGGATAAAATATTTTCGATATTATTGATGGGATGTTATAGTAATGTAGTTTTAGAAAAAGGACAACCTATAGGACGGGCAACAACCCATCGCGTCGGACAAGGCTGTGGGAATCGAACCCACAACCGAAGTGCGAATGGCCTTTATCTCCTACCACTGGCCTACAAAAAGACCCTGTTTAGTATAAACTAGTTTTATTATATTAAGAAGTATGATATATGAAGTATAAGTCCATTTTAGGAATTATATATGATTAATCTCACTATATATGGACTTATGTATTTTTTTGATAACTTTTCTAACCTTTTGTTTGAGACAGATGGAATGACCCATTATTCTATCACATGATCTGCTAATACTTCACGAATAACAAATTCCACTTCATTTATTTAAGATATGAAGTGGAAATTGTTCAAGGCGTGAAAAACAGTGAGATTGTACCAAAATAAAGTAAGTATTTATTCTAATTCAAATTCTTCAACTTTAGGGAAACGATCATGAAAACCAAAAATGTTGTCCTAGTGCTCTTATATCTGATTAATCATATGGTACCTTAGATCGTCACAAATTTATTGATTTGTGATTGTTGGATTTTACATAGCCATGTTCTCTACCACTCTCCATCAGAACATGATAGTGAGATTTTTCATCCATATCCATATTTTCACCTATGTGGAAACCTCGTGATTAGTTTATTTGGGTAACCGTTACGTTTCATACTTTTAAAGATTGGTTTTGGTATTCCTTTTTACGATGTGGGTATCGATTAAAGAAACGTTCGAATAGTAAACCATTTATAACCCCGACGAATTTTGATGGCGATATTCAATTTAAGGGGGGTAGAATGTAACACCCCGAGATTTTATGAAAAATAATTTTTTTATTTCATTAATGTCTTGTGTTATACGCTACACCAAAAGAAGCTTTCACAACACGCATCCTTGACTTGCCTTCCGTTACACGCAATCGCGACCTTCCTCGATAGCGTGTATAGTACGCAATAATGAGTTTCACTAAACAGCAATATGCTATTAAAATATTATTAAAACTAGCCGTTATGAATAGTAATAACCACTTTTTGAAATTTTGTAAATTTTATTTTTTTTAAAATAGACATTATTTTTGGATTCTTAATATCAAAATTAGCTTAGGGTGAAATTTTGGTACTTTTGGGATAACTTTCATTTTCTGATGAATAGTGAAAGTTACTAAATTTTAATTAAAAACTTTTTTTAATCGAAATAATTAATAGTGATAAATTATTAATTTTAGTGGTTTTTAAGTATATTTAGAATATATTTTTACAATTCAATACAATATTGGTCATTGGATGTAATTTCACATTTACACCAGACATAAACAAGTGTTAATCTTTTGATAGTTATTATCTCTTAAAAACACGCTATTTGTTGTGACAGTGGAAATTAATAATAAAATTAATTAATGCAACTTATATGTTTGTAATTTTGTAAAATAGAAATCTTTTTTGAATTCGGAATATCAATTATAGCTTAGGGTGAATTTTTGGCATTTTTCTGAAAAACGTCAATTTTTGATGAATAGTGAAACTACTAAGTGGTAGTTAAAAAAATTAATTTCTTCATAAATCTTAATTTTACCACTTCTGTGAATGGAATTTCCAAATATCCGAGAGACACGGTTGATGTTAGTAAGTTAAATGTGGTTCAATGAGATGAAAATAATTTTTGGTGAATATTAACTTTTTACTTTTATTTACCACGGTTAATAGTAAAGAGGGTAATTAACGGTAAAAATGATATTAATATTACCCTAACACATGTCCTAATCCTATTGTAAAAATGTATCTCGACCAAAAACAACCTTAAGTATAAAATATTATCATTTAGGCCCACTTGGATTGGATTAGGACATTTATTATTATTTAATTCAAAGAAGAGTTAAAAAAGTTATAATCAAAGTTTATTTACTAAAATATTTTTAAAATAGAGTTATATATAATATAATTTCGACTATAAATATTCATTAGAATTATAAAACTATTTCCTACATAATGGTATTTTATTTGTAATTTTTATACTTTAAATAATTTAATTTATTTATGACACAACAATGATGCAGTAATTACCTTTTTAAGAAAATATTAACATCATTGATGTTATAAATGGCCAAATAAATGTAATTTGAGACTTTTTATGACATAAACTAATTTTATAGATTAATATGACATGATATCGTTGATTTAAGTAACTTTTTTCGAACTTATCATTCTGTTAGAAATTTCATAAAAATCATGTACCAAATAGTGTCAAAATTGACATAAATTAGTTTTTAAAACAAATATTATATTATTAATTGTTATTTAATTATTAAAAATATAATGTTCGGCCAAATGACTTAGATAAGGATATATATATTAATAGTAAACATCTTGGGGTTCGTTTTTCTTGATATAGTAAGTTTATTAACCATATAGTGTAAGAAAACAAAAAGACACGGTAAAAGTTAAATTATTTAACTTAGAGTTAAATCTAATTGATAAGGTTAAAATAATAACCTAAACTTGTCTAAATACTATTGGATGAGAGGATTTCGACCCATCCCCACTTTAGCTTCTAAATAAGACCATTTGTAACCATTATAACCCGAATTTGACCTTAATATAAAATAATATTTTGAGATTTTCCTAGGATGCCCCTCTCCTCCCTTATAAAAGGGCACCTCCTCCCTCTCCTCCACACCCCAATTTGAGCATTCATTCTCGGAAAAACCCTGCCAAAATCTCTTCTCCACTTCCCTAATATCATCCTAGAGGACCTGGTCTTCTTCAAAGACCATCCTTAGTTCTTTATGTGGAGGTTAAGTGAAGGCGCGTCAAAAAGAGATAATATCCATTACCGATCTTTTTCAATTTCATTCTTCTTCAACTTCTTCTTCATTAGTTGTTTCATGATAAAGTAATAACATCAGTATTTCGTATATACTGATATGTTATTATAAATATGAAACAACTCTAATTAACCTTCTATCCATCCTACGGAAAAAGGAAATCACCGCGCGTGCGTACGTACGGAATACCGTCTCCACGCCGTGGTGTAATCTATTTTCCGCCACCACCGTAATTGGATGGGTATAATGGTGTAATGAGTAACTATATATGATAATTATTAAGTGATATTGATACTGAAATAGTATACATACACTTCAACACAATTCCACGACCATGGGAACGATATCATCACTCGTGCGTACGTACGGACTACCGTCACCACGACGCAATGAGATTCATTCTCAATGATTAACCATTCATGAATGATTATAAAGTATATATAATAAGTATTAATGAAATATATGACATAATAATGATACTGGATTTATATGTATGTCATCTACTTAATTCCATTCAATTCAAAAAGGAAACGAAAACAGCGTTCATGCGTACGTACGGACTACCGTCTCCATGAACGGTGTATTTCATTCCATTTATCGATATATTATATATATATATACATATTATGAATATATATTATATATAAATCATGTTTTTCATTCTAGATATAAGTAATCATAATCCAAGTAATCATATTAATAATTACAAGTTAAAAACACGAACGACAAATGAGAGGATTTTACCCAAAAAGCTACTTTAACATTAATTTACAAAAGAACGGTTAATATAAAGTCATAAGTGGACCATATATGATATAATAACAATAAATATGATTCTGGAATAAGTCAATAACATGATTATATCATTATAAAGGAGGTTCGGACACTTACAAAGCAAGTCAGACCTAAGGTAAGGAAAATATCACAATCTCATTTTTATCCGAGATTGTTTTTAATTTGGCATTTACTGGGGTGTATATTATCATCCACATCCATGTTCCCTCAATATTTAATATTGTTTCCATCCACTTACAATAGTTTAAATCCAATTTTTCCCTTCGGTGAGTTTTTAGTAAAGAATATGAAAGGAATCTTTTGTCGTTTTTCGTACGAGGTACTTTTTGACTTTTGCGACAAAAGTACGAAGAATGTTTTTTTAAATTATACGTCATGAATGGATTTTTAAAACATTTTTTCCAAGAATATTCCTTTACAAGTTTTCAATATTATTTTTAATCAACTTCTTTTTGTACGACATGTTAAGAAAGGAAAAATGTTTTTGAAGAAGAAAGGATATTTTCCTCAAGAATGGAGTTCAAGTGTTTTATCAAAATTATTTTCCATCTAAGATAATAAAGGGTTCTATTTTTATCTCTATTATTACATTGATTTGATAATTTTGTGATTTAATTATTTATATAAATTCCTTTATCTTATATAAATTGTTTTATGATGTCACGATGTTTAAGATTCCCATTTTTATTACATGTGTTATGAAATGATGTATGATTTGTGATTTTGTGGCACACATAAGAATGGTATCATTATGAGATGGGTGGGACCTATATCTCCCTCCAATGAATTGGGTAAATATTTTATATCTCATGATATAGACATGGCTGGAACGGTAGGTTATACAGGTTCAGTGAAACAGGACTGCAACGAGGGTGACTCGGTTCAGAAAGGGACTTTGTCCACTAAGATAGTCTTGGCAATGAGTCTTGACTAAAAAGAAATGATTCTCTATGATTATGTGTGTATGACACAAAGTTTGATGTTTTATGTTATGATTATTGGGATTTCATTTCACTACTATGATTTATCCCATGTTATGAAATTATGCTCTCTTTTGCAGGTTAAGATTTCCAAAAGTTATGTTCTTATGAATATGATGTGATTGATTTTTCTTTTGTTTACCATTACTGAGCATTTGAGCTCATCCTTTTATGTTTTACTTTTCCCCAGGATATAAAGAAAGGTTTTAGGTTAAAAAAAGGGAAGATCTTTGTGGGAGATATTGAAGATATTTCACCATTATTAGAAGATTACGTTCCGAGTTTCCAAAGACACTAAACTATTACGATCCTTATGAGTGTGTATTTGTTATGTATTAAGTATTCCGCAAAAGTAATGTATTGTTCATGTACGTTATGATTTGGTCCTATACATATACAAATCTAGTTATTATCATAATGTCCACCATGAATGATGGTAAATAAAAATTGAACAATCACTGTTTAGTGAGGTGGTGGTTTGGCGTATAATTAAACAATATGTCTGTTACCAATATGATGGATTTGTGTGTATGTATTTGTAAAATCTATAGTATAGTATCATCTTAGAATATTGAGGATATTGTTTTTTTATTCAATTTTGGGATAATGAAAATTGAGGGGTGGAAAAAAGGGAAGGGAATATGTGAAGATGTTACTTCTTAATAGGGAAACTCCTTTTAGATTGTGCCAAAAGGCATCATTTAATTAAATTTCTCCCAAGTAAAGGAATCTCAGAGGAAGGGAGGGTATTTGGGGACCATTTTTGTAGATATATTTATATAAAAATGGATTAATTGGGGGGTGGAAGTTGGAGTAAAACACCCATTTTTATATTGGAGGGGTAGTGGTACTCTGGTAAATATTTAACGAAAAAAATTCCAAAAACGTTTTTCATTATGATATTGGAAATAATAATGATCCAGAGTCGATAAAAGGGAGTATAGGTTCAATATATGGGCATATAATGGCTTTCAAACATGTTTATAGGGTGTTTTTATTCTTTAATTTTATGTTAATCCCTTATTTGAGCTTAATTTTACGTAAATCTATGTAATTAATTATGACATTATTCTTTAATCATATTTTGTATAAAAATAAGATGAACATATTATAAATTATTTATTATTTGTATTCCAAACATGGAATTTGTTTTCCAATATTCCATTCACAATAGAATAATAACATAATCTAATGTCTAGCATTTTCACTGGACGACACTGCGGGGATTAAATGTAAAAACGATCCAAAGATTTCAATGTTTTAATATCCAATTACAATTTTATATTAGTTAAAATTACCTACATTGGATCTATTAATAAAAACATTATCTAATTATATATTTAATAAAATATCATATATAATTTTTCCTTATAAATAAATTATATTCAAATGTAGTTTTGAATTAAAATACAAAATTTTTCACTATTCATTCAAAAAGATAATTCTCTCAAAAATAAAAAAAATATTATATTATCTTAATTTTTATGTTTTTATTTCATATATGATGTATATTTGTACATATTAAATCTATGAATTTTCCCAAATTAAGATTTAAAATGTGTTTTCTATTATAAAGTTTTAAAAATGCCTTAATATAAAATATAGTTATTTATTCCTAAAAATGTGTTTGTTCTAAAAAAATATCATTCAAATATATTATATTAATATAAAAAATATTTTATAGAATATTTTACATATATATTACATTAATATAAATAAAATATTAAAATCAATCTAATTTTGTAGAGTAAAATATCTTACAAACAATAATAATTATATATTTTTTAAAATTCATCCAGTTTTCATATTCATTTATAATTAATTTGTAACATATGAATTAACCATATATTTTTTTAAATATATATTTTCAATAAATAGACAATAATATTAATATTCATAAAATTAAATGATATTTTATATATCATTATAATATTATTTTTAATAATATATTATATTTTTTTAGCACTCGGACTTGCATGTTACGAAAACCGTTTGATGATGGTTAATCTTTTGTGTAATGTGTTCTAACATTGTAGTTCCATGTAGAGAATGTTAAACATTATTTTTCATATAGTTTATGGGAACTATTTTTTGTTTATAATGAATGAAAAAATAGTTCTTCAAAATGAAATAATATATTTTCAATATTACATGAAATGAAAAATATCAAAAATGATAAACAAATTCAGAAATAATTCACCAAATCATAGTTTGTTATAAGAACACATGTAATGTATCCCATTTTCACTAGTATTTGGGTTCCCAAGAGAGTAAAAATATCACATACGCTTTTGGAAATCCACATACAATGTTACCCAAGACTGGTGACTAAGAGTGACATCCAAGGTAAACCGAATTGAAACAACACTATGTATGAAGAATAATATACTACATTTGAAAACAATATTCTCAATCATGTACATGTACTTATAAATATTCCGGATCATTTGAATATGCATTAAACATAGGAATTTTCATTGTAAACATATAGGGGAATATGATCATGACAATATAAATTGGCATGTATAATATTAACATGCCACATCATATACCTAGTATACTTATCATACACTTTTTCAACATAATTATATTTTTTATCATTTTATTTAGGTATATAATATCGTAACTGAATGTTTCATATACAAAAAATATTTTAAAAATATGATTTGATGTGGTAATTTTCTATTAATTAGAGATATTGAATTAATTGTTTCGAGTGGGACACTTAATTCAATGACACTTGTATAATAACTGAACTAGATATTTCTTTTAAGAGAGATTAAAGGGTCTATTTTCCTCTATAATACCAATGTTTGGGTCCCCCATAATATGTTCAATGTTATATTTCATACTCATTTCATATTATTGTTGTGTGTGGTTCCTCTATCAAATGAGTGGTAGTCAACCACCATCTTGCACTGGTTGGGAGTAGGTAATTCACTACATTTGATGAACCCTTTGTTTTAGAGAATTGTTTCAAGGTTTGATACCTCCACACACATTCCCAAATGTAAATTTTTGACACATTTCTATGATATAGTTCTAAAATAGATATTGGGTTTATTAGAAATGAATGTTCCCTCTATTTTGGTTTTTGTGATGTTTCACATTATGGTCAAAACTAGATATGGGCCTTTGGGTGTTGCATGATCACTCATCCATCGTAGAAGGTTATCATAATGAATATTCCCATTCTATAATTATTTGTGAATAATTTGAAGCATATACGGGTTATTATTTTTATTGTAACATGTTATGATTTACATGAATTTTTTGTGATTATTTTCTACTCCCCATTGGATTAATGGCATTTTTATTATTGTGTTTCTAACATGGAATGGTTATACACACCCATGATTGGGACTTCCACACATGTATTGTTTTATGTAGATTATATTAAATTAATTAGACATATATGGTCCTGTAATATGTGGAGATTATTTTTCCACATGTACCATAGATGCATACAGCAGTATCTTTTATGTAGCTACCCTATTTTAATATCTAGGGTGGATATAGTAATTGTTTCTATGGGATTTTTTAGTTCTTTTTATTTTGTGTACTCTTTGTATTTACAATAATGTGGCTAATATGTTAGGCACGAATTTGTAGCATCATCATTTTGTGTTTCTTCATCCAACAAATGTGTATAGATGTGTGTGTATCTATAGGTATTATGGGTTAATTCATCGCTTGGGTGTGATACAACTACATATTGATAGAATAAACACTATGACTATTATATTGTTTCTTGTGGTGTAATCCTCAGCTTACTGCCATCCTATAAATACTTGGTGCGTTAGGCCGTGATATATTTGTATCATAGTAGTAATTTATAGTATTTTGTTTCAGAGAATAACTTTCTATGAGGACTACATCAGAAAATGGGGATAAATGTTAAATTGTATTGAGTTTGGATCGATAGACAAGGAACATAATAATGATGCAGAGTTTGAAAAATAAATTAACGATGAGTCTTATAAGAAAACTTATTTAATCGTATGATATTGAAACTGGTATAAGGGGATGCATTGGTAACAAGATTATATGGGAATTGGTTTTGATTTCCATTTCATTAATGTGACATATCCCCATATATGTTTTTACAATTGGTATGATGTGATAATTTTCATAATGAATCAATGATGTTATTGAGGATGTCTTTGGAGATACTTTCAGGACGACTATATGTCATGAAATATATGCTCATTTTAGGGACAGATACTGGGGAATTTTCCTCCAGATAAGAAAATATTAGTTTTTCCACCCAATGAATATAATAGGGACCCACCTCTAATGGTCTACGAAGATGATAATAATCATGTCGACTAGACTGTGGAACTATTTTGAATGCAATATGATGCGCATAGTATTATCTTGTTGTGAATGTTCTAGTTTAAGTACAACACATTTTTTGTGGTGACACAGACAATCAATAAGTATGGGATTTGATATATGTTGTTTTTTTGGTATATTATATTGTTCCAACCAAGAGTGATCATATTTTTTCCTTGAAACGAGTCTTATTCATGGAAATGTTAATAGATTGTGTTTTCTAAGAATCGTGATCCATGATTAGGTGACCCAAAATTGGGAAAAGATAATAATATATTCATAAGGGATTAAATTCATGAAAAATCATAGGAACCCCATTTTTATCATGAGGGGATAGCATTTTTTGCCTCATTATTGGATATCCATAACAATATGATACAAATATTCACAACAAAAATTTTTAACTTAAATATGGGAATTTATTTATCCATATCATAGTAGTGATTAATGTGGATTTTTTAATTCAAGGAATAAAGACACTTCCCCCCACAATGTATCATTTTCATGACATGATTTTAAATTATTTAAGTGGGTCAATTCCACCTAAATATGATAGTTTCATGTTGTTGTAGATGTTTTCCTATGGCAAGGTTGTTTGATATTTTTTGGTCTGTTTTGTAGAAGGAGATAGATCTAGTTGGGATGAATAAATGAATAGGGGAAAGGATAGATACATGTAGTAATAGATTATTATTTGGAAGAAACTGGTGGTATTCGATGTGTAACATTTTTCATAAATTCCCTTTAAAGTAGTAATAGTAGAAAATATCACTCAATTTCCATGATTTCATACCTTTTTTTAATCCATGTGATACAAGTGGAACCATTTTTCCTGAATAATATTTTTGTAAGATCAATAAAAAAACATGGGAAAGAACTTATACCTATTTTTTTAAAAGACTATAATATGAGTGAAATCCTCAATATGAATAATTCCATTATATAGTGTGAGTCTCTGGTATTCTTCAAATGGAATCCACTCATTTCCTGTTATCCATATCTAAATTAACTATCAGAAATGAGAGTTGTAGTGTGTCTGAGTTTGTAAAAAGAAATTTTTATTCTGCCACAAGAATTGATCCCCTATTTGGAAATGAGGTATCATATGTATTAGTAAAAAATTGGTTTATTATTAGTTATTTGGTATGACCATTGACAAAAACCATGCTATGATATTTAAAATTCTAATGATGGTGGAAAAATCTAGTGGATTTATTCTTCTAAATGTTCCTATCTTACCTCACCATAATGTTTTTTTATAGATATAAACTATGGTATGTAATGATTAATGTCCTGGTTTATCAAATTCATAATTTAGTGGTGAGAGATAATTGTAAGGTTAGTTATTCCATGGATTAGTGTTTGGGGTAAAAAGAGTGTGTTTCCCATACTAGAATATTGTTTTTATCCTATACATTAGATAAAAAATAATGTTAGTAATAAAAGTAAATTAGTTGAAACTATTTTCTAATATAAGTGATATCCTCCCAAATGAACTAATAACTAATTTTTATAGTGGTTGGGGGTGAATTGGTTCTCTATGATTAACATAATGATGTTTTTTCAGTAGATCCATGGTTGATAGGGGATAAACTGAAGGCGAAATTATAAATTATATATGTTTTCCATTTTTTCATGGGGATATCTTTTTACATGTTGAATTTTAAACCATATTTTTGTGAGCCTTTTGAACCAAGTCCTACATCCTTTCATTGATTGGTTTGTGATAGAAAACATTGATGAAATAGTAATATTTATGGTGTTACGGAGAGAGAATTCATGTCACATGTGGATGAGTATTTATATTCTCAAAGGGTTCAGGCTTTGAATGAAGCTCCTGAAACATCATTTATTTATTAGGGAGCTAGGAATAGGGAGAGGTCATGTCATACATAGGGGTGGTAATAGATAAAAATAATATTTTGGAAGATTCATCTAGAGGGCCACCCTAAGAATGATCATTTTAGCATACACACATAATAGTTTTTCATATTTGATTATTGAGTGAGGTAATATATAATTTGACCACATTATATTTGAACTTTATAAATGTTGATGGGGATGAATAACTCATATTGGATTTTGTAGTCCCTTTGATTCATTATCATGTTAGGGAGGCTTTATTTAGAGATATTGATTTTGAGACCTTGTGGGAATGGATATCCATTGGAAATGTTCATGATAGATATTATGAATAAACGGTTAAAGTATTCTTTTCATGAGAAAATATGATATTACTAGTCATGATACCATATAATGTGATGAAGATGTTTAATTAATTCCAATAATAGTTTATCCTATAGAGATGTGTATATAATAGGGTCCATTTTCATCATTTTTGGTATCCAAGCATACTGTAGTATTTTTTTGCGTTTATCTAATGATGGATCACATATTAGTGGGTGCTGGTCGAGGTTCCCATATAGAAGTGGAAATGGGACCCTATTTTAGGGATTCCGTATATAGATTCCATGATTACCAAGTGGTAATGATTCTATTTTAAAGACAATATTTTGACTTCCCATGATGGAAAATTACTAATATTTCAATAACATAGATTACTAGGGATTTTGGGACACATATTCATGTTGGATGTAATATAAAGTCATTTTTTTTCTTGATAATCATTTGAAACATGGTTGTTTAATACATTTATAAATTATAGAGATAACTCAAGAGGCCATTGGGACTCCATTATGATTGAGAAATGTGCTCTACCCAATATTGATTTCTATGTTGATTAGACCAATCTTGTTCAAAAGGTAAAACATAGGGTTGTAATCATATTTTTGACCATAATATTGAGGATCATATATCATCGTAGGATATTTTGTTTCACAATAGAAACCAATCATCCAATGATGTATCCCCATTCGAATCCAAGTATTGGATACCAGACATGACCCAATTGTACTATTTAGAGAAAGTGGGAAACAAATTGTAGGTGTCTAGTGTTGTAGATATAAATCGAAGTGATGACTAAATTCATCCATAGGAAGATGAGGACAGATCAAAGTCATCAAGTTTCCTTTTCCAACCAATTATATAAGACTTAAGAGTTTGAATAGATGATATTATGATATGGGAGATATCACAATGTTGTTGATTATAATGATTTTTCTGGGGTTATTGTCAATCATTGATATTCATATGCACATTTATTATTTTACAGAAATATTGAAGTAGCATAGCACATAGACATAACACTATTTTTTGACTATGAACATGATATATTCCACATTCCATATATGAGGACATTTATGAATTAAAAAATAGACAACGTAGAATGATTTCAGTTAGAAATTGTTCAGACAACATGATTTTCATGGATTATAGGGATGTTTGAGAATTAGTAGGACAAGACTCCTAATGGATTCTGTTTCATTGGTGTAATTTTTTTCACAATCAATAAACCTTATGGAGATCTCCCTAGAGTGGGAGATCAGTATATGGGATATTTTTTTATCACTATTGACTATTTTTCAATTTTTTTGGTTGATGTCCTTCAATATGGGGAGAATGTAAAAGCAATGATTATTTCCTAGATGGAATTTGGATTTTTTTAGAAATATTATCAATGGAAGTCACTTATTCATCATGGTATTTTGGGTCCCTATGAGTCCCATTGTGGATATATCAAATGTATTATATGAAATATATCAAAAATGTTCATTTCATATGGAACAATTTTATAACTCTAATTTTTATTATCAAATGGGAAATTTAGGATAGTTATTAAATATGAAATGATAGATAACCTAAGCTATGACATATCATTTTGGATGTTAGGTATTTCATAGGAGAGTGGTTCTTGGTGTATTTATAAATCAATATATATATATATATATATATATTTTAATTATTGCATGGAATGATCTGATTCCTCCTTTGGAACCATTTTATGGTGAATTCCAAATGGTTTGTGACATTACCCTATAGAGAATAACAGTATGGTTATATATTGTGGGATGATCAGGTGGAGTGTACGTTGGTTGATGTTCATGAGATCAAGGATGATGTACTAGAAGGATCATACCAAATATGGAAGTCTCTTGTTCTCCCTATGACATTATCAATGAATTAAAATTCATCATCAACAATTGATATAATAATTAGTTTAGGAATTATAATATCATGTTATCATTAATTGTGTTTTTAGATGAATATGAATTCATTCATCCCAAATAAATTAATGAATCTGCATTCATTTTCATTCATAATAATTATTTATTTGATCCTTGATCAATGAAATGGATATTTCCTAATCCATTTTTTTCTTATATTTTTTATAATCACCATTAATTATTCTTTGATGATGATATACAATAGAAAATGGACAGAAATCAAGGATTATTGTGTATTATTTATCATTGTACATAAACTTTCAAAGTTCTTCATTGGAAATTGGATGTCTTTTGTCACAATGATACCTTGGTGGACAAATATTTATGTGTTTATTTTTTGGGAAAAATAATCATAGTAAAGGGTTTATGACTGGTATTTTCAGTGAAATATAATGTTGTGGAAGTGATAATGGATGCTCAAAAATGGATCAGGTATTATTGGATTTGAGATAAACATTTACTACTTATCTCTATAATAGTAATGATTGGGGCATCAAAGATTATAGTGGCTAGTATCTATCCACTAACCTCGACAGATACTAGGATATAATGGGTAATGAAAGGCCCCCATGACAGACACTATTGAGATAATTATGTAGAAAATAATGTTAGTTTTTCTGAGGATGCATGGCCAGATTCCTACATTAGACTAGAGTCAATCGTAGTCCTCTGTGATCTAGTAATATATCTTTAATCCTAGTGGTCTTAATGGTGGTAGAGGAAAGAGAGAGAACACGCCCCATCAACAAAAATTTATAAGATATTCTCATTCACATGGAATGTATTACAAACGAATTCATGTCATATAATCCATTTAGTGTGAATTCTGGGGATCCACATAAAGATAATAATCAATCACTATATAGGCTCTCCACATGTCATGTGACCACTTACATGAGGAAAAATGTTTACCCCTATGGATCAAATGAAAAAGCAAGACATGTTACACTATCTCAAATATAGTAAACTAGCACAAAAATTTACATTAAAACAACTTGGTACATGGAAATATTAATGTAAAATGGAATTCCAAGTAAATATGTAGATGACCATAGTACATTGGGACATGTTAATGAACACATGAATTCCAATATATATGTATGATATTTGAAGGTAAAATCATGTACTCACATTACATACCATTTAGTTTCCATGAATATTTTAAATTGTGTAAATCATTCCCCCTAATTTTGATTTTCACCTATGAGTATCCTACAAGAAGTATTTTTCAACATATGACTTGTTAGTTTCACTCATTATGGAATTAGAAACATGACATGATGAGTTACACATATGATCATTCATTAATCAAATCACGGATGATGTAATTGATTGGGTTTGACCATCGAACTGATTCAAGGGTATTTAATCCCCTATCTCACAGGGGTTCATGTCCCCATAAAATATATATATATATATGGATTTGGTACACCCCTAGAATACTAATGTGTGTGGGTACCCTATTTATGGAGTGGTACTCCACAATCTTAAATATCTTGTTTGGAGTGGGTCCTCCACTATATTTTATTCAACCTCATCCAGGGATCATTATTGAAGGATACGAGAATTCAAAACGATGTCATGGATGTTTTCAATAATAAAAATTCTAGAAGATAGTTCTACCTAGTTAGTGGATCATAATACTGAGGATTATGCCTTCCATTCAAATTCATCTGATGTTATGCATTATGGTTGGCATCAGAGATATACATTTTGGATCTACAGTGCAACTCATCATTCGTAGTTTTTTATAGATAGGTTGATCCATGTCATAATATAATTGGAATCTTTTTTAATATATTGATTAATATGGTTGTATTCTCTACATTTAGTTTACATTCCATTATGGATCGGTGCTCACCACTATCTCTGAAGATTTATGTTGGGTGACTATTGGGTTTCATATTATGTACATTAATTCTCACCCAAACTTGGTCTTTTCATTCGTCTTTCATTTATAATGTAAATTATATGTCATTCATTAAGGTTCCAGGTAGAACAAGAGTTGGTGGAGACTTATTTTATGGATATATATAAGATGGTGCCATGAGTTTTCTTTGGGTCCCTTCTCCATTTTTACTTATAGGTTGGGTACTTTTGCATATTTTTGGACATCTATTTGATGTTTTTGTATATTCAATTTACATTTTACTCTAATGTGGGAATGACTATATTTGTAGAATTTTTATATTTCTTTTTTTTCATTCCATATTATACTACTTTGTGTAGTTGTGGTATGTGTGTATATAGGTACATTAGGATAAGTCATCTTATATGTGTGATATCTCTACATCATGACAGTCTATAACCCATGGCATGTGGGAGAAATTCTAGGTATTTCATCCAATGAAATTCGTGAGATAGGGGGACCACATTGGGATAGATAATGAAAATGATAGTTTGTGTGGATTAATGATTATATTGAAATAATATTCTTCCATGAGTTGTAATAAAATATGGTGTACCAAGCTCCATGTTAAAGGGAACATTATATTATAACATTTATGAGAATTAAAAAATTAGAATTTTTTTGGATATACATTGGATGGAATGGGACTTATTTAAATAAGTTTAAAATACCATCTTTCAAATGACTATTCAACTATCTATCTCAAAAAAATATTAGAATTATGAAAAATGGAAGATTTAGAAATGTAATAGAAGTTGATAAATTTTACTATGTTATTATTGGATTCTAATGGAATTATATGATTATGGAACCATGTTTTGTGTCCCATGAATATAAAAAATGATGAAAAATATTTTTGATAAAGCTCAATCATAATCAAGGGTTATTCAACTAATGACCTATTCCACATGATATGGCCAAGTAGGCGAATGTTCATGCAATAACATCCCCATTACCAACACCAACATGATAGGGGATTTCGACAAGTTCCAATAAGAAATAATATAAAATGGTATACTTAATCTTATTGCAAATATATTCCCAAAAATAATTTCCATTATAAAATAATGATTCCTAGTAAAATATGATAACTTGTAGTGGAAACCCATACATGGAATAATCTGTATAAAATAAATCTCTATATGATATTAGTAAACCAATGTGGAAAAGAAAATAAAACAAACACACCCAACATGAAAAGAAATCCCAACCATGATATAATAAGATTAATTGTAAAAATTTGAGTTCCCATATAGAAAACTAGATTATTCCTCGTATGAAATTGAAATAATTCAATATATATATATATATATATATATATATATAGAGAGAGAGAGATATGGGATAAGATAAACTGTGATTTTAATGCCTACTATACCAATAATTAATTATTAAGAAATAAAAAATATATTTTATTGTGTGAGCACTTATTCTTATAGAATGTTTAATAACCATTAAACAATTGATGAAATCAAAAATATGAGAACAAGCAAGTGGACAAGATGTGGTCATTACACAAGGTGTCACAAAAAATTAGTCAGCAGAGGACTTTTGTACCGACCGATATATTTTTTGATTTTAATGTATTAATGAATTACTAATTTTAATAACTATTTGTTTACCATAAGGAATAAATAAATAAGATTAATTTCAGGCCATGTTCCCCAGTGTTGGCTTCATAATATGAAATCGTAGGTGTGGTCTCTCTTCACATTTCCTTTCTAAAATCTAAATCAAATGATGATGAACATCCCAATCAGATCATATCAGGAAGAATCGAACACAATGGGTCCTCCCAAATCTAGGGGGAACATGTTCTTCATCAAAGAATGATCCAAAATCAACGATGGGCTTATTAATTGTTGTTTTGATCCCCTTGTTAATTTTATTTAGAAATTTGATCTTTTTTCGTTGACCTTCACCCATGTGAAACCTTTACATGAACCCAAGTATTGAAATATATTTTACTTTAACATTTTTTAATTATAATATCTTCATTCTGGATATATTAAAAAATAAATAATGGAATTGATTTTTTAACCTTTGGATTTTTGTTTTTTTCATCCTCGTTTATTGCCATTCTTCACTGATTGGACCCTTCTATCTCGTTTCAACATTACTGGGTGGTACCCAGCTTGAGCGAAACACCGAATCAAATGATAATTAAAAAATAATAATAATTAATTGATTAAAAGTGTACATATATGGAATTTTAGTGAAGTATTGATGCTTTTATTTATGATTTTATGATCAATTAATCGAAAGAGCATGAATTCAAGTGTGCGTGGTGCGAGGGTGTGTATGGAATCACATAGATTTGAAATGAAATCATGTTTTTGGACACTAGAGGGATGGAATATGTCAACTGATTATAGATTAATGAATTTTAGCTAGATATAGGGGAAAATTCAATGGAAAAGGACAGATTTCTGGTGCATAAATTGGATATGAATATTCTACAGAAAACATGATTACATACCATGTAGTAGGATTAACACATGATGTGAAAACCTTCCACACTATACGATATGATTTTTAACCACATAAGGATGGGATGTTGGTTAAATCTGCAAATCACCATGTAACACCATCACATGGCTGTAATTTATGTGATATATCACACAACTAGGTAGATGAACATGGACAATATTACACAAACACGCCAATCAAGACACGGTCCTACTCCAAGTTACCAAAAAAACACAGTGCAGTCCACCTACACGGTGTGTACTACTACACGTGTTGGAGATATGAGAAATCTAGGGACAAGGAAAGGTGGTGTAGCGGGACCACATGTTGTTTGGGGCAAATTAAATACCATGTACCCCTTGAGATCTTCTAAATGGACTACAAATTTCTATATCCTTTTAATTTTAACTCACATTTTGGCTTACAAGAAGGCCATCCTGAGTTTTTTTAACGTATAAATTTTTTGATCTAATGGTTATTTATTTCTAGATACAATGTATAACACTATAGAAACAACACCATTTGAGGTGATGCTTGAATACTCTCTTGATCCTGAGAGGTCACCAGAGGACACAATCTGTGTGGAACCCTGCTACGGTGCTTGGAACGGGTCATAGATGAACTAGGGTGAAACCCTCCCATCATGCTAGGTATGTTTCATCAAAATTCAGAGTGGATACCTCCTTCATGGTATGGCATGGGTCCTCTATGACCTAGAGTGGATCCAGGCAATATTGGTGTGCATGAGTCCTAAACTTTCTTAGTGGAACCCTCATGTGGGGCAGGGCAGGGGTCATCGATGGTCAAGAGTGGAACCCTCCAGTCAGGATTAGAAAGGGTCAATGTACCTTAGAGTGGAACCTTCCAATTTTACTAGGTCATGGGTCATGTACATTGAAATTTTTAAGACTCTACTATGAATCACATTGACGATACAATGTTAGATGTATCAACAGATTAATGGAGAAGAGGGAGCCTTTCCACAACAAGTTACATTTTTCTGAGGTGTGAAAAAAAATGTGTGGGAATGTAAATGCCACCAAAAGTGTATAATTTTAAGGTTCGGTGAGTTATTTCCTTATACACGTGTGTTTAGGGGAGACATGTGATATGCTCAGTATTGATTATGGTCTTTTTGAACTCTCAGCTACTCTTCTTCTTAGGCTTAGTTATGTGATGGATATCCCCTTAGACACTTATTTGGTATTCATTGACTAAATATATATACAGACGTATATATATATATATATCCTTCTTCTATATCCACACCTTTGATTTGGATTCTCTACTTCATGCATATGTCAAGATTTGCATGGTAGGAATTGTTCATTAACTGTCTAGATTCTCATGGTTAGATGTGTCTACTCTCCTTCCATAGGGGGTGAAGTCTCAATTGGTAGTTCATCTACTCACAATTTTTATTCCCTAGTTCATAGATTCTCATACATTAATTATTTTAGGGTTGATATTTTCCCTTTCACTATACCTTTTGATATCAACAATATTTATTTTATATTTTATCCTATTATACTCTACCATTAAATTTCTTCGTGTCCTGCAATATATTATTATAATCACCCATCCAAGGTATTTTACCACATGTATTGATTCTTATACATAAGATAGAATTTCGGACCATAACTATAGGGTATATTACGGATTATTGGTTCTTAGACCACGTATGTTGATCACAGATTCAGATTCAGGAGATGGGATCACATTCAACAATTTAATTTTCAATTTTTCTATCTTGTTGGGAGATATTTCTTGTTGGACTGTATTTTACCGCATTACTTTTTAGTTTACACTATTGTACATTAAAATTGTCTAAATATTCATCAATTATAGGTTGACTTTTTAAATTTTTGTATCTTTTACACCTTCCATGTTTACATTTTTATCATGATTCATATATTTACGTCCATGAGTACATATGAAATGGACTCCCTAAGTTAGATATTCCTTCTCTTATTATTACCACACTTTGCCTATGGGGACCTACATTGGGTAGTTCTGGCTCAAGCCCTATCTTGGGTCAAGTTATGATATAATTGTATCAGTGCTACGTCATTCGTTTATAAATTTTTCAAATGAATCCCCAAAAAAGTAGATCCTCTTTTTTAGGGAAATAGTGTCAAATTGTATCGAGTGTAGATCTCAGGCTATGGTGTCTAGTGACAGTGAGGCATCTAGTGCATCCCTTCAACAGAAACATGACTACCTACAAGTCATCACATAAAAATGATACATTTGACTTATGGAGAAAATTTACAATCATCTTAAAGACTTGAGTCTTTTAATTTCCTTCTTCCGATATATCCCAATTTTTACTAGTATATATATATATATATGTTCTCATCTGACAGTGGAACTCATTTATAAAAATTAGAATAAATCTATGATAAAAGCTATCCATGATACCCACTCCTGTTCATGATGACAAATCTATGAGGAATGAGGCCTTAGTTCAGGGTTGGTCTAGTGAACCCCTTTCTCCATGTGGGATGGTAGTAGCACCTCCCCTATCAAGAAACGGATCATTCCAGTAAGGAATAATCTTTATGCACACTGGATTGTTGTGCTACATGAGTTCTAGAGTTAGAGACCACTGAGTTTTTTTAGTGAGCCAGATCATTAAGTAAAAGAGGATTTTTCAGTTTCCATGGTACGTATCAATATTTTTGTCCATACCCCAACAGATTAGATGTTTTCTATATTATCTAGCTACTTCCATTGATCCATTGGGTGTTGGTGGAGCATTGTTATCCATATACATGATGATTCAACACATTCATGGCTTGAATTGTTTCATCTCCTTCATTTGGTGTACTACCCCTCTTCTGTGTTCTCATTCCATATCGATTAGATTCCGATGATGCATTAGAGAGGTATGATTCTGGTAGATTAAAAGGTGAGTTTCAGAGACACTATGTGTTACTCCTCTGACATGATTTGGTGTGAACTCTCAAGAATAGAATTTTGTGCATGGACTGTGCAGAGAGATCTAAGATAACATTATACCATTGTGAATTTCCACCTATTATATGTTTCCAGAGATGGAACTTGTTATTGAACGGTTTATTTCATTAGGAACCAAGAAAGTTGGAGTTGGAAGTGGGAAACACTAGACCTAATTTGTCTACAATAGCTAGAAGACATCAAATTCCATGATCCTAGCTAATGATATCCTTCATGGTATATAATAAATTCCATATCTAGATGAATTATATAGTTATAAATAATCCTTACTATGGTAGTTTCATTACATGTTATGGGAAAGAACACATGGAATGACAATTCCCTACTATATTTGATATGTAGTGCAAGCAGATCGCTGATGGACTTCCACAACAGATGCATAACCATGATAAATGATATCTTAGTAACGAAATGGGTGGTATATAGGGAGGTAGATATAGTAGAGGAAAATTATGATCTATATATGGTTGACTCTATTTTTATGTCCTTCCACCTCCACCACCACCATGTGGAAAACATCAAGCATCAGGAGTTAGAAGTCATCCCTTCCTAAATATTTATGCTTTTGAAGTCTGTGATCTCAATGTACACAAAATGATAATAGGTTTGATTGGTGTGTTATATACTCATGGTTATGTATTATTAGACACATTTAATAGTCATTACATTATATTTATGCACATAATTTGAGAGATGGTGATTATAGTTTGGGGTCTATCAGATCATATTCATCTTGATGTTCCATAATGGAATGCTTCTAATGTATCCTTAACCGACTTCCAGTAAGGGCTATCACTTGGAGGAGAGATGATGCTATGGGAAATTATAGCCACCATGATGGGACCAATGAATTCATCCTATGAATATATTTAATTTCCATGGACTAAGAATATATCTACCGTCAGCACAGATAAGTAAGATGCCTACATACTAATGGATTTAGATTCTCTATTTCATGCTAGATAGATCAAAGTGTTGGGAATGTGAGTTTAGTGAGGTAGGGGATGCATCCAAATACCAATCAGTTAGTGAGTATATACCTTGGTACACCCGAATCTTTAAGAATACGGGTTCCTTGAGCATTGTTTAATTAAATGGATGTCTTCCATGAAGATTTTCTAACACTACTTCCAATGTGATATATGAATTATTTGCATTGAATTTCTTCAAAGGACCTCTCGTATATCATATGATGTATATTATATGGAACATACCAACTTATTAGAGATGTGGGTGGAGTTGGAAGACATTCATGAGAATGGATTCATTATTCCAAGTGTGTCCCCTTGGGAAATCACCAATCATGTTTGTCTGAAATAAATATTAGAGATTATATCTATTCAGGGATTATTATAGCCTAAAACTGATCATGATAATGATCAATTACCTCTTTCCATAGATTCATAACCTATTATATTAGTTTTGAGGCATGATATTCATTCTCATGAATCATTCATAGGTCAGGATACGACTAGTCGAGGGTTTGTGTGGCCGATATTCAAATGTTCTCATTCTAATGAGGCTACAAACACTATGTATTCTTAATGATGTCCATTGGGGTGAAAAATATCCCCACCGTGTTTATGGATTTGATGAAATATTTTATATATACATACTTTTACTAGTTATTTATCATCTTCATAAACATCATACTCTCCTACTATGCAATAGAAGAGGAGAATTAAAAGAACATGATGATTTTTCAGGATTTTTATCTAAATAAATATCATTAGGGGAATCTCTCGATGTTCTAGTCATATATACATGAGGTTCAATTTATGATGTTTGTAATTACATATCATAGTTGAGTTAAGTATCGAACAAAGATTGAAGCATTTCCTTATAGGGATCCACCCAAAAACATGTTATAGGTGCATATATTTCATGGTTGGAAGGGTAATATAAGAGGTTTATAGAAGAATAATCGTGAATTACATTCACTTTGACTGCCCTGATGTGGAATGGAATTCCATTTACATAGTCTAACCAATTAATAGTTCCTTTGATGAGTTGTGGAAGATGCTGACAAATGATCCAATGTTAACAGAACTAGATGAGGGAATGGAGTTCATTGTGAAATGGGCTTTCTTGGGAGATGGGCTTGACAACGTGTCGATGATGTTTCAGGTAGTTAACACATACAGTTTGTAAAATTTGGGACCCCAAGTGGAGAAAAATGTATCCTTGAATATAGAACTTGTAACATATGTCTTTTCCAAGAAGATAATGTGGCAGTAAATTTTGGGGGAATTCATTGTGGTTTACTTAGACCAAAATATTCTCACGTGTGTCCTTAAAAAGGAGACCTTAACGTCCTAGTGATTCTATGGTTTTAACTCATGAAGTAATATGACATTGAGATAGGAAATAATACAAGGAGATGTAACATTCTACTAGATTCCCTATGCATGTTTTCCAAGGAACTCTTAGTGATGGATGATTCAAAGATTTTAGTCCCACAAAGATGGACCTTGTAGAGTAGTAGGGTGCAGTTTTTCTCTAGTCAATGGTGTTGACTCATTCGTTTCATAAGTGTGTGTGAGAGTCTAAGTAAGGAGACATCAATTCCAATGTCTTATGTGGTTATATTTACATTGGTGAATCACTATATTTTTATTCTAATGGAGGTAATCATTTCATATTTTTCTTAGGGAAATAATGGTTTCAGTCATGTAGTTGGAAGAGGTGATGTGGGGGTTATTTCATCTCTCTTAGATGTATATCATGGTATAGGAATGATTTAAGGAGGCCTTAATGATTTTTTTGGTGGTACGACATGATATGAAGGATAGTTTAGAATCCTCTCGGTGCCTCACTTGTCTATAGGTGAATGGTGAGCACCAAGTTATAGTTGGTTTGTTCAAACCCCATGAGATCCAAGATTTTAAATGGGATAGTATTTCAGTGGACATCATCCCTTGGATTTCATGTCTGGTAATGATCCATGAAACCAAATACGTGTTATTTTTCTAACTCATGTAGTCGACATTCATTCTATATATCAGGGAGTAGTGTTCAATGGATTGTATGTGGAAGTTACACGTATAGGAGACCGTTAACCTTCACACACTTCCAAGGATGATTGTGTATGATTATGATTTTTTGTTTGTGTCATGATTGGGGAGATTCCTAAAAGAGAGACATGTGAAACAAATGAGGATGATTATAATCATTCACTCCATGTTTTATGGTCAGACTCGGTACACAATCTAGGTGCTAGATGATAAGATGGGGGCATGCATGTTAGAATTTAGCTGCATCTCGGAGGATCACCTACCCTTGGTAGAGTTTATGTACAACAAAAATAAAAACTCTACCATTGGTGTAGTACCATTTGATTCCCCATATGTGACACCATATAGATCACCCCTTTTCTAGATAGACATAGGTGAGTCATCTCTTTTTGGGCCAAAGTTAGTGTAGGGGACAACGGAGAATATCCATGTCAACCGTGAGAGCATGTAGACAATACATACTAGAGAAAAGTGTTTGGAAGATATCCATCATTAGATATTAGAGTTAGATTAAGGTGTTCATATCTTTTTGAGAACCTCACAATGAAATTAATTGAATAGGTTCATCCAGGGAGACATGATATCCTCGAGGTTCATCAGGTCGTTCGAGATCAAGTAATAGTTGTGTCAGGTTGCATAACGCCTCTTTCTACCACCAAAGATAGAGTGGAAGCATTATAAATTCCAGGTTTCATTGTTAAGTTGACATGTATACTTCCCCACATAAAATATTTAATTGGGATTGATTTAAATAAATGCTAGATCAACGTTTTTTTGAGCACCGAGGGGTGATCAAAGATCAGTATGATAAAACGTTACATGTATGAACTAACCATTTGGTTCAGAGGTTGTGGTAGATCATGAATGTGTAGGAGAGTTTTGGGGATCTAATTACCCATGTGTGGGATTAGTATCCATAGATTTGTTCCTTGTTTTTTTCAGTTGTGAAAATCTGGAATGAGAAAATGATGTATAGTACTCATTTTTTTCTTGTATAGCTTTCAAATATTGCTACAAATATTTCTATATCTGGCCACTAAGATGGCGTGTGATTATGAGTCATGGTGATATCAGGATAAATATTATTAAATATATTAAATTTATTTTATTTTTCATTAATATTTCTTCTTAAATAATATTTTTCCTCTTAAACAGTTGATCGAATTTGAAATATTATATCAGAGTTGACTCCAAAATGTGGTTTCACCATATGTGTGACTTGAAATGAATCGACTGTGATGTTCGCACCACTCATTTGTTGGTGGATAGTTTAATTAATTAATGTATTAAATAAATAATTAGTTTTATTTTAGAACAATTTTTAACAGAATTCATGTTGTTCTAGGCCAATTTTTCTAGGGTCATCCTCAGAATCCAAAATCGCTATGGTTATCTATCGTCCCTCTTTATGTGGATAATCTCTATCGAATGGATTTGATCTTCCAGATTGGAATAAATAAGAAGAATGATAATGGAATATATTATAAAAAATCATCACGGAAAATAGTCATCCTCAAATATTGATTCATATTAAAGGCAGGTCTTGTAAATTGGGTTTTTATTCCACTGATAAAATATACTGATCAGATCGATCATTATTGTTCGATTTGCGCCCTTATGAATCCATTGCATGCATCTGTGTATAAAAATATAAGTTCACTAAATTTTTTCTAATTTGGAATCCTCATTCATGATGGAATGACAAATAATTCTTTGAATAAACTAAATTAACATTTTTTTATTAGATAATTATATCTTGGTTTATTAATAGTCTTCACTAATTTGACCCTTTGGTCCTAGTTCGACATTAATGAGCAGTACAGATCAAGATCGAACCAACAGATCTAATGAGATTTCCTGAAATAAGAATATATAGATGAAATGAGTAAAACTATGGTTTTTTAAGTAATTAGTGCTCATTTTGATGATTTTAATTTCATTTAATTAAATAGGGAAGAATTTGGATTCATGTGGTTTGAGGGGTACATACGAATTCAAATATATTTCCAATCAGAACATGTTTCCATCCACAAGAGGTTAGGAATACATCATCCAATAACAGATCCACGAATTATTCTTGACATACGACTGAATTAATGTCATGGAAAATATTTCATGTTTGGAAATTTGATCTAATATTTTTTGTATAAAACACATCTTCACATTTTGTAGTGGGATGGACACTCAGTGTGTTAACCCCTAGTGGTGATGTGTGTGGTTATTTATTCGGAAAATTATGGCATCGTTTGTACATATCCAAGAATTCATATTTCATCATCACTTATGAGTTTGACGTTTGATTGATCACATTGATTGGAACACGACAGTGTACTATATTACATGGACATAGTAATTAGGACACAACCACATTCATAGTTAACTAGAACAGGCCATGTTGTCAACCTACACAGTGTTTAGTACTACATGTTGTTGACCGATGTTCTCGTTTGGGACATTACCATGTAATGGATTGGGACCCCAAATCATGTGGGACCCCTCACATTCATTCTACACCTTGACCTCCCTAGAGTTAATTTTGATCATTTGTATATCCTTTGTTTGAAATTGAATTTTCTCACATGTATCCCATAGTTAGTGTTTATTTCAGATAACTTGATGGTGACCTTAGTTGTCTCTTTAATAATATGAAGTAGAATTTCAATTTAATGAAACATTTTTTATAATATACTCAATGATTTCCATGATCATGTGAGATCACTAGAGGAAACATTCTATATGGAACCCTTATTCAAAGAATGTCATAGATCTTCAATGACAATGATTGGAACCCTACTGTTGGTATGGGACTTCACCCAATTCATTCTATGTAAATCACTCTAGTGAGGAAGACATAGAGAGGAACCCTCCAGTACGGATAGGCATAGGTCCACAACATTCTGAGTGGAACCGTCATGTATGGTAGGGAAAGAGTCATCGATGATTGCGATTAGAACCCTCCAGTCGGTTTGTGAATGGGTCCTCAAACGTCATAGTGGAACAATTTTTTGTAAAACATCATGGGTCCTCTATGTAGAAGTTGTGGCCCCTTGACTAAGTGGAATAATAAATAGACCTGGTTTGACATAGTTTCATTAAACTTTTTTAATTTGGGGAGATGAATGAGATGATGGAAATCAGTGATGGAATTTTGGAAGTTTTGTATATTATTATTCAAGAGCAGAGATATGTGATGGTCATCCCTAGAATATCCCATTTTGGACTATTTTTACTAAGTATATATATGTATATCATTATTTTGTATCAACTACAAGGATTAGGATACACACCCTCTTGGAGAGGTGATGAAATATTGAGTCTCCCATGTTATTTATCTTCATAGCTTCACTTGGTTGGATGAAAATACTTTTCTTCCATACGTGGTAAGAACTCAACGGGTAGTTCAACAACTCACTAGGATTACCCATTTTTCTTAGACGATCATACTTTCAATATTTTATGGTCGAGATGTTCTCTTTAATTTTATGTTTTGTTATATACTATTATTCTATTATATTGTATCTCGGGAACCCCCCACCCCCTTTAGATTTTGGGGCGTCCTGAATGGTAGATATATACACACAACTTCATCAAATTTTCCCATACATATCATTTCTTATATAGACGAAGGATAGGTTGACCATGAATATAGAGGATCTGAAGGATACTAGGTTCTTAGACTACTTATAGTGGTTATAGATTAGGATTCAGGGGCTAGCCACTATTTTAGATGATTACTATTCCAGTTTTTTTTCATGTTGGGGGTCATTTTTTGTTTTGCTTGTATCTTGCCCATTTACATTTCACCTTACAATAATATAATTTTTTACTATCTCGAGGTTAGTGCTATATTAGTTTACATTATATAATTTTTTCATTATTAAATATATTACTCTTAACTTATTAATCAAGATGGATGTGTGTACATACATATACTTTGGAAAAGGACTCCTTATGTTAGTTATGACTTCAGCAGTTGTCGATAACTCTACACAATGGAAAATTTATTTGGGTAGTTGTGTCTCAAGCCCTTGATTGGGTTTGGTCCTGACATCCATCCTCTTGATCTCCTTCTCTAACCACCAAACACAGTACATGCAACCAAGTATTTTTAAACTATACTGATGTATTTATAAATCATTCTATCATTTTCTCATGAAATGAATCATGTAGTAAAACCCAATTTACGTTGGAGTATATTCCAACCCAATAAGAACAAAAACAATCATTATTGGGAGAAATAAGAACAGTTGAAATATGTAATATTGACTTAAATAAATACAAAAATAAAAACCCAGTTAACATATTCTCATAAGGAAAAGTAATAGAAAGTTAAATGGGATCTATATCTCACATCCAATCTATAGTTGACGAGTCTACATACAGTTCTAAAAACCAACCACTAATACCATTCATCATAAAAAACCACATTAGAATTTTTATTGTGTGGCCCACCCCAAATATTTGTTCTCTATAATTGATTGATCTACAACACCCATATAAAACCAAATCTCTATCGGTACATGATGACAGTTTGATTTTCCCTCTATATATAGAGGATCAACATTGAATGTACTAGAGTATCATATATACTTTAATAAAGAGTACGAGGACTTGTTACCTAATGTACCAATCGAGTACCATCTCAGAAATCTTTTCTGTGCTCCTACCCTAATCATTGTAATCCTCATTGTTTTCCTTAAGACATGTCACATCATTAATATCTCATATCGTAAATTCAATTAATGAAAATAATGGATACCATTGAATTTAATTGGATGAAAACTCATTTATGCTATTTGTGGGAAAAAATAAAAGTCCTAATGCAAGGGATGCAACTATGGAATGAATATTGTGGAAATAATGACATATTAGGGAGTCTACATGGTATTGGACCTCGCCTCACACTGTTTCCATCTTAACCCAAAAATATGGATACTAATTTCATTTCATACCACATAGTGTTCATAGGTGGTACACAATGTGTCCATCTCTCCAATGTCCGCTGTGTGTATCAATTGAAAATATCTTATTTATTCAAGTATAGTTGAATGGTCTTCATACAAGGTACACATTGTGTACCCCCATAATAGATCATGGGAAGGTAAAAATGGAATATGACATGATATTTATATAGGGACAGATAGTGTGTGGTCTAGAAATCATAGTGTGTTATCCTCAAATTGGATAAAAACCAAATATTTTAAGGAAAATAAATTACATATCATGTGTTCTTCATGAAACATGACATATAGTTACATTTTCCATAGAAAACTAGATTATTCTTGGTGATCACTAAACATCCTCATCAAAAATTAAATTTTTAGATCTTTTTCTAAAAATCAATCTATAATACCAATGGATATAGAAAACTTTCCTTCATTGTCCTAAAATCCGAATCCAAACATACATCGATGATGTTATACATTTCATGTGTGCCTCCCATCACAAGTTTCAAATCAAATTCCTTGATCCATGGTGAATCAAAAGTATTGACCCTATCAAATTTCCATTAATCATGGATTTGGATGGTACAGCCTCTCCCTAGACTCCTCTTCCATTTTGCACGGCCCTATCGAGCTTGACTAAAATTTGGTAAAGATCGACAGATCCCATGGAATTTGGGATGGTGTTGGTATCCTCATTAATGGAAGTCATGTTCTGGTCCTATTGTATGGCGGGGTTACTTCTCACCCTAGTGGTGAGAATAGAGACCTTCCCCCTAGTCATCTTGTTCAGCGTGCTATCGTGACCCTGCCCCTCCCTCAATGCTCCAACGGTCTGGATTATGGATCCCGACGTTGTGTTTCATGGCGGTGTGGTCACTGGTGCGGAATTAGTGTTGTGTCCTGAGGATGGGTAACATGTTTGATGGTTTCAAGATATACTCGGTGTTCGATGGTCTGCCATTGTGGTGGCGCTTTTTGGACGGGTCGGCCCTGGGAAGTGTTTCTTGGTCGTCTTCTTTTTTGTTTTTGGTTGATGTTCTGTTACTCTTTTTGGGAAGGTCTGGTATTGAGAGGGGTTTCAATCCCATCCTGCTTATGTGTATCTTGTGTGGATGTCATTTCTCACTTTTCCAAAAAGTGTTTTTATAAAATCAGAATTATTTGGTAGTGGTGAAACAACAAATAATAATCCTGATCTATCCAAAAATTGCATACGCATATATCATTTTCACAACCTTTATGATTTTTGGGGTTTGATCATGCTCAAATCCAAATAGTAAATGTTGAATCGCATCCTCATGGGAAAATAATGATGAGATTGATGTACAGTGGTGAGAAAATAATTATAAAAAATATGAATTATAGTCTAAATCAAATTTATTTGATAATGGTCATATAAATTGAATATAATGTGTGATTAAATATTTTACAATAATGTTTAATGGTATTAATAAAACCTATATTTAATATTTCTCATGTGATGGATGGGAAATTTCCTAAACCAATTAAAATAAATTAATCCATGAATAATTATAATAAGAAAGATGGAAATTTAAAAAATAATGTTACCTACATCTATTTAGGATCGATCATTGGTGATAAACTAATTACCTATTGATGAATAGAACCCCCTATGATGCAATCATCATTCATCATCGGGTCTAAATTACCAAAAAATAATTCCAAATCTCCCCCTTAACTATTCATTGGGTTGTTTGGCTAACCATATTGATTTTCAATGTTTGGATATTTATTGATGATTATATTTAGTCGACTAAAATATAAATTTATTTATATGTTAATTTTTCATTAAAACCATACATAAATGGACACCTCCATCAGAACGCTCGACAAAAACTAAAATTAGATCACTATTAGTGAAAACATTGGGTTCTCTGATCAATACCAGACAAGGATTTGAAATCTAAGGTCAGAAAAACTGGGAAAACCAAAAAAATTAAAGCATTTACACTCATGAAATAATTTAATTAAATAGTTTTTATATATTAATTCTATTGTCCCTATACACACAGATACCCCTATGACACTGAGGATAAAAATATATATGCAAATAGAAATATTCCATTGAGAAATAAAATAGAACTATAATCATTTCCCTCTCCCATGTTTCATGTATTTTCACCATTAAATGAACATGATTCACTAAGAGGTGGGGGTGGTAATTCTATATAGGACTCTCTCACTCCTATTATACCTCCTAATTATCTTGTGCTTTCATAGATCAAAAACTAATGGAATGGTCCAAACTCATGGGATACTATACTCTTGATCCTAATTCACCATTGGGTACTCCATAAATGTTGATTGATACTCCATTTGAATCTCAACCTAGTAAATAAAATGTATATAGTCAAGGATGTATTTCTGAGTCTATATTACCAGGAATAATTAATGCAGTAATCCAAACAATATGGGGTGGCTAGGAGGTAATAAACCTCCACATCCCACTATAGGTTCTCAAATAGCCCATTGATCCATGAGTATGGGTTTCATCTCCTAACAACCCTCCCTAAACATTATCATGGAGATGCCCTCAAGATTACTATGTCTCCATGATCGAAATGTAGTGGAATACAACATCGATACAAGTGTGATTTCTGGTAGATCATGTATGCCCTCATATTCATATGAATCACCTAAACCGTCTCTATCCTCAGGTGAACCATATCAGACACAAAAAAATATGTATCTCCAATATTATCCAAACGTAGGGGTATCCTACATTTTCACCTTCACATGGAATGAAAATATTACATGCCAATAGTTTCATGACATTTTCTATTGAATGAATACTCTAGAAATGTAATGTGACACTCCCTCCTCTGGTCGATGCCTAATGTGAATCATTTCATTATATCCTCTGATTATTTGGATTTTTTCTATGTCTTCCCATCCATCATGGAGTGAAATGATATACCCGTACTGAACTTGCACCCAAAGTAATCTAGAAAACCTCTCTACAATAGTGATTTAAACCCAAAAAAATAGATGCATACAATTGCTGAGGGTACCCCATGATACCAGATGATCTCCCACTAACAATACTACACCAGACTATACATCATTTTTTTTAGTAATATAAAAACATCTTGAAAGAAATAAGGGTAAATGGATTCTAATTAATGGAATATATGAAGAATTTCACTTCCCAATAGTACATACTCTATCAAATTGTAATAATCCTTTAAGATCTCTAACCAACACCTCTGTCTTATATTATGATCTCATTGAGTTAAGATATAAATAAGAGTATTTTGGTTAGATAGTATAATAATTAACTCAACCAAAAGATATGTCCAAGGTATCTCTGAGGAAAATATGACAATGTAATACTTTAGACCATGACCTTCATTGTTTAACTCATGGAGCCTCAACTACATTGACCAATAAGTGAATATTGTGTACCTCAACATGATCAAACAGCCAAACCCATCTCCAATGTTTCCACAATACATAATGTACTAAATGTCCTCCTTTTGTGGTCTCAAAATAGGATGACTAATTAACGACCACCTCATCTCTTTGAAGGAAATTTGATGCTAATTAGTTTATTTAAACGAAATTACATTCCTTATTAGTGATTAAAAAAGTGGATGTGACTGGTGAAATACATACCATGAACATTTTCTAGTACTTATCCAAGATAAGAAAACTAAAAACCTATGCCATTCTCTTAGGAGTATCTTGAGAAATCATTACATTAGTATAGTTTCCCATAGTTATTCCATGCAAAGATAACTCATTCCCAAAAAATGTGAACCTCGTGGTTATAAAACATGCACTCCAAGAGAATACCATAGATCCAGTACACCCTAAGTATGTCTATAACTGATCATATATTCTATTACAATACTTCATATGACATAATTTAAATGAATATAACATCACATCAATCCATATATTCCTAGATGATCAAATTCGTTAGATATATAAAAAATATGCCCTATTCAGTAAACTAAAAGGCATCTCCAAGAACTCATATTCTACATTGATACATTAGAATTTTATTTTAATTCTATAATCCATGAAAACCATCAAATAGATGTAGAAGGATCTAATATCATGATTTATGAACCATATTGTGCCTCATTTTTTTCCAAAGAGTGTATCAATTTGTGTAGTGGTGCACATGGAATTCATCCTTCCCATATTCAAGTATCAGTAGAATAACAAAAACTCAATCCACATTATTCCATTTTCAAGAAACATAGTAGAGCTACCATGGGAAATTCATTGGGTCTAATAAAACCCTACCCTCTAAGGAACTGTATATAGATTCAGTTTTCTAAAATCTTTTTGTTGTCCAACCCTTATAACGTAGGTAACATCATTGTTTCTCTAAAGTTATATTCAATATATAATTATATCTCCCACTAAGAAGGTAGTCCCCAAATATCATGTAAGTATACTACCATATATTCCTTTAGTACCAAGGTAATACAGATACATAAATAGATTACTTTTCTGAGGATCAAACACACCAATTAATGTGTTATGGGTTATTGCCTCCTTGATGTGAGACACAATGGCTCAGTCATGAGATATCCATCACCCAAAATGGATAATCTAATACAATCTATTTGATTGAATTTTAATCATCTACGATTATATTAAAATAGTGAATAAATTGAAATCTAATACATAACCAAGATTGCATCAAAATCTGTTTCTAGTTTACTAAGAGTTCTGATAAGAAATTAACTCCGCTATGTAATATCTCTCAATATAATCAAATAAGTGATATCAAATAATCACACTTTGTATGAACTAGTAACCGTAGAATATTATAAATACAGTCAATTGTAATATCAAGAACATTCATGTGGGATAATGAAATAATGTAATGACTCATTCATGGGTCAAATAATATTCCTAAAATAATTTAAAAATTAATAATCATACCTCGTTTCCACTCATGTATAGCCTAGTCATTATCCTCAATAGCCTACAATTATCCAAGTCACCTGCCCATTTCTCCCTAAGACTGGAATGAGGAACCTAGTGGTCGTGATGGATATATCTCATTGCATTGACCTAAATCAACACTTATTCCTTCTAAAGAACATCCTTCTCATCTTCTTCCATTTTCACAATGGTTCTTTGTAAATTATGCCTAGGGGATTCATGATCATTGTATTTCTTATACCGATGATGTATATATACATTATATCTCTCTAAATCAATATGATAGGATAGGAAGTAACATACCATGAAACCCCTCAAGTAATATTCATTACATAGTCCCTTACCCAGATAGTTAGATCTTCTATATGATCCTGGATCCAAGAATCAGTGCTTCTTTTTCTATGCATGATTATGAAACATATAATGAAATTGTAATATTTGACGCCTGATAGAGACACTAAACAACATAGAAACCAAATTCACATATACCTCTCGAATAAAGCATCATACAATTCTAGAAATAACTTAGTCACAATAGATTACAATATCACTAATCCATATGTTCATATAAATAAGGACACCACACTAGCACAACAGTCTAGGGAGAGAACCTTATCGAAAATTCATTCCCTGAATGAAACAACATTTTACCATATCTATGCAGTAATGCATGTACTATGTGGATCCTCACATATTTTCCTATGATTATTGAGCATCCCATGTACAACGTGATAAGATCTTAAATCTATATAGTTCATAATCATAATGGGAAATAATCATCATGAAACAAGTCAATCCATGAAAGTGGTGTCTCATTATCGATCAATGTCATAAGACTCCCACAACACCTTTATCATCCTGGAAAAAGTATAGATGTTTGAACAACAAAATGATCGGTAATAGTATAAAACTAAAATAAAATAGGACAAATGACTAATGAAAATCCTCTATTGCCTCCAAATCCAGTTCAAAATAGATCTTTATGGGCCACTAATTTATGAACTCATGTAGTGTGCAATGCCTGTGTTCATCATCATCAAATATATCATGAACTATAAATTCCCATATCACGTATCCTAGAGCTGATGTATTTATTTATTACATTGACATAGATAAAATTTTCAAATACTAATTGTATGATAAGTTTTGTAGTCTAGAATAACTAGATATATACACGACACCCTTATTACATTTGAAATTTAAAACAGATCATAAAAAACAAATGGAATATTCATCCATGAACTCATTCAATGTTATATTATTTATAAAATGGGGAAAGGGAAATAATAAGGGAGAGATAAAATTATCATTTTGGTTTATTTTTATATGAATAAATAATGAATCATTTGGAAAAGTTTACATTGCATGGTAAATAACAGAACACGCATGCCACATAATGAAAAATGGTAGACAAAAATTAGTCCATAGATTTTTTAAAAGTGATATTCCACCACATAATAATAACTAAATTATTAATGAAATTATTAATTATTAGTTTTCATGTATTTTACACCTGAACCATTACAATCAATACATTTCACAATGTAGTTTTATTTTTATGGGTAAATCCTAATTTAGTTTCCACACATTATTCATCTCTTAAGACTATAGAAGCATAAATAGTTGTTCTATTTATTGTCCCAGCCATTAATTTATGTAATCAACATTCATTATATATTTAGTAATCACTTTAAAAAATATTCAATATTAAAAAATAAATTTTTTGATTATAAAATATTGATTTAATATAATTTCCTTTGTTAATCAAATAACATTCAATGTAATCATCATATTTAAAATGGTATACGTGTAAAGAAATAATCATATCCATGGTACAAGATATATTTGTAACATGCTAACCCCATTTACCAAGAGTAGGTGAATTATGAAATAACATTGGCTTGATTATAAGAGATCAAGTCCCAATAGACCGATCAGTTTAGAAGTCTCAGAAATACTAGATACATTCATATGTTTTAAATTACATTATGAAATGAAAAATAAAAAAAAATGTCTCATTTGAACACAATAATGTGCCATAGCATATCCCTTCATGTCAGTATTAAAATACTTTTCCCATACTAGTAAAAATAAAACATAATAAAGGGTTGATCACAGATACTTAGTAAGGATAAAAATATAGAATAAACTATCATAATTAACATTAAAATTTAAGACAATGTATAATACTAAAACAAAATTCATTAAAACATGAACTTCAACATTATATGGAAATTATTAATCAAATAATTCCATTCATTTATTCTCATGGCTATTCTACTAGTCAAATAATCAAATGAAATATCAATTGTTAATCAGCTAATGATGGAATACATAATGTCAGACATCATTACCACATAGTCATTGCATCATTCCATTAATATAATTAAAAATATTTTCAAGGCCTTGTGCCAAGATAGTAGTTTTTCTCATGTCTCCTACGAATGCATTTAGGGGATATATCAGGCCCTGATCATATCTTACAATGTCCAATGTATTCCTTATATGAAATGGGTGAAATATAACATAAATATTCGTATTAATCTTGCATATGAAATGTTAATACATTAACCATAAACCATGAATGACATAAAAATATTACATCCACATTAAAACATATTATAAAATTGTTAATACAATATAGAATTTTTTATTATTATAAATCTACTACAATTAAACCAAAAATCCAATGATAGAAGTTGACATAGATGAAATCAATATAAAAAAGATTTGAGAGAAATATCTCATTCTACAAGAAAACATTTAAAAGACACATAATAATTAAAGAAGAAAATTATTTTGAATATATTCATAAAACCCTATAATGGAAGATTCAAATGATTTATAATGGCCGAAAATAGCTACAACTGCAATAAATGTTAAAAAAATTCTTTTCCTTAATTTGACGAAAAGGTAATAAAATACATTGTTTGGAAAACAACAGATTTATTCCTTTCAATTAAATTATAAAAATTAAATCAAGGTTATAAATGACATTAACCCATTGTCAAGGAAATAATAAATATGTATGCAAATACATTTTAGGAAATATTGATGAGGATGATAAAGATGTCCATGTAGATGCTTACGTATAAACAACCTCGAATAATGAATACATTGTGAAATTAACCCTTGCCATGTAATTTTCCTTAGTAGGGTGTACATTAACTCTTGTATAATGGGTAAATCGTTGATTTTAAAATATAAAATAACTAAATACATAAATATTATAATATATATGATCCTCTAATTTTTATTTGTTTATAATATTTTAGTATTATCATTGTTTCTAGTGTTAACTGATTTGATTTCCTTTATGTTTTGTTATGTAAGTCAAGTTTTTTGTGGAGAGGATTCATTTTATTTATATAAAAATAATATTATCTTAATGTTAATTGTATTTTAATTATCGAATAAAAATTATTCAAGAATGGTTACGATGGGGAATAGAATCTCATCATTTCATGGAGACAGAAAGTTGTACGTACGCATGAGCGACAATATAAACTTTTTTATAGTGAAATAATATATAATTTGGTTTTATATTATATATAGATAATAATTATAATGTTCTATTTATTATTTACACCAACTATTATGATAATTATACCCATCCAAATAATGATGTATGGAATAACAAACTAAACCCTAATGTGCAGACAGTAAGATGTACATACGCGTGTATAGTGACTTTGAGATTCATAGGATGGACAGAATAATGAATTTTTTTTTTCATATTTATAACAACATATTACTATCTCGAAGGTACTTGATTTATTAATTTAATACTTAAATAAAAATAAAATAGACATGCATAGGTTCTCCCATAAAAATTGACCATAGAACATTGAATGGATACCTTGGACATTTTGCAAGAATCATAGTTGAGGTGAATTTAGCTTCTGAACTGCCTTTGGTCATAAAATTCAATGCTCCCAACTATATAACTGATATCAGGGTAGAATATGAAAGAAAACCTCCTTTTTGTGAGGACTACAAAATGATAGGGCACAATGTTGCTAACTGTAGAGTGTTTAGAAAGAAAGTTGACCCCCCTATTGCAAATGATTGTAACGAAATCAAACATAATAAGAAAGGTAAATTTATGATAGAGAAAACTGACCCACATAATAAGAAACATGATGTTTGGGTAATGAAATATAATATCTTTGCCTCCATTGAGGGGAAATCATGGGGAAAATTAGTGGATGAAGAAGAAAATATTGGGGCTGAAACTTCTAACAACTTGTAGGTAAATGGAAATACTATTGACAACAATAATCCCACCACTCCCCCCCTTTTGACTCCTAATGACCCTGTACATAATGCCTCTACTTCGAAGATGACCTCTTGTAGGATCATTGAGAACTCTAGAACTACATATGGTCTGGATGGGGCTGGGACAGATCTCAAATATCTGAATGTTCTAGGAAGTTAGCAAGAGGTCCCCTCCTCCCATGATGACCCCACTGATCTACCTGGTAACTTGGAAAAATCACCAGAAAGAGGTAACTCAGTTATTATTCCCCATGATTCTACTGATAATAGTAATACTACTACCTGTGTGAACTCTAATATGACTACCAAGACCACAAACTTTGTTTCTGACATGCACATCAATGAGAACCACAACAATGTCCCTACTGAAACTCTTACTGATGTTAATGATTCTGCTGCTAAAACACTTATCTCTTTCCCTGAAAAATCGAATATGATTGATCTGGCTGTATATCCTATTTCAAGCATGAAGATTGAGGAAAATTTCAACACTGTTTCTATTGTATTAATCTCGGATTTGCATGCTCCTGACCCCCCCCCCCTCTACTGAAAAATCATTGCATGTCTTACCTCTATCTGATTACCCCCACAGGGAGACATCCACACCCTCTTTAGGGAAGCAGTACTCTGCTTCTAGACATTTACATATTTTCACCCCCGCTTCTCTACCTATGCGGGATGACTCCCCCTCTCCCTTGACTAAATCCCCTAATCTCCTTTCCCCTAAACACAAATATGCTCTGGGCTCAACTAGAGCACTAAAACCTAATGCTGATCCTGCAGAAAAAACAGATCCAGAACACTCTCATTATTTTTATACTCAACCTGTAACTCCTGATACCACTATTTTGGTTCATTTTATTGAGCCTATTATTCTTAACTCCTCAACTTCCAATGTCAATTAAATTGAGAATAAATCAGAATCTTCTTCCCCCCTCTTATTAGATTATCTAAGAGGAAGAAGAATTCTGGGAAATCCATGAAATGGGGTTCTAACCCAATACACAAGTGAAATTGAATCTCCTATTTTGGAACTGCCATGGCATTTCCAACAATGACACCTCCATAAATATTAAGAGGCTCTTAAACACTCGTAAACCTCAGTTGTTTTCCATCTCTGAACCCAAGGTCCACTTCAATCCTAATTTCATGAGACTTGGCTCTCTTCATTATAACTTCTTAGGATCCTGCAAAAATATACCTTTGACGGACTCTATGTGGATATTTTATAAATCCTCCCTTAAAAACATCAATGTTTTTAAAACCACAGAACAAAATTTCACTTCTTATTTTATCTGGAATGATCAGCACATCTATTGCACGATGTTTGATGCCCATAATAGATATCAACAAAGAATAAATCTTTGGCAAGATCTTCTTGACATGGCTAACTCAATTCAGGATCCGTGGGTGATTAGTGGTGACTTCAATTCTATTCTGAGTCCCCCTGAAGAATTCGGACCCTCACATCATTCTATATCAAATAGAGAATTTAAATCTTATATTGAAGACTATAATCTCTTTGAAGTTAACCTTACTGGGGCGAAATAAACTTGGTATATAAGACATTATAATACAACTGTTTCCAGTAATCTTGAAAGGGCCTATGTTAACATGAAGGCCCTGGACATCTGGGATAATGTCTCTTGTATAACACTTCCGAGGCTCAATTCTGACAATCATCCCATATTACTCAGCTCCCTATCTAATGAACGCAGAACTCCCCTTCCTTTTAAATTCAATAATGCTTGGTCTCTAGGCCTTGACTATGTCACTTTGATTAATAACACTTGGAATTCAATGAACCATCATCATGACTCTTTTTCATGTATCTTCAAATTGAAAATTTTAAAACAAGCTCTCAATGGTTGGTGTAAAACCAAGAACATACAAATGGATTATAACATCACCTCTCTTGAATATGAGTTTAATCAAATCCAAACTCGTAGTACCAACTCTGATTTTACCCTTGACCCTCAAATGGAGGTCGATACAGCTCTTAAGCTAAACACATTACTCACATTCAAGGATAAAATTCAGAAGAAAATGTTTAAGACCAGTTGGCTGGCTGATGGGGATAGAAATACTAGGATTTATAACTCTCTCCAACGAACTAGAAAAGTCAATCGTCCACTTACTAAACTGATTCACAATTACTTGATCATTGAATCAGAAGAGGCAGTCTCAGATCATGTTGTCTCTCACTTTAATGACATTTTCAATGGCCCTGAGATAAACATTGATCTTGATCCCAATATTATTCCCTTAATGGTGGATGAGAAAGACAATGACTCTCACTTAGATATTCTATTGGAGCATGAAAATAAAGACATAGTTTTTAGCTTAAAGCCAGATAGAGCTCCCAGACAAGATGGCTTTAACAATGGTTTTTATCAAAATCAGTAGGACACCCTTCGTTCAGATGTTTGTAAACTGGTAATGTAACACCCGAGACTTTTATGTGAAATATTTTGTTTTTATGTTATATAAATCATCAAAGGAATCTTTCACTACACACAACACTAGCTTGGCTTGCTTTACATGCAACCGCGGCCTTCCTCGATAGCTTGCATCGTACGCAATACCGAGTTTTAATAAACAATGATATGCTATTAAAATATTATTAAAACTACCCGTTATGAATAGTAATGACCACTTTTTGAAATTTTATAAATTTTATTTTTCAAAATGGACTTCATTTTTGGATTTGGAATATCGAAATTAGCCTAGGTTGAAATTTTGGTATTTTTCTGAAAACTTTCAATTTTTGATGAATAGTGAAACCACTAAGTGGTTGTTAAAAAACTGAATTTTTCATAAAACTTAATTTTACAACTTCTATGAGTGGAATTTCAAAAATTGGAGAGACACATTTTATGTTAGTAAGTAAAATGAGGTTCTATGAGATGAAAATAATTTTTTGGTGAATAGTAACTTTTTACTTTTTTTACCACGGTTAAAAGTAAATAGGGTAATTAAGGGTAAGAATGATTTTATTATTACCCTAAAACATGTCCTAATTATATTGGACAAGTTTAATTCGAAAGAAAACAACCTTAGGAATAAAATATGACCATTTACTCCCACTTCGATTAGATTAGGACATTTATTATTAATTTATTTAAAGAAGGGTTAAAATAGTTAAAATCAATGTTTAATAAGTAAATCATTTTTAATATAAGGATATATATAAGATAAATTCGACTATAAATATTATTATAAAGATAAAATGATTTCCTACATAATCATATTTTATTTGTAATTTTTAGACATTCAATAATTTAATTTATTTATGACACAACGATGATGCAGTAATTATCTTAATAACGTAATATTGACATAATTGATGTTATAAATACCAAACTAAATGTAATTTGATACTTTTTAATAATTAAACTAATTTTATAGGTTAATAAAACATGTTAGTATTGATTTAATTAACATGGTTCTAACTAATCATTCTGTTCTGATTTTCACAAAAATCAATTACTAAATAGTGTCAAAATTGACATAAAATAGTTTTTAAAACAAATATTATATTATTAATTGTTATTTTATTCCTAAAAATATATGGTTCAGCCAAATGACTTATATAAGGTTATATATATTAATAATAAACAACTTGGGGTTCTTTTGGCTTCTTATAGTACGTTTATTAACCTTATAGTGTAAAAAACAAGAAGACACAGTAAAAGATAAATTATCTAACTTAAAGTTAAATCTAAATGATATGGTCAAAATTGATACCTAAACATGTCTAAATTATATTGTATGAGAGTATTTACACCCCTACCCACCTTATCTTCTAAATATATCAATTTGGAGCTATTAAAAACAGAACAAGACTTTATAATAAAATAATATTTTTCGTTATTCCAAAGGTGCCCCTCTCCTCCCTTATAAAAGGGCACCTCCTCCCCCTCTTCCTCACACCACATTGAGCCTTCAAGATCGGAAAACCCCTACCAATTTCTCCTCTCCACTTCCCTAGAAACATCCTAGAGGTTCTGGTCTTCTTCAATGACCTATTTTAGTGCCCTAAAAGGAGTTCTCAATGAAGCACTTCAAAGAATAGGTAATGTCTGTTACTAATTCATTCATCTTTATTTCTTCTTCCACGTCTTCGTCTTTAGTTGTTTCATTATGAAGTAATAACATCAGTATCACTCATATACTGATATGTCATTATAAGTATGAAACAAACCTATTTCACCATCTATCCATGCTACGGAAAAAGAAATCACCGCGCGTGTGTACGTACGGAATACCATCTCCACGCCGTGGTGTAATCTATTTTCCACCACCACTGTAACGACCCGAAATTTTTTAAATAAATTTTGTTTCCCAATTTTATGTGTTATTGTTATACTCAACAAAAACGTTTTATTTGATAAACATGATTATAATTAAAATGAGATCAGTGGGTTTTGACTATTATATAACCATCGGTCAATATGACCGCTGTGAACAAAATGTTTTGATATAAGTAATCTTGGTTAATTATTATAGAAAGAAGATTCGATGGCCTCACCTAGTAGTCTTGGACCGATCGAATCCCATCTAACAGAGCTTGGGAAGGAGGTAGCACCACTAGGCTTTGCTCTGGATCAAATCCAAGCCGAACTTCATCATGTGAAGCTGGAACGGAATCGCCTTCGTGAGAAGTTCAAACTGATAGAAATTACTACTCGGGCAATGTTGACTGAGCCGCCCCAAGCTTCTATCACCCTAGCACACCTTACTCTTAGGTCCTATGCTGGTATTATAAGGGGTTATGTAACGAGACCGTAACTACCTTGTGTAATCCTTGTTTTAAATAAAAATTGGGATTTCTTCTTATGATGATGTTTATGAATTTTGAAATGACCGGATAAATATAGTATGCATATTTTTGATGAATTTTAGAAAAAGGATATTTTAAATATGTTTATGTAAACCCTAAATAATTAAAAATGTGTAATGATTTTCAAAAAATGGTCTTCTGCAATTATGTTCAGTACTAAATTTAGAGTCTAATAAGACCAACTTGATTTTTGATGAATAGTAAATTATGAATAGTGATTTTATGATTAGGATTAGTAATATGACCAAATGGATTAGTAATCTCACTTAAAGAAAGATTTAAAATAATCTAGGCACCTTGATTAAGTAATGTGATTCAATAAAATAGTTAAATAACGGTTTCATTAATTATTATTCAAGTATTAGTTTTTTCGGGTGAATAGTGTTTTTTAATTAACAATTTAATTAAAAATAATTAGAAAATTATTTTTATAAAAATGACCTTATTTTTGAACTCAAAGCATCGATATTATGTTATGGTAATTTTTGGGGTTTTTTCTGAAAAAATGAATTTTCGATGAATAGTGTTTTTATTTAAAAATTAAATTAAAAATATTTAGAAAATTATTTTTATAAAATGGATTTCATTTTTGAAATCAGAGCATTGATATTTGGTTAATGTGAAATTTTGGGATATTTCTGAGAAAGTTGAATTTTCAGTGAATAGTAAAAATACAGTTTTAGGGTTTCGGTATGTTTAATGACATCATAACGGTGTCATGATGATGTCATGAGATCTTTTGAGGGTTGGTCGGCCAAGGGTGATGAATTATTGTTTTGGGGGCCCCATGTGGCCTAACTCCATGATAAATGACAAGGGAGAGAACATGGGTTTGAGAAAGGCACATTGAGGTGTCCCTTGGCCATTAATGCCTTGTCCCCTCACTTTCCGTATAAATACCAAGCCCTCCTCTCATCCATTCGACTCCCACTCATTTCCAACGAATTTCTGGTCTCATTACCTCCCAAGGAGTCCTCCCAAGGTGCCCCCAAGCCCTCAAGGTCCCAACCTTTGAGGTTTAAGAGTTACATTTTAAGGTAAGGGATCCGACCCCTCTCTTTCTTTTCAAGTAATGTCTTTTATGTCATTTCTTTTATACTCCATGTTCTTATGTTGGAGGATGTTCTTTTATATTCATCCTACTGCCTATTTAATGTTCATATGATGAGAGACCCCCCCTTTCTCTCATCAATTCGTTTTAATAATGTTTAAGTGGCGCCGTTAGGCTGCCGAATTTTTAAGGGATTCTTTCACCTTCCTCGTTTTCAAGTTCTATTTTCATTCAAGTCTTTCATGTTCCTTTTTATTATGTTGGGGTATGATCTCTAAATTATCATACTGATCTTTTATGATCATATGATGAGAGACCCCATTTGATCGCTTCAATTCAGTATTTTGAAGTTTTAAGTGGCGCTGTTAGGCTGCCGAATTTTTAAGTGGTTCTTCACCCTTCTCGTTTTGAAGTTCTACTTTCATGTCAATTATTTCAAGTTCCTTTTTGTTATATTGGGTTATGATCTCTATATATATCATACTGGACTCTTATGTTCATATGATGAGAGACCCAATGTGATCTCTTCAATTCAGTATTTTTATGTTTTAAGTGGCGCCGTTAGGCTGCCGAATTTTTAAGGGATTCTTTCACCTTCCTCGTTTTCAAGTTCTATTTTTATTCAAGTCTTTCATGTTCCTTTTTATTATGTTGGGGTAAGATCTATAAATTATCATACTGATCTTTTATGATCATATGATGAGAGACCCCATTTGATCGCTTCAATTCAGTATTTTGAAGTTTTAAGTGGCGTCGTTAGGCTGCCGAATTTTTAAGTGGTTCTTCACCCTTCTCGTTTTGAAGTTCTACTTTCATGTCAATTATTTCAAGTTCCTTTTTGTTATATTGGGGTATTATCTCTATATATATCATACTGGAATCTTATGTTCATATGATGAGAGACCCCATTTGATCTCTTCAATTCAGTATTTTGATGTTTTAAGTGGCGCCGTTAGGCTGCCGAATTTTTAAGTGGTTCTTCACCCTTCTCGTTTTGAAGTTCTACTTTCATGTATATTATTTCAAGTTCCTTTTTGTTATGTTGGGGAATTATCTCTATATCTATCATACTGCTCTCTTATGATCATATGATGAGGGACCCTATTTGATCTTGTCAAATCATTTTCTTTTGAAGATAAGTGACGCCGTAAGGCTGCCGAATTTTCATAAGAGAAATCTAATTTTTTTCCTTCCATGTTTTTCATTTCAAATGGTATGTCCCTAAAATTTCATTACCATGTCCATATTTCCTTCTTATTCTTTCACCCTACTGTTTTATGGATCATTTATGAGAGGGTGACCCATGTCCCCTCTCATTTCAATGTTTTCTAAAACCCCCAAACTTAGCCGTTATGCTGCAGAATTTTCCCCTCAAAATGCCTCTCTCTTTTCTCAAAAATTATTTTATGTTATAAAGTGAATACTCAAAGCTCTTATTTCTACAAGGGTATTCACATATATATCAAAATGTCCCATTTTAAATTCTGGGATTTACATACATGAGACCCGCTTTCCCTTTCTGTGGGTTAAAAGTGACGTAAAGATCATGTCTTTAAAGCAGTTTTTAAAACATTATGATTATGAAATGAAACCCATTTATTTTATGCTATGTGGGTTATTTATGAAATGTTTTATGATGATATATGTGGCTCACATGATAATAAAGGCAAATTTAAGGGTGCGCCCTGATAGCGCTCCAATGCATTGGGTAATGATGTAACCACTAGAGATTACAATTTTCACGATACCTTGGTGAATAACATTGGTAATTTTAAAATGACACCTTGGGGATGGACCTTGGTGATATGTTCATGATTGTCTATGTTAAATGATGTGGCCACATCTTCAAGTTATGAAAAAGTTTTATTTTTATTATGATATGCCTCATGATTTCATTTTCATGCCTTAAAGTTCTTTTCATGACTTTATTGATGTATCGCAAGTTCATATGTAAAATGTTTCACTTGTTTCCCTTGCTGGGCCTTCTGCTCACCCTTCCTTTTGATGTATGTCCCCAGGTTATGGGATGCAGTAATGAGCCTAGGGTGAACATGAGGATAAGCCTTTCAAGTGTTTAAGAAGAATGTTTTTTTTGTTTCATGTTTTATGTTCCTTGTTTCCAAGACACTAAACCTTAAAGATCCTCAGTTCCGTGTAATGGAATGAAAAGTTATGTTATAAAAAGATGAAATTCTATAGTTGGTATCAAAGGATGGTTTAGTTATTTGTGGAATTTAGGATATGAAAACTCTAGGAGGAACCCTATAGAAAAGTTTAATATAGGAAATCTTCCTGGTATTTTGGTGAGTATTGAGTAAGGGGTTGCCAAGCAAATACATCCCTGTCTGGATACGAGCAGGTAGAGGTGGCTCTGGCACAGATGTACATAGGGGTAAAACCCGAAAAAACCGCTTTGAGCTAGACTCGAACGGGAACTGGTACACGACAACGAGCCTTGCTGCACTATTGGTTACGACACTCCCGGGGGATATGCTTTGGTTAATTCATAAGCTTGGTATGAACCATTGTTAAAGGAACAAGGATAAAATAAAATAAAGGTTCACATAAGAATATATGATCATTCATAACCTAGATGGGAACCTAGGAGATCACAAGTTAGGGTATACCTTTCATATACAAGTTATCCTTATATGCTTTCAGTTCCTTTTCATGATTATTAGCTAAGTACTTAAACCCCTAATTATGCTTTCTCTTCTTAGTTAATGGTGGGAAATGGAAGAACATGTCCCGACAACCAATGTGATAGGAAATGCGATGATTTTAGAATTAATATGACATGGATGATTAGGGGATTAAAATATGATTATTATTTTGGAAGACGTTCATTATTTTGGGAACCATATCTGATCGAGGTAAATAGATTACTACAGTATTTTCATTGAGGAGTAAGGTTGACTTATATTTTGAAGAATCGATGAATTTAAGGTGAACTTATAGTAATTATGTTACTTATGGGAATGACTAACCTATCTTGGGTAAAATATGTTTAGGTTAGCTACTTTTTTTATAAGATGTTAGGAGTGGTTGATGTTGTCTGGAGATGAACAATGAAGTTGTTTTGGAAGACTATGTTATCAAATCCTTATTGTATTTGGGATTCAATCTTAGTTTGGTTTGTTTTGAGGAATTTTAAGGACCGTTATTTAGGGAATTGTCTATGATGAAATTTGGGTAGTACCATGGAACTTTGGTGATTTAAAAGTAGTTTCCATTCCTATGGGATTCTTTCTTTTTGAAGAGTTGTTTTACCTTAACCTTTCAGTTTTTGGGATAATGTTTAAAGATAGAATAAATAGATAGTTAATCTTTTGTAGATTATGTGATTCTATAGAAGATGATTCTTGTGCTTTTATGAGACCAAGTGTTTTTGAATTCTCATCATTTGGAGAAAAGATTAGTGTTGGTAGGGACTTGTTAAAGGATGAAACTCTACTTGAAGGTAGGTATATTTTCTTATGTTTTTGTTCTATGTAGTAAATGAAATCCTCAAAATTATGAAAAGAAACGTAAAACAAAAATGTTGTTGGTTTACGTTTCCTACTAGGTAATCAAAGACCATTTACACACATCATAAGTTTGGGATTTTCTCATGGTTAACTTTCTCCTAATCATGTTCTCTATCACTCTCTCTCAGAACTTGACCCTTTGTTTTTTCCTCCATGTCCATGTTTTCCTACATGGAACCCTAGTGTGGGTTAACTCGGGTGACCTTTGTACTTCCCTTTCTTTATTTTAAAGTAATAGTTTTACTGACTCCTTTTCCGATGTGGGACTTTCAATGAAATTTTAAAACCCAATTTTAAAATTGCAAGGACGCAATTTCTTAAGGGGGGAAGATTGTAACGACACAAAATTTTTTAACTAAATTTTGTTTCCCAATTTTATGTGTTATTGTTATACTCAACAAAAACGTTTTATTTGATAAACATGATTATAATTAAAATGAGATCAGTGGGTTTTGACTATTATATAACCATCGGTCAATATGACCGCTGTGAACAAAATATTTTGATATAAGTAATCTTGGTTAATTATTATAGAAAGAAGATTCGATGGCCTCACCTAGTAGTCTTGGACCGATCGAAGCCCATCTAAAAGAGCTTGGGAAGGAGGTAGCACCCCTGGGCTTTGCTCTGGATCAAATCCAAGCCGAACTTCATCATGTGAAGCTGGAACAGAATCGCCTTCGTGAGAAGTTCAAACTGATAGAAATTACTACTCGGGCAATGTTGACTGAGCCGCCCCAAGCTTCTATCACCCTAGCACACCTAACTCTTAGGTCCTATGCTGGTATTACAAGGGGTTATGTAACGAGACCGTAACTACCTTATGTAATCCTTGTTTTAAATAAAAATTGGGATTTCTTCTTATGATGAAGTTTATGAATTTTGAAATGACCGGATAAATATAGTATGCATATTTTTGATGAATTTTAGAAAAAGGATATTTTAAATATGTTTATGTAAACCCTAAATAATTAAAAATGTGTAATGATTTTCAAAAAATGGTCTTCTGCAATTATGTTCAGTACTAAATTTAGAGTCTAATAAAACCAACTTGATTTTTGATGAATAGAAAATTATGAATAGTGATTTTATGATTAGGATTAGTAATATGACCAAATGGATTAGTAATCTCACTTAAAGAAAGTTTTAAAATAATCTAGGCACCTTGATTAAGTAATGTGATTCAATAAAATAGTTAAATAACGGTTTCATTAATTATTATTCAGGTATTAGTTTTTTCGGGTGAATAGTGTTTTTTAATTAAAAATTAAATTAAAAATAATTAGAAAATTATTTTTATAAAAATGACTTTATTTTTGAACTCAAAGCATCGATATTATGTTATGGTATTGTTTGGGGTTTTTTCTGAAAAAATGAATTTTCGATGAATAGTGTTTTTATTTAAAAATTAAATTAAAGATATTTATAAAAATATTTTTATAAAATGGATTTCATTTTTGAAATCAGAGCATTGATATTTGGTTAATGTGAAATTTTGGGATTTTTCTGAGAAATTTGAATTTTCAGTGAATAGTAAAAATACAGTTTTAGGGTTTCAGTATGTTTAATGACATCATAACGGTGTCATGATGATGTCATGAGATCTTTTGAGGGTTGTCCGGCCAAGGGTGATGAATTATTGTTTTGGGGGCCCCATGTGGCCTAACTCCATGATAAATGACAAGGGAGAGCACATGGGTTTGAGAAAAGCACATGTGAGGTGTCCCTTGGCCATTAATGCCTTGTCCCCTCACTTTCCCTATAAATACCAAGGCCTCCTCTCATCCATTCGACTCCCCACTCATTCCCAACGAATTTCTGGTCTCATAACTTCCCAAGGAGTCCTCCCAAGGTTCCCCCAAGCCCTCAAGGTCCCAACCTTTGAGGTTTAAGAGTTACATTTTAAGGTGAGGGATCCGACCCCTCTCTTTCTTTTCAAGTAATCTCTTTTATGTCATTTCTTTTATACTCCATGTTCTTATTTTGGAGGATGTTCTTTTATATTCATACTACTGCCTATTTCATGTTCATATGATGAGAGACCCCCCCCCCCATTTCTCTCATCAATTCGTTTTAAGAATGTTTAAGTGGCGCCGTTAGGCTGCCGAATTCTTAAGGGATTCTTTCACCTTCCTCATTTTCAAGTTCTATTTTCATTCAAGTCTTTCATATTCCTTTTTATTATGTTGGGGTATGATCTATAAATTATCATACTGATCTTTTATGATCATATGATGAGAGACCACATTTGATCGCTTCAATTCAGTATTTTGATGTTTTAAGTGGCGCCGTTAGGCTGCCGAATTTTTAAGTGGTTCTTCACCCTTCTCGTTTTGAAGTTCTACTTTCATGTCAATTATTTCAAGTTCCTTTTTGTTATATTGGGGTATGATCTATATATATATCATACTGTACTCTTATGTTAATATGATGAGAGACCCAATTTGATCTCTTCAATTCAGTATTTTGATGTTTTAAGTGGCGCCGTTAGGCTGCCGAATTTTTAAGGGATTCTTTCACCTTCCTCGTTTTCAAGTTCTATTTTCATTCAAGTCTTTCATGTTTCTTTTTTATTATGTTGGGTTATGATCTCTAAATTATCATACTGATCTTTTATGATAATATGACGAGAGACCCCATTTGATCGCTTCAATTCAGTATTTTGAAGTTTTAAGTGGCGTCGTTAGGCTGCCGAATTTTTAAGTGGTTCTTCACCCTTCTCGTTTTGAAGTTCTACTTTCATGTCAATTATTTCAAGTTCCTTTTTGTTATATTGGGGTATAATCTCTATATATATCATACTTGAATCTTATTTTCATATGATGAGAGAACCCATTTGATCTCTTCAATTCAGTATTTTGATGGTTTAAGTGGCGCCGTTAGGCTGCCGAATTTTTAAGTGGTTCTTCACCCTTCTCGTTTTGAAGTTCTACATTCATGTCAATTCATTCAAGTTCCTTTTTGTTATGTTGGGGATTTATATCTATATCTATCATACTGATCTCTTATTATCATATGATGAGGGACCCTATTTGATCTTTTCAAATAATTTTCTTTTGAAGTTAAGTGGCGCCGTAAGGCTGCCGAATTTTCATAAGAGAAATCTAATTTTTTTTTCTTTCCATGTTTTTCATTTCAAATGGTATGTCCCTAAAATTTAATTACCATGTCCATATTTCCTTCTTATTCTTTCACCCTACTGTTTTATGGATCATTTATGAGAGGGTGACCCATGTCCCCTCTCATTTCAATGTTTTCTAAAACCCTGAAACTTAGTCGTTATGCTGCAGAATTTTCCCCTCAAAATGCCTCTCTCTTTTCTCAAAAATTATTTTATGTTATAAAGTGAATACTCAAAGCTCTTATTTATAAAAGGGTATTCACATATATATCAAAATGTCCCATTTTAAATTCTGGTATTTACATACATGAGACCCGCTTTCCCTTTCTGTGGGTTTAAAGTGACGTAAAGATCATGTCTTTAAAGAAGTTTTTAAAACATTATGATTATGAAATGAAACCCATTTATTTTATGCTATGTGGGTTATTTATGAAATTTTCTATGATGATATATGTGGCTCACATGATAATAAAGGCAAATTTAAGGGTACGCCCTGATAGCGCTCCAATGCATTGGGAAATGATGTAACCACTAGAGATTACAATTTTCACGATACCTTGGTGAATAACATTGGTAATTTTAAAATGACACCTTGGGGATGGACCTTGGAGATATGTTCATGATTGTCTATGTTAAATGATGTAGCCACATCTTCAAGTTATGAAAAAGTTTTATTTTTATTATGATATGCCTCATGATTTCATTTTCATGCCTTAATGTTCTTTTCATGACTTTATTGATGTATCTCAAGTTCATATGTAAAATGTTTCACTTGTTTCCCTTGCTGGGCCTTCTGCTCACCCTTCCTTTTGATGTATGTCCCCAGGTTATGGGAAGCAGTAATGAGCCTAGGGTGAACATGAGGAGAATCCTTTCAAGTGTTTAAGAAGAATGTTTTTTTTTGTTTCATGTTTTATGTTCCTTGTTTCCAAGACACTAAACCTTAAAGATCCTCAGTTCCGTGTAATGGAATGAAAAGTTATGTTATAAAAAGACGGGATGCTATAACCACCTTACTTGGATGGGTATTATGGTGTAAATAATGACTATATATGACTATTATAAAGTGATATTGATTCTTAAATAGTATAAATACACTCCAATAAAATTCCACGATCATAGGAACGATATCATCACTCGTGCGTACGTACGGAATACCGTCTCCACGATGTGATGTGACTCGTTCTACATGATCTTCATTTCATAATGATTATATAAATTATTTGAATGAATTAATATGATATATATTACAATAATACCATTCTGTAAATGGGGTATCTATAACCTAAAGAGAAGAATAAGAATTTATTCGACAAAACACGCATAAGAACAAAAAGTAATAAACACCTGAATAACAAGTAGTAATGAAATATTACTAATAAGAAGCTAAGAATATGACAATATATGATATCATAACAATAAGTATGATTCTAGAATAAGTCAATAACATTATTTAAATCATTATACAGGAGGTTCGGACACTTACAAAGCAAATCGGACCTAAGGTAAGGTAAATATCACAATCTAATTTTTATCCGAGATTGTTTATACTTTGGTATTTAATGGGGTGTATTTTATCATCCACATCCATGTTTCCTCAATATGTAATATTATTTCCATCCACCTACAATTGTTTAAATCCAAATTTACCCTTCAGTGAGTTTTTAGTAAAGGATATGAAAGGAATCTTTTGTCGTTTTTCATACGAGGTAATTTTTTACTTTTTCGACAAAAGTACGAGTAATGTTTTTTCAACTTATATGACATTAATGGATTTTTAAAAAATTACTTCCAAGAAGCTTCCTTTACAAGTTTTCATGCTTACTTTTAATCAACTTCTTTTAGATTAAAATTTTATGACATGTTAAGAAAGGAAAATTTTTTTGAAGTAGAAAGGATATTTTCCTCAAGAATGGAGATCAAGTGTTTTATCAATATTATTTTCCATCAAAGATAATATAGGGTTCTGTTTCTATCACTATTATTACAGTGATATAATTATGTTGTGATGGAAATATTTTTATTAATTCCTTTATCTTATATGAATTGTTTTATGAATCCATGATGTTTAAGATTCCCATTTTTATTACATGGGTTATGCTATGATGTATGGTTTATGATTTTGTGGAACACATAAGAATGGTATCATTAGGAGATGGGTGGGACCTATATCTCCCTCCCATGTATTGGGTAAAGATTTTATATCTCATGAGATAGACATAGCTGGAACGGTTGGTTATACCGGTTCAGTGAAATAGGACTGAAACAAGGAGTGAACTCGGTTCAGAAATGGACTTTGTCCACTAAGATAGTCTTGGCAATGAGTCTTGACTAATAAGAAATGATTCTCTATGATTATGTGTTTATGCCATAAAGTTTCATGTTTTATGTTATGATTATTGGGATTCCATTTCACTACTATGATTTATCCCATGTTTTGAAATTATGCTCTCTTTTTCAGGTTAAGATTTCCAAAAGATATGTTCTTATGAATATGATGTGATTGATATTTCTTTTGCTTACCCTTACTGAGAATTTGAGCTCACCCTATTGTATTATTTCTTTCCCCTACTCAGGAAGAAGGTTATTAAGTAAGATATGCCAAAAGGGACTATAGATATGATGAAATACATGAGAGACAGTGTAGACGCTTTATGAACCAGTTGTTTATGCTTTCCAGTTTCTAAAGACACTATACCAATACGGTCCTTTCGTGGTTTTTATTATATTATGTAATAATTGTGCTTCAATTTTGATGTAATAACAATGTATGTAAAGTATGGGTCATTATAGTTGGTATCAGAGAAAAGGTATAGTCAACCTTTGGAAACTAGGATGTGAAATCCTTAGTAAGAACCTTAAGGATAAGTCTAGGAATAGAACACAATCATAGTGTTTTAGAAATGGCCATGAATAACCCAGGATAAGACCTTAAGTGTGAAATTTTATTCTTGATTATGCGGTTTTCCTATTATGATTAGTCTTGCTCACACTATTCTTCTTGGTTTTAGTCAATGGCTGGAACTCGAAGGAACCCTGTTAATGCGGAATGCAACGAGAAATGCAATGATTGTCCCCCTGAGCAACCAAACATTATGGGAGATGGAATGAAAAATCTTGTAGCCATGCTCACACAACTTTCTCAAACTATGAATCATGCAGGACTTCCTAACGAGCAAAGGAAGGAGCAACATTCTATTGAATCCTTCATTAGACAGCGTCCACCTTCATTTAGTGGGTCAACTAATATATTAGTTGCTGAACAATGGATTAGTACTACTGAAAAGATATTTTCTGTTCATCAATGTTCTGATCATTATAAAGTCATCTTAGTAGTGTATCTTTGGGAAGGTGATGCTAATCAATGGTGGAATCTTATTTAGAATACGAGGCAAAGTGATGAAATTGAGTCCATGGAATGGGATGAGTTCAAGAACTTATTTTTCAATAAGTACTTCCCTCGTATTCTCCGAACAATGATGGAGAAAGAGTTTCTTGAACTGAAGCAAAAGGATGATGAATCGGTTGGTACCTATGAAGAAAATTTTACAAGACTTTCAAGGTACGCTTATGGTATTATTATCCAACCTGAGAGTAAGGTCGAGCGATTCTTTAGTGGCTTAAAACCAAGTCTTCAAAGGGCCTTAGCCATAAGGGACTTCAATAGCTACGAGGAAATTGTTCGATGTGCTCTCAACGTTGAGATGGATATTGGAGTAACCCATCAGTCATATGGGTTTGATAAGAAGAGGAAAATGAAATTCAAAGGAAAATCTAAAGAGCGCACTAAGAAGAAGATGAGCATTCCCTTATGCTCAAAGTGTGGAAAGAAACACGGAGGGAGTTGTCCTAAAGGGACAAGTAAATGTTTCAAATGTGTAAAGGAAGTTCATCGAGCATTTTAATGTCGCGATGATGGGAAGAAGATGTTTAATGATTCAAACAAAGGAAGGGATACACAGAATGAACCTACTGCACTTCAATGGTTCATGTCCAAGGAGATGGGACATTATACCAATAAATTCCCTAATCCAAGGGTTGATGATGATGGTCGACGTCAACAAACTCTTAAGGATAAAGACAATGGAAAGTCACATGTAATTTCTATCATCGATGTGGAGTAAGATAACGATGTGGTGAAAGGTACAATTACCATCCACTCTAAAGTAGCAAATGTTTTATTTGATTCTGGATCCACCCACTCTTTTATTTATGAATAATTCTATAAATATATCACCGTATTACCTCAACAATTTGATGTTGAGTTAGCTGTGACAACCCCTAATGGCACAATAGTAGCATCACAAGTTTATAATTCTTCTCTGATCGAAGTTTATGGGAAAGTGCTTCCTAAAAATCTTGTGATCCTTCCTATAGTGGAATTTTATGTGATTCTTGGCATGGATTGGCTCTCTTTATATGGAGCTCATATCAATTTCGAAAGAAGGGAAGTCACATTTCATATTCCAGATCAATCTATGATCATCTATCAATGCAAGTATGAACATAACCTTCCAGTGGAAATTCCTTCTACCTTATGGGTCTTGATTTAACTAAATAAAGGTTATTTATCTCAAATGGTTTGTCAGAAACTCATGATTAAGAATATTCCCATTGTATGGAAGTTTCATGATGTCTTTCTGGAGGAATTACCGGGTCTTCCAACAAATCGTGAAGTTGAATTTTCAGTAGAACTCGTACCGGGTGCTTTGACTATTTCAAAGACACATTATAAAATGGCCCCAATTGAGTTGCAGGAATTGAAGAAGCAACTCCAATAGAATCTTGATAAGGGATTCATATGCCCTAGTGCGTCACCTTGGGGATCACCTATTCTATTTGTTAATAAGAAAGATGGATCAACGAGACTCTGCATTGATTTTTTAGAACTTAACAAGATCACTATCAAGAACAAATATCGTCTCCCACGCATTGATGACTTATTTGACCAACTACGCGGAGCTCAATACTTTTCCATGATTGATCTTCGTTCTGGGTATCATCAATTAAGGGTCAAAAGGTAGGATATACCAAAGACATCTTTCTGTACAAGGTATGGACACTATGAATTTATAGTAATGCCATTTGGTCTTACTAATTCCCCTGCTATCTTCATGGATCTGATGAATTGAGTCTTTAGAGACTATCTTGATCAATTTGTGTTAGTCTTTATAGATTATATTCTTTTATATTCAAAGAGAAAGGGAGAACAAGAAGATCACTTGAGGATTATATTGAAGACCATGAGAAAGGATAAGCTTTATGCCAAATTTACCAAGTGTGAATTTTGGATTCAAAAAGTTTCATTTTTGGGTCACATAATCTCAAAAGAGGGGATATCTGTGGATCTTTCAAAAACATAGGTTATTGAAAGATGGTGGAGACCAATAATAGTAACTGAGATCCAAAGTTTTCATCATTTGGCTGGATATTATCAACATTTTGTGAATGTTTTTTCACGATTATCTCATCCACTCACCAAGTGGACTCAGAATGGAGTTATGTTTGTTTGGACATAAGAATGTGAAGAGAATTTCAAGGTGTTGAAAAGAAGGTTATCCAGTGCACCTATGCTCACACTGCCTTGTAGTGGAGAAAGGTTTGTGATCTATAGTGATGCATCCAAGAAGGGATTGGGGTGTGTTCTTATGCAAAATGATATGGTGGTAGCTTATGCCTCACGAAAGTTGAATATCCATGAGAAAAATTACCCAACACATGATTTGGAGTTAGCTGCAGTAATATTTGCATTAAATATTTGGAGGAATTATCTTTATGGAGAATGGTGTGACATTTATACTGATCATAAAAGTTTTAAGTATATTTTCACACAAAAGGAGCTGAATATGCATCAAAGAAGATGGTTGGAGCTGATTAAGGATTATGACTGCTTAATTCATTACCACCTTGGGAAAGCAAACAAGGTGGCAGATGCATTATGTTGACAAGACCATGACAGCTTATCCATAATGAGGATCACAAAAGATCCAAAATTTATGGATTTACAAAGGATGGATCATGGAATTATAATGGAAGGGGAAAATCTTATCTTTCTAAAATGAATGTTAAACCATCTATACATGTGATGATTAAAGAGGCACATAAAGAAGATGTAGAGCTACAAAAGAAGGTGGGAAATGTTCCTGAATTCAACCTTGATTGTGATGGGATAATAATGTTCAGGAATCGAGTTTGTGTTCCTCCCATCCCGGAATTAAAGAAGGAGCTGCTGGATGAGGCTCATAGTTCTTCATTCTCTATTCATCCTGGAAGCACGAAGATGTATAGGGACTTGAAAGAGTACTTCTGGTGGGATGGCATGAAATGAGATGTTGCTGAATATGTCTCTCGAAGCTTGGTTTGTCAGCAAGTTAAAGATGAGAGACAGAAGTCTAAGTGGATGTTACAACCATTACCCATACCCGAATGGAAATGGGAAAACATAACTGTGGACTTTGTCACAGGACTTCCTAAAACATCCAAAGGCAATAATGCTATTTGGGTCATAGTTGATCGTCTTACCAAGTCTACACACTTCATTGCTATTAGAGATGATTTCTCTTTGGATCACCTTGCCAGGATATATGTAAAGAAAGTGGTAAGATTGCATGGAGTACCACTTTCTATTATATCTGATCGGGATCCGAGATTTACCTCGAAGTTCTGGCGAAGTCTTCACCATACTCTGGATACAGAGTTGAGTTTCAGCACTGCTTATTATCCTCAGACAGACGGTCAGTCTGAGAGAATAATTCAAACTCTAGAATATATGTTGAGAGCTTGCTCTATGGATTTTAAAGGTGGTTGGGATCAACACCTACCTTTGGTGGAATTTTTTTATAATAATAGCTTTCACTCCAGTATTCAGATGGATCCTTATGAATCTCTTTATGGTAAGAAATGCAGGACTCCAACATGCTAGGATGAAGTTGGGGAAAGAAAGCTATTAGGACCTGATCTCATTGATGAAATGGCAGAAAAGGTCAGATCTATTCAACAACACATAAGAGCAGCTCAGAGTCGACATAAAAGTTATGCCAACAACAGAATAAAGGACCTAGAGTTTGAAGTGGGTGATAAAGTGTTCTTACGAATATCTCCCTAGAAGAGAGTCATGAGATTTGGAAAGAAGGGGAAGTTGATCCCTAGATATATCGGTCCTTTTGAAATAGTGGATCGTGTTGGGAAGGTAGCATACCGATTGGTGCTTCCACCGAATCTCTCTCAAGTTCACGATGTGTTCCTTGTATCTCTCCTGAGAAAGTAAATACCTGATCCTTCACAAGTACATAGCTCAGAAGTTGTACCACTGGAGCAAGATCTTTCATATGAAGAACAGCCGATAGAGATTCTGGATCGTAGCGAAAAAGTCCTACGAAGCAAGACCACTCGATTGGTGAAAGTTTTATGGAGGAACCACCAATTAGAAGAAGCTACATGGGAGCTTGAGGATATGATGAGGGGGAGGTATCCTCATCTGTTTGTTACAAAGTTACGAATTTTGAGGGCGAAATTCATTTTAAGGGGGTAGAATGTAACACCTGAGACTTTTATGTGAAATATTTTGTTTTTATGTTATATAAATCATCAATGGAATCTTTCACTACAGACAACACTAGCTTGGCTTGCTTTACATGTAACAGCGGCCTTCCTCGATAGCTTGCGTCGTACGTAATACCGTGTTTTAGTAAACAAAGATATGCTATTAAAATATTGTTAAAACTAGCCGTTATGAATAGTAATAACCACTTTTTGAAATTTAATAAATTTTATTTCTCAAAATGGACTTCGTTTTTGGATTCGTAATATTGAAATTATCCTAGGTTGAAATTTTGGTATTTTTCTGAAAACATTCAATTTTTGATGAATAGTGAAACCACTAAGTGGTAGTTAAAAAAATGAATTTTTCACAAAACATAATTTTACCACTTCTGTGAGTGGAATTTAGAATATCTGAGAGACATGGTTGACGTCAGTAAGTAAAATGTGGTTCAATGAGATGAAAATAATTTTTTGGTGAATAGTAACTTTTTACTTTTTTTTACCACGGTTAAATGTAAATTGGGTAATTAAGGGTAAAAATGATATTATTATTACCCTAACACATTTCCTAATTCTATTGGACAAATTTAATTCGACCAAAAACAACCTTAGGAATAAAATATTACCATTTAGGCCCACTTGGATTAGATTAGGACATTTATTATTAATTTATTTAAAGAAGGGTTAAAATAGTTAAAATCAATGTTTAATAAGTAAATAATTTTTAATATGTGGTTATACATAATATAAATTCAAATATAAACATTCATTAGAAAGCTAAAAATATTTCCTATATAATTGTATTTTATTTGTAATTTTTAGACATTATATAATTTAATTTATTTAGGACACAATGATGATGCGGTAATTATCTTATTAATGAAATATTGACATAATTGATGTTATAAATACCCAAATAAATTTAATTTGAGACTTTTTATGAATTACACTAATTTTCTAGGTTAATATGACATGTTATTATTGATTTAATTAACTTTGTTCGAACTAATCATTCTGTTATGATTTTCACAATAATCAATTACTAAATAGTGTCAAAATTCACATAAAATAGTTTTTAAAACAATTATTATATTATTAATTGTTATTTTATTCCTAAAAATCTATGGTTCAGCCAAATGACTTAGATAAGGTTATATATATATTAATAATAAACAACTTGGGGTTCGTTTTTCTTCTTATAGTATGTTTATTAACCTTATAGTGTAAGAAAACAAGAAGACATGGTAAAAGTTAAATTATCTAACATAAAGTTAAATCTAAATGATAAGGTCAAAATTGATACCTAAACTTATATAAATTATATTGGATGAGAGGAATTCGACCCCTACCCACCTTATCTTCGAAATATATCAATTTGGAGCTATTAAAAACCGAATTTTACTTTATAATAAAATAATATTTTTTGTTATTCCAAGGGTTCCCCTCTCCTCCCTTATAAAAGGTCACCTCCTCCCCCTCTTCCTCACACCAATTTGAGCCTTCAAGATCGGCCAACCCCTACCAATGTATCCTCTCCACTTCCCTAGAAACATCCTAGAGGTTCTTGTCTTCTTGAAAGACCTATTTTAGTGCCCTAAAAGGAGGTCTCAAAGAAATACTTCAAAGAAGAGGTAATGTCCGTTACCGATTCTTTCATCTTTATTTCTTCTCCAACATCTTCTTCTTTAGTTGTTTCATTATGAAGTAATAACATCAGTATCACTCATATACTGATATGTTATTATAAGTATGAAACAGCCCTATTTCACCATCTATCCATCCTACGGAAAAAGAAATCACCACGCGTGCGTACGTACGGAATACCGTCTCCATGCCGTGGTGTAATCTATTTTCCACCACCACCTTACTTGGATGGGTATAATGGTGTAAATAATGACTATATATGACTATTATAAAGTGATATTGATTCTGAAATAGTATTCATACACTCCAATGCAATTCCACCATCATAGGAACGATATCATCACTCGTGCGTACGTACGGAATACCGTCTCCACGATGTGATGCGACTCGTTCTACATGATTTTCATTTCATAATGATTATATAAATGAATTGAATTAATGAATATGATATATATTACACTAATAACATTCTGGAAATGAGGTATCTATTACCTATAGAGAAGAATATTAATTTATTCGACAAAACACGCATAATAACAAAAAGTAATAAACACTCGAATAACAAGTAGTAATGAAATATTACTAATAAGAAGCTAATAATATGACCATATATGATATCATAACAATAATTATGATTCTGGAATAAGTCAATAACATTATTTAAATCATTATACAGAAGTTTCGGACACTTAAGAAGCAAATCAGACCTAAGGTAAAGGAAATATCACAATCTCATTTTTATCCGAGATTGTTTATACTTTGGTATTTACTGGGGTGTATTTTATCATCCACATCCATGTTTCCTCAATATGTAATATTATTTCCATCCACCTAAAAATTTTTAAATCCAATTTTACCCTTCGGTGAGTTTTTAGTAAAGGATATGAAAGGAATCTTTTGTTGTTTTTCATACGAGGTACTTTTTGACTTTTTCGACAAAAGTACAATGAATGTTTTTTTAACTTATACGGAATGAATGGATTTTTAAAACAATACTTACAAGAAGATTCCTTTACAAGTTTTCAAGATTATTTTTAATCAACTTCTTTTAGTTTAAAATTGTATGTCATGTTAAGAAATTAAAATGTTTTTGAAGTAGAAAGGATATTTTCCTCATGAATGGAGATCAAGTGTTTTATCAAAATTATTTTCCATCTAAGATAATATAGGGTTCTGTTTATATCACTATTCTTACAGTGATTTTATTATGTTTTGATGGAAATATTTTTATGAATTCCTTTATCTTATATTAATTGTTTTATGAAGTCATGATATTTAGGATTCCCATTTTGTTTACATGGGTTATGCTATGATGTATGGTTTATGATTTTGTGGAACACATAAGAATGGTATCATTATGAGATGGGTGGGACCTATATCTCCCTCCAATGCATTGGGTAAATATTTTATATCTCATGAGATAGACATGGCTAGAATGGTAGGTTAAATCGGTTCAGTGAAACAGGACTGAAACGAGGATTGAACTTGGTTCAGAAATGGACTTTGTCCACTAAGATAGTCTTGGAAATGAGTCTTGACTAATAAGAAATGATTCTCTATGATTATGTGTGTATTCCACAAAGTTTCATGTTTTATGTAATGATTATTGGGATTCCATTTCAATACTGTGATTTATCCCATGTTATGAAATTATGCTCTATTTGCAGGTTAAGATTTTCAAAAGTTATGTTCTTATGAATATGATGTGATTGATATTTCTTTTGTTTACCCTGACTGAGCATTTTAGCTCACCCTTTTGTATGTTTTCTTTCCCCAGGTCAGGAAGAAGGTTATTAAGTAAGATATGCCAAAAGGGACTATAGATATGATGAAATAAATGAGAGACAGTGTAGACTCTTTATGAACCAGTTGTTTATTCTTTCCAGTTTCTAAAGACACTATACCTATACGGTCCTTTCGTTGTTTTTGTTATATGATGTAATAAATGTGATTCAATTTTGAAGTAATAAAAATGTATGTAAATTATGGGTTGTTATAAGTAAGGTCCTTTTTCACTCACAGATCTCTTCCTCAGGGTATTAATGCTCAATTCCTCATCTTAATACTTAAGGTTGATAATGCATCTAAAATTCCTCAATTTAGACTGATTTCTCTTATCAATAACCTATAAAAGATCATTACCAAAATCATTTCCAACATATTTGTTACGATTTGCAATAAAATTGTTTCATGGAATCAGTTTGGCTTCATCAAAAGATGATTCATCCAAGACTGCATTTGTCTTGCCTCAGAATGTACCAACATCCTCAATAAAAAAATAGAGGAGGTTGTGTTCCCATCAAGATTGATATTAAAAAAGCCTTTGATACCATTGATTGGGAATTTATATTTGGAGTATTGAAAAACATTGGTTTTCATGAGATTTTAATCAATAGAATCAATACCTTATTTCAATATGATATCATTTCCATATTAATAAATGGAACCCCTCGAGGTTCTCTAAAATTTTCTAAAGGTGTTAGACAGAGAGATCCTCTTTTGGCAATTCTGTTTGTTATTGCGGAAGAATAATTTAGAAGATTCATTCATAATCTGGTCGATCAAAATAATCATAAACCCATTCAAGCCGCTAGAAACCTCAATTTCCCCACTCACCTCCTCTATGCTGATGATATTATTTTGTTTTTAAAGGGAGATCAATGAAATATTCAATGTCTTAAGCAAGATATCTCTCATTACGAGAACATTTCTTGCCAAACTATTTCATAGAACAAATATCATATTTTCTTTGGAAAAAATTTCCCTGTTAGAAGGAAAACCACTTTCACTAGTAACCTTGGAATTAAAGAATGTTTGATTCCCTTCACGTACATAGGAATCCCGATTTTCTGGGGACATCCTAAATAATTTTATTTCTCTAATATCACTGATCAAATCAAAAATCAACTCTATACTTGGAAGGGGAAATCCCTTTCCATGGCTGGTAGAATTTGTCTTGTTAAATCAACCATTGTGTCTAAGTTGGTTTACTCGCTCATGATTTATAAATGGCACATAGGTACTTTAATGAAAATCAATACCTATATAAAAAATTTCATTTGGATAGGAAGTATCTCTGGTAGGAAACTCGTCACCATCCCATTGAAGACCTGTTGTAAACCTCTTGATAATCGAGGAATTGAAAAAAAACATAAAATTGTTCAACGATGCCCTGCAAGTGAGATTCACTTGGCATCTCATTAATAGAAACTCTAAAGCTTCTAAATTTTTAGATCATTGATTCCTAAATAAAATTTTAAAAGAAAATTTTAATTTCATTAACTCCTGGATTTGTCCCTCTATTAGAAACTCTTATTAGAAGATTATGGCTAACTCTAGATGGATGGTCAGCGCTGACTCCAACATTAAATTATGGTGTGAAAACTGGATGGGTAATCCTTTAATTTCTATGCTGCCTCCTAGTAACACTAATGTAGACACCATCCATACTATTAATGATGTTATGCAGCTTCATAGGCATGATCTCCCTAGCATCATTGCTCAAATCATTGAAAATTATACCTTCTCTATTTCTAGGGACTTCCTTGTTTGGGAACCTGCTCTCAATGGTATAAATGACTCCAAACATTTCTACATGCAAAAATTCTCTAGAAATGAACCTAATTATAAATGGGTGAACACCTTAAATAAGACTTGGATAAAACCCTCTAGGTTCACCCTTATTTGGCGTATTGCTCAAAATAGATTTCCCACTGAAACTTGACTTCAAGACTTTGGCATTCAACTTTTCTCAAAATGTCATTTATGTAATCAGTACAAGGATGATTTTGATCATCTTTTCTTGTATTGTGATACAGCCTCGGCTCTATGGAACTACATCTTTGAGATTTTTAATTGTTCATGGTCCTTATCTGACCCGATTTGTTTACTTTTGAAGAAATGTACTAAACATGAAGCTTCTTAACAAGTCAAAAATTTGTTTCTTGAGGATGTGGAAGAACTACTACATGAAATATGGTATGTAAGAAATGATCTTATCCATAATAATCACTCTTTCAGTCTCAATGCAGGAAAAGCTCGAATTCTCATTGCGATACATTAAGATTCCGCAATTCAAAAAGATTGTTGCAGTAATTATATTGGAGACATAGAGATCCTCAGACGTATCCATGTCCTGGGTATTTTCCTGAAGACCAATCACCCCTTTGAAGTATTCTGGCAACCTCTGATGTCAGGTTGGATTAAAGTGAATATCGATGGTGCCTCAAAAGGCAATCCTGGACCTGCCAGCAGTGGGGCCATTTTTAGAGATTCTGCTGACCATTTCCAAGGTTGATTTTACAGTGGGAGTGAGATTGCCTCATCCATTGAAGCAGAGATTCTAGGAGTCATCCATGCTGTTGATTTTTCTCTCCAATGAGGATGGTGAAAACTGTGGATTGGAAGTGATTCTACCACCATTGTTCAATCCATTTGGAACCGAGTTATTCATCTCTCCTGGATTCTCACTACGTGTTAGATGAATTGCCTAAAATCACTTCATGAGATTGACTACATTTCCACACATATCTTCCATGAAGCGAATGTTTTTGCTGATGCCCTTGCCAACAAAGGTGTCCACTAGAGCATGATAGGGATGGATGCACTGCCAGCTGATTTACTTCACCTCTTTGAAAGAGATTGTAATAAAATCTCATCCTTTCGACTGATGTAAACTGTTGTTTGTTTAATTAATAAATGGTTCTTTGGTATTTGAATAAGGCATTACCCAAAAAAACAATAAAATACGATGTAAAAGAAGAAAAGAATATTGAAAGTGGTGAAAAAACAATTACCTCTTTTATGGGTGCTTCCTTTTGATTTGAATAAAAGGTCCTCTTAGGATGTCTTTATGGTCAATGAATGGCCTATATGTTTCATTGAGGGTAGTTTATAGAAGATTTTGGATTGTAGTGTATGTGGCAAAATGCATTGGATTTGTGAATTTATGAAAAGTAAAGGTACCCGTTTATAAGATAGGTGAGGGGAATTTTATGAAAGGATTTAAATATTAATTTATTATAAAAATACATTTTTTTTATAATAGCTCCAAATTGATTTATTTATAGGATATGGTGCGGATTGGTCGAAATCCTCTCATATAATAGTTTTTAGATTAGTTTATGTCAACATATTAAACTTATTTTTAGGATTTAATTCTTAGTTAAATTGTATAACTTTTACCATGTCTTCATGTATATTTATTCTACATGGTTAATATAGATTCTATAAAATTCCTAGGGAACCTAAAGTGGTTCATTAATTTCATAAATAACATTATTTATTTCCATTTACCTAGTCATTGATTTTTGGGAATATTATATCATTAAATAAAATATTATTTGGTTTGAGAACTCATTTATGTCAATTTGGAAACTATTTAGTATTTTGTTATTGTGGTAGTCATAAAACTTTATTACATATAGAAAACATTTAACCAACACATACATGTCATATTAAACTAAAAATATCATATATGGAATCATATGTTTAAATTTACTTTTATTTTAAAATATATAATATCAATCAATTTAATCATTCATTTATATGTTAATTACTGCATTATAATTATGTCAAAAATAAATTTAATTTTTTAATGTTTAAAAATTATAAATAAAATACCATGATGTAGGAAATAATATTATCTTTCAAATGAATATTTATAGTTGAATTTATATTATTTTTCACCCTATATTAAACATGGTTTAGTTATTAATCATTGTATTTAACACTTTTAACTCTTCATTAAATAAAATATAATAAATTTCTTAATCTAACCCAAAAAGATAAAAAAGAATCTTATGTTTTTTCCAAATATTGATTTAGTTTGAAAAAACATTTCAAATAGATTTAGGATATGATTTGGTGTAAATTTAATTTATAATAGTATTATTTCTACCATTAATTACATCATTTACATTTAACAATGGAAAATGATATTCAAAAGTTACTATTCACCAAAAAAAATACATCATGTTGATCAAAATTTTACTTACTAGTAAAAAATATTTCTGTAGTATTTTTTAAATTCAATTCACAGAAGTGGAAAAATTATGTTTTATATAGATGTTGAAATGGTCCTAGAAGGTGGGTCAAAGACGTTAAAAAGATCAATAAAAATTTATATATATAATATTATTATAATATTTATAAAATGAATTACATTGGACTAATATTGGTATTATGTATTTATTTTTAATTTAAAATAAAATTAAATTAAAAAAATATTCAATTTAAAAGAATAATGCAGTTTATTTCAATATAAATGAAAATTTGTATGTTTTTAGAAAAATACCAATAATTCACCCTAATTTTTTTTTTATATTCGGAAACCAAAAATAAAGTACATTTTGAAAATTAAATAGTTTATATTTTCAAAATGTGGTTATTAATATTCAAAACTAATTTTTTTAGTTGCTACTTTGATTGGTCGTGGTCTGCTTGAACTCGGATTTGCACACAATGCTGCCACTATCTTATTCAAAGTGTAGCATATCGTGGATGACTAGGGTGTTACATTGTTCCATAATTAAAATAATTTCATACTAGAAATTTCTAGAATATTGATGCATGAAAATACATGGGTGGTTCATCATCATGTGTTCCTTGGTATCCCACATTCCAGCTTCCATTTTACAATTTATCCAAAAACATTTAGCAGATGACCCGTCCGTTTTATCAATACGTATTCTATGTTATCAAGAATCTTGATAGGCTATTCACAATACGTCATATCAGGTTCTAGATCTATTTCATCAAAGGTGATTATATGCGTTGGGTCTAGAATGTATTTTCTCAATAGTGATATGTGGAACAGAAATTATCTTTGGAGAAACTGGGAAGGATTTCTAAATGGTAGTCGTCAACACCATTTCGTTTTAGAATATAGAAAGGACTGATGTACATGTGACATATTTTACCCTTCTTAAAGAAATGTATGACACCCTTCCATTAATATACATTCCTGAAAACATGATCACCAACATGAAATTCCTAATCCTTTTGTCTGTTATCATTACAATACTTTTTCATACTTTTCTCATCATTGTTTGGAGGATTGGATAATATTCAACTTTTCCTTTATTTCCACAACATGTTTTAGACCTATAAGTTTTCATTCAGCAACATGAACCCATCATGTTGGTATGTAAATTTTTTTTTCATATAACACATAATATGGATAATTTGATTATATTAATGGAATATATTATTATAGGAATATTATAACATTGGTAAATACAGCTCCCAAATACAATGATTGTCTTGTGGGAAATATCTCAACATGTCTCGTAAGGTTTGTATAGTCTGTTCTGATTGTCTATTAGTTTGAGGGTTGTAGGTAGTTCTCAAATGATGTTCTGTATCAAATAATATATAAGAACATTTCTATAGTATTTATATAAAACATAGATCATGATAATACAAAATTTATAGGGTTATACCATGATGCCTTACAACATCATTAATATATTGTTATACTAAACGTTCAAGTGGTAAATCTTCTCTTTTTGAAATAAAATGTTTGTACATGGTAATATGATCAATAATGACCCATATTTCATATTTCCTTCAAGGGGTATTTGGTACCCCATTCCATATTCCGTTGTAATTTCATCCCCTTTCTACTTAGGTACGAGATGAGGATGCATGATTCTTCTAGGATGTTGTTTTTCACCCTTCAGCTGTTTAAAAAACCATACATGTTGTCACATAATCCGCAATCTCCCTATTTTTGTTATAAGAAAAAAATTATTCCTTCAAATATCTATACATCTTAGTTCTACAAAGTTGTATAGGGAAATTAGTGCTATAAGCACCACCCAACAATTCCTTTTAAGATTATGTTTATTAGGAACACAAATATTCTTCCAAAATCTCAAAATTGCGTCTTCATATACATAGTCAATTAATCACCCATCATTCAAAGAATTAAATTTCTTTTGAAACACACCTTAATTTGTTTGATAAGATTTTATCTTATATAGTATGTATGATTTGGAAACCATATGAAAATATATTGACGTTTCACCTTCCATGATTATTCCCATATCCATCTTTACTAGATCAATGAACATAGGATCTCTTTCAACTCTCATCTTGTTCAGAACTCCATGAGGACTTTTACTCTAATCATATACCACATTATTTTCCTTCCCCATGAGTGGTAATTTATTGTGATATTTCAATCCTTGAGTAGTTCGAGCCATCACATATTCCTCATGTTGAGTTCTTTCAATTAGAAAAAGCACTTCAAAATCATCTCATCAGTATATATCAAACATTATTCACCATAGAGATTGTGTCTCCATATATTCTGATTAATGATTATAGGTGATAAATAAAGATCATAAGTAGGATAGTTATACTCAATAATTTTTATCTTCCCAAATAACCCAATCATTCTATGTTACGACACGACTATGTGATTTCTTTAAAGCATGACTATAATTAAAAAAACAATCAATACCAGATGGTCGAGTCATGATAAGTTAATTGACTAATCTTCTCTTAAATTCTTCAAAAAATTCTTGACACCCTTTTTCGAAACAAATTTAACCCTTTACATATGATATTTGATAATGGGATATGAAATCTATCAAAATAAGGGATAAAACACCAATAATAACATGATAATCCAATAAAACTGTGTACCTCAATTATACTTGTTAGATGTGGCCATTCATGGTTTTCCCATTTTATTGAAAGATTAATACTTATTCAATCCATATGGACAATATGGACAAGAATATAAGTCTCCTAAATCCAAAATTCAAACTTCATAAACATCCCATATAATTCATTTCTTCTTTGATTTTTCAGAATAGTGCGCGTGTGGTTTTCCTTATCTTCCTAGATTTTGGAGTATATCAAGATATAATCAATAAATACAACTAAAAATTCATCTTGATACTCTTTTAAAACTCTATTCATTATATAAATGAAAATATATGGAAATTAGTTTGTACAAATAACATTACTATAAACACACAATTCCCATAGTTGGTTCAATTTTTTTTCTTTGGATGTCCTCTTCATCATGCACAACTGGTCATCTCTAGATCGAATGTTAATCATTCAAAAATATTGAGATCTATTAAGTTGATCAAATATATCATCAATATTGGTAGGGGATACTTGTTATTTATTTTTATAGCACTAATCTCCTTGTAGTCAATGCACAACCTCGTATATCCATAATTGTTATTAAAAAAGAGAATATGGTCTCCAAACGGTGAAGCGGTTGGGAAAAAATCCTTTATTACTCAATTACTCTAGTTGATTCTTTAGTTCATATAATTCCACAATTGATACTATATAAGGGGTCTTCGATATGGTCCATGAACCATGAATTGAGTAAATAGAAAACTCAATTTCTCATTCTGGAGGATGTTTAGAAAAATCCTCCAGAAACAAATCATCCAATTCTTGAACAATAGGTACATCCTCTATTTGAACATTAATTTCGTCAACCATAGTTATTTCACTCCCATACTCCCCAATAATTGAATTTATAAGTTCTATAGAGGGTTGATCTAGATGATATTCACATAGTGATATTTATACTATAATGATAATTGATTCCATATAATCATAAACAATTGTACCTCCATATTATTACAATAAATTATCGCATCATGGTGGGAAGAAAAATACATACAAATGATTATATAAAATTCAACCATTGGTATGATAATAAGATCAGTAGATACATAACATTTATATTCCATAAGGGTAATTGATTGAAAAAACATTTTTCCAATGATACTTCCCTTAGGTGTTTTGAGTGATAAATCCCTTAATAATTCAAATTGGAAATATCAAAATTTCTTGGAAAACTGGGAATATATGAATTAATGTGATGATCCAAAATCAAATAATTCACTGTCTAAATTTTAAGAAACTATTAAAGTACCTTCCATCACATCATTCTGAACTTCAACCTCATCCTTTGTGATCACATAAACATGACCTTGCTCCCTAAGACTTTTTTGAGTTAATTTTAATTGACTCTTGGGACATTAATATTCATATTTCCCCATTTCATTATAATTTTAGCATTGATAATTGACAACCACTTTATTCCCCTTCGAGTCATGATCATTTTGTCCTTTTCCCCACAATTGTAACAAACTCTCATTCTGTTTATGCATGTACGATAACATTTCATCCCACAGTTACTACGGGATGGAAATACATGTTTTCCTTTATTCCAATTATTTACATTTCCATAATGTTCAGCAGATCTTATATACTCTTTTCTCTCTTTAAATTCCTAAGGCTTAGGGAATTCCATTATTCATTGATAGCACATAAGACTATATCGTTTTATGATGAGAATGATTATGAGACTAATTATCGATGGAGATATTCTTTTAACCCACCAAATATACTATCAATATTATTTATTGGGTTACGTATATAAACTGCAACATTCCTTGTTATCCTTGTAATGTTTTCCTCATACTCTGCGATATTCTCATCCTCATTTTTCTTCAACCTTAGAAATTTCCATTCCATATCCAGTCAACGATCATGAGGAATGTATTTTTCTAATAAATAAACTTTAAAATCCCTCCATTCCGAATTTTATACTTATCCATCCTCCTTTCTATTTTTAATTAATGACCACCATTGATCATTATATTTTGGGAGGTGATAAACTTCCATGACAACATTTTCCCTTTTTCTACTCCCAAAAGAATGAAATAATTTCTATAAAGAAAATATCGATTTCTTTGCTACAAATGGATTTTCATTCCCATATAATGTTTGTTGTTTTTGCCTCATGAAATGGTCTATCATTGATCATATGCGTTGTGGATCGGGGTGATCCATACAGGTAAGGTTATTCTTCATAACCTCATTGAGTTTTATGAATATGGATATATTCTATTCAGCACTAGTCGCATCACATACTCCACTATAAATATATTTAATGAGAGGTAAATTCCTAGATATGTTATGTGCATTGATACTGTTTACATCCCTTCCACTATACACCATTTCTTAACATTGGCATACGATAGATTATGTTATGAATCGTAATGCATAATTCCAATCATGTAAAATAGTTTACATAAATCGAAAGGTTTATGCATATAATCCATAAACATAAAACTGGTTTCAATGTGGAAGTGTTTGCTAATAAATACATCATAATGGATTTTAAAGAAAATGTGATTTATCCAATGAATATCCCTCGAGAGTGTCAAATCAGGGGCGCAGTAAGGCATGTTGTCATCTACTAGGATCCCCAAGGTCAAGTCTAAAACTCCTTGTTAGTGTTTTCACTCCTATGTACATCTGTTCCAGAACCATGCCCAGGTGTATTATCTAGACATGGATGTATTGCATGGAAAACCCACACAATATCAAGATTACCCAAATTTTTGGATTTTCTTCTATATTAATCCCCAATGATTATGTTAGGGTAATGTTCCTATGTCATGATTTATTCTAAATCTAGTTTCCATGGATTGAACTAATCATAATATAATAACTAATGTAACATATTGACCATAGTTACGTAGAGTTGCAGCATTATTACATAACATTTACTTGATCACGGTAGATCAAATTTAAAAAACTAATCAGTTTATAAGCCTTTAATGTACTGGATGTATTCATAATTATTACATTAAATTATGAAATTGAAAAATAAAAATCATTTTGTCTCTTATGAACACACTCATATACCATAACTTATCCCTGTAATTTATTCATAAAACAATTCATTGAATCTTGGAAAAAATAGAACATAATATAGGGGTGAGCTCAGATGCTTAGTAAGAATGTTAATATTGCAGAAACTGTCAAAAATAAGAATAAAATTTTAAGGCAACATATAAGAATAAAAAAAATCCATTTATACATAATATTTAGTAAAATACAGCAATGAAAAATAAAATAATTCCATTTAATTATTCACATGGATATTCTACTAGTTGAACAATCACATATAATATAAATTTATAATCTCATAATGATGGACTGCGTTATGTGGGACATCATTACCACATAGTCGAGGCATCGTGCCGAGACTATAAATAAAAATATTTTCAAGGTCATTTAACAAGACAATATTTTGTCTCATGAGACCTATCGATTCATCATGAGGCTATATCTGGCCTCGACCGTTACTTACTATGTCCAATTTATTCCTCATATTAAAATGGTGAACCATAACAAAACCATTAACATTAATCTAGAAAAAGATGTGTTAATCCATTTACCAGAAACATTGAATGACATAAAAATATCACGTCCACAGTAAATCATATCATAAAACTATCAATAAAATATGTAACATTGTATCATAACAAATGAAAATCAATAAAATATAAAATCCAACAATAGATGATGACATAAATGAAATCAACCGAAAAACTATTTGAAAGAAATATCTCATTCTACTTGAAATCACTTAAAAGTTTCATAATTATAAATGAAAACATTTATTTTTAAAATATTTATATAAGAATTTAAGAGAATCATCAACGGTGTTATAGCAGAAAAAAATATAATCACCCACCGTATATGTTTAAAATCATTCATTCGTTAATTTTTCCGAAAGTATATAAAGTATATTGTCAGGAAAATGGCATAAATATTCATTTAAAAGTATTTTATAAAAAGTCGAAAAATTATATAAATGAAAATAACACATTTTCTATGAAATAGTAAATAAAATAAATATTTTTTCATGTAACATGGAAGTGGATTATAAAGATGTAAAAGTAAATACTTGCGTATAAACATCCTCGGATAATGAAGAGATAGTAATGTTAATCATTATGTTGTACTTTTCCATTGTCGAGGGTATATTAAAAACTAGTATAATGGTTAAATAATTTATATTATATTATAAAATAACCATATACGTAATTATGATATCATATATGAACTCAAAATATTCCTTTCTTAAATAAAATGTAATATTATAATTGTTTGGTGTGAAAAATAATTCGGTTTTCTTTATGTTTTGATACATAAGTCATGTGTTTTTTTAATATGATGTATTTGATTCAAATAAATAATGATATTTTGTTAAAAAATAATATTTTTTATTCATCAAATGAATATTATTGGTGAATGGTTATGATGGGGAATTAATTCTCATCGCATCGGGAAGGTGGTAAGTCGTGCGTGCGAATGAGCGATAACATCATTATATTGATGATGAAATATTTTGTAATAATATTGTATATTATATATCAAGAATAATTAACATGTTATATTAATTACCTACATGAATTATACTATTTATTATACCCATCAAAATGATGCATTATTGAGTAAAAAAGTACATCATTATGTTGAGATGATATGTCGTACTTACAACCGTATGGTGACTTTTTCATTCATTGGATGTATAGAAAAATGATTATGGTTGTAAAATATTTTTTATAACATATAATTATGTATATGGTACTAGATTTTGTTATTTTATTATCGATGTAACAACAAAATAGGATGTATAACAAGAAAAGAATTTTGAAAGAGGTGTTAAAATAATTTTCTATTCTTCGGGTGCTTCCTTTTGTTTTGAACAAAAGGGCTGAATAGAATGCATTTTCGATCAACGTAAGGCCTTTAGGATGACGTGAGGGTTTCTGGGAGCTTATTTGATCATGTTTTGGCATATCCAAAATGCTATGGGGGTGTGAATTTAAGAGAAGGTCAAGTATCCTTTTATAAGAGAGGTGGGGGAACTTTACGAAAAACATGAAATATTAATTTATTATAAATTTATTTTCAGTTTAAAATAGCTAAAAATGGATTTATTTCAAGGATAAGATGGTTATGGGTATAAATCCTTTCATCCAATAGGTTTTATACACGTTTTGGTCACCATATTACCTTTAATGTCTAGATTTAACTATTAGTTAAATAGTTTAACCTTTACCATGTCTTCTTGTATTTGTTTTACAAAATTGTTAATATAGTTACTATAAAATTACAAGAGAACCTTAAGTTGTTCATTAATGACATATATAAAATTATATAAGTACATTGGATGACTCTTATATTTTTAGGGATGTTATATCATTTAATAAAATACTTTTTGTTATAAAAACTCATTTATGTCAATTTTGACACTATTTAGAGATTGGTTTTTGTGAAATCCTATCAATTTGAATATTAAAAAAATTAAATCAACCCTAACATGTCATATTCACCTATAAAAGTGATATATGGAATAAAAAGTTTCAATTAACATTTATTTTAATATATATAATATCAATTTTTTTAATTTTCCATTTATAAGGTAATTTCTGCAAAATCATTGTGTCATATATAAATTTACATATTTAATGTCTAAAAAATTTAAATAAATTACTAATATTTAGAAAATCATCCTTGATTACTTTGGAATATTCATATTCGAATTTATCTTGTCTGTGACCCAATTTTAATATTGTTTTGTTTATTGAACTTTGAATTTAACAATTTTAACTCTTATATAAATAAAATATAAGAAATATCCAAATATAATCAAAGTGGATAGAAATGGATCATAATATTTTCATAATGTTTTTTTGGTCCAGAGAATATTATCCAATAGTATGAAGACAATTTTTGTGCTAATTTTACATTATTATCGAAATATTTCTACATTTAATTACCATATTTAATTTTAACCATGTTAAATAAAATTCAAATGTTATAATTAACCAAAAATTATTTTCATCCTATTGATCAAAATTTATATTACTTATGACAACTGGGTCTATCTGATTTTTAAAATTCAATTCACAGAAACGAAAATTTTTTGTTTTATGCCTTTTTGAAAATGTGGCATGATGGTGTTTAAAGTACGTTAAACAGAACAATAAAATTTATTATATCAAATTGTATTATAAAATGGCTTCAAATAATTATATTGGACTAATAGAGGTATTTTTTATATATTTTTAATTAATAATAAATTTAAATTAAAAATAGATATTTAAATAAAATGTCGATGTAAAACAATAATGCAATGTTTTTCATTATTCACAAAAAATTCAATGTTTCCAGAAAAATAACAAAATTAACCTTAAGCAAATTTTTTTTATTCCGGATTCAAAAATTAATTCCACTTCTAAAAAAAATTTATATAATATCAAAAAGTTGGTATTAATATTCATTACAACTTTCTAAATGGACATTTATTATGGCAATGGTGTGTTAAAACTCAGAGCTTCGTACAACATAATCTATTGTATTATTCAATGGGAAGAGTGTTGTGGAATCTTGTAGTGATAGAATATTTATATTTAATATATATTAAATATTCCATGAATTATCAATTAAATTAAAAAAGAGGATTTATAATCAGTAATGAAATTAAATTAGGTTCATAATATTAATATATTCTTAAATGGAGTGAAATTTATGTGGTGTCCAAAAAAAAAATTCATTAATAAAATGGATTTCTAATGAGTATTATCTATAAATAAAAAAATAAGTGCAACTAAAACTATAAAAACTGATTTTAACCATAACCTGAACATGCCATAATCAATGAAATATATGTTTAAATAAGTAATGAATGTTGAGATTGGAAACCCCTAACCTCTTATAATATGTTCAATCATATGACTCATTAATGAAATATTTATCAAATTAAACATTAAATACCATGAATATAATGATATTAATGATATTTAATATCAATAGGCATTATATATATACCATACGAAAGAAATTAGTGGTCAATAATGCATATATATATAACAAAAGTAATGATTTAGATGGGAAACCACTTACCTCATGATTACCTTGGGGTTATCTTTCCTTATCCTCAAATATAATGCATTAATGAATGTTATTATAACACTAAAAAAATATTCATATTTATAAATCCTAATTATTTTAATATTATGAAAATTTTGACCATTATTTAATAATAATACATTATATTCTTAGTTTCATGTTTGTTCATTTCATGGTTAAATAATCGGTTCCTTTTTTTTTGTAAAATTATGGATGTACATGAAATATGAGATTAAACCAATATAATGTGAATGATATAGTATTAGATAACCTATATAATAATTAATAATCCCATATTTCCTTTTTATTCCATCCATGAGGATGATTCATTAGATATAATATTAATGATAAATTTTTTATTTATTTTTGTTGTCTTTTATGAATATCAAAAACTACTATCATCTAATTTTATATTATATTTTTTTATTTTTTCTACATAATAAAATTTATTATAATAAAACTATATATATCCAATTTAATGAAAACGAGGTTTTTATTAATATCCACAGATGCGGTATTGTAAAAAATTCATTATTCACAGAGACATTAAGCTGATATAATTTGGCCAATAGTCTCACATCTCTTAATAAGTGAAGGTAATACAATGATTAGATATAATATATTAAATATTAAATATTATTTAAATTTATATTCATCATTATTTATATTCTATTTCATGATTTTATAATGTGTTTATGAGAAATTAGATGACGAAATGAAATTATGAGTGTTGTTCTGAGAAAATTACGACATGGAAATCACCTCTTTGGTAGACCACCTGAGGTCCTTGGATTTGCTTTTTTTTCTACACTTAGCAATGGAATGTTGTGATATTGAATATGAGAGTTTTTGGTAGATATTCTAGGACCCTCACAGATTTTTAGTCAAAATTGGTTGGTGATGGGTGGTATCTATACTTGAGGGGACATGATTGTAAGTGATTAAAATAATGAATATTTTATATTTAATTAAAACCGAATTGAGTTATAATTAATTTACATGTCTTTTTATTATAATAAATCTTTAATATTCTTGATATTTAATGTTAATACATCATCCTACAATTAAATTTTTTATTTTACGTTATTTTTATCCTTTACCATTTAACTATAACACTTTTGATCATTTTACCAACAGTGCAGTAAATAATTTCATTAACATGGTAATGTTTTTTGTATAAAAAAGAAAATAACATGAAATTATATGTTTAAAATTAATATTACAAATATTTCATCCATTTTAATTAATTAAATTATCATGATTGGTAAAATTATATTTTTAATTAATTATGCAGTTGCAAAGAGAATAAGAGTTTTTAAGGTGAGAAAGTTTAAAAGGATTAAATGATTTTATATCTAATTTCAATTTTAAATTGATCCTAATGACATATATTAGATGTATTGATATATAAAATAGAAGTATATATTTTCAAAAAATTTAATATATAAATTTTCATTTTAATTTATACATAAGAAATGTCAGTTTCCCAAAAAAAATTCATTTTCTTATGTCATAAAGAATTTATACATATCAAAAAATTAAAAACATTCCATGTAATATAATGTTTATATCATTATATAAAAATTAATTAAATTAATTCAAATTAAACCTGGAAATGTGTAAGAATATTTTATTAAAATCGTTATCCCAATAAAAGGTAGTAAAACCTTCTTTAGAAATAAATTTTTTTTCCTTAAAATAGAATTTTTTTAATATTAAGCCTATAAAATATATTGTATTAATTTATTTAATTATATAGAATACATCAAATAAAAATTTTAATAATATATTTCACTAATATTGATTAATTTTATTTATTATTATATAAATACATTCTTGTAATAGAAATATTTAATTGAATTAAAACACACACTTTATATTCAATTGTATTTTTTTATCATTTCCAAAAAAATTATAATTAAAATATTTTATGAAAATGAGTATATTATATATTAATAATTAGTTAATTCTATTCAATAATTTAAATATTTCATCTATATTATATTGTTCATGTTATATAATAATATTTAATAGTATAAAATGGATCGTCTAAGCTCATTGTTACGTTTAATGTATACAATTGATAAAATTAAATATATTTAAGAATCAGAATATATTAAAATATTGTGGTGTTATATTCTTTACACCTTGGAAAATATTCATCATAAAAAATTTCAGTATTATTTCCTTCTAAAAAAACAAGGGTGGTACTTCTTTTCATCTTAAATTTTTTCCAATGTGGATTCATCAATTAGAAAGTTATTCAAAAGTATTTTTCACAATTGGGTTTTCTAATTACTCAAAAATATCTCAATAGTTTCAATAATCATGATATAATCTTCACAGTATAACATATTTTTTCCAGTTATATTTTTTCATAGCTAAGTACATGTGTTGATTCAATCATGTACATATTGAAAATTTATATATGGAACACATCCTATTCATTTGATAGAGATGGGGAAAATATATAATAAATAATCTATAGATCCGGTACTTTAAATAATATCTAATGTTCTTATGTACCTAGGGCTTTATTTCCCCTTATTAATAAGACTTAGGACACTCTTCGATGGATATAAATTAATAAAGAGACTATCCTCTATTTTTTATTTCAAATCCATTATCTATTTTTTTAGAATAACTTTTTTCCATACTTTAATATTCTTTAATCTGTTCTTAAATAATACGTACCATTTTCATTGTCATCTCATTACGATATGGACCTATACATTTCCTTTCACCAACATCTTTTCTACATTTTGGAGAATGAAATATCATTCCATATAAGGATTCATTAGCCTCCATTTGAATACTCGAATGAAATCTATTATGGTAAGAAAACACTTCCAAATGTAAATATTGATCCCACACACCATGAACGTAATTTTAGAAGGATCTCAATATTACCTACAATGAGTGAATTATCCTTTCAGATTGTCTATCAGTTTATGTTTGGAATGTAGTGATATAAGGAATCATAGTATCTCCTTCGAAATACTCTTCGATAATTTTGATGTAAAATTTTTATCTCAATTAGAAATAATTAATAGAGGTGAATGATGAATACTTACAACTTAATTAATATAATTTACTTCTAAATGATGACGAGTTATATCATTCCTTATAAAAAATTATGTCTGTTTGGGAAGTTGATCAACAATTACCCATATTGCATCATTCATTCCAAGGGTCCTCAGTCGTCCATATAGAAATTCCATATCAATTTCAAACCACTTAGACCTATGAATATGTATAGGTTTCATGAATACACAATGATGTTGTCTCTTAAACATTACGTAATGAAAAACATGGCATCTCGACCCGTAATCATCAATTCCATTCTACATATTTTCTCACCAAATATTATCATTCATATCCATATACATCATCTAACTACAAGGTTGTTCTGGGAAATTTGAGCAATTAGCATCATCCCGAAGTTCGATTTTTTCCTTTTTTATTGGTTAGACACTTAATCTCATCCAATTTTTATGAGACAGAATTCAACTAAAATTCCTTCCTACATTCCATCTTTCATAGAATTAATTTTATTATTAATATTCCCATCATTTTATTGAGATCATTTTATCTTCTGGAATAAAAATATTTTTTCAATCATTTGAAATTGGATTTGTGCCTCCCCTTCAATAGTAATTCCCAAATTCATTTTTATTAAATATGTGAACATAGGATCCCTCTCAATTCCCATTTTAGAATAGACCCATGATCATTACTATTTAATAAATATATAAACTTATATGGTTTTCATGGGTGATATTATATTGAGAAATCATAATCATTGAGTAACTTGAGCTGTATTCCGTTCCCCATGTGGATTAATTTCTGTTTAAATTTTTATTTTAAACACTCATGATTCATATATATCTCCCATATATCACTATAGAAATAGTGTATCCTTATTTTCCGAGTAATCATTACAAATAGTAACTCTAGTTCATGATTTGGATTATTTTATTCATCAATCTTTTAAATTTCTTGATGCATATGAAATAACATTATGATTTTTCATAAGGATACATCCAATTCCTTTCATTCATGCATTATTGTATATCACAAACCCATCATACCCTATTAGTAGACTCAAAATTGGTGCATTTATCAATATGCTAGTTAAATTGTTAAAACATTATTCATATTAATTATTACATATGATCATAACACCTTTAGGTGTGATCTTGGTTAATGAGTTTTCCAATTGGAATTAAAAAAGAAGTGATAGTAACATGCCAAACCAGTGAAACATTACAGATGATTGGAGTTAAAATAGATATTAAGGGTACTATCAGAGGTTTGTAAGCCAGACCTCCATAGTAGAAACACCCATAACTGCTTTGATGAAGAATGGTAAACCCATCATGTTTACAAAAAGGTTCCGACAGTGTTTTCGGTAGTTGGGCCATATCATAAAAAGAGGACCTATCTAGGGGTTTTCAAATGAGGGTGATGAGTATATTGTGTTATATGATGAAACAAGGAATGGAAACAGTTTTTTTTGATGTAGCAGAATGTGGTGATTTCCTATTTTTCATGAAAATTTGGACCACATGAGCATAACTATGTGACCGATGACCTTAAGTTGGTAGTGACAGTCTCCGTATTGACGATGTGTTGACTCTACCTTATGGGTGAATGATTTATTGTATATTCTTATAGTATTAGTCCCAAAAATATATTCTCTTAGAAATAATTGAATGTGATAAAATGGAGATGGTTGGAGTTCCAATATGATAATGACTTTGAAAGAGTCTATACTCTGGGGAAAGGAAACGTGGTGGCAGATGCACTCAACTAGAAATTGAGACCACGACAACTAAACGAGGAATCATTATAGTTAGCATGTTTGAAATTATCCATTTTATATAGAGATGTGTAATATTTTCTCCAGTATTTGGTTTTCACCCCTATATGAGGAACAACTCAAAGATACTGATTGTGAGGACGTACTTGCTCAGATGTCCATAGGGAATTCCCTCGATGGATATTCTAAATGTTGGGAGAACAACATTCTCTATTGAGGGTGAATAGTTGTACATGTGATTCTATGGGAGGAGGTGTTTCATGAGCTCCATAAAACACTTTTGTTGGCTTATAAAATTGTGTAAATGATGTACTAAGACCATTGATGTTAATTTAATTTTTCTTGGATGAAGAATGTATTGGAAGAGTTTGTCTCTAGATGCCTCACTTGTAAGTAAGTGATAGTTTAGCACCAAGTTCATGTGGGTTTAACTCAACCCTTTGAGGTGCCATAGTGGAAGTGGGATTTAGTATCGATGGACATCATCATGGTTCTACGTCATATGTCCAGAGGGAATGATACTATCTAGGTGACCATTGACCGACTCATCATGTCAGCCCACTTCCTAGCGATTCGAAAATAGGATATTGTAGAGAGCATGGTATACCTCCACATACAGAAGATAGTTCAACTCCACAGAGTCACATCTATGATAGTGACATATTGAGATTCACACATTACATCCTGTTTTTGTAAGGTATTGTAGGGTTCCTTCGGGACTCAAATGCACTAGATCATAGATTTCCCACCATAGACAGACAACTAGATGGGTTGGACCATTCACATCGTAGAGGATATGCTACATTCTTGCATCCTCAATTTTTTCCATAGTTTGGGAATTATCTACCCCTGGTCGAGTTATATACAAAATCATAGCCATCAGAAGACCTTTGATGATCGATGATAGTGACCCTTTGAGTTTGGGGATGTTGTCCATGTGATCATTTAGGTCCCTCCACGACATGGGATATAGATATTTAGCTGGGGTAGATAGATATCTTTGAGGATCATCAAAAATAATATGAAACTACATATAGTGGGAGATGTGGTGACTATTGGGCTCAAACTTGGTAGATAGAAATGGTGCACAATGTCTTCCATGTATCATATATGATGAAACACATACACAACCCATCTAAAGTCACCGAAAGGGGTGAGCAACACGTTGATGATGGGGAAACTTCTAGATAGTTCCTTGAAGAGTTCTACGATTATAATTTTAGGATCCCTCGCAGATGGTCAATTCATCTTGATTGTGTTTGGTGCTAGTACGAGAATCACCAGGAGAGAAATTTGGAGTATGAGGCTTAGATTCATGCTCAGTATCCCCATTGTTTTTTTATCCCTTGTTATCCCTTTTTTGGATATAAATTCTTAATGTGGGTTTAATTTAATCTGCATAATTTTCCATGTAAATTTTAATCAATATTATTTGGGATCTTTTCAAGAACAGTTTCTCACACCATACGTGATTCGGAAGCCTGGGGTGTATGGAAGAAATAGTCAAACTATTTTTTAATGTCTATTAAAAATAGAATGTGTGTTCTATTTTAATGACATATATGAAGGTGACTAATTCCAATATTTTAGGGCACTATTGAATTTAGTATTGTAGGTTTACACTTATCACTATATAACATTAGTCAGTGCGGGACTCCAAGGAGAGAACAAAAAAAGTTCCTAAATATATGTAAAATAATTATATAAAAAATATTTTTTTTAAAAATCCTAATAACTCATAAATGGTAACTAGAATCAGAAATCTAGGACCACTATTTAATTGTTAATGGTGTTTTTTCCTTTGGAAGAACCTATCCTCGACCGACGCGGGATTAGGGTGATTGTTAATTTCTCAACATTAACAACATTAAGATACATAATAAAAATATTTTATAGGATGTAACATGGTAACATATCATTTTTTTTCTGTTTAATTGATCATTTTCATGAAATCCAGTGTTATCGTCAGAAACTATGAAGTCTTCTTGAGGAAACAAGTAGGAACCCTCCCATTGGTGAATGGTGAGAAATGATGGACCATGATCGCTTGTGGATGGAACACCATCAATGATGAATCCTCTTATTTGACTGATCCAAACTCTATGTATGGGGGTTCATTATCTTGATTAATTCTTTACTCATCCTTATTTCGAATGATGAATGCAGTCCATCCAATGAACAAGTAGATCTGTGGTTCAATCATTCTACAGGGATGGTTAAAAATGAATGATTAATGTGGATGAATGCAATTAAATATTCTTTTATTCCTATGTCATATTCCCAATGGAAGGAACGAACCATGTATGGAATAAACAATGTCATGATATGATCTATGTGTGTTCTTGTGGTTATATCCCATCCTCATTATTGTATTCATCATATATTATCCCCTATGGTTGTGTTGGGATTTTCTAGGAGGTTCTAAATGTGAACAGACTAATGAATCTATAGTGAGTCTATTTGGAGCCCATGGTATTAATGAATACATCCTGACTGTTGCAAGAGTCTGTATGCATTGAAATATTGAGTACATGATTGCGACAGACAACCCATTGAAGGAGGAATTTAGTGGTGTGAATTGGAGCCAATGGCAGCTTGTGAAATCAAGGAAACATGCTCAGTGGGAAGTGTTGGAGGACCACACTACTTGATGGTCGAAGGTGGTGAATAGGTCCATAGACATGATGTTCAGTGCTGGCCTTCAACTAAACGCGGTAAATGGTCACATCACGAGGTGACGGGTCATTGTCCAGTGGGACCACAGTAGGTCCCTGCGGAAACTGCAACATGATTGTTCACACAGAGACCGACCACATTGATTACGTTTTTCATAATCATTGACCTAGAAGGGACGCAACAACTATTGCATTCTTGGAAAATGAATCGACCTGCTTCGATGGGCTGGTTTTGAGTTGTTGTGCCTGATTGGCAGGGAGTCAATCGTGGTTGACCAGATGGGTTAGACCAGGCCCATTGGGTTCTTTAAGGCCCATTTGGTAGGGTCAGGTTGGCCCATGTAGGAGCCGTCAGGCCAGACTGACATCGAGCCAAATCAGATCGACCTAGCAGGTTAGCTAAAGTCATCTTTATTGGCTCAGATCAGACCCAGACCCAACCAATCCCTTTATACATAAAATCCCATAACTCCCAAACTGTGTGCCCTTTTATGAGCTATTTGCTGCTTTGGGACCCTCATGATGTGGCAGTCCATTTGAGATTCTCTAACTGAGATTCCATGAATTTTGGTGTAAAACCTATTGTCTTAAAGGGTAGGAACTCATATAATTAGTGATCTATGGGCGGAATCATGTTCTTGGATGCAACCGAGAAGCAATGTTATTACCTAGACCATGTTTTTACCAAGAAAATGTGTCTTATCTAGTCATTGTTTCATCCCAAGATAGAGTGAGTACTCCCTTTTCCTACCAGCGTGTCGATCCTCTATTCTTTTATCACACTCAGTGAGTTACGTACACTTTGTGTGTACCAAAATCTTTCTATGTTATAAATGTGTTAACTACACCCTATTTTTTACATACACAGTCTATGTAACCTAGAATATGTGTGTTAAAAATGCTCCATGTGTCACTACTTGTGGGTACTTTGGATTATTAGGACAATAATGTTCATGTACCATAGACATGTATTTAGTTTGAGATGAATCATGTGACTCTAATGATTATACTTTTTAGATGATAATTTTTTTACCTATTTGTTGTTATACATTATTTATTTCATAAGGATTTTATTTGTGGTATATGTTTTTTGATTCGATATGGTTTACAATTTTTAATTACTTGGTGGTTTTTGGTCCATATAGAGTATATTTTTACTAAAACCGGCACAGGCTTCACCCAAACCTGACAGGTCTTATGCAAATGATCGGCAGCTTTGATGGAGTCCTCAGTGTTCTAGGGCTAGGATTTGCTTTTTTGGTGACCCAACAGATATGGTACACTTCAACGACATTCTGACATCTTAATGTTCCATCCCATTAGATAGGGCTTCATGGAGATGAGATTCAAGAGCTTAAATATTTCTATTTCAGTTGGTCTTGTATTACGACCCTTTTACCATTTGTTTTTTTACCTTACTTTGAGTGGGATATCATAGTAATATGAATCCATGTTTACATAGTTTTTTTAGTTTGGGTATATTTATTGTGGATCAGAGAGTGTTTGTGTGGGTTTATATGAAAATTCTTCCCCATTTTGGTAAACACCAACTAGGCACAAGCCTCCTTCCCCAAGCCTATTGGAGGCAGGCTTAGGGTTATAATGTCACAAGCCCTAGTAGACAGTTCATGGAAACTTGTGTTCTTATTTCAATTGTATTATTTGGGGATGTTAAAATGTATAATTTTAAATAGAAGTATTAATTATAATTTAAATATATCATAATGAAAATCCATTATAATAGTCTTAAGAAATCCTCATCGATCATTCAGTTGTGGATCCTAGTCATCAAACTCATATTTATAAGGCAATGTTGGTTCATTATTTTGACCCAGTTTATCAATGGTCGAATTATCTAGGTACGAAAGATGATATGTTGCTGAGAATGTTGTGTTCTTTTTTGTTCTAGGATTTGAAAAAGTATGAGGGAGAAATTTAAGAAATGAAAATGGAGAGTTGGCTAGAGGAACTTGAGATCACATTAAGTTTTATCTCAACCCCAACAGAGTACATATTCCCTTAGGAATTTAGTTAGATGTGAGGAGGTCTAAATTTGTGGTGGATGTTGTACCTTGTTGAGAAGAGGGAGGACGATATTTCATGGGTTAAATTCAACAAGGAGTATCAGGTATAGTTATTCTAATTAACCATCCAAGATGAGAGGAGTAAAGTACTATTATACCAATAATTGAGTATTATATCTTTAGAGGACCTTGTAATTATGTTCATGGACCTTTTGTCTTCACCCAAAACCTTTATCGATTGGTAAATTCCATAGTGTGGAATCATGATGGGGAAACCCATACATCGATCTAGTAGGATGTGACACATTTTATGTTCCCAACATACCTAGAGGATCAATATAATGAAGAGGTGACCAAGTGGATACAGTCAAGAGGATGATAACTAAGAGATTGGAATTAATATGGTCTATAAAATCCAAAGATGTCAGTACCAAAACTTATTTGTTGGTGACATATAGGTTTCAACCATATGGGAGTATTCCTCAGAAGAATCCCTTCAACATTCTTATTTATGAGTGATTCCTCTTGTCCTAGGGCATATGTGATTCATTTATGGGGTATGTGGCCTTCTCCAGGACTAGTTATTCGTGTCTAATCTATATCAGTTTGGGTGATGCAGACAGGTTGAACATCATCCTCATCAGTATGTCCCAGCGACGCCATTCCCTTAGTAAGGGAAATTGGATTATTGTCCTTCTAGGGAATATGAGGTAGGTAGAGGCTGAACATGGTATGTTCCACAAGATATGGGACACCAATCTGGGAATATTTATTATGGTGGATAGGAGGAATGATGTATGGGATTTAGGAGCGGTAATGTTCCTACAGTGGAGGTACCAGCACCAGATGGGTCGAAGATCATTAGTGGTATGATTATATTATCATATATTCTTTTTATTATTTGATTGATTCTATAGATTTTAAATCATTTTTAGAACCCACTCTACTATTTTCTTGGGGAATATATATACCTAGAGTTATTGTACCCATGTTGTTAACTACACAAGTTAATGGCCATCAAAGCATATGGATGTCTACATGGTGTGTAGATAAATGATGTGGTTTCATTAGTCCCATGGGGATCTATTATTTAATCATATGTGGCCATATGATTTTATCAATTGTCTAGGATGGGTCTATTTTTTTATGATATTATAGAAATACTTTTGAATAAAATCATGTTTTTAGATATGGATGTTTGTTGTGTTGTTTTCATTGGTGAACAGATTTTTCATGTGGGATGTCTATAGATGGATCCCCATTTTATCCTTCATGGCTATGTTGTCAATGGAATCAATGTACACTAGGATATTAAAGGATCCCAGTGTATTCATGGTGTTCTCTGATTTTTTTCATGTGGAGTATGTGAACACACCCCCTTGATGTGAAATTCAATATTTTATAGACTTTCATCATGATTATTCTCTAATTCTGAGGGATATTTATCAGATTTCACCCTCTAAATTGTTGGATTTGAGAATTATGATTGATGATATAGTGCTGAAAGGATTCATCCATGATAGTATGTTGTAGTGGGGAACACAACTGTTGTTCACTAGGAATGAGGATGGTATTTTGAGGTTTTTTATAGACTACTGTAAGTTGATTAGGTGACAATCAAGATCCATTACCAAATTTTGAGGATTGATGACATTTTAGTCCGTCTAAGTGTTGTTAGGTGGTTTTCTAACAACACCCTATGGTATGGATATCACAAACTAGGGTTGATGGAGGTTGATATCTCATTGAAGACCTTCAAATGAAATTCTGGGAACTTTGAGTATGTAGACATGGAATTTGGTGTTAAGAATGCACCAACGGTGCTCGTGGCTCTCATTGACTTATATTTTCGGGTTTTTGGAAGTATTCATCATTTAAATTAATCATATCTTGATCTATTCAAATTTAGAATATGGTATTTTCAAGAATTTCTAAGTTGTATATCAAGTTTTTCGGTACCACTAACTCTAAAGAATGTTATCCTAATATATATTTTGGACATGATAGGGCCATTAATATTGGAATTTGGGGTTTCCTTTGGGAGTGGGAGTTGACCCAAAAATGGTCGAGGTAGGTTTTTCTTGGGAAACATCCAAAAATGTGGTAGATGTGATGTATGATCGAGTTATCCATGGGGATTCTCCCAAAGAATGGAAGAAGGATACTCAAAACAAGATTTTTCTCAATGATGTATATTTGATTCCATGGAAATATTCAATGGAGTTCCATTTGATTAACATAGAAATCTGTCGGTGGTACACCAGATAATTTTCAATATTTACCAATGCTTGAGGCTATAGTTTTTATTTCACCAAGTGAATAGAGAAGTTGAGGATTTTTTTGAATGGTGAATGTTTTTCCAGTATGTAAAGGGAATGAATCTTGTTCTTGGTGGTTTTTTTCAACCCAAGGATGTACCCAAGTTGAAATGTGATGATATATATATGGATTTCGATATAGTTATTCCTAGATATCTTGGATGTTATAGTGCTATCAAGGTGATCGTTGATCAGTTGATGAAATATTCAAACTTATTAGAAATCAATATGTCCTGGTGTAGTGTATGGGTTTGATAAGAGGTACATGGATGAATTGATGATGTTTCCAAGAGTTATTAGGTCCACTATCTCATATTGAGATTATTATTTTACATAATGAGACTATAGGGGAATATTTCAAGATTTTAGCATGTATTTGTGGTGCAATAATTATTTCTACACTCAGATAGATGGAAAGATGGACACGTCTATCTAGAAGATGGAGGAAATATTTTGGGTATATATCTTAGACTTATATAGATCATGTAAACAAAACATTCCACAGTTTGATATAATATTTAATAATATATATCAATCCTCTATTTACATTGATCCATTTGAGGATTTCTACAGACTGTAATGTTATTATCTGTTGTGATGGACTGAGGTTGGGTAGATAGGTGAACTTTTTTATAAAGGGGTATAGAGAACAATTGATAAGAATTAGTTGGTTCAGTAAAGGATTAAAAAAACACATGTTTGGAGGAAACCTTATTTTGATTGTATAATTTGGGCCCTATAGTTTCAAAGATTGAGACAATTTGTTCTTGAAGGTTTCCCTTAGACATGGCCAGAAGAGATTCATGAAGGGGAGTAATCTCTTACCCAGTGTTGTTGGGCCTTTCATGGTGTTGGGTTAAGAGAGAGAGGTGAACTAATGGTGGAATTGACACCACAAATATATATTTTCCATGAAGTCATCCACTTCTCTTATCTCTACCAATATCTCCACAATTAAACCCATGTCATTAAGTTAATATAGTATGATATTGAGAATGACACATCCATCCGGGAGAATCCAATGGAGAACCAAGACAATTAAGGGTAAGAGTTTTTTGAAAAATCCATTCTCATAGATGTGGTGATATGGTGGCATGATATCTTAGAGGATAATACTTTGTATTGGGATATACTGATGCTAGCCTAGTACTCAATGTTTTTTTTAACTTTCTATTCTTTATTTTAATTGTGATGTGTTGTTTGTACCTTGAAGTTTAAGGAAATATATTTTCTTTCCATTTATTTTGAGTATTGTTTTACTTTTTTGATGATGTTTTATCATGATAAAAATTGATATATGGATTTCTAATCATGTCCCATTTTATGATGATGCAATTAAACACTTGACGGTGAGACCGTGTCACCTAGTGTTTATTATATAATTACATGGAGGATAGAATTACTAGATTCCTATTTCTGTGACATTTTTATTGATTATTTGTTATGGGATTTTGGGTTAAAAAGTTTGATTGGTTCTATTGTTTTACGTTTAACATGATCGTTGGGAGGTACCTTATGGAATTGTTTCTTTGACACTTCCTCTACTTTTGTTTAGATTGGTTTCGACTCTCATCGGTGATAATAGTTTGAGAGTGAAATTATTTGAATTATTAACCTTTATACCCATTAAATTTCCATAAATATGTTGTTTTCAATGATTTGGGGTAGTCTAGGTTGTTTTTGGGACATGTGATTCATTCCAATCAGGATTCATTTCAACATTCTCCCAAATTTTTAGTTTTCCATTGGTGACTCATCATGACAGCAATTCCTCTAGAATTGAATTATGGTGAATCACCAACCAGTGACTCATCTTTATATCGCTCTATTGGTGGTGTCAGGTCTACTGATGACTCATCTAGATGTGACTCATCCATGTTGTTACTCATCGGGATGTTACCCGTCTGGCTGGTACTTGTATGGCAGTTTACTGTATGGTAGTGACTCCTCCTTGAAGTGATTTTTCATAAAGTGACTCTTTTGGAAGTAACTGATTTGGTTATGGCTCGTTAGGAATTGAGACATATTGGTGATGACTCATTTCAATAGTTTTCCTTTTTTCCAGTTTTTTTAGATTTTCCATATTTTCTTTTTTATATATACATTTATGAAAATTTAGTTTAATGAATTAATTATTTTTTTTATTAGGTATTTTTCACAGATGATAAATCATATATTCCGTTTCCAAAATTTCTATATTAATTTAAATTTTATAAAAAGATTAATTTTAATTATATTTTTATTTAATATCAAGCTAAGGCATTTAAATCCCATTGGTTACGGATAATGTCTATCTAAGGAAGTGATCCTCCCTTCATTTTTTCCATATTATTTCTCCTGATATGATATTTCCCAAAATCCATATTCCTTGTAGTCAATTAACCTTTTTTCAAAATTTATTTCTTGTTTTCTCCAGATATTTTTCTGCCATTTGTGCACCACTATATTTGGTTCAATATGGTTGTGTTAATCCACTTTCTTCAATGTGGGATTTACATCATCATTCTGGATTGTGTATAAGGATGTATGGATATATATATATATGAATATACTTATAAATATTGTAGATTCCAATTAATAAATATAATATAAACTATCTAACAAAAATATAAATTGGCATGGGATAGTGATAATTGATCTTAATATTTAATTGAAATTATTACATGTTTTGAATTTAATGTGGTAATTAACCACTAAAAGTCATGTTATTTGGGGTTCCATTCATGTGCATTAATCATTGGAACAATGGAATTCATTTTTTTGGTTACTGAAAAACACATAATATATAGTTGGTTATTTACATATATTCAGTTCCTAAATTAAATTTCCTATGATCTAATTGATTGTGTGAGAACACACTAAATTAATAATGTGAAATTGAATAAGGTATCCCCTGATAAAACAAACAATATGATTTGTTTTGGTATATGATATGATGTTTTGTGGGGGAATTGGGCATGATATCGTTGAGAAGAGGGGTTGTGGAGGGTGATGGAATTTTGACATTGTTATCGGTATTTTTTTCACTATACTGCTTATTGTTTTTTGTAATGTGTAGTTTCGAGGTTGGTATGGATAATGAAATAAATAATAATCCTGAACAACAATTATTACATGATAATGATTTAGATGACAATCGAAATGAGTTAATTGAATATGGACATTATGTAAAAATATATTTATATGTTTAATGGGATGGTTCATAATGGATACCATATAAAATGGGTTAATGGTAGTTCATGACTAGAATATAAACAAATGGATGATGTTTTTAAAGTATAGTTGTGTGCATTTATATGTGGCAGTAAAGTGGGGAAGTCATGAGTAAGTTGGTGTTTTTTGTAATCTTATAGTCTATTCATGTATTCCTTTAATCTATATACATGTATACACTGTATATTATCATGATTTATATATCAACCACACCCATATCAAGAACTAGGTGTTGAACCCCACATAGTCACATGGGAGGGTGTCATTCTCAGTATCCCAATGGGAGGATGAATGGTTTCCCAGCATCCATTCCCTTCTTCCACTTCTAGGTGATAATTGACTATGTGAGTTCAGGAAAGCTATGATGTGTTGTCACATGTTTCATCAGGTTGAGCTAAGAGGTGGTGTCCTAGGTGTCTTCGGGATGAGTTGTGATGTGTTGTCACATGTTTCATCAGGATGAGAGGTGAATTTTGGCCCATGTGTGTGAAGGAATGATGTGATGTGATGTTTTGTGATGTGTATCTCTAGTGTGTGCAGGTGGGATGTGACGTGACCTGTTGTGATGTGTGGATCGGGTGTGTGTGGGAGGGATGTGATGTAATATATTCAGAACATGTGGGAGTGTGATGACTTTTGTCTTTAGGGTGTGAGGGTGCCTCATTAGTGGGAATGTGGTGAACGGAACCCAATTATTGATGTTATATGTATTATAACATTTTACGTTGATTCTTTATTTGTTGAGCGATCCATAGTGATGTTGGGGTTGGGTTAACATACCTATATAGGTGTTGTTGGTTCAACTATTTTATCATGGGTACAATATTTTTATCTTTTTCATGTGCATGAGAGATATTTGTTTTTCTGGGGACTATACTTATATTCTCACTGTATGTATATAAAATCCATTTTTATATTCCCTGGAAGATTTTATGGATAGTGCTTTTTGTTACTAGCTCAGACCCTTGGATAGTTTCTATTATTAAACAAAGTTTTATTTGAGGTATTTACTCTTTTAGACAATTTAACTATATTAGTTTATTTAATCAATCATTATGGGATGTTGAATAATGCGTATATCTCAAAAAAGTAGAAATTTAGATAAGAAAACCATTACATAAAGATTCCAATTATTGTATTATTTTTTAACCACCATGATAACATTTTCAAGAATCATATTAATATATTGTATATCTATATTAATATTTATAATACCTTTTTTTGTGATATAATAACATATTATGACCCATTCATTAATAATATTTGATTATTTTTAGGATTACAGAGGCATTCATTTTATGGACTCATGATCGTCTCATTTATGTAATATTATAGATTTTCATGTAAAATGGGTTAAATAATAAATAAGTAAAATAGAAGAGAATTAATAAACATATAAATGATTTGATTTTCACATATATCTTTTTTATTCCATATATGAGGATGATTCATTTCATAAAATATTAATGATAAATGTTTAATTTATTATTGTTGAATTTTCAAACATTGTGAATTAGATTCATATTATATAATATGATGTATGTAAATTAGTTACATATCCTACAATAGGTACTAATATACCTTTTAAAATTTTATTTTACCAATAATAAACCTTTATGACAATCCGTTATGGTGGCAAAGGAAAAATGAAATCATTATTCACGGGGATGGTATACTGATATAATTTGGAGAATACATTATCTTATTTATATATGAAGAGTTAATAAAACACACACACACACATATATATATAAGATAAAACATTAAAAATATAAAATAATATTATACATATTATTATGTAGTTTTCTTTTTAATATGGATGATGGATTTGTTTAGAATGTATAAAATGAAATGAAATTAAGAGACATGTTTTTTGAAAATTACCTCTTGGATATAACCTCATTGGATGAACCCTAGAAGGCTATGGATTTTGTATTATTGGGATAAGAGAATCAATTGGACGTGGGGAGAGTAAAGAGGATAGGTTTAGGAAGATAACATTGGATTATAGTGGAATGTTAGTCAAAATGGATTGGTGAGGGTTGGTATTTATACATGATGAGAAGTGGGATTAGGTGATTAAAATAATGCTTATTTCATATTAAATCCATCCACATTGAGTTTAAACTATTTCCCATAAATTTTGATGAAAATTAATATTGAATAATCAATTCTGGTTCATGAAATACCTTTAAACCTATTTTGATATTTTTTTTTATATTTTATTCCTTTACCTTTTAAAATTAACCCTTTTCATTATTTACCTATACTATAGAAAATAATTTTTTCACCATGATAAATTTTTAACACATAAAAACTAAAATGACAATGAAACCTAATATGGAACATAATATTACAAATATTGAATTCATTTTAATTAACTCGATTAAATTAATTGTATGACATATATATATAATAAATCCTATAGACACAAAGAGAAGAGGTGTTTTTAACGTGAAAAGGTTCAAAATAAAGAAATGTTTTTATATTTGATTATAATGTGAAATTTGTTCAAATAACCAGAATTGTATTTATTTATTTATTTATTAAATAATTATTACTTAAAAATATTTTCTTCTATAATTCTACATTATAATTTGTTTATATGAAAATTTAATGTTTGATTAAAAATCAATATTTTTTAATTTTCTTTAAGAAATGAATATAATCAAAAAAATACCAAAAAATTACTATAAATATATATTGATATATGTATTTACAAAACGAAGTATATTTTGTCACATAAAACATATATTATTTTCAAATTAATGATATAAAACATGTGTTCCATCAAAAGGATATAAAACAAAATTTATAACATTATATCATTCATGGTTAATATTTTATTGATACATTTTTTAATCCCTAAAAAATATATGATGAATTTAAAAACATCTTACTACATATAAATAATATAAATATCATTACTACCATTAAATAATAGTGATTAAATTAATTTTTTATTATAAAATTCCAATATTTTCATAGTAATATTTTTTGGTTAAACACATCCTTTATATTTAATTGGTTTTTATATTAATTTACAATTAAAGGGTAAAAAAATAATTTTATGAAAATGATTAAATCATATTTTCATAATTTAGTTAATGGTATTCACAACTGTCGATTTTATATAATTTTTATAATAGTCATTTTAAAATTATAATATTTATTGTATATCATGGTTCATCAATGCTGACGTATACTATCGAAGAAATTGAATTTATGTTTGAATATGTATATCATAAAAAATTAGGGAGTTATATGATATATCTACATCTTGACAGGCTAAGAAACATCTTCAAACAAATCTTGAGGTAACACCTCATGGGGAGACCCACAAATTGGGTACACATCACTAAAACATTCATTATCATGGTCTATTATTGATAACCTGGATTTATTTCTTCATAGAGAAATCTTGAAAGTTATCAGAATATTAAACATTTATATATGTATATATATAATTATATAGTACTATGTAAGGTCAATTAATGGAATTATGTTATATGATTCACATATTATTGATCCTTGTATCCAATGTCACAGTATGTGGAGTTGACAAGATTTTATTAAGAGTCTTAATGCATGGATATATTGGATGAAACAAAAATAATGGATTACCTTTCCTAAAATACACAATAATTACACTCTGAAAATGATTCCCTAATTCCCAGAATATCATCCAAAATTAAAAAACTCTGAATATAATTCCATGGAATAAATTGATCTGATACAACATTGTAATGACTTGACTATCTACTAACTTCTAATAAATCAAATAAGCAAGATCCCACGTCCCAAAAACCTCCTCCTGTAGTCTAGGGACTTGGGAAATTATCAAAAAAAGCTTAAAATACAATTGGAGGATATAGCCAAATGTATATTTATGCACATACAAAACCATCTCCATGAAAAATTGAAGTGTATAAATAGAATAGAGTTACCACTATAGGAAAAAAATCCATGCAATATTATATAGAAAATATATTAGAATGTGAATATTAAAAAAATATATAAATTAAACGGGGAAAATTCACTAAAATAAAATATTTCACATCCTTACTATAATAGGAATGGGAGGAAAATGGGAGAGTGCAACTATAGTTATCAAATTCTAACCTCCATATATGGTCAATTTTCATTTTTTCCTTAAGATCCAGTGATGTCCCTTCTTATTATATAATTTATACATAGGAAATTAATTTTTTTGGATAAAACAGTTCCAGGGTGTGTATACACATACATAGTAGGAAGAAACGAAAACCAAAAAGTGATTAATAAAATGATTATATTGATGTTAACTAAATCAAAAGAAAGATGAGAATTAAAACCCAATACATATATCAACAAAAATATACCCATTAGAGTTAGATAGGGGATCTGAATCTTATATCTCAGAAAATAGTATACGAGTATGCGAATAGTTCCAATTTAATATATAAAATTACCAACATTATAATAAATCTCTCTAGAATATATATAGATGGGACTATCAATAACATCCCCCAATCTGGGACACTCTCATGTACATAGAAAGGATTGGTTATCTGTATTCATGTATAGATCCAAATATACTAAAAGTTGTTGAATAGTATGTGGTGTGGATATTTTCATGGAGAGTATTTAAAAACATTGTACGTAGTGTCATAGAAAATGAAATAGTTTACAATAAAATATAAATAATCAGAGTAAAATAAAGTAGTTTTGAAAATAAAGGCTTACTAAATAATCAATTAAGTGATAAGGAAAAATGTAATGCCATTTATGAATGTTAATAAATATAAATATATAATTATAAATGAAAAAAACATTTTAGATCATGTAATTTCCATAATGTATTCTTTCATGATCCCCATGTAGGTTCCTTCTCCAAATTCTAAACCAAATAAAACTGAAATCATATGTATGGTCTTTTTCTTTTTCCAAGCCTGCATCTATGATGTATTCCTGGGTGAAAATGGAATCATGAATCAGGTGTGAGTAAATATCATTATGTCGACACCACCATGTCTAATGTAGACCAGATTGATAAAAATTTTATTATATAAAGTGATAAAAAGTATATTAATTATTTCAAAAATTAAATAAATAGTACAATCTCCTTGGGCTCTCTGCTGAAATAACATTGAGCATGAATTAGAAAAATTCCAAGCACATCCATAAAACGAAGGTAAATAACCAAATTCATCTCCATGTTGAAATATCAATAAGAATATCTTACAACCATTCAAACCTCATACATACAACCACAATAAATAAATTGTATCGATGAAAAGTTGGAATATATTTGATAATGTCTTAAAACCATGCCATCCATATCTATTAATCCATGGTATAGTCACAATAGAAAATATGGGTCAAATCCCTATATGTATTACAACATGACACTTAGAATTGTCCACTCTCTCTAGTCATTATAACATGGACTGGTCTAACCCAATTCACAATCTTTATTACTATATATACTTGTGAAAGTGCCATGGCCTAGCCCAATATATAAGCATATCAACAACAAACTCAATTCAAGACATACTATATGGATATTAGAATAACATATCATATCAATTAATAGTCAATTATGATAATTACCACTATTTCATTCATATTCCACTTTTCAATGAAATTAAAAATTAATTAAAAATTATATCAATAATAATTAAACCATAATTTAGAAATTATATAACAACAAATCACCCTAGGTATCATCTCATGATAAAACATACATTTAAACATTATTTAATTCAATAAAATTACATGGTTTCCCGCCCAATGGGATGTAATAACAGAGGTTATGATCCAATTGAGAACATGATAACTCAAGGAATAATCCATTTTGTTAATCTTTAACTATTGGGTTCACACATTTTTGCTGAGATACTGATATATCATAAACATGAATATAAATAACCCATAGTCTTGAGATTTTACCCCTTAACATTAACCAAGTATTCAACAACACATCCAACCGCCAACACCCCTCAGTAACAAAGTTTAGATGATTGAAAGTGATTCCTAGATTGAGACATATCATGATAAAAACCAAGAAGGCCATTGGATATCTGATTTAACCAAAATTATTAGATAAACCAATGGAAGATAGAATAAATCGAACCAAAGTAACTTCCCAGGTGTTAAAGAAACAAACAGAATGTCTTGATCATAGGTTGGGAACATAAAATCACAGAGATAATTACATAGGATCGAGTGGAGTGGTGCTTTAGCCAAACCGTAATGAATTTAAACTATATAACATTTTTATTATAGTATTTATATCATTTACATGGGGTGTAACTTAGTCTCGCATAATGTAAATGATTATAATGTAATTATTTGAAAAAACCACCCACCATCGGTTTATTATATTAAAACCCACAAATAATTACATGACTTGTAATCCCAAAAAAGATAGGAAATTATTTTTACAGTTGAATTTTCAGCCAATTTATCTTTTAAAACAACCAAAAACCCCATATGAAATTCTCCAAATACCATGAACCCATTTTAACAATAACTACCATTTATATATGGTCTCTTATAATTCAAAAAGTCATACATCCACATGCTATAGGTAAATTTCCACAACAAGGATCTCTATATCTGTATAAGACATGGCCACTAAGGTTCATATGAATAATTCAGAATGATACATATTTTAAAAAATTTGGGATATGATAACATTCCCACCTTATAACGGCCCATCCCCTTGGTGCTCCAATCATCGTTTTTAGTTATCAGTGAAAATATCTGAACAAAGTGTTCTCAAATCAAACTCCCTATCATAGGTAACCTCCTAAACTCACCTATGCTGCCAATAAACTCAATCTAATGTTATAGTTTATCCCCAAATATATTTCTCACTACAACATAGAACACTTATTGGATACTTCTCAAGGGACACTACATCCAAGAGCTCGACGTATAAAAAATATATAAAATTAGAGTGTTATGGATGTTATATTTTCAATAGCAACACATGGAACAAATAGTGCATTGAACTATAATGATGTTGATGGGATATATGATATAACTCTTGATTGAACCTTGACAATATTTCAAAATGCCCAAAGAACCTGGGATCTAGACTTATTTCCTGATACAATACTACCCTAACCTAGGCGACACTTTAATGAAAACATGTTGACCATATTTGAATTCCATATTGCATCTTAGATGGTCATCATATTATTTCTACCTACATTATGTGGTCACCATCCATTATCTAATATTGTTAACCTATTCCGATGTATCATGTTCAATACTAGTCCATACAAGTGTTGAGTGAAATATCATGAGCCAATAAAGAGACGTAAGACTTCACCTGCCATTTAATGGATCAAAATTTCTGATGTGGATCGATTCCCAGATTTTATTATTATATAAAAACCATATGAGCAGTATATGAATCTCCCATGAACCACTGAAATCCAAAAATCATTGTCAAATAATTTCCTCCAGAACATGAATATTTCACTCAGATGCACTATATTTATATAGACAATAAGTTATTTTTAAAATAAAATGTTATCCCAGATCAATTTTAAGAAACCGCTAGAAACATGAGGTGAAAAAAGGATCTCTGTCTGAAATGATTCTCCTCATAGCCCCATGAAATTAAAGCACGTCACGCAGATTAAAATTTCCATGTCTTCATCTATAAATGATTCGGTAAAATGTAATAAATGGGATAACATAGTCATCCAATCCCCAAAAACACATAAATGGTCATTCTTATAGGTCTTCCTAGGTAATCCTATAAAAATCCATTATGACATCATCTGATTTCCACTCCCGTGTGGGTAATGGGTTCAAAATCCAAGGTGGTGTCTGATTCATGACTTTCCCCTTACTAAAAAGTGAAGCATCATCCAAAAAATAATTCCACCTCCTTATTCAATCATGACCACCAGTATTTTCTATAGAGATCATGATACATATTTTCATATAATAGGATGCACCACCAATTTAAAAATATGGATCTCCATCCTTATATCCTCACGTCATCATGTAGGAACATATACTTAGTCATGGGAAATAATTGAATTTGAACTATAGATAGATTATCCTATTGGAATATCTCTTCAATATAATTTGTCACTTAGAACTGAGACTATTGATTTTGATAACCACATGGCCATAATCTTTTATAAAAGAATGATTATAGATAATTCTGAAGTTTGATCAAATTTTCCTTGAGATTATTGAATATCCTGAAGCGCATCTTCAATGAGGGCCATTATTTTCAACTCATTAAATTACTCTCGTACAACCTATGTCTATTTTTTTCAAATCTATTAATCTGCAATGACGTTTCCCATGACCAATGTATCATCCAATTAAATTTTTATAGAATAAATATACTTTCCCAACCTCCTAGATTGGAAATTCATGTCTCACAGAGAAAAGTAAGTCATTAGGATTTTTTGTGATCCATGTATACCACAAACCATTCAACAATGATATCGATTCTCCAACATCATAGGGAATATATCACTACCACTATCTAAAAATCATGTGTAGGGTAATAACTTTCATGAGGTCTCAACATCCTAGAGACATAAGAAACTGCATGATACTGAGGTATTATAACTTCTATGATTCAATATTAGGATGTGTCACCTTACCGAATATATTCATTACACGGAATAGGTATAGTGAGAAATGGTGTTGAGGTCATCTTGCCTTTCATCTCATTGAAATCATTTTCATAAGCATCAGACCAGAAAAAACACACCCCTTTCAGGGTCATCGCAGACATTGGTGCTACCTATTGGGAGAAATCATCTATAAAACACCAATAGTAACCCACTAAACCTATAAAGATTCATATATAAAATAAATTAATGGGTCATTCACACAATATCATGGTTACAACATTACCTGGATCCACAGATAGTCCCTCCTCTGAGATGACATTGCCTATAAACTACACATTATTTATCTAAAAATGTACTCGGTTAGCTTAGAATAAATTTGATGCTCTCTGAATTTACATTAGGGAATGTCTAGATGTTTGGAATGAATGTATACATATTGCATGTAATCTATGATATCATCAATGAGACCCACCAAAAACTGATCTAGAATATAATGAAAGATCATTTTCCTTAAGGTGGGTAATTCTATTGGCACATTATTAAAACAGAACAGTATCACTATGAATTCATACAAGCAATACCTACTTCTAAATGTTGTTTGTGGTACGTTCACTACTCTCACAGTTATCTGATGATATCCCAATCTCAATTAAATCGTGAAGATAATCTTATCTCCTCTAAATATATCGAAATGGTCATCAATGCATGGAAGATGATACTTGTTCTTGACCATCATCTGTTTTACCCTCTGATATTCCCCACATAATTGAAAACCTCCATCACCATTTTAGGAGAAGAGAAACTGAGAACCTCAAGGAGATGTACTCCACAATTTTAAGTCTTTTGATTTTATAATTTTCATCTAAACCTTCTACCCTCAATGCTCTACATGTGTCATTCTTTAAGGGTCGGTATAAACTATCTCTACTAACAGAACTCACTCAATCATGAATTCAACCTCTCTCTTAGGTGGATGGTCAAAGAAATCATCAGAGAAAATATCCCCAAAATGATTTACTACTAGTTGAAAAAAAAAATTATTCATTACAATATTATCTATGGAAATACAATCAATTTGAGTAATTAGATAATCCAATATTAATAGAATTTCTCCCACTCCACTAGTCTCACGATCCTACTCACCATAGTGAGAATAAGTACTTCATTCCGGATATAAGGACGTTACCATCCTTCTAAAATCATTTATATGAGCCATGATTATAAATAACTATTCCATATCAATATTCAATTCAAATATAAACCATTCTTGAGAGAATGTTTCCCAAAAGAAATTAAAACCAAATATGTATGGTCGACATGCCTTGGAACATTTTATATTTCTAGAACTCACTCCCAAGAGAGTTTCAATGGTTAAAAAAACATATAAACATTCTAAATTGAATCCCAAACTATTTGAAAAACGATAATATAGAAAATATTTATATTATATGATTTCAAATAAAGCACATGCTAAGTTAGATTATATATGATCACAACTACAATTGTAGATGGTCATGCATCCAATGTGGTCTAAGTGGACTGCTTTATCTACAAAAGATGTTTCCCTCTACCACGGACTCCAGTCTGTCTACCCTTATCTATTTAACTTTTATAAAATAGCTTCTCATGAACTAGGGTACAACATTCTTGGTCTTCACCTGAATGGTATGTGGAACTCTAACTTCCATCTTGCTGATGTATAGCTGATCCCCGTCAAGATTCCAATTCATTTCATGGGCCTCTTCTAATTGCCTTCAGCAAATATTTCAAATAGTACCTCTAAAAATTTACTTGTTTACCATAAATACAACACTGAGCATCAGGGTAAGGGCGTTACATGTCCTTGTGACCAAACATGCCACAATAATAGAATTGTAATAAAACACGATCTTGAGATTGTTTACCATTTCATTAACAACTTTTCCAACTACTACATTGGTACAAATTATCATAACGAAACTTCATAACACTAAAATAGGAACACCTATATTTCCCTACTGAAATAGATTGCTCATTTCATGGATCCTCCCTAAGAAGACTCTTTTTAATGAAAGCATGATTTCTGAAGTCTTCAATGCTCATTAAATAATTAATGATTTCCGTTGACCCAATTTCTTAATGGTGACCATCTAAGAAATTTCATTCCCTAGAGATCTCATCAGCTGCTAAAGACAGAGAAAATTAATATATTTTGGTTAAATTCCATAATATTCAGCCAATGAGAAAACATCCTTTGTTAGAAACATGAACTTACATGCTCTTTCATCCCTCATGGTTTTATATTGAAATGTCTCAAGAACATTGACTTGAGGTCCTTCAAATACAGCTCATCATAATTCCCAACATATTCTTGAATATCAATATAATTCATGGAAGGTCCACAAAGAATATACATATAATGATTCAACAACTTATTTTTTCATGTCTTGAAATGATTGATGATTTTCTGGACTAACTCAATATATATTTCAGAATCTTCAGTTCCCCCTTCCGCAGTAATCCCTAGTGGATGTTAAAGAAAAGTCACACTTTTTATAACATACATCAATATACTTCTATGAAAATATTTCTTTTCCCTAGATTAAAAGGTCCTCTAGAAGCTGTTTTCAAACTAAAAATCCATATACATCCAAATAACTATTGTAATATCTTGTTCAGATACATTAGGATGATACTAATTGACACTCTCCATATGCTCAATTCTAATATAATACAGAGTCATTTTATCAACAAAAAAATGCTCACCTAAGAGAACTAGATAGAAATAAGGTCATCCCCAATAGGTGGAAACAACATAAATCCACTAACTCTTTGTCTCCCTAGACATGTCCTACATGTAATTAAACATTAAAGGAAAACACATTTTTATTTATCTAATGAAATATATATTTAATATTATTGTTTAAGAGGAATGTATATATCCACAACGCCCAGACCCTAGAAGCCCAGAATTGGTTCATTGTTACATAACATTGTCTTGATCACAAGGGATCAAATCCATAATTACCCACTACTAGAAAAAATACCTATACCAACGGTTCAAAACCGTGGGTATAGCCCCCAAAACAGTGGGTATAGCCTATACCCATGGTTTTTGGAACCATGGGGCTGAGTGGCGTCGCAATAGGGGTCTTAGGCTATCCCCACAGTTCATCCAAACCGTGGGTATATAGAGGGGTCACCATGTACCAAACCACTACCCAGGTGGCGTAGGACATCCCCCATGGTTTGAAAACCGTTGGAATTTATATCTCAAAAAATAGGATAGGTGGGACTCGAACCTGGGGCGATTCATCGCGGAACAATGCCTCTAACCAATTGAGCTACCAACTTTTTTGATAAATACTTATATATTTATATAAATATAATAATATTACCCATTTTCGAAAAATAAAATGCGCGAAAATAATCACTGCAGGCAGAATTCGATCCCAGGACGCTGCACAGGCGGAATTACCTCTCTGACCAACCAAGATATCGAATCATTTGATATACACACATATATATATATATTAATATTACCGGTAATCTAGAAAAAGTAAAAAGTGGGATCCGAACCCGCGACCACTGCGAAGATGATTTATGACCTAGCCAACTGAGCTGGAAATATTTTTTTTATGTTATCATATATCTGTTTACTTATATATGTAATTATATTAACCAAAATCATGTTCCCGCCAATTTTTTTTCGTTGTCCCACATAATTTTTTTTCGTGCCGCCATCTATACCCATGGTTTTTTCAAAACCGTGTGTATAGGTCTTCAAAAAAAATACCCCAATACCCATGGTTTTTCAAAATTGTAGGAATAGGTATTCTGAAAAAACTCTATACCCACTGTTTGGCCAAAACCGCGGGTATAGGTCTTTAAAAATAAGCTACACCCACGGTTCTGGGAAAACCATGGGTATAGGTGACCTATACAGATGGTTTTCGGAAACCGAGGGTATTGGTCCCCATATTATCCCTATACCCATGGTTTTTTGCAAAACCATGGGTATAAGTCCGTTTTCTCATATTGACCAATCATTTTTGTAGCCTGGGAAGTAATAGATAAATTCATACTTTTTACATTACAATATAAAATGAAAAAAAACTACCACATTGTCTCAATTAACCAAATTCACATACTGTAGTCTATCCCTACTAGTCATCCATAATATACATCTTCGTATCCAGTGAAAACTGAATCATAGATAGGGTTGATCTCAAAAGCTCTTTAAGGATAACAATATAGAGGAAACATTCATAAATAAGCATAAACATTTAAGGAAATGTATAAGACTAAAACAAAATCATTTTAAACATAAACTTTATTATACCACAACAATGATTAATCAAATAATTCCATTTTTTTATTACATGGATATTCTACTAGTCGAATAATCACATGTAATATCAATAGCCAATTTCATAATGAGGTAATACAAAATGACAGACTTCATAACCACATAGTCAGGGCCTTGTTCCAAGACATCAAATAAGATATCGTCAAGTCCTTGTGCCAAGACAATATATTGTCTCATTTGACCTACTGAAGCATCAAAGAGCTATAGCGGGCTCCACATGTCACTTACTAAGTCTAATTCATTCCTCTTATGAAAAGGATTAAAGATTACATTAAAATTCATATTAAGAATAGAATAAAACATTCCAATACTATATCCATAAACCATGATTGGTATAAAAATAAAACATTCACTATCAAACATATCACAAAACCTTCAGTACAATATGGAATATTTATATCAAAATACATCAACCTCGATCAAGAATAATATCCCGTAAAGGATGATGACATTGTGTAATATGATTAGTAAAAATATTTGAGAGAAATATCCCCTTTTCATGAAATCAATTAAAAGTATCATAATTTATAAAGGAAGTCATTTAAAATATTGTTTCAAATAAAATTTTACCATACCACATTGAATCTCTTTAATGGAATGAAAATCTTAAAAAAATCATGTACATATAAATAAATCCATAAAACCATTTGGAAAACATGGTCATTAATGAGAAATGATTACAAGAGTAAATCATTAAAACCTATAAAATGATATCATACTATGAAAATAGTCCTTAAAAAATAATCCCTTTGAAAACTATTTTTTAAATTGTTATATTTATTATTTACATATTTTATACTAACTATTATACTCATCCAAATAATGAAGGGTTTGCATAAAAAACTACACCATGATGTGGCGACAGTAAGCAATACGTACGGACATATGGTGACTTTTTCATTTATATAATGGATAGAATAATAAATATAGTTGTTATCTATTTATAATAACATCAAAGTATGTAGGAGGTATTGAAGGTATTATTTTTCTGTTGAAACAAAAATAAAAGGGGATGTGGAAGAAACACAGAACTTGAAAGAGGTTGGGGAAATTATTACCTCTTCGTCAGGTGTTTCCTTTTGAGTGGATCCAAACTGATCCATAGGTTGGATTTTAGATCAATATAAGGACTATTGGATTATTTTAGGGATGTTGGATGGATATTTGGGTAGGGTTTCGCCAAGACAAATGTCTTTGGATGTGTGATTTAGATAGAATGGGAACTCCTCTTTTATAAGAGTAGTGAGGGTCAATTTAGGAATAGTTTAAAATATTATTTAATTGTAAAATCATTATTGGTTTCAAATAGATCCAATTTAATTTATTTCTATGCTATGTTGGGGTTGGGTCTAATTCCTTACAAAAGATAGGTTTTATTCATGTTTAGTTAACTATATTATCCCTATCTTTTAGATGTAACTCTAAGTTATAACGATTAACTTTTTCAATGTCCTCTGGTATTATTATAATAATTTGTTAATAAACATATTATAAAGTTCTAAGAGAACCCCAAGGGTATACTTCATTATATATTAATAATTATATATGTATTATGGCCGAGCCATATATTTTTAGGAATATTATATCATTTAAAAATATATTATTTCTTTTAAAAACTATTTTATGTCATTTTTGACACTATTTAGTATTTGGATTTTTTGAAACTCATCACACAATTATTACATCGAAACAAATACATTTAATCAACCCTAATATGTCATATTAACCTACAAATTTAGTTGATGGCATCAAAACATTGAAATTATATATATTATAAAATTTCTATTATTAATTATTTTAATATTTCATTTAGAAGGTAATTATTACATAATCATTCTATCATAAATAATTGTAATTATTTATTTTATATTAAATATAAATAAAAAACAATTATTTAGTAAATCTTTATATATTTTTAATCAATATTTATAGTTGAGTTTATCTTATGTATAAAATTATATTAATAATGTTTTATTGAATAAACATTGAATTTAGCACTTTTAACTCTTAATTAAATAAAATAATAATAAATGACCAAATCTAAACCAAGAATACCTAAAGGAGAATATTTTATTCCTAAGGTTGTATCTCATTGAATTAGACTTATCAAATAAAATAAGGACTTGTGTTAAGGTAATTATAAAATCATTTTTACCTTTAATTTCCATAATTACTTTTATGTGTGTTAAATAAAGTAAAAAATTACAATTCAACCAAAATTATTTTCATCTTATTAAAAAAAATTTACATACTGATATCAACAAAGTTTCACAAAATTTTGATATTATACATACATAATTAGTAAAATTAGGTTTTATGAAAATTTGCTAATGTTCCTAGAAGGTGGGTAAAAGACGTTAAAAATTAAATAATATCTAATACATTTATTTTTATTATAAAATTACTCCAGTTAACTACATTTAACTAATATAGGTATTATTTATAAATTTTTAATTTAAATAAAATAAATAATTATTTAAATAAAGAGTCTATTTTAATAATAAAATGTAGTGTTATTCACTATTCATCAACAAATTGAATGTTTTCAGAAGAATACCCAAAATCCACATTATGCTAATTTTAAATTTCTTAATTCAAAAATGAAGTCTATTTTACCAAATTCAAAACATAAAAGTGTCAATAATTAATTTATTATTAATTCCCATAGTTAAAAAAAATCACTTTTTTGAAAATTATGAACTATCAAAAGATTAATATGTGTTTATGTCAAATTTAAATGTAAAATTAATTATAATGGCCTAAATTGTATTTAATGATACAAATATATTCTAATTATACATAAAAACAATTAAAAGGTATAATTTGATATTATAAATTATTTTTATTAAAAAACGTGTTTTCAATTAAAATTTAGTTTTTTTACTATTCATCAAAATATGAATGTCATCAGAAAAGTAAAAAAATTTATCCAAAATAAATTTATATGTAACTATTCTAAATAAAATTTTAATTTAATTATATTGAATATATTAAAGTGACAAATATTTGTTTTAAAAAAGGACTCTCGATTAAATATGCGGTAACATTTCATTTTTTGAAAAATACTTCATTTATCTGAAAAATTGATTTTGTCCTTGTATTATTTCGATGAAACAGAAAATTTAATTGTTAAAAATAAATATGATATATATAAAATTCAAAATGATGTAAATAATATTAAGAACCTTTTTTTTAATAGATTTTTAGTATATCATGGTGTGCTCGAACTTGTTGTTGCGTGTAGCACAAGTTATTGAATTTCTTTGAAGAGATAATGTACTATGAAATCTTGGGGGTGTTACAATATCACATGAAAATTATATATTCCCCTATTATGAATAATGCATGTCAATATATCCCTATTACCCTATTATAATGTAGGTATTATAATTTCACGACATATCCAACCATGAGTACAAAAAAAAAGAAACAATAACATTTTAATATAATAATCCTCACATAGCTTGTGAATCACACAAGGTGAAATAAAATCAAAAATAACAAGAACACATCACAAAAATCCATCCCATCCATGGGAACTCTAATTTTACCCCATACATGGGCTAACAACTCTTATGTACAACCTCATTAAAATGTCCTGACACATCCTACTCTCCATTCAACCTTTCTTAAACTATATGAAAAATTAAAATAAAACCAAATCATTTGTTAATTCTTTGTAACATCCCTTGATCTGGCACTCTTATGTAACCTCATGTTATTCTCTTCATATGATAGAGTCTACCAAAAATTAGTTTGGGTGTGGATTGTATTTTAGGAGACTATACCAACTTAGTATGATGTACCGTGAAAAAATAAAACCTACATAATAAAATCTAATTAATCAGATTAAATAATTTAGGATTCAATAATAAATTCCAACTAAATACTCCAATAATTAATAAAAAATGTAGTGACATGCTAGAGTGTAACTAAATATCATACTATAATAGTTGATGAAAAATACTAGTGGACTCAAATAGAAGACTCAATGTCAGGATTCATGAGTGGCATACCAGAAACATCTTAAAACTCTATCCCTACAAGAAAAAATAAATCAACAAAAAGGTTATTTTCATTTTCCAAACCTCCATCCATGATGTCTCCTCAAGTTCTGAATAGTAGCCTCAATAGTTTTTTATTAAAAATTTATAGCACAATACCAATACATATAAACATAACATTACAGATAATAATTGTATGAAGTAAATATATAAATAGCAATATTAAAAAAATTTAAAAACTATATAAATAGAATAACCATCTTTGTCTTTATTATATAATAACTCAGATCGTGCATTATAACCATTCCACCCACATCTATATAACAAAGGTAAATAAGATTCTTTAGTGCAATGCTAGAATATATATCAGAATCTCTTACAATCATGTCATAAAATTTTGTATATCCAAGGATAATAACCTCCTTTAGTGTAATGATGTAATATCACTAAAAATATATTGAAACCATTCCAGCCATATCCCTATAACCATCGTATATTCAATATAATAAAAATTTGTCCAACACCTATAATCAGTACAACATGAGATTGGGAATATCCTGATATATATAAGAATCATATCATGGATTGGGCAAAGTCTTCTCATTATCATCATAACAATATATATGTGTGTGCATGTTCTAGGGCCTAGCCCATTATATAAGCATATCAGCATATAACACATTTACTTTAATACATCATTGATATCACAACATCAAATTATATATAACATGGTTTGATTATATGATTTATCCGGATTTTTTCTATATTCCACTTTTCAATTCAATGTACAATTGTTTTAAATTGATAACGATACAGATTAAACCAAAATTTACAATTCTATAAAATTAAATCACCATAGATAACATTTCTTACTGAAACATAAGATAATATTGGAACCAATTCAATTCAATTCAATGATTTTCCCATGACATGGGTAATAATAAACAAGTTATAGTACAAATGACTATAAAATGAATTAATTAATAATATCTTTGGTTATTAATATAATTTTGGATAAACAAATCATTGGTGCGACCATAGAGTTTCATAATCATGAAAAAAATAAAACAACAAAGAATAGATTTATATCATCTACATTTAACAAATGAATCAACAATACTTATAATGACTAAAACCTATGAGGAAAAAGGTTCAATTGATTTAGTGATATTAATTGATCATGAATGATCAATATCAAAACAAACTACTCAAATGGCATAAGGATTTCACCACAAATATTGGACAACCTAAGATAAGAGAGAACTAATATAGCCAAAGGAACTAACTAGGGATTTAGGACACAAAATGAACATCCTTAAATGTGGTTGGCACCCCAAAATCACATAGAGAATCCCAAGGGTTTAATGAAGAGGACTTGTAGTATAATAATAATTAATTTTATCTTCACAACATGTTTAAAATAGTATGTCGGTCATTTAAATGATTTTTAAATTGGTTTCACATTGTGTAAATGTTTTTAATGCTCTTACCTGAAATACCCATCACCACATATTTATTTTATTAAAACAAACAGATAATTACACAATGTTTAATCCCTTTAGATGATGTTTAAATTTACTAGAGTTTATTTTTAAACCCATTTCCATTTTAGAACAACCAAAAACCCCCTTTAAACATATCAACTAAACAGAAAACCATTTTAAAAATTAGTCAAATTTATAACTAGACTCCATTTATCCAAAATGGAATGTATCCCCAAAATTTATGTCATTTTCCCAAATAAGGCTCCCCATATCACAACAATACTTTTCCATTAATGATCTATCATAAAATTCAGAGGGAAATGTATCTGGAAAAATATAGAACCTTACACTACCCCTCATAATTACACCCTATAGGAGAGGGAGGCACAACTCTCATGGTTGAACCCTCACCAACAACGTTCAATGCTGGGGGAGTACTAATCTATAGATATATGTATTAGTACGAATGTATGGGATTTCAATATCTACCTTTACAATGATTGTGGGAGACTCACACCCCGTTGAGACGTGGGAGAACCAAACATGACATTTATAGGATCCTCCAACCCAGATCAAAACGCCATCTATAAATTACGTACAAATCATCATTCATATAAATAACCCACATCATATCTCAATTCCCACAAAAATGGTTACTATATCATTTTATACGTAAAAACACTAATAATAGCATTTTTGTGGTCCCAAATCAGTGGCTCAAAGAATAAGATACGAGATTATGAATTTTATGTGAGAATTCATTATGTCTAAGTGGGTCTATAGGATATATGAAGTCACCTAACAATCTCACCATGTTCCTCCCAAGAAATTTATTAGCATAATATGTCACACCACATGGTGTGTACATCCAGTACAAAATGAGTTAGTCTTCCCATGGCCTTGAATGTCTACCCCCAGAGCATGACATAGTTGACAAAGTACAACCACACAGTGGGAACTCATGGTATATGGCATATATTACCATCTATGATCATGGGAATTTGTAGCTCGAATATGGATGACAACATAAGTAGGGTCACATGGCTTGTGACCCCAACAACATAGTCTGTGATAATTAACTCAGAAGTAAACCATATCCGCTATGAAAAATTTAGCAAACAAAATGTGATCAAATGATTTAAAAGGAATGTTATATTTTTTTCAATACAAAATCAGTTTCTACATGTGTATTGAATATCCACCATAGACACTTATAAATCCATGATTTTATCACCAAAAATAAATGGATATCACCTATGCTCGTCGATTCCTTGCCAATGGTTGACAGGAATCAGAATCTGATAATCTAACGAAGAACTGTCACTCATCCTATGTGCACCCCTTTTCCAATTTCCACTCTAGATCCCATATCCAAACAGAATCATACACAAATCAACTAGATCAGTATAAAAATCACAATACTACATTCTATTCTCAAATTTTCCATATATTTTTTGTTTTGATCACACTTGAACCCATTATTGTAATGTTTTACAATGACCAAGTGGGAAAATGATTATGAACATAATGAGTGGTTGAGAAGAATGGAAAATAACATATGTGAATCACTATTTGGGAAATATTATTTTCCAATGACCATATAAATTGAATGTATATGTTCATACAATGTGAAAAAATGTTATTAATAATATCAATAAAACCATAAATTTTCATGGATCATAAAAATGATGTGAACTTAATGAAATGAAATTAGAAAATATTAAACTATCTCAATTTTATTAAAAAAAGATAAAAATAAAGTAAATAACAATCCTTGTGTTATTATAGGTTTGATTTTTGGTGATAAACTCATTTTATAGTGGTTAATATGATCATCCATATTCACTACTGCAATATCCATTTAAATTTGATCATCATTAATCCTATGGTCCAATCCACCAATAATGAATGTCTAATCCTCATCAAATACCTTTCCATAGTTATATGGCTAAACATGTTGATTTTAAATTATGGTATATTTATATAGTATTATATTAAGGTCATTTAAAATAAAATAAATTAATAAATTATTTATTTCAATTAAAAACAACCACCAATATAAACCACACTTAGAATGAATTATTCCAACCAACCATAGGAAACTCCTAGAATGATAACCATGTTTTATTTCAACCTTGAACTCATATATCCAATCAATTTTCATGAATAACATTATAACCAAAAATAGTGAAAGTATGTGTGCACATGGAAAAAAATATGTTAGAGTATTTAATATATTAAATATGGGGTTATAAGACAAAAAAACACCATGATAAATATGATGAAAAATATAGACATATAAATATAAATATATGAATTAATAATAACATAAAAAATATCCATTACAATTCATTCTAATGTAAAAAAATTATTTATATATACTAGATTATTTCAGAACGGGAAATAAGAAGGGAGATATTTCATATTATGTATCTTAATGATCAGTATTCCGTCAGCATAAGGTCATGAAATAGAATCCTATTATTTTATAATAATTCTCATAGTAGTATCGAAATGGGAAAATATTACATGGGAATTTATTTATACTCTCCAAATTAATGTAAATGTTTATTTTTTTGTTGCAGCAAACCTCCATAGGAATCCATCACAAATAATTTCAATAACAGATGATTTCTATCAATATAATTATCCCATAATATACATTAATAAAGTGGAAAGGAAGTCTATAGTAGAATATTCTATTATATATATTAAGAATTATGTGTTTACCTCAATATTCTGGTGATGTATTTGGTTGGATATGAATACAATGATTATATAATGAAATACATATTATCCCTAGATTGATGGCCACCAAGAGTGAAATTATCGAACCCCATAGGATATACTAGGTCCTTTTCTATAGTTTTAAAATATATTTCCCCTATATATATTTTTTTAGAAATAAATAATAATGGGATGAATTTGGATAAATAAATCTATAGGGACTTGAGAAATATGAGGAAATCGAAGAGAATATGAGATCCATTTGGAAACACATTATGGTATCTCATATTAGATTGAATGTATATGCTGACAATGGTTAGTGAAAGTCACATTTCAATGTTACTTATAAGTTATAAATATGAATTCCCACATGGAATATGATTATGATATTTTATTATAAAGTAATTTTATGACATAGGTATATTTTCCCTTCCATGATTCTATATAGAGAAGAGATGGGGACATATCACATGGATCATCCATAGATCATCTCTCTTTCTCACTACGTCTTCCAGGTATTTTTAATGCATAATTTCATAGGTGAACATTAATATATACAAAAAAATGAGGTCACACCCTATGATCATTATAATTCCTATGAAAAGAACAAAATAAGAAACTATGATCATAGAGGAGTTCTAATGAACAAAATCAGTCAATTGGTTAATGTTCTCTAGTTGAATCAGAAATTCAAAAAATATGAAAAGAAATATTATGATGAAATGAAATAGATATTTCCTATATTAATTATCATTGTGAAGTATTTTTTTGGGATAAATTATATTTATGGTTTTTATAATGTTTCACCGTGATATTTACTTATGTATTTCTTTTAAAATGGATTTAATTTCTTCACAGATTATGATAAATGAATCCTTGAGTCTAAATGAATAAAAATATAAAATATAATCATTAACCACAAGTTAATTTAATTGAACGAAATGAATAGTTAAAATTTGAAAATCTTTATAATGTTTTCATAAAAATTAAATATAATTATAAAAAAGTACTAATTTTTAATTAAATTACATATATTATTTTTAAAAATAAATATTCCTAAAAAATGCGTTATATTTCATTTCATGAAAAAATAATATGATTAATTTTTTAAAATTCTAGAAAATGATTTTTTATAAATAAAATTATTTTTTTAATCAACTTATGAAATTTTTTTGAGAGTGAATATTTTATAATTTTCTAAAAACATTAATTTTTAGGAATAGTGAAAAATAATAAATTTTATTGTATACCATAATGTTTTGTTGAGAATTTAAAAGATAAAATATATTTTTAAAAATTTTTTAAATGATAAATTAGTAAATTTATATTATATATTGTTCATTTATGTCCAGTTTAAATAATTTTATTTGTATTGGCATGTAAAATCATAATAATTGTGAAATTGTTTTTTCATATATACAAGTTTTCACTTAATGTTTTGATATTTGATTAAAAATAATTTCTTAAAACATTAGTTAATGAATTATGATAAAATATTTAAATATGTGTAAAATTCCTATACTAATTTTTCTATAACTCCATAGTCAATTTTGGTTAATAATAATAGTAAAAACAATAAAATTTTGTCACTATTTTTATGATTAGAATTTTTTAAACAAGGGTATTAAACCAAAAGATAAGGGTACTTTGGCAGAATAATTAAATTAAAATAACATTTTATGGATATATATCGACCATATATTTTCAAAACCTAATCTATACATTATTTATAAATCACTATTCCTGAACATAACATTATTATATTTTAATCATTTAAAAAAATTCAAATGTGTCCTCTGCACCACAAATAAATGGAAACCCTTCCATTATCTTCCATAAAACACATTGATCATTATAGATAAAAATAACCAACCTATTAACATAAAACATTATCTATAAACTATTTAGTGGTTTTATTACAACCTCCTCCAATTGCTCGAAGGCCTTCAATTTTTAGTTATTTTGATGGAATCCTAACAATGCATGTAGTTTTATTTATTACATGGCACATAGGCCTTATAGAACTTTATTTTTTATAGCCTTGAAATAATATATAAATCCCGGGCTAACTACTTTTAATTGATTATCCCCAGAATTTTTACCATGAAATTAGCTCTCCACCTCCGCATGACTATTCGGCATGGATATCTCATGCCTGAACAGGCTGTATCGATGGCAGATGTCATACCCTTATATTCTTGGAATCTGTTTAGATTTTGATATGGTTAAAGCTCTTTTCTCACCCTCCCTATGAAGTTTATTCATTGTAGGTTCTTTAGGTTACATGTTCACTCAAGGTGGCCTAAAGACCTTGAGGTGGCCTGAAGGCCTTACTAACCAGAAGGTCTGGGTGGCCCGAAGGCCTTAAAGGACTCAGGGACCAAATCGTTGGCCTGAAGGCCCAAGTGGTGGAATATTTATAGCTACTACATTGACAAACAGTGTATGCTACAGTTACCACTACAGTATCTACTACAGTTCTTCATAGTAACTGCAACAGTACCTACTACAGTTCTACCCAGTTCCTGCTACATTATTTCTACAATAACTGCTACAATATTTCTACACTACCAGAAATTAGCCTCCACCTGGATTTGATCCTGGGTCTTCTGGATGAACTTAAGGAGTCCTCAATAACTGGGCTGAGTCTCATGTGCAGTGGTGTTATTATTACTATTTTAAAAAAACTAGGGTCATTTTAATATTGTTGAATGATGCCTATCGATGAATAAGTACTCATCTTGTATGACTTATTTATATTTCCTTCATCTTATAGCTAATCAAAAATTTTATTATTAAATATAGAATAATAAAATTACTATCATAAATATGTTGAACTGTTATTTTGATTACTTTATAACTCAGGTATATTATCTATTCCATCAAATAGGACGTCAAATTATAGCTTGTGCATAGATGTAAAGAATGGACACCTTGTTGAGAAATGATTCAAGTTAAACTGTCACATTTCATGTATGGTTATTAAAATTAATATAATTTTTTTAATTAATATTTATGACACATATATTTTTTTATAAATAAAATTTTGTGTCAACCTTTCTACCTTCTAATCCTTTCGAAATTGATATTGTTTCTCATGAGTACATGGGGACTACCACCTCCAAATTTTAAGTGATATTTATTCAATTATGCATTAAACCGGTGGAAAAAATGATATAGTAAATTAATATATAAGATATAAATGATACAATAATGATTAAAAAATATTTAAATATTATCTTTTTTTTCATTAATTCTGTATAATTAAATTTGAGAACATCGCTCATGCATACGTAGATCCTATCATATCGTTAAAAGGTGTAATTCATTTTTATATTTATATATTTTATGTTAAACATATTTATATATACAATGAATATATAATATTCAAAAGAATTTATTATAATTTTTTGGACTGTTTAAGAACGAATAATTTATATGGAACATAACAACCAAAACAAAATTCTTAAAAAAATGAAATAGTTAACAACTAGAAATGTATATTTAAATAAATAGTTATTAATAATTTTTTGATAGAATTTTATAAGTGGATCATATATGTTATTAAAAAATTAAATTTCTTTTTAATAGATTAATATGATTTTTTATTATACTTGATTATTGAATTATTTCATATTACATGTAGCATGATATAAGGATTTGTTTTATAATTTCAATGTTTATCATGAATGTTTATGATCCACTTTTTTATAATAGAATTTTATGATATATCCCTCATGTATCCCATAAACATTTATATCCTATGGTGTTTTATTTTCAAATACATATTTTCTATTTATTTTCCCTACATTAAGAACTCAATGGGTGTAATTAATTTATTTATGGAATATCGACTTCGTTTTCCACTTAGCCTCAAAATCATTTTTCTTCAATGTCCATGTTTTCAAGAATTGTTTTCAGGAATAGTTAATTACTAATCATTATTGATCATTTGAAATAATTTTTAAATATGTTCAGAATTTTAAAAATAATAATAAACGGAATAATTTTTTCATTTTGATAATTATATAATTTTGGATTTTTTTCAATATTATTAAAGAAACCACATTTTAACATAAAAACAAGGGGCATAATTTTCCAGCATCATGACCAAAAAAATAATTGTACATTAAATTATATGTTTCAATACTATTTTAAATAATAATGATATCATTTATATTTTGAATGTTTTCTATTTTAAATATGTTACTTCATTGAATAAAAATGGAAATTTTCCCCATGAAATTATCTAGAGATGTTTCAATTTTTTTTCATATTTCATGACATAATTTGATGTTAGTTATGGTTTTCTATGTTTTTGAGAAAATGATTCAATCCAAATTCATTATCTAGAATTTTTTATTATTCTTGTTTTAAAATTGATTCTATGAATCATATTCCATTCCCACGTGATAATTATTCTATGGGGAATCCTTAATGAAGCCTATTAATTTTACACATGAATGAAATGATAAATGATTAAATATATATGTAACTAGTCTCATTTTTATTTTTTATTCTGTAACAAATTTTGTATAATATTGTGGAACAAATCTGAATGAATTTATTTATTTCGATGGGTTGTCATAAAATTATATTGTCCTCCAATGCATAGGATAGTGATAGATACTATATGAAACTATAAAAACATAAATGTTTAGTGAATGTTTTTAAATAATACACTATATACACATTGATATTATATAAGGTGAAAAAATTTAATGAATTCAATGGGGGTAAAACTAGTAGAATATAATAGTATTTGAATTTTTTCTTTACTAAGGAAATTACTTTTTTGATTATTTTTATAACATAAAACTTTTTCTTGTCGAGATTATTTCTCTCATGGATAATATTTATTGATTCATCTATGATTCATGAGTTCTGAAATTATATCCATTATTTAATACTCATGATAAGATCTCTAATAAGAAAGGTATGGTTCTCAAATGTTATTCTCCGGTTTTCATACCATTTTGTCCATTATAAGTTTATTTGATCATTCCTATATCATTCATTCACCCTCAATTTCAATAAAATAAAACATTTTCTCATGTTTTATATCAATAGGTTATAAATAATGGTTTTATATATTACATGTATATAAAAGGATCTATTTTTGATGAAAAAAAATCATGATGGTGTTGATATATTATGAAAAAGTTATTTTTATTACATTGTTTCCAAAGATAGTGGACCTATATTTTTCTTTTGTGGATCATAATTTAATTTTTAAAATAATAGGTGATATTTATGTTCGAAAAGTATAGGTCACTATAGGGATCTTGTATCTCCTCTGTCTCATCCTCCTTCTTTGTTGGTCGATGTCACCTTCTCAATTTGATTAATGAATATTTATATTTTATTTTCAATCATTGTTCCTCAATTATTTTCTAATTATCCATTCGGATAATTTTTCTATCTCCAATGATCCCTATTATTATCAGAAATTGTAAAATTGTTATGAATAATTTAGTAATATACAAATGAATTACATAAACTTTTGTCTTCGATCATTGTAAATACCATTTGTTTATATTTTGGTTGTTATTGAATATACATCCCTTGGTTTTTAAATATTGAATCTTATAAATGGTTTTTTAATATTTTATTTATTGATAGGGATAATAAGGTGTTCCTAGGTTTAAAAATATTGATATATATTAATTTTTTAGAATATCAAGTTTCTTTAAGTCATATAGTTTGGAAACAGGGCCACCACATGTTGTATTTGAGAATATTCATTAGATACGAGGTCAAGCAGTCCTAAAAATCATGACCATGAAAAGCATAGTCCAATAACAGTTGATACCTTATTGGTGTAGGCTTTCCCCTAATCGTTCTTAGAAAATATTATTATTACCATATATTATTATTTAGAATTATATTTTTTAAATAAAAAATCATTAATAATATCTAACATTGTATTTCTTATTACAATGGTCCTACTATTATCCATTAAATAATATTTTAATTTTAAATTATTATATATTTAGAGTTTTAATATATATTATAATAAGAATATAGAAAATATTTAAAATATCCATATAATACATCATGAAAAATATAAAAAAATGGAACCCAACTTCTATGGACATGGTTATAATTATATGTTTTTTCAATCTTAATAATTTATTGTTTCATTTTTTAAAATCATTATATTATTTGGTTGTTTTATTTTTATAATAGGTAATTACATCATGTTATCCCTAATCCCCCCTTCTGAAATCAATCACTACATAATGAGTCATCGATCATTTAGAGTTCATGTCATTCTCATACCCAAAGAAACAACATCATAATTCATATCCACACATAGTCACTCACTTACATTGTATTGTATTAGTTTTCCAACACATCACCATCGCTCTGGCCACTATCAAATCATCGAAAAACAATCCAAAACACCCATTAAAATTTACGACATGTTCGGTCCAGAAATCTAGGAACAAGTACCATTGAGAGTAACAAAAAAATTATATGTTTAAATGATTATAATTTTTTTAAATGTTTTAAATCCCATGTTTTAACTATTGGATAATGTAGGGCATGGGGTGGGGGTGGAATGAATATTTTTACGCAGTATGTTGGATTTAACAAGAACTATTGAACATGAAAATACCTATGTAGGATTAGTCTAAGCCTCTAATTTTTCATTACTTTTAATATTTTATAAATTTCAAAATATTATGTATACTATAGGTAACTACAGCTATTTCTGAGATGTATTTCAAAGTACATTAGTGTTTATAGGAAATTTATATTCCTATAAATGTTATTCCATTAACATGATTTATGTTGTACATAACTAAAATTTCATGGGGTTGGTATGATTGGTATGATTTTATATCAAACATTGGCACCAAAATACAGTGACATGATAAATCAGGTCCGATACAATTTGTTTCAGAACCTTTTTTGTTTCCAATAACACATACATCATAATGAGGAAATCATAAGGGATCCTAACATATATATATGAATGCATCCCCATTTAATGTATTTGATTGACTGGATCCATGTATTGGTGGTGTATTTTATTTTGATTAGTTAGATTATTTTTCATCATTATGTCTACCACTTTTATTTGGTTTTCATTATTTTATCTATCAATATTATTAAAAAATAGTTTGGTTGTTTTATTTTCAAAAAGGTAAATGATTGTAATTTTGAATTGGAATTCTAGTAATGGTTTTAGAAAATATGAAGATATTATTTTTTTTTATTGTTAATTTAAAATAATTTATTCATGTTTATAAAAATATTTTAAATGAAATAATTTTTTCATTTAATTTGTTTAAAATTACGTTTTCATACCATTTTTGTGTGACATATTTTCAATAGATAAACACATAATGTTTTCAAAAATAATAGTTGTCAATCATGATATTTTTTCATTTAGGTTATCATGTAAGAAAATATGATTTTATTAATTGTGAATAAAATAAAATTTATGGAATTATTATAAGGGTAATTATATAAATATACACATTGAAATCATACTACGAATTTTTTTCACCAACCCTATGTATAAATTAGAGACTGTGTTTTTCTAAATAGTTATTCTTTTATATATTTGTTTGTTATAATTTTATCACATTATTTTAATATTCCTCAAGTTAGTGGTAAACTATTTTGAGTAGTGGTTATAAATTATGGGTTATGCATTGGTTTTATTATTTCATTGAAGGTAATTTTTTTAGTTATTACTTCATCCAATTTAGGATTTTTTTCTTTATTTTATAACATCATTAAGTAATTCTATGATCAATCTAACATGTAATTGTTGGCACCCATTGAATATTTGAAATGAACATCTTGATTTGTAAATGTACATAAATCTTTATGATTATTTGAAATAATAACAACTGAAATAGTATCATGTGTAAATTCTTCAAAGTTCATCAAGTTCACTAGAGGAAAATTTAATGTTGGAAGTATCCAATGTTCGATGAATCCGAAATATTAAATAAAGTATCTCAATCAATTATAAAAATTCCTGATGTCCATATCCTAAAAAAATTGTGGGTTCTATTTAAAAAACTCTTAATCATTGTCCAATATAGTAGAATGACCACACTCCCAGTCCTGACCCAAATATTAAATAGTTTGGTGGGAATGCATAATGAGAGTAGGGTCGACATGGGTGTTTTTTCTTGGTAAATATTATTTAAAATAAACTCTACATAATTTTTTAGCCATTATATTAGTAATTGTATATAAAATACTAAATATGAAACTCAATTAGTACCTAACACATCCCTAATTAACACGAACTAAAAATAATAATAACACATTTTTTATGATGAAAAGAAATAGTAATATGAATATAATTTTATACTAACCAGAGTGTTAGAGCATTGAAATATTAAACATTTCAACTCTTAGGGATGATTAGATGAAAATTTAGTAGCTAATATACCACTAATTTGAGTGACACTACATATAACTTTTTATATGATGTGTATGTTTTATATGGTTTTCATGATCAGGATCCAAAATATTTACCTCTAGATTTTTTATCACATCAAATATAATAAAGTTATCTAAAATTACATAAAGGATTCCCAGAAGCATGTAATAAAAGTAAATAATAACATTTCAAACAGAATACTATAAAATAATTCCCAAATTCAAGACATAATTTCAACCCACAAATGGGGTTTTGAATCTCCTACAAATGAAGAGTGGACCTAACATTCTGAAGAACCTACCTATTAATTTCTTGTAGTTTTTTGAAATATTTACGATAAATAAAAAATTTATATTGATGGATCTAGTACAATTTGGAAATGGACCAGATTTGGTCATCCTTCCACATTACAATAACCGCCCCACTACATATATGATTTACATGCGTGATCGCCAATACATTTCGAAAAGCTTCATGGGAATAATATATGATATTGGGGATGATTTTACACCAAAAAATCAAAAACCATATAAAGGAAACCATGTAGTTTGTGACATTATATATCTATAATATGTATATAAAAACATAAAATTAAATATTCTAAATCCTATGAATCAATCAAAAATCCATATAGTGTTATGAAAATAACAATATATCCAACGGTAACATCATAATATAAGTGTAAATTGTCAATGAATTAATAATATATATATATATAATGTGGTGGAATTAGTTGTTAATATATAAATAACCTAATATATTTTATGACAACAAGTTTATCCAAAAAATTATCTCTGTGGTCATATACATTGAGACCTCATGTCTCCCATGCTCACCCAATTACATAGGGATGTGATGGAATCATGATGTGGTAAATAATGATGTAGGTCATATAAATTTATCATTATTCTAAAATTCCAATTTTATATTCACCAAATGGGTGTATTTATGGAGTTACACACTATTCTAGTAGAATACCATATTGAATCAAAATAATTTCCTTCCAAATTAAAAACATCAAAACTATATTGAAAAAAAAAATTAATAGGATGATTATAAATCATTTAAAAAAAAAATGTAGATAAATTAATATTCCTACTACAATATAAAAACTGACAGACTATAGCAGTATATAGTAACATGTAAAAAAGAAAACATTTAGAAGAGATTTTTTTTGAATCACTAAGAGAACAATGATATGAAGATAAAAATATAATTAAAAAATTTCATAATATAGGACAACATGATATCAATCCATAGGTAAATTAAAATAAAATTATTTTTAAACTACGAATTCACACTGGGAAAACCTTTTGACAAATAGTGAACCTAACATTATATAAAACTTGACATATCTTATTGGTCATTCTTAATTATAATCCCCTAACCGAGGAATTAACATCACTATGATCAATAACCATTTTATAATGTAAAATGGTATAAAATTCATGCAAATTTCCCATGTATCATCCTGTGTTTTCAATATTCATCACATCTAAAACAAACACTGAAAACATAAATATCATCATATATAAAAATATCAATAATAATATAATATTTATTTAGTCTTATAGTCATAAAAATTAACAAGATTAACCAAAAATAACTGGATATTAAAGTAATAAATTATATGAAAAAATAATAATGTTTCATAGAAATTTAATTTAAATAGAAATTTCCATTAAAAAAACACTTATAAACCATTTCATATCAAAATATTTTTTGATTCATTTATCATTATTTTATCGAAAAAAAAATTTATGGTTCAACAAAATAAGAAGGATTTCAGAAACACCCCCTATATCCAAAAAATGTTTTTAAATACAAATAAAATGTACCAATTGTTTGAATAACAAATTTTCATCAAAATATTATAGTAAAATCTACTAAAATATTCATCAAATGTAGGTATTCCATGGAAAATGATTATGTAGAGACACCTACCCCCAAAGAAAATAAAAACATGATTTCATAATAATGAGTTATAAATTAATCATATTCCCAAAATTGATAGAAATAAATATAATCATATTTAAAATTGATTCAAATAATAGTAATGGGAGACATGTAAAATATTGAAACAATGATTAATATAAAAAGGAAGAATACAGATTTTTAAGGAATGTTATAAATACTATTAAGAATAAAATATGGACTTACATTTTGATTTTAAATTTTTATCAATAGATTATCCTCATGTGATGTGTTATGAGTAGTGGAGGAAATTTTTGACTAGTTTACTAGGTGTTATAATCTGATAAGAAAATCCATCAATTGTATGAATTTGAGTAAGGGAAAAATAAGGAATTAAAATTTCCAGTTTTCTAAATGTTTTAATGTATGGATGGATAGTTTTCTAAGTCATGAAACATCATTATTATTTCCAAATATATGGAATTCATTAATTTTATGGGTAAAAATTATGGATTTACTTAACCACAACTATTCCTGAAATATTCTTCATTCATATCAAATTTTTTTACAAATTATAGGTAACCATCAACTAAATTATTTTTTTATTTTCAAACCTATAACTCTCAAAACCACTATTATTAATTTATGTAAATTAAATAATAATATAATTTTATACTTATAATAAAATGGTGTCACGTTAAATGATTTTATATAAACATATAGTAAATGACGAGAAATATAAAAGAGAACTAAATCAAGAATTTTGACACTCAATCTCACCACTGATTATTTTTTGTATTCTCTACACTATCTAGTCCCCACCCAAAATAAAAATACATCCACAAAGTTAAATTTATTATAAAAATATTAATATTTAATTATATTAATCTAATTTTTGGTCTTATTAATTTAGTTAACATTATTGGTTTTCCCAACAATTATATAAATATATAAAATGGTGTGATCATGCATTACTGAGTAAGTTGTTTGGTGCAATTATTTCATACCAAATTAAATATGATATTATATATTATATATTAAAATTTTCAATTGTTGTTTAAATAAATATATTATAACAAATATAATAAATTAAATAATTATATGTGATTGTCAATATTCCAAAATACTGGTCATTACATGCTTCTGTTCATTCCTAGGGTTGATTGATTTTCAATAATTAAATTAACCCAAAAACATCCTCAAATATCTCTACAGGATGGGAATGGTATTTCAAAAATCAAGCCATGCTATACATAATCCATTTTCATGCCAAAAGGAAATCAATATCTCATGTGATAACTCATATAATATATGGTGACATAATCTATCAGTAATACATTTTGGGTAATGTACAACATATTTAAAAAATGTTATATCCTTATATAATCATCACTCAAATGAAAATTAATAACCCTTCACATCATTTACATTACTTGAGAACAATTTTTTTAATTAAATCGATGAAAAATAAAAAAATAATGTATTTCTTATTTGGGTAATCATATCATGTGATTCGGATGGGCGATGATATAATTAAGGATGTTACGTCTAATTAGACTGTTTTTTTGGTCCATACATTATTAGAAATGTTAATATTTAATGACACTTTTTTATATTGAAATTTTAATTTAGAAACATTTAATATATATTTTCATAGAACACCACATTTTTATTATTAATAAAATAAGACCCTACCACTATAAATTTTTTCCATGTTATCCATTACTAGTGTTTAAACGTAGCCTTTTAGTACCACAAGGCCTTAGTTAGTTGAAACCAAGTTTATTTACTACCAATAGAGATGAACTATTACAATAGAAAAAACAATGAGATATTTATATTGTTTTTCTGGTTAGAAGTTATAAAATTAAACTATAAATAATCCCAATTATACTATAATGCACCCAATGGAAAATAACATAATTTACAATAACCATTTTGTGTTACATTATATATATATATATATATATATATTATTAAAATAACAACATAAAAAAAAACAAAAATTTATAATAGGTACACATTATTTAAAAGTGACACTTTTCTAATTAATAATTACTTAATGTTAATAAATTTCCTAAATAAATTTTTATTAATTGTAATATATTTATTATTAATTTTAGAATTTTAAATAATTATAAAAAGATTAAAAATTAAAATCATTTATCACTGATGAATTTTTAATTATTATAGATTTATTTAATATTTAATAATAGTTGATTATGTACACGAAATTAATTAGAATATATTTCTTCATTTTTTAAATTATATGAAATGGATAACATATAATGATTAAAAAATTATTGAAAATGAATTGTATGTTTAATAGTATTGATTTTTTTCATTAATAATAATTCATTTTTGATAATTTTTTATTAAGGATCAGTAATAAAATTTGAACAGTAAATATATAATACTTTTTTATAACTACAAATTACATACAACTATATGTTATTTTATCATTATTACTCATTAATTATGATTTGTAAAATATTTACTAAAACTAATTAATATTCATTATCATAGAATATATTTAAATTGAATAAATAATAAAAAAAACTTTTAATTTTTAAATAACATTCTTCCAAATTGGGTGAATTGTGACTTTCTCTAATATTGTTACAATTATTTGGATGATTGATGAATTTTATTATGATAATGGTTAATACTGATATGTTGTAAATTAATATAAAAAAATTAAATGTTAATGAATATAGTAACTATGTTGTTCATGGATTTGGTATGTTATGAATTTTTGATGATGTTTGAGGACGAAATCTTGATGGTTGAATAATTAGTGACATTGGTATATAGTAATAGAGAAGGGGGAATGAAATAAATGGTCATGATGTCTTCACATCGATGTCCTCTTGGTGACTAAATTTTTGTAAAAAAATAATGGATTAAATGATGCAATGAAGAGGATAACATTTTAAATTTATCAATAACAATGATTATCCTATGGTTTAGAGATAATATAATTCAATATTTTAAAGAGTCCCAAGATCAATATGTGAAATTATATGTTTACCAAATTAAATTACATCATATATATTAAATGTTTTTTACTAATTTTGGTGTGAATTGTTTACCCTCAGGTCAAGTTTTAGTGATATTACGGTTGTGGCACAATGTTATTTTAAACAAATAATGTAAAAATTATTTGTTGAATCTATGAACAAAATATTATGGTGAAATATTTATATCTCAAATATGGGATCTCAATTGATTAATCTATGATTTTAGCTAAAACCAGAATTGTAGATCAACCATACTATTGATATTAATTACATTACAATAAGTTTAATTATGTATTTTCCATTTCTAATTGACTGATTAATTAATCAATTTAGAATCAATAATTACATTATTTTTTATTTATTATATATGAGTAAATAATTGTTCAATTTTATATCCCTTTTTTGTTCGTCTTAATGTATATCAATTATCCATATTAATGAAATTCATATATAAGACGTTTGTAGAGATGGTAACCCAAATTTATTGAGATGAAATTACATCTGTGAAAGAAGACATGATATATATAAATATCAACAAGGAAAAAATATTTTCGACCATGGATGCAAGGATATTATATTTTACCTTATTGTAGGAATTTTTTTGGGTATATGATAAATCCACAATAATAAAAGATCATGGATTGATATTCATCATTTTAACCCCTACCATTGAATGAAACTATCATCCATGAATTAATAATTGAACTAAAATTTTATGGTTTTAATTTTTTTTTCTATTATTCATTTTATTATCATAAAATATTTTTCCATGTTTTATATGGAATTCATTGATCATAAAATAAATTATTTATTTGTCTTCTCCGACTGTTATTTTATTATTTGTGAAATTTTTATAGTTATATCAATGATTTGGTAAAATTAATTCTATTCTAATAATTATTTATTCTCGAAAACATGTTTTTATGTTATTATTAATAAGTATTTATTCTAATGGAATATTAATAATGTGATGATTTTTAATGAAAATAAGTTTCATATTATTTTCACAGAAGTGGCTTATGGGGAACTGACAGTCTCATATAGTTTGTGATGCTAATTATTTCCTTTAGTAGATGGATAATGATCAATATTAAATAGAAATAAAAACAAGATTGAATTTTTTAATGAAAATTTATGAATATGTGGAAGAAAAAACATGGAATAAATGAAATTTTCATGGTTTTTTGTTAGATAATTTTTGGAAAACATTCCTAGAAGAAGTTTAGTTCGAAAAAAATCATGATGTATTTTTCTTGAGTGTTGCAGCATGAGATAAGAAAATTTTAATATATAATGTGAAGTGAAATTCATGGAACACATTATTTACACCATACATGTTGTTATATATTATACATGGTGCACATTAATTGGAGATAATTTTCTATTATACACAATGTTCGAATGGATCACCAAATTCATACCAGTCATGCAACATTATGATATAGGGGTATATAGATAGTACCACATGAAGAATATGGAACATGAGGTTTGGGATTAATGTTATAATTACATTGTATATTTTCATTTTTATGTGCATGTTTTTGATAAAGTAATTTTATTACATATATATTATGAATCCAAATAAATTTTATATTCTCTAGAAACTTATTTAGAAGAGATATTTTCAATTATTTTTCCCCTCTTTATGAACTGAAATGTATGAATAATTTTATTTACAATAAATTTTTATTTTTTATCTCCTAGGTTGATAGTAAATTTTATTCTCATTCATTGTATTTGAAAAATGTTATCACTAATGCTTTTATTATTGTCATATTTTTTCTGAAAATAATTTTTAACCGTTTATGAAATTATAAAAATTTTATTAAAAGGAATGTACAGTTCATTTTGAAAATATAGCACATTTTATCATTTATCAAAAATATGGAACGATAAATTATATTCACATACATGCAATGAACATAAATATCCACAATCATGACCACTAATTGAATTGGATATTTCATTAACAATTTCATGTAATCTTCTAAACGAAATTTTTTTCCATAATATTTGGAACGTTTTTTATTTAAAATAAGTGATGTTAATGTAAAAATGTAAATTTTACCCATGATGTGATACAGTCATATTTAATTGATATTTTTCATTATTTATGAAATAATATTATATTACTTTTTATATTATATGTTTTGTGATCAAATGATTGAATCCATTTTCTTGATTTTGATCTTTTATGATGTTGTTATTTAAGGGATGATTCTATGAAACCTGCTTCATTTTAACAAGGTATTTATGCTATGGACAATCCTTTATAATTCCCATTTATTTTCAATAGTTTATTCAAGAATTATATTTTGATATATATATATATATGAAACTTATTTCCATTATTATTGTTATGCTATGATTAGCACTGTATGATCCTTTATAAGAAATATTAATGATTTTCATTATTTAACTGGCGGTGAGGAAAGTATATAGCCCTTTAATGATTATGGTAATGAAGGGGAATCTTGTGTAATTATAAATACATAAATCTATAGTGAACCAATTTTCATAGTCCACTCTATTTACTTTGATATAATTATGAGTGAACGATGTCTAAGGATGGAGTGGGGAGTGAACCAAATCCAACACAATAGTTTTGGAAGTGATTATTGACAAAGGAAATGAGTTTTATTGCTTATTTTTAAGATGTAGTTATTTTATTGTTATTATGATTTCTTCTTACTTCACATCATAATTTATTACTCAAGGATTCTTGTATTATGAACATCAATCCATAATGGAATTAATCTAGTTTATCATAAATGATTTGGATAGAATGGTTTTAAAATGTGATTATCACATTATCATACACTTTTTTACCATGTTATAATTTTGTGATCTTTCATATATAACTTGTTCTACCATACTGATAATAATGATACACATTTTATAATGCTTTCACTCCCCATGTTATATTGAATGGTTTTATGTAAGAAAACATTATTTTACTATAATAAATGATATTACGTTTTTTACTTTTAGATCCCTTCTTCCTATATTGGTTACTTGAGACTCTCCATTATACTATTTCAATTAAGTGGAAGATCCTAGATTTTTATTAAAATAAAATTTTACAAATTTTTGATATAAATTAATTCTATACAATTAAATTTCAATGAATGTAGAAAACATGTTGATCTTTCATATTTTATGTAATGATTAATTAATGATTTTTATGATAGGAATGTTAATGGATGAATGATATGTGAAATTGTTATAGGGAATTAGATAATGGTGATTAACATTAACAATGATAATGTTTGAGAATTTATCTGACCACAATAATGTCATCGTTGAATATAAAAGGGGATATAAATTGAAAATATGAAAAGGTGAACATTTACTTTTTATTAATAACCAATATTAATTTATAATTGATAGATTTTAGAATATTAAATTTCTAATAAACCTATTATCTATTTGAAAACATTTAATTTTACTATAGTGAACACACTTATGGAAATTAGCAGAAGATTTTTTTTCGATTCTGGTGTTTGGTTTTTATTATTCATGTTAGATGACTTGATATTATGGGGGTAGAATAACCTTAATTAAAAATTATGATGTAAAACTTATTTTTGAGATTATACAGAAATAATTATGGTGAAAATATTATATCTCAAATATTGTATCCAAATTGATAAAATTAACATTATAACTGAATCTAGAATCGGTGTTCCTTCCAATAATTGATCATAGTTTCATTAAAATTGTATAATTTTTTTTTCATTTTATAATAGATTAATGAATTATATAATTTGTATATATAATTTAATATTTTTTTATTTATCATATAAGACTATATAATAAATCTATTATATACCCTTTCAGTGTTTCTTTAAAAGTTTGTCCTTTTATCATCATTATAAAACTTATATTGATGTGTTGTGTGGAGAGTACGACCCAAATTTTTAGAGAAGACATTAGATCATTCAAATCTGATTCTTAGGTTTTCATACCTTTTTGACCATTATAAATTTATGTGATTATTCATATATAATTCATTCACCCTAAATTTCAATAAACTAAAACATTTTATCATGTTTTATCTCCCTAGGTTACAAATAATGGTTTTATATATTACATGTATATAAAAGGTTCTATTTATGAATAAAAAAATTCATGATGGTGTTGATATATTATAAAAAAGTTATTTTTCGTACATTGTTTCCAATCATAGTATACCAATATTTTTCTTTTGTACATCATAGTTTAATTTTTAAAATAATAAGTGATATTTATGTTTGAAAACTATAGGTCACTATAGGGATCTTGTATCTCCTCAGTTTCATCCTCATTATTTTTTGGTTGAAGTCACCTTATCCATTTGATTTATGAAGATTTATATTTTATTTTCAATTATTGAACCTTTATTATTTTCTAATTATCCATTTGTATAATTATTCATTCTACAATGATCCCTATTATTATCAGAAAGTGTATATTTTTGGTGAATAATTTAGTAATATACAAATGAATTACATAAACATGTGTCTTCCATCATTGTAAATACCATTAGTTTATATTTTGGTTTATATTGAATATGCATCCCATTGGTTGTTAATTATTGATTCTTATAAATGGTATTTTAATATTTTATTTGTTGATAGGGATAATAAGGTGGTTCTAGGTTCACAAAATATCGATAAATATTATTTTTTAGAATATCTTGTTTCTTTAAGTCTTATAGTTTGAAAACAGGGCCTCCACATGTTGTATTTGTGAATATGCATTAGATACGATGTCGAGTAGTCCTAAAAAACATAAATATTAAAAGCATAGTCCAATACCAGTTGAGACTTTATTGGTGTGGGATTTCCCCTATGCGTTCTTAGAAAATATTATTATTACCATATATTATTATTTAGAATTATATATTTTAAATAAAAAATCATTAATAATCACTAACATTGTATTTCTCATTACAATGGTCCTACTATTCACCATTAAAAAAGATTATATTTCTACATAGTTATATATTTATAGTTTTAATATATTTTATAATAAGAATATAGAAAATATTTAAAATATCTATATAATGTGTCATGAAAAATATAAAAAAATTGAACCCATCTTCCTTGGACTAGGTTACAGTTCTAATTTTTTTCAATAATAATAATTTATGGTGTCATTTTTTTAAAATCGTTATTTTATTTCATTATTTTATTTTTATAATAGGTAATTACATCATGTTATCCCTAATCACCCATTCTGAAATCAGTCACCACCTAACGAGTCATCGATCATTTATAGTTCATGTTATTCTCATCCCCAAAGAACCAACCTCATAATTTATATCCACACAGAGTCACTCACTTACATTTTATTTTATTATCTTTCCAACACATCACCATCGCTCCGCCACTCTCAAATCCTCTAAAACAATCCAAAACACCCATTAAAATTTATGACATGTTTTGTCCAAAAATCTAGGAACAAGTACCATTGAGAGTGACAAAAAAATATATATTTAAATGATTATATAAATTATTTTTTTAAAATGTATTAAATCCCATGTTTTAACTATTGGATAATGTAGGGTGAGTGGGGGGTGGAATGAATGTTTTTATGCAGTATGTTGGATTTAACAAGAACCCTAGAACATTAAAATTCCTATGCAGGATTAGTCCAAGCCTCTAATTTTTAATTACTTTTATGACTTTATAAATTTCTAAATATTATGTATAGTATAGGTAACTACACCTATTTCTGAGATGTACTTCAAACTGCATTAGTGTTTATAGGAAATGTATATTACTTTAAATTTTATTACATTCACATGATTTATGTTGTACAAAACTACAATATCACGGGGGTAGTATGTTTGGTATGATTTGATATCAATCATTGGCCCCACAATATATTGATATGATAAATCATGCCTAATATAATTTGTTTCAGAACCATTTTTTTCCCAATAACACAGACATCAAAATGAGGATATCATAAGGGAACCTAACATATATATATGAATTCATCCCCGTTTTATGGATTTACTTGACTGGATGCATGGATTGGTTGTGTGTTTTATTTTGATTAGTTAGATACTTTTTCATCATTATGTCTATCACTTTTATTTGGTTGTCATTTTTTTAACTCTCAATATTGTTAAAAAATAGTTTGGATGTTTTGTTTTCAAAAAGGGAAATGATTCTAATTATCAATGGTAATTCTAGTAATGGTTTGTGAAAATATGAAGAAATTATTTTTTATTGTTAATTTAAACTAATGTATTCATGTTTATAAAAATATTTTAAATGAAATAATTTATTCATTTAATTTGTTTAAAATTATGGTTTCATACCATTTAAGTGTGACATATTTTTACCAGATAAACACATAATGTTTTCAAAAATAATAGTTATCAATCATGATATTTGTTTTATTTAGGTTATCATGTATGAAAATATAATTTTATTAATTGTGAATAAAATAAAATTTATGAAATTATTATATGGGTAATTATATAAACATACACATTGAAATCATATTAAGATTTTTTTTCACCAACCATATATATAAATTAGAGAGTGTGTTTTTCTAAATAGTTATTCTTTAATATATTTTTTTTTATTATTTTATCATATTGTTGTAATATTCCGAAAGTTAGTGGTAAACTATTTTGATTAGTGGTTACAAATTATGGGTTATGCATAGGTTTTATTATTTCATTCCATGTTATTTTTTTAGTTATTACATCAGCCAATTCAGGATTGTTTGCTTTATATTATCACATGATTAAGTAGTGCTGAGATCAATCCAACATATACTTGTTGAAACCCATTGAATATTTGAAATGAACATGGTGATTTGTAAATGTTTATAAATCATTATGATTAGTTGAAATAATAACAACTGAAATAGTATCATGTGTAAATTCTTCATAGTTCCTCAAGTTCACTAGAGGAAAATTTAATGTTGGAAGTATCCAAGGTCCGATGAATCCAAAATATTAAATCAAATATCTCAATCAATTCTAAATAGTCAAGATGTCCGTATCCTACAGAAAATTGTGGGTTCTATTTAAAATAATCTTAATCATAGTCCAAAATAGGAGAATAACCTCACTCTCAGTCCTAACCCAAAAATTAAATAGTTTGGTGGGAAGGCATAATGAGAGTAGGGTCTAAATTGGGTGTTTTTTTCTTGGTAAATATTATTTACAATAAACTCTTCATAATTTTTTTATCCATTCTATTAGTAATTGTTTATAAAATACTAAATATGAAATTCAATCAGTAGATAACTCATCCCCAATTATAAATAACTAAACAAAAAATTAACACAATTTTTATATTGAAAAGAAACTATAATAAAAATATAATTTTATACTAACCATGGAATGAGAGCATTGAAATATTAAACATTTCTGCTCTAAGGGGTTATTAGATACGAATTTAGTAGATAATATACCACTAATTTTAGTGAAACTAAATATTTCATTTTATATGATGTGTATATTTTATATTGTTTTCATGATTAGGATCCAAAATATATACAACTATATTTTTTACCACATCTAATATAAAAAATTTATCGAAAATTACATAAAGGATTCCCAAAAGCACGTAATAAAAGTAAATAATGTCATTTCATACAAAATAAAATAAAATAATTCCCAAATTCAAGACATAATTTCAACCCACAAATGGGGTTTTGAATCTCCAAAGAAGGAAGAGTGGACCAAACACTCTAAGGAACCTACCTATTAATTTCTAGTAGTTTTATCAACTATTTATGATAAATTCCAAATTTATATTGATGGATCTAGTAAAATTTGGAAATGGACCAGATTAGGTCATCATTCCACATTACAATAATCGCCCCACTACATATATGATTAACATGTGTGATCTCCAAAACATTTCAAAATGCTTCATGGGAATAATATATGATATTGGGGATGATTTTACACCAAAAAAATCATAAACCATATTTGGAAAACCATGTAGTCTATGACATGATATATCTATAATAAGTATATAAAAACAAATAAATAGATGATTTAAAACAAATGAATCAATTAAATATGGATATAGTGTTATGAAAATAACAATATATCAAACCATAAAATCATAATATATATGTAAATTGACAATGAATTAATAATATATATATATATAAGGTGGTGTAATTAGTTGTTAATATATAAATAAACTCATATATTTTATTGCAACATGTTTATCTAAAGAAATCCGTATGGGATCCTATACATTGAGACCTGATGTCTCCCATGCTCACCCAATAACATTGGGAAGTGGAGGAATCAAGATGTGGTAAGGAATGATGTCGGTCATATACATTTATCATGATCCTAAAATTCCAATTCTATATACACCAAATGGTTGTATTTATGTAGGTACACACAATTCTAGTAGAATACCATATTTAATCAAAATAATTTCCCTCCAAATTCAAAACATTAAAACAACATTGAAAAAAAATTAATAGGATGATTATAAATCATTTAAAACATAAATTTTTATATAAATTAATATTCCTACTACTAAATAAAAACTAACATTCTATAGCAGTATATAGTAACATGTAAAAAAGAAAACATTTAGAAGATATGTTTTTTTAATCACTAAGAGAAAAATTATATGAACATAAAAATATAATTAAAAAATTTCATAATACATGTCAACATGATATCAAGCCTTAGGCAAATTAAAATAATTTTTTTTAAACTACGTACTCACACTGGGAAAAACTTTTGAAAAATAGCGAACCTATCATTATAATAAACATGACATATCTTATTGGCCATTCTTAATTATAATCCCCTAACTAAGGAATGAATATCACTATAATCTATAACCGATGTATAATGTAATCTGCTATAACATTCATGCCAATTTCCCATGTATCATCCTATGTTTTCAATATTCACCACATCTAAAACAAACACTCAAAACATAAATATCATCATATATAAAAATATCAATAAGAATATAATATTTATTTAGTCTTCTATTTATAAAAATGAAAAATATTTACAACAAATAACTGGATATTAAAGTAATACACTCTATGAAAAAAACAATTATGTTTCATCAAAATTTAATTTAAATACAAATTTCCCTTAAAAATCACTTATAATCCATTTCATATCAAAATAATTTTTGATTCATTTTTTCTTTTTATATAGAAATAGATTATTTATAGTTCAATAAAATATGAAGGATTTCAGAAACACCCCCTATATTCAATATAATGTTATGAAATACAAATAAAATGTACAAATTTATTGAATAACAAATTTACATCAAAATATTATAGTAAAACTACTAAAATATGCATCAAATGTAGGTATTACATGGAAAATGATTATGTAGAGACACCTACCCCAAATACAATGAAAACATGTTTTCATAATGTTGTGTTATAAATTAGTCATATTCTCACAATTGAGAGGTATAAATATATTCATATTTAAAATTGATTCTCATAATAGTCATGGGATCCATGTAAATTATTGAAACAATGATTAATATAAAAGGAAAGAATACAGATTTTTAATGAATGATATAAATAATATTAAGAATAAAATATGGCTTTTCCATTTTGGTTTTAAATATTAATCAATAGATGATTCTCAAGTGATGTGTTATGATTATTGGAGGAATTTTTTGGACCAGTTTACTACGTGTTATAACGCGATAAGAAAATCCATTAATTGTATGAATTTGAGTAAGGGAAAAATAAGGAATTAAAATTTTCAGTTCTGTAAATTTTTTAATGCATGGATGGATAGTTTACTAAGTCATGAAACATCACTATTATTACCAAATATATGGAATTCATTATTTTTAAGGGTAAACATTATGGATTTACATAAGAACAACTATTCTTGAAATATTTTTCATTCATATAAAAAATTTAAACAAATTATAGGTAACCATTAACTAATAATTTTTCTTATTTTCAAACCTTTAACTCTCAAAACCACTATTTTTAATGTAATTAAATTAAATAATAATATAATTGTATACTAATAATCTAATGGTGTCATGTTAAATTATTTTATATAAACATCTATTAAATGACGAGAAATATAAAAGAGACCTAAATCAAGAATTTTGACACTCAATCTCACATCTAATTATTTTTTGTATTCTCTAAACTATGTAGTCCCCACCCAAAATAAAAATACATCATCAAAGTTAAATTTATTATAAAAATGTTAATATTTAATTATATTAATCTAATTTTTAGTGTTATTAATTTAATTATCATTATTGGTTTTCCCAACACATATATAAATATATAAAATGGTGTGATCATGTATTAATGAGTATATTTTTTGGGGTTTTTATTTCATACCAAATTAAATATGAAATTATATATTATGCAATAAAATTATCAATTGTTGTTTAAATAAATATATTATAACCAGTATAATAAATTAAATAATTATATGTGATTACCAATATTCCTCAATGCTTTTCCTTACATGTTTCTATTAATTCCTAGGGTTTATTGATTTTCAATAATTAAATTAACCCAAAACATCCTCAAATATCTCTACAGGATGGGAATGATATTTCCAAAATCAATCCATGATATACATAATCCATTTTCATGTCAAAAGGATATCAATATCTCATGTGATAACTCATAAAATATCTGGTGACATAATCATTAATTAATACATTTTGGGTTATGTACAACATATTTATAAAATGATATTTCCTTATATAATCATCACTCAAATGAAAAATAATAACCCTTCACATAAATTACATTATCTAAGTTCAATTTGTTTTATTAAATCCATGAAAAAGAAAAAAAAATTATTTTTTATTTGGGAAATCATATCTTTTGATTCAGATGGGGGATGATATAATTATGTATGTTACGTCTAATTGGAATGTTTTTTTGGGACATTCAGTATTTGAAAAGTTAATATTTAATGACTGTTTTTTATTTTCAAATTCTAATTTAGAAACCTTTAATATATATTTTCATGGAACAACACTTTTTTAGTATTAATAAAATAAGACCCTACCACTATAAATTTCCTACATGTTATCTATTACTAGTGTTTAAACATAGCCTTTTTGTACCACAAGGCCTTGGTTTGTTGAAACCAGTTTTATTTCCTACCAATAGAAATGGATTATTACAACAGAAAAACAAATGAGATATTTCTATTGTGTTTCGTGATAGAAGATATAAAATTCAACTATAAATAATAAAAATTATACTATAATGCACCCAATGTCCAATAACATAACTTAGAACAACCATTTGGTGTAACATTATTTATTTATATATATATATATTATTAAAATAACAACAACAAAAAATTATAACAGCTACAGATTATTTAAAAGTGACACTTTAGTAATTAATAATTATTTAATGTTAATAAATTTTCTAAATAAATTTTTATTAATTGTAATTTATTTATTATTAATTTATGAATTTTAAATAATTATAAAAATATTAAAAACTAAAATCATTTATCACTGATCACTTTTTAATTATTATAGATTTATTTCATATTTAATAATAGTTGATTATGTACAAGAAATTACTTAGTATATATTTCTTCAAATTTTATATTATTTGAAATGGATAACTTAGAATTAATAAAAAAAATTATTGAAAATGAATTTTTTGTTTAATAGTATTGATATTTTTTATTAATAATAATTCATTATTGATAATTTTTTATTAATGATAAGTAATAAATTTTGAATAGTTAATATATACTACTTTTTTATAATTACAAATTCCATACAACTGTATATTATTTTATCATTATTAAAGATTAATTATGATTTGTACAATATTTAATAGAACTAATTAATCTTCATTATCATAGAATATATCTAATTTGAATAAATGATAAAAACGTTTTTAATTTTTAAATAACTTTATTCCTAATTTTGTCACTTGTGACTTTCTCTAACACTGTTTCAATTATTTGGATGATTAATGAATTTTATTATGAAAAAGGTTAATACTGTTATGTTTTAAGTTAATATAAAAAAATTAAATGTTAATGAATATAGTAACTATGTTGTTCATGGATTTGGTATATTATTATTTGTTGATGATGTTTAAGGAATAAATATTTATGGGTGAATGATCAGTGACATTTGTATATATTTATAGGGAAGGGGGAATGAAATAAATGTTCATGATGATTTCACATCGATGTCATCTAGGTGACTAAATTGGGGTAAAAAAATGAATGGATTAAATGATGCAATTAAGAGGCTAACATTTTCAATTTATTAATAACCATGATTATCCTATGGTTGAGAGATAATATAATTCAATATTTCAAAGAGTCCCAAGATCAACATGTGATATTATATGTTTACCAAATTAAATTATATCATATATATTAATTGTTTTTTACTGATTTTGGTGTGAATTTTCTACCCTCAAGTCCATTTTTTGAGATATTAGGGTTGTGGCACAATGTTATTTTAAACAAATAATGTAAAAATTATTTGTTGAATCTATGAACAAAATATTATGGTGAAATAGTAATATCTAAAATGATAAAACTATGATTTTAGCTAAAACTAGATTTTTATTTCAACCATACGATTTATATTAATTGCTTTACAATAAGGTTAATTATGTATTTTCCATTTCTAATTTACTGATTAATTAATCCATTTAATATAAATAATTACATTATTTTTTATTTATTATATATTAGTAAATAATTATTCATTTTTAAATCCCTTTTTTGTTTTTCTTAATGTATATCAATTATCCATATTAATGAAATGAATATATAAGGAATTTTTAGAGAGGGTAACCCAAATTTATTGACATGGAATTACATCTATGAAATAAGACATGATTTACAGAAATATCAACAAGAAAAAACATTTTCGACCATGTATGCAAGGATATTATATTTTACATTATTTTAGCAAAAAAATTTTTGGTATATGATAAATCCACAATAATAAAATATCATGGAATGATATTCATCATTTTAACCCCTACCATTGAATGAAACTATCACCCATGAATTAAAAATTGCAATAAATTTTTATGGTTTAATTTTTTTTCTATTATTAAGTATATTATCATAAAATATTTTTCCATGTTTTAAATGGAAATCATTTATGGTGAAAATATTAATTATTTGTGTTCTACCACTATTATTTTATTATTTTTCAATTTTCTATAGTTATATCGATGATTCAGTAAAAGTAATTCTATTCTAATCGTTATTTATTCTCAAAAACATGTTTTAATGTGATTATTAATCAATATTTATTCCAATGGAATATTAATCATGTGATGATTAATAATGGAAATAAGTTTCATATTATTTTCACAGAAGTGGAATATGTGGAACTGACAGTCTCATATAGTTTTTGATTCTAATTGATTCCTGTAGTAGATGGATAATGATCAATATTAAATAGAAATTAAAACAAGATTGAATTTTTAGGGAAAAATTATGAATAGGTGGAAGAAAAAACATGGAATAAAATAAAATTTCATTGATTGTTGTTAGATATATTTTGGAAAACATTACAAGAAGAAGATTAGTAATAAAAAAAACATGATGTGTATTTCTTGAGTGTTGCGGCATGAAATAAAATAATTTTAATACATAATGTGATGTGAAATTCATGGAAGAGATTCTTTAAAACCTATATGATGTTATATATTATACATGGTGTACATAAATTAGAGATAATTTTCTATTACACACAATGTTCGAATGGATCACCAAATTCATACTATTCACGCAACATCATGTTATAGGGTTATATAGATTGTACCACATGAAGAATATGGAACATGAGGTATGGGATTAATGTTATAACAAAATTGTATTTTTTTTTATTTTTTATGGACATTTTTTGATAGTATAATTTTATTACATATCTCTCAATAATCCAATGAAATTTCATATTCTCTACAAATTTATTTAGAATGTATATTTTCAATTATTTTTCCTCTCTTTAAGAACCGAAATGTGTGAATATTTTTACTTATAATAAATTTATATTTTTTATCTCCTAGGATGATTTTCAATTTTATTCTATGTATTCATATTTGAAAAATTTTATCACGATTTCTTTTATTATTGTCATATTTTTTCTGAAAATAATTTTTAACCATGTTTGATATTATACAAAATTTATTAAAAGGGATGTACAGTTCATTTTGAAAATGTAGCACTTTTGATCATTTATCAAAAATATGGAATGATAAATTATATTCACATACATCGAATGAACATAAATATCCACCATCATGACCACTAATTGAATTGGATATTGCATCAACAATTTCATGTAATCTTCTCAAAAAAATTATTTCCTTAATATTTGGAATGTTTTTTACTTAAAATAAGTGATGTTAATGTAAAAATGTAAATTTTACCCGTGAAATGATCTAGTGATTCTTTACTTATATTATTCATTATTTATGACATAATATTATATTACTTTTTTTTATTCTATGTGTTGTGACCAAATGATACAATCCATTTTCATGATTTGGATATTTTATGATGTTGTTATTTAAGGGATGATTCTATGAAACCTGTTTCATTTTAACAAGGTAATTATGCTATGGTGAATCCTTTATAATTCCCATTTATTTTCAATATATTATTAATTAATTATATTTTGAAATATATATATATATATATGAAACCTATTTCATTTATTATTGTTATGCTATTATTAACATTGTATGATCCTTTATAAGAAATATTATTGATTTTTATTATTTCACCAGTGGTGAGGAATATATATAGCCCTTTAATGATTATGGTAAAGATGGAAATCTTGTGTAATTATAAATACATAAATCTATAGTGAACCCATTTTCATAATCCACTCTATTCACGTTGATATAATTATGAGTGAACCTGGTCTAAGGATGGAATGGTGAGTGAAAAAAATCCAACGCAACAGTTTTGGAAGTGATTATTGACTAATGAAATGAGTTTTATTGCTTATTTTTAAGATTTAGTTACTTTATTATTCCTATGATTTCTTCTTACTTCTCATATTAATTGATTACTCAAGGATTCCTGTATTATGAACTTCAATCCATAATGTAATTAATCTTGTTTATCATATATGATATGGATAGAATGGTTTTAAAATATTATTATCACCTTATCATACCCTTTTTTACCCTGTTATAATTTTTTTTCTCATTCATATATAACTTTTTCTACCATACTAATAATTAGTACATACATTTTATAATTCTTTCAGTCCCCATTTTATATTGAATGTTTTTATATAAGATAACATTTTTTACTACAATAAATGTTATTATGTTTTTTCCTTTTAGATCCCTTCTTCTTATATTGGTCACTTTTGACTTTCCATGATACTATTTCAATTATTTGGATGAACCTATATTTTTATTAAAATAAATTTTTACACATGATTGATATAAATTAATTCAATAAAATTAAATTTCAATGAATGTAGAAAACATGTTGATATTTAATTTTATATGTTATTATTAATTAATGATTTTTTATGATAGGAATATTAATGGGTAAATGATATGTAACATTTTTATATGGAATTAGATAATGGGTATTAACATTAAAAATTAAGATGTCTGATAATTTATCCCCCCACAATACTGTCATCATTGAATATAAATGTGGAGATAAATTGAAAATATGAAAAGATGAACATTTACTTTTTATTAATAACCAATATTAATTTATTGATGACTGATTTTTAAAAATTAAATTTATAATAAACCTTTGATCTATTTGAAAAAGTTTAATTTTACTGTAGTGAACACACTTATGGAAATTAACAGAAGTTTTTTTGATTCTGGTGTTTGGTTTTTATTCTTCGGGAAAGATGACTTGATATTATGGGGGTAGAATAACCTTAATTAAACATTATGATGTTAAACTTATTTTTCTTATTATACACACATTATTATGGTGAAATTATTATATATCAAATATGGGATCCAAAGTGATAAAATTGACATTATAACTGAATCTAGAATCGGCGTTCCTCCAAAAAATTGATCATAGTTTCATTAAAAATTGATAAATGATTTTTTCCATTTATAATAGATTAAATAAATTATATTCTTTTTGTATATAATTTAATAATTTATTATTTATCATATAAGACTATATATTAACTTTATTATATACTCAATCAGTGTTTCTTTAAAAGTTTCTCCTTTTATCATCATTATAAAACATATATTGATGTGTTGTGTGGAGAGTACGACCCAAATTTTTTGAGAAGCCATCAGATCAGTCCATAAATTCATGATTCCTAGAATTATTAAAAAGGAAATAATATAAATGACCATGGATTCATGTATTTTATAAATTACATTATTGTGGGGATATTTTTTTTATTTGATAAATCCTCACTAATCCAATATAATGGACTATTATTCCTCATTTTTAGCCAATATTATGGCTTGGAACTGTCAACCATGAATTAATAATTTCCATAAATTATATAATATTTCCTTTATTTGTAATATTATTTTTTTTCATCTACATTATTTTCCCACGTTTTTGATGTCCATCATTAATGTTCAAATTATTATATTATTTTTTCTCCCAAAAATATTATATTGTTTATAATTTTTTATAGTTTTATCATTGATTAAAATATGATGGTCCAATTATAATGGTGATTCATTCTCATTACATTTTAATGTGATTAATAATAAATAATGATTCCAATGGAATTATCATTATGTAATTTAAGATCAATTCAAGGTGGTCAATTTTATTCCCATGGTTATGGCATATGGGGAAACATTAGTCCAATGTTGTGGGAGATGATAACGATTTACCTTAATATATTTAGAATGGTAAATGATAAATAGACTTATAAAAACATGCTTGAGGACTTAGGTAAAAATATAGGAATATTTGAAGATATAATCATAGGATAAAATATAATTTCATGGTTAGTGGTTGAATCTTTTTTGAATAACACAACTAGAGGATATGTATTCATTAAAACACATGTTGTGTATTTTGATGGTGCGGTGGATATGGATTCAAATTGGTTAAATTTTCATAAAGAGTAGGATTCATGGTAAAATTTATTTACACCCTATTTGATGTTATGTAAAGTACATGGAGTATATTCTATGGTGACTATTTTTTATCACACATAATGATGGATGGGATCATAAGCTGTGTATAAATTAAAGAACACTCATGTTGTACATTTTATCTTGGATTAACATAAGAATCATGAAATTCCATGTATTCTTGCATTTAAAAAATATTAGTGTCCCTTTCCTAAAATAATTAATTCTAGTTAATCCTTCAGATACTACATAGAGACATTATGTTTTATACCCTATAACTCAAAACATGTACTTATTTTTAGACTATGTTGCATTTTATATATCCTTTATGATGACTCATTTGAGGGATTTTTAATATCTCATTATACTAATTTTTCATCATAGATCCTTATTATTTAATTGTATTTTAATTTAGTTTTTGGAAATAGTCCTTATGATGAGTTCATTATACTCAATAATAATATTCTCATAATGGGGTTCACGTGTAATCTTATGATTGATATTGGAATTATGTCCCTAATGGATCTATGGTTATTTTGGGACACCATTGTGATATTTCCTGTAAAATTAAGAATTTATATCCCTTCTAAACATATTGGAAATCATCCCTCTATAAATAAACATGGTATACCATTGACTATGATAATCTGTTGTGTTTACCTCCTCTGGCATGTTCTGTTCCTCCTCATTCATTATGTACTCTTCAATATACATGGGTCCCTTAAAATTGATCATAGGAGGTTACATGGATTATTGTAATATGTAGTAAATAATTTTTACATTTGAAATACTATTAATTTGAAAGAGGATATGGTATTCACATGACTAAAGATAATTCTTCAACACTTTGTATGTTCACCTTCATGGAGTCTATAACGGGAAAGTATTTAAAAAGTCTAAGGAATTTTGGAATCATTAATAAATTTAACTCTTATGAATCCCCTTTTTTCCCTTTATATTCAATGTACAATCATATACCAAATTTAGTGATTGTAATAATATTTTTGTATAGAACACCATATGTTTTTTAAGATATTTGGGGTCAATTGGGATAGAGAATAGGTGTCTAGGTAGATCTTTTATTTAAATGATACATAATGTTTATAAAAATTTCTTGTTTATAGTTCATTATTATTCATAATTATACACATTATAATATGGGAGGTTGATATATAATGGTTTGTAAAATTTTATATTTATAATCATTTGAATACAAACATGTTAGAGGAGTTTTGTTGAGTTGTTTATTTATATTTATGATATATTTTTTTGGAAAAATATGAGTTCTATCAAAGAAAACACCTATCCTAATGTGTAGTGTGATTAATTGGGTTCTGTACAAGGGTTCCAAAATGAGTATATTCTAAATTAATGTGGAAAAATTTGTAATTACCTAAGAAAAAATAATACAAAAAATGGATTATTAATGACATTCATGTAAACAGGATGCACCATTTATTTTTTGAAACAACATAAAAAGAATGATATTTTTTTTATCCTTGAGAAATGTAAGGATTTATAGACATGTGGGATTTCTCCCATGTGTTTGTGATGAAAATTCAAATTGAAAAAAAATATTTTAAACTATGAAGATAGCAATTATTCTAATAACTAAAACATATTTTTAATGACATATGGTGTTTTTAAATGACACAATGTTATTAATAGTGAAATATTTGTTAATATTATAGGATTTAGGGCCCAAGGACCTAGAATATAGAAAATTTAAACAAATATTGTTATCTTAGGGATATATATTGAAAATTATAATTATGTTTGGATTTGATTTGGAGCATTATAGAATGGATGTAGATGGTTATTGAGTTATGTTATCATACCCTCTAGACAATCATATGAGTGAAAACCAATGTATAATCTCTCAAGTATTATTACAAACTAATAGTCGACAATGAGATTTGTATAATCGATTTATGGTATGTGAATCATATTATATGCATCATATAGTGGTAAATTATTCTCATTAAAATAATTCTCATATACGGTAACCTTAATACCATTATTACTAGTGTATTCACCATACCAAATTAATGGATATACAAATTGATAAAAATGTCATATTATTAGATTGATTTTTTATTTTTTCAATTTATTTGTACATTTCATCAATCATAATAAAAGTGATGTGGTATTATTTTTTATCAATTTGGATGACTAATATAAATTTACTGTATCTAGGGTGAATCATCCAATTAGGTCTATGAATCAAAAAATGAGTTGTTAGGTAGTGATTAATCATTTTATAAATCATATATTAGGGAAAATTTTAAATGGTAAGAGTTTTATCCATTTTTAATTGTTGGTGTTTTTTAAAGGTTTTTTAAATTCATGTTGTTTGACATAACAACGTTTGGGTATGTAATTGTAGCTACAGTAATTTTGTGTTATTTTACTGTGAATGATATATAGTAAAATTAAATGAACTAATTTTACATATTTCGGTAATATATTAAAAATATTATGTCATATGGTCTTAAATTAATTAACCACTGCTAGATTCAGTCTCATGTCAGTGAGCATTAGAAATTTTTGGAATTGAAAGTTGAGATAAGAAATATCATGATAGAATTATAACATCTAAGTTGGTAGTATTTTATCTGGTATAAAAAATTATCTTCCAAAAAAATATTGTTGATGAGAATATATAATTACTTAATGTAGAAACTATTGTCATCTAATAAGTTTTATGTGTGCTAATTAGGAAGAACAAAAGGTGTTTTAGGTATATAACGCATTGTATCTCTCCAAAATTTTACTCATTTCATATATTTATATTTATAACAAGGATTTGATAGTATATTATATAATATAAATCATTTTTATGATGACTTTATTTAGGAGGAAACAATTATTAATTAGTGGATTTTTTTTCATTATGGAATACCTTGATGGTTGGCATGCATTTGAGTTATTCATCCTATAATATATGTTTCTGAATAAAAAATTTTAGAATATTCTAAGCAACAAATGATAACTCCTCTAATAGAGACTATTATTCACTCCCTATGTACAAAATGTCATGTCTTTCCTGGGTTATGGATGGGGTATTTTTTGAGGAGCATCATCAAATAGGAGAGGTGTAGTAACATCCACCATTGTATGAATTGGTATAATTTTTCTATTATTATTATATATTGTAAAATAAAAATCTGCAACAAAAACATTCATAATATAACATCATAAATCAGTATTTATTAAATCTCAAGTCAAACAAATAAACAAAATATAAATGTTTTTAACATTATGATATTAAATATTTAACCAAAGTAACTTAAATCAGTTTAAATATCTCCAATAAATTTTTTTCTCACATTAAACCCTTTTTGAAGCACCATACATAATATGCTTTATCATTGCATGGGGAATGGGAAATTATTAAATGGTAATCTCATATTGTATGTAAGTGTAATCATATGATTTGTAAATCAATGATCATGCGTGGGAAAAATTTAATCATGTTAGTATGAGAACAAAATAAATGCACCATTCCATAAAATAATGGAATCACACCTAATAAAAAATGGATAGTGAATTATGACATACAAAATACTACTTCTTATATAATGTTGAACAAATATGTATAAAATTTTGAACTTGATTCATCAAAAAATGTTCAATAAATACATATAATATATATATGACTTTAGAATATATTAAAATATATTTGAATTGAATATAACTTCCGAGGTCCATGCTCATTTCCAATGCCATTTTCATTTTATTAATTGAGTACTGTAGTGTATTAGGTTCACTCCATATTCTTATAAACATTTTATAAATTTCCCCTTGTCAGTTAAAATACCTCTCTAGTATCATACAATTCACAACATGAGATAAAAAACATTAACCATTTCATTGGAATTTAATATAAATTTGACACCACCATTCACCAATTATAATAGCATACATTTTAATATAATATTAACATAAAAATAAATCCTAATTCCATCATATCTATATAATTCCATATAATTAAATGTGTTTTATATAAACACAAATAATATATGATCGTAATATATATTTATAATGAATGTATATATTATCACTTGAAAATATTCGTAGTGATTCAAAACAAACTTCTAAAATATATTAAAAGAGATGAAAACTAATTATCTAAGAATTTGAAAATTACTTTTAAGATGGAATTATGTTCCTATTTATGTTTTTATTCTATTATTTGTAATATGTAAAAGAAAAAAACAGAATGAAAATTTTTTTAGAAAAAAATATCTTTTAAATAAATATCCATTTTGAAAAATATATAAAATACTAGGAATATGCATTCATGTGGAAAGACGTAAAATGTAACTTTTAATTTAAAATTTTGTAATGAGATTCATTGAAAATATAAATGAAAAATTGGATTAAAATTAAAAATACATCTTTATCATAATTAAAGTATGGTAATGAATATAGAAACATATCATATTAAATCATTGAGATGAAAAGAAGTACATTCACTGAAAAATAAAAATATAATTACTTCAAGGGGAAATATTCCTAAACCAAAATATGATCTATGCTCAGTACATTATTATGGGAAATATTTTAGTTATTCTTTGAACCAATGGTATAAATATTGGAATGAATAAATGTTTACCCAATGAATAAACATAGTAGGATAAAATTGATGTGAATATAGAGAATACCATATAATATTAATAGATGGATGTTTAGAAAAAATCTCTTATAAAATTTTAAATTTATAATGAAATAATTAAAGTTACTAGATTAATCAATTTAATCACATTATCTTCATTGAATAATGATTTCATTCACAATATGATATTTTTTGATCTGACAGATTTAGGATTCAATTGATGAATATGTGTACCCAAAATATCATTAAATAATTTTATAATGTAAAATATCATATACATTATAGATTGAATCAAAAAATTTATATTTCCTATGGATGGTACATGAGTTTTCGTTTTATAGGCGAGTTTTTGAGAGGCATTTCCAAAAATATTATTTCCATAATATATAATGATTACATTTTAAATGGTATGTGTATATGAAGTGGAAAATAATAGAGATGGATCACGCATCTCATTGTCCTAACATTTTAGTAATAAAGATTTATAATAACATAAGTCTTTATAAGATAGTATAAATCATAATACCATATATTAAATTTACTATAGTAAATCAAATTTTACCTTAGTAACATCATTGTTTGAAAGAAAAAGATTAAATAAACCAAATTTTAATATATTGATCTTCTTATTAAATATTTTAACACCATTTAATCCAATCTCATTTCACAATATGAATAATTCAACTATTATTTGAAAACATTATATATATATATATATTTGAATATTAAGTTGAGAAATTTAATTTAAAAAATTAACCATTCGTAATATTATTTAATATTTATTATCAAAATAAAGTAATATTAATTTATTTCCTAAACAACGAATCATCAAATCAGATTGAAAAATAAAAATAAATAACTATTTTTATTATGATAAAAATATATTCTATAAAATATTATTCATTAAAAAATATAATGTTTTAAATTTAAATAACGTTAACAAATTCAACTAAAAATTAAAAATATATATAATAAACATATATTTTTTCATGTATTTTAGTGTTAAAATCATTCACTGGGCTATTAAATAAATAATATAAATTATAAAAAATAGTAATATGAATAAAATTTATATTCAATATAATTTCATTAAAATATATAAATTTATTATATCATTTGTATTTCATTTCATAAGTAGTAATTATATTTTATTTATATTTTTAATAAAAATATAATACATCAATAAACCTATTCGATTCATGTATACCAAGGAAGATTGTATCTATCATATATATTCATATTGACGATATGTATGAATTTTTTATTTTAGTAATATATTTTATTGTAACTAAATTTATAGAATAATTAATAATATTCTTTTATTTCACTATCAACATATCTATTATATTTCTAATAATATTGATTATTTCTGTTGTTTCAATCAGGTTTATGTTTATCATATAAATGCATGATGATAAATATTTTATTTTTTAGTGATTTAATTGACTTGTGAATTTATTCAGTATATAATTTTGATGATGATATTTCATTATATGTTATAATATTGTATTTAGTTTCATCAAAAAATTTATTATTATATCCTAAATAAATTTTTGTTGGATCATTTTAATTTTGTATGCCTTTTGATACATTTTATTCAACCTAATTATTATTTAATGAAAAAATTCATAGAAAAATAATTCAAAATTACATTGGAAACATAATAGAAGAATTTTGTTTTTTCTTTAGTTGAGTCATGGTCCCCCCATGTATAGTGAGTACATCATACCTGTGGGACATGAATATATATAATGATTAGTTATTAAGAACAGTTACTATAAAATGTTATATTATTTGAATTCACTTCCATTTTATATTGAAAATTATTCATGTGTTGTTGAGGAGTGTTTTCTAGTCCACATTTTATAATTCCTTGTAAATTATAAAGTAATCAATGTATAGATTTTTGATGTTGATGATTGTGAGTGTGAATTTCCCCGTATATATTATAAGTCTTTTGATAAGAATATTTTCATGAGATTTACTGATATAGAGCCTATACCAGTAGAGAAAGCACATTAGTATTAAAATTAAAGTGTGCTAAAAATACAAATAACTTTTATTTTGAGATAATTTCCCTTATTGAGATGATTTACTTAATGATACTAATTATCTATAAGATAGTGGGATCAATGAGGTGTTGTAGTGGATTTTTATGTATTACATTGTGATAGTGTCCCATATTTATAGAAAATGAATGCAGTATGTGACTAGTAGGATTCATGGTAATGATTATCTTGTGTCATGGGATAAAATTATAACATTAAATACATTATGGTAGCCTAATATTGTTCCATTATGTTTGTGGTAACATAAAAGTAATAGTGTTCATGTATTGATTTTTGAAACCAAAATTATTCTCAAAATAATGGGGAAAGGATAACTAAATGGTTGAGATATCACAACACACTTCCCATATAATGTACTAATCCTATCATAATGATTCATTTATATGTGATGATAGTTAGTCAAATAAAACAACTCCTGTGGAAGAGAGTATCCTTTGAGAAATTCATTCCCCTAAAATCATTGTGAGAGTATGATGTTACTAGAAGATAAAATTGACCACCAAAAAAATAAATGAATATATTCATTGGTTACTGGATTCATAATCATCTTATTTTAAGATTAATATTTTGTGTATCCCAAAAATAAATTCTAACATATTATATTTTATATTCATACCCCAAATAAAACCATACATCATAACAATGGTAAATAAAAAATTTGAATGGGTGATATTATAATCCATATAAGGGAAAAAACATTATATCAGTCACTAAAAAAATGGATAATATGATAATAATCATGGTATGATAACATGATCCAAAATTAGGGAAGTCATACCCAATCATACAAAGATAACAATAATCAATCACATTTTTGTTCCATGGTTCATGTATATCCCCCATGATTATGGTTTTATCAATTATAAAATGTAAATTATGACATAGGTTTCATATATACAAATTATATAAAACTTTATAACTATTAAACTAATGGGGTGATGAAAAAAATAAATACCCCACTCATAGAATTTGCAGTCTAAACATATACAGAAGCAATTTTTTCTTTATTCAATGGATGGGAAAAAAGAAAGGTATAATAAAATTATCTATTAGATCATCATAAATATATCATATTTATAATTTGTATTCATTAAATATATCTTATTTAGAATCAATGTATTGAAGAAATAAAATTTTTATCACATTTCTATGTGGAGGTGATAGTCCACGCATACGATATTAAGTCATTACCATTTTATGGTGGATGAAAAGGGGTTATAAAGTAACTATTGCACATATATTAAACATTTATATATTGTAATTTATAAAAATTATACATGATATATATTTTATATAATATTTATTATAACATGAATAGAAATAAAGCATGAAAACTATTTGTGATAACATATACCTCTTCCTTGGGCACCATCCTTTCAAAATCACCTAATAGAATCAATAGTTGTATTTTTGGGAATAACATAAAATGATTGTAGTGGATAAAATGTGAAGATTTTTATTTATGTAGATGATGGTTAAGATAAATTCTAAAAGTGGTGTGTATAATAAAGGAAAGAGGATACATTATACTACTAAGTGGAGTGGGACAACAACAATTATTATGAATATTAAAATATACCAATGTAACACTCATGGAAATATTGGTCAAAATATTCCCCAAAATGATGATATGATGTGATATTATTTAAATAAATTAATTAAAAATTAATAATATATATTGATGTAATTTTAATCTATATCTAATTACATTAACCCCTCGTTAACCATTTTACTTTTATAGTAGTAATAAATTTCATACTTTGGTAACAATTTATAATATCAAAAAATAAATATTCTCCATCAAAAATATCAAAATTATGATTCCAAAAATTTAATTTTAACATCATATTCAATAATTATTTGTTTTATAATTTCATATTTTATAAATCATTAAAAACACAGAAAACAATTTTTAGACAAAAACCATTATTTGTAAAAAACATATTTTATTCTCATTCCATACAAAATAATAACCAATAAAATAATTTCAAATAATTTTTTTGAATATTTAATCCCCATATTTCATTAAAATCATTCATAAATATTAATTTAGTAAATTTATTAATATAAAAACACATCTTACCAATAATAATAATTTTCCTATAAAAACAACTACTTCTATAATAAAATGATTTTTTAAATTTATTATCATTAGATAAACACTGAAATATTTTTCTATATATTTTATAAGTGCATTTTTCATAAAATAATTGTTTATATTCATATATTTCAATTAAAAATATTGGATTTAACTCGATTATTTAATAATAATATTCAGTTGAAACAGCTACGATATACATTGGTTAATTCTACCAAATATATAATAAATTATCCCTCAAGATAACATCACTCTGATAAAATAAATAAGGACACATTAGTTTCATCATGTGATTGGGATATTATGTATTTTTTATGAATATTTGGTTTTCTCATAAATATACTACTGAGTGAGATACATTGTAAATATATCATTCTATAACAAAACAATAATATTAAATAGTTATTCCAAATAAGAGAGATATTACTCTAGTTGTATTATCTCTGATTTATGTACACATTAAAGATCATATATTAACCTCCTAAAAAGTGAAAAATGGTATTCATCCTTCGAAAAAGAGTTATTTGTGGAATCACCAACTTATTTGAAGCTTCTCAGATATAATAATGAATTTCTAGGTGAAAAAATAAAATGACCCAACATTAAAAATTACATAACATTGAGTTAATTCAAGAAATGTACTTTATTTCCAATTGAGTATATTTTCAGGTTTAGATACTTATAGAATTATTCAATAAATCCTACATTACAATCCCATAAAATATAATGTGGACACTTCAGAATAGTATGCAATTTTTTCTCAAAATATAAATCTTTAATAAGAAAACATGTTTCCTTATTCATAAAAATAATCATAATATTCATATTGAGTTCCTATATTCTCTTACACATCCTTATACCTAGGGATGAAAATCCAAAACATGTTATGAGATGCAAATTATTTTTATCGTATATAAATGGAGAAATATGTCGTTAAATTTGATTAATTTAATCTCATAAAAACTATTTCCAAATATAATACAATTCACCAATAAGACATTACAACTTTCGCTTACCAAATGAGTCATAAGAATCCAATAACACACTATTGAAAACAAAAATCATAATGGGTACTTATGGAATCAATCTCATATCACTATAAGAGTATCTTTCCCGGCTACACAGGGAGTAACCTTAAATGTTAAATTTGTAATACCCACCATATTATTCAATTAATATCTTAGAAGAAACCCTATCATTTAACTCAATCTCGTTACATAATGAATTAATGATCTGTCATGTGGTCACTGCCCTTTTTCAATCATTTAACCACCCATATTTATAAAATATTCCCATAATCCCTAAAATAATCATAACCCACAGAAAATGAATAATAGAAAAAAATAACATTTCTACTTTGAAATCATAATTCATTATTACAAAGTCATTCACATATAATTGAAAACATATTATTGGAAAATTAAAATTATATACCTATAATGGAAGCCTCAAAACATTAATCTGACATGAAATCTATAAATTATATTCCTAAAATATATGTAAATTTTTTTTATTCATTTATAAAAATTGTTTAAATAGTATATTTAAATGTGGTTTTAAAAATAATGTAAAAAAATTCTTACCAAAAAAATAAGAAGATTAATTTTTTAATTCTTTTGAATGAAAAAAATGTACAAATTTTTTTATTTATAATCCATTTATATAAATATTATTAAATATTAATTATAATATCAAGAATATTGATATGGAGAAAATGATTTAATAATTAAATCATTAAAACATTCAATGTGTCTCCTTCCACATTGAATATCTAAATTAAAATCCCCATGAAATAATTCACTTATAAAACATTAACTACCATTATAATAGATAAAATATGTTATTTAATGTCATAGTATCTATGTATTAACATTATAATAGAATAATGGTATATACCGTTAAAAATCATTCAATAAATTGATATTGAGGTGAAATCCCATATACTGAGTTTGACTCACTACACACAATATTAATGTTCATAAATAATAAAACTAATTAAATTATTTAATTTATTAACAGAATTTTCATATTTAATTATTCTATATATATCCCTTATTATAATATTATAACAATTACTTAATTATTTATGTTCACATCAGATGTTTTAACAATATTAAGTACATGAGTTCAAAATGATTCTTATAATTTGAATATGGCTAAATAGTTCATTAGTTCATCATCTCAAGTATTATATTCATGAAATAATAATAAATTTGATAATTAAATTATTCATTTTATTTCATTCATTAAATATGTGACTGAAAAATAATTAATGTTATAATCATGTAGAAGGTACACCATATTTAATGAAGAGTAACCTTCCCACAATTCATTGATAATTATGGGAATAATGTAATTATTATTTTATATTTATTTAACGTCAATAATATCCTCAATAACATATTAATAATTTATGTATTATTATAAATTTTGTCAATCTATTGTGGTGGTGAAAAATTAATCACATCACTTCAAGATGGTGACAGCACACACATATGCGCGACCAATGTTATAATTTTTATGTGCATAGAATTTAATGATTTAATATATATATATTATTATTTAATAATGATAAATTTTTAATTAATATAATATATTAACATTAATTCTTCCATTTTAATGATTATTATGATACGGTAATTGAAAAATAATTATATTAATTTTTTGATGTGATAGTTCGCACGTACGCACAAACGATTAATTCAATCCCTTTTGATGGAATTGAATATTGATATAACTTATAATATTAACATAATAAAATATCATTATATTGAGGATATTAGAGTTATTATTTCATCGCAGTTGAAGAAAATTTGATGGAAGTGGGAGAGAAAATAAAACAGAAATACTTGATTAGAAATATTACCTTTCATTGGACGATCTCCTTTTATTAACACCTTAAAAATTATATGGAGGGTTTTCTTAAAAAATATAAGACCTATTAAATGTGGGGAGGTATTTAATGTTATTATTTGGAAAGATAAATTACTAAATAAATAGGTTTTTATGTTTTAATAACTGAGAATAATTGGTTCTCTTTTGTATGTGAAGTGAGGGGAACACTGAAAATACTTTAAAATATTAGAATAATATAAATATATATTTTATTAAAATGGTCCCAAAATAATTTATTTATTACAAATGGTGATTATTGGTACAAATTACTTCATTAAAAAAATCTTGTTTTCCAATTTTTTAATCCTTATCATTTCATTATAACCCTTATTAAACCTTTTAATTATTATTGTGATATATTTTTATTTATAAATTGATGATTTATAAGAAAACCATACCATGAAAAAATACCAATAAATTATTAATTAATGAAATTTTGTTTCTTATCCCGATCCTTTAGCCATAATTTTCATTTTTTTAATTTTATAACATTTATCAAAATATTTAGTATCTTAAAGTACTATTATTGTCAATTTTGATACTATTAATTTCACTGTGTTTAAAAAGTATAATTAAACATTATATCAGAGAAAAAAATAATTTTGATCATCCATAACATGTCAAAGTAATATTTTGAATTTTTTATTCCATAAATATTGGAAAATTATATTTATTGTAATATTTATAATATCATATATTTGATTCGTTCATTATTAATGAAATTAAAACGTCGTCTTTGTGAAAATTTAATTTAATTACATATTTATTAACCAATATTTATAAATTATCATGATTTATTAAAATATATATATTTATAAATAATATTTATATTTATATGGATAACCTGTATTACCCCTTATTAAAAATACCATACTTGAAGAAAACACGGGGTGTAAATTTTTTTTTGTCACTATGAATATAATAAAGTAAATGTATTATGGTAATAAAATTGGCTCCATGTGGTCCTAATATCCTTCCAAGGTTTCTACTGGTTAGAAAATACTCATTCAATTATATTTGGACATGTTTTATGGGTATTTTATAATATTTATAATATAATTTTTAATCATAATTTCATGAATTACCCTTAACCATGTTTATAAATTGTTATACAATATTATAATTTATAATGTCAAAAAATAAAAGGGAACTATTTATAAAATTTTGACACCCTAATTTAAAATATGAAATCCATTTTTTAAAATTTAATACACAGAATTGGTATAATGTAATTGAAAATTAATCTTGTTAATGTAATAAGAAAACATGTTTTCGAAGTAAAAAATGTTAGAACATTACCTAGGTATTCACATCCAATTTTAGTTTTAAATTTATAGAAATGAAATAAATTAAATTAAATTGTGAAAAAATGATTTAATTGTAATTTAAAAATATTAAAAAATATTCTCAAACACTATAAATAATTTTTATTAAAAATTAGTTTTCAATAATAATGCATCAGTTATCCACTATTCATCGAAAAATGAATACTATTAGAAAAAAACCAAAAATTCAACCAATATATGTTTGTATAGTCCACATTAATATAAGAATTTATTTTTTAAATATAATTTATAAAATTTTCTAAAACATGATTTTAAATAGGTGTGCCCTCACAATTTGGAAAACTACCTTTTTGACAGAAAACATCTTTTCTGTCTAAAATTTTATTAAATTATATATTATGTCTATAAAACATATAATATAATAATTAATATTTTTATTCAAATAATAAAAAAATTATTAATTTATTATTTTATAAACACAAATATTTTCATTTAAATAGTTTCTCATAAAAACTTGTACATTATAGTCAATTAGTTTTTTAACTTTCTAATTAATTTTCAATCCAATGAATCATTATATAATCATGCGTAAACACTATATTAATAATTAAGTTAATACTGTTCATTCCATCAATTCTAATATATTTTTATAAAATATCATTTAAATAATAATATTTAGATGTTAACTTAAGCTTTATATGGTGTATCACATTCGTTATAGAATATCGTGTTTCCTTAAAAAAATTGAATTTGAATTTTCCTCATTTTGGAAGCTTATTCTTCATTATTTGACTCTTTTGATCTAAAATGGGGGTTTTTATTTTTCAATATAACAATATTTAAACCCCACATCAGAAAAATATTAAAAAAACACCCATGTTAAAATAATTACATGGAGGTGTGTAGGTTACCTGAGATATCACATGAAAGGGATTCATGTAGAAAACGAGAAAATGGAAGAGAAAACTAACCATCATTTTATGATGGAGAGTGATACAAAACATGTTTTGGTGAAACATAATAATCACTAAACCATTAATTGTTTATTTGATAAACGATCATATATTTCTAGATACGAAATATAGATGGGTAATTTTTTTTTTGATAAATTTAATAGAGTTGAGGAATTAATTGAAATCCTAGACTAATATAAAAAGGTAATATACTTACCTTAAAAATATATTTTCATAATTTAATCAATTTTCACCAAAAAATCATATTTTAATCCCATGAATAAGTATTCCAAACAAAATTTTCTTGTTCGAATTAACATCTAGAGAATCAAATAATCCACCAAATATTATATACATATTTCTGCAATCATGAATTATTTACCAACATTTATGATTATGATAAGATAATTTAGTTCAATAAAAACACCATTGTTTGATAAAAACTACATTTACTCTCCAAAATTATACTATCATACACATATTCCACATAGACCATTCAAAAAATAATTTTCATTATGATTCCTAAAAAATATTGTAGTCAATGATTAAATCCATAAATTATGAAGGATATAATCACATAGTTTTCCAAGAATAATTTTAACATTATTCTCCAAATAAAATCGATCACACATAAATTCTCTTACCGAAAAGTAATTTCCCTTATCGCATATTCTATTTGGATTGTTAATCATTTCCATAAATAACCTGTATCACGATAAGCCCATAAGAAAAACATATATTCTTCCCAAATATAATTTAAATTTTAATCCTAAATTAAAATACCATTGTATTCTATTTACATTTATCTTATAGGAAACGAAAAATATTAAAGATCTTCCAAAATTACATTAATCACTTAATCATTAACTTTTTTCTAATAACAATGTTATCTAATCGATAAACATATTTTCCCAATGTAATATTATTCTTCATCCATCAAATAATTTAACTAGAAAATAAAATTTCATAAAAATAGGGATATCACATTGGTTTCTGGTAGGCGATTTACCCTTGTCTCTATTCTATTGTTGGTTTGATTCTAGCCTATTTTCTGGTTATGATGGGTTGTAACCCATATTACAGGGTGACATTTTTATAAAAATATATAATTTGAATAACATTACCAAAAATGGAAAAGTCCGAAAAAATAATTTTTGCATGTTTTACCCTCCAGGGTCATCCCATACATTTCATTTTTAATCACAAAATATAATAGCCCATAATAACTTCAGAAATAAGTGTCTCAAAAATTACCATTAACATAATATTTCATAACATAAATCATAAAATGGGGGTTAAAATAGTTTTATCTAATGATAATTTTAAAAATTATAAACTCATTATTATATATATTATTCTAAAGAAAAAATCATAATCTCCTCAGATATGTAAACCACACTTTGATAACAAATATGTGGCCCCAAACGAAAACATTACAAAATATTGTGTTATGTCATGAATTGAAATTTATTTAACATTGATTATGTTTTTAGGATTGTGGTTTTAAATAATTATTCCATAACTCATACATAAATAATCATAAAATAATACGCGGATACATCCAAAAAGTATCCAATTTTTTAAAATATAAATTGGTTAAATGAAAACATTATTTAGTATTTAAGAAAAACATTATAACATTCATATTTACTTACCCAATTATCTTAGCAATCCTTAAACCATGTTGATGAAATTTGAAATCATAGGATAAGAAAAAAATGATCTTTAAGGTATATAAAGGAATAAATGATACTTTTATTCCATGACTACTTTGAACGCATGAAAATATTTTCACAAACATAACCTTCTCAAAAATAAGAAATCATCTCTATTTCATAACACATGAAATCTTAAAAATAATGTAAAAATACATGCAATAAATAAATCATCATTGCATATCGTGGAATCAATTCCTTATCACACTTACAGTATCTTTCAAATCAACATAGTTAATAACCATCATGGTCATATTTGGACTAGCAACTCTACCATATTCCCATAATATATTAGGAGGAACACTTCTGTTAAACTCCATATCATTACCCAATTCATTGGAGTTCTGTCATGGGATCACCCACCCTCACGTTTTCATGAATCCCCCCATTTTCATAATCTATTCCCAAGAACCTTAACATAACCATAACACATAAAACATTAATACCTTCAGAATAAAATTTCCACTTTTAATTTAAATTTTATTTTTACTAAGTCGAACACTCCTAAAAGAAAATCCATTATTTGAAAATAAAACAATAACTTTTTAAAGGAAGGATCAAAAAATTAATGTGATATGAAATCAGTAAATCCCATTTATGATGTATATGTAAAAAATGATCTTTTCGATTTTGTCAAAATAATTTTATGGGTAATAGTAAAATATGTTTTTCTAAAAAAAGTCAAATTTTTCAAACCCAAAAAATAAAATGATTCAGTTTTAATGACCACAGAATAAAATTACATTTATTAATAAAATATGAATATTAAACTTCAATGTATTCTTATGTATTCTGCATTAAATATTCATAGTGTATAGCATCAAAAAATGCCTCATTGAATGGAGATTGAGATGAAATCCCTTTCCATGATTATGAATCCTCATGTAAAATATATAGGTACTTAAATAATAATAAAATATTAATTCTTTTAATTTTTGATAAATTTTTTTATTTTTAGAATTCCTTTTATATGATTAATTATAATTTTATAGAAATTACATAATTATTTATGTTCACATTTGATTATGGGAAGATATTCGTAATATGATTGTAAAATGACATTGGTATGTAGAATACATTCAAATATGACAACATTCCAAAAAATCTAGAATAATATTCTGGAAATAATGATAAATTTTATAAATATATTATAAATTCGTATCAATTCATTAAATATGGATATGAATGAACAATGCTACCCTCATAGAGACGGTAGGCTGTACAATAACATGAGTAACATTCCCATCATCCTTATCATTATGGATATATGTCATTTGTTATTTTATAATTCCAAAGTTATATTAATATCATATGTATCATGTTAATTATTTAAATATATTTATATATATCTCATATGTGATGTGGTGGTGAAATATTAATCACATCACTTTTTGAGGGTTATAGTACCCATGTATGCATAAACAACTTTATCAATTTTATATGCATGGAATATAAGGATAACATTGAAATAAATTTATTAATGATATATATTTATTGAATATAATATATAAAAAATTATTCCATATTTTTAAAAAAATCATTAAAGACAGTAATGGAAAAAAGAATTATATCGGTTCATAGAGGCGACAGTTCACACGTACGCACTAATGATTAATTCCATTTCCATTTTATTGAAGTGGTGGAGGATTTAGGTGATCAAATTACAATAATAACATCTATGTATATAATGATCAAGGAGTTATTATATCATCATTTTTGACTAATATTTGAAGGAATTGGAAGAAGAAAAACCACCAATACTAGATTATAAATGATATCATCCCTTTGGAAAACCACCCTTGATTAGCATTTTAACACCTCTAAAGAGGGTGTTCTGACTAATCTTTAAGTGCATGAATGTGGGTATGGATTATAAAGAGGTGTAATTGTAGATATTTCCTATAACAAATCAGTTTTTAATTGTGTATAAAATAGAATAATGTGTTCCCTTTCATAGGAGAGGATATGGGAACACTTGGAATCCTATAAAATTTTATATTAATTTAAATTAATAAATTAATCCCAATGGTCCCAAATTGATTTATTTCTAAAATAGGATTATTATGTTTCTAAATAAATTCTTGCAATAAAAATTTTACGTCATTTATTATATTATAAGTCCTTATATTTTTGTTTTATCCATATTAATTTATATTATGATATCAAGTAATATGGACTTTGAGGGATAATATAAATAAAATAAAATGAAAAAATACTGTTAAATGATTCATTTAAGAAACGTTTTGACATTTTTGATTAATTTTTCCAAAATTGGTGTTTTTATAAATTATTTATCATTTAATAAAATATTTTATATCACAAAATTCCATAAGTGTCAATTTTGACACTATTCATTTATTGGTTAATCAATGTTGTTGTGATTGGATGCAAAATTCAATTCCTAAATTTATAAATATATCATAAAAATATAACTTCTAAAAAACATAATTAACTCATATCTAGCATGTATAAGTCATTTAGAAAATTATTGGAATACATAAATTTTTAAAATATATATATATTTAAATAGTTATAATTTCATTTATTTGATTCCCTCATTTATTAAATAATTACTACATCATCATTCTGTCACCATTAAAATTCATTATTTATTTTATAAAAAATTATAAATAGAAAACGTTTATTTAGGTAAATATTTTATTTTTTAAATTAATATTTATATTTCAAGATATAACAAGTAGAACAACATATTAAATATAAAATAATTTTTAGAAACACTACTCTAACACAATTTGTCTTCTCGTTGAATATAATATTATAAATACATTAATTTCATCCAGGTGCCTCCACGTTGACATAAAATCATTACAAGGATTCTATTTCCCAAATATAATCATACAATTAAATATGTATTTGTTTAAGGGTAATTTTATAATATTAATAATATAATTTTTACCTTGAATAAACAAGTTTACCCATATCCATGGTAATAAATATTATTACTAAGGAAACTATTCATAATATCCCAAAATAAATGATTCAAATTTAAATAATTTTAGAAAAATTATTAAAAATATGGAATAAATTATTCTGAACTCAAAAAATACAATTTAATGAAAATAATTTATAATTAATCATGTTGATGTTATGATAAAATGGGTTTTTAATGTAAAAATGGTCAAAAGGTAACAATGTTTTTGTATCCAATTTTAATATGAAATTGATTACAATGTCATTAATTTTATTGTATTATAAAAACATGATCTAATTATACATTAAATACACTCAAAAATATTATAAATGCTACAAACAAATTATTTGAAAAATTAGTGTTCAATTAAAATGCATTATTTTTCATCTATTCATCAAAAAGATGTTTATTATAAGAAAAATTCCTCAATGTTTAATAAATTTAAATTTTTATATTTATATTTATAATAAAGGAAATATTTTCTCCAATTGATTTTATAATAGTGTCAAAAACTAGATTTAAAATAAGTTTGTCATTAAAAGGCGGCAAAATTGCCTTTTTGAAGAAATAAATATTTTATGTATAACATTGTATTTATTCATATTTCATTTATAAAAACCACATAATATTAATTTTAGGCTTGAAGTTTTATAAATAAAATCAAAAAAGTTATAGTTAAATATTTTATAAAAAATATTATTCACATTTAAATATTTTTCATAAAAATAAATCATTTATAAACAATTATTATTTATTTTAAATTATTTTTATTATTCTAGAAAATTAATCATTATTGAATCATATTTAAATCCTATTTTCATTATATAGATATTATTATTTATTCCCTCCATTTAAACATCTAGTTTATAATGATAACATTTTACTAATAGTATTTAGTTGACATCTAACGCTTGATGTGATGTATCGTGTTTTCTAAAGAACATCATGTTTCATTATAAAAGACTTGGGGTGTTACATAGATATTACTAAATATCATATTTACCTTCCATCTGGATTATAGTACTATCTTCCATAGTGATATTCATTAGAATAAATTTTCACTATCATTGAATTCTCAAACCTACTATCGAAATTTGGAATAATTTTCTTACTGTCCCAAACCTAAGATAATTTGATATTGAATGTATCCTACATTTTATACCATAAACTATGCTACCTATAGATCCAATATCATTTTTAACCAACATAATCAAATAACCTTATAATTTTCCACTTCCATACCGAATGGGATTCAAAATAATCCACCTGAATTCTAGAGTAAATGTAATTATTATAAAAAAATATACTTGTTAAAGGTACTAATTTCAAACCGCATAAAATCCTTAAAAAATACCTAAACATGTCATATAAGATTTCAAAGGTCATATTAGATAAACCATCTATATGTGGATATAATTTAGACATAATATTCAACTGCTTACTCATATCATATGGATGAAATCACTAGAACATCAAGGTAAATATAAGACCCCAATCAATTACAATAGAATGTTATAATCCAAGAAAACATAACATAACATTAATTTAAATGCTATAATATTTATCCTAAGATAAATATGTTCTTATATTAGTGAAATATTCAAAAATCATAATGACAATGACTACTACCAAAATAAACTTACTATGATTATATATTTTTGGTAGTCTAATAATAAAATATAAATGGTTGGTTCCCCATATCTATTATTGAATTGGTAATTCTCAAAACAACCATTTGGACTTATGTATCATAGACTTAATGTTATAAAATACAAGAAATAAAGTCATATAATTTATAACAACACATTCCATGTTGTATCATAATTGTTACTATTTTATATATTTATAAATGATCATATATACAGAATTAAGAGAGAATGATGAACTGTGATCTTTATTCAAAAGATATTTCATGAAATATGGTATTAATGGGACCAATAAATAGTACACGATCAACTTAATTCCATCAAATTCTTGAATAATATCAATAATATTACATACCATATTCTAAAGTTTTATTTCCTTCTACATATCGTTAATCCTCAAATTCATGGATTCTTTAACATTCATCAAGGAATGATTTGATATCACCATTTTACTCATGATTTAGCAATCCATATTCAAGAAATAAGTCTGTTTTGTATCACATTCTACCCTAATCATGGAAAATATCATGTTTTTATGATTTAGAGAATCACCAACCTTTCTAAACCTTCAATATTTATATTTTATTGAGTAGTAACACAGATTAATCAACTCCAACCACCCACTATATTAAATATTCAACACTTTTAATGTGAATATATACTTCATACTTAGATGTTCTATGTATAAATAAAATATTTCACAAAAATGGAATATCTTAAATAATTTAATTGATTAAAATAAAACATAACACTCCAAATCTTGAGTCAATTATCTTTTCTAATGAATTTTAAAAATTATTGACTAATAATCTATAACAATATCATAATGAATAAGTGAAATTCACATTCGATTCATTGAAGAATTAGTATAGATTATAAACCTTTCACTACAATCGATTAGTGTGATCATATGTGAAATGATAAAAAATATATCTAGTTCCATGAATCATAATAAAATTTCATCTATCCAGGGGAACATAGATCCCATCCATGTCATATTTGTCCATGGGTTTGATATTTATGTCAAATTAATAATAATGATTGGGTAATATCAAACCCACCCATGAAAGATATAGATCTTATTCACTATGGTTACACTTTTTAATTACTCAATAACATTAACCATTGATAGTTCAACCTTTATATCAACACAAAATATTATGTTACATTTGAATTGTGATTTAAATTTAAATAATTATAATTTTATTATTGTGAAATATTATTATTATTTGTATATTTTAATTAAAAAAAATACTCAAATGATATTATTCCATTTAAATTACTTTGGAATATATATTAATTAAATCTCTTATTACCTTCAACAATCATATCAATTAAATTTATATTGAATAATTTATTAAATCCATGGATATAATTTGGGAAATGGTATGACCAAATGGAAAAAATATAATTTCAAATTTATCATAACTCAAATGGATGATTTTTCATGGTTATAACCTCTATATTGACACTCAATTTATGATATCCAGTATGAAGGCCAGTCTTTGAAATATATTGAGATATATTCCTTTTTTAAAAAATTTTATAATTATAGTTTATTTGATACATTATATTTAATGTGATATTTTCATTTTATTGAAAATTATTACAATCAAACAATAAACTATTAGTATTTTTTACAAAATGATTTTTTCATCCCATTTTAAAACATGATAGTGTATTGATTGTGTATCAATATTGTCCTAGACATTCCATTTTACTCCAATAATTTCATCTGGATAATTCAATACAGGGTCTTTGAAACATGTTTAACCCCATTTATGAGTTTTATTTTAAAAAATTCATTATTTGGATAATGAAAGGGAAATAATTTTGTAAATATATTAGAATGATACAAAAAATAAGGTTATAATTGATTTATAGTTCCTTTAAAAACATTTAAGAAAAATTAATACCCCGAATGGATTGTAATACCCATATAATGAAATTGACTTCTATAGGATGGTCATATTAATTCCGACATTGGACAATGAGAATAAGTTGATTCAAAATGAAAAATGTGACTTCATGTATTTGTAAATTGAAATGTTATTTATATAAATAATTCAAGTCCATTCCAAAAAAATTTAATTTCCATTAGACAGAATATTTCAATATTTGTAGGGAGAACATTTCCAAAAAATTCTATTTTTGGTGTAACATATTGTATTTTTCTGCAAATTTTCATTGGATTTTATTTGGAATTCTTTCAAAAACAGGAACGGATATAGTGATCTATTCCAAGGCTCCATGATCCTAGTACAAATGGTTTAAAAATATTGAAAAAATATAACAGTACACCAGGATAGTGTTCCAGAATAATTTGAATAACTCCCAATCATTTTCTCAGTTCAGAAATTCGAGGGCACCAATAAATTTTGAACAAAAACATTTCCCTAGGTGCGACCTAACTTTAATAACTGCGTCTCATCTGTAAAAAAATCACCATTGATGATGTCATAAATAAAAAAATTATATAACCTTATTTCATTTTTATGTCCTAATAAATCATGAACAGAGACTATGATTCAGAATTTGAGACCATTGTTTACTTTATAATGTCTGGTTTTCCCTAGGCGTGACTGAACATTGGTTTGTGTGGTTGTTTATAAAAATGTGGCTAGGGATACGAAATTGATAAATTAAATTAAAGTTAAAATTTATTTTATTTTCTATGAGCACAAGGACCTATTTCCACTATAAGTATTAAACTATGTAAATTGTCTCAGGGTTGGATGATAAACCATAGATACTGATATGCATAGGAATGAGAGCATTTTTAGTTAATGAAAATTGATTAGGATTAGATTGTGGATCGTCTCACCAACAGACTTGGAGGGATCTCATTACCTATGATAACACAATCCTTCCTTATCAATGATTGATCAAAACTTCATGTAGGGTGACTGTTTTAATTTTTTGATTCTCCATTATTAATTACTTTGATGACCTCAAATTACTTGATGAGTGGATTATTTTTTTGATCAATCACCAAGGATGAGGTTATTTTTTCGTTTTAAATAACATGAATTATTTCTAAATCAATTAATTTTTTCTATTAAAATAGAAATGATATAAACATGAACATTGATTGAAGTTTATTCTTATAATTTTATTTGTTCTTTTCTCTATTGATTCATCATTAGTTGTTGGCATTTGCCATTTTTTTCTTTTTACTCGACTATTCTGAATCATTCAATCATTTCACACCTATTTATTGCTGAAATGATCAGATATTATAGATCGTGGATCAAACTACACGACAGAGGTACAATGACGGATACTCGGTCCCCATTATATGGATGATTCTTGATTTTTCATTATTCTGTGTGAAATGATGAATTGTTGTTTGATCTGATTCCCGAGAAGATATTAAGATGGAACACATTGTTTGGTGATGGAATGGAAAGGGATATGTGTGATCTCTGATTTAGTGTTCAATATACCACTTGATCGAAGGCGAAGCACAATCCAGGACATGCAGAAGATGAATAGAGGTTGTCAAATATTGAAATATACTTCGGAGAGTCAGGAGACATGTCTAATAGTACACTATTATATGGCATGTCGTGTACTTACAAAAAAAAACATGACATTGCATAAATGAACATGAACCGAGAGACAATGTCAACAAATGAACACAACCAGGTGACATAGGTAGAGAACTATGTGTCTTTACATGTTGTGTACTAAATCTACATGCCATGTATAGGGAAACTACATCATGTTTGAGGTTCTTCCAAAAATTAATTACTATAGATAGAAGAACACACACATTACCCCATGGGACATGCCGTGTACTCCCATAAAGAGTTGTAGGGGCACAACTTCTTCAATGTTTGTACCTGTATTGATGGAGAGCATTCCTTAGTCCCTTTCATCATGAAATCAGTTTGATATTGCATCCACAAAACTAGATTGTAGTCACATATAGATGTCGTGTATCATATAGTATAAGGTATCCCACCACGAGTCTAGAGTGTGGTCCTCTATTGCCCCTAGTGGAAGATATGGAATTACGTACCCTTCATGAGTAGGGTGATGATCCTCAATATGATGGGCCACATTGGTTAGTCCGATTTCCTCCATTGTTTTGTTATGGGTGTGATCCCCTATGTAGTTGGTTGATACATATTGGGTACATGGTATTCCGCAATGAGTCTGGGAATGACTCATGGTGTCCCATAGTATATTCGGGGAATGACCCCCACATTGTGTATCATAGTGTAAATTGACCATTCAATCCCGTTTGGTGGGGACCACAATATCTAGACCACTTCATTGAGTGACTTCTATGATAGCATGGTTGAATGATGAGTTATCCTAGAATGAGTATGCTTCTAGAATAATCCTATGGCTTTCAGTTGGTTATGACAGACAAATGGAATAGTGTCTCTCTTAAGTGTATCATGATATTCTAGTTACATATGTTTATAAATATATAAATGAAGTGATGACTATAATATACCTTATTGTGTTTCATTATTGATTCTAGAAGTCCTACTAAGTAGTATTATACTCATACCTGCTTGAGATTTTCCCATATGTTTCACGTTTTATTTAGTCTATCATCATTTTAATAGAGTCAAAGGAAGATGAGAACCAGATGGCGCTTAGTATGACTGAACAGATTGAGGTTTGTTCCTACTACTTCCAGATAATAGTCCCTATACCCTTTTACATTCATATTTAATATGTAGTTACAAAATCATATAGTTGTTCATGTATTTAGACCTCTTGGCATTTGATAATTTTTACTATCACACTCTATTTTTGGATTGTAGTTGTATGTATACATTTTTTAATTATTGGTTTTCAGATTTCATCATTTTTGGCATATTTATTTCTGCATGTTTACATGTACTTTTACCTAATGCCCCCAATTAGTGGGATATACCTACTCCACAATTGTCACAAGGTTGTACCATATTAGAGGCAGGCTTGGGGTAGTCACAACACGGGCCCCTCTATTATGGTTTGAAATATAGTGGTATTATAGGAGGTCATTTCTAAATTAATACAAGTTGTTTATGAGGTTTTTATTTCACAATAGTGTTATGTGTCTCTCGTTCCGATTATCGACTAAGGACTTTAGTGTTGGTGTGGCGGTAGACATACCAAAACATTAGGACTCTGATTTCCTAATTTTAATATAGTTCCTGAAAATAGTAGTCATATATAAATATAAGGGCCCACACGTCATATAGGAATTCTTGATTTTTTCATTAAATTCTTGTGTAAACTCCCTAAATATAATCAATTGATTATGGTACATATGGTTTTATTTCACGATGACTCCACATAGACAAAAAAAAATTCAAACATGTGATCAGGAGGATGATACTCCCTGATACTAGGCATTAGTACGTTTTCATTTACTACAGGTAGAACTTTCTGGTTGTTTAATAGTTGTACCAACACCCATAGAGCTACAGCTACTACCAGCACTACTAGATGATCAATAGCGTAGACTGTGTGTGTTGAGTTATTTTTATGGAAATAACCTCTCAGGATTAATGGAGATCCAAACCTTTAGATGGTTGAGTGTTGGCTACAAGAAGTCACATGTTTTCCCACCATATTAGGTTTTTTGCTGACCAGATGGTTATTCGTGTGTTGAGTCTTTTTTAGGGAAATGCAGTTAAGTTCTTACTTTGGAGCCACTTGATAGTGTTATCGAGGGGCAGAGTTTCCATTGATCAGAAGGGTACAATTGTAGGTCGATACCAGACATCCCCCTTTTGGATGAACCCTTGAATGCTTAAAAATGATAGGGGTAGACTTTAGTGAAGATAGAAAAGTTCAAAAAAGACTTCTGGAGATGAAGAAGAGGATAACGTGTGCTTCCATCCTATAATTACAGAAGGAAGGCTTTGAGTATGTAGTGTTATGGGATTCATTATGAACATTTCTTGGATATGTCATGTGGAAGAGGCAAGCATCAATTGCTTATAGTTCACACGAGTAGAGACCACATGAGAACAATTATGTAACCCATGTTATTGAGTTAATAGTGGTGGTCTTCACAATAATAATTTGGAGACACTAAATGATGGGTGTGCAGGTTTTCATTTGCTTTGATCACAAGAACATCAAAAACATCTTCTGTAAGAAGGATTTAAACTTCAGACAGAGGCATTGGATACATTTATTTCAGGACTATGACTTTGAGATTATGATTAATACTAAGATGGGGATTACGGTGGTAGATGTGCCTTGGAGTAGATCTAGTTTGTGGTTTTTGAACAATTCGTTGAGGTAGTAGGACTTATTGAAGTTATCTATTGTTGTCAAAGATCGGCCATCTTACCTATAGTCGATGGTTGTCACCCGGCCTCATTCAAAGTGAAAATGGGAGTTAAAGCTTGGGGATACTGACTATGAGACTATACAGGGTTTGGATTCCATATGGTATAAACCATATGGATATTTGAAATGTGGGTAGCACATTGTTCTTTTCAAAGGACGCATAGTTGTAATAGTGGAATTATGGTATGATATCCTATGGGAGTATTATACACCCCCTTTAGCGATACATCCAGTTCTTGTAATGATACCTATACCTACAATATCATTATTAGAGGCCAAGGGAGTAGAAATTAGTTATTTAGTTTGTTTATATAATCCGGAGTGGTCATCAAGTGAATGATGACCATGGAGATCCAACAAGTTTATCCCAACTGCATGATGTGGCATAATTGAATTGTGTTGAGATATTTGTGGATTTAGTGATGTGTTTACCATGTAATTTTATGTTAAATAATTACAAATCTTTGATTATTGACAAACTCTCCTTGTCAGCCCACCTACTACCATTCCGAGAGAAGATTTAAATAAAGAGCTCAGAAAAACTCTATGTGGCCGAAATAATTCTACTCCATTGAGTCGCATGGGTGATAGATTGTGATTATGATGCTTGAAGTATATCCTAATTTTAGAAGGGATTATAAGTGGACATTGGGACCCAATAATTATTGAGCATAGTGTTCCACCCACATATGGACATCCAGACTCAGTGGAACATTCATGTTCTAGAAGACATGTTCTGGGAATTCTTGTTAAACTTTAGCTGTAGTGGGGATGATCACCAACCCATGGGGTGTTTTCATTAAAAATAATTATATAAATATACCATTATTATGCAACCATTTTTGGATTTGTGTGAGTTTAGTTATAGGTTACAACAATTTTGAGTATCCTCGGAAATTTTTCACTCATTGGCCCAGAATTAGTAAACCCTACTAATGAGATGGTGCTTATCAACCATTAGTGAATGAAGACTACATAGATCCATTAGATGTCTTATATTGGAAATGGATTGAGGAAAATTGTCATCATAGAAAGAGAACATTTTTTCCATATGCTTTCCCCCAATGAGGATTATGGAGATTTGGGTAGGCTTTCAAGATATCAACAATGATCATAGGCCCTTTCTAGATACTCGAATGAGCTGACGAGGTGGCGTAAGGAATGGATCTACAATCTTAGTTATATATAGTAGACGATGTCTTCCATGTGTTGTATATGAGGATTTATGTTCATGAACCATCAAACATCATTGAATACGTGGAGCTGGACATCAAATATGGAGAGTCATTTGTTGGGTTCCTAGTGGAGAACAAGGATTAGAATTGGAGGATCCATTATGTGAAATCAGTTCCTTTGGTGTGTGGAAAGTCTCATCATGGGAATCTCTAGGAGGGCACATGTGAGAGGGTGATAAGATTCATGGTCAGTACCCTCATCTATTTCATATCCCATGTTTTGTCTTTTTATGGGAATAAATCCCCAATGTAGGGAAACATTAACATTTCATAATTTTCTATGTATTTTTTTAATATTGTATTGATTGATTTAAAGAGAAAGGGTTGAGACAACGTGTGATTCCGAGGTCTAGTATTCCTGGACCAAGTAATTGAATAAAATTACAATATTTAATATCATGCGCATGTGGTCTTCCTAAAATAGTAAAATAACACTAACACAGATTCCTGGATCAGAAATATGAGGGAATTATTGATTTAAAACCAATTACATTACCCTTGTTGCTGCCTAACTTTTGTAATTGTGGTAAATCTGTAGAAAAAGTGACCTAGGATGTAATAATAAAAATAATAATTAAATAATGTTCATTTCATTTAATTTCTTAATAACTTATGGAAAAGAACTCAAATTGGTTATTCGAGACCACCATTGAGTTCGTAATGTGGTTTTTTCCTAGGAATGACCTAATATTTGTCTATGTGTTTTTTATGAATAATATTTCAAAGATTCTAAGAAGATAAAATAAATTAAAATATAAATTTATTTTATTTTTGACCACTATAGTGACCGATTTCAGATATAATTTTATGGATAAAGAAATTATCTCAAGGTACACCACTAAACCTTGGAGACCTTGATGTCAATAGAGGATAATGTTCATGGGAGACATCAATAGATTACGATCAGATCATGGATCGTCACACCAACATTGTTGGAGGATATAATTAATGACAGAGACACAACCATTCTTCATCAAATATCTATCACCACTCCATTTAGGTAATTTTTATCAATTATTTAATACTATGTACATAATATTTGTAATGATCAAAAATCAATTGATGAAATGATGGTTTTATAGATCAATTAGTTTATGGGATGCGTTTATTTGTAGTTAAATTGGGAAAAAAAAAATTAAACCTCATCATTGTTTTTCTTAGAGAAACAAGTTGGGATTGACAGAACATCCATCACGTATTGTTCCTCTCATGTGATTTTCACCACCGATTTATCATTCATATTGGGTCATCTTCTTTTGGAGAACTAATAAACTATTCCCTATCAATCGATCATTGAAAATCTGTTTCCTGGTGTAGCCATCCTATATCATATATCTCGGATTGGTAATGAATGGCAGAGCTTACACGATGGAGACAGGGTGAATGAGATGATAGAGAATTCCCAATTTCTCATACATTGATAATTATTGGAGAAAAATGAAGAAAAACACTTTGATATGATTCTAGTGTAGATCTAGTTAAGGAATGAATTTTTTGGAGATAGTGATGCATGTGAAAATATAAATCATTGATTTTGTGGTGATTCGATCATGATATTGAATTAGGAGAACCAATCGAGATGTGCGACCGAACTACGGTGGTTCTAAAAAATGAAAAAAGAACAAGGCATGTAGTACTTGATTACATTGTGTGTGTGGTTGGATAACCATGGTGTTGTGGTTTTAGTAGAGTTAATGACCACACGATGTGTGAAAAATTTCACATGGAATGTGAACCTACCCGGATGACTCGAAATGAACTTTTGAGGGTACACAGACAAATGTAATAGAACATTTCTAGATGAAAAATTGTGAACATTACACAGACATGGATTAGCATACATGGACTGGTACACAGACACGACTTCAGCCCATAGAAATGACCAAGAGTCATGGGTAGATAATCATCTATATTTAAATGTTTTTTACTCATCCTATAAACCATGTATATGGATAATACATGTCATGTGAGGTTAATTCTCATGGGGAATATATGTGATAGTAGAGCACCAAATGAACCATAGGGGACATGCTGTGTACCCCCATCAAAAGTGGTTAATGCACTTCATTTACTAATATTGGACCAGTATAGTTTGAGAGTGTTTCCATGGTCCCTTACTTGATGTTTCAGTATGAAATTGCATCCTCATCACTGGATTATAGTCCCCTCAACAGGAAAAGTATTATAAAGGGTATCATATCCCTCCTTGAGACTGGAGTATGATCATCTATCACCCCTAGTGGAGTTTGTGGAATTGTGTAACCACCATGAGATGGGTGTTGATCCTCCATCTAGTGGGAAAAATCAGTAGGGTTGATGGCATACCTCAATTGGTTCTGGGTTTGATTTCCTACATAGTGGTTCGATCCATATTGGATACATACAATTCCCTTAAGATTTTGGGAATGACCCGTGGTATCCACCAGTCAGTTATGGTCATGTCACCATCTATGTATATCGTAGTATTACATAACCATTGGATTTTATTTTTGAATACCCAAAATGAGATATACATTTTCATTTTGTGTATTCTCTGATTAAATGGATTAATGAATGATTTCTTCCAAAATGCATATTCTTTGAGTAAAATCTTGTGTATTCTTTCTAGTTAATACCACTTGATATCTTAGTGTCTCGCGTGAGTAAATATCGATATTCTTGTAATATGTGATGTAGACATATACTAATATAGATATGAAAATACATTCCCATTTTTATTTCATTGTGTTTTTCATGGTTTCCTTCGAAATATTGTTGTTCTCACCCTTGGATAGTTTGTGCTCACACGTGTCTTGTCTTGTGCAAATTAATGACCTTTTGATGTAGTCCAATGCGAAGGGGGACTGGTAAGTTCTTAGTGATCCAGACAAAATAACGTGTGTTCCTATAACATCCAAATAATCATCCAAGTAACCTTTTTCTTTCAAGAGGGGATTTTGGATACAGACTCATTGTTGAGGGCCTGTATTTGGAACTATTTACATTCTAGTTATTTTTTTGTCACACACTATTGTGGAATTATAGTGGTATTCATGCATTGTTTACTTAGTGGGTTTTACATTTCATATTTTTGTGGCATGGATATTTGTTCATGTGTACTATTAATTTTGGTAATTGCCTCCCATTTAGGGATATTCCTACTTAGTACTAGTCACCAGGCCCTAGATTATTGAAGACGAGCATGGGGTAGTTAACAAATTGGAACCAATGGGATGGTTTTTGAAAACATCAGAGATATATAATTTTGATGGTATCAAAATAAACTTTATTTTTATTACTAATTACTCAAAATTGAATTATTGAGGTGACATTTAGATACATATTGAATATTATTAAAATATATAAAAGTGGTTGATCTATAACAATGTACAATATTTATATTTATATAGAGGATATTAATTGTACCTTTAACAATATAATTATCACGACCCACTTCAGTAGTTTGGTTCTCATCACCATTCACTTTGGATCTCGGATTGAGGGATTAATAACAATGATTGTCGTCGTTAACTGTCGGATTTATGGTCTAATTGGAAAAATTTCCAATATCCTATTTGTTATCATCTTAGATTTTTTTTGAACCTTTTTTGATATTTTCCCTCAATATTGACTATGCAATTCTCATCACATTTGCATTATATATATTCATATACATATTTTCAAAAATAAAAATATTTACCAAACACTATAGTTGAATTTAATATATTATTCCTTCCAATATTATGGATTGAATTAGGATTAATTGTTTTCCCCATTGTGTTTATTTTTATAATTTTCTTTAAATTCCATAATAATACATAGTAAATCCATAATAACAATAAATTTCTTCAATATCCATTTCTAGCATTAGATTACATCAAGAAATTTTTTTATTTTTCAAATAATATTATGGAAAATTATTTGTAGATATATTTTCTAAATATAGTACATATTTTTTCAAATTTTCATGATGGTTCGATGATAAATCTATTAGAAAACGATGCATGCATGGTGAAATTTTCATCATCGGTACTAATGGATTCATCAACCTTCATATTTACTCCATGAAATAATAATTTTATTTTTCCATGTGAATAATTTGGGGAAAATATACACATTAAATTTACTGAGACAAATCATCCCAGATTATAGAGTCAATTTCATAATCATTCATCATATTCATGAATTTCATCCATTGATCTTAAAATCCTTCAAAATGATACATTTCCACAATTACATTTTCATTTTTTGATAATTAGATATTATAGAATATGTTATCTATATAATTGATACATTTATTAATAACATCTTTATCAAAAGAACTAGTAATAGAGGATGAATTTTTCATATAAGTGACACTATTATGAGATATCACTTCCATTGGATGTTTGGTTGTTCAATATGATTTATGATACCAAATAACATTTTATTAGGTTGGGTGAGTATAGAGGAAATATTTCCCATCTAAACTCACATTTCATAGGATTTTCCAGAATGATTGTCATATAATTGGACATCAAATTATTTTTCCAATGTATTCCTTCTTATTCCAATAATTTAATAACACCAAAAAATATGGTTTTGAATATAATGCATCAATAATGAGATTAATCAGTAATATAATTATGAAAATAATTCTTTTGATTTACAAAATTATTACATGTCCATTCATCCCATGAAACGTTTCATATAAAATAATTATGGTTTATTATAGAATGATACAGATACTATCCTCTCATTCTTCATTGTGATTTTTTAAATGAGTATAAATTATCTATTTTATACCCACATTGATTTTTTGTCAATGTCAGTACCCTTAGGGCCAATTAATATACACATTGTGAAGATTAATTTGATACCTATCCTGCTTTTTCTTGGTTTTTACCTCTAGATAAAATCATTCCACACTGGCATCCACTATCTAATTTATGTAGATTTACACCATTTCTATGAACACCCCAAATAACTTCATTAATAAAAAATCATTATTGTATAATGTATATATACATGTACCTATGTTTTTCTCCAATGTTATCAAATAATTATAAAAAATTTCCTTTTTTTATACTTCAATGGACAACATAGAATAACATACATTGTGACTAAATAATTTTAGACGAATATTAAATTTATATAATAGTAATACACTTTCAAAAAGGAATAATTCTCTATTTTCATTAGATAATACATACATAATAATATTAGTTATTGAATGATCATAAATAAATCTCATAAAACTCTTCTAATGAAGTATATTTCACTGATATTCCTACATAAAACATCCATTATATCCTTTTTAGATGAAATATATAAAAGTGAAATCTTTGATTCATGGTATGGGTAATAATCAGTTATATTAATCAATGGTCATAGATGACAATAAGATAAAAATACAAGTATGAAACAATTATTATTGAGAATAATATGCATATGTCAAAATTATTCCAAATCATCATTAAAAATTTATGAGACATCGGAAAATATCATCACCATAGTATATATGTTTTTGGAGAAATAATAATAACTTAATATCAATTCCTTCTCAAGTCACACTATCCAAACTATAATAGTGGATATGTCAAGTCCATATTCAACCATTTTCATAATAAAGATTCACTCTCACAACAATAATATTTTAAAAATTCACATAATAAGATTACATAACATCCCATTTAAATACATATTATTTCATGGGATATCGTTCATTACCCTATGAATTTGAGGGCTATAGAATTTCGGGACATCACATAAAATAATGAATAAGATAAATATTTGATCTTCCATATCATTAAATCATCTCTATATCATCATATTCTATCTAAGGAATAATTATTTAGATAATATTAATATATTGCCCCCAGTGATTCATAACAACCATTAAATTATGTAGATTTATTTTGAAATATATAATGAATATAATTTTAGAATTTATATGAAAATATAGAAACATCCATTACCATTTGGTATAATTTAAAATAAATTAATGATTATTTAAAAAAAAAATAGATTCTTGTAAAATTTCAACTAAATCATGTAAATTAATCTCCAATGAAAACAAATGTTATGGGGGTGGTAATATTTATTTGAGTGGTAAATTATAAAATAAATATTTCATTCAAACTAATTGTAAAATCCCACAATAAATAGATCAATATATATTTAATGTATTAATTTTTATATTATTGAAAATGAATTCAATTTATGTTTTAAATAACAGTAGTAATATCATTTTATGGATCATTCACATGGATGAATGTGATTATTGACAAAAGAAAAATTATGTTTTGTTTTTTTGAAAACATTATTAATTATAATTTAATGTATAACGAGAGGAAAATTGAATTATTGATGGAAGATTACAATATTTGATATATGCTTTGAAAAAATATGTTGTTTAATGGATATGAACAATATAGTTTCTTCTATGAAAATTTATCTTATACAATCACAAAGAGAAATCAGATTGTATCAAAATTCCGTAAATTAAAAACAATGTTCCTTTGTATGTGTTCAAACATACAGTATAATAAAACATATTTATTATTAATATATTCCAAAACCATAATAAAATAATTAATATTATTTATCATTCCTACAAAATTTCCCATTAATCATTTATTAACAATTCTTCATCAAATTGAATATTTGTTTGAAAACTAGTTAATTTTCTATTCATGTTTTTATTAACTGATTCTTATCATACAAAATTTTCCTCGATTTTTTCATATTTATAATAATAAACATGAAAAAATATAATATTTAATTAATCTATAATATTTTTAACTCATCAGATAATTTGTAGATGATAGATGAATTATATCACTTCATAGAGTTGGTATTCCTCATATACGTGAGAATGATGTTTTGAATTTTTTATGTATGGAATTAAAGAATTGGATATAATATTTATAATTCAAATAATATTGAAAATATATTTAATAAAACATATATTCATTTAATATTTTCTTATGACCATCCATGTTGTGAGGAATATAGAAAACAAATTACACCACTTCGTGGGGGGCGTAGTATACACATATAAACAAGAAACAATATCATTTACTAAAAATTAGAATGAGAACAAAAATCACAATAACACTATCATTAAAACATATTATTATAGTAAAAATATTCAGTTTTTCATTATAGGTTTTATTATTAATTTTTATATGTGTTATATTATGAAAAAAAAAGAAAAATATCAGAAACAATATAACTCTCTTCTTTCAGAATCTATCGTTGAAAAGTTCCTCAAGGATTATTAAATGGGTATTATGGAAATATGTGAATGTTATGGTCATAGATAAAGATGTTGTGATATTATTTTTCAGTTATTTCTCATGATAAATGTATTATTTGTTTCAGGAAATGAGTATAAGAGGATCCCCATTATTTTTAGGGGGAGTGAGGAAATACAAATAATTAATAAAATTAAAATATAATAAAGTCACTCCAGTTTAATAGTTTCTCATAGTTTCCTCAATATAGATATATAATGAGATAATATCAAAATAAATTCATTAATTAGTATTTATTAAGATTTTTATGCCATATTAAACCATATATTTTTAGTTTAACCCCACTTTAACAATTTTAACATTTACTGCAAAAAAAATTCTTTACCTAAGACATCAATAGTAATAACCTAAAATGGAAGTTGAATTATTAATAAATATATACCAAAAAATTCAAATTGTGGAAGAATAATTCAAATCCATTTGTAATATGTGGTGAAAATTAATTTAATAATATCAATGTATAGTAAAATAAATTCCATTTAAAAACCTCATTATTAATCATAGAACATAATTTATTATCATTACATTCCTAGTACGAAAAAATAACTAATTTGTCTTATATAATATCTAAAAATTAAATTATAATCATTCTTATATAGTAATTAGTATTTTAAATATGAGAAAAACATATTGTATTGAAAAAAAATCATTTTTTAGGAAAACATTTAGTTCTTATATTGAACTTCATTTTTACATTTTTTATAATGTTTAAAACAGGTGAATTGTTTTTATAGATGTTTAGATCAGATTTTTTTCAGAATATTTTTTTTCCTTATTCATTTATAATAATTTAAAATCTCGGTGACAAATGATTTATTTTATAATAATATTTCAATAGTATGTGAAATTTTGTTTGATATTGGTCTTCTGTGTAATGAAGAAAATGAAAATAATTATAATTAATAATATTTCATACATTATCAAAACCATGGGGTGTTAAAACATACCCACCATGTCGAATCCTCATTAATTTCATGATGGATGAGTTCTTCATGAGGGTTCATGGGACTTATAGTCTATCAAACAGGTTTTAACAATAGTTCTGATTCTAATAATGCAAGATCATCATAATGGTATGTATCATATTCCATGAATTATTAGAGATTTCACCTAATGATGAGATTGGACGTTTTTTTGATAATTTTTAGCGGTTGGTTAGATTATATGAAGTGTTCTGTGGTTTATTTACCAAATTAGTTATAAGAACAAAAATATGTATGACATTGATAAAATATTTTTGTCATTTGGGGATTGATGTATGGACATGTTACATCAATAGACATTTCATAAATGGTTTTGATTGATGACTCATGTTTCTATTATTCTTCAATCTAGTAATCATATACCATCTTCAAAAAAAGTTTTTTATGAGGATCTAATGTGAATCCAATAGAGTATGTTATCTTGTTACATTTTATGTATTTTCATGATATATATGGTAAGATTAATTTTTTTTGTGTATCATATATTTATTGGACATATAAAAACTGTGTGAAAATGTTTTAATGTGGATATAAAAGGTCTCCCACTATAGTAAAAATTAACTACACTTATCAAATGAATGGATAAGTATTTTCAATTAATTTTATTTCATAAATCATTATTGTATCTACATGGAAATAAATTGAGAGTACAGGGGATTGAAATTCCTATTTTAGGGAGTATCTTTGTTCCATATTCATTTTTCTCAAGATGTTATAGAGGATATATAATCTTCATTGATTTTTATTTTTATATCAATATTATTTTTTTGATGAGTTCTCATAGATATTATAACATATATTATAATCTAGGTTCATGCGATGGTTGAGTGGTTCCTCCTAAAAATAATATTTGAGACACATTTCGGTGGTGATTTTGTAATCTTCGTTATTAATGGAAAAGTGTCCAATGTGTGGAGAATGTAGTGATCAGTGTCTTCATGATTTATTAATAGAGAAATTTTCAGTTTTTTAGAGTCATCAAAACATAATGAGGTAGAAATAACATATTTTTCATTGTAGACTTCTGTAGTTATATTATATGATTGTTCTATTTATTTGTTGTTTTGTTGTCAATCATTAAATTTATATGGTACTAGAGTGCATGAACAATATAAGCCTCATAAAAAATATAATATATAAAATTGATTTTTACATTCCACATTAATGATATTGTGTATATATAATTATATTTTTTAATTTAAATATATATAAGGAAACAATGACAATTAATAGATCAGTAATTGGAGTATTCATCTAGGAAAAGTGTTTCTTTTTTACTTGGGATAGACATACGAGTTTTATAATATATTAATTAATAAATTATTTTAATTCATATTGGTATTTAATTACATTATGGATACATGGTGGAAAATCTAATAAATTTTATCATTGTAGAGACATTAATTATACGTCTAGGAATATCCATTTACAAATTAAATGATCCAAAAATATGAACAGACTAAGGAATATTACATAATTTTATGTTGATGATATAAGACAAAAAAAAATACCAAATTATTATAGATTTTGATTCTATGATAATGGAAGTGTTTTCATAATCATGTGCTGGTTATTATTTCTTTAGATAATGAATTTATTACAATAATATTATCTCAATGTTTTGAGATTCCTGATAATATATTCAATTTATATAGGCAAACCTATATCATTCAGAGTCATTTTTATTAATTGAATTTTTTATGAGACTGAATTGTTGTATTTTTTATTTACTAATCTTTTTATTGGTTTTTGAACATATTATTGATGTATTGGATTGGAATGACCATAATTGAAAATTAGTTTCATTTCATATGAGTTTTCTCTACACATTAATCACATATTAATCATTATCGTATGGATTGATTGTATATTAAATTGTTATTATATAATCTGAAATCACATTGAATCGTAGACCTTGTGAATTAGTCGAATAATCAATTGAAATTGTGTACAAGATTAAATTTGTTATGTGAATATGGATCATAGAATTAATTTGAATATTCTATTTCATACTATGGGGTAAAATGTGAAGGGAGTCTATCATGGGTGGTGAGGTATTCTATTTTTAATTATCATTATTTGAATATCAAAATTTGGTTGAGTTACACCCATGCTCGATGGCATTGGTGAATAATTATGCTACAATAAAAGATAAACTATTTAAGATAGTTATATTTATTAGATTGTAACTAAATTTTTTTCATACAACCAAACATGATCATGTGTTGTGTGAAAAACCACCTGATGTGTAAATCATGGGTTCGGTTACTAAAGAGACAAATTGATTTAATTATAAAACAATTTTTAGAACATTTTATACACCATGTAACCCTATGTTGGTCATATCTATTGTACATACATTGTAATCCTAGATGAACTTATTTTCTTAAACATTAATTTTTATAGTAACACATAACCTTCAAGGATGAAATATCACTTTATAATTGTGGTACACACTTTTTACCTACTTCTACTAACACACTATGTAATCTAAAAATAATAACACATATGTATCCTACTAATTCCAATTAGTTTAATAAAATATGGTTAGGATACTCAATATATATTAAAAACATCATGTACCATATAAAACAAATACTATTTTTATTTCTGACCATTTGACCAAATGTAATTAATTTCATTGGAATTAGATTTGGGAATGTAAGTATTGAATCATGTTTTTTTTTCAACATAGAATGTGAGGGTTTAATTAAATTAGATAATATAGATGAGGCATTATATTTTATGAGATGTGTGGTATCTATATGTATAGGATCTTCTGTGCTTATGAAGGATATATGACCTAAATCAAAATCCTAATTTTATGAATAGCTATATCAAGTACATGCTATATCCTAATGTATTCATGAAATATTTTTTTCATGCTTTCCACTACCTTTAATAAAATGTGTAAATAAATTTTAATTGTGATTATAATTTATTTCTTCCATCAGTTTTATTTCTACAATTTATTATATGGTTCCATGAGATGAAATGTGGGGGTGGTGAAGTATTCATATAAAAAGTTCATATACACTCTGGTTTACTTAATCATAAAAATGAATTCATAAATATAATCCATAACAAAAAACATATCTAGATTATACAAACAACTACCAATTTATGTTAGTGTGTTTTCATTGTTTACGGATGTCCAAAGATCCATTGTCACATAGCTCTTATTCAACTTTCTCATTTACCTCAGAGCAACTATCATTTTGTGTTCGTTGGTGGATCACAATTGAATATCGATGGATTTATAAGTATCTTATGTATACAATACGAATATGGGATTCTAATATTATCCAATTAGTTATATTTAACAAAAAAAATATAAATATTAGTATCAAATGTTGGAGTGTCGTCATTTTTGTATGGTATGTTAATATATAGGTTCTTCATTTCAGTATTTTTTATGCACTCGTGTAATGTGTTGATAGATCAATGTGGTACAAACACTAATTCTCTTTTTTAAAACATCTAGTTTTATGTTAATAATGTGATAAAAAGTCTATGGAGTAGTTTCATATAGTCTTAGGATCATTCATATTTTGGAGGTCTAATATTTGTTGAGGAATATTGAGCCACACTATTAGTGAACATTTATGCTAATATATTAATCAAACCCATTTGTGTTTTCATTATACAATATGGACCTCATTTATTGATGAAACAATGAAACACAAGACCTATGACCATATTGATTATCTCAATCATTTCATATATGCATTTCTCATAAAATATGCATGATTAGTCAATCTATGTGTCTTTTACTTTTTTTGGGGTAGCTCAGGCTGCATATGCATCATGGTTGTTGCACGGTTTGGCCAAACATTTACATAAACTGTGAATACCCTCTATAAGTGGTATATTACCATTTTCCATTTAATTTTTTTTATCTCTCACCACTTTCTTTCCTACTCCATCAGACATCCCCTCACAAACAAAAATATCTCACCCAATCCTATGATTAGATTTACCTATTCTCCTCCACCTGAGCTCATAAACATCTAATATTCATCTTAATGCATTCCACTATGTATTATCGCCACTCAACTTAATTTTTTCCTTCATTTATAAAACCATCTTGTATTCTACATTTGTGTGAGACTGTAACCCCTATTTTTAGGATTTCATATTTTCATTCTGTATCCCCATTTCTAGATTGAAATATGGTTTAAAACAGTTCAATTCTAGTTCTACTGGAATATGTAGGGTGAAACCCATTCTGATTCCATTTTTATCTATCAATAACATACTTTTATTAACATCTATGGAGTGATAATTTTATTTTAAAATAATATATTGTTTTAGTCACTATTATTGGGGGCATGTTTAGTATATCTCACACCCTGCTGTCGATTCAATTAGTATCTATGCAATATTAATAATTTCTGGGGTAGATAAAGGGAAACATTTAAATTTTATTATTTGATTCTTAGTATTCTGATTTAGTACAAGATTAGAGGTCCTATACTATACTCATGATACTATTTGATATAAATTTTGTACATTTTGGTATTCTATAGAATTTTTTATATTCTCGAATCATCTAAGTCATATGTACTTCATTTTTATATATCTACATTATATAATAATCACTATTTTTGTATCTAATTATAATATATATACTGTTTATTTACATGTTTGGAAAATTTGTTAATCCACATGTACATATTTATTATTATTGCCAAGATTAATTATATTTATAGTAATTCTTTTACATAATCTTATTCATGAAGTAATAATCTCCCAATAAACATAATTAAGTCCATTAATGTATGTTGGCTGCCTATGGAATATGTCAAGGTTCACATGAGGTCATATGGAAAACCATGTTAGGGAACTTCTTAGTGGATTTTAGGGTGGGATCCTATAAGGTTGTATCATAGATACTTTTATCATTTCTAATGTTTTTTAGTTATAGTAATAGAGACTAATATGGATCATAATTTTATAACGATATTTTTCCATTGAGTAGCTAACACGTGTACGGAAGAATTAGATATTACATGGGATTGTGGTTTTTGTTTTTTTCTTCCTAATATAGTTATAACTATTTCACAATTGGGTGACACCAATATTTCGCGATGTTAGTATTATTGATAAAATTATTGGTGGTTTCCTTCTTCTCTTAGGACTGGTAATAGATAGAGGTATTATTTCATGCATCAGAACATAAAAATAAGAATTCACATTTTATTCATTATTCCATGCTATATCAATATTATTGTTTTCATTCATGCATTTCCTATTATTGGAGTGAAGGCCTTGATTATTATATATGGAAATTCATTAATAATTCTTGTGTGGATAACATGATAGGATTAATAAATTATATTTTAACAATATTAATGTTTTTTTCCCATATAGAATTATGATTATATTATAATTAACTGATAATGCCATGTTTGATGCATGGACCATTATTTTTATTGATTGAACTAGTAGATGAATTGATTTCATGAATTCCAATTTTAATATATGTGTCATGTAATTATATAAATTGATTATGGTTGTTAAATTAATAAAATCATTGTGAATGACATATTAAATCCTAGTATCTAATGTAATGGTCAGGTCATAGTTACTCATCATACCAATTGAAATTAATAATGAGTTTCTGCTTTTATATTTTGATAATATTGTAGAAATTACTAGACTGAGATATATACACACACAGTAATGATTTTGAACATAATATAATTTAATCTTTTAAATGAAATAGTAACTTCAATATAAATATTCTAGTTGAAATGTAAATTTGTTTTCCTATATACATTATAATTGGAACCCTGTTTAAAAGAAACCTCTATTATTTAAGATATGAACCTGACCCTGAATTAAACATAAATGATAGAAGTATGCATTTTTAATTAGTTTCTATTGTGATCATTCATATCTCCTAGACCTGTTGTTTTTACGTGAATGATTGGGGTGGATCATTACAAGATGTTTGTGTACATAACCTTTCCTTCAAAATATATCCAATCTTTTTTTAAATTGTATCAGAGTCTTGCATTTTAAAATTATATATATGATTCCATGATTTCTATGTGATGTGTTCCACGAGGGTGATTAAAACTATGCTCCTAATCATGTCGGCACTAAGATTCAATTTTTACCCCTGAGTGTGCAACCTAAGGAACCTCCTATTGATCCTCAACATGGTGTATAAGCATAGTTTCATGATATTGTCATAATCAATATGTATTCTTTATAAGTATCATTGTTAAATTTCAATGTAATGTAAATGTTGATGCATGAATTTTAGTAGAAGCATCCTCCCAATGGGGGGTGTGGTCCTCAGGAAACTGAGACTTGGATAGAGGCCATGTTATTATTCTTTAAGAATAAGTCCTAGCCACTACAGAAAAGGTTCAACATCACTACCTATATAATTCATGAATCCACCAATTATTTTTGGGATATTATCTATAAATATTATAATTATCTAGGTATTTTATAGGTAGAATTCCAAATTTTTTATAAAACTACTTATTTCCATAGAATTTAGTGGAATACTACCTAAGGAAGTTTATACACATTCATCTAGGTTATATTTCAGTGATGTATTTTTTAGGTCAATTGATATAGGTTATTCATTTCACACCAACTCAAACTGGTTACATGTTGATAATGCCAAGATATTTTTTTATGGTGGTCCTACATAAGCCATCTGAATAAGTCTGAATGTTTTCTAGCTGGCACTATATTAAATATATCAAACTAGGACCTCATAAAATAGAAAATATAAAAGGGATGTCAGAATTATTATCAATAGTTTTTCATCGTCGAGATTGGGTGATAATATATCTTATGGATGAATACCACATTTTGGGGTTCTTAGTAGAGGGATGCTCCTATCAAATGACTTCAATTAATAGTTATGGTGTGTAACACTAGTTAGGTAGATAACACCATAAATATACCTTTTATATACGAAACTATACTTATTTAGGAAGATATGGTAGGATGGGTTACGATTAATATTTCTACTTAGTTGTCCATCCAATTCCTATTGATAAGGGTTCGGTGTTGGAATCACATTCAAATAAAAGATCATTGTTCCATTTCAGGCTGGGAGATGGCCTATTATTAGATGATATAGCAAAGGAGGTAGTCATGGTTTAGGATGTAAAACATTATATGTTTTATTATAGTAGATTGAAACTATTTCGGATATCTCCAATGAATCATTGGGCCACAAATATTTAAATATATATGAAGTGTATACTATAACTATGGAGTAAATTCAATGAATTTCTACATTATGATGTACAATTATACTAACCTCTACTTTAGTATCCTCTTAGTATAATATTGTTTCATCATAATATTTTTAATTATAGAAATATATTTAATGTTTCATCATAAGAATAATGTGATTATATGGTGTGATGACTCTTTCCATGACATTATTGTTTCTATCGATGATTTTGTGCTAGTATAAAGTGTTTCCTCTTGAGATAGTTGTGTACTCATTCCTGTGAAATTCCCCTTTTCCATCACATGACCATGTTCGATGAAATTATATAAATGGAATGATATATTTCATAACATTCCTATATTGATTTATATCACTTGATTGGAAGCTTTACATCACCTGATGTTAGTTATTTTGGTCCATAGGGAGATTTGGATGTCTGGTCGAGTAAATAAGGACCTGAGTATCATGGTATGTGGGGAGGGACATCCAATATGACATGTCTTTTTTTGTGTTATCATAGAATGGGATGTATTCAATTCCAAATTATTATGGATCTCTTTTGGGAAATATTCCCAGAGGACTTCTCTGGATTTCCAAAAGTGAGATAGGTAGTGTCCACCATTTTTCTCTTGCTAGGATTAACACTGGTTTTAATTTATGCCTATAGGATGTCACCAATATAGCTCCAGGAACCCAAGAAGTAGTTTTATGACATGGAATTGTATTCTACCATATGACCATGTACTTATCCATGGGGATCGTATATCATTTTCAACTAGAAGGTGGATGATGAAATAATGTTTTTCACTAATAAACATTATTTTAACCAAAATTAAATGAAGAACCAATATTAGAAACCTCATATTGATTCCCTCGTGTACCATCTCTAGGAATTCATATTTTTCTATAAGAATTAATTGAGATTGTGATACCACATGGTGATTCTGAGTCCATAATATATACCACACGTAGTGTTTTGGAGCAGAGATTTCATGTTTGAGCATCTGGTTATGTCTTTCAGCCTTATGAATGAACCATCCATTTTCGTTGACCTACTATATTAGGATTTACACAAGTACTAAGATTATTTACTTGTAGTGTATGTGGGAAACATATTAATGTGTTATCATACTCAATAATACCATTCCAAACATCATTATATAAGGGTAAATACACATAGATAGAATTATATATGTGATAAGATCACCAAATTCCACATTTTATTCAATAAGGATCGCTTAATGAGTCATATCAGTTTATTAGATGGAGTATCAATTTCCCTATATATGAAGAGTATTGTTGGTTATTGGGAGCCTCCCATGAATTTCTTTGACATACATAGTTTCAGGGGGCTGGTTAGATATTATAGGCATTTAATTATATAAATGTCATGGTAAAATCACATCTTATAGGATTACTAAAATAAGTATGATGGTTTTATGTTATTAATCCTTCAAGATAGCCCTTCAATATTTGAAATGAAGATAGAATTTATTTGTGAACTGTATTCTATGTGATATAGGAATAATCCATAATGTTAAATGTGATGCTTCAAGAATCATTCATTTATATGTTTTAATGATGTCTGATTAGGATGTAAAATATGTGTCCACAAGCTTATACCACATGACTGGAATTAACATTCACATGAACTCGAGAAAACCGTAGTGCTTTACTCCTCAAGCTATTGTAGAAACTATTTTCTAGGTGAGAATTTCCTTTTTTTCCACAGATCACAAAATAATCAAATACATTCCTATCCTATATGGGTAGTATAACTGTAGTCATTTTACATTGAAATTTATCAATCTCCCATAAATATAAATGTTGTAGCTGATTCAATAATTTCAAAGACTTAGACACATGACATTCGAGAGGACGGTAGTGAGTGTATATTCATGGATTTTTTCTTAGATATTTCATGATGTTTAAGAATACCGTGGGAACCATTTTTTTTCATCTTTTTCAATGAATTTATCCCAAATATAGTTCTATGGAATAAAAAAAAGTCATAGGTGACTAGTTCTTGTTGTGTGTGTCCTAGAAGAGGACTCACCAGTTGTACGGTTTATTGAGGAGGACCTAATTCAAAACTATTAAAAAAATGTGTAGGTCTCTACAAATATATAATAATATTTATTGTGGAAATACCATGGATATCTTTTGAAATATCCCCCAGGGAATTATAATATGTACATATAAATACACCATCAGCATTCATGTCCATGAATAAAGTGGAATATTTCATGATTAATCATATAGTGTTCCAACGATAAAAAGGTAAAGTATGAGCACCAGCATCCTGTAGGAATTATATAGTAATTTTCCATCCCTAATTTGAAATGGTTTAATGTATCCATTTATTTTTTGAGGTGAATTCATAGACACCCTAAAGGTAGTGATATAGTTTTCATGATATTAAATAGGTTGACTAAGGTGTAACACTTCCTACATATACAAGAGACCATTATATATAATGATCTAGTGATGGTTTATATATGGTATTTTTTATGTCTCCATGGTGTTCCCTATTTTAGGATATGGGAAAAAGATTAAATATTCACATCATATTTTTAAAAGGATTTGAAAATATGACTTGGTAAATAGGCGGTTTTGAGTACATATTATCACCCATAAACCAATGAGTAGTCCAAGTAGATAATACAGATATTAGAGGGCATTCTACGTGAAGGTGTCCTTGAATTTATATGTTCACGTATAAACATATATCACATGTCAAGTATTAAAATAATAATATTTTTAAGTTAATAATTCATTTTCCCTTGAAGAATGTCCTTTAGGGTAGGCCATTCCTTTCACCATTGTGCAGTTTATTGGACTGTGATGTAGTACTATATGGTCCTCATCCCATTCAGGAGAAATTAGAGTAATAATGTCTATTTTTGATATTTAGGTAAATATCCTAGTCTCAGAAGTAGTATTTTATAGATCATCAACATTAAACTCTTGAGGTCAAGGTGATATATCATGTCATTCGACGAGATTCACCTAGACTGCATTCAAGAAGAATACATAGAAAGGTAATGATATCAGCTCATTATATTGTTCCTTTTGAGATAATTGAGTGGGTCAGTTTGATATCATATTGGTGGGATTTATCCTAGTGGTATAGGTCCGAAAATAAAATGTTTTTTGTATCATAGATTATTAATTATCATTTTTTCCTATCTCAAAAATTTTATCCCAAGGATATTGAGTTATCGGAAGATGAATCCTATAACGCCCCGGATCCGGAAGCCACGTAACGGTGCCCCGAACCCGGTTGGTCACATGACCTCAAGCGCATTTCCCCAAATGCCAGAGGCTATTGACATTCAGTGAGGGCCCACAGTTGATATTGGGGAAACTATGCCCACATTTTTTAAAGTATAGAGCAGCAGAAAAGATAAATAGCACACAACAGCAGAAGCAGTAAACAATATGCAACTGAAATGAACAACTGTAGTAAAGGAGAACCATCAGTCATATATATAATGATACAGCATGTCACTAATTATATAAAAACATGCAGAACATGATACACTGAAATACAATACAATATAACTCAAATTACAAGGTACAACAAAACATTACAAAGCAGCGTGAACAGAATGCTGCTACATCATGAGCCCATTCTTGGTCTCCTGTTCTCATAATCCTCTTTTAAAAAAATGTACTTGTATATGGACCCTTTCCCTAATCCACACCTATAGAAATGTAATATGTTTGGGCCGAAGACAGGACCCAAACAGGTTGTGAGAAATAAATCCCAGTAGGCACCCAACAAAGGCCAATGCCCAACTGTTGGTGAAAAATGTGCAACAACAATGTGCAATAATAGATGAAATAAACTAAGAAGTAATCAAAAGTAACAAACATTACTAGTCATTTTTCCATTTTAATATATATTTAACCTTTCCAAGACCGTGCTTTAACTTTTCATGTAAAACATATAAAAATAACCACGGTGAACATTCATTATAACACTAACCTCAGACATACCATCCTTACCCTCAGGTTACCAAAATCGAATCCCACAGGTGTCTACCCACAAGCATAAAGAATATTGCCCACTGGCTTACGAGGTGTCTCCCACAGGCACATAATCTACTTCCCACGGGAAGAAGAAGAGTTTCACATAGGCTAAATGAATACTGTTCTCAGGCTATACAAGTAATCATGGATAGACCAACATATAAGAAAACAAATATATTCAATTCCTCTCATGGAAATTCAAAGAATGCTAAAATTCCCTGTATACCCATAAGTATCCATGCAAAACGGCTATGTAGGGGAACGCACCCCCGAGGTGGTACTGGATCCATGAAGTGATACCACACAATAGTTATACATATTCATTACACTACCTATGCAATTCTAGGTATTTAATTACACGTGGCCTTAACTATACGACACCCCCCAACACGGTGCGTAGCACAACGGTACACAAAACCGACATTAGTTGGAATTTAAACACCAGACCACCTACCTCGATCACCCTGATCGGTATACTTGAACAACGCTTCCAGAATTATCCAAGAACTATATAGATCTTAGGTGAACAAAATCCCATTCAAACTCAAATAACATTCCCTTTGGAAATAATTGTTACGAAACACATAAGGAGGAGGAAGAAATCACCTCTGCGGTTCCAATGAGATCGACGACGTAGGAATCAGTTTCCCATTGTGCGGTCAAGAGATACTATAAGATCTAGCCATCTCTCCCACTCTCCCATGGCATTCTAATCTTCCTCTATGAATAGAGGAGGTTACTGCCCATTTTAAGAGAAAAAAACTACACTGTGTGTACTCTAAAGAACAAGGAATGTACTTTTCTCATTTAAATGTTCCTCTAGTGGATACTTTTTTATCGATGAACTATTCACCTATTGACTTGAGTACATGGCATTTATTCTTGATTACACGGCGTGTACTGTTGCTACGCTGGCAACTGCTTCCACCACCATACTATTCACATGCCGACTGAATACACAACATGAAAATACCTATACATGGCTTGTAGTCAATTTTTTCACCCTTCATTGTCGGCATGCCTGCACGCCCTCCGTACCCTTCCCACATGACCAAATTACACAACGTGTAGAAAATTACACGGTGTGTAGTCACAAAATATGTGATTTTCCCCATTTTCTTTAATTTCTCACAAACACTTAAGGAAAAAAGGAAAAGAAGAAACGCATACCTCATGAATAAGAACTGGGTTCTTACCAACTTCCCCCCTTAATGAAATTAGACTCTAAATTTTCCTTACAAGGGTGGAGAAGATAATTCTCAGCACAACTCTTGCCATAGATCATGTACACCGGTCTCCCACTTCAAGGTTTCATCCTGCACACGGCCATGCTACCATAGCACCCATACGAGAGGAACTGAACGACCTCAGATATCCTTCATTATATTATCAAAAATATGAATCAGATGCTCCTTAAAGGTTGGATCAATCTGTAGCTTATCCTCCTCATGTTGAAAGATGCGAGAAAGGTCTGAATGATAATGACGCAGATGAGATACATGGAAGATGTCATGCATGGCCTGGTACCTATGTGGTAACTACAACTAATAGGAAACTGGCCCAACTCTCTCCCGGATCTCAAATGGTCCCACATTCCTCCGTGAATGTTTACCCTGTCTCCTGATCCGCATGTGTCCCAACCTCGGTGAAACATGCAAGAAAACCTGATCCCCAACCACAAACTCTGAGGGTCATCTGCGGTGATCATCATAAGATTTCAGACAAGACTGTGCAGTATCCATCTACATCTGAATCAACTGGACCTACTCTAATGTTTTCTGCATGATATGTGGTCCTAATATAGAAACCTCCCATGCCTCTGTCTAACACAAGGGTTATCAGCATGGCCTACCATATAAATCCTCGTAAGGTTCCATCTCAATAGTTTACTGAAAACTATTATTATAGGAAAACTGGACTAGAGGTATGTGATTCTCCCAAGAGCCCCCGAAGTCCAGGACACATGCATGTATAATGTCCTCTAGAACTTGTATCATACGCTCTAACTGGACATTGGTCTGAGTGTGTAATGTTGTGCTCAGAAGAACCTGTGTTCACAGTGCCCTCTGAAAACTCTGCCAGAAACGATACATAAGGAAGAAGTCCCTATCTGAAATGATAGAACGATGGACCCAATGAAGACACACTATCTCTCGGATATACAACATCTCGAGCTCATAAATACCAAAGGTCTCCATTATCGGCAAAAATTGAGGAACCATTGTGAGTCCGTCCACAACAACACACATGGCATCATTTCCTCAAGGTGACCTCGGTAACCAGGTCACGAAATCCATCACGACATCATCCCATTTCCACTCTGGAATGGGTTACTACAGTAATAGTCCTTCTGGCCTTTGATGCTCTGCCTTTACATGCTGCCTGGTGGAACATCTCATAACAAAACCAAATACTTCCCTCTTCATACCCACCAACCAGTACTGACATCTCAGGTGACGGTTTATTTTGGTAAGTCTGGGATGCACTGCCCATGATGAAGCCCGAAACTCTTGCATCAGCTCCTCGCGTATATCCTATGGAACCAACACTCGTCCATAGATACATAGTACCTCATCATCGCATATCCTCCATCTAGTGGGAGGGTCCTCACATGCCACCGAATTTTATAGAACTAGGACTTCTGAATCTAATAGTTGTCTCATCCTCACTCTATCCAGGTGGGTAGAAGTCAGAGGTGATGAAGAAAGATAGGTCTGCCCCTGACTATTGTGAACCTCCAAATGAATCTCAAAGAACAAATAAATAAGATGCCACTCTCCACTGGCCTCATGAACTGCATGTGTCTGATTATTCCTACTCAGTGCATATACAATAGCATTACCCTTACCAGTTGTATAGGCAAGCTCAATGTCTAAGTACTATAGGTATTCAACCCACCATCACTGTCTCATGTTCCGGTCACGCTGGGTAAAGATATATATGAGACTTTTGTGGTCTGTGAACACCACAAAATGTTCTCAAAAGAGATAATGTCTCTAACAACGTAACACATGAACAACTGCAGCCAACTCTAGATCATGCATCGAAAAATTCCTCTCATGTGGCCTCAACTACCAAGACCCGTACGCAACTACTCGGTCACCCTGCATGAACACATCTCCCTTCCCAATAATTGATGCATCATAATAAATTGTATAGCTTTTACCTTTCTCAGGAAGTATCAGAACTGGTGCTGATGTCAACCTCCCCTTATACTCTTGAAATGTTGCCTCCCATGATTCTGCCCAAATGAACATCACACCATTCTTATTCAAACCCATCAATGTCACTCCTAAGCAGGAGATGTCCTGTATAAATTTCCTGTAGTAACCATCCATCCCCAAGAAACTCTGTATCTCAAACATGTTATTTGGATGCACCAAAGAAACTACTTCTCTCACTTTATCTGGGTCTACCACAACTACTATGCCTGAGATGATATGACACAGGATGTGTATTTGGTTAATCCAAAAGTGGCACATTGAGATCATATCATATAGATGATGCTCTCTCAGTGTAATTAGCACGATCCCAAGATGGGTGGAATGGTGGTGTCGAGTGTGACAGTACACCAATATATCATCCACAAATTGTAACATCCCATGTAAGTAATGAATAATAGATATTTTTATCTATTTCTATTAATAAATTAGATACTGTTTTAGAGTCTTAAAATGAAAATAAATCCAATCTTAAGCATGGAATACACTAATGTTTTTTAAAAGATTTTTTTACTGCCTTTTGATGGCAAAACATTATTAAATCTATTTTTTGACAATTTTATAAGCTATTTTTGTCAAAAAATACTTATTCATTATGATTAGGACATCAAAATTTACTTTGTGTGAATTTTTGGTATTTTTCTGACAATGTTCATTTTTTAATGAATAGTGAAAAATACTACATTTTACATCAAAACTTCTTTTTAATCGAATTTATTTATATGATTAGATTATATTTTGAATTTTTTTTAAAGTTAAATTAGAATTTATTTTTACCATTTAATCCAACGGCGGTCATTAGGATTAATTTCACTTTGGAATTGGGCATAAAATAATGCCAATCTTTTCATAGATATTGTTTCAAAAAAACCCGCTATTTGTTTTGACAACGGGAATTATTTTTAAATCAATTATTGGAATTTATGTGTTCGGAATTTGGCAAAATGGTTTACATATTTGGAATCAGAAGGTCAAAATTATGTAATTTAGACTCTTTTGTTTTTTGGACATTATGAATAGTAACGACGGTAATTATCTTTAATTATGTTGATTAATGAGTAATCAGGTTGTTAAGGATAATAAAATAATATCATAATAATAATAAAATGACACCAACATGTGTCCTAATTATACTGGTTGTCTCATGGCCGACCATGGGATGTCTTGTGCCAAATATGGGGACCCCATGGAATCACTTTTGTGGAATGTGACTTGTTATCTTTTTAATTGTTTTAATGAAAGTAAATATAACAAGAATGTATTACCTGATTAAAACATTTTTAATTTTGTCTAAATAGATGATATTTTAGACTATAAATATTCATTGGAAATATGAAACTATTTTCTACATTATAGTATTTTTTATAATTTTTAGACATTATATAAATTAAATTATTTTTGACATCATAATGATGCAGTGATGAACTCATTATTTGACTATTTAAATAAAATGGAAATATATTGTAAAATATAAGACCTACACATGTCCAATACCTATTGGGAGGGTATATTTCGAACCCTTATAACATTATCCTCGAATTATATCAATGTGGGACCTTTAAAATCTGAAACCCATTTGAAAATAAAGTAACATTTCTTTACCTTCCAAGAGTTCCCCTCCTCTCCTCTTATAAAAGGCCCTCACCTCTACCTCCTTACCCACACTCCCAAAGCCTTTGGCTCGGCCATCCCCTGACCATTTTGTCTCTCCAATTCCCTCTCTTACTCCTTGAATCCTCAATTTGTGCATAAGTATTCCCAAGGAATCCTTTGAGCTCAAACCAAAGGGAGTTACCCGATTTTAAGGTAATGTCTTCACTTGAGTCCTTTTGTTTTATTTTGCTTCTCCAACCCCCTAAAATCTTTTTATTCATTTCTTTTGTAACAAATACAGTATCATCAATATACTAGGATGTTTTTATAAGAATTATTCGAGACACACTTACACACACCTACATCTAATGGTTAAAGAACATACTGTTTCTGTGGATGGCGAATTTCTACCTCCTGAAACTATGATTGTTCAACATTATTTTAACACCTTCAAAGGTGGCCATTAAGATGAAACTATATTTATATATGATATATAATATGTTTATGTTTTCCTTAAGCTTCTGTATTTTTCATTTTGGTCATACCTTTATGGTTTCCATTATGGGTAAACGCGATATCTTCATTTAAGGATGTGCGGACTACCGCCCCCTCAAAGTGATTTGATTCATTAAATACCATATGTGGGATGTATAAAGGATGGAAATATGATATTATATATGATATTATACTATAATTATAATATACCTTTATATAATTGTGATTCCATTCTATAAAATACGAAATAGAAATGAAAGTAGCGTTCATGCGTACGTACGGCTTACCGTCTCCATGAACGGTGCATTTCATTTCTTACCTCTAAATGATTATGTAATATTATAAATCCATGAATGTACTGGATATATATGACATATATGATATCTACATCATGAATACCATTCTGTATATAATGGATACATGAACAACTTGTAATTATAAAGGGATTATTTTTGACTCAAGTACCAATGATCGTTAAAACGACCATTATTAACATAAATAATTACATAGTGTTCATGACATGGAAATAAGTGATATAAAATGAATAATGAACTTGAAAAAGGTTCTTAAACAAGTAGAAATTAACTCAAGTTTATTATTCAGGAGATTAAAGAACGACCGAGTCATATCAGACCCGAGGTATGGGACTTCGTCTCAATCTCCTTTCATTGATGCATATTTTATTTTATACACAACTTTGTTTTGTATGGTGTATAAAACCCTTTGACTTTTATGTTTATCCAAAAGGAATATTTTTTATACGAAGCGTTTTACTAAATGACAAAAGGGAATGTTTTTTCGTACGTATGCGGCGACAACGACTTCTCTGCCGCCATGACCATTATTTGAGTTTCGGCTTCCTCTAGAAGCCATACCATCTTTTTAAAAGAAAAATAAATACCTTGTTTTACTTTTCTTTTATTTTGGTATTGAAAATGGTTTTCTTAATGTTTTTATATCAATGTGTTGTATTGATATCTTGTTATTTAATGGAGGAAATGTTTTGTTTCCTTTATGCATGTTTTATGTGATACGATTATGTTGAGGTTCTTGGGCATTATTATGAAGATGGGTGGTTCCGTGATAAACTAAGGGCGAGTGAGCTCGATATAGCTCTCCAATGCATTGGGTAACGAGAAGTATTGAAACGTTAAGGTTTCTCCAAGGATATTTAGGGAATATAATGTGATGGGTATTCCAAACGTAACCAAGAGTATTACACCCTATGTAAGAATGCTATGAATGCCTCAAGTTACATTTATGTCTTATGATTTCTATGATTTATCCATGATTTGATGAGGTATGTTTTAGGGGTAAAGTATGATTTCATTCTTATGTATATATGAACTCATGTTTCCTTTCCATATTTTTTTTATATAACCCATACTGTGCTTTTTATGCTCATCCCAAGTCTTTTTTTGAAATGTTTTTCACAGGTCAAGGGAAAGGTACATGATATGATGATAATGTCAAGGAAGTTTCCAGAAACATTCCATGTTTTATTTTAAATATGATTCCATTGATGGGAAAGAAGAATACAATCTTTATGTAACCACTTTGTTTATATGTGGAATGTAATGCAAGTTTTATGATCTAATTATCTAAAACTCTAAACCTGAAAAGATCTTCAATGTGTAATCTTGTAATAACTCAAGATTAAGTAAGGTTTAAGGATGGGGCCTTATAGTTGGTATCAAAGTTCATTTTAGATAACTTTAGGAGTTATAATTCAATTAAATGATTATCCAAAAATATTTTTTTATGGTCAAATTTAATTGATATAGTATTTGGAGATTACCATGTTGCTTCATCTAAGACATGTTTGTTCAGAATGGTTTTCCGCAGAGGAAACAGGGAAGCAGTGCTAGGAAGGCATGCAGAAGGAAATAACCTTCCGAATCAGCATCCTGAGATGATCCAAATTGGAACTAAACAGTTTTTTGCAGTAATGGTGCAGTTGAATCAAGCGATAAATGGCGGTGGTATCCATACACGAGATCAGCCAGATCAATCGCAGAGGAACATGTCAGTGGTGGAACATTTCATGAGGCAACATCCACCGTCATTCAGAGGATCATCTGACCCTGTGCTAGATGAAGGGTGGATTAAAGCACTGGAGAAGATTTTCAATGTCATGGGGTGTTCAGACAATCAAAAGGATCGTCTTGATATTTACCATTTAGAGGGTGAAGCAGATTAGTGGTGGTCTATGGTTAAAAATATCAGGGACGCTGATGAGATTGATGCTCTCGAATGGGATGAATTCAAAGGTATGTTTTGTTGAAAAGTATTTTCCTAAGGCTGTTTAACTTAGGATGGAAAAACAATTCTTGGAATTGAGGCATGAGGAAGACTTAGTGGCTACCTATGAAGAAAGGTTCACTCGATCGGCAAGGTATGCTCCAAATTTTATCCGAGACCTTGATAGTAAAATCAATCGTTTTTACTCTGGATTAAAGCGAAAATATCGAAGGGCATTAGAATATCATGAGTTTAAAAGTTATGAAAAGCTTTTTCGATGTGCTGAGAAGGTGGAAATGGAGTTTTCCGATGATCAAGTGTTCTATAACAACCAACAGAAGAATAGACCAAGGTGGCAGGAGAAAGGTAAGAATTCTTCAAAAATTCCTGTTGGTAATAAAACTAAGTTTCTAGTTTGTGATAAATGAGGCAAAAGGCATGCTGGGGATTGTCTTCTGAATTCTGAAAAGTGCTACCAATGTGGTAAGATGGGACATAAGGCTCGTGATTTCAATGAAAAATATCAAGTTGAAGGTAAGACTAAATTTGATTTATAGTTAGTGAAATGTTTTAAGTGCAATGAGATGGGTCACTATGCAAACGAGTGTCCGACAAAGAGCTTGAGTGATGGGATGCAGTTAGAATACATGCAGAAAGGGGTGGTGAAATCCTTTTCAATTACTTCATCAGATGTCTGGCCATCAAATGAAGTTGTATCAGGTACTTTGTTTGTTTTTTCAGATTATGCCAGTGTGTTGTTTGATTCGGGGTCTACACATTCTTTCATATCTAAAACCTTTTCTACTAAAATGGGAATACCATATCAAGAAATGACTCATGAAATTGTGGTAAAAACACCTGGGGGAAATGTTGAGGCAAAAAGAATTTATAAGAATCTTCCTATACTTATTTGTGGAAAGAACCTACTTGCAAACCTTATTGTTCTACCTCTAGTAGAGTTTGATGTTATCTTGGGTATGGATTCGTTCTCTATTTACCATGATAAGATTGACTGTAGTGCTAAAGAAGTTTCTTTTCAAAAAGACTTTCAGTTTGTGTACAAGAATGAACCCTTACAGTTGATAACTTATCAAGAGGCCAAGAAACTTGTAAAAGATGGAAATGAATGTTACCTTGCACACATCATTGAAAATAAAGGAACTGTTCAGATTAATGATGTGCTAGTGGTAAATGAGTATCCTGATGTTTTTCCTGATGAGTTTCCTGGAATAATACCAGATCGGGAAGTTGAGTTTACTGTTGACTTAGTTCCTGATGCTAAGCCAATTACAAAACCCCCTTATCGAATGGCTCAAATTGAACTTTTAGAGTTGAAGGAGAAATATCAAGATTTATTAGATAAAGGTTTCATTCGGCCTAGAACATCACCATGAGGTGCTCCTGTTTTATTTGTTAAAAAGAAAGATGGTTCAATGAGACTTTTCATTGATTATAAAGCCTTGAATAACATCACTGTTAATAACAAATATCCTTTGCATCATATCGATGATTTGTTTGATCAGATCCAGGGAGCTCAGTATTTTTCAAAGATTGACTTGAGATCGGGGTACCATCAGCTGAAGGTAAAGGAAGAAAATGTTCCGAAGTCCGCGTTCCGTACAGGATATGGCCATTATGAATTTGTAGTAATTCCTTTTGGCCTAACCAATGCACCTTCTATATTCATGGACTTAATGAATAGAATTTTCCATGAGTTCTTGGATAAGTTTGTGGTGGTTTTCATTGATGATACTTGGGCGTTTTCTAAAAGTAAAGAGGAGCATGAAATACATTTAAGGGTTTTCTTGCAAACATTAAAAGAAAAAGAAACTATATGGAAAATTCAGAAAGTGTGAGTTTTGGTTGCAAAAAATTTCTTTCCTTGATCACATTGTTTCTAAAGATGGGATAACCGTTGATCCTGTAAAAGCAAAGGTTGTTGAAGAATGGCCAAGACCCACAGATGTAACAGAGATTCGTAGTTTCCTTGGTTTGGCAGGCTATTACCAAAGGTTTGTTAGAAATTTTTCACGGTTATCTAGTCCAATGACTAAGCTAACTCGGAAGGGTGTTAAGTTTATCTGAACAAAAGAATGTGATGATTGTTTTCAGGAGTTGAAAAGAAGATTGTTGAATGCTCCAGTTTTGGAAATTCCTTCCAGGAATGGTGAATTTGTTATATACACTGATGCTTCATTGAAAGGACTTGGTTGCGTCCTAATGTAGAATGATCAGGTAATTTCTTATGCTTCACGTCAGTTGAAAACTAATGAGGTAAATTACATTACACATGATTTGGAATTAGCTGTTGTTGTTTTTTCTTTAAAAATTTGGAGGCATCATTTGTATAGAGTAAAGTGTGAAATATAAACCGATCACAAAAGTTTAAAGTATATATTCACTCAGAAATAATTGAACATGAGACAAAGGAGATGGATAAATTTAATCAAGGATTATGATTGTACAATTCATTACCATCCAGGAAAAGAAAATAAAGTGGATGATGCTTTGAGTCAAAAAACTAATGATTCATTAGTAATTTTATGTTTGGAACGTGATCCTTTGGTTAAGGATTTGACGAACTTTGTCATAGAAGTTTTTTTTGCAGGATGTTCTTCTGTTTTGTTTCAGGTATCAGTGAAATCTTCTCTATCAGATAGAATCAAGCAAGCAAAGAAGAGAGACAGTGAGTTGCAGAAAAAGTTAGAGCTGGTTCAGAAAGGTATGTTTCCTGAATTCAACATTGATAATGATTGCAATTTGAGATTTGGGAAGAGATTGTGTGTGCCTTGTGATTCACAGTTGAAGAGAGAGTTGTTATGTGAAGCTCATAGTTCTCCGTTTTCAGTTCATCCTGGCAGTACTAAGGTGTACAGAGATCTGCGGGAGTATTACTGGTGGGATGGAATGAAAAGAGATATTGATGATTTTACTGTGAAGTGTTTGACATGTCAACAGGTTAAAGCAGAGTGGCAGTTACCGAAAGGGATGAATCAGCCTTTAACAGTTCCAGAGTGGAAATGGTAGAATATATCCATGGACTTTTTTGTGGGATTACCGAAGACATCTCGAGGTAATAATGCAATCTGGGTTACTGTTGATCGCTTGACTAAATCAGCTCATTTACTTGATATACGAGATACGTTTTACCTAGATCACCATTACCATTTGTATCTTAAAGAGATAGTCAGGTTACATGGAGTTCCTCTCTCCATTGTATCTGACCGTGATCCCAGGTTCACTTATAACTTTTGGAAAGACCTTATGAAGTCTTTGGGAACTAAATTATATTTTAGTACATCTTTTCATCCTCAATCAGATGGGCAGTCGGAACGAACAATTCAGACCTTGGAAGATATGCTACGAGCTTGTTTGATGGATTATCAGGGAAGTTGCTACAAACATCTTTCTTTGGATGAATTTTCATATAATAACAGTTTTCATTCTAGTATATAGATGGCACCATTTCAGGCATTATATGGGAAGCGGTGTCGAACTTCAGCTTTCTGGGAAGAAGTGGTTTAAAGGAAGTCGATGGGACCAGAATTGGTAAAAGAGTTGGTAGTAAAAGTTCATCTGATACAGAAACACATGAGAACATCTTAGAGAAGGCAGAAGAGTTATGCGGATAACCGGAGGAAGGATCTATCTTTCGAGGTAGGTGATCTTGTTTTTCTCAAGGTTTCTCCTTGGAAAAGTGTGATGAGATTTGGTAAGAAAGGAAAGTTGAGTCCAAGTTTTATTGGACCATATGAAATTCTGGAGAAAGTTGGATCAGTTGCTTACTGAGTGGCTTTACCTCCGAGTTTATCTCAGGTACACAATGTTTTTTATGTTTCGATGCTGAGAATGTACATTCCAGATCAATCTCATGTTTTGAGTCCATAGGTAGTTCAGCTGGAAGAGAACCTATCTTATGGGGAACAACCAGTCAAGATTCTTGACCACAGGGAGCAAGTGTTACGAAATAAGGTGATTAATCAGGTAAAGGTTTTGTGAAAAAACAACATGATGGAAGAGGCAACCTTGGAATCTGAAAATGCAATGAGGGATAGGTACCCCCATTTATTCGATAAGTAAATAAATTGCGGGGATGCAATTTTCTAAAGGGGGGAAGGATGTAACATCCCAAGTAATTAATGAATAATAGATATTTTTATCTATGTCTATTAATAAATTAGATAGTGTTTTAGAGGCTTAAAATGAAAATAAATCCAATCTTAAACATGGAATACACTAATATTTATTAAAAGATTGTTTTACTGCCTTTTGATGAAAAACAATTTTTAAATCTATCTTTTGACAATTTTATAAGATATTTTTTTCAAAATAAACTTATTATTTATTATTGGGACATCAAAATTTACTTTGTGTGAATTTTTGGTATTTTTCTGACACTGATCATTTTTTAATGAATATTGAAAAATACTGCATTTTACATAAAAACTTATTTTTAATCTAATTTAGTTATATTATTAGATTATATTTTTAATTGGTTTTAATGTTAAATTAGAATATATTTTTACCATTTAATCCAATGTTCGTCATTAGGATTAATTTAACTTTGGAATTGGGCATAAACTAATTCCAAACTTTTTATAGATATTGTTTCAAAAAAACCCACTATTTGTATTGAAAACGGGAATTATTTTTAAATCAATTATTTCAATTTATGTGTTTGTAACTTGGTAAAATTTGTTAAATATTTGGAATCAGAAAGTCCAAATTGTTTAATTAATATTCTTTTGTTTTTGGACATTATGAATAGTAATGACGGTAATTATCTTTAATTATCTTGATTAATGAGTAATCGGGTAGTTAAGGATAATAAAATAATATCATAATAATAAACAAATGACACCAAAATGTGTACTAATTATACTGGTTGTCTCATGGCCGACCATGGTATGTTTTGTGACAAACATGGGGACCCCATGGAATCAATTTTGTGGAAAGTGACTTGTTATCATTTTTTTTTAAAGAAAGTAAATATAACAAGAATGTATCACCTCATTAAAAAAATTTTAATTTTGTCCACATAGATGATATTTTAGACTATAAATATTCATTGGAAAGATAAAAAGATTTTCTACATCATAGTATTTTTTTATAATTATTAGTCATTAAATAAATTAAATTATTTATGACATCATAATGATGCACTGATGACCTCATTATTTGACGATTTAAATAAAATGGAAAGATAATGTATAATCTAGGACCTACACATGTTCAAAACCTATTGGGTGGGTATATTTCAAACCCTTATCACCTTATCCTCGAATTATATCAATGTTGGACCTTTAATATCTGAAACCCATTTGAATATAAAGTAACATTTCTTTACTTTCCAAGGGTGCCCCTCCTCTCCTCTTATAAAAGGCCCCGACCTCTACCACCTTACCTACACTCCCAAAGCCTTTGGCTCGGCCAAACCCTGCCCATTTTGTCTCTCCACTTCTCTCTCTTACTCGTTGAAGCCTCACTTTGGGCATATGTCTTCCCAAGGAAGCCTTTGATCTCAAACCAAAGGGAGTTACCCGATTTTAAGGTAATGTCTTCACTTGAGTCCTTTTGTTTAATTTTTCTTCTCCAACCCCCTATACTCTTTTTATTCATTTCTTTTGTAACAAATAAAGAATATTAACTATTATAGGATGCTTTTATAAGAAAGATTCTAGATAAACTTACACAAACCAACATCTAATGGTTAATGAACATACTGTTTCCCTGGATTGTGAATTTCTGCCTCCTGAAACATTGATTGTTCAACATTATTTTAACACCTTAAAAGGTGGCCATTAAGATGACACTATATTTTATATGATATATTATATGTTTATGTTTTCCTTAAGATTATGTATTTTTCATTTTTGGCATACATTTATGGTTTCCATTATGGGTAAACGCGATATTATCATTTAAGGAAGTGCGGACTACCACCCCCTCAAAGTGATTTGATTCATTAAATACCATATGTGGGACGTATAAAGGATGGAAATATGATATTATATATGATATTATACTGTAATTATAATATACCTTTATATCATTGTGATTCCATTCTATAAAATACGAAATAGAAATGAAAGTAACGTTCATGCGTACGTACGGCTTACCGTCTCCATGAACGGTGCATTTCATTTATTACCTCTAAATGATTATGTAATATTATAAATCCATGAATGTACTGGATATATATGACATATATGATATCTACATTATGAATACAATTCTGGATATAATGGATACATGAACAACTTGTAATTATAAAGGTCTTATTTTTGACTCATGTACCAATGATCGTTAAAATGACTGTTATTAACTTAAATAATTACATAGTGTTCATGACATGGAAATAAGTGATATAAAAGGAATAATGAACTTGAAAAAGGTTCCTAAACAAGTAGAAATTATCTCATGTTTATTATTCAGGATATTAAAGAACGACCGAGTCAAGTCGGACCCGAGGTATGGGACTTCGTCTCAATCTCCTTTCATTGAGGCATATTTTATTTTATACACAACCATATTTTGTACGGTGTATAAACTGCTTTGAATTTTATGTTTATCCAAAAAGAATCTTTTTTATACGAAGCATTTTACTAAATGACAAAAGGTAATGTTTTGTCCCACGTATGCGGCGACAACGACTTCTCCGCCGCCGTGACCATTATTTGAGTTCCGGCTTCCTCTACAGGCCATACCATCGTTTTAAAAGAAAAATAAATACCTTGTTTTACTTTTATTTTATTTTGGTATTGAAAATGGTTATCAAATTTTTTTTATATCAATGTGTTGAATTTATATCTTGTGATTGAAAGGTGGAAATGTTATGTTTCCTTTATGCATGTTTTATGTGATACGATTATGTTGAGGTTCTTGGGAATTATTATGAAGACAGGTGGTTCCATGAAAAACTAAGGGCGGGTGAGCCTGATATAGCTCTCCAATTCATTGGGTAACGCGAAGGAGTGAAACGTTAAGGGTTCTCTGAAGAGATTTAGGGAATATACTGTGATGGGTATTCCAAACGTAACTGAAAGGGTTACTCCCTACATAAGAATGCCTTGAATGCCTCATGTTACCTTTATGTCTTATGATTTATATGATTTATTCATGATTTTATGAGGTATGTTTTATGGGTAAAGAATGATTTCATTCTTATGTATATATGAACTCATGTTTCCTTTCCATATTTTTATATCCCTTACTGATCTTTTTATGCTCATCCCAAGTATTTTTTGAAATGTTTTTCACATGTCAAGGGAAAGGTACATGATATGATGATAGTGTCAAGGAAGTATCAAGAAAGAATCAATGTTTTATTTTAAATATGTTTCCATTGATGAGAAAGAATAATACTATCTTTATGTAACCACTTTGTTTATATGTGGAATGTAATGGAAGTTTTATGATCTAATTCTCTAAAACTCTAAACCTGAAAAGATCATCAATGTGTAATCTTCTAATAACTCAAGATTAAGTATGGTTTAAGGCTGGGGACTTATAAAAATACAACCATAAAATAATCCAAATAAGGATCGAACACCCGATTCATTATATCCATGAAAACTTTTGGCGCGTTCGTGAGTCCGAATGACATAACCAAGTACTCTTATAGACCATATCTGCTCTGAAAAGCATTAAGCGGTATATATGATGGTCTAATGCATAAATAATTCTATCTGGATCTCAAGTAAATCTTCGAGTACAATCATGGGCCTCGAAGATAATAAATAATATCATCAATCCTTGTCATGAGATATCGGTTCTTAACCATCTCCTAGAGAAGCTTCCAATAATCCACAAAGTGTTTGATGGTATCGTCTTCCTTCATCTCAAAAAGGACCAGTGAACCCCAAGGAGAAGTAATGGGTCAGATTAAACCCTTTTCATTTAAATCCTCTAACTGCCTCTTGATATCCTAAATGTCATGTGTATCCATCCAATAAAGAGGAATACACACTGGTGCTTCTCCTTGACCAATCTCAATAGAGAAATCAACCTCTCACTCTGGAGGTAGAAATGAAAAATTGTCTGAAAAGTCATCCCTAAAATGATCATCCACTAGAGGGAAATGCTTCTGAAAATTCCTCTGGTCATCCAGATAATAACTCGCAATCTGGGCTATCACACCACCATGCCCATGATGCTCAGGTCCAGCTCAGCTCACCTGGACAAACCATTCATCTTTTTATAGAAACTCTCTACCCTCTGGTGACGTGAAACTCACCCTACGAAGATAGCAGTATACAAAGGGTTGAAAAAGTACCAACTAGTCCATCCAAAAAATGACATCATAGATCTTCATATCTAAGACATAGAGGTCCCGTAGAAAGTGACACCCACCAACCTCTAGAGTGAACTGCTTGAAGTGATGCACAACAGCTGTTATAGTCCCCTAAAGAGTGTCTAGTGTCATAACATCAAAATAAGAAGAAACACAGAGCCACTGTCTCTCCACAATGGGAATACATATAAAACTATGTGTAGGACCCATATCAAAAAGTACAAAAGACAACACAGATGAAACTAGAATAGTACCTCCTATAATAAAAGGTCTGAGATCCTACTTCTTCTGGGTTTGTTCCATTATATATGCCTTCCCTGTTCCGTGGCCCTGCGACATATCATGGATACACTAAGCTGACTCGAACTACTATCTCTGAGATCCTGGTGTCTGGCTACCACGTCCACGACCACCATCTCTACCTGCACGCCCTAACGTATTCCAGTTTCCTGACTCGTAAGAAGCTATTGGTCCTTCTCCCGCACACAGAGTCTTCACAGAACCCCTCTAAATAACCACTGGTGGAAACTCCCTACAATAACTCTACAGATGACATGTCATTCCGCAAGCTCGGCACTCCACTGGGTCACATGGACACTGCGGTATCTTGTGACCCTCTTTAACAAACTGGTAGCACATGACAAGGAAACCAGAAGTATTCTTCTGGCTATTAATGCCACCTTTAGAGAAATCCATCTGCCTATTCCTCTTACCAGTAGAAATACTACTACAAAATGGTGTTGAACCTCCCTTCTCTGTAACACTAACATCCCGAAAATTCCTCTCATTAATCATAGCCTGGTTCACAATGTAATGTATTGTAGGAAACAAAAAAAACTTCGCCAGCACTCAGATTTCATACCGTATATCGTCCAAAAATTGTCAAGCCCTAAGCGATTCATCTCCGATGAGAACAGGTGAAAAACACCGATGGTCGGTGAAGTGGTCAGAATAGTCCATCACTGACATAGCTCCCTACTATAGATTAATGAAATCTCGAGCTCGAACATCCCGTAGTGTCTCAGGAATGAATATTTCATAGAATTATTCCTGAAAATCTTCCCACTCTATGTATTTTTGATGCCCAGACAGGGTGGTAACATCTAACCACCTCTTGGCAGAATCACGCAGTATATATGTTGTGAGCTTGACCCTCTGCCCTGGAGGAATCTTTAGATGCTCAAAAATAGACTACATAGAATCCATCCAAGACTCCTCATCATGTGGTTTTCCATCTCTTGAAAACATAGGCAGATGCTGCTATTGGAATATACACGTCAACTCTCCTATAGATGTGGTAGCCTTCAGTGCACCTTAGAAGATCTGCATGAACCACATGAACCCATCACGGAAGTGTGCATCAGTTCCTGTGTTTGGTATAACGGTTGGCCCCACATCTGGCTCTACTGGAGAATCCATTCGTAGCCCATGGCTCACCATCTTAGGTGTATAATCATTTCCGCTCTCCTAGTGAACAACTGGTGGTCATCTCGACAACATGACTCTACAATGGTCAAACACACACCTTAGATCAAGATTATCAAAGTCCGAAAATGATGATACCAAGAAGAGAACATGGGAAAGAAAGCATTCAATATTTTCAAAACATTACTACACAGCATGTATAAATACTACATGACGTGTTCACATAAGCCATCCACATGGTCATTTACCCCAGCTAAAACTATTCATGTAACACCCCAAACACACGGCATGTACTTGAATTTTCTTCCCTGCCTGAGTCCCTCTACATGGATTATCCATGCAACTCTCTTTTAAATGAAACTACATGGAGTGTATAATGTTTACATGGTGTGAACGGAATGTGCTTAACTGACTCGTGTTTTCCGTCACACAGCTGGGTGCATAGCCCAGACTACACGACGTGTTCTAGTGAGATATGACATGTACGACTTAAATTACCACTACATGTGTTGTTAGTGACACGGCCTTCTACTCGACTGAAACTAAATAGAGTGTTACACATACACACTGTGTTTACACCACTCCTTCCCATCCACACTTCTTGGTCCACATGGTATTTCCCCGGTCAAGAAGACACGGCGTGTCCCACACACACACGCTGTGTTCAAGATGAGGTTACACGGACCAATGTTTGCTAGCTACACGGTCGGGTCCCCATGTTAAACTACATGGCATGTGAATCATTTACATGGTGTGTACAAGAAAATATTTCCTCAGTCCTTGTTGTTAGTTACACGTATGGACATAGGGTCCACACAACACAACCTATGAAATAACTACACGACGTGTGCCCTCAATAACTTCCTCGTCCCATGAATTTTCCAAAATGGCCTATGATATAGGTTTCTACTACACGGCGTGTACTCAAAACATTTTCACTTCCTCCCGAACAGAAGAATACAAGGTGTGTAGTCAAAACTACATGGCATGTATTCTGGGTTTTTTAGTACATAGAGCCTTAGAAACTTTTCTATAGCCCAAAAAAACACTAAAACCAACAACTAATTGCCAAATTATAATCCTTAAGGACCCATACTCCCCGAAAATCAAATCATTACATCTTACACATGTTATAGCAAATTAGTCACATTAATGATCCACCAAATTCCAGTCATTGAGAGCCAATACTGCTCAAGAACCAATGTTTAGAATTCATTCTATCTTTCTCACACAAAAATACCGTGTCAAATAGAATGTATTTATCAAAGAATATATCAAGTATTTATCAAAGAAGTTATCACAATAGCATGCTTTTTTAGCACAACAACTACCACAACAACATGAAATTTTTATTGCACCAACACGGCACGGAAATAATGCATGACTTATGATTTCTACCATGTCCCTAAATGATGTATGATATGGAATACCCTCATCTCATTGAGTTTCAACTAAATAAAACCCTAGTATAACATATAAACAACACACCATAAGTGTGTCACCCAACGGTGAAAATCAAATCAACTATAAAATTGCAAAATCAGAAAAATTACATCAAGAGGTAAATTGCCTTTTCCCTATACATGGGTTAGCTACTCCTGGGCACAACTTAGTACCAACTACCATTTCCTTCTTATCCCTGACTATGTCCCCAAATAGTAAGTCAAATATAAAAACCTCCCTTTGATACCACTTTGTTACGCCCCCGATACTGAATCCACGGAATGGTGCCCCGAACCCGGTTCGTCACATGACCTCAAGCGCATTTCCCTAAAAGCCAGAGGCTGCTGACTAGCAACGAGTGCCCATGTATGATATTGGGTAAACTATGACCTCATTTGTCAAAGTGTAGTGAAGCAGAAATGATAAATAACACACAACAGTGGAAGAAGTAAACAATATGAAACTAAAATGGACAACATCAATAATAGAGAACCAGCAGTCATATATATAATGATGTATCATGTCACTATTTCTATGAAAATAACCAGAACAGGATACACAATAATACAATATAAATCAACTCAAAGTATGAGGTACATCAAAATAAAATAAAACAGAGTGAATAGAATGCAGCAACATCGTGAGCCTAAGCTCAGTCCCATGCTCTCCTACTCTTATCCTACAATCATGTACATTTTTGGGACTGTTACCCTTATCCACACTGGTAGAAATGTAATCTATTTGGGCCAAAGACATGACCCAAATAGAGTGTGAGAAATAAATCCAATTAGGCACCCACCAAAGGTACATGTGCAACTGTCAATGAAAATGTGCAACAACAATGTGCATTATTGAATGCAATAAACTAAGTAGTACTCAAAAGTAATTAACATTACCAGTCATATTTCCATTTTAATATTCATTTAACCTTTCCAATCTCGTGATTTATCTTGGAAGATAAAACACATAAAAATCACCACTGTGAACATTCAGTATAACATTGTCTTCAGACATACCATCCATACCCTCGAGTAACCAGAATTGAAACCCGCAGGTGTCATGCCACATGCATAAAGAATATTGCCCACAGGCATTAGAGGTGTTTCCCATAGGCACATAATCCACTACCCACGAGCATAACAAGAGTTACACATAGGCTAAATGAATACTTCCCTCGGGATATACAAGTAACCGGTCCAAGACCAACATATAAGAAATAAAATATATATAATTCCTCTCAAGGAAATTCAAATCACGTTAAAATTTATTGTATACCCATATTAATCCAGGCCAAAGGGCTAAGTAGAGGAACGCACCCCCGGGGTGGTCCTGGATCCAAGTAGTGATCCCAAACAATAGTTATACATATTCATTAAACTAACTATGAAATTCTATGTAATTAATTACAAAATGCCTCATTCATACGACACCCCCAAACATGGTGCGTTGCACAATGGTAAACAAAACACAAAGTAGTTGGAATTTTAACACTAGACCACCTACCTCGATCGTCCCAAATCAATATAGGTGAACGATGCCTCCCAAATCCTCCAAGAACGATGAAGATATGAGGTATACATAATCCCATTCAAACTCAAATAACGTACCCTTGGGAATAAATTGTTATGAAACACACTAGGAGGAGGAAGAACACACCAATACGGTTCCAAGGAGATCGACGGCGTAGGAATTAGGTTCTCGGTGTGCAGTCATAAGATCCCTCAAGCTCCGGCCGTCTCTCTCACTCTCCTCCAGTGAGATAAGCTTCCTCTATAATGTAATGATTCTACTACACATTTTGTGAAAAAAATACACGACCTGTACTCTCAAGTACACAACATGTACTATTCTCATTTTACTGTTCCTATAGAGGCTACTTTTTCACCACCGAACTATTCACCTGTCGACATTAGTACACGACATGTATTCCCAATAACACGACATGTACTGTCGTTGTGCTGGAAGTTGCCTCCCCTTCTTTACTATTCACCTACCAACTGAATACACAGCGTGTAAATACCCTATACACGACGTGTAGTCAGTTTTTACACCCTTCATTGATGACATGCCTACACGCCATGTGTACCCATCCCACACAGACAAGGTACATGGCGTGGGGAAAAGTACCCAGCATGTAGTCACAAAAATTGTTATTTTCCCCGTTTTCCTTATTTTCTAAAAAACACTTACGGAAAAAGGAAAAGGAAACACGTACATCATGAATAGGAACCAGGTTCTTACACATCTTCAGAGTGGCATCCAGTACATATCATTAACTAGTTCATGATGTTTCATTGTCTAATCTTTGGTCCACCATTCAATGTGATATAGAAAAATATCCATTTATTAGATGAGGAATTGGAGTAAGAGGAAAGGGTATGTGCTCATTGTGCTAAACGTTTCTCATATGATTCATTTCCACCCTCATATGAAAAACTCGGGGATGATTTATTTAAAGGGGTCGAGGTTGTACCATCCCAACTTTTGGAAGTGGTATAAGAATATATGATACTATTCAAAGCCTATAATTTTTTGTTATTAATGATCACTAATGGATTAGTTGTGGATAAGGAGAGACTGGAGATCATTCATAACCTTGATCTCTAGTTATTAGGGAGAAAAATTAAGACATAGGGTTAGCACACGGTTAGTGCCTACTATTCACCTCAATCGTGTGGAGTTCTCAGTGTACACCAGGGGGCCACACATTTTTCCTAAACTATGTTCCCGTGATACATGTCCATGTGGGTTTTCTAAAAAATATTCTAGTGCCATTTCACTTGTGATTCCAAATCATATTCAAACCATGTTATGAGATCATGTGAGGGGGTTCCATAGGTAGTACCGACCTTAATGTTTTCATGTTGTTCGGCCACCCCTATCGCCAAACCATGTGACCCCATTGAAAATTATTAAATTTCACTTCTTCTCATAAAATATTACAAAACCACACCACATTTTATTTCCCCTAAAAGAGAAATCAACACTTTTATATTAATATAACTAAAAACATAATCTAGGTTTTTTCTTTTTCAAACACATCTATTTTTAAATTCAACCCCAATTCATTCTTTCGATTTCATATTAGTAATATCTCTACTCGGTTCCATCCATCCTTTGTTCATCTCACCTTCATCTGTGATATTTTTTTATGATATCAAATTCATTTTTTTTGTTTTTTTCATCTATTTATCCTATTTCTAACATTCTACCATGATTGAAAGGAAAATACAAGATGATTATTATTCATCATGCATATAATACGCATTGTAGTTCATTTCCCATATATTGATTTTTTTTCTAGAAACATTGTGTCATGTTCATTAATTCTCAACATCCCCTCCATATAGTATAATTAACTTAATTTAATGTTCTTTTTATGTGTAATTGGATCCCATATACCATTGAATCAACATCATGTTGCATTTCCCTCCACATGATCCACCCTATAGTTTATTCCAATATTTTTTGGATTTAGATCCTTAGGCTTGGAAGTGAGTATATTTAATATTAATTAGGTCTAATGAATTACACTTTAACAAATGTTTGGGAATGTGATTTGTTAAAATGAATTATGTTTGGCCCTGTGGTAGTCATCTATACTTTAGGTAATACTTTGATTTTTTAAAACTAAATGAATTTGAAAACATGTTAACAATTCATGGGAGTATGGTATGACTTAGTGCAAACCATTAACATCCGATAAATGTAAGCCAGTGGTGACACCAGGGTCCAAACATAATTAAATCTTGGAAGATATTATCCCGATTCATATATAAAACTGGGAATTATTATCTTCATTTAATGTGTGATATGTTGATTATTTAAAGAATTTTAATGAATGGATCCACAAACGGATTTCATACTTACCAATGGGAGATACTAGTTCCCTAGGGTTGATACATTGCATGGGCTCAGTGGGTGATATGGTGACACCTTACAATAGAAATAGTCCCCCCCCCCAATGAGGTACATTGCGTTTGGTCATAGAGGTTCATGCATTACACAAATGCAATAATGATACTTTGGATAACATTATGGGTCACCATGGATGTACTCTTACAGTGTTTGTTATCTGTTTTCATCATAGTATGATATATGGGTTCCTATATATGTTTATCCATGGATTGAATAATGACTATTTATATATTTATATTATAGGTTACATCTATTTAATTCCAGGAAATCCAATTTATTAAATAAATGGAAACATTCGCAATAAAAAATAACATGATTTGGTTTGGTAAGTCCCCAAATATTACATTGTTGAAAACATAACTTATTCATCCTTCCATGAATTAATGTGTAATATTGTTATCCCAGATTATTACTTTATAGGATTACATATATTCTAATATATCTTTCTTAAGTAGATGTAGGTAGTTGTGTTCATGTGTTTCAAGTGGATCCTAATACGAAGTCATTAATTATATATTAGGGTATTACATTTTTTATTTTGGAAAAACAACTCATTTTATATGGATAGTCAATATTGTACTACTAACTAGGGTTGATTTCCTAGTGTGTATATCTCACACCCTTCAATGGCCTTACATGGTACTAGGGACGAATTCATGAATGTAGATATAGATAAAGGGAAGTGTATAACTTCCAACGTTTCATTAACATTATTGGGATAAAGTACTGAATAAGATGGTTGACCCTATTATAGTGATTCTAGAAGTGTATGACTTTGTTTTTTTCATTAAATTATAATGTTTTATATGAATTATTATTATTTTAATCATGTCCATTATTTTTTTACAGAAACATGGAATTTTAATTATCATTTTTATCAAATTGTGATTTAACTTTTTCTTGCCAATTTATCTGTATGATTAATTATTCAGATACTTTTTTAATTATTTTTATTTCGACTATTAATCATATATATTGAAAAACTATCCCATAATATGATTTAGGATGGAATAGTATCCCAAGAGGCACACCTTAGTCCCTAGCTACTAGTATTCATTCTCTAAAATATGGAGAGGCCCACTTGTGTTCATGTGGTCACCCATCTTGGGGATCAACATATCTACTTCTATAGATGGACATTACAAGTGGTTTAATATATTTCATGCATGTAGATCCTTGTAAAAGGGTTTATTTCAGTATAAAAAATGATCTAAAAAATTTAATTAGTCTCTTAAAAAATCAATTTAGTGGTATAGGAGAGATCCATTTTTGTTTAATGAATCCTAAGATTAATTTCTGGGTAAATCATAAAAATAGTGTTGTGTTTTTTTGGAATAACAAAAATATGGTAAAGTACTTTTGAAACATAGGTTTATTTCTACATAAAAGTAACATTTCATGACCCACCATTACTTTGATGAGGGAAGGAATTGAAAATTTCAAGACCCTTCCTTCTTTATGTTGAAGGAGAGACAACGACCCTCGAGTCCGACCATTAAAAGGCTCCGGAGTGGAGACTAGAACAAAAGGTACAGAATCACATGAAATATGGAAGAAATGAAGATTTCTTCAGAGTAGGATCAAGAGATATGATGGAAAAAAACCAACGTAGTCCATAAATAATAAGAAAAATAAATCCAAAACCCATTAACTTATGCACCTTCAAAGATAATCCCCTATAAGTATAAGTTAAACTCAAAAGGGAAAGGACCAAAAGAAAGAAATAATCAATGAAAACTGTTCTAATGTATGATCTAGTAATGCTCTGCATGGTCCCCGAAGACCTACTAAAACCATGGGGAAAACATTTATATACATATGGTGAGTATATTGGTATACTAATTATGGAAAACAAAATTCTATCGTGCACACGTGGGAAGACAATAAAATGCCCTATTAGAAAATATAGATAACCAAAAAACCATGAATAGAATACTATCAACCCAACCTCACCAATGAATAATCCCCAAATAACGCACGGCAGGTAATGTAATTGTAATATCTCATCAACATTTGGGTACACCACACATCGTTCCCACTGGATATTTAAGATATCTTATGCATCAAAACTCCCCCACCATTATCACTGCAATCCCAATGTTTCCCCATAAACAACATTATGGACTACCACAACCAAGTATCATGCCCACCGAAAACTAGACAACCACAACCATACATAAACATGATGGATGTCACCAGGTCCAGAACAACTATTGCCACGCCCGGAGACATTTGGGCCTCATCTCGAAGAAACTTGGGCAACAATCCTACCTAGACACACCCGAGCCAAGAACCAAAATATACCATGCCCGATGAGTCTTGGACTAAAAATGGACCTCCGGCAGTAACAGCCAGCCCAAAGAGTCATGGGATTCTCGGGAGAGAGAGCAGAAGGGAAATAATATCCATCCACCCAATAGTATATTGTGAAAAACCCATCCCCCATGAAATGGGTGTGGTCGGCATGAAGTGCTCATCATGGGTGGGGTGAAAATAAGAAACAGAAAACTAAATTTATAGGTATAGGTAAACATGAACTCATCCAAACATTACGGTTCCAAAACCTTCCCATACACAGACACAAACATTAATATTCATTCATAGAAAAGCCCAACTGCCACAACCGGAGCACAACTCATTCCTGGAAAATAGTTTAACATTAAACCTATTATTGTTATCATATTCAAGTGAATCAATTTAATGAATTCTTCTCTATTGAGAAAATAGTAGTCATAATAATATGTTAAGGAAGGAAAAATAGCCAAGCATTAATTTAAGCATTCTCACCTGGTTCTCTTGTAACATCACAACAAAAATAGGGTTCTGTGAGATACCTCGACGTACTAGAACTAAACCAAGCACCATCATATGGCCATAAATTCCCATCGTACCTCCACTAATAACTCAATAATAGGAGATATCATCCCCATCCACGTCGCCCCATAAGGCTTCATGTAGAGCCACCACACATATCACCAAAATTGAGGAAGGATGTTTTTTTTCTTCAAATTTTACCACACCATTCAATATGTTCTTTCTTTAAATTTGGTTAAACATGGTGAACATATAAGGATTATTGTTAATATCGAATCAACTTAATCAACAATGTTTACGTGATTTACCATTTTCCATGATACAACCATTTGATAATAGGATTAACAGGAAAAACAGAGGATCATTAGTGCACATGGAAGGACCACAAAAGACCATGATTTTTAGAGGAAAAAATACAATACAATGAATAACATAAAAACAATGGTATAACAAAACTAACACATCATCATTCACACACATTCATTCTTTAATGGTTCATTTATTATCTTTGATAAATATGGTTACATCTAGGTTCTGAGGGAACATCATCATACCCAACCTGCATGATGCACAGTAATGATAGATTGAGTAAGAATCCCAACATGGATGATAATAGATCGATGTTTTCTTCCTCATGCTAGGAACTGGGTATGCACTACTTATAGGGGAGGAACTCCAAGGACTACAAGAATGAGTTGAAATGGATGAATCAGAAGAACAGAACTTGCCTCTGGAAAAGGGACTCCAAACACAGCCAGGAAAGGTAAAGATACTAGACTAGAAGAAGAAAGAAAATCTATGCATTAAAAGGTGAGATCCTAGAGTTACGGGAAGAGAAATACTGAATGGTTATAATGGACGATTGTTTTTTATCCATAGAGAAGGGAGTTTAAACATGTAGGAATTAATATTTATTTAATAATTTTCTTCAGAGAGATGGCCATAGCAGTTTTGAGTTAATGTGTATCCGTTAAAAAACCACGTAATAGGGGTGGAGCATAAAAAAAAGATAAAATGGTGAAAATAAAGAAAAAGACACCCATTTTGGTGTGTAAAGGGTTTCATGGATCTGGGGGGATTCTATAAATCATTTATGGGCTTTAAAAATAGAAATTATCAACTTTTAATGTTTAAAAATATGTAAAAGATCTGTTATGTTAATTGGGGGGAAGGAAACCCAAACACACCTCTTTGGACGATTGGTGAGACCGATTAGTGAAACCGATTGACGAAGATGATTACGTGAAGCTAACACAGTGAAGCTGATCTGGTGAACCTGATCGTTGAAAACAATTTGGTGAAGCAGATCAGTGAAACCAGTCTGGTGAAGCTGCTTAGGAGAAGCTGATCAGTGAAACTAATTGGGTGAAGCTGATCGGGATAAGCGGATCAGTGAAACTGATCGGGTGATGTAGATCAATGAAACAGATCGGGTGAAACTGGTTGGGTGAAAATGATCGGGGAGACCCATGGGTGAAACCGATGGGTGGACCTGATATATGGTAAGTGTCGCTGATAGGTGATACCCCTGTTGAAAATTTCCACTTACACTTACATCCCTCGGACTCACTGATGGTGTCCAGGACACCCCAACACATTGAATTTGAAAATAAATGTTCTAGGTGGGTCCGGGCCATTACATCAAAAAACTATCAAACTATTATCATCATTGAGAGTAAAATAGTAATATGAACAAACACTGTTAAAGAAACCACTCAGGGAAAAAAACCCCAAAAACCATATAAACCCCATGATTCAAATTTTTCCAACACACATATCAGGTAGTTCTTTATCATATATCATTAAATTATCTACATTTTTCATCACTGTATCTCCCATATAAGTTTAATTGCATCTGTGTTGATGCATATTGATTAATAATCAGGTTCTCCTTTCCCCACTTATAGGGTATTTTCATAAAAAATAACATGTTAAAAAAAATAACTCATCGAATAACCCAAATAGGTGAGCATTAATCACAATAGGTCCCAAAGTCATGAACATAATTTAGGTCTCATAACAGCAACTCAAAATAGATCTGGGTACTCGGCGCACATTTGGTCTTCATACTCCCATGTAATATCCTCGAGGCCACCATGAATCCATAACACACGAACCAATTTGATGGTTTATACACAATGAACTTTCTATTTTTGATCCTTGATTCTCACTGGTAACTCAAAAAACATGGTGACATCCCCTATATCCAACTCTCCCCATTAAATGACATAGGAATCATCATGTAGATTTCGATGAATGTGAGAGACATGTAAAACGTCATGGATCATATCTAACTGAGGTGGAAGTTCCAAATGATATGAAACCTCATCAACTCGCCCCATTACTTTGAAAGGCATAATGAACCAAGGAGAGATCTTTCTCCCCTTTTCGATCCATCACTTCCTAAGTCGAGGGGAAACCTTCAAGAACACATGGTCTTCAATGAAGATCTCCAAGGGTGTGACACCCAAACCCTAGAATCCAAGATTTGTTGCATTATTACGTCTCATCTTCATGATCACAATAGATCAAGTCACGAAATACCGATTAGATTAGTATCCTTAGAAGTGATTGATACATTAATAAGGATTACATTACATCATAAAATTGAAAACTACAACAAAATTGTTTTGATAGACAACACTGAGATCCCATAGGCTATCCCTGCAGGTCAGTCATAATATACTAATTCACATCATAGGAAAAATAAATCATAGAAAGGGGTGATCACTGATGCTCATTCAGGATAACAATATAGAAGAAACTTTCATAAATAAGCATAAACATTTATGGAAATGTATACGACTAAAACAAAATCTTTTTAAACACGATATTAAGAATAATATGGCAATGATATAAAAAAATAATAACATTTACATATTCATATGGATATTCTACTAGTCTAATAATCACATGCAATATCAATAGACACTTTTTTAATGATGGAATGCATAATTCCATACTTTCATAACCACATAGTCAAGGCCTTGTGTTAAAACTACAAATAAGATATTGTCAAGGCCATGTTCCAAGACACTGGTTTGTCTCATGAGACCTACCGACGCATAGAGGAGCTATAGCGTCCTCCACCAATCGCTTAATAAGTCCAACGAATTCCTCATATAAGCAGGTTTGAAAATAACATAAAAATTTGTATTAAAACTGGATTATGAAATGTCAATACTTTTTCCATAAATCATTAATGGTATAAAAATAGAACATCCACAGACAAACATATCAAAAAACCATCAATGCAATAATAAATTTTTGTATCATAATAAATCAACTTCAAATAAACATACAATCCATCGAAGGATGTTGACATAGATGAAATCAATTTTTTTTGATAAATAACACTTTCTATTCATAAACCATTTAAAAGTCATATAATTATAAAACAAAAAATTTATTTTCAAAATATTTTTATAATCTTGTAATGGAAGCTTCGACAATGTTTTAATGGTAGAAAATATCTGCACCATCCATATAAGTTAAAAACATTCGTACCTTAATTTTGTTGAAAAGGACATAAATTACCCTGTTTGGAAAACAATGGAAACATTCCTTCCAAAAAATATAAGTTCAAATAAGGGTATAAATCAATATAACCCATTGTCTAGTAAATTGAAAAAAAAAATTATTTACATATTTAAGAAGCATGGATGTGGATGATAAAGAGGTCCCGGTAGATAATTATATATAAATAGCAATGGATAACAAAGATATTATGAAATTAACCCTTACCTTATACATAACCTAGGTTGAGGGAAGGTAAAAATAATGTATAATGGTGAAATAGTTGTTATTAAATTTTAGGATAATCATATAAATTTATATGATATCATATATGATCTTTTCATTATGGTTTTTAATAATATATTATTATTATCGTCGTTTCGGGTTTTAACTGATCTGTTTTAGATTATATGGTTTGTAAATTATGTAATGTTTGTTAGGGATATGATGTATCTTATTCTTATTCATAAATATATTAATTATTTAAACATTATTTTTAATCATATACAGAAAATTTGTCGAGAATTGATACGATGGGTAATGAATCTTATCGCGTTCATGGAGACGGTAATCCATACGTACGCACGAGCAAAAATATGATTATTTTGTTATTAAAATAATATATAATTGGATGGTATATCATATATAAAGAATAATTATCATTCTATATTTATTATTTACATAAATTACACATCATTACTATACAAATCTAAATAATAATGTATTGAATAACAATTACACCAAGATGTGGAGACGGTAAGCCGTACGTACACACGTATGGTGACATTCCATTCAAAGGATGGACATAAGAATGAATATGGTAGTAAAATATTTATAATAACATCAATACATATAAAAGAAACAAATTTTTTATTTTAGAATGGAAACAACAATGAATGACGAAGTGGAAGAAGAAAGAAACTAGAAAGTGGTGATTAAATATTTACCTCTTCTTCGGGTTCTTCCATTTGATTTGATCAAAAGGGCTCAATAGGTTGTCTTTATGTAGAAATAAAGGCCTCTAGGATGAAGGTAGGACAGTTGAGAGGGTATTTGGGTAGGGATTGGCCAACCAAAATGGAATTTAAGGTGTTAATTAGAGAGAAGGGGGAGTGTCCTTTTATAAGTGGGGTGAGGGGAACCTTAAAAAAGATAGAAATATTATTGTATTATAAAATAATTTTCAGTTTATAATGGCTCCAAAATGAATTATTTAAATGATAAGGTGGATTTGGGTCGAAAACCACTCATCCAATAGGTTTTAGACATATTTGGGTCAGTATATTAACCTTAACTTTTAGATTTAACTATTAGTTAAATAGTTTTACATTTACCTTGTCTCTTTGTATTCTTATATTATATTGTTAATAAAAATAATGTACACTTCCAATAGAACCCCAAATGGTTAATTAATGATACACCTAACATTATATAAGTCGTTTGGATGAATATTAAATTTTTAGGAATAGAATATCAATTAGTAATATAATATTTTTTAGAAAAACACTTTTATGCAAATGTTGACACTATTTGGGATTTTGTTTTTGCAAAATTGATGGCATCATTATTACTCAAAAAAAATTCATAAAAACAAACATAACATTTGATATTAACATTGAAAATTAGTGGAAATAATAATAAGTCTAAAATTAAATTTATTTTGATATATATAATATCAATTATTTTAATATTTAATTAATTAGGTAATTACTGCATCATTATTGTGTCATAAATAAATTAAATTATTTAATGTCTAATATATATATATATATATAAATCCATTATGTAGAAAATATTTTTAAATTTATAATGAATATTTGTAGTCAAATATATCTTACGTGTAACCCTATATTAAAAATGGATTAGATGTTAAACATTGAACTGAACACTTTTAACTCTTCTTTGATTTAAATAATAACAAAATGTCTAATCTAATCTAAGTGAACCTAAAGGATAATATTTTATTTCAACAATTTTTTTGGTCAAAATAAACTTATCCAATAGAATTAGGACATGTGTTTGTGAAATAATAATATCATTTTACCCTTAATTTCCCTATTTACTTTTAACCGTGGAAAATAAAAGTTAAAAGTTACTATTCACCAAATATTTTTTTTGGCTTATTGAACAACATTTTTCTTAATGATATAAACCGTGTCTCTCGGATTTTTGAAATTAAACTCACTAAAGTGGTAGAATTAGATTTTATATAAATTTTCAGTTGCTCCTAGGAGGTGGATAAAATACAGTAAAAAGTTCAATAAAATATTTATATATCTAAAATTATTATAAACTAACTCAAATGAAATAAATGTAACATATATAGGTATTATGTATTTATTTTGACCTAAAATAAATTTAAATTAAATAAATAATTATTTCAATAAAAATGGATTTAAACTATAACTCAGTGTTTTTCATTATTCATCAAAAATTGCACTTTTTCAGAAAAATAACAGAAATTCACCATATTCTAATTTCGATATTCAGAATCCTAAAACGAATTTCATTTTGAAAGATAAAATTTATATAATATTAAAAAGTGGTTATTACTATTCAAAATAGCTAGTTTGATTGGTTATGGTGTTTTAGAACTCGAAGTTGCGTACAACACGCGCTATTGTATTTTTTCAAGAGAAGCGTACCATGTAATCTTGGAGTGTTACATTCTCTCCTCCTTCAAATAATTTCATCCTCGATATTTCTAGAATATTACCACATAAATATACTTGGTAGGTTTTTCATAATATGTTCCTTCGGTTCCAACGTTGCCTCTTCCATCTTATGGTTTCCAATATAAATTTTACCAAACGAGTCTTCTAGTTTCTCAGCACTTGTTCACTAATATAAAGAGCCTTGACAAGCTCTATGCAATAAGACTGATCAGTTTCCAGATCTAATTTCTCATAGGAGAGTACATTCATTGGGCCATTCATGTATTTTCTCAACAGTGATACGTGGAATATATCGTGAACTTTTTAGAGACTTGGTGGAATTTCCAAACGGTAATCTAAATCCCCAATTCATTCTTGAATTTTGAGAGGTTCGGTGTACCTAGGACTTAATTTTCACTTCTAACCCAAACACATAACACACATCCATGGAGATACCATAAAGAAAACATGATATCCTACCTGAAATTCCAAATTATTATTTTAGTTATCAACATAGAACTTCTCCCTAAATTGAGCTTCTTTGTTGTGTTTTTGGATTACCTTAACCTTTTTCATCATTTCCTCTACCATTTACAGGACTATGAGTTTTCCATTACCAACATCATCCCGACAGGTTGGTGTTCGACATCTCTTTCCATATAACTCTTCATATGGTTCCATCTAAATACTTTAATGGAAGATATTATTATTGGAATATTCTACCAGAGGTAAATATTGATCCCAAATACCTTGATAGTCATGTGATCATGATCTCAACATGTCTTCTATGGTTTAAATAGTCTGTTCTGATTGTCCATCAGTTTGGGGGTGGTACGATGTGCCCAAACAAAGTTCAGTATCAAGGGATTTCTAAATACATTTCCTAAATCATGATGTAGAACTTGGATCATGATCAGAAACAATAGATAGTCGTACTCCATGAAGTCTTATAACTTAATTCATATATAGTCTTGCTAAACATTCAAGTGGAAAATCTTCCCTTATTGCAAGAAAATATGCTAACATGGTAAGATGATCAACAGTGACCCATATTACATCGTTCCATTGAGGAGTATTTGGTATTCCTATGACAAAGTCCAACATAATATTATCTCATTTCCCCTCAGGTATAGGAATAGGTTGCAAGACTCTTCCAGGTTGTTTCCTTTAAGCTTTCAGTTATTGAAAAACTATACATCTTGATAAAAAATCTGCAATCTCCCTCTTCTTATTGTCCGACCAAAAATGTTCCTTCAATTATCTATACATTTTTTTGCTCCCATGGTGTATAGAGAAATTGAAACTATGAGCATCACCCATTAATTCTCTTTCTAGATCATGTATATCGGGAACAGAATGTCTATTCCCAAATTTCAAATTTCAATCATCATACACAAAGTCACACATTCTCTCATCATTAACATCTTTAATATTTTTTTGAAACTCATTATCACTAGTATGAGAACTCTTTATCCTTTATAGTAACGATGGTATGGAAACCATTTGAAAAAGTATTGACATTTCACCTACCATGGTGATTCCCATATCCATCATTACTAGATCCATGTATATAAGAGTTTTTTCAACTCTCATATTGTTCAAAACACCATGATCCTTTCTACAAAAATCATCTTCCACCTTATTTTTCTTCCTCAGGTGGTAATGTATAGTGCGATCATGATCCTTGAGTAGTTGAAGCCATATCCTTTGTCTCGTGTTGAGTTCTTTCAGTGATAAAATATACTTCAAACTCTTGTGATCAGTATATATCTCACATTTCCACCATAGAGATAATGTATCCATATTTTCCAAGCAATAATTACATCTACTAACTAAATATCATGTGTGGGATAGTTTTGTTCATGAATTTTTAGCTGTCGGGATGCATAGGCTATAACCCTACCATTCTACATAAGGACAAAACCAAGTCCTTTCATTGAAGCATCACTATAAATTACAAACCCATCATTCCCTGGTGGTAGAGTCAAGAGAGAATAATAGAATAATATTCTATTCAGTTATTCAAAACATTCTTCACACTCTTTTTTCCAAACAAATTTAACCCCTTTACGTGTTATCCTGGATAATGTGTTATCCCATCAGGCAAAATTCAGGACGAAACACTAATAATAACCTGCGAAACCAATAAATCTGCATACCTCAGTTATACTCGTCAGTGTTAGACATTATTGGATTTCCTTGTTCTTTTAAGGATCAACATATATTCCATCCATGGAGACAATATATAAATGAAATGAAATCTCTTGAAGCCAAAAATCTTATATGCTAAACTTCTCATATAATTCATGTCTTCTAAGATTCTTCAAGATAATGATCATGTAATTTTTATGATCTTCTTTTCTTTTGGGGTATACCATGATATAATCAATAAATACCACTACAAAGTCAATATTATATTCCTTGAAAACCCTATTCATTAGATCCATGATGAAAGATGGTGCATTAGTCAATCCAAAATGCATTACGGTAAACTCGTAATGCCCGTACCTAGTTCGAAATGATGTTATCTGAATGTCTTCCTTCATCTCCCACTACTGATGATAACCAGATCGATGGAAAAGCATTGAAAATTATAGATCTCCATGAAGTTGGTCAAATAAATCATGAATTGGAGGTTTGGTATACTTGTTCTTTATTATTATAGCATTTATCTCCCTGTAGTCAAAGCACAAACTCATAGTCCCATCTTTCTTCATAACAAAAAGAATAGGGGCTCCCCATCGAGAAACAATAGGGAGAATAAATCCCTTATTATTTAATTCCTCTAGTCTTTTCTTTGCTCCACTAATTCCATAGTGGCCATTATTAAAAGGGACTTTGATATGGGCCTTGATCCTAGAATTCAGTCAATGGAAAACTCAAATTATCATTATGGAGGGTGTCTAGGTAAATCCTCTGGTAACACATCAACATATTACTGAACAATAGTTACATCCCCTATTTGAACATACCATTCCTCACCCATAGCTATTTCATTCTCTTTGTCCCCAATAATTGAATTTAGTTGAGCAACTGGGGGTGGATCTAGATATGAATTAGGTGGTGATGTTTCTGCTCTAATGATATGGTACTTATTATCATCATAAAAAATTGTAACATCATTCTTCTTACAAAAAATTTTCACATCATGGATCAAAATCCAATCCATACCATGTATTATATCAAATGCAATCATGGGTATGATGATGAGATCAGCAGATAAAGAACATTTATATACCCTAATGGGGAATGATTCACAAAACATTTTTATAATGATACTTCACAAAACAGTATTGACTGACTAATCCCTTGTTAAATCAAATTGGATATATCTAATTTTCTTATCAAACTAGGAAGATATGAAATAGTGTGTTGATCTAGAATCAAAAATAGCATTTTCTAAACATGAAGAAGTTATTAAATTACCTGCCACTACGGCTTTCCATATACTCTCGATGGTCATGAGAAAAGTATATTTCTAAGAAAATTTCATTAAAATCTATCTATTCTATATTTGATAATTCATCATATTCTTTTTTGTTTTGAATCAATGACCACCATTGATCAGCATCTCCAGTGAGGTGGTAAACTGCAATGACAACTTTTTCCCTTTCACTACTCCCCAAGGAGTTTAATATATTTCTCTAAGTAATTTATCCATTTCTCACCTACTAATGGATTTATTCCCCCATTGAATATTTTTGGATTTTACCTCATGAAGATATCTAACAATGATCCTCCACGCTGTGTATCAGGGTGCTCCATACAAGTAAGGTTATTATTCATATCCTGAGTGAGTTGTCTAATTATAAGGATAAGCTGATCAGCACCAGTTGCTTCATGAGCTCCACTATAATTATCTTGATTAGGAGGGAAATCCATTCATGGATTACGTGCATTGATATGGTTTCCATTCCTTACACTAGGATCCATTTATAAACATTTTAATACACTAGATTAGTTTATGAATCACTATACGTAATTCCAAACTGGTCACACATATAACATAAACTGAAATGTTATTTGTTGTAATCCATAACCATAAAAAAAAATTTCTTTAAAGAAGTATATACTTATAAACCCTTCATAATGGTATGTAAATAAAGTGATAATTATCCAAAGCATATCCCCAAGGAGTGTCGTAACCAAGAGTGCATCTAGGCCCGTTGTCGTGCTCCAGTTCCCGTTCGAGTCTATCTCAAAGTGGTGGTTTCTGGTTATTCCCCTAGGTACATCTGTGCGAGAGCCACCTAAACCTACTCGTATCTAGAAAAGGATGTATTTCTTGGAAAACAAACAAAATATTTACAATACCAAATTCTAGGATGTTTTTCTAGACTAATCCTCAGAGTATATCTTATGGGTATGTGTTTTAATCCGAGTTTATCTAAATATAGTTTCCATGTTTTGCACTAAACAACCTATGATAACAAATGTAACTCCCCGACCCTAGAAACCCATAGTCAGTGCATTATTATGTATGATTTTATTGATCACAAAATATCATGTCTCGAAAGACCATTTCGTTTAGTAGCCTTGGAAGTTCTAGATACATTCATAAGGTTTACATTAAATAATGAAATTAAAAAATTCAACAACATTGTTTCTATATACAACACTGAGATCCCATAGACTATCCCTGCAGTTCAATCATAATATACCTCTTCACATCCTAGAAAAATAAAACACAGAAAGGGGTGAGCTCAGATGCTCAGTAATTATAACAATATAGAAGAAACATTCATAAATAAGGATAAACATTTAAGGAAATGTATAATAGTAAAAGAAAAGATTTTTAAACTTGAAATTCATATAAATATGGAAAATATAAAATCAAATATTTCCATTTACTTATAGACATGGATATTCTACTGGTCGAATAATCACCTGACATATCTATAGAAACTTTTATAATGATGGAATGCATAATACCAGGATTTCATAACAACACAGCCAAGGCCTTGTGCAAATACATCAAAAAAGATTTTGTGAAGGCCTTGTGCCAAGACACTAGTTTGTCTCATGAGACCTTCTGATGCATCTAGGATCTATAGTGAGCTCCACCCATCACTTACTAAGTCCAATGCAATTCTCATATGAAAAGGTTTAAAAAAACATAAACATTCGTATTAAAACTAGCATACAAAATGTCAATACATTATCCATAAACTGTGAATTGTATTAAAATAGAAAATCCATAGTAAAAAATATAACAAAACCTTCAATAAAATATGGAAATTTTGTATCATAATAAATCAACTTCAAATAAGCATACAATCCATCAATGGATGTTGACATAGATGAAATCAAGAATTTTTTTGGAGAAATATCTATTTCTATTTTGAAATCATTTAAAAGTAATATAATTATAAAATAAAACATTTATTTTGAAAATATTCTTATAATATTTTAATGGAATCTTTGACGATGTTATAATGGTAGAAAATAGCTACACTCGTCGTATAAGTTAAAAAGACATTCTTACCTTAATTTTTCCGAAAATATCAAAAAGTACCTAGTTTGTAAATTGATGGAAAGATTAATTTCAAAACATATAATGTCAAATAAGGGTATAAATGACTTTAAACCATAGTCTATTAAATAGTAAAAATGTTTTGATATACATTTTTAAGAACTATGGATGTGGATGATAAAGAGGTCCCAATTGATAATTACGTATAAAAACCTCTGATAATGAACAGATTGTGAAATTAACCCTTACATAGTACATTTAATTAGTTGAGGTTAGGTTAATCTATTTTATAATGGAAAAATAATTGTTATTAAATTATAAAATAATCATATACATTAATATTATATCATATATGATCTTTTAATATTGCTTTGTTAATAATATTTTAGTATTATAGTCATTTCGGGTGTAAACTGATTTGTTTTCCATTATATGCTTTGTTACATAAGTGATGTTATTTATGGATATGATGTATCTTATTTGTATTCAGAATTATATAATGTATTTAAACGTTAAATTTAATCATCTACTGAAAATTATCCTTGAATGGATACGATGAGGAATGAATCTTATCGTGTTCGTGGAGATCGTAATCTGTACGTACACACGAGCAATAATATCATTATTTTGATATTAAAATAATATATAGTTGGATGTTATATAATATATAAATAATAATTATGATGTTATATTTATTATTTAATTAAATTAAACATCATTATTATATCCATCCAAATAATAATGTATTGAATAACAATTACACCAGGATTTTGAGACGGTTAGCCATACGTACGAACATATGGTAAGCTGTCAATCAAAGGATGGATAGAATAATGAATATGGTTGTACCATATTTATAATAACATCACAATATATATAAGATATTGGTGTTTTTATTTTAGAATGTATACAACAAAGAAATAATATGTGGAAGAAGAAAGGAACTTGAAAGAGGAGATGAAATATTTACGTCTTCTTTGGGTTATTCCTTTTGATTTGATCAAAAGGAATCTTAGGTTGGCTTTTTGACTAAATTATGGCCTATAGGATGAAGGTAGGATAATTGATAGGTTATTTGGGTAGGGTTTTTATGATCCAAATGGCTTTGATGATATGAATTAGTGAGAAGTGGGAGTGCCCTTTTATAATAGGGATGAGGGGAACCTTAGGAAAAGCTAGAAATATTATTTTATAATAAAATAATTTTTTGTTTCTAATTTTTCCAAATTAAATTATATAAAGGATAAGGTGGGGATGGAAAAGAAACCACTCAACCATTAGGTTTTAGACATGTTTGAGTCACTATATTAACATTATCTTTTAGATTTAACTCTTAGTTAAATAGTTTGTCATTTACTATGTTTCATTGTATTTTTATACTATATGGTAAATAAACATACTCAATACTTCCAGGAGAACCATTAGTGGTTAATTAATGATTCATGAATCATTATATAAGACTTTTGGCCAATCCTTAGGTTTTTAGGAATAGAATATCAATTAATAATATAATATTTGTTTCAAAAACACTTTTATGTCAATTTTGACACTATTTGGTATTTTGTTTATGTTAAATTGATATTAGCATTTTTACTAACGAACAAAATTCATATAACCAACCCTATAATGTCTTATTAACATAGAAAATTAGTTGAATTCATAAAAGGTCTCAAATTAAATTTATTTGGAAATTTATAATATCAATTATTTTAAGATTTCATTAATTAGTAATTAATGCATCATCATTGTGTCATAAATAAATTAAACTATTTAATGTATAAAAATATAAATAAAATACCATTATGTAGGAAATAGATTTAGATTTATAATTAATATTTATAGTAGAATTTATCTTATTTTTATCCCTTTATTAAAATTGGTTTCTTTATTAATCTTTGAATTTAACACTTTTAACTCTTCTTTGAATTAAATAATAATAAAATGTCTAATATAATCCAAGTGGACGTAAGGGATCATATTTTATTTATAAGGTTGTTTTTGGTATAATTACACTTATTCAATAGAATTAGGACATGTGTTGGGGTAATAATAATATCATTTTTACCCTTAATTACCGTATTTTCTTTTAACTGTGGTAAATAAAAGTAAAAAGTTACTATTCACTAAAAATTATTTTCATCTTATTGAACAAAATATTACTTAATGATATCAACTGTGTCTCTCGGATTTTTGAAATTCAACTCACAGGACCGATAAAATTATTTTTTATGTAAATTTGCAAATGCTCCAAGGAGGTGGGTAAACGACGGTAAAAAGTTCAATAAAAAATTATTATATCTGAAATTATTATAAATGAAATCCAACGAAATACATTGAACTTATATTTGTATTATGTATCTATTTTTACCTAAAATAAATTTAAATAATGTCAATAATTATTTAAATAAATAATCATTTTTAAACTATAACTCATTATGTTTCCCTATTCATAAAAAATTGTATGTTTTTAGAAAAATATCAAAAAATCACCCTAAGTTATTTTCGATATTCTGAATCCCTAAATAAAGTCCAATTTGAATAACGGCTAGTTTTATTGGTGGTGTGTTAAAACTCAATGTTGCGTACAAAACACACTATTGTATTATTCAAAAAAAGTGTATCATGGATGCTTGGGGTGTTTCAAAGGGCCTACTAATATGATCAGAATATGTGTTCTTCTGGTCCTGGGCTACCTTCATCATCTCATGAAAAAGTTGAACCTTCTCTATTATGCTCTGCACTACCTGTGGGCCAGGAACACCTACCTCCCCAACCTCGGTCTAGCACATAGAGAATGACACGACCTCCTGTATAGGGCCTCAAATGGTGCCATGACTATATTACAGTGATAAATAATATGGTATAAAAACAATAATAAGGGAAAATATCATTCCCATGAACCCATAAAGTGAAAACACATGATATTAACATATCCTCCAATTTCTGGTTGGTCCGCTCTATATTCCCATCTGTCTGGGGGTGGAGAGCAGTGTTAAGGTGTAGCTGGGTGTCAAAGCATACAAAAATCACCTCCAGACATTTGAGGAAAACTGTGCATCCCTATCCGAGTCTATGGACTACAAAACTCCATGAAACAACACCACCTCATCCACATTTCACTTTGTTAAGGAATCCATAACACTCGACTCCTTGATCGCCAGGAAGTGAGCTGATTTCATCATCCAGTCTACCACAACCCAAATAACACCACAACCTCCATGAACCCTGGGTAGTACTGTGATGAGATAGATAGATAAGTCATACTACTTCCACTTTGGGACATCTAAAGGATACAACAAACATCCTGAGATACGGTTTTCCATCTTCTCCTACTAACACACTAGGCAGCTTGCCACAAACTCCGCCACTACATGTTTCACCCCGGCCGACCAAAAATGTTCCCTCAGGACATGGTACATCAGTGAAACTCCTAGTTGTACCTCTTTGAGTGAGTTATGGGACTCTTGGAGATCTCCCGCGTGCATGATCTTCAGGACAACAACTTCCCTGAAAAAAATCATCTAATTCTGACCATCCTCGGACCACCTTTCTATAGCGTTGCCATGGTCAACCCGATCGCGCATCACTTCACCCTCAAGGTCACCCCACTAAGACTTTTCAACCTGGAATAATAACAAGTACTTAACTTTAAACTGAAAATGAAATCCTCTACCACCATCCACCCATCCATCCTGCTATAAGGAAGCTAAGTCCTCTATTTCCTTCCAAGAATCCACATATTCAACAACAGCTTCCCTCTGTGACTTCCTTTTCAAGGAATTAGCCCCAAAATTCCCCATACCTTCAGTGTATGATATCTTGATTTTTTAGACATGAAGAAACTACACCTGTATTCGATGTAAAAAGATTAGGACTTTATGGGTAATGATATTCCTCAAACACTTCTTTTCTGTGAAGACCAAAATGTCCTCGCTAATGAGGTAATACTTCCAGAACATCAATGTAAACACTAATGCTACAAGCTCTAGGTCATGGGTTGCATAGTTATGCTCAAGGGGACATAAATGACTAGACCCATAAGAGATAACTCCCTGATGCTGCATCAACACACATCCCAGGCCATGTCTAGAAGCATCAAAAAACACCTCAGACAGCCACCTTCATCTATAAACTTGAGAAATGAAGGACTGGACAAACATTACATCAGATAGCTGAATGCTTCCCGAAACATTTCACACCACATGAAGGCATGGTACATTCGGGTAAATACAATCAAAGGAGCTGCAACATAAGAGAAGTTAGGTAGGAACCTCTGATAATAGCCAGTTAGAACCAGAAAATCATGAACCTCCATCACATTCTAGGGGGGCTACCCGTGAACAATAATGTAAACATTTGTAAATCAACCGCTACTCCTTTATGAGACAACATGTGACCCAAAAATGATCTTCTCCCATCAATAACATGCACTCGACCATCTTCTCATAGAGATGGTAATGTAGATGGATCCCCAAGACCATCATGAGGTGATTAGTATGTTCCTCCTCTGATCATGATTAGATCAATATGTCATCGATGGACACAATGATGAACCTGTCTAGAAACTCTTGGAAAACATAGTTTGTGGGACCCATGAACACAAAAGGTCCTTTTCTAACTCCAAATGATTGGACTACATACTCAAAGTGACTATAACTTCTCTTGAAATAAGTATTCAGGATATCACTATCTTTATCCCTTAACTAGTGATACTCAGACAGAAGATCGATCTTAGAGAACCTACCTACTCCCCTATGCATTTCAAAGAGATAATTTATCCTTCAGATAGGTTAATAGTTCATGGTAGTTACCTAATTTAGTCTTTGGTAGTCTGTGCACGGTTTGAGACCAGTGTATGCCTTCTTCGCGAACAATAATAGAGCACCCAATAGTGACACGATGGGTCAGACAAAACCCTTATTCATCATATTTTCAATATAAATCTTCCACACCTACATCTCTAAAGGCACCATATGATAAAGATACATCAAAATCAGACAGACACCAGGTTTTAAGTCCATCCCAAACTCAACATCATGTCCAGGGGGTATAGTCACAAACATCTCAAGAAAAATCTCAAGGAAGTCTATAAAATCTCCTAGAACATCCATCATCTCAACCTTCGATGATTATACTGAAATCTCTTCTAGCTTAGAGTGAAGATGCTCCACATTCCGTCAACCAACGTTAAAACTCTGTTTGCTAATAAAAGTAACAAGCTGGGAATCGTCATCGCATAACATGTCACTTCTCGGAAGTAGCTGATAACAGTTTGCACAAAAAACATCCAATAAATGCCTAGGTTGACATTGTATGGCTATATTTGCAGCAAAAGGAGAATCCCACAAGACCTATGAAGCTCCAACATCAGTCTAAAACCTCAAAAAAACCTCAAATATGATGGTATGACATTCAACAGGCATACTCAACAGCATGGGAAAAACGAATTTCTATACGTCTAGTTCCAACGCATGGGCTAGAACAGGTGTAACAAAGGACTGTGAAGCTCTTGAATCAAACATGGTGTATGAAATAGAGGTAAACATACTGATTGTACCTCAAATGACTTTCTTCCCTCCTATAACAGCAGCATTTGTGGTGTGAAACTGCCCAATCCCACCTCCTCTGCCCCTAGGATGTCGGCTACTTCCCCAACCATTCCCTAGTCTAGGTCCCCAAGGAGATACCTGGGGATGGCCTCCTCCTATAAAATATTCTCTCAGAGGACTGTGATCTCTCTATCCCTGTTGTTGCTGCTGTAATGGCCATGCTAGAAACTGCTCCTAGTGAGGTGGGCGTTGAACCTGCCCACCCCCACTATTCTGCACTTCTTGTGGGAAATTATTTCGAAAGAGGTCATAGCTACCACAAACGAAGACCCTAGGTCATGGGACTACATGGTAATAGTGAGGACTACGAGATTGAAATTGGAATTGCTGGAGCCTACTCCCAACTATATGAAAACTATATGCCTCTTACGCTGGAGGCATTCTACTGAAGGCCTTCCACATTGAAGATCCCAATTGTCTCCACTCTCACAGTACACCTCCCATTATGTGCATCCTATCCACCACTTTAGTCTTCTTCTAGACCTCCAAGTACATCGATGGGGTAAATGATGTGACATAATACTGAAGAGAAGGTTTGAGTGCCTCCTCTAAATGTATCACATGAGACTTCTCATACAGATAAAATTTCTGTATAAAAACGATGGATATACTTGAACATGATACCAAACTCCCTCACTGACATACTCCCCTGCTGATGGTAGAGTAACTCTAGCCTCTTCTCATCCATCGTTAAATATGAAAGGAATTCTTCCTAGAATTCCTTCACCAAGTCAGCCCAAGAAATCTCACCCACTATCCTTTCTATGAGATAGAACATCCACCACTGACACACATCTCCTATAACATGACTAACTACCAATAGAACCTTGTACTCATTCAGAGCAATGATGAAGCTGAAAAATATCACCCAATCATTGAGCCATATTTCTGTCTCTATATTTATGTTGATTCCCTTGTACATCCTGAGGGTCTGTCGCTGAGAGACAATCTAACGTCCCATGACAAAATACAGATAACCAAAATATATAGAAAGGAATATTTTCCACCCAGCCTCACTACGGCAAACACCCCAAATAATACAAGTCTATTAATGTAATACTAATAGAACATCGACATTTGGTTACCCCATACCTCTTTAATATTAGTTATTTAAGACACTCAACGCATCAGACATCTCCCGCCATTTTCACTACAGTCCCACAGATTCCCCATCAACAACCTTATGGGCCACCACATCCAGGTATCCATCACGAAGACACCTAGGTCACCAAAACCAAACATAATCATGCCCAAAGGGACATAGTCCAGAACAACTACCACCATGCTCGAAGACATCTGGGCCTCCCCCCAAAGATACATGGGAAACAATCCTACCGGCACACACCTGGGCCAATAACCCCTACATACCCATCCCAATGAGTCGTGGGTGAGAAATGGACCTCAGGCTATGAAATCATTCCTAAAGAGTCTTGGGCTTCTCAGGAAAGGGAGTAGAAATGTGCTAATATCCATCCAACCAATAGGATGTTTGGAGAAACACCATACCCCATGAAATGGGGATGTTTGGCATGATGTACTCAACTTGTGTGTGGTGAGAATAAGAAAACAAACTAAATTTATACGTATAGATAAAAAATAAATCATCCAAACATAAGGGTCCCAAACCATCCCATACACAAACACAATCATTAATATTCATTCATACAAAAGAAAAACAACTATAACCAGAGAAAAACTCATTCCTAGAAAACAATTCCCCATTAAACATATTTTTGTAATAATATTCAAGTGATTCCAATTGAATAATTCTTCACTTCCAGGTAACTAGCAGGAATAGCCGCAAATAAAGGAAGGAGAAATAGTGAAGCAGTAATTTAAGCGTTCAAAATCAGTTCTCTTGTAAAGTCACAACAACAAAAGGGATCTGTGAGATCCATCAATGTACTAGAAACAGTACAAGCCCTGTCATTAAAGCCCCACATGGACTCAAGTCCACAACCAACAACTCAGCCATAGGGGATCCCGTCACCATCCATGATTCCCCATACAACATCAAGCAGATCCACCACACATAACACTAGAACAGAGCAAGGATATTTTCTCCAGATTGAACCACACCATTCATTATATTTTTTTCTTTACCATTTGATTAACCAGGGTGATCACAGAAGGATTATTCTTCATTGGGAATCCATTTAATCAACATTTTTTTTTTGAGATTACCCAATTTCCATGTTAAAGACATTAACTCATAGGATTAACCAAAAAAATTAGAGGATCATTACTGTATAAGTTAGGACCACCATCGACCACGATTTTTAGTGGGAAAACACCCTATAGTTCTTAATATAAAAATCATGATATAACAGAACAAAAACATTATCATTCTCACCCCTTATTACATTAATGGTTCATTTATTATCTTTGCTAAATTTGGTTTCATCAATGTCTTGTGGGAATATCATCATACACACCACGCATGATGCACAAAAATGTGAGATAGAGGAAGAATCCCTAAATGGATGATTATCTATTTATGGTTTCTTCCTTGCACCAAGAACTAGGGATTCAATACTTGTAGTGGAGATGCCACAAGGGCTCAAAGAGTGAGTAAAAAAGGCTCTAGCCCTGGTGCACATCTAGCCTCAAACGAAGGGACTCCAAACACACTAAGGAAAGGAAAAGAGAATATCCCAGAATAAGAATGAAACTCCGTGTGATAAAAGGAGACATCCAGGAGTTAGAAGATGTGATATCATGAACTCCATTAAAGGGTGATTGTTGCATCTACCCATGGTTGGGTGGTTACACATGATGTAAATAATTTCTATTTAATAATCATCCTCAAAGAGGTGGCGATAATGGTTGTTAGTTAAAAGGTTTCATTTAAACATAGTAACCATGTAATAGGGGAAGAGATGAAAAGTATAGGAAAATGGGTGACACTGAGGAAAAAGCTTCATGTTTTGGTATGTCAAGCATCGCCCAGTTTTTAGGGGATTTTAGATATCATTTATGGACATTAAAACATCTATAACCGTTATGTTTCATACGTTAGTTTTTAAATCCAAGTTTTGGTATTACTTTTTACGATGTCAGTTTCTATTAAAGAAAATTTTGAGTAGTAAACCATTTATAACCCCTGACAAATTTCAAGGGCGAAATTAATTTTAAGGGGGGTAGAATGTAACACTCCATGATTTTATGAAAAATTTTATTTTTAATTTTATTTATGTATTGTGTTGTACGCTACACCAAATGGAGGTTGCACAACACGCATCATTGACTTTTCTTTCATTACACGCAATCACGACATTCAACGATAGCGTGTGTTGTACGAAATACCGAGTTTCGCTAAACAACGATATGCTATTAAAATATTATTAAAAATAGCCGTTATGAAGAGTAATACCCACTTTTTGAAATTTAATAAATTTTATTCTTGAAAATGGACTTCAAATTTGGATTTGGAATATCAAAATTAGCCTAGGGTGAAATTTTGGAATTTTTCTGAAAACATTCAATTTTTGATGAAGAGTGAAAACACTGGGTTACTATTTAAAAACCGAATTTTTATTTAAATAATTATTTATTGTATTTAAATTTATTTTAGGTCAAAATTGATACATAATACCTATATAAGTTCATTTTAATTCATTGGAGTCATTTTATAATAATTTTAGATATATAAAAATTTTATTGAACTTTTGATCGTCTTTTACCCACCTCCTAGGTGAATTTGCAAATTTACATAAAAGATAATTTTACCTCTTTTGTGAATGGAATTTCAAAAATCCTAGAGACACGGTTGATTTCAGTAAGTAAAATGTGGTTCAATGAGATGAAAATATTTTTTGGTTAATAGTAACTTTTTACTTTTTTTAACCACGGTTAAAAGTAAATAGGGTAATTAATGGTAAAAACGATATTATTATTACCCTAAAACATGTCCTATTTCTATTTTATATGTGTAATTCGACCAAAAACAACATTAGGAATAAAATATTACCATTTAGGCCCACTTGGATTAGATTAGCACATTTATTATTAATTTATTTAAAGAAAGGTTAAAATAGTTAAAATCCAAGTTTAATAAGTAAATAATTTTTAATATAGAGTTATACATAAGATAAATTCGACTATAAATATTAATTAGAAATAAACAAATAATTCATACATAATGGTATTTTTTTATAATTTTTAAACATTAAATAATTTAATTTATTTATGACACAAAGACGATGCAGTAATTATCTAATTAATGAAATATTGACATAATTGATGTTATAAATACCCAAATAAATGTAATATGAAACTTTTTATGAATTCCACTAATTTTCTAGGATAATATGACATGTTAGTATTTATTTAATTAACTTTTTTAGAACTAATAATTCTGTTATGATTTTCACAAAAATCAATTACCAAATAGTGTGAAAATTGACATAAAATAGTTTTAAAAAATAATATTATATTAATAATTGTTATTTTATTCCTAAAAATATAAGTTTCGGCCAAATGACTTAGATACGGTTATATATATTAATAATAAACAACTTGGGGTTCGTTTGGATTGTTATAGTAAGTTTATTAACCTTATAGTGTAAGAAAACAAAAAGACATGGTAAAAGTAAAATTATTTATCTTAATGTTTAATCTATATGATAAGGTTAAAATGGAAACCTAAACTTGTATAAATTCTATTGGATGAGAGTATTTCTACCGATCCCCACATTATCTTCAAAATAAATCAATTTGGAGCTATTAAAACACGAATATTACTTTATAATAAAATAATATTTTTAGTTTTTCCAAAGGTGCCCCTATCCTCCATTATAAAAGGGAAACTCCTCCCTCTCTTCCTGACAACACTTTGAGACTTCAAGCTCGTCCTTCCCCTGACAAATTATCTTCTACACTTCTCTAGAAACATCCTAGAGATTTTGGTATTCTTCAAAGACCATCTTAGTTCCTAAGAGGTGGTTTCAAAAAGGTGTTTCGAAAGAAGAGGTGATATCTGTTACCGATTATTTCAACTTTATTTCTTCTTCTACATCTTCTTCTATAGTTGTTTCATTATGAAGTAATAACATCAGTATCTCTAATATACTGATATGTTATTATAATTATTAAACAAACCTATTTCACCATCTATCCATCCTACGGAAAACGAAATCACCGTGCGTGCGTACGTACGAAATACCGTCTCCATGCCATGGTGTAATCTGTTTTCGACCACCACCTTACTTGGATGGGTATAATGGTGTAAATAAATAACTATTTATGATTATTGAAAAGTGATATTGATTCTGAAATATTATACATACACTTCAATGCAATTCCACGATCATGCGAATGATATCATCGCTCGTGCGTACGTACGGACTACCGTCTCCACGACGCGTTGAGATTCATTCTCCTTGTTAATGATTCATGAATGATTATAAAGTATATATAATAAGTAATCATTAAATATATGACATAATAATTATAATGTATTTATGTGTATATATATTTATTTCATCTACTTAATTTCATTCAATTCAATAACGAATCGAAAACTGCATTCATGCGTACGTACGGCCTACCGTCTCCCTGAACGGTGTATTTCATTCCATTTAATCGATCTATCATATATATATATATGTGTATATACTGAATATATATTCTATATAAATAATTTTTTACATTATGTAATTAATTTAATCAGTATATAAGTAAAAATATCAAGAACAACAAGTCCAGACATGTACAATAAATAAAACAATTTAACCCAAAACACTGTTTTAACATTGAACTTACAAAAAAACGGGTAATATAAAGTCATAAGTGAACCATATATGATATCATAACAATGAGTATGATTCTCTAATAAGTCAGTGACATTAATTAAATCATTATACAGGAGGTTTGGAAACATACGAATCATATCAGACCTAAGGTAAGGGATTACCTTTCCAATCTCGTTGTTATCCGAGATTGTTTATTCGTAACTATTTTCTTCGGTTATTGTTATCATCCAAATCCATGTTTTCTAAAATTGTTTTTATGTATGTTTAATTTCATTTTTACCCATTTTTTCTTTTAATACATGGTATGTAAAGAGTCTTTCTTTTGTTTACGTTACGAGGTACTTTTTGACTTTTCCGAAAAAAGTACAAGAAGAATGTTATTTCTAAATTATACGGAATGAAAGGATTTTAACGGTTTTATAAAGCCTTATTTTCATGAAGAATCATACAAAATATTTCATGACTATTTTCAACAAAATCCTTTTCATTTAAAATTTCATGACATTTTTTGAAAAGAAAATGATTTTGAAAAAGAAAGGATATTTTCCTCAAGAATTCATTTCAAGTGTTTTATCAAAACCATTTTTCATCTAAGATGACATTATTCATATGTTTATGTTTAAAGTATAATGCCTCTATGATTTACATGGTTTCACATTTCTTATTATGAAATGATATCCATTTGTTTTATATGGATTTTTTTATTATGGGATGATGTTTATGAGACCCATTTTATTCTTTGGGGTATGATGAATGTTATAAGTTTATTTTGTGGAACAAGTAAGAATGATTTCATTATGATATGGGTGGGACCTATATCTCCCTCCAATGCATTGGGTAATGATTTATATCTCATTAGTTATACATGGATGGAACGCAATGTTAAGCTGGTTAAGTAATACAGGACTAGAATGAGGAGTGATCTCGATTCAGAAATGGAATTTGTCCACTAAGATGGTATTGGAAGCAATGCCTTGGATACTATGGAAATCATAACATGTGATTAATGGATTCCACAATTACATGTTTTATTACCATTCTAGTTTATCATGATTAATGTTCCTTTATGATCTATGCCTTGTGTACTTCAAATATTTATGTTGTTTCTCATGATATTGATGTTTAGATTTTATGTTCATGTTTTTTTCATTCAAATGTTTATAGATTGTTTTATGTTCACTAATATTACCCTTACTGGGCATTTTAGCTCACCCCTTTTATGTTTTCATTTCCCCAGGATATAAAGAATTGTTTTAGGTAAGGAAAAAAGGGGAAGATCTTTATGGGAGATGTTGAAGATCATTCACCACAATTAGAAGATTATATTCTGAGTTTCCAATGACACTAAACTATTACGGTCCTTGTGTGTCTGTTTTTGTTATGTACTAAGTATTATGAAAAAGTAATGTAATGTCCATGTAAATCAAGATTCAGGTTTCTACAGTTGGTATCAGAGGAATGGTTTAGTCAACCGTTGGAAACTAGGATGCGAGAACTTTAGTGAGATCCCATTAAATATTTCTAAGGTATGTCTAGGGATGTCCCTAAGGTTAAGTATAATTATAGTTTATAGACCTAGAATTGAGCTAAAGTTATTATAATTAAACCTAATATGTTAGATGTCGAAGGTACTCCCCCATGATTATGTTATTTTTCATATTTGATTTTTGCCTCTCACAGAATTCTTTTTGTGTTTTAGTCAATGGAGGGAACCAGAAGGAATTCGGTTAACATTGAATCCAATGGACAAATTGGTGACTATGAGAAAAGAAATTGTGTAATGCCTAGAGAGAAAGATATTGGGATTATGCCGAATCAATCATCATGATATATGATTAACAAGGTGAAATTTAGTGGTATTCCTAATTCATCAAATAAGAGGAAGATAGACTTTTATGCATGTTCGCATGTCGAGGAGCATAAAAAAGGATTATTGAGATTTATAAATAAGGGAAGAAGAACCTTTGGGAATACCCCAAATCGAGGGAAAGATTTTATCTGTGTGGAGAAAAGGGTCATAGAGCGACAGACTGTTATGGAGTTCAATGTCTTATTTGTGGAGAACATGGGCATTACCCAACTCAATGCCCTGACCTAAAAAGTTGCTTCTAAATCAAGGAATGACTTATTCCAGGACAATCATTGATGGGGATGGATTGATGTTTTTATGTATTTGTATTCAAGAATAATGTATTTGAGTTACTTTTATGGTGTATTAGAATATTTGTTTATTAGTCTATTGTTGTTTTCAATAATTTTATTGTACCGGTAACCATGAAAAGTGATTCAAATATTTTGGAAAGAAGATGATATGTGCATAATTAAGGGATAAGAAGAAATTGAAATGTTTTACAGTATTCATGAGCTCATGATTGATATAAGGACTAAGTGATATCATGGTTTGAGTATATAGAATTTTGAGGATTTTGGTATGTGGAAAGTGTTAACTTCTAACTGTATTCATGTTTTCACTAAGGTTCAATGGGTATTCATTTTTTTCAAGAGAATACATGATTAAGGCCTTCGAATGTTTGGAATGTGACCAAAAAGACATATCTTATGATATATGGGGATCAACGATGGTATTAACATGCTTTTTATATGATCTCTTTGGTAATCATTTTCACTATAATATGAGATTGGACAATGGTATTTTGGATAAGCCTAAATATTGGAATGGATTATGTTGGACATAAGTTAGTATTGTTTAAGGATATTAATTTTTTCAATATAATTGATGGGATGTTAAATTAATTTAGTTTTAGAAAAAGGACAACCTGCAGGACGGGCGAGAACCCATCGCGTCAGACATGGCTATGGGAATCGAACCCACAACTGAAGTACGACTGGACTTTATCGCATACCAATGGCCTACAGAAAGTCCGTGGTTAGTAGAAACTAGGTTTATTTTATTAAGCGGCATGATAGATGAAGTATAAGTTCATTTTTGGAATCATATATGATTAACCACACCGTAGATGGACTTATGTATATTTGATAACTTTTTCTAACCTTTTGTTTGAATTAGATGGAATGACCCATCATTCAATCACATGATCTACTAACACTTCATGAATGGGGAATTCAACATTATTTCTTTAAGAGATAAAGTAGAAATTGTTCAAGGCACGAACAACGGTGAGATTGAACCAAAATCAAGTAAATATTTGTTTTGATTCGAAAATTCATCAACATTAGGGAAATGACCCTGAAAACTATAAATGTTGTCCTAGTTCCCTTATATCCGATAAATCAGATGGTACCCTAGATCATCCCAAATTTATGGCTTTGGGATTGTTCTCTTTTTCATAGCCATGGTATCTACCACTCTCCATCAGAACATGACAGTTATATTTCTCTTCCATATCCATATTTTCACCTATGTTCTTCTATGTGGAAACCCAGTGATTAGTTAATTAGGGTAACCATTATGTTTCATACTTTAGTTTTTAAAGCCATGTTTTGGTATTCCTTTTTACAATGTGGGTTTCTATTAAAGAAACTTTCGAGTAGTAAACCATTTATAAGCCCGACGAATTTCAAGGGTGAAATTCATTTTAAGGGGGGTAGAATGTAACACTCCAAGATTTTATGAAAAATACTCTTTTAATTTTATTAATGAATTGTGTTGTACGATACACCAAATGGATCTTGCAAAACATGCATCCATGACTTGTCTTGCATTACATGCAATCGTGACCTTCCACGATAGCGTGTGTTTTACGCAATACCGAGTTTCGCTAAACAACGATATGCTATTAAAATATTATTAAAACTAGTCGTTCAGAATAGTAATACCCACTTTTTGAAATTTTATAAATTTTATTTTTGAAAATGGACTTCATTTTTTGATTTGGAATATCAAAATTATCCTAGGGTGAAATTTTGGTATTTTTCTGAAAACATTCAATTTTTGATGAATAGTGAAAAGACTGGGTTACTATTTAAAAACCGACTTTTTATTTAAATAATTATTATTTTTATTTAAATTTATCGTTGTTAAAAATTGATACATAATACCTATATAAGTTCACTGTAATTCATTGGAGTCATTTTATAATAATTATAGATAAATAAAAATTTTATTGAACTTTTGACCGTCTTTTACCCACCTCCTAAGAGAATTTGCAAATTTACATAAAACATAATTTTACTTCTTTTCTGAATGGAATTTAAAAAATCCAAGAGACATGGATGATTTCATTATTTAAAATGTGGTTCAATGAGATGAAAATAATTTTTTCTGAATAGTAACTTTTTACTTTTTTACCACGGTTAAAATTAAATAGGGTAATTAAGGGTAAAAATGATATTATTATTACCCTAACACATGTCATAATTCTATAGGATAAGTGTAATTCGACAAAAAACAACCTTAGGAATAAAATATGACCATTTCGGCCCACTTGGATTAGATTAGGACATTTATTATGAATTTATTTAAAGAAGGGTTAAAATAGTTAAAATGAATGTTTAATAAGTAAATTATTTTTAATATAGGGTTATAAATAAGATAAATTATACTATAAATATTCATTAGAAATACGAAATTATTTTTTATACATAATGGTATTTTATTTATAATTTTTAGACATTAAATAATTTAATTTATTTATGACACAAATATTATGCAGTTATTATCATATTAATGAAATATTGACATAATTGATGTTATAAATACCCAAATAAATATAATTTCAGACTTGTAATGAATTCCACTAATTTTCTAGTTTAATATGACATGTTATTATTTATTTAATTATCTATTTTAGAACTAATCATTCTTTTATGAGTTTCCCAAAAATCAATTACCAAATAGTGTCAAAATTGACATAAAATAGTTTTTAAAATAAATATTATATTATTAATTGTTATTTTATTCCTAAAAATCTATGTTTAGGAAATATGATGTAGATAAGGTTATATATATTAATAATAAACAACATGGGGTTCATTTTTCTTGTTATAGTAAGTTTATTAACCTTATAGTGTAAGAAAACTAGAAGACACGGTAAAAGTAAAATTATTTAACTTAATGTTAAATATAAATGATAAGGTTAAAATAGAAACCTAAACATGTATAAATTCTATTGGATGAGGGGATGTAGACCCATACCCACATTATCATCGAAATAAATCATTACCTATTAAAAACCGAATATGACTTTATTATAAAATAATATTTTTAGTTTTTCCAAAGGTGCCCCTCTCCTCCTTTATAAAAGGGCACCTCCTCCCTCTCTTCCATACACCACTTTGAGCCTTAAAGCTCGGCCAAACCCTGCAAAATTCTTTTCTAAACTTCCCTAGAAACATACTAGTGGTTCTGGTATTCTTCAAAGATGAATCTTAGTGCACTAAGAGGAGGTTTCAAAAAGGCACGTCGAAAGAAGAGGTAATATCCGTTACCAATTATTTCAAATTTATTTCTTCTTATAATTCTTCTTATTTAGTTGTTTCATTATGAAGTAACATAATAAGTATCACTCATATACTTATATGTTATTATAAGAATGAAAAAACCCTATTTCACCATCTATCCATCCTACGGAAAACGAAATCACCGCACGTGCGTACGTACGAAATACCGTCTCCACGCCGTGGTGTAATCTATTTTCGACCACCACCTTAATTGGATTGATATAATGGTGTAAATAAATAACTATATATGATTATTGAAAAGTAATATTGATTCCGAAATATTATACATACACTTCATTTCAATTCCACGATCATGGGAATGATATCATCACTAATGCTTACGTATGGACTACCGTCTCCACGACGCGATGAGATTCATCCTCCATGTTAACCATTCATGAATTCTTATAAAGTATATATAATAAGTAATCATGAAATATATGACATAATAAGGATAGTGTATTTATGTGTATATATATTTATTTCATCTACTTAATTTCATTCAATTCAATAAGGAAATGAATATAGCGTTCATGCGTATGTACGGCCTACCATCTCCATAAATGGTGTATTTAATTCCATTTAATTGGTCATTAATTTATATATTTGTATATACTGAATATATATTATATATAAATCATGTTTTACATTATGAAATTAAGTAAATCAGGATATAAGTAATAATATCAAGAACAACAAGTCCATACATGTAAGATAAATAAAACAATTTAACCCAAAATGCTACTTTAACATTGAACTTACAAAAGAACAGGTAATATAATGTTATAAGTGAACCATATATGATATCATAACAATGAAAATTATTCTGTAATATGTCAATGAAATTATTAAAATCATTATAAAGGCGGTTCGGAAATGTACGAAGCATATCAGACCTAAAGTAAGGGATAACCTTTCCAATCTTGTTCTTATCCGAGATGGTTTATTCTTAAGTATTTTCAGGGGTTATTGTTATCATCCAAGTCCATGTTTACTAATTTTTTTTATGTATGTTTAATTTCCATTTTACCCATTTTGTTTTTTACTGCATTGTATGTAAGAAATATTTCTTTTCATTATGTTACGAGGTATTTTTTGACTTTTCCGACAAAAGTTAGAGAAGAATGTTATTTTTAACTTATACGGCATGAAAGGATTTTCACGGTTTTATAAACCCTTATATTCATGAATCTACCTCCAAACGAGTTCATGACTATTTTCAACAAAATCCTTTTCATTTAAAATTTCATGACATTTTGTGAAAAGAAAATGATTTTGAAAAGGAAAGGATATTTTCCTCAAGAATTCATTTCAAGTGTTTTATCAAAACCATTTTTCATCTAAGATGACATTATTTCATATGTGTATGTTTCATGTATAATGTCTCTATGATTTTCATGGTTTCACTTTTCTTATGATGAAATGATATCCATTTGTTTTATATGGATTATTTTATGATGGGATGATGTTTATGAGACCCATTTTGTTCTTTGGGTTATGATGAATGTTATATGTTTATTTTTTGGAAAAAGTAATAATAATTTAATTATGATATGGGTGGGACCTATATCTCCCTCCAATTCATTGGGTAAATATTAATATCTCATGATATAGACATGGCTGGAATTGGAAGTTAAACCGGTTCACTAATACAGGACTAGAACGAGGAGTGATGTTGATTGAGAAAGGGACATTTTCCACAAAGATGGTCTTGGCAGCAATTCCTTGGATACTATGGAAATCATAACATGTGATTAATTGATGCCACAATTACATGGTTTATTACCAATCTAGTTTATCGTGATTAATGTTCCTTTATGATCTATGCCTTGTGTACTTCCAATATTTATGTTGTTGCTCATGATTTTGAGTTTTAGATTTTATGTTCATGTTTTTTTTTTGCATTCAAATGTTTATTGTTTGTTTTATGTTGTCTATGTTTACCCTTATTGGGCATTTGAGCTCACCCCTTTTATGTTTTCTTTTCCCCATGATATAAAGAGCGGTTTTAGGTAAGAAAAAAAGGGGAATATCTTTATAGGAGATATTGAAGATCTTTCACCATGATTAGAAGATTATATTCCGTGTTTCCAAAGACACTAAACTATTACGGTCATTGTTTGTCTTTTTTTGTTATGTAATAAGTATTCCAAAGAAGTAATGTAATGTCCATGTATTTCAAGCTTCGTGTATCTACATTATCCCTTTGATCACCATTTATATCTAATCTTACCATTGATTCTCTTCACCAATATTTTTACCAACTAGTTCCATCTAATCATTCAAACTATATATCCATGTTATTCATCTCATCAAACTAATCACCTGGGAAATTCATTCTCTTTGGAATATTTTCTTCTCAAGTATGTATTTTGCAAGAGATATTATTCATGCAATCTCCTTTTCATTTCATCCTATGATAGATACACGGCCTCGTATATATTTTTTACACCGAAATTATGAGGCTGGTTGAAATGTGTTGAAAATTCATATGAATGTTTAGTTGATGATCAAATCAATTAAATACATTAAAAATTTTTAGATTAGTATATTGAGATGGTGATTATCTAATATGTGGAAGAGAGAATGTGTTTGAATTATTCGATGAAAAAATGAGCCATCTCTATGATTCTAGATGACTCAAAAGTTATGATTGATGCCTATAATTACTAAATTTGAGTTCATTTTCTATTTTAAATTTTCTCAAATTTGAGAGCTATTTTTGAGAGATAAATGGGGATCTATAAAAATCGGGTTCACAAATGGATCCACACATCTTCTGTTTCTGTAATGAATACTTCAGAAGGTTGTGACTATTCGAAACGTGCATTGTACACCATAATAAATTCACAATGAACTGGTTCCGTGAAGCACTCAGGATAAAAAATCTTATTCCGCCTATTTTTCATTAATAAAATTAAAAAATTATTTAAATTACATATGTATTTTCATGGTTTGAATAAAATACCATGATCTCAAGTTTTATAGTCATGTTATGGTTTTTTCCTGATGAATATTTTTTTGTATTACACTTTCAAGAAGAGTTCAGCCAGTGTGTAATTTCAATAGTGACTTTTAGGGAAAATATTGTCGGTGTTATACTATTACTTGTGAGAGAATAGCGCACACATGGTGGAATGTAAGTGAACATAATGTAAGGAGATATTATGATTCAAAAACTCCTACATGAATACTATATCATATTAAACTATTATTTTGTATACTATGTGTATAGAGCACCTGAGGCAGAAGTAATGCATAATGTATATGAAAATAGTTGATACATCTACATTGGGAAAAAAGTTGTAAGTGTGTTTGTCCATGTATACATGAAGAAGTTTTTGCACATGTGATTACCCAATCATTTTAAAAAACAAGAAGTCATGACATTTGGAGGTTAAGAATAACACTTGTGGCAATGCATTTGTGCATGGTTTTAGTTGAATAAAAATATAGGTCCATGGAATTTATTTCAAACATTCATGATGATTAACAAATGAATGTGGAAAATAGATTGAATTTTCATAGTGGATTATTTTGAGACTAAATATTGGACATTTTTAACATCATTATTTCATGACAATTTAGGTGTCAGACTTTTCATTATTTAGTGAGGTTGGGTCTTCTAAAGAAGAAAGATTTCATTCTCGAGTACTGGTGTCCAGAGACATCTGATTATATTCAGTGATCAAAAATATTTGAAAAGTAATTAATCAGTGAAAAGGACATTGAATTTTCTATGAGACAACATGATCCCACAAGATCTTACTAGAAGATCAAGTTAACACCTTATCTGAGGATTAGATTTTCTAAAGAAGGAGCATGTGACTGGGGATTTCGGGTCTAACTAATTTATAAAGAGGCTAGAGATACAGGGGGTCTAAACTTCCGAATGGTTTGGAGGGGGTCTAGCCAACCAAGGTATAAGAGTAATATTACTAGGGGTATAAAAAAAATAAACTGGATGACCCATTACTAGGTTGTATAACCAGTTGCATCATGAACAACTGTAAGTGATAAAAATATTAGAGTGAATAAACCATGTTGTGAGATCTATCCAACACTGAAAGGATTTATGTCTAAGTACAATACTTTTAAAAATCTGGTGTGATGTGTTTAATTTACTATATAAATTTCATTCATGATCTACTAATCCTAATAGGCGATAAACGAAAAAATTTATATGTGAAATTTATTTCCAAAAAAATTATTCACACCTTTCCCCCAATCCCACTGTGTGACTACATGATCCTTGGAGTCATCAATTGGTATCAGATGATATGTTCCATTTATTGGAAGTATTATACATATCCAATGATTTATAACATATGTATATGATGTTTATATATGATTTCATAGAAAATTCATAAGAGATTAATATAGAAAATCCTATATCTACTACTGATGTTTGAAATGTGGTTGTTTTAGTCAAGTCAAAGAAAAATGGTAGAAAAGAGTGGAAATGTAGTTGAAGGAGAATTGAAAGATGAATGAAAATCAATTGGTATCTAAAGTAACTCATACTTAAAATTTATTGGTGAAATTATTTGTTGAATATAGATCATGATGTGATGATTTTATGATCAATTTTGAAATTATATAGCATCTGGAGATACATCCCAAAGAAGTGGTCACATGTATAACTACAATTTTCATGGATCTTCAGGGTGAAACAAAATAGCTATAATATGAGGCTAATGTGCTATAATAAGAACTATTTAAAAAGGTTGGGATTTAAAACACTATCGCAAAACTATTGAATGTAATGGATAAAATAATATATGTTCCCAATGAATGATATGATGGAGTTGTTGAATAATTGGAATGTCAAAATTGATGGAAGTAATTTTATTAAATTGTTTTCAAATAATTTATCTATTCCCTCAGAATTATACCAATTAGTTATATAAATTTAAATGTTTTATAGTTAAATTAAAATGTAGAAACAATCATGGAGCTTGATTATTTGTTAATAAAGTAAAATAAGTTTTCAGAATATGATATTTAGAAGATGAAGATTCAGTGGCATGAATTCATTACATATGTTGAAAATGAGAGGTTTCTCTCAACATAAATTTCCCATTCACTAGAATTGAAAGTGAGAAATAGAGAATAGATACAATTTTAGACTTCCCATATTGCTAATAAATTATATATTTTCCATGAATCCATGGAAAATAGTTCTATTTCGGAATACGTTGATTCTAGTAGAAAATAAATGAGATTATATAAGGATAAATATAGTGTATAATTTATTATGAAGTCAACCCTTTGTCCTGATAAATCAATTTGTATGAATGATTTCTTGATGACCTGTGAAAATTAAACACTTATATATGGACAATAATGGGTGAATATTAATATTAATAAATCTAAAAAATCTTCAATTTTGGATGTAAAAAAATGTGTAAAATGATTCTCCCTAATGAAAGAACAGATGAATAAATGTGCAACCCAAAAATAGAAAAATTTCAAAGACCTTCTAAATGACTTATACATGAATATATCAATTTTTCATTCTATAGTTTTTTTAAATTGAAATTTCATGAAGAGGGAAATAAATTTTTTGGATAAAATGTTATTTTGTGAAAATTATAGAAATCCTACATTTAGGGTCTAGAAAATTTAAGGAAATGTAGAATCCAGCACAATAGTTGAAAATTTCATAGAAAAATAATCAGTTAATACAGAACAAGTATGATTACTTTGTAAATTTCAGTAGTTATTTCAATAGAATATGTCACACTTTTGATGAAAGATGTTATGTACCAATCATGAACAAATATTATTTTCTCTATAAATATATCATCAATACAAAAAGTTTAGAATGTAAAAACTGAAGATGGAAGGTCAACCATGGGATGTGAAGAAAAATAATAATATTGTTGAACATGAATCTACCAAAATATTATTTAGAATGATGCGATCATTGTCTCACTAAATAAAATATGTTTCTATTGTGTTACTAAATGTTGCATAATGTTCCATTTTCAGTTCCCCATGAACATTCACATTAAAAGCTGAAATATGGAATCAATGAAATAATCAGTCTAGAAAAGAAATAAAATTATTGATTTGGTGAAATACATATGTGTTGAAGAATCTAGAAAAAATCCTAAAAGTGCCGACTTGTTAAATTCTATTATTGTGTGTCATAGGTGAAATATTTATATAAATTATTTTAAAAATTTATTAACATGTAAATATGGTCAATAAGAATTCATGAAGAATAATATAAAATAATCTGTGACTTCTAGTGTTGGGAAAAAGAATTCTACACACATAGTAAAGACTGAGCATGTTTCTAATGAATGATTGATTATATTACTAGGAAATTAGTGAGAGACATGAAATATGAATAATATTGATAAAAATAAAGTTTTTTATCAAATTTGAAGAATCCTTATTCATGTAATATTTTGTGGGGTTGAGAAGAAACTATCAATACTATTTACCAAACTGAGTATCATTTAATATCAACCATATTCCAACATATATTGTTTCTATTTTTCATGTACGGAATTGGAGGGGAATCATATATTCAAGGGGATACCTGATTTTTTAAAAACAATGAATATCATATAGCTCAAATTTTGACCATCGTGGAATGTTATTGGCATCAATTTTTCTCCTTATGATATCTCAGAATAACTCAAACGACACATATAATAAACTATTTATTATATAAAATCCTGACGAAGAATATATTGAGTTATTCTCTAGAGGTTTAGATATATAATATCATTCATGTGATATTTTTATCTCAATAGATATCTTATGATTATTAAAATTTTGGGTGAAAAATAATTCTACTAACATTAATGTTATTTTTTTGGAAGAAGAAGCTTTTAATCACTGAGGTTTGATTGATTACATATCATATTTTCATGATGAAATTTTATCAATTCTATAAGGAATTAATTTATTATTTGAAGAAAAAATGGGAAATACATTCCTACAGTGGAATGCATATAATCTGATTTGTGATATGTATATAGAAGATTAGTTGAAAATATTTTGTGCAATTCCAAAACCGTTTTAGTGAATGCTTTCACATGATAAAAATTCATTGACATGATTGATGTCAAACATGATCACTCATGTTTATGACATAGATAATTTCTCTCATAGAGTTAGAGATGATTAATTATTTCTTATTTCTATGCTAGTAGTGATTCCATCCATCTTATTAGTAATTATATCCATATGTGTTAGAAAGTGATTTTCATAAAATTTGAACTTGGGGAATCAGAATTCCTTCCCATGATGAAAATATTATCTTTATTTCTAATGATGGGGAGAATATATCATTGAAATTTAAAATGAAGTGGGTATTGACAACAAATACAAATGGAAACATTGAAATGGCCAAGTAATTTTTGAGCCTGAAATTATTTTCAATTAATTAAGAATATGAAAATTCAATAAATTAAATTGTGATGATTACATAGCTAGTTTGTGTTTCAAATAACACGTGTTATAATTTATTTTATTTTGAAACGTTTTTTATAACCATGATTTGAAGATTAAATTGAGGATTTTTTGAAAAAATTATTTATATTTCACGAAGAGATTTTAATATTGATTGTGGTATGAATGTTGATTGTTGTATGATTTTTAGGAATGTGGAATTAATATTATTCAATAACGTAAGATAGTTATTCTATGAGAAATTTGGTGGATCTTTTATATTTTTCATACTTCAATTTTTATCTATCGCACCAGGAAAAATAAGGGGAGTATAAATCCACTATGGGTGGTCGAGATCAACCCAATTCAGCCTGCATGAGGCCATATCCAAGGTAGTAAGAGAGTGTTCCTACGTGAGGTGGAGTAATAGTGGAGATGTACGTAGGAGCATTCCCACAAGAACCAGTACGGGGTTGTACGAGCAGAGGAAGACTAGAAATATAAAAAAAGTGTGGTTGTGATTAATATTTTAATGGTCTGTAATAAGTTGGTTACTTTTTATGTGGGATTTACTAGTATTGAACTTAATTGTTCAATCAACTATTGGATTTTATCAGACCATTGATTATCATTAATTATCATAGAAAAAACTACTGCCATTCGATCATTCAAACAAAATATCCTTGTCATTCTATTAATCAATCTAATAATCTGGGGTATTCATTCTCTTATTCATATCAAATCCTCAAAAAATACTCATAATAGATATGTTGTTCATGGATGTCATATGCCACGTCATCCCGAGATTGATCCAAGGTCTTATATAATTATCTCATCACATTGGATATCACAAGCTAATAGAAATGTGTTTGAAGTTCATTTTCATCTTTATTGAAATATAAAATCAAATAAATAAAGTGTTTGTAGATGATTATGATTTTGAGATGGTGACACTTGAAGCTACAATATATATGAAATGTTTGAATAAGATAGGAGGAATTGAGTTTTCTCGATTATTCTATAAGGTTCTGTAATAGAAATCGACACATAGAAATTCCAAATAGGATCTCTTTTTATAGTTCTGTTTATCTAAAAAGATATGTTTTTGAAAGAGAAATAGTGATCTGTGAACATCTGGTTCATGAAGGGATCTTCACACCATTTGTTTCTGTGAATAATAGTTGAGAAGGTGACTAGTGTTAGACATTCACTTTGGCCACATTATTTTCTTCATGATAAACTTGTTATGCGAAGAAATTGTGGTTTTTTATGAGGAATATTAGTGTATATCATATGTGAATTAAGAGTTCCATGGGTGTGTATATTGGACATTGTTGCGTGAATTTTTTTTTGTGCATTATAACATTACATGTGAAAGAGTTGTGAAGACTAGGTTGGAAGGCACTGAAACTACTGTAAGGAGAGATTGTGATTCACACACTCATGGGAAAAAAATTGTTCCTACAAAACAATGAATGTGAAACTATATATTTAGAGTGCTTGTGGTAGAAGAAATGAACAATTAATATACATAAGCATGATATGTATAAATTGATAAACAAAGTGGTCAGTGTGTTTTTACATATACAAGTGAATGAGTAAATGCACATGTGATTGCTTAATCATTTTAAAAATAAAGAAGTAAATGCATCAGGTAGTTAAGAAGTACACATGAGGCTGTGTATTTATGCATATTTATGGACTCATTAAAATAGAAGTCCATTTAATGTATTTCATACATTCATGATTATTGAAAAGAGAACATGAAAAATATATTTCTTATTTTGAGATTTGTGTTTTGAGACTAATTCTGGGACATTTTAACATTATTAATTTAGAATAATCTCATTATCCATGTTATTAGTGTTTAGTGAGGGTATATATTCTAAATAATTAACGATTCATTCCAAAGAAGTTTTGTACTAAGATAACTGATTATATTAAGTGATAATAAATATTTGACCAATTCCCAAATCTGTGAAAAGGAACATGAATTGTTCGTGAGCTAGTGTGATTTGATAAGAACATGGAGGAAGATAAATTAATCATCTAATCTATTGATCAGATATTCTAAAGATGAATAAAATTGTGTCATTTGTGGTTCTAACCCATTGCTGAAGAGGATTGAGAGACTAAGGTGTCTAACCGGTCGAATGTTTGGGGGTCTAACCAACCAAGGATGAAGAGTTGGATTACTTTGGGGGTATAACAAAAATCCTATGGAAGAATAATTACATGGGTGTATAACTAGTTTCTTCCTGAACAATTGTAATTTATAATAAGATGACAGTAGATAATCCATATTGGTGGGTCTGAAAAACATGGAAATGATGTAGGTCTCAGTACATATCCATGTAAAAAAAATTGTGTTATATGTTTCATTTACATTCTATGTTGGATTCATGACCCTCTCGTCTAGACAGGTAATAGTTGTTTGAATTAATATCTGAAAATGAATTAAACAAAATTGGCCACACCTGATTCACCACCCACTAATTGTTATTTCTCAATCATTATACACTTCATAAACTAGATAATCATTTTTTTCAATGAGGGATGATACAATTTAAATGTGGTGTGAGACGATATAAACTAAACTAATATAAAAGTTAATGATTTTCAATCATGATAGAATATATTTATACAAGGAAAAGGGTGAGAAAAATAGATGATGATAGAAACAATATGCATTTAATAAATTTATATAAAATTATAATTATGATTTAATTTGGTGATAATATCAATGAAATTAAATAAATTTATTGGTTATAATAGTTTAAAGGGTTATTCTATTGAGTCAACATGGTTTCCTTATGAGTTTCCTATTCCACTATTTTTGAAAAATCATAGACACTCTATCTTAAGGAAAATTATTTTTTCCTAAGAATTATCTTAATAAGGAAAATGTTCCTTCCTCAAGAAAATTTAATCCTAACCTATGTTTTCATTGTTCATTTTATTGATTCTATAAATTTATCTATTTATATATATAAATTTTAAAATTGGGATTTATATCTAAAACCTCATAATCCTATTAATCCTTGATTATAGAGTATTCTATTTTCAGAGATAAAATTCTCTAAAAATAGGACTCTCTATTCTCTGAAATTCAGACTCTTAATTCTTTGAAATTTAGACTCGGAAGTCTCTAAAATTCAGACTCCGAATTTTCTGATATCCGGACATCGAATTATCTGAAATTCAGGTATGGAATTCCCCAAAATTATTACTCTGAATTCCCTGAAATTATGAATCTGATTACTCTGAAATTTAGACTCTGAATTCCATATAATTTAGAATATAAAATACTTATAATTTATGATCTAAATTCATTAGAATTCAGATTCCGAATTCCATTGAATTCAGAATCTGAATTCCTGAGAATTAAGTCTCCAAATTCCTTAGAATTCAACTCTGAATTCCGTAGAAATTCAGATTCTCAATTTATTATAATTCAGATTCCTAAGTCTGTATAATTCAGGTTCTAAATTAATTGGAATATAGAATCCAAATATACATGATTTATAGTTGTGAAATTATGTCTTACTTTCTATTTCTAAATAATTTTTTTGTGACATGTGTATAGGTCCCTCAATAATTCATGGAAAAATATGGCTACTGGAGGAGGTAGATAACTGTTGGAGAAATTCCTACAAATAGAAGTTCATTTGAACATGCTCAACACCAACATGATCACTCTTGATATTTCAAAATTCTTACGTGATTTCTAGAGAGAGAGACTTTAATTCAATGTGCATACTAAAAAAATTGTTCAGCTTGCTTTGTGTGACTCTGATTGTTGTTGTGTACAATCAAGGACTTTTGGGGATATGTAGATGGATGTGCTGACTACATTAATGTTCGAGGACTTCCATGGATAGGAAGTCATATGTTCTAACTACCTTAAATTTCATGGTCTAGCAGGTATTGAAAGACAAATTCTGATATTCTTTTCATGGGCTTACCCTGGTGTGGGTAATACAGACATTCATGAAAGTATAAATCAAGGGACCTTTATCCAAGGTTGTTGGATACCCTATTCTTTTGGGTGATGATTTCATACTTGCTACCTGTTTTTGTTTCCATTTTACTTCTACTACATTTTGATAAAGGAATAAAGTATAACCTTCGTATACATTATTGTTCATTTTTATACTCTGAGAAGTTATATTCTACACACATTATGGTACAATATTTTTCTTGTAAACTTTTCTTATGTTTCAATTTTTGGAACCATATTTCTAAAACCTATCAGGTTTGACAATCTAAAAGAGGTCATGGGGATTTAACATGTTTAACCTTGTTAAACATAGTTTTCATTATGGTTAAAAAAATGTTTTTAAACTAACAATTCAAACCCCCTCTTGTAATTGAGCATTTTAATTACTATTTCGATCCTATAATTTATGTCAAAGCAGGTCTCTAAATTTATTATATTAAAATACTATATTTATTTCACAATTTTTAATTATTCTAAATGTTTCCCATTCTTACGTATTTTTATCCATTTTTACAAACTTTTACTATTGACATGTTTTTTGGAATGGAATTTTCTTTTAGCTAGAAGGAATGAATGTCGGTTTTATTGAAAATTTAAAGCTTACTATACCCCCTATATTTGATGGGAATGATTATGAATATGGGAGAGATCATATGATGGATTTTATTATTAATACTGTAGTATATTGTTATGTTATACTGACTGCATATTACATGATTCCTGATAAGGAAGTCAGAACATTTAGTAATCAGGAAATGTTGGAATATCAACTAAACTACAAGGTACACAATAATTTTTTGTGTTCTATGACAAGGAATATATATACATATATTTCTTCTTTTGATGCTGCAATTTGTATTTGGATAAAATTGGAGGTTACAAATTTTGGTACATCCAAGGTTATAGAATCTAGAAGAGCAATTCTTACTACAGAATATCATGAATATATATTTCTTTATGGAGAACCGGTATGCAAGGTACAACAAAGGTTTAGGACCATTTTTAATAGTTTACAATCAATGGGTGAAAATGGTTTAGATTATGAGGCACTTCTAGACATGATTATAGATATCTTGCCTTATGAGTGGGAATCTAATATAACATCAATTGATGAGAATATGAATGTATCTCAAATTACAATTGATGAGCCTTTTGGAAGACTTTTTCAACATGAGACCATAATTTAAAGAGATGAGGATATAAATAAGAAGAACATTGGAAATCAAAGTGTATCCTTTACTACAACAAAATCCAAGACTCATGAAAGGGTTTGATGATCTATGTCAAATAATGTCATTATTTTATCCGAATAAAGTGATTGTGAACATTTTGAGAATGATCTTGCTATTCTCGAGCGAAGGATTAACAAGATAGTTGGGAAGAAAGACATTCAATATAGATTTGATTTTAAGGAAATAAAGGATAGGAAAGTCTCAGAAGTCACATGTTATGGATGAAAAAGAGGATAGAAAATATGGAAATATTTTACAACTCTTAAGAAAAATTATTGAAAAGAAAATCATTCTAGAAAAAATAAAAATAAGTAGGTCAAAGCTAAAGCTATTATAGTTTTTAAAGCCAACGACACTTTGAGTGGCAGTGGTGGAGACTCTTCGGATAAATACTCAGAGTATGAATCATCTGGTCAGAAGAATCATGATCAACATTACAAGATACCTATTGAAAATAATTGACTGATGGCCAAGGTACACAATGCTGTATCTATCACATATTTATAATTAAATACAAATTATAGTGATAATAAATACTACAAATCTTTGTAGTATGAGTCTTTATTTGTGGAAGATAATGTATTACCTACTTATGAAAAAGTATCTAGGTTTTCTAAAAATATTGAGAATGAATATTATAAACACATGAAAAAACATGATGAATCAAATTCTAGAATTCCTATTTTTAATAATGAAGTATCAGATAATTCTAAATATCATGTTATGAAAATTATGATTTTGAATGTATTTCCAAAAACCTTGATGAAGTTACTTCTGATAAGGATAAACATTCCGATGATCATGAAAATGTAATTTCCTAGAAAAATAGTTTAGAGACTTACTATAGTTCTAAAAATAATAATTTTGAGAATAGACACACAGTTATTAAACTAAAGTTAGACAATAAGAACCACTTTGAGAGAATATTCAGTAGAAAAACATTTTTGGGCTGATGTTTTATGTACTTCATGTTATAATATAAATCTATTTTGGATTATACCCTTTATTAATAAAACGCCCTATGAGTTATGGAATGATAGAAAACCGAGCCTTTCCTTCTTTAAGTTATTTGGATGAATAGTATTAATTCTAAATACAAAATATATGGTATATAAAATTGCACCAAAATATGATCAATGAATTTATATAGGCTACAAAAAAATTTATATATATTTTACTGTTTTTAATAAAAATACTTGTACTGTTGAAGAAACAGTACATGTTAAATTTGATGAAAGTGATCCTTTTTTAAAACACCCTCAATATACAACTACATATATGTTTTCAAAAACTTATTATCAACCCTTCATTGATGTTCTTTTTGATAAAGGAAATGATTAAGAAAAATGTTTCTGAAGAATTATTCAAGATGAATTCCTACCATATTTTGATGAACTAGTTTTAAAAAACCCAAATTAGGTGTTTCATAAGAATCATCTAACTGATATTATCATTGGGGATGTAAGTCAACCTATAAGGACTATAAGTTCCTCATGAAATGTAGTAGAACATCTAGAATCCATTTCTTGATTAGAAAAAAAAAATAATTTAAGATTATTTTGGGGATGATGATTGGATAAAATCCATACAATATGAGATAAATAAATTCGAAAGGGTTAATGTCTGGACCATGGTTGAAAGACCTATGGAAACATATGATATAGGATTAAAATGGGTCTTCAGAAACCAGTGTTGTGGAAATGGAATCATAGTTTTAAATAAGGAAATATTAATTTCCAAATACTATAATCAATGTGAATGAATAGACTATGAAGAAACTTATGTTCCAATAGCTAGACTTGAATATTTGTGTGTTCTACCTTCCTTTGCAACATTATTTTACTTTAATAATTTCAATATTGAAGTTAAATGTGATCTCTATAATGGATGGATTCAATAGGATGTTTTTGTTTATCAACCTCCTGGATTTGAATATACAGAACATCCTGAACATGTTTTAAAACATACCAAAGCATTATATGGAATTAATCAAGACCCTAGAGCCTTGTATGATAGGCTTACATGTTTTTTGATACAAAATAATTATATTAAGGGAAATTCTGATCCAACCCTCTTTATAAAGAATGAAATGAAAAATTTATTGATTTTTCAAATCCATGTTGATGACATTTTATTTGGTTCAACTGAGCAATCTATAACTGATTAATTTTCAAATCTAATGAAATATGAAATTGAAATGAGTATGATGGGTGAGTTAACATTTTTCCTAGGTTTTAAAATATCTCAAAAACCATAAGGAAAAAATATTTCTCAACATAATTATATTAATGATAATTTTAGAATGTATGAATATTACAGCACAATGTGTATTAGTACTCCCATTGGTACCTCAAATTCACTTGATCTTGATAAAGCTGGGACACAAGTAGATCAAACATCCTTACAAGGTATGATAGGATGTCAACTATACTTGATATCTAGTCATCCAGACATAATGTTTTCCGTATTCTTATGTACAAGATATCAAACCAATGCTATGGAATCTCATTTAAAGGTTTTGAACTAATTTTTTTTCTACGTAAAGGGAACCTTGTATTTATGTCTATTTTATAATTTCGGAAATGATTTTGTCTTAAAACGATTTTGGGGTGCTAACTTTGGTGGATGTACCATGAATAAGAAAATTAAATCCATAACATTTCATTTCATAGTAGATTCATTAGTTTCTTATTCATGAAAAATGAAACACTCAGTAGAACATTCTACTATATAAGCTGAATATGTAGCAACTGAAGTTCTTATGAAAACATGTCGTGGATGCAACAAACTCTAACAAACTATGGTATGAGTTTTAACACAACTCATATATTTTGTGATAATACTAGATATACTTACCAATGTAAAAACCATGCCCATCACTCTCATTCAAATCACATAGATATTAGGAATATCTTTCTTCGGGATCACACACAAAAATGAGATAACATTCGTCAATTTATCGGATCACAAGATCATCTTTCTTATATTTTCACATAATAATTACCCTATGATTGATTTGAATACATTAAAAATTTGTTAGGAATGATAATTGTAAGGTATTATTCCGTTTTAATTTCTTGTTGAAACCTATCTCTTTATAGTAAGAAACACCTTTTAATAGGGGGAGTATATTTTCTTGTTAGTCTCAATTATTTTTGTCCTTTCAAAATTTTCAGAATCAAATGTTTTTATAATCTAAATTTTCATAACAGTTTTTTTTGTATTTAATTTTTCTTTCAAAATCAAAATTTTCAAAATATATTTTTTTAAATAATTTTTATTTCATAATCGAAATTTTCATTATTTTTTTTCATAATCAATTATTCGTTATCATATTTTTTTTAATAATCATTATTTTTCTATAATCCAAATTTTTTTAAATGTTTATGGTAATTTAAGAATAATATTCCTCCTTATAAATAAGTTTTCAGTCAATTTGGACGGTATGATTTCTTTCATAGATTTTTGTAATCATATATGTACATGTATGAATTATTACCTTGATTAAGAAACATTTTTTGAATCACTTTCTCATAAATCTGAATGTTATCTTAATAACCTTAAAAGATTGAAACATACCAAATCTCTTCTTTGACTATCATCTCAATCGTCTCATATGATCATGATTTTTTTAATGTTTTTATCAATTAAGGATATTGAACCATCATCTTAAATTCCTATTTAATGAAACCTTGTTGGTTTTCCCATGTAGATCATCAATGCTTTTGCAAGATGAAGCTATACCCCCTACTTAAGGATGTTCTAGATCATTAGGTTTTCCTTAGTTCCAAATGTTTGTTGAAACATCTCATTAGAATGAAATGTCATCTGTAAATGAAATATGTGAATGGAAGATATAAAGAGAATGGTTATTTGATCCAAATTTCATTTCTATGTATGATTCAATTATTTCCAAGAACATCAAACTGAAGGGATGGGAATGTATATATATATATCAAAACCAAAGGCGCAAGATCCAGTTTATTTGGATTAGTTGGTAAAATTTTATGAATCATTAAGTTTCATTAATGAAGGAGGGAGAGATATGTTTTCATTCAGAAGCTATGGAAAGAAAACTCTCTTTACTACTTTAAGGTTGCAAATCTAATTGTATTTCCTTCTGATGGTGAAGTTGAATTTTGCACCCATAAATAACCAGATGTATCTAGTTCTTTTGAGAAGGAAAATTATTTAGTGTTCCTTAGCTTGAAAACGTAAAGACTCGGATGGTTACCCATATGTCTACAAACTTCCATATTCTTGAATTGATGGATCAAGGATTTATCATTTCGAGAAAATGGGATAATGATTCCCCGAAGAAAAGTGACATCTATATTCTAGATTTTATAGTGAAACTATGGAAGACAAAAAATTTCATGTATATCATGGTTACAATTGTGAATGTCAAAAATAAAAATTTGATGTCTCAAATTTTCTTGTATCTGGAAATTATCCCCGTTATTAATGTTCTTTGTCTTCAAGAAGTCAAAATCCATTTTTGTTATATGCCAAGATATTACCAAGATATGCATCTTAGTGATGATACATTGAGAAGGATGAAGGATTGATTCAGTTTTAAATCTAGAGATTTTTATGATTTGTCTGAATAAGAAATTGATGGTTAATCAATGCAACTGGAAGTGGATGAGGCATCCCAAAAGGGTGGAAGGAAATGGAAGGAAAAGTAACTAGAATCTATGGCTATGGAAACTCAATCATCACCCCCAAAACCCAAGAGGCAAAATACATAACCTGATGAAGTAGTGGATAAGTGGAGAGAGAAAAAGAAGAATATGAAGGAAGGGGAGACTAATTTTTTCTTAGTCCCTACTGAGGAAAAATAATTATGGATAATTATTAGTGAATATCATTATATGACTGAGAAATAAAATAAGAAGAGGAAGAAAATGTCCAAATACATGATAGTTTAATCTCTTCTTCAGTCTGCAAAGAAGGCCTCTAAACAACTCCAGGTACCAGAATCTTTTTTGAATTAATCGATCCCTGTGAATCCAAGAAAAAGATACTAATTTTGGAACTATAACATGAAGAATAATTTGTTCAAGATTAATAAATAGAAGATTAAGTAGAATAGGTAGTAAAATAAGAAAATGAAGAAGAAGAAGGAAGTGGTCATACTGAAGAGATGATAAGGCATGCATATGATTATCATTAGAAGGAGAGTCCTTCTGTGAAACTATCTATACAAACATCTGAAGAGAAATCCTCAAAAATTTCTAATATAGGAAATGAGTAAAAATTCTAGGAAGAAGTGAATATGCAATCTAAAGAAGAATGTAGAAACCATGAATTCATTCAGCTAATGGATATTAAGGAAGTTGTTGAGAAAGGAAACCATTAGGAAGATATGATTGTATAGTTATCTGAATGTGAGTATGAATCACCCAAAGCATAAGAGATTATTTTGTGGTCTAACTAAGGAAATATGTGTCAGTTGATAGACCTAATAAATCATTTTTGAACAAGAAATATTTTGGTGCTTATCAAAGAGGAAAGCCGAAGAGATAAAAAAATATTCCTCGCCAACCAAACTATCTGATTCATAATCGTCTTCTCTTGGTCATTATTTTTTCGTATAATCATTGTATAAGTTGGTTGATTCAATGCCCTTATTTCTGAGTATAGAATAATGTTCCAAATGATTCAGCACTCTATTAACCAGAATTTAGATTCATTCACCATGAATATTGTTAAGTCTGTAAAGCATGAGAGTGATTTTAAAACATTTTTCATTGAATTTGAAGCTCATAAAAGATCATGCAAGAAAATTACATGTTGGTCAAGGAAAATAATCGATGATATTATATTATTTGATGAATTTCAGAATAATGTGAAATTTTATTTTGACATCGAATATAAGAATCATAATTATCCAATTAAGAGTTTTGAGGAAATGTTGACTCTAGAATAGACAACCCAGAAGTAAAAAAGTCAAGGACGGGAATAGAAATCGTAATTCAGTGGGTATGAATTGGAAAAGAGAAAGGGATATTTGAATTACGTTTGATAAAAATCAATAAAGAAACAAGATTCCATGAAGGCTCATGCAGATATTCATAAGGTATCAGAATAAAAGATAAGAGCCCTAGGGAAGAAAAATTGAGATCAGGATCAACTGTTCATGTGTATGAAATAAGGTCACGAGGGGAGAAATAAGATAAAAACCATTTTCAAGATGTTGATATAGAATTTGAATGATGGATAATTCTACCCCATCCATATCTTTTGTTGAATTTTCTTCTTTATATAAATAATTTCAATTATAGTGGAATTTTCATTGTTCTTCGTATATATTTGGTTGTATATTATAAATTTTTTAGCTACCATGTTATTTTCCATTATATTTCTTCCATTTTTGATATCAAAAGGAGGGAAAAAGGAATGATAAAAGGAAATATAAGTAAGGAAAAGATTTACCTATGTATGGGGAGTTTATCTTAGGGGAATATATTATTAATAAAGATTTTTGTCTGCAAGAAAATAAAAAATCTCATTCAGGAAATCAAGAATACGATCCTTAGGGATTTCAAAACCAAAGGGGGATTTATTTGTATTCATTATGATTCATATTTTTAGGGACATGTGTTTTCATTTAATTTCATAAAGAAAAAAATTATGTCCTCATATACTTCTTTCTAAGGATTTTTGTGATTTCCAAAAAGGAGGAGATTAATGAGTCAATAAGGGTTCCTTCTGATTTTTCCCATACTCAATATTTTGTAAATCACAAACACTCTATCTGAAAGAAAAATTATACTTTCTTATTAATTATCATAATAAATAATAATATCCTTTCTTAATGAATTTTTATCCTTACATATGTTTTCATTGTTCATTTTATTGTTTCAGAAAATATAACTCTTAAATTATAAAGGGTAATATTTGGATTAATATCGAAAACCTCATAATACTTTAAATCTATAGTTATAGAGTATTTTGTACTTATACTCTGAATTATATAAAAATATGAATCTGAATTCTCTGAAATTCGGACTCCAAATTCACTGAAATTTAGTATATGAATTCTCTAAAATTCAGACTCTGAATTTCTAAGAATTCAGACTCCAAATTCCAAAGAAATTCAGATTTAGAATTCATTAAAATTCAGATTCTGAAGCTTATAGAATTCTGGATCTGAATTATTTGGAAAATGGAATCTGAATATCCATGATTTAAAGTCTCCAAATTATTTTTTTCTTCTACTCTATACTTTTATTTCTCCATTGACTCCGAAAAATAGGCATGGTTAATTAACCTTATTTTACATACAAATGTTATAGTTATGAAATGATTTCATACATTATGGTTATTACTATTCATTGATTGAGTGACACATGTTTAGGAATCTTTAAAATTCATGGTAAATTATGAATGATGGAAGAGGGTGCGTACCGTTGGAGAAACGACTATAAATAGGGGCTCAATTGTACAAGCTAAACACGGACTCAGTCACTCTAGAGAATTCATGCTTCTAAAGTGATTTCTAGGGAGGGAGTCACTCAGGCCATGTGCGTACTGAATACCTTTCTCAGCTTGATTCATGTGACTCTAACTGTTATTGTGTACAATTGAGGACATCTTGGGATAGGAAGACCGAGGTGCTGACTACCAAAATTTTCAAGGACATCGGTGGATAAGAAGACAGTGGTTCTGACTACATTAAAGATTGAGGTCTTGAGGGGATAACAAGACAGATTCCAATATTCCTATCAAGGGTTTACCCTGGTGTGGGTAAGACATAATTTCATGAAAGTATAGATCAAGGGACCTTTATCCACGGTTGTTGGATACCCTACTATTTGGGTTAAAATATTTCATACCTGTTAGTTGTTTTTGCTTCATGTTTATTTCTGCTTCATATTGATAATGAAATAAAGTAGATCCTTCTTTTACATTATTTTTCTTTTGTATACAATGATAAGTATGATTCTATACACATTAAGGTAGTATATTTTTCTTATAAACATTTCATAAGTTTCAAATCATGGAACCATATTTCTGGAACCTAGCAAGTTTGTAGAACTAAAATATGTCTTGTGAATTTACTTTTTTTAACCTTATTAATCATGGATTTCATTAAGGTTAAAAACAATTGTTTTTAAACATACAATTCACCCCTCATGTAAATGATCATCTAATATCATATTTTTATCCTACGTATTCCATGATTGTGTTCATCAAAATGACATGATGTCCAAATACATAATGATATCAAATATCACAGAATGAATTTCATGTATTTTAAAAAGAATACAATATTGATTTTCAAGGTCTAAATCATGATAGAATATATCAATTGAATATAGGATCTCACAATAAAATTTGGGTGAAAATTGTGTGTTATATACAACAATTTAAGGATTTATGACATAATCCTGTGGTTTCCTTCAAATATTAAATCCCTGGTTTATAATAAATTTGTGGATAATATGGATTGAGAAAATATTGAGATATTAAATAAAATGTGTATGATTAACCACAATTAAACTATTGAGTAATTTATAATGATCTCAAAATTTTAAATAGATAATAATTAATTCCATGAATTTAATAAGGGGTTTCGGTTAAAAATCATTAATTATGAATTTATTCTATTTAATGTATGTCTAAAATGACATTTTAAATATTGATTTGGGGAAAAAATTAGATATAAGTGAAATGATAGATTTCAACTAATTAGATGTGGTAAAATTATGGTAGAGTATAATTAAGGAAAGTTTTATTTTATATATATTCCTATTGAGGTGGAACAAATTTCCAAATAAGAATAATTCTAGTGTGAAATTTCTTTATAAAAATGGTGTTATTGATAATGTGATCGCTTCGAGGGAATAAATCAAAATCATTAATTTTGGATTATATTTCTTCAATATTTAAAAAAAATTGAATCCCAAATATGGTTTCTTACACAAATAATAAATAAAATATATTTTTTATATTCCATTTTTATGATATCATTCATTATTTGTGATGGTATGTTTTAATAAACAAAAATATACCAATAATATTACAGTTTAATAATTAATGTTGTTACCTAGAAACTATATTTGGTATGATTAATAGGATTAATCCCATATTGAAATTTATATATAATTTATTATGAAAAAAACACTTTAATTTTTCATTATTCATATGTATCCTTTATATACCTAGAAATGAAGCTTCTCTAAAAATCTTTTTTTGGTGGATTTTTTGTGAAAAATAATTTAATGATTTTTTTATTTTTAGATAATTTAATAAAAAAAAATATCTTCATTTTTTATATCATAATTTAAAAATTTTATAGAGTTAATCTATTATAATGATATACGAATTTTAACTTTTCAATGAATAGTGAAAATATTGAATTTTATTTATATTTTCCATATCATTTAAATAATTTATAATGATACATATTTTTTTAAGTGGATTAAATGTAGATTTATTTATATAATATTTTGAATAATGTAAAAATAATAAATTTATTAAATTTAGTTTTTAGTTTTTATATAAAAATGATTTCACACTTATGAAATATTTTTCTCAGAAACCCATTTTTCATAAAATATTGATGTTTATTTTTAAATAAAATTCTTCCAAATTATCCAATTAAATTAATGAAAATTAAGTATATAATATTAATAAGAATTAAAATATTATTTTATATTTAAATAATATTTTTCATAACCAATATTAATAATAGTAAAAAATAATTATCGTGATTAAGGTTTAGTTTAAAATGACAAGAGTTAAAGGTTCCAAAAACAAAAAATGTCCAAATCATACTGTATTTCAATATTTAGACCTTATATAATATAAATCTAGATAGTGAATAATTTTATTGGGTTTTGGATTTTGTAAAACATGTGTATGACACTTTGGTAAAAAAATCCAATTGTGTCATTTCCCTTGCTTGTCAAGGGGCACTACCCCTCAATTCTGCAAACTAATTAATCAATTTATCTATACCAAACCATATAAAAGGAATTAAACACACATATCAATGATATAGTTCTATTATTAATCTGAAAAACAACAACCCTATGATACATAAAAAGATATCTAATAGTGGTTCTTTGAGATTGTAATCTTCTTCACTAAAATATATATTTTTACTTTTTCTCTTACCACCTTAATTCTTGTCATAATAATTGAATTATAAAAACACCAATATATAACTCATAATTATATGTTTTTATGTTTATTTAAACCAAAAATCTATATCCACTTCTATCAAATGGAAAACGAAACTAGAAACCTTGGGTATAGTGGACTACTACCACACAAATAATTATAATTCATTTTCCACAACCACCTCTCATGGATGGATATGACGATGGTGTTAAAAGATTTTTATGTTATTTATGACATAATTATTTTTATTGAATTATAATTTCACATATATATTTTAATATAATGGTATTTTACAATATATAACTTCGTAAATAAATCCAATTAAAGTGATACCATACATTGGGTGAAACATCAAGATTAAATGAACAGTTATTTACTATTAAATGTTAACATGAACATTTGATTTGTAATTTGACAGTTAGGAATTGTAAGCAGGACATTAGAGAGATATTATAACCTAAAATGTATAAATAAAATTTAGGAATCTCATTAATTAAAGAAATGATATATTTTTATCATGGAATAAGTCAATAAATGTATTCGAGAATGATTAATTATTTGATTGATTTTTTGTGAAACAAAAATGATTTTTTATAATTTTATAATTAATAAAATAATTATATAAAAAATTTATTTTCCTTAAATATATCTAAAAATTAAAATATATTTTTTTAGTAGTTATAATATAATAATATGAGTTTTAAATTAATTTTTCATAGTGTCATAAAATCATTAATAATTTTCTAATTTCAAATAAATATTTAATTTTAATTAAAAATAAATATCCATAATTTCAAAATAATTGTAAAATGTTGTGAATTTATAAAATCTATAGGTGAAAAATTAGTTATGGTGAATTATTGATATTATCTAAAATAATTGATTTTTTGGTAAATAGTGAAATATATAAATTTATTGTTATAAAAATTTTAAGACAAACACACAATTTTTTGAGTCCTTGATGATGTAAAAAACAATTAGTTAGAACTGACATGCACTATTTAATAAAAAAATTTATAAGAATAAACATTTTTATATTCTAGATATAGATTAATTCACAATTGAATAAAATAATAATAAACATATAAGGCCCCGGCCTTAAACCTTACTTAATCATGAGTTATTACAAGATTACACATTGAGGATCTTTTCAGGTTTAGAGTATTAGAGAATTAGATCATAAAACATGCATTACATTCCACATTTAAACAAAGTGGTTACATAAAGATAGTATTCATTTTTTTCCATCAACGGAAACATATTTAAAATAAAACATGGATTCATTCTTGACACTTCCTTGACACTATCATTATATCATTTACTGTTCCCTTGACTTGTGAAAAACATTTCAAAAAAAACATGGGATGAGCATAAAAAGCTTAGTAAGGGATATAAAAATATGGAAAGGAAACATGAGTTCATATATACTTAAGAATGAAATAATACTTTACCCATAAAACATAGGCACTTTAATATACCCCATCAAATCATGAATAAATCATAGAAATCATAAGACATAAAGGTAACTTGAGGAATTCATAACATTCTTACGTAGGGAGTAACCATATTGGTTACGTTTGGAATACCCACCACAGTATATTCCCTAAATCTCATCGGAGAAACCTTAACGTTCCACTCCTTCGTGTTACCCAATGCATTGGAGAGCTATATCGGGCTCACCCGCCCTTATTTAATCATGAAACCACCCGTCTTTAATATAATGCCCAATAACCTCAACATAATCGTATCACATAAAACATGCATATAAGAAACATAAAATTTCCATCTTAAAATCACAAGATATCAATACATCACATTGATATATAAAAACTATGAAAACCATTTTCAATACCAAAACAAAAGAAACGTAAAATATGGTATTTATTTTTCTTTTAAAAAAAGGTATGGCTTATAGAGGAAGCCAAAAATCAAATAATGGTCACGGTGGCGGAGAAGTCGTTGTCGCCGCATACGTACGACAGAAACATTCCCTTTTTTTCATTTAGTAAACACTTTGTATAAAAATATTCCTTTTGAATAAACGTAAAATTCAAAGGGGTTTATACACCGTATAAAAGAAGGTTGTGTATAAAACAAAATATGCCTCATTGAAAGGAGATTGAGAAGAAGTCCCATACAAAAACAGTATCCTTGGTTTAAGGATAAATCAATTACATATTTTTGTGTGACAAACTAATACACAAAAATAAAAGTGGATATTATGTGTAAAACAATCAGAGGATATTCACACTTATTCATAGAACGACATATTCAAGGAGTACAAGTTTATCCCAGAGAATCAAATTTGGGTTAAGAAGTTCCTTTGCAAAAATTTGACAGCCTAACGGCGTCACTACAAAATTTCCAAAATGGATTGATGGGAGATCAAAAGGGAATCTCATCACATTGACATAAAATTTAAATCAATAAGGATATATAAGAGCATATCCCAACATAATAGTATGTGAATTAAAAGACATAAAAAAAGAAGTCTTTTAAAAAGATGAGGGTGAAAGGTTCCCTTACCGACATGGGTATCTTTCGAGACATGCACCTCATGAAAGAAGGAAAATAAAAAATTTATGTAAATACTCATAAATGAAAGTATATTACAAAATGAGTAAAATAATTGGTAGTACATACACCACTCAAAAGAAATTGTGGAAAATGTAGCATAAATCTCACAGGAATAAATGTGATATGAAAAATCCCTTATGAAAACTCGGCAGCCTAACGGCGCCACTTAAAACATCCAAAATGGATTGATGAGATAGAATAGGGTCTCTCATAATATTAACACAATGTTTACTGTAAGATTAATATAAAAGAGCATCCCGATAAAAAGAATGATGATCTTTAAAAGGAATGACATAAAAGAGTGTACTTAAGGAGAAAGAGTGGAGAAGGATCCCTTACCTCAGGTTCGACATGACTCGATCGTTCTTTAATCTCCTGAATAAAAACTTTAGTAATTTTCTACTTCCTTAAGAACCTTTTTCAAGTTCATTATTCCTTTTATATCACTTATTACCATGTCATGAACACTATGTAATTATTTTAGTTAATAACGGTCGTTTAAACGATCATTGGTACTTGAGTCAAAATAGGCTCTTTATAATTACAAGTTGTTCATGTATCCATTATATCCAGAGTTATAATCATGATGTATATATCATATATATCATATATATCCAGTATATACATGCATTTATAATATTACATAATCATTTAGAGGTAATAAATGAAATGCACCGTTCATGGAGACGGTAAGTCGTACGTACGCATGAACGCTACATTCATTTCTATTTCGTATTTTATAGATTGGAATAATAATTATATAAAGGTATATTATAATTCCAGTATAATATCATATATAATACCATTAATTAAATCCTTTATACGTCCCACATATGGCATTAACGATTCAAATCACTTTGAGGGGGCGGTAGTCCGCACTTCCTAAAATAAAGATATCGCATTTACCCATAATGGAAACCATAAAGGTATTCCATAAATGAAAAATACATAAGCTTAAGGAAAACATAAACATATTATATATCATATATAAATATATTTTCATCTTAATGGCCACCTTTGAATGTGTTATATGAGTGTTGAATAATCATCGTTTCAGGAGGCAGAAATTCGCCATCCACAGAAACAGTATGTTCTTTAACCATTATATGGAGGTGTGTGTAAGTGTAGCTTGAATAATTACTCTAAAAACATCCTATTATATTTGAGATATTGTAGTTGTTAGAAAATAAGTGAATAAAAAGAGTTTAAGTGTTAGAGATTCAAAATAAAACAAAAGGACAGAAGTGAAGACATTACCTTAAAATCGGGTAACTCCCTTTGGTTTGAGCTCAAAGGCTTCCTTGGGAAGACATATGCCCAATGTGAGGCTTCAAGGAGTTAGAGAGGGGTTTGTAGAGACAAAATGGGCAGGGGTTGGCCGAGCCAAAGGCTTTGGATGTGTGGGTAAGGAGGTAGAGTTGGGGGCCTTTTATAAGAGGAGAGGAGGGCACTCTTGGAAAGGAAAGAAGTGTTCCTTTATTTTAAAATGATTTTCGGATTTAAAAGGTCCCACATTAATTAAATTCGAGGATAAGGTTATACGGGTTATAAATAGACCAATCCAATAGGTTTTGGACATGTGTAGGTCTTAGATTTTACATTTTCTTTCCATTTTATTTAAATCGTTAAATAATTAGGTCATCGCTGCATCATCATTATGTCATAAATAATATAATTTATTTAATGTCTAAAAATTATAATAAAAACACTATGATGTAGGAAATCATTTTATCTTTCCAATGAATATTTATAGTCAAAATTATGACTTGTATAACCCCATGTAAAAATTGTTTTAGTAAAATATCTCATGTTTGTGTCATTTTTACATTAACATTAAATAAAAAGGTATTTATGTCATTTTCCAACCAAAGTGGCTACATGGGGTCCCCAAGTTGACCCATGGATTTTCTTGATCTTCCATGACACATCCAATGAGGGTAGGACATGTGTCTAGGTCATTTCATTTTATTAAAACATTATTCTTTCCTTAAACAACACTAATTACCTCTAACCGCGATTAAAAACATAATAAGTTACTATTCACCAAAAAATTATTTTAATCCCATTGAACCACATTTTACATATTAATGACAACCATGTATGTCTGATTTTTGATATTCAAATCACAAAGGTGGAAAATTTTCAATTAAACAGAAAATTAGTTTTTATAAGTAGCACTTAGTGGTTTCACTATTCATCAAAAATTGAAGTTTTTCTAAAAATTACCAAAAATTCACCGTAAGCTATATTTGATATTCCGAATTCAAAAATTATGACTATTTTAAAAAATTAAAATCATATAAGTTTCATTAATTAATTTAATAATACATTCCCTCTGTCAAAACAAATAGCATGTTTTTATGAAACAAAATGTATCAAAAGATTGACACTAGTTTAAGTCCGATTTCAAAGTGAAATTAATTCAAAGACCACTATTGGATTAAATGGTAAAAATATATTCTAATTTCAATTTAAAAAAAATCAAAATATAATCTAATCATATAAATAAATTATATTAAAAAGTGGTTTTGAATTAAAATACAACATTTTTCACTATTCATTAAAAATTGAACTTTTTCGGAAAAATACCAAAAATTTACACAAAGTACATTTTGACGTCTAGATTATAAAGAAGAATTTTATTTTTTCAAATATAACACATACAATTGTCAAAAAGTGGATTTAAAAGAGGTTCGCCATCAAAGGTGGTTAATCGACCTTTTAAAGAATATTAGAATGTTTACGCTTAAAAATGGATTCATTCGCATTTTTAATCCTCTAACATTTATTGTAAAAAGTAAAAATATTTGACAAACATATATAATCATTTTGTAGTTAGTACTATTCATTCCCGCCATCACAACAGCTAGGCGTTAAGTACCATTTAAAAAAATATTATTTTATTGTTAGAGTGCAACGTAAGATTCCCAAGAAACTCATTGTTACGTGTTGGGTACGCCATCGAGCACAGCGTCCCCTTTAAAGTTATATTAATATTTTATTTAAAAATATGGATAAATGTGAAAATTTCATATTCTTTATCTACCTGGGGTGTTACATCCTTCCCCCCTTTTGGGAATTGCGTCCTCGCAATTTTTAAAATTGGTCTTGGAAACTTTATTGAAAATCCCACATCGGAAAAAGAGTCAGTAAAAAAATAACTTTAAAATAAATAAAGATAAGTACAAAGGTCACCTGAGTTAACCCATACTAGGATTCCAAGTTTGAAAATATGGAAATGGAGGAAAAAACAAAGGGTCATGTTCTGATGGCGAGTGATAGTAAACATGTCTAGAAGAAAGTTAACCATAAGAAAATCACAAACTTGTGATGGGTTAAACGGTATTCGATTCCCTAGTAGGAAAAGTTAACAAACAAAATTTTTGTTTTAACTTACTCTTCATTGAGGAATTTATTTTTGATCTTAAGGAAACATAATTACTTGTCATGTTGACGTTCAACTTTTACTAGATTTCTTACACAAACTCATACTTTCTCCAAAAGACGAGTATTTAGGAAGACTTGTTCACATTAAGAGTACTATAATAAACTTCTAGAGAATCACCTAATCCACAAAAGAGAATTATATACATCCCATGTCTTTAAACATTAACCAAAACCAAAACCAAAAAGGTTAGTACAAGAACAGATAATCCACAAAAGGATAAGCTTTTATAAAAAGAAAATCTATTCTTAATCTCCAAAATTTGTCCAACAAAACCCAAAGTTCAACGAGGACCATTTCATAAACAAATTGTCCATAAACTAATTCAAAGTAAACCAAACTAAGATTGAAACCCAAATATTTGAAGGATTTAGTCACATAGTCTTCCAAGTTAAATCGTAACTTTTATCTCCAAACAACATCAGTTGCTCCTAAAGTCTCGTATTGAAACGTAATTAACCTAATCACATATCCTCCATGATAGGTTAATAAATTTCCATAGATAACCCAAAATCAGATTACTATTAATTCATAAAATCATCTAACTAAAATGAATTAGTCAAACTAACCAGGGACTTCACGTAGTCCAGTGGAAGGTGATAAATATCAGTCGCACTTTGGGTGTGGGTTCGATTCCCGCAGCCTCCTCTGACGCGAAGGGTTGTCACACAATCTGCGTGTTGTCCTTTTTTGAAAACTATATAATTCCTAAATCATTCCCAAAAAGAGATAAAATCATCAAAAATAACCATAAAATAATTTAACCTCAATTTAATCTCATGCCTTTCACTTCCATCATAACATATAGTAACCCATAATTACCTCAAAAGTGAGGATCATATAAAACCAAATGGTTCATTATAACTATGTCCACAAAAGAATAGATAACTATTCATTGAATAAAATTTTTATATATTAAACATAAGGGTTACACATACTATAAAAAGTCTTCTAATGTAACCCCATCATCAAAAGAGACTTAATAATCATAAGAATTTCACCATAACTCTCGAAGCCCTTATATGTTGACTTCTTACTCATTCAACATTCTTCATGATCCATTAACCATTCCTTTGCATCTTATTCTGAAATACTTATTTCCTACAAACAAAATCATGAATCATATCCTAAGATTCCAAAATAGGAAAACAAAAGTTATGAAATAATCCATACCTTTGATTCGTCATTGTCAGTTTATTCATCCTCAATGGGAATGGCATTAGGTATTGGTAAACAAATATTTGTACGATCTTGGTGATCCCATTCACGAAACTTCTTCATAAGACATGTGTTTGCATAATAACCATGCACACCACATTTAAAACATTCAACTGATCCCTCAGAAAGAACTTCTTTCCCTTTCCTCGAGTCAACTGGATGCTTCTTTTTCCATGGAAGGTTCTTGCTTTATGACCTTCATTTCCACATCTATAGCATATTTCTGTCCCTTTTAAACATTTTCCTAGGTGTTTCATGCCACATCTTTGACACATAGGTTTTTGAACATACTTACCTTTATGATTATTACCCATAGTTCCTAGGGATTTGTTTCTCGCATATATGATTCCTTATATAAATCACCAAGGTTTAGGTGGTCAATCATGACTCCGGATAGTTGGTTGAGGATAAACACAAGAGTTCTCATTGCAGCTCCCATATCATTCAGTTGCATGCTCAAAAAACTATCAAAGTTTCTTTCACATCCACTTTTACTTTGGTTCCTTCTAGATCCAGCCATTTACTAAAACCAAAAAGGTCAATGTGATTATATATACAAAACCATCATGTACTAATGAGGAAGATAAACACTAAGATATACTTACTCATTCACTTTATCTAAAACTAGGACTCTTTCTAAATTCGTAACCATTATGGTAATGTCACTTATGCTTAAAGAATACCCTAACCTCTAAAGTCATCTAAACCGACCTCTGATTCCAACTATAAGGCCCCGACCTTAAACCTTACATAATCTTGAGTTATTACAAGATTACACATTGAGGATCTTTTCAGGTTTAGAGTTTTAGAGAATTAGATCATAAAACTTGCATTACATTCCACATTTAAACAAAGTGGTTACATAAATATTGTATTCATTTTCTTCCATCAATGGAAACATATTTAAAATAAAACATGGATTCTTTCTTGACACATCCTTGACACTATCATCATATCATGTACCTTTCCCTTTACATGTGAAAAACATTTCAAAAAAAACTTGGGATGAGCATAAAAAGATCAGTAAGGGATATAAAAATATGGAAAGGAAACATGAGTTCATATATACCTAAGAATGAAATCATACTTTACCCATATAACATAGGCACTTTAACATACACCATAAAATCCTGAATAAATCATAGAAATCATAAGACATAAAGGTAACTTGATCCATTCATAACATTCTTACATAGGTAGTAACCGTCTTGGTTACGTTTGGAATACCCACCACAGTATATTCCATAAATCTCTTCGGAGAAACTGTAATATTTCACTCCTTCGCGTTACCCAATGCATTGGAGAGCTATATCGGGCTCACCCGCCCTTAGTTTATCACGAAACCACCCATCTTCAAAATAATGCCCAAGAACCTCAACATAATCATATCACATAAAACATGCATATAGGAAACATAACATTTCTACCTTCCAATCACAAGATATCAATACAACACATTGATATAAAAAAAATTTGAAAACCATTTTCAATACCAAAACAAAATAAAAGTAAAACATGGTGTTTATTTTTCTTTTAAAAAAATGTTATGGCTTGTAGAAGAAGCCAAAACTCAAATAATGGTCACGGCGGGGGAGAAGTCATTGTCGCTGCATACGTACGACAAAAACATTCCCTTTTGTAGTTTAGTAAATGCTTCATATAAAAAAGATTCCTTTTGAATAAATGTAAAAGTCAAAGGGGTTTATATAGTGTATAAAAGAAGGTTTTGTATAAAACAAAATATGTCTCAATGAAAGGAGATTGAGACGAAGTCCCATTCAAAGACAATATCCTTGGTTTAAGGATAAATCAATTACATAATTATGTGTGACAAACGAATACACCAAATATAAGTGGATATTAAGTGTAAAACAATCAGAGGATATTCACACATATTCATAGAACTAAATATTCAAGGAGTACAAGTTTATCCCAAAGAATCAAATTTGGATTAAGAAGTTCCCTTGAAAAAATATGATAGCCTAACGACGTCACTAAAAAATTTCCAAAATGGATTGATGAGAGATAAATAGGGTATCTCATCACATGTACATAAAATTTAAATCAATAAGGATATAGAAGAACATATCCGAACACAATAGTATGTGAATTAAAAGACATAACTAAAGAAGTTTTTTAAAAAGAGGAGGGTGAAAGGTTCCCTTACCGACATGGGTATCTTTCGAGACATGTACCCCGTGAAAGAAGGACAATACAACATTTATGTAAATACTCATAAATGAAATTATATTACACAATGAGTAAAATAATGGGCAGTACATACACCACTCAAAGGAAATTGTGGCAAGTTTAGCATAAATCTCACGGGAATAAAAGTGATATGAAAAATCCCTTATGAAAACTCGGCAGCCTAACGACGCCTCTTAAAACATCCAAAATTGATTGATGATAGAGAATAGGGTCTCTCATAATATTAACACAAAGTTTTCAGTAATATTAATATAAAATAACATCCCAATAACAAGAAAGATAAAATTTAAAAGGAATGACATAAAAGAGTTTACTTAATAAGAAAGAGACGAGTAGGATCCCTTACCTCGGGTCTGACTTGACTCGATCATTCTTTGATCTCCTGAATAATAAAATTGAGTTAATTTATACTTCCATATGAACATTTTTCAAGTTAATTATTCCTTTTATATCACTTATTACCATGTCATGAACACTATTTAATTATTTTAGTTAATAACGATCGTTTAAACGATCATTGTTACTTGAGTCAGAATATGCTCTTTATAATTACAAGTTGATCATGTATCCATTATATCCAGAGTTATAATAATTATGTATATATCATATATATCATATATATCCAGTATATACATGCATTTATAATATTACATAATCATTTAGAGGTAAGAAATTTAATGCACAGTTCATGGAGACGGTAAGCCGTACGTACGCATGAACGCTAATTTCATTTCTATTTCATATTTTATAGAATTGAATCATAATGATATAAAGGTATATTATAATTCCATTATAATATCATATAGAATACCATTAATTGAATCCTTTATACGTTCCACATATGGAATTAACGAATCAAATCACTTTGAGGGGGCGGTAGTCTGCACTTCCTAAAATGAAGATATCGTGTTTACCCATAATAGAAACCATAAATGTATGCCATAAATGAAAAATACATAAGCTTAAGGAAAACCTAAACATATTATATATCATATATAAATATATTTACATATTAATGGCCACCTTTTAATGTGTTATATGAGTGTTGAACAATCATCGTTTTGTGAGGCAGAAATTCGCCATCCACAGGAATAGTATGTTCTTTAACCATTAGATGGAGGTGTGTTTAAGTGTAGCTCGAAAAATTTCTATAAAAAAATCATAGTATATTTACGATACTGTAGTTATTACAAATTAAATGAATAAAAAGAGTTTAGGGGATGGAGAAGCAAAATAAAAAAAAGGACATAAATGAAGACATTACCTTAAAATCGGGTAACTCCCTTTGGTTTGAACTCAAAGGCTTCCTTGGGAAGACATCTACCCAATGTGAGGCTTCAATGATTTAGAGAGGGATTTGGAGAGACAAAATGGGCAGGTTTTCGCCGAGCCAAAGGCTTTGGATGTGTGGGTATAGAGGTAGAGGTGGGGGCCTTTTATAAGAGGAGAGGACGGGCACTCTTGGAAAGAAAAGAAATGTTCCTTTATTTTAAAATGATTTTCGGATTTAAAATGTCCCACATTGATAAAAGTATAGGCTAAGGTGATAAGGGTTCTAAATCCACCCATCCAATAGGTTTTGGACATTTTTAGTTCTTAGAATATACATTTTCTTTCCATTTTATTTAAATCGTTAAATAATGAGGTCATCACTGCATCATCATGATGTCATAAATAATATAATTTATTTAATGTCTAAAAATTATAATAAATACAATATAATGTAGGAAATAATTTTATCTTTGCAATGAATATTTATAGTCAAAAATCTGACTTGTATAACCCCATGTAAAAATTGTTTTAGTAAAACATCCCATGTTTGTTACATTTTTACTTTCACATTAAATAAAAATGTATTTATGTCATTTTCCAACCAAAGTGGCTCCATGTGGTCCCCAAGTTGACCCATGTATTTTATTGGACGGCCATGACATATCCAATTAGGGTAGGACATGTTTCTATGTCATTTAATTTTATTAAAACATTATTTATACCTTAAACAACACTAATTACCTCTAATCACGATTAAAAACCTAATAAGTTACTATTCACCAAAAAATTATTTTAATCCCTTTGAACCACATTTTACTTCTTAATGAAAACCATTTATGTTGGATTTTTTAAATTTAAAACCCAAAGGTGGCAAATTTTCATTTAAACGGAAAATCAGTTTTTATAAGTACCACTTAGTGGTTTCACTATTCATCAAAAATTGATGTTTTTCAGAAAATTACAAAAAATTTACCCTAAGCTATATTTGATATTCCGAATTAAAAAATGATGTCTATTTTAAAAAATTAAAAACATATAGGTTTCATTAATTAATTTAATAAAAAGTTCCCGTTGTCAAAACAAATAGCGTGTTTTTATGAAACAAAATATATCAAAAGATTGACACTAGTTTAAGTCCGATTTCAAAGTGAAATTAATTCCAAAGACCACAATTAGATTAAATGGTAAACATATATTATAATTTCACTTTAAAAAAATTCAAAAGATAATCTAATAATATAAATAAATTATATTAAAAAGTGGTTTTGAATTAAAATACAATAATTTTCACTATTCTTTAAAAATTGAACTTTTTCGGAAAAATACCAAAAATTTACACAAAGTAAATTTTGATGTCCTGATTCTAAAGAAGAATTTTATTTTGTCAAATATAACACATACAATTGTCAAAAAGTGGAATTAAAAGAGGTTCAACATTAAAAGGTGGTTAATCGACCTTTTAAAGAATATTAGAATGTTTACGCTTAAAATTGGATTCATTCACATTTTTAATCCTCTAACATTTATTGTAAAAATTAAAAAATATTTGACAAACATATATTATCATTTTGTAGTTAGTCCTATTCATTACCACCATCACAACAGCTAGGCGTTAACTACCATTTAAAATAATATTATTTTATTATTAGAGTGCAACATAAGATTCCCAAGAAACTCGTTGTTGCGTGTTGGGTACGCCATCGAGCACATCGTACCCTTTCAAGTTATATTAATATTTTATTCAAAAATATGGATAAATGTGAAAATTTCATATTCTCTATTTACCTAGGGTGTTACAAAACATACTACCCCTCACCACCCATTGTACTCACACATTCTTAACTTTTTATATTTTAGAAATTCTGAAAAAAACTTTCTATATACTACTCTTAATGACCAATACCTTTTGTTCTTACCAATATAACATGAACATGTTTCTTAAGGAGGTTTTCAAGGAAATAATATTTGAGATTTAAAATCCTTTATCTTTTAATTCATATTATTTTCTTATCCTTTACTCACTTATCCTAATAAAACATTCATGGTAAATCATGTATGATGTGAATAATGTAATTTTATTTTTTAAGTGGAATATCCATCATCAAATATCTTATATTATATATTTAAATTTGAATGAAATACCATCAATTAGGTGTTGATTCATTGTCTCCATGGACGTTGAGTTTTCATTTTTCATTAACACCTTGAAGGATGGTCATTAAACAATTAATATGGTTATAGAATAATATAATATCTATTTTAAATTTTAATAAATTTTCTATTGATGATATATAAATATTAAATTAAATATTGTGTGATAAGATGGTGATGGTTTTAAAAACCACAAAAATAAACTAATCATTTTCAGTAACATATTATATTATGAATCGTAGTTAGGTAAAATAATAAAAATTGATATATATGAATATATAATATCTTAGTATTATATTAATACCATTTAGTTACATAGCTGTAGAATTATTTAAATACTTCATATATTTCTATAATTTCATAGAAGAAAACCGATCATTAAACCATGAAATGAAAACTACTAGAACAATAAAATTTATCATTATAACTCATCAAAATACCCATCAATGAACATAATGAAATTATGATAAATAAAATATATGCTCCATAGATTTTTAATTGTGTATTTAACTAATCTAATTAATTTTATGAAGACAGTAATTATATGCGAATAATTATATCATATCCATGGTAAGGGATTTTTCGAATTAGTTTCACCAATGTAACATATATTAATTATTCAACCAATATTTATTATGCGCGGTATTCATAATTACATATAATATAAATATCCAGAATTTAGTTAGCATCATGTTATTAAAAATTACATTTGACCATTACTACATTTGTCTGGCATAATGGTCAACTTATTACAATGTGGTATGGGATTTTTTAAATCAGTTTTCCTTTATTAGGTTTCAACTATATTATGTTTCAAATTAATTTTGATTAAATTGTATAGTATATCCACTTATTTAATTAGTTTTTATAGTGAATATAAATAATATATCTAATTAATTAATTATATTATCCTTTTACTGGACATCATCTCCATTTTCTATTATTGTGGCATATTTTTGATGATATGCGCCTATTATTATCAATGAGTTTTATATTGAAAATATCATTTACGGTCAGCATTCATTAAATATTTTATTAGATATCCTTATTCCATGTATCGTGTATGTGTTTACTACTAAATCAATATACGTATTTCTCATATTTTTGTACTTTTAAGGTTATTATATTAACTAGGAAATAATGATAAATCTATATATATTTCTGAAAAATATATTTGTTGAAAAGGAATATTAATTCATGAATCGAATCGATCATTTTGAAATTTGAGAAATCCTTTGGACAAGCAATCATAGGTGATGGATGATTATAGATATCCCCTTTATTCGTTACTAGTATCATGAGATTCAATAGTTTGCCAAATTAAGTGCCCTTTTACTCATAATTATTAAACCACCTTCATATTTGTCATGAAGATAGGGGTACCCTGATTCATATGGTCTTCAAACACAAATTTTTTATTATTAAATTTTTAAAAAATTTATTAGTTACTATCTATGGTATTTTTAATATGATAATATACAATAATTTGGGTTGTTCGCAGATTATTTATTAAATGACATGGATTTCACATATATATATATTCCATTCCAAATAAATTATGATTCACTTATTATTCATTCATGAAAGCACCATTTGTATTTAACCCTTACAAAGCATATAATACCATAATATTATTCTTTTAATTTTTCACTTGGTTATGAAGCTAAAATTATTTAATTAGTTCATGTATTAAATTAATATCATTTTTTGTGTTTTATATTTGATTTCCATTGTAATATGGGTACCATGTATATATCTAGTTCTTAAAGACATTAAAATTGATTGGAATTTTGAGATTTGATTCATGCATATATGAAAATATAATAATTTAAGCATCACACTCCATGATACTGGGGTCTAGGTAATAACATTTTTTATTTCCAAACAATCATTTTGAAAATGACAATGTTGAATGTGCATATGTGTGGGCTACTATCTTCAAGGAACGATATAATTTATTTTTTATTTTATTTTGAAATGCTCATTAATTAATATATATTTAATAAATAAAAATGATATATATGACTTATAAATGATTCAATTAATGTGATATAATATTTAAAATTGTGTTTTTCCCTCTATTATAAAATGGAAACAATGTTCATGCAAACCTACGACCTGCGTTCACTATGAATGGTGAAATTCAATTTTACATCTATAAAATTAATGGATAACTCTAAATATTTATATTATTTATATATAATATATTTATTATTTAAAGTTATGAAAGCCTATATATCCATGATCAATTTATATGGTCCATACAGCTGAACAAAAATAAACCTGAAAAACTATGTAGTTATCACACAAATTAGTGAATTTCAAAATGATTTATTTAATAAATTGGGTTCAAAAAGTCATAAGTAAATTAGACGAGGTATGATATTAAAGATAGTGATTCTAGAATGTGTTTATAATTAATATATATTAAATATATATCAGTTTTTAATGTGTATGATGGAAGTCAAGACATGAAGGAAAAAAGTTTTTTATCCCATTTTATTTCGGTGGGAAACATGAATTAATAACCACTTTATTATATTGTGTGATTTATATAATTCCTAAGAATTTAATTTAAAATTATTATTAGGTATGTAATGTGAATTTACATATCCATCAATGATTATTTAAATAATGGATATTATGATTCAAAAGCTATCAATGTGGCATTGGATTATGATACAATGCCATTGTTTACCGAGATTATGTATGATTATGCATCAAATGATGATATATAATGATCTTCCACTAAAGAAACAAATAATATTATTAATCTTGTAATTAATGAAAATATACATTTCCCTATCATTTTCCTCTCATAATTTACTCATGAAACAAAATATTTTTTATGAAAAAACGACAATATTTTTCACATCAAAAAAAATATTATTTATTTCATGTGCATGTTTTTTATAAAAATATCATTATGAATATTTTTATTATTACATAATGATTTTTTTTGTATTTTTTACCCTTGTTAAAAATTTTATATAATTTTTTAACAATAATATTCTTATATATTTCATGATTGGGAAACATACAACTTTTTAACAGAAAATGTGAATGGAATATTTGATTTTTCATGTACAACATACACGATATTTTATACCATCATGAACACTAAATTATTTTAATTGTGAATTATATGTTCATATCGATCCATTAAAATATTTTTTTAACAAATATTTGGAAAAACAATATTATCTGAAATAGGTGATTCCAAAGTGGAGATGATATTTTCCTCAAGATCGATCACAATTAAACATTCAGAAATTATTCCTTGCATATTTTAAAATCCTTTAGTGTTACATAATCATAAAATTAGGTATGACCAATGTATATAATATTTATACATTCTATATAAGGATTATAATTATTATGAAAATATTTATATTAAACCCATACCATTTCAACATGTTATTATTTGATGAAAAAATGATATGTTAATAATACATGTTTCCATTACACAAGTAAATCTAGGATAATTCGATAAATTTTTTTAAGAAAAACATTTATTTAAAATCTGATACAAAATGATTTAATTCTTATGAAAACCATTAATTTTCATTGGTTTTGATATGGAGATGGTTTCATGATATTTTGGAACACATCAGTATGATTTTAATTATGTTAATGGTGGGGATGAAATAACAAATTCCTTGAAAATTATGAATCATTTAATGTTATGTGTGAAAAAAGGTTATATGGGATGTTATCCTAGGCCCAAAATAAGTTTTAATGAGAGGATATACCAAAACCTACATGAGTTAATGGGATGTTTTCCCAACACCGATGTAAGTTCATATGTGTTTAGGCAATGATAAAAACATGTTTTGAATTTTCTAGTTAGTTACCATGACATAATATTTTATATGTAAATGGGTATTCCAAAAATCTATTTCATAGACAAATGATATGCTCTCATGGATTATTTTTTTATTCCTTTTTGATAAATATCTCGTAAACATTACATGATTTATTCTATGACTCATGTATATGATCTATCAAATTTATGATTTTGGATTAAAATGTTTAAATGAAATTCCCTTCTCCTTAAGATCATGTTATATACATATTTTTATAATTTATAATAATTGAGCATCATATTTCACCCTTTATTATGATATATTTTAATAATTTATGATTAAAATTATTATGTATGATATGTATAATAAGGGTTCTAGTTATAATGAAATTACTTTGAAATAATGTTCTTCACATATGAATCCTATGTTTAGGTATCCACATTTCTATATGAACTAGAACATATTATTTTTTTCATAGATCATTATTTTATGTAATGAATAATCATTTATTATGATACAATATCTATATATGATATGTTTCAATCACTATAGTCGATATCAGTGTAAAGTTTATTTAAACATTTAAAATTTTGATGATAAAACTATTTTTATAACATTATGGATATGTTTATGTATTAATTTTTTTTGGAACATTGGTGAAGTATAGTGTTTGTGGTTTTCAATTTAATATATCTTATCTAGATTCTAAATGTGTATTTGGCTCTCAAAAACATGTAGGTATAGGTGATAACATCGAAAAGGGGAACTAGGATTTTATATGATTGTAACATAGTGAACGATAAGGCCATTATTTCACACCACGATTGAAAAGATGGGGATATTATATTTAAATTCACAATTTCACAATGAACCATATTGATGAATTTTAATTATGAAAATTAATAAAAATTGGTAATACTAGGTTTTCATAGAATAAAAATGAATGTGTTTTGATTTAGACAACATATAAGTGATTTATATAGATTATGTGGTTCCACAATCTGATTATCATTCCTTACGATCTGATTATTGGAATTACTTAATGGCTTGACCATGAAGGAACCATATTAATAATAGAAATGATGGAAAATAAACTGATTTTACTCCTATATAAAAAAAAAATTATGGGAGGTATAGTAAAAAATATCATTTTTCCCTCAAATATATTTCCCAAGATGTGACTCAATTTGAAAATTCAAATTATAATAGGAGGGAACAACATCCCATTGTTCCCATGATAAGGTGGAATTAAAATTCATTGAGTGGTTCTTCTAATCCACTAGTAACCCAGGAATGGATCAGTACCAGTGAAAATATATTTTATGATATACTATTTTTAATGAATGTAAATGTAATTTTTTACCATTTGTAAGGTGAAGTTGAATAATGTAGTACTATTATCATGATTATTCAGAACCCTAAGAAAATCAAATCTATGTATTTTTGTGATTTTATGATCATAATTTTTAATATGTACTGTCCATGTATTAATCATATGAATGTACATATTGAATTCCTTATGAACATTTAAAAAGATGATGAATCTGTTAGAACCAATGATTCAAAATTTACAACATAAAAAAGGTACCCATTTTTTGTTATAATCCATCAAAAATATATAGAAGATAAATTCTTACGTGGATTATAAACTAGTTATTCAAAATAATTAACAATTATGTGACTTATTTTCTGTGAAGAAATTGGCTGATTCACTATCACGGTATAAATTCATATTGGAATTACATATCATTTATAGAGTGTTCATAAAAAACCATGATATAATTTTGAGGAAAGCCCTAAAAAATAGATATAAGAATATGATATTTCAATAGTGATCGATTTATGGAATTAAATATCGAGGAAGTTAGAAAAAGATGATTATTAAATGCTTGAATTGGGGATGTAAGATCATTTGGTAGCTAAATGATGATGTGATTACATGAATATAGCTAATGATAAGAATAAAGAGAATACATGAGAGAATTCACCACTCAAACATTAGTGTCTAAAATGAATGGATTTGGATTATTACATTATGAAGTTCAAAAATGTAAAATTTAATGATTATTATAAATTCCATTAAATAAATGAGTTGATATATTGAGGGAAATATCATACGATAACTATTTATAATATGGGTTTTGATAATGATGGAATGAAAGGTAAACATACATTCCACACTGAAACTACTAGTTCCTTTTTATTGGATATACCCACTACATAATATTAGAAAACCTATCAAAATGAATCAAAATATGTTCGAATTTTTTAGATGATGAATTAGTATGGAAACCAAAAAATGGAACATTAATCGTATATCATGTCTATGAATCATCACAAGTTTATTTTTCAGGGAATGAGAACCCTTTAAATCTTATAAATATATCTTTTGTTGAATTTTATGTTATCTATACTTTTATTAGATTTCACTAGGTAAATCACACCATCATTTATTATTAAGTGAAATTATAGTTTATATTCCAAACTAAAATATTTTCATCTTTTAAATGTATGATAAATATTAAATTCCATTGGTAGGTGCACCCATTTTTAGTTTTTGATTCTTATTCGAAAGGGGTGTTTAACTATGATGGTCTTAGTGAAACATTCCATCAACAATATGTGTATTATAAAGGATAAAGTGATGTTTTTATAGAAAATACATATAGTATTCCACTACATCATGATGTTGAGTTGTCAATAGATCTAATAGCTAGTGATACACCTACTTCAATGAAACCCTATATAATATCCCAGATTGAGATACATAAACTAATGAAGCAACTCCAACAAAATCTTGAAAAGGAATTAATCTATAAAAAAAATTCATTGTGGGCGGAAAAAATTATTTTTCATATGTAGATTGATGGATCGACTTGATAGTGTACTTATTATATGATATTTAATAATATAAAAAGTAAAAAAAGGTTCCCTAACCCTGTATTCATTATTCATTTGTTTAAATTCATGTAGCTCAATAATTTTCAAACATTGTCCCTAAATAATTATATAATCACATGAGGGTCAACAAGTAGTGTAACACCCACGACATTTTTGTGAAATATTTTGATTTTATGTTATATAAATCATCAAATGAATCTTTCACTACACACAACACTAGCTTGGATTGCTTTACACGCAAATGCGGCCTTCCTCGATAGCTTGCATCATACACAATACCGAGTTTTACTAAACAATGAGTTGCTATTAAAATATTATTAAAACTAGCCATTATGAATAGTAATAACAACTTTTTAAAATTTTATAAATTTTATTTTTCAAAATGGACTTCATTCTTGAATTCGGAATATCGAAATTAGCCTAGGTTGAAATTTTGGTATTTTTATGAAAACTTTCAATTTTTGATGAATAGTGAAACCACTAAGTGGTAGTTAAAAAACAGAATTTTTCATAAAACATAATTTTACCGCTTCTGTGAGTGGAATTTAGAAAATCCAAGAGACACGGTTGATGTCAGTAAGTAAAATGTTGTTCAATGAGATGAAAATAATTTTTTTGGTTAATAGTAACTTTTTACTTTTTTTACTACGGTTAAAAGTAAATAGAGTAATTAATGGTAAAAATGATATTATTATTACCCTAAAACATGTCCTAATTCTATTGGACAAGTGTAATTCGACCAAAAACAACCTTAGGAATAAAATATGACCATTTAGGCCCACCTGGATTAGATTAGGACATTTATTATTAATTTATTTAAAGAAGGGTTAAAATAGTTAAAATCAAAGTTTAATAAGTAAATCATTTTTAATATGAGGTAATACATAAGATGAATTAGACTATAAATATTAATTAGAAATCTAAAAATATTTCCTACATAATGGTATTTTATTTGTAATTTTTAGACATTAAATAATTTAATTTATTTCTGACACAACGATGATGCAGTAATTATCTTATTAATGAAATATTGACATAATTGATGTTATAAATACCCAAATAAATTTAATTTGAGACTTTTTATGAATTAAACTACTTTTCTAGGTTAATATGACATGTTAGTATTGAGTTAATTAACTTGGTTTGAACGAATAATTCTTTTATTATTTTCACAAAAATCAGTTACTAAATAGTGTCAAAATTGACATAAAATAGTTTTTAAAACAAATATTATATTTTTAATTGTTATTTTATTCCTAAAATCTATGGTTCGGTCCAATGACTTATATAAGGTTATATATATTAATAATAAACAACTTGGGGTTCATTTGGATACATATAGTAAGTTTATTAACCTTATAGTGTAAGAAAACAAAAAGACACGGTAAAAGTTAAATTATCTAACTTAAAGTTAAATCTAAATGATAAGGTCCAAATTGATACCTAAACATGTCTAAATTCTATTTAATGAGATTATTTATACCCCTACCCACCTTATATTCGAAATATATCAATTTTGTGCTATTAAAAACCGAATTTGACTTTATAATAAAATAATATTTTTTGTAATTCCAAAGGTGCCCCTCTCCTCCCTTATGAAAGGGCACCTCCTCCCCCTCTTCGTCACACAACATTGAGCCTTCAAGCTCGTCCAGACCCTGCCAATTTCTCCTCTCCACTTCCCTAGAAACATCCTAGAGATTCTGGTCTTCTTCGAAGACCTATTTTAGTGCCCTAAAAGGAGGTCTCAAAGAAGCACTTCAAAGAAGAGGTAATGTCCGTTTCCGATTCTTTCATCTTTATTTAATCTTCCACTTCTTCTTCTTTAGTTGTTTCATTATGAAGTAATAAAATAAGTATCACTCATATACTGATATGTTATTATAAGTATGAAACAACCCTATTTCACCATCTATCCATCCTACGGAAAAAAAATCACCGCGCGTACGTTCGTACGGAATACCGTCTCCACGCCGTGGTGTAATCTATTTTCCACCACCACATTACTTGGATGGTTATAATGGTGTAAATAATGACTATATATGACTATTATAAAGTGATATTGATTTTTAAATACTATAAATACACTCCAATACAATTCCACGATCATATGAATGATATCATCACTCGTGCGTACGTACGGAATACCATCTCCACGATGTGATGCGACTCGTTCTACAATATCTTAATTTCATAATGATTATATAAATGAATTGAATGAATTAATATGATATATATTACCCTAATACCATTCTGGAAATGAGGTATCTATAACCTAAAGAGAATAATAAGAATTTATTTGACAAAACACGCATTAGAACAAAAAGTAGTAAACAACCTTATAACAAGTAGTAATGAAATATTACTAATAACAAGCTAAGAATATGACCATATATGATATCATAACAATAATTATGATTCTGGAATAAGTCAATAACATTATTTAAATCATTATACAGGAGGTTCGGACACTTACGAAGAAAATCGGATCTAAGGTAAGGGAAATATCACAATCTCATTTTTATCCAAGATTGTTTATAATTTATTATTTACTGGGGTGTATTTTATCATCCACATACATGTTTCCTCAATATGTAATATTATTTTCATCCACCTAAAATTGTTTAAATCCAATTTTACCCTTCGGTGAGTTTTTAGTAAAGGATATGAAAGGAATCTTTTGTCGTTTTTCGTACAAGTTACTTTTTGACTTTTCTGACAAAAGTACGAAAAATGTTTTTTTAACTTATACGACATGAATGGATTTTTAAAATATTATTTCCAAGAATCTTCCTTTACAAGTTTTCATGTTTATTTTTAGTCAACTTCTTTTAGTTTAAAATTGTATGACATGTTAAGAAAGGAAAAAAGTTTTTGAAGTAGAAAGGATATTTTCCTCAAGAATGGAGTTCAAGAGTTTTATCAAAATTATTTTCCATCTAAGATAATATATGGTTATGTTTCTATCCCTATTATTACATGGATTTGATTATATTGTGATTGAAATATTTTTATGAATTCTTTTATCTTATATGAATTGTTTTATGATGTCACGATGTTTAATGATTCCCATTTTTATTACATGGGTTATGCTATGATGTCTGATTTATGATATTGTGGCACACATAAGAATGGTATCATTTTGAGATGGGTGGGACCTATATCTCCCTCCAATGCATTGGGTTAAGATTTTATATCTCATGAGATAGACATGGGTGGAACGGTAGGTTATACCGGTTCAGTGAAATAGGACTGAAACGAGGAGTGAACTCGGTTCAGAAATGGACTTTGTCCACTAAGATATTCTTGGAAATGAGTCTTGAATAATAAGAAATGATTATCTATGATTATGTGTGTATGCCACAATGTTTCATGTTTTATGTTATGATTATTTGGATTCCATTTCACTACTATTATTTATCCCATGTTATGAAATTATGCTACATTTTGCAGGTTAATATTTCCAAAAGTTATGTTCTTAAGAATATGATGTGAATGATATTTCTTTTGATTACCCTTACTGAGCATTTGAGCTCACCCTTTTGTATGTTTTCATTCCCCAGGTCAGGAAGCAGGTTATTAAGTAAGATATGCCAAAAGGGACTATAGATATGATGAAATAAATGAGAGACAATGTAGATGCTTTATGAACCAGTTGTTTATGCTTTCCAGTTTCTAAAGACACTATACCTATACGGTCCTTTCGTTGTTTTTTATATGATGTAATAAGGGTGCTTCAATTTTGAAGTAATAACAATTTATGTAAAGTATGGGTCGTTATAGTTGGTATCAGAGGAAAGGTATAGTCAACCATTAGAATCTAAGATGTAAAAGACATAGTAAGAACCCTAAGGATAAGTCTAAGCATAGAACATAATCTTAGTGTTTTAGAAATAGCCATTAAAAACCTAGGATAAGACCTTAAGTGTGAAATTTCATTCTTTATTATGTGGTTTTCCTATTATAATTAGTGTTTCTCGCACTATTCTTCTTGGTTTTAGTCAATGGCTGGAACCCGAAGGAACCGTGTTAATGAGGAATGCGACGGGCTATGCAATGATTTTCCCCCTGAGCAACCAAACGTTATAGGATCTGGAATGCAAAATCTTGTAACCATGCTCAGACAACTTTCTCAAGATATGAATCTTGCAGGACTTCTAAACGAGCAATGGAAGGAGAAAAAATCTTGTTGAATCCTTCATGAGACAGCGTCCACCTTCATTCGGTGGGTCTACTGATCCATTAGCTACAGAACAATGGATTATTACTACTAAAAAGATATTTTCAGTTCTTCAAAGTTCTGAGCATGATAAATTCATCTTAGTAGTGTATCATTTGGATGGTGATACTAATCAATGGTGGAATATTATTAAGAATACGAGGAAAAGGGATGAAATTGAGTCCATGGAATGGGACGAGTTAAAGAACTTATTTTTCAATTAGTACTTTCCTCGTACTCTATGAACAAAGAACGAGAAAGAGTTTCTTGAACTGAAGCAAAAGGATGATGAATCTGTTGGTACCTATGAATAAAATTTTACAAGACATGAAAGGTACGCTTCTGGTATTATTATCCAACCTGAGAGTAAGATTGATTGATTCTTTAGTGGGATAAAACCAAGTCTTCAAAGGGCCATATCCATAAGGGACTTCAATAGCTACAAGGAAATCGTTCGATGTGCCCTAAAATTTGAGATGGAGATTGGAGTAACCCATCAGTCATATGGGTTTGATAAGAAGAGGAAAATGGAATAAAAAGGAAAATCTAAAGAGCACACTGAAAAGAAGATCAGCTTTCCCTTATGCTCAAAGTGTGGAAAGAAACATGGAGGGAGTTTTCTTAAAGGGACAAGTAAATGATTCAAATGTGGAAAGGAAGGTCATCAGGCATTTGAATGCCGCGATTATGGGAAGAAGATGTTTAATGATGCAAACAAAGGAAGGGATACAAAGAATGAACCTACTAAAATTCAATGTTTCAAGTGCAATGAGATGGAACATTATGAGAATAAATGCCCTAATCCAAGGGTTGATGATGATGGTCGACGTCAACAAACTCTTAAGGCTAAGTACAAAGGAAAGTCACATGCAATTTCTATCAGCGATGTGGAGTACGATAACGATGTGGTGAAAGGTACACTTACCATACACTCTAAAGTAGAAAATGTTTTATTTGATTCTGGATCCACCCACTATTTTATTTCTGAAGAATTTTATAAGTATATCACCGTATTACCTCAACAATTAGATGTGGAGTTAGCTGTGACAACCCCTAATTGAACAACAGTAGCATCAAAAGTTTATAATTATTCTCCGATCGAAGTTTGTGGGACAGTGCTTCCTACAAATCTTGTGATCCTTCCTATAGTGGAATTTGATGTGATTCTTGGCATGGATTGGCTTTATTTATATGGAGCTCATAACAATTGCCAAAGAAGGGAAGTCACATTTCATATTCCAGATCAATCTATGATCTTCTATCAATGCAAGGATGAACATAACCTTCCAGTGGAAATTCCTTCTACCTTATGGGTCTTGATTCCACTAAATTAATGTTATTTATCTCAAATGTTTGGTGAGAAACTCATGATTAAGAATATGCCCATTGTACGGGAGTTTGATGATGTCTTTTTGGAGGAATTACCGGGTCTTCCAACAAATCGTAAAGTTGTTTTTTTAGTAGAACTCGTACTAGGTTCTTTGCATATTTCAAAGACACCTTATAGAATGGCCCCAATTGAGTTGTAGGAATTGAAGAAGCAACTCCATGAGAATCATGATAAGGGATTCATACACCCTAGTGCGTCACCTTGGGGAGCACCTGTTCTATTTGTTAAGAAGAAAGATGGATTAATGAGACTCTGTATTGATTATCGAGAACTTAACAAGATCACTATCAAGAACAAATATCCTCTCCCACGCATTGATGACTTATTTGACCAACTACGCGGAGCTCAATACTTTTCCAAGATTGATCTTCGTTCAGGTTATCATCAATTAAGGGTCAAAAGGGAGGATATACCAAAGATGGATTTCTGTACAAGGTATGGACACTATGGATTTATAGTAATGCCATTTGGTCTTACTAATTCCCATGCTATCTTCATGGATTTGATGAATAGAGTCTTTAGAGAATATCTTGATCAATTTGTGGTAGTCTTTATAGACGATATTCTTGTATATTCAAAGAGAAAGGAAGAACATGTAGATCACTTGAGGTCTATATTGAAGACCCTGAGAATGGAGAAGCTTTATGCCAAATATACCAAGTGTGAATTTTGGCTTCAAAAAGGTTCATTTTTGGGTCACATAATCTCAAAAGAGGGGATATCTGTGGATCCATAAAAAACAGAGGTTATCGAAAGATGGTCGAGACCAACAACAGTAACTGAGATCCGAATTTTTCTTTGTTTGGCTGGATATTATCGACGTTTTGTGAAATATTTTTCACGATTATCTAATCCACTCACCAAGTTGACTCGGAAAGGTGTTAAGTTTGTTTGGACAGTAGAATGTGAAGATAATTTCAAGGAGTTGAAAAGAAGGTTATCCTGTGAACCTGTGCTCACACTGCCTTGTAGTGGAGAAAGGTTTGTGATCTATAGTGATGCATCCAAGAAGGGATTGGGGTGTGTTCTTATGCAAAATGATATGGTGATAGCTTATGCCTCACGACATTTGATAATCCATGAGCAAAATTACCCAACACATGATTTGGAGTTAGGTGCGGTAATCTTTGCATTAAATATTTGGAGGCATTATCTTTATGGAGAACGGTGTGACATTTATACTGATCAAAAAATTTTAAAGTATATTTTCACACAAAAGGAGTTGAATATGTGTCAATGAAGTTGGTTGGAGATGATTAACGTTTATGACTGATCAATTCATTACCACCCTGGGAAAGCAAACAACGTGGCAGATGCATTAAGTCGACAAGACCCTTCCAGTTTATCCATAACGAGGATCACAAAAGATCAAATATTTATGGATTTACAAAGGATGGATCTTGGAATTATAATGGAAGGGGAGAAATCTTATATTTCTCAAATTAATGTTCAACCATCTATACATGTGAAGATTAAAGAGGCACAGAAAGAAGATGTCGAGTTACAAAAGAAGGTGAGAAATGTTCCTGAATTCAACCTTGATTGTCATGGGATAATAAAGTTCATGAATCAGGTTTGTGTTCCTCCCATCCCGTAATTAAATAAGGAGTTGCTGGATGAGGCTCATAGTTCTTCCTTCTCTATTCATCCTAGAAGTACGAAGATGTATAGGGACCTGAAAGAGTACTTCTGGTGGGATGGCATGAAAAGTGATGTTGCTGAATATGTCTCTCAATGCTTGGTTTGTCAGCATGTTAAAGCTGAGAGAGAGAAGTAAATGGGGATGTTACAACCATTACCCATACCCGAATGGAAATGGGAAAACATCACTCTGGAATTTGTCACAGGACTTCCTAAAACATCCAAAGGCAATAATGCTATCTGGGTCATAGTTCTTCTTCTTACCAAGTCTGCAAACTTCATTGCTATTAGAGAGGATTTCGCTCTGGATCAGCTTGCCAGGATATATGTAAAGGGAGTGGTAAGATTGAATGGAGTACCACTTTCTATTATATCTGATCGGGATCCGAGATTTACCTCGAAGTTCTGGCGAATTCTTCAGCATTCTCTGGATACAAAGATGAGTTGTAGCACTGCTTATCATCCTCAGACAGACGGTCAGTCTGAGAGAACAATTCAAGCTCTAGAAGATATTTTGAGAGCATGCTCTATGGATTTCAAAGGTGGTTGGGATAAACACCAAAATTTGGTGGAATTTTCTTATAATAATAGCTTTCACTCCAGTATTCAGATGGCTCCTTATGAAGCTCTCTATGAAATGAAATGTAGGACTCCAACTTGATGGGATGAAGTTGGGGAAAGAAAGCTATTAGGACCTGATCTCATTGATGAAATGGAAGAAAAGGTCAGATCTATTCAACAACACATAAGAGCAACTCAGAGTCGAGAGAAAAGTTATTCCAACAACCGAAGAAAATACCTAGAGTTTGAAGTGGGTGATAAAGTGTTCTTACGAATATCTCCCTGGAAGAGAGTCATGATATTTGGAAGGAAGGGGAAGTTGAGCCCCAGATATATCGGTCCTTTCGAAATACTGGATCATGTTGGGAAGGTAGCTTACCGATTGGCGCTTCCACCGAATCTCTCTCAAGTTCACGATGTGTTCCATGTATCTCTCCTAAGAATATACATACCTGATCCTTCACATGTACATAGCTCATAAGTTGTACCGCTGGAGAAAGATCTTTCTTATATAGAACAGCCGATAGAGATTCTGGATCATAGAGAAAAAGTCCTACGAAGCAAGACCAATCGATTGGTGAATGTTTTATGGGGGAACCACTAATTAGAAGAAGCTACATGGGAGCTTGAGGATATAATGAGGGAGAGGTATCCTCATCTGTTTGTTACAAAGTGATGAATTTCGAGGGCGAAATTCATTTTAAGGGGGGTAGAATGTAACACCTGAGACTTTTATTTGAAATTTTTTGTTTTTATGTTATATAAATCATCAAAGGAATCTTTCACTACACACAACACTAGTTTTCCTTAATTTACACGCAACTGCGACCTTCCTCGATAGCTTTCATCGTACGCAATACCGAGTTTTACTAAACAATGATATGCTATTAAAATATTATTAAAACTAGCCGTTATGAATAGTAATAACCATTTTATGAAATTTTATAAATTTTATTTTTGAAAATGGACTTAATTTTTGGATTCGGAATATCTAAATTTTCCTAGGTTGAAATTTTTGCGTTTTTCTGAAAACTTTAAATTTTTGATGAATAGTGAAACCACTAAGTGGTAGTTAAAAAACTTAATTTTTCATAAAACTTAATTTTACCACTTCTATGAGTGGAATTTCTAAAATCCGAGTGACACAGTTGATGTCACTAAGTAAAATGTGGTTCAATGAGATGAAAATAATTTTTTGGTGAATAGTAAATTTTTTCTTTTTTTTACCACGGTTAAAAGTAAATAGGGTAATTAAGGTTCAAAATGATATTATTATTAAACTAACACATGTCCTGATTCTATTGGAGAAGTTTAATTCGACTAAAAACAACCTTAGGAAAAAAATATGACCATTTAGGCCCCCTTGGATTAGATTACGACATTTATTATTAATTTATTGAAAGAAGTGTAAAAATAGTTATAATCAAAGTTTAATAAATAAATAATTTTTAATATGGGGTAATACATAAGATAAATTAGACTATAAATATTCATTAGAAATATAAAAAGATTTTCTACATAATGGTATTTTATTTGAAATTTTTAGACATTAAATAATTTAATTTATTTATGACACAACGATGACGCAGTAATTATCTTATTAATGAAATATTTACATAATTGATGTTATAAATACCCAAATAAATGTAATTTGAGATTTTTTATGAATAAAACTAATTTTATAGATTAATATGACATGTTAGTATTGATTTAATTAACTTGGTTTGAACTAATCATTCTGTTATGATTTTCACAAAAATCAATTACTAAATAGTGTCAAAATTGACATAAAATAGTTTTTAAAACAAATATTATATTATTAATAGTTATTTTATTCTTAAAAATCTATGGTTCGGAAAAATGACTTAGATGAGGTTATATATATTTATAATAAACAACTTGGTGTTCGTTTGGCGGCTTATAGTAAGTTTATTAACCTTATAGTGTTAGAAAACAAGAAGACACGGTAAAAGTTAAATTATCTAACTTAAAGTTAAATCTAAATGATAAGGTCAAAATTGATACCTAAACTTTTCTAAGTTATATTGGATGAGAGGATTTCTACTCCTACCCAACTTATCTTCTAAATATATCAATTTTGAGCTATTAAAAACCGAATTTTACTTTATAATAAAACAATATTTTTAGTTATTCCAAAGGTGCCCCTCTCCTCCCTTAAAAAAGGGAACCTCCTCCCCCTCTTCCTCACACCAAATTGAGCCTTCAAGATCGTCCAACCCCTGCCAAATTATCCTCTCCACTTCCCTATAAACATCCTAGAGGTTCCGGTATTCTTCAAAGACCTATTTTAGTGCCCTAAAAGGAGGTCTCAAAAAAGCACTTTAAAGAAGAGGTAATGTCTGTTACCGATTCTTTCATCTTTATTTCTTCGTCCACATCATCTTCATTAGTTGTTTCATTATGAAGTAATAACATCAGTATCACTCATATACTGATATGTTATTATAAGTATGAAACAACCCTATTTTACCATCTATCCATCCTACGGAAAAAAAAATCACCGCGCGTGCGTACGTTCGGAATACCGTCTCCACGCCGTGGTGTAATCTATTTTCCACCACCACCTTACTTGGATGGGTATAATAGTGTAAATAATTACTATAGATGACTATTATAATTTATATTGATTCTTAAATAGTATACATACACTCTAATACAATTCCACGATCATAGGAAGGATATCATCACGCGTGCGTACGTACGGAATACCGTCTCCACGATGTGATGCGACTCGTTCTACATGATCTTCATTTAGTAATGATAATATAAATGAATTTAATGAATTAATTTGATATATTTTACACTAATAACATTCTGGAAATGAGGTATCTATAACCTAAAGGGAAGAATAAGAATTTATTCGACAAAACAAACATAAGAAAAAAAAGTAATAAACACCAAAATAACAAGTAGTAATGAAATATTACTAATAAGAAGCTAAGAATATGACCATATATGGTATTATAACAATAATTATGATTCTGGAATAAGTCAATAACATTATTTAAATAATTATACAGGAGGTTCGGACCCTTAAGAAGCAAATCGGACCTAAGGTAAGGGAAATATCACAATCTCATTTTTATCCAAGATTGTTTATACTTTAGTATTTAATGGGGTTTATTTTATCATCCACATACATGTTTCCTCAATATTTAATATTATTTTCATCCACCTACAACTGATTAAATCCAATTTTACCCTTCGGTGAGTTTTTAGAAAAGGATATGAACGGAATCTTTTGTCATTTTTCGTACGAGGTACTTTTTGACTTTTCTGACAAAAGTACGAAGAATGTTTTTTAACTTATACGACATGAATGGATTTTTAAAACATTATTTCCAAGAAGCATCCTTTAAAAGTTTTCATGGTTATTTTTAATCAAATTATTTTAGTATAAAATTTAATTACATGTTCTGAAAGGAAAAATGTTTTTGAAGTATAAAGGATACTTTCCTCAAGAATGGAGTTCAAGAGTATTATCAAAATTATTTTCCATCTAAGATAATATAGGGTTTTGTTTCTATCCCTATTGTTACATGGATTTGATTATATTGTGATGGAAATATTTTTATGAAATCTGTAATCTTATATGAATTGTTTTATGATGTCACAATGTTTAAATATTGCCATTTTTATTACATGGGTTATGCTATGATGTATGATTTATGATTTTGTGTCACACATAAGAATGGTATCATTAAGAGATGGGTGTGACCTATATCTCCCTCCAATTAATTGGGTAGTGATTTTATATCTCAGGAGATATACATGGCTGGAATGGTAGGTTATACCTGTTCAGTGAAACAGGACTGAAATGAGGAGTGAACTCGGTTCAGAAATGGACTTTGTCCACTAAGATAGTCTTGGAAATGAGTCTTGACTAATAAGAAATGAGTCTCTATGATTATGTGTGTATGATAAAAAGATTCATGTTTTATGTTATGATTATTGGGATTCCATTTCACTACTATGATTTATCCCATGTTATGAAATTATGCTCTCTTTTGCAGGTTAAGATTTCCAAAAGTTATGTTCTTATGAATATGATGGGATTGATATTTCTTTTGTTTACCCTTAATGAGCATTTGAGCTCACCATTTTGTATGTTTTCTTTCCCCATTTCAGGAAGAAGGATATTATGTAATATATGCCAAAATGGACTACAGATATGATGAAATAAATGAGAGATAGTGTGGACGCTTTATGAACCAGTTGTTTATACTTTCCAGTTTCTAAAGACACTATACTTATACGGTCCTTTCGTGGTTTTTGTTATATGATGTAATAAGTGTGCTTCAATTTTGAATTAATAACAATGTATGTAAAGTATGGGTCGTTATAAGTAGGATATAACTACGATATAATATCAAACAAGGTTTGTAAAAAATGAAAATATAATGATTCCATTTGTTGTTTCTAGTTCCCATACTATCATTATGGATTTATTGAATAGTATGTTTAGATGTTGCAATGATCAGTTCATGAATGTATTTATATATGTTATTAATATCTACTAAATGTCCATGGAAGAGTATAAAAATCACATGAGTTTTCTATTGATGACTCTAAGAAAGGATAATCACCCTGAAAATTTTTTCATGATTAATTTATCATTGAAGAATGATTATTTTTATAAACATATAATTTCATGAATTTATAAAATTGGGGATCCATCAAACATGGTTTCTATTGAATATTACCTAAAACCAACCATATTATTCGTTATATGTTTCTTAATTTGTTTTTATGGATAATATAGAAGTATTGTATATAATTTACTATGGTTTCTAATTCAACATACCATGTTATGTTAAATGGGAGTTGTGTGTTTTTGTAGAGATGAATGTGAGGAAAATATTAATGAAACATTAATAAGGATATTTAATAATCCATGTTTATATTAACTTATATAAATAATTTTATTTAAGAAATAATAATTTATCATATACAGTGTTAGTTTATGTTCTCATGAAGAAAAATATGGTGAAAGCGTATTCCTTGTGAAAACTGATGGGTAAGGAAAAAAATTACCCTACTCAAAATTTGGATTTCATTGTGTCAAAATTATTATGAAATCATACATATTATTAGGAACACTAAAGATCCTATATTTATATATTTTTAAATTTTGAATATGGACATCAGTGTGGAAGGTGTAAAATTTAGTTTTAGTAAAATTAATGATCAACTATCTAGAATAAAAATATTAAGTAGGTGAAAATAATATATTTAATGTTACAAAAGATGGTGGGAAATGTTAATGAGTGTATAAATAATTGTGGTGGAAAATATTCATTAGGGAATAATGTATGTGTTTTATAAATACAATATTTTAAGAAGGAGCTGTTATTGGATCCTCATAGTTCTTCATTTTATATTTATCATGTATGTTTGAAGATATATATATATCTGAACGAGTAATGTTTTTGGGAAAACATGAATATATTTAATGAGGTTTTGGTATATTCGATGATGGCGTGTTAGGATGTTAGGGATAAGGAAAATAATTCTAAGGTGACGTTGAAATGAATATTTATACCAAAACAGAAATTGAAAGACACCATCATTGTATTTTTATTGGACACCCACAATCATTTAAATTTAAAAATGTAATGTGGATTGTATTTGATTTCCTATCAAATTTATCTCTTGTCGTCACATTCAGATAATATTTGTATAAATATTATCATTTAAGGATATTGACTAATGATGTCTTATTGTTTCATATGGAACTATATTCTACTATTTATATTTGGGAGTTGAGGTTAACCATAATGATCTAGTAATGTTTTCACCAAGAACTTGATACAGAATTGATTTTCACCATTTCAAATCATCCATAGTTAGATGGTAAATATAAAAAAAGTAATTAAAAAATATTTTACTTTATAAAGTATTTCGCACTTTATTTTTCGAGGATGTAGAGAACAATATTTTCCTTTAGTTGAGCATTCTTACAAAATTATATTTCCTTTAATAATTTATGTGTAACTTTATGAATCCCTCTTTGGAATGAAATACAGAACATGAATATATTGGGATGATGTTACAGAATAAATTTCCATTGTTATCAGAGCTAGTTATTGTAATAGAACAAATAGTATCATTTTTCCAACAATATATCATTGAAATTTTGATTAAATAGAAAATAATTTCCAATGTTCATCAGTATGATATAGAGAATTATGTTACTGAGAATGTTTTCTTGTGAATTCGAATATGCAAGAAAGATTTTATATTTATGTAGAACAGAATGTTGATCCATATGTCTATAATCCCTTTAATGAGTTATTATCATGTTAAGATTGTTTCCTATTTCATGGTGCTTCCACAAATCCAATCTCAAGTCCATGATGTGTTCCACGCATCAATACTTATGATGTTATGTGAAATAAGACCACTAACCTGGTCAAACATTTTTTGTGAAACAACCTATATGAATAATCTATGAGGGAAACCAAAGATATAATAATCCAAATGTATAAAATTAATTTTTTATAAATGTCACATAATTTCATAGGATAAATTTATTTAATAGTACGATGTGGTAGAATGTATTACCTTATTATTTTATAAAATATTTTATTTATATTGAATTTCATTGATATCATGTGTAACATTCCAAACTATGTTTTAATGAAACATAATATATCATTAATATTATTATTTTATCTTTCTTTTTATAAACTGGTGATTAATTTTTGGGATATAAATAATAATAAACAAATTTATATCATTATTTCCACATTTTTATAAACATATTTGTTTCATAAAATAGAATGTAATTTTTAATAAATTTTTATACCTTTTGAAAATAATTTTCCTCTCTAAATAATATATTTATTTTTACAAAAAAATATTAATTTTTTTCACATCGAATTTATTTATAAGATGAAATTTATTTTGTAAATAAATGAATTATTTTTATCATTGATTCGTCTTTTTTTTTTTCAAATTGTCTAAAAATATTGATTTTTTATTAATGGTAAAAATATTGATTTTTTTAAACCTATGTTTTCATTTTAAATAATTTACAAACATGGGTATTGTTGTAAAATGATTTTAAAATCTTTTTAGTTGAATAATTTATTAATTCAATTTAGTTCATTGATGTTGATTTCATGTATAAATTTTATATAAAATCTTTTGTCACATATGAAAACATTTTCATTGGAAATTTTTTCTGCCAGGTATAATTATTTAATTTTAAATTAAATTCTACCACTAGTGTGAATTGAATTTGAAATAATTGATTCGTAAATTGGAATCCGAATAATTTATATTATATATAAAGATCAAATTAAATTTTTTTCATAATTTATTGTAAAAATAGAAATAAATAATTTTCATAGATAGAGGAAAAATGTGTTTGGAGGTTAAGTAAATTAATAAGGGTTTAAATGGAAAGAAAACATGTAAAACTACAACCTCATGACAATATATATAACTTGTCTCATTTTTGGATAAAATATTATCAAAATTTAATCATTTTGTAATGTTTTGAGTAAGGGTGTTATGTTTTCATTTTATAAAATCAAACTGTGTTCTCACCCCCAGATATATAAGGGAACCTCCTCCACCTACTTCTTTATAAATCTAATACCACTTTTCTCAATCAAAAACAGGAAATAATCTCCCCCAAAAATATTTATCCACCATATAGATATTTTCTACTTCACAAAATCTCATACCAATGGTCCTTAAAAATTCATCCAAATGAATTTTTCTAAGATATTCTAATTCTGTTCACTAATATCTTAATTTTTAATTATTATCTTATAACTATAATTCAATTCTTAATAATTATAATACAAAATACTATTTCCAATATATATTGTTATGTTATATTTTCATTTTATAACCTATATCGGTCTCATCTTCCCTCAAATGGGAAATTAAAATGTCGATCATTATTACGACATACTTTGGACTTCCAAATAAATGTAATAAATTTTCAATCACCACCCCAAAATAATGGATGTAGATATATATTCTAATAAATGTTTATTTTATTTATGAAAATATTTAAATAAAAGATTTATAATATCAATTATACCATCATACAATCAGATCCATTTGAAAATGATAACCCCACTCAGGCATATGTTTGGACTACCACCTCCATGATTCATTGTATATACATTTTAATTTAATTTTTTCAAGGTAGGAAATTAGGATATTTTTAAAAAATATATTTGATATAAATTTGATAAAATTAATTAATAAATTGTTATATATTATTTTACTTTCATAACATCCATTTGTTGTGAAATTGGAAATAACGTTCATGTGTAAATAGAGCCTACCATATCCAAGAACCGTGTAATATGTTATTCCGTATATAGATTTAATGAATGAATTTCAACATGTTTATAATTTATATATATGATATATATTTATTATTTTTAATTATTTATTTCATATACCCAGGATTGATGTACAATGACCATAACTAATGAATGAAAATATATCTAAAAAACAAAGTAGTTATCACATTGAATAGTGATTTTAACAAATACATTTTAATAAACATTTGATGAAATTTTATATGTAAATAAAATATATTATATAATGTATGAATATGGTTATATAATTATTCTATAATAAAAATATATTTATTATCCACGAAGGTATGCAAACGTATAGTTGAAGTTATGACTTATGGAAATGGATTTTCCTTGGGCTTTTATTTCCATGGAACTCATTCCATATTTATTATTTTTAATTTAGTTTGGTATATATACATAAAAAAATATAATATATGAATAATTTAATTAAATTTAATGGTATATAAATATACATATATTATTATATCAATCATGGGAAATTCTGGTAAAAATTTTCCAATGTGGTAAATGATTGGTGATACAATTTCATTTTGTAGCATGATTTTTTTTATTATGATACCAATACTAAATTTTTAGGGGATACCTCACATGATATTAATGAATATTATTCTCCTTTTATTATTTAAAAAAATTTCCTTTATTTTCCATTAATTATGTAATCATCTTTACAACAAACAGTTTTATTGTAAAATTACATTATATCTCTCTTTGGTCGAAAGTCAATTTTCATAAAAACCATTTTTCTCTAAAAAATTGAATTCTGGTAGTATACTCCATTGATTATTTGATGAAATTATTATTCATGTTTTCGTTTTTCAAAATAAAAAATAATAAAATTCTTATCATTTTATAATGGTTGTACATTTGTGTTTTTCACAAAAAATTGAAATAATTTTTTTAGGGTATATATAATGAATATAATTTTATGCTATAATGAGCACAAATTTATTTGATGGTCACATTAAAATAATCCAGGGATAATATCATTGAAAATTATTTACTAATATTTCAAAATTTAAGGATTTTATATAAGTTATTTCATTTAAAAAAAATCATCATAAATGACCAAATTGATATTTCAAATAATTTTATATCTATGATGACATCCTATAATATCAATTAATTTTTTATGAGGATATGATCCAATGTAAGTAACACTATTATTTCCCTAGATGGTTTATTATTGTGATAGATATTTTATTATAAACCCATTTCATATTCCACAAGTTATGTTATGATGAAATGATTTATGGGTTATGGAATTCATTCCTTTTATGTAGATTATTATATTATGTATTGATGATGTTTTAATAAAAATATTTAATTTTCATAGGATATTCTTGGTGGAAATTAATATGAAACCCCTTCATGTTCATGGGTTATGATATTATTAATATTTTATGATATCTTGGGACACATTTGTATGATTTTTATTATTTTATGTATGGTCTGGATATTATATGTTCCTCTATATAATTGGGTAATGTCACAACCAATCCCCCCAGGGCCTGTGTCGTTACTAACCCAAGTCCACCTTCCATAGGCCAAGGGTTAGCGACTAGCACCAGAAAGGAATTTCCATAAAAAGGAAATGAAATGAATCAAAACCTGTAAACACACACACACACATGGAACACTATGCACTGGTAAAAAACAACAGAAGAAAAAAGGTACAACCCCCACAAAAACAACCACAATGAGTAAAAGTATGTACTGAATGTAATGTGTCCAGAATACCATCCCAAATGAAATAGAATTCCAGAAAAAATGAAATATATCTCCAGTGTTCTTCTACTATATAGCTTCTACTATGAATGGTTGAGTATAACAATAACTAGTAGGTACCTAGAGACGCCTGGATGTCTCCAAGAATTTCACAAAAGAAAAACCATAAATCATGCTCTCATTCAGAAAGCACATAACAAAAGACAACTCACACCAGGAATATTCTAGGATAGTAATAGTAGTATAATCGGTCTCAATGTCGAACACCACGAATTCTAGAGAATTATCCTCTATTGATTATATTGGGCCATCTATGTCAGATAGATTTTCTTCCCCTAACTATGATATGTTTAGGTACTCCTCCCCATTATGTACCGTGGGTCCTCCATGTCAGAAAGAGTCGCTCCACATCGTGTCCTACTGAGGTACTCCACCTATTGAGTATCGTGGTTCTATCGGGTCACATTGAGCCACTCCCCACCGTGGGCCTGCAAAGTCATAGAAATGTTCTTCCCACTAGGCGGTTGATTCACACGTAGTCGAAAGTCAGCAGTCTTCTTGTCTCAACCAATCGTAGAATTCCACACATAGAGTGATTGGTAGAACTAACTCTCAAGACATCAATCATATTTAAACAATCACAAATTCTCTTTATGATGTAATCCTTATAATAGTCCATGTCATAAGGGTTCTAACACATCAGATAAAGAATGAATCAGATGTATGATCTGTGAGTTATAGGCCTTTTAGTATCATGTGCCCAGTTAGATCCGGGGATGATCTAACCTGGTCATTATCAATCATTATCCAAAAAAGTGGACTATCTCAAAATGACCTCCTCGTCCTAAGGGTTTCAGATCTATAGATGTTTTGTCAAACACACATACAGATTTGGGACTCACCTATTTTAGAGTAACTTGGCTGCTAAAGTGTCTAGGTCTGGTCTGACCTGACATAGCCTGCATGGCCTGGTCTGATGGGGTTGGTCGTGGACCGATTCGGTTGGGCCTAGTTTAGCCTTCTGGGCCTCTGGATGACCACGTTGGGTCACAGGCTCAGCACGCTGGGCCACGGTGTCACCCCCCGGGTCATGGGCTCAGCCCTCTGGCCATGAGCTAGGCCCACTTGTCATGACCCGTCCTCGGGGCCCATGCCGTGACTACCCAAAGCCCGCCTTCCATAGGCTAGGGGCTGGCGACTAGCACCAAGGAGTAAATCCCGGAAAAAGGGAAGGCATTGCCTTTGAAAAGTAAACAAGCACCATAGAGTAAGCAAGCAGAAAAGTAAACACTAAGTGAAAACTGTATCAAGCTGTGCTGAAAGTAAAAGGGGATGGAAATACAAGCCCAACTGTAAAGTACAACTGAAAGGAAAAACAACAATTGAAAAGAAAAGCCACAGCGTCAAGCCGTCGTCTGGAAGTCCCACCTGAAGGGTGGGTACAGATAGCCTCTACTGCTCCTCGGGTCCACCTAACGGCTCCGAGTACGTCCCACCCAGTGGTCCACCTCCATGTACCATCCTGCTCCACAAGCCTCCACCACGATCAGTGATGTCCGTCGTCTGCAACCAACACAACGAAGTGCGGGCATAGCCCGTGAAGGGGTGAGTATAAGCTACTCAGTAGGGACCCCGTAACCCCGAAGGTCTCCCGAAATCCATAAAGGATAAACCACAAGGAATGATACAATCATGAAGTAACATCCGACACTGCTTAGGTATATGCCCATACATATACCTAAGTCATCAATTCCCACTTGGCTCCAGCGTCCGAGCTCAAGCACAACCCATTCCACACATGAAAGAAAAACGTATACCCACACAGGATAGCACAACACAATCTATAAAGGAGAGTAAAACAGTAAATCCACACAGGATAGCTCAGCACAATCCACAAAGGAGAGTAACACAGGAATCACCTCACACATGTATACTTCTTCGGATGATGATAAAGATGATGACTGATCCATATAAGGCGTTGGACCCACAAAGGATCGATAGGTACTAACCCCCGCAAAGACCCACACAGGATCGGGCCCACACAGGAACTGTAGGCGCTGGCTGACATAGAACTGCTGAGAGCTGACCCACACAGGATCGGACCCACACAGGATCGAGCCCACACAGGACCTGTAGCACTGATCCACAAAGGATCGCTGAGTGTTGTTGTCATCGAATTCCACTGAGGATCTCTACACAGTCGTCGTCGCAGTCCACTGAGGATCTCTACACGGTCATCGTCAGAGTCCACTGAGGATCTCTGCACAGTCGACGCTGTCGAAGTAGCAGTCGCAGCCAGCTCTAGGGTTCCCGCACACAGCAAGCTCATTCGGGAGGGTCCGCTCCACGAGCTGAGAGGCCGATACATTAACTGACACAATGTCCGAAGTTGATGTATCCAAAAGTTCCGCATCGTCAATGGGAACTCAAAGTCGCAGATGGTGCGTCAATCGGACGCCCGGTCTGAGAGTTATTGGCTTTTTCGTCCCCCGGGGCCCGGTTGGTTTTTAAGGCAAAAACAACCCGACCGTACTCCACCTATGTCCATACCTCGGGCGGAGTGAGCCAAAAAAACCGTCTCACATAGAGTAATCCACCAAAGCTGACGGCACGTCAATCGGATGTCCATAGCTCAAGATATGAGTGTTTCCGCTCCGAGGGCCCGGTTGGTTTCGTGTACGAACCAACCTGGCCGAACCCAAAGTATTCCGAAACCTTGATTGCGATATACTAAAACGACCGTCTCAATCCAAGGATCGCGTTTCCGCTGATGGCGCGTCGGTTGGAGGCCCGTAGCTCATGTTACGGGCAAAATACCGAAAATGGTCCGAAGACGGGGGGTCCGGGCCGGGGCAGACTCGGCCCGACCCCCCCTTGGGTCGGCCGAACCGGGACTCCCCGAACCGGGTCGACCCGACCCGGTCCGGTCCGGCCTGGGTGCGGCCCGGCCGACCGGACCGGCCTGGCTCGGCTCGGCCGGGCGGCCGAGCGCTCGGGTGCCACGAGCACCCCCCCCCCCCCCCCCCCCCGCGGTTTGGAGGTGCCGCGGCCCTCGAAGGGCCGCGCTGTCAAACGCATGCGGGTTCTGCCGCGTCCCGTGCGGGCGAGCTGGACCCGCGCGGCCGCGGCTTCAGCCGCGGTGGCCCTGTCCGGCGGGGGCGCCGGGGCACCGCCGCGCCGGCGACCCGCGCCACCGGTAGCTACTGCAGGTCACCGGAGTTGCTCTGGTGGTCTGTTTTCCTTCCCGTCTGCGCGGTTGCCCCTCCCGGGTTCCGTTCATCACTGCGGGATCATCAAATTTCCCTTGCGTCATATTTTGTCGTTGCCCGCCAAATCCGCACAACCACGAAGAACGGCGGAGGGCTGTCGGGCCGTGTTCGTTTGGCCCGCACCCTCCACGTTAGTTAATAACAATGGGATAATTTATTCAACACAAGAAACAACAATTTTAATAAATTAAAATTGTTCATATGAATCTGGTTCTTTAAATTTTAAAGAAACATTCACGGGAATATAAAAAGAATTCACAACAACACCTACCTCGTCAAGTCGTCGCACGCGGGTTCTTCACGGATTTGATCGTCGTGGAAGGAGTGGATCGTCACTCGTCGCGGTATCCGGCGTTACGTCGACGAAATCCGAGGTCCATGAAACAACAGATTTAATTATAAATAATTATATCCGTGTGTTGTTATAAACCACAACGATGTTTAAAAAGAAAAACCGAGATTCGTACCTCAAACAGAAGATCGAAGATTTCATCGCGGAGGAAGGAACGCCACAGAAGAACGTCGCGGGAGAGGAAACGTCGGTGTCGCGGCACACGGCGTCGCGCCATCGATTTCCGCGGGTTCGGCGTTCTTCGTCGGAGGCCGGTGTCCTTCGCGTTCTTCACGAAGAAGGGTGAAGGCACAAGAAATCTGCCAAAGCCTCTCAATGTATAATCCTTCAAAAGTCATGTTGGTCTTATTTTATTATTACACCAACAAACGAAAAAGAGGTAAGTAACGACCCATTAAATCGTAGAATTAATTCAACGAAAGAAACCGCCCATTTAAATCACGAATAAAGCCACCCAATTAAATGGTGTGTTACAAATTTAAGAAAACGTGTCAGTTGCTTTTCAGAATGATGGGTTTTCGCGGGTGCGTTACTTAGCGGAAAGAAACAACGGGGCTCGTGTGGGCCCCACCTCACAAATATCCTACCAAGAGGGTAGGATATTTTTGGATAGTACCAGATCCGTTTCAACTCAGTTTCAGTGTCTTTCAAGTGGCTTTCATGTGGTTTAAGTGAAATAAAATAATGTTTGTCGTACAATTATTTTATTTCTTAACTTTATGCCCAAAAAATTAAAAACCACCACTGAGCAAACGAAACTCCCGAAGAGGCGTTTCTAAGTAAATACCGGCGCTGTGATTTAATCAGTGCCCTCAGAATTCGATTCCGGGCAATGGTTCAAAAGTTAGAAAAACCTGCTCGTCCGTTCACTGAACGTACCCGAGCCAAACATCGGAAAATGATTCCGGGCACACCGGGCCTCGGAATCAGGTGCCATCAGAAACTGCAATCTTGTAAAATTCCAAATAAAATTATGAAAAAAAAACTTCCTTGAAATTTATGGGTCTTTACATTACTCCCAACTCAGGGCTTTACGTCCTCGTAAAGATACATCACAAACTAGGGGAACAAATGTGGGTACTGAGCATGCATCTGAGCCTCCCGCTCCCAAGTGCTCTCCTGGAGGTTCCCGTGCTGCCATCTGATGCGCACTAGAGGAATCGATCGTCCACGTAGGACCCGCTCCTGTCGATCCTCGATCTCCATGGGGACCTCCTTAAATGTCGCCCCATCATCAACATCTAGCTCCCCATAGTCAATGATATGCGTCGGGTCGTGCACGTATCTCCCCAGCTGAGATACGTGGAAGATGTCGTGCACCCGGTGCAACTGAGGTGGTAGAGCCAAGCGATAAGCCACCTCGCCAATCCTGTTGAGGACCTGGAAAGGCCCGATAAAGCGTGAAGACAACATGCCGCCTCGGCCAAATCTCCATAAACCACGTCGAGGTGAGACCCTCAAGAAGACGTGGTCGCCATCCTTGAACTCTAGTGGCCTCCGCCTCCTGTCAGCATAAGACTTCTGCTGGCTCTGTGCTATCCTCATCCGCTTCTGGATGACCTGGACCTTCTCTGTCGTGGCTCGGACCATCTCTGGTCCCACAAGTGCTGACTCCCCAGGGTCCGTCCAGCACAAAGGAGATCTGCAAGGTCTGCCGTATAACGCTTCGTATGGTGCCATCCCGATGGTGGAGTGGTTGTTGTTGTTGTTGTACGCGAACTCCACCAACGGTAGGTGGTCCTCCCAATTTTGACCAATGTTGAGGACACATGCACGAAGCATGTCCTCGAGAGTCTGAATGGTCCTCTCCATCTAACCATTCGTCTGAGGGTGAAAGGTGGTGCTCAGACGTAGCCGCGTCCCGAACGCCTCCTGTAAACCCTTCCAAAGCCGGGAAGTAAAACGAGCATTCCAATCGGAGACGATAGTTGAGGGCACACCGTGAAGCCGTACAATCTCCGGAATGTAGAGATGCCCAAAGCTCTCGACTGAGCCCTGCTCTCTGATGGGTAAGAAGTGTGCCAACTTGGTGAGTCGGACAGCAATCACCCAAATGGAGTCGTGACCTCTGGAAGTGCGTGGAAGTCCAGTCACGAAGTCCATAGATATGTCGTCCCACTTCCATTCCGGGACCTCCAAGGGCTGTACCAAGCCTGCTGGTACCTAATGCTCTGCCTTCACCTGCTGGAAGGTGAGGCACCATGAAACGAACACTGCCACAGCCTTCTTCATGCCCGACCACCAGTGCTGTCGTCTGAGATACTAGTACATCTTCGCCACCCCAGGATGTACCGCCAAAGGGGAAGTGTGATACTCACTCAGTACCTCCTCTCGTAAAGTGGCCGGTACCAAGGTACGTCCTCTGAAAAGGACGTTGTACTCTAATCCAAGGGAGAAACCATCAGGTGTCCGTCCTGATGATATTTGTGCACGCTGCGTCTCACAGTCGGCGTCCCCATGCTATGCCTCTCTGACCTGCTGCAATAGTGGAGGAGTGACTGTGAGAGACTGAAGGAAGGCTGATCCATCTCTTTCCACGAAGGATATCTGAAAGGTGGCTAGCTGCTCTGTCGCCTCCTCAAGTAGCTAATTTCCCGTCCTCCTGCTGAGGGAATCGACTACTATGTTCCCCTTCTCCGGAGTATAGACTATCTCAAAGTCACAGTCCTGGAGGAACTCGAGCCATCACTGCTGAAAGCTCTACTGACATCTGTCTGACCTCACAAAGGGTTTCCCCTTCTTCGTCAAATCTGAGAGTGGTGCCGCAACTCTATAGAAGTCCGGCACAAATCTATGATAGTATCCAGCTAGACCCAAGAAACTTCGCACCTCCTTCACGCTCCTGGGTGGCTCCCAAGCTAGCACTGCCTCGATCTTCACGGGATCCATAGCAACTCTCGCCTCAGAAATGACGTGCCCCAAGAAGTGGACCGCACGTAACCAGAACTGGCACTTCGAGAGCTTTCCATAAAGCTGGTGCTCTCGGAGTGTGTCTAGTACAACCCTCAAGTGGTAGGCGTGCTCCTCCTCCATGGTCGAGTACACCAAATCGTCGTCGATGAAGACCACGACAAATCGATAGAGGTATGGTTGGAAGATCCTATTCATGAGGCTCATGAACACTGCTGGAGAATTGGTTACGCCGAATGGAATAACCAACAACTCATAGTGGCCATACCGACACATGAAGGCCGTCTTCTGCACGTCCTCGTCTCGAACTCTGAGCTGATGATAGCCTAAGCTGAGGTCTATCTTCGAGAACCACCGTGCTCCCTTGATCTGATCGAAGAGGTCATCAATCCTCGGTAGCGGATACTTGTTCCTCACTGTCACCTGGTTCATGAGACGATAGTCGACACACAGTCGCAAGCTCTCGTCCGCCTTCTTGGCGATCAATATCGGGGAAGCCCAGGGTGAAACACTGGGTTGGATGAACCCCTTGCCCTGCAAGTCCTCTAACTATACCCGGAGCTCTCGAAGCTCAGCGGGGGCCATCCGATATGTTGGAGTGGATATCGGGGCTGTCCCGGGGTACAAATCAATGTAAAATTTTACCTCTCTATGAGGAGGTAGCCCTGGAACATCGTCGGGAAAGACATCCACGTACTGATCCACCACTGCAGGAAAACTAGGACTCTGCATGTCCACTACTCCTAGGATGAGACTGGCCAAATGATGATTGATGGGTTGTCCCCTCCTCTGCGAGAGTCCCTCCTGTACTGCAAAGGCTCCCTTCTCGCTGGTGAAGGTGAACCTGCTCCCGTCGGTGCGTACACATTGCACCTTGCACCTAAAATAGTAAATCTGAGCATGGACTGTAGATAACCAATCCATGCCCAAGATGACGTCGTAAGGCCTCGACGCCGCTACAAGAAGATCCCAGCCGAAGCTCTCACCTCCTAGAGTAATCTCAAACTTCCAGCACCAGTGCGTAATCATCGAGCCTACTCCCGTTGTGGTATCTAGCCGTAAGGATCGAGCCAACGGCTCTGTCGGAATCTCCGAGCTCCGAACAAGGGCAGCGACTATGAAAGAGTGACTCGCTCCTATGTATAAAAGAACTACATCAAAGGTGGAATAGACACAGATCGTACCTCGAATCATCTCTGGCATGCCGTGGTCATAGGCCTCCACTGCCTGGAGCTGTGCCTGTCTCTGCCCGGCAGCTCCCTGTGGTCGGGGTGGACCTCCTGGTGGTGGTGGTGGCAGAACCTCAAAGCGTCGCCCACCACCTGCTGCTCGACCAGCTCCTCTACCCCGTCCGCCACCTCCCTGCGGACAGCCATGGTCTACCCTCTGACTCTGCCTGGGTGGCCCCTCCACCGTTTGCTGATCCTCGGCATGGCGGTTCGGGAAGTCATGAGCCATGTGGCCCTGCCCGCTGCAGGAGTAGCACTGCCTGCCTCTCGGATGACTGGCTCCGCGCTGTGTGCCCCGCACTGCTGAGCCAGTGTCCTGAGGTCATCTATGAGAGGGTCTGGTCTTCCTGGAACCCTGAGTCATCCGTCAGCTAACCGCTGCCGAAGACTCCGCCACCTACCGCCCTACTATAGGTCTCGCTGTAGACTCAGCAAGAAAGCTCTCTATCAGAAGGGCTCGCTCCAGCACTCCTACCTGGGTCGGGATGCTGAGGGAGATTAGCGATGCCCTGATCTCGTGTCTCAATCCCTGCTCGAAGGTACGGGCCCGGAAGAAGGGGTCCCGTACCATGTCGGTCGAGTAGCGGGAAAGATCGGTGAACCTCCCCGCGTACTGGGCGACCGTCAAGCTGCCCTGCCGTAGCTGAAGAAGCTCCTGATTGTGCACCGCACGGAGGGTGGCCGGGACGAACTCTGAGCGGAAGTGGATCTCGACGTCTGTCCAGAGAAGAGATTCCTCATCGTGCACCTGGATCATCAAGCTCCATCATCGTCCTGGTGCTGCGTGCAGTAGGCTCACCGTGAGGATCACCATGAGGTCTTCTGGTGTCCTCACTAGCCTGAAAACTCGAAATACCACCACCAGCAAGTTCTCGGCTGCCTGGGGGTCCATATCCCCACGAAAACTGGGTGGTCGCTGGAGTTGGAACTCGTGCAGAGCTCCGAGGCGTCGTGCATCATCAGCGGTCGGTGCTGGAAGCATCGGGGGCTCGGCGGGTAAAGGTACCGCCAGTGCCTCTTCTGTCAAAGGTCCCTGTACCGAGGCCTCGTCGCTCGGTGGGCTGTCCTCATGCTCTACTCTCGAAACCCTAGCTGGCTGCTGTCTTCGGGCCATCCTGAAAAGGAAACAAGTGCGCCATGATCAGAATAGTATACCTGGTGAGCTGACAGAAGTAATCACAAATAAAACTTGAAACACACATACAATCAATGTTTTTGTGTATTAAGTCGGAAATCAGAAGTCAGGGTACTGGTGTATGGATACGTCGGCCGCCACACCAATAGTGGACTCCCTGGACTGATAACCACACCCAATACGCTAAACACTATTTCTTCACATAGAAGAAAGATTAGATTCTGAGGTAGAACTGACCACCTTTGATACCAATTTGTCACGACCCGTCCTCAGGGCCCGTGCTGTGACTACCCCAAGCCCTTTTCCATAGGCTAGGGGCTGGCGACTAGCACCAAGGCATAAATCCCAGAAAAAGGGAAGTCAATTCCTTTGAAAAGTAAACAAGCACCATAGTGTAAGCAAGCAGAAAAGTAAACACTAAGTGAAAACTGTAACAAGAAATGCTGAAAGTAAAAGGGGCGAGAAATACAAGGCCAACTGTAAAGTACAACTGAAAGGAAAAACAACAACTGAAAAGAAAATCTGCCGCGTTGAGCCGTCGTCTGGAAGTCCCACCTGAAGGGTGGGTATAGATAGCCTCTAATGCTCCTCAGGTCCACCTGACTGCTCCGAGTACGTCCCGCCCAGTGGTCCACCTCCAGGTACCGTCCTGCTCCGCAAGCCTCCCCCACGATTAGTGTTGTCCGTCGTCTGCAACCAACACAATGAAGTGCAGGCATAGACCGTGCAGGGGTGAGTATAAGCTACTCAGTAAGGACCCCGAGACCCCGAAGGTCTCCCAAAATCTACAAAGGATAAACCACAAGGAAAGATACAATCACGAAGTAACATACAACACTACATAGGTATATGCCCATACATATTCTTAAGTCATCAATTCCCGCTTGGCTCCAACGTCCGAGCTCAAGCAGAACCTAGTCCACACAGGAATGAAAAACGTATACCCACACAGGATAGCACAACACAATCCACAAAGGAGAGTAAAATAGTAAATCCACACAGGATAGCTCAACACAATCCACAAAGGTGGGTAACACAGGATTCAGCTCACACAGGTATACTTCTTCGGATGACGAAAAAGATGATCACTGATCCATCTAAGTCGTCGGACCCACAGAGGATCGATAGGTACTAACCCCCGCAAAGACCCACACAGGATCGGGCCCACACAGTACCTGTAGGCGCTGGCTCACACAGAACCGCTGAGCGCTGACCCACATAGGATCGGACCCACACAGGATCGGGCCCACACATGACCTGTAGCACTGATCCACAAAGGATCGCTGAGTGTTGTTGTCATCGCAGTCCACTGAGGATCTCTGCACAGTCGTCGTCGTAGTCCACTGAGGATCTCTGCACGGTCGTCGTCGGAGTCCACTAAGGATCTCTGCACAGTCGTCGCTGTTGAAGTAGCAGTCGCATCCATCTCTAGGGTTCCCGCACAGAGAAAGTTCGTTCGGGAGGGTCCGCTCCACGAGCCGAGAGGCTGATACATCAACTGACACAATGTTCAAATTTGATGTATCCAAAAGTTCTGCATCGTCAATGGGAACTCAACATCATAGACGGCGCGTCAATCGGATGCCCGGTATGAGAGTTATTGGCCTTTTCATCCCCGGGGCCCGGTTGGTTTTTTAAGAAAAACCAACTCGACCGTACTCCACCTGCATCCAAACCTCGGGCGGAGTGAGCCAAAATATCCATCTCACATAGAGTAATCCACCAAAGCTGACGTCACATCAATTGGACATCCGTAGCTCAAGATATGAGCGTTTCCGCTCCGAGGGCCCGGTTGGTTTCGTGTACGAACCAACCCGACTGAACCCAAAGTATTCTAAAACATTGAGTGCGATATTCTGAAACTAACTTCTCGATCCAAGGATCACGTTGCCGCTGACGACGCGTCGTTCGGAGGCCTTTAGCTCATGTTAAGGGCAAAATACAGAAAATTGTCCGAAGACGGGGGGTCCGGGCCCGGGCCGACCCGGCCCGACCTGGCCGGACCCGGTCCGGTTCGGCCTGGGCGCGGCTCGGCCGATCAGACCGGCATGGCATGGCTCGGCCTGGCGGCCGAGCGCTCGGGTACCGTGGGGCGCCGGCCCCACAGTTTGGATGTGTCGCGGCCCTCGAAGGGCCCCGCTGTCAAATGGACGCGGCTTCTGCCGCGTCCCGTGCGGGCGAGCTGGACCCGCGTGGCAGCGGGTCCGCTAGCCACCGCCACTGAGGGCCTGTCTGGCGGCGTGCCAGGGTGCCGCCTCCTCCGGCTGCCGGCGCCGCCGCGCCGGCACCCCGCGCCACCGACAGCTTCTGCGGGCCACCGGAGTTGCTCCGGTGGTCCATTTTCCTTCTCATCTGCACCGTTACCCCTCCGAGGTTCGGTTCATCACCGCGGGATCATCAAATTGCCCTTGCGTCATATTTTTCCGTCGCCCGCCAAATTCGCACAACCACGAAGAACGGCGGAGGGCTGTCGGGCTGTGTTCGTTTGGCCTGCACCCTCCGCATTAGTCAATAACAACGGGAGAATTTATTCAACACAAGAAACAACAATTTTAATAAATTAAAATTGTTCATATGAATCCGGTTCTTTAAATCTTAATGAAACGTTCACGGGAATATAAAAAGAATTCACAACAACCTCTACCTCGTCAAGTCGTCGCACGCGTGTTCTTCGCGGATTTGATCATCGCGGAAGGAGGGGATCGTCACATCGTCGCAGTATCCAGCGTTGCGTCGTCGAACTCCGAGCTCTAAGAAACAAAAGATTTAATTATAAATAATTAAATCCGTGTGTTGTTATAAACCACAAGGATGTTAAAAAAGAAAAACCAAGATCTCTTACCTCAAACAGAAGATCGAAGATTTCGTCGTGGAGGAAGGAATGCCGCAGAAGAACGTCGCGGGATAGGAAACGTCGGCGTCACGGCACACGGCATCGCGTAGTTGATTTCCGCTAGTTCGGCGTTCTTCGTCGGAGGCCGGCGTTCTTCGCGTTCTTCACGTTCTTCGCGAAGAAGGGTGAGGCACAAGAAATCTGTCAAAGCATCTCAACGTGTAATCCTCCAAAATTCGTATTGGTCTTATTTTATTATTACGCCAAAAAACAAAAAAGAGGTAAGTAACGACCCATTAAATCGTAGAATTAATTCAACGAAAGAAACTGCCCATTTAAATCAAGAATAAATCCGCCCAATTAAATGGTGCGTTATGAATTTAAGAAAACATGTCAGTTGATTTTCAGAATGACGGGTTTTCGCGGGTGTGTTAGTTAGCGGATAGAAATGGCGGGGCTCGTGCGGGCCCCACCTCAAAAATATCCTACCAAGAGGGTAGAATATTTATGGATAGTACCCTATCCATTTCAACTCAGTTTATGTGGCTTTCAAGTGGCTTTCAAGTGGCTTAAGTGAAATAAAATAAATTTTGTCGTACAAATATTTTATTTCTTAACTTTAAGCCTGAAAAATTAAAAACCACCACCAAGGAAACACAACTCAATAAGATGCATTTCTAACAAATACCGGTGCTACGATTTCATCGTTGCCCTCAGAATTCGATTCCGGGCAGCGGTTCAAAAGTTAGAAAAACCCGCTCGTCCGTTCACTGAACGTACCCGAGCCAAACTTCGGAAAATGATTCCGGGCACATCGGGCCTCGGAATCAGGTGCCGTCAGAAACTGCGCTCTTGTAAAATTCCAATGAAAATTAAGAAAAAAAAATTACTTGATATTTATGGGTCTTTACACCACTAGGCCATAGGTTCGGCCCGTCTCACCCATCTAAGTGTTGCCCACCAGGCCGCGGAATTTCTCAGCTTGCTGGCTGAGCACGCCGTCTCTACTCACCTTCTTACCATCTTCATCCATTCAGGTGATCAAAGAAGCAGCGCTGGATGGAACCCCACTACATGGTTGGTCTGTTTGGACTGGCCACATGCGGGACCCATTGGGCGCGGGTCCACTCTCCTCCACTACTAAATACCACTAACATACTCCATGGTGCGCCTCTCGGCATCAATGTTGCTGGAGATGGCTGGTTTCCCCTTTCCTCCAATGTGGCTCAGGGCCACATCCCTCCTCCATGGTGAGCATTAATAATCAATTTGGATGGAAATGGCCGACCGCCCTTGTCTATTTTGGCGGCTTCAGGTGCCGCCTCTACTTCACGATTGGTGGTTTACGACCACCACCTCCCTTGGTTTCCAGTGCCTCCACATCGACAGAGCTTTTGCGGGCCACTGGTGAAGCTCTACTGTTTGGATTTTATTCATGTCTATGGCGATGGGCATCCATGGACGATGAATACATTGTGAAGCCATTAGTTCCACCTTGTCGCCATATCATTCGGTCTCCGATGAAGAACAAAACTAACACCTATATCCACAGAGGGTCCAGGCCTTGTTCGTTTGGCTCGCACCATCTACATTAACATTATCACAAGGGAAGTATTTTAAGAAGAAAAAAATCCTAGGTAAACAATGAAACCACCAGACCTAGAGTTTGTTAGAATTTTCTATAGATGAGGAAGGAGTATCGACGTTCGAGGGTGTTGCAAATGAAGGATAAGGTCCATGTCCATTGGCACTCATCGTTTCTTGTCATAAAATACTTCAACAGTCATTGATACTCGGTTCTACAATGGTGGAAGACTTCTCTGCAACATCAATAGAGTTTCCTCTATCTTTCATCCCAAAAATCATGTCGAGCATTGTTTAAATAGAAAAAAAGAGGAGATCAACCCCCCACACAAATAATGAGGTTTATTAAGGAATTTAATTAATTATCTTAATAATTATCCCAATTGTGCAATTTCACTACCATGTGTAACTAGCCATTGAATAGACTGGCAACCCAGGGCCCAACCACCACCGCTAAACAGTTATAAACAAAGAAATAAAATAACTCATTGAGTTAATATTTTTTCTAATGTCCAAAAATTAACATCTTCCTCCAACCCTTTATGGTCAATGTTAAGCTACACCTAAGAGAATCACTACGAAGTAAATTCAATGGTGCCCTAGTATTTTCAATTCGAGTACCAGTTCAAAAGCTAGAAATCACCGCCCACATGTTTGGTTAACTTAACTGAAAAAATGTTCAAAAAAATTATTCAATGTTACCCTCGACCCATGCTAGTCAATGACAGGATATTACTAAGGGATACACACCCTCACAAGTATAATGGTATACTCAAATTTCCAATCATCGTTATTTCTTAGGATTTAATTAATTTTACAATAAAATAATTGTTATTAAATTTATTAATTTATGGCCAAAAAGTAATATCCACTGTTGACCCATGCCATCCAAGGACAAAATCTGCATAAGGAAACAATACCCTCACAAGATCAGAAGTGGTCTCTGATTTTTTATTTGAGTCACTATTCATGAGTTATAATCATTTTAAAAATAAAATTATTTAATTTTATTATTTTATTTATGGTTATGCCATTTTTTATTTTCTCTCACTAGATGCTTGTGCCATCTAAAATTATGTCGTAGGTAGGGTAAACATGCAATCATGAATGTAATGGTGACCTTGTATTTATAATATAGGAACCCTTTTGAGAATTATTGTACCTTTTCAAGAAAACTTCTCACATGCAACATTTAAAGCTTAGCATTTTTTACTGATCAAACCGAGCACTACGGGCCTCAGAATCATGTACCGAAAATTTTCAGATTCTAGTAAAATTCCCATATAACTAAAAAATCTAATTTTAAGGTCATTACATCCTCACCACAATAGGTATTTAAATTGCTGAAATCCACAGAAAATTTAGGCGATCAAATGGGGTTACTAAGCATGTATCTAAGCATTCCACTCCTATTTTCTCTCCTGAAGGTTCCCATGCTACCGCTGGACTCAAACAAGAGGAATATACCGCACATGATGAAACATATTTTGTTGATCCTCTATCTCCATTGATAACTTTTTGAACATCACCCCTTCATCAATTTCTAGCAGTCCCTAGTCGACAATATGTGATGTATCATGAATGTACCTCCTCTGCTACGACAAATGGAAAACATTATGCACCTGGTGAATCTCATGGAGAAGAGATATATGGTTCAACACCCCACCCAATCTACTGAGAATCTGAAAAGGTCCAAATAAACTCAGAGATAACTTACCACCTTGGAAAAATCACTACAATCCGATTTTTGGGTGAGACCTATTAGAAGAAATGGTTTCCCTCATAGAACTCCAAGGGTCTCTGTATCCTATCATATTAAGACTTATGCCTGCTCTTTGTAGCCTTAATCTTCTCCGGGATGATTTGAACCTAATAAGTGGTATCCCATGCCAAATTTCGACCCATAAGTGCTGACTCCCCTAGGTCTGTCCAGCATAGATGTGATTTTCATGGTTTCCCGTACCAGGTCTCAAACAGTTCCATGATGATGGTGGAGTGATAACTATTGTTTTATGTGAACTCCACCAGGGTAGGTTGTACATCCAACTACATCCAAAATCAATGATGCTAGAATGAAGCATGTAATTTATTGTTCATATGGTCCACACTATCTGACCACCTATTTGAGGATAGAAGGTGCTGCTCGAGTGTAGAGGAGTCCCAAACACCTAAAATAATTCCTTCTCCAACTGGGATGTAAAACGAAAATTACGATCGGATACGATGGTCGATGGAACCCTATGATGCTGCAAAATATCATGTATATATAGCTGTTTGAATCCCTATACTGATCCATACTCTTAGATGGGTAGAATGTGGGCCAACATTGTGTGTCGGTAAATAATCACCCAGATGGAATCATGGTCCATGGATGTACATGGTAGCCCTGTTATGAAGTCTACAGTGATGTAATCCCACTTCCACTCTGGAACCTCAAGTGGATGAGTCATTGTTACTGGAACTTGATCCACATCATTCACTTACAGACAAGTGAGGCATTGTGAAAGGAAATCTGCCACAACTGTCTTCATCACTGACCACCCATAGTGACGCTGGAAGTCCTCGTACATTTTCAAAACACCGAGATGTACCACCAAAGGGTATATGTGTAACTCCCTCCAAAATATACACTTATATAGTCACTATTACAATGGAGAATCCTCAAAAGATGATGAAATTCTCCCCACCATCAGAAAATATTTATAGAGCCTATCCTGAGGATGTTTAAGTTTGACGGGTCTTGCAGTCAAAATCCCCCTATTGTGCCTCCCTAACTCGCTGAAGAAGTTGGGGAGTGACTGTCATTGACCGTATATAAGATGATCAGTCAATATACAATAATGATAATTATAAATCTTATAGATTTTCTATTTCCTATCTCAGAAACTATATCCCAGACCTCCTGCTGAGTTTTTCTGCTACACAATTACCCTTCCCATGATTGTAGAACATATCTTAGTCATAGTCTCGGTGGAGCTCTAAACATCTCTATTGTCTTAGGGGAATTTCATTCTATGAGAATATATAACTGATACAAGTTTTATTAGAGTAGATATTATACTATTCACCCATCTATACTCTTAGATCCCAGAGCTCTTATGGAGCCAACCGATAAGAAGTTGTAGCTTTTGGTGTCATCCCTGGGTATAATCCAATGTAGAAGTACCTCTCCCTATGGGGAGGTAATCTTGAAAACATATATGGAATTTATGTTACCAAAATCTAACAATATTTTTGGGATATAAAAACAGAAAACACATGTTTCCCCAAGGGTAAGGTTGGCCGGAGCAAAATTGATCAGATGTGTCCTCCACTGCAAGAGTTTATCCCATGCTGCCTATGATTCCTTTTTCTCTGACCAAGTAAAACCCCATTCCAACACTTTTGATATACCACATCCTTTTTTCCTAAAATATTATATCTGAGCATGAACTGTGGATGCCCAGTCCATACTCAATATAGCATTAAATAGTGTCAACGCTGCCACCAAGAGGTTCCAAAGGAATCACATTCCTCAAGGGTAAGAAAACATCATCGGCATAGGTGTGATTATCAAGTCTCCTCTCATTGGTATCTCCAAACGTAATGTCCAAGTTAATGGATTAACTCGAAGATCTAGGTATCAAATAAGATTAGTGATAAAAAGGAATGATTATTAACTATGTATATTAATTACAGAAGTGAGTAGTAGACATAGACCATTCCTAGAATTATTCATGGAGCGCTTGGGTTATACTCATAGACCGCATACAGCTACTCCCTTCCCCTCTACTGCAGTTCCCAAATCCTGGTGAGGACCACATTGGGGTGGTAGTTATAAAATTTTGAAATTTACACCACCTCATGCTTCTCCCATAGCTACCCTTCCATGTCTACTACCCCGCACATTCATCTATCATATCACCTCCTCTTCCAGAAACATTTTACACCAATATGTCTTTGAGATTGATGTCAATTTCATGTTTTCCAGCTACTAACATCCATTGGCTGCATCTACTAAACAAAAAAAAATTCAACCACAATGTTTCTCTCCAGATACCTAACATCTGTAGGAATGCATAGAATAATTGTGCTTGCTTTGAAGTCCCAAGAAATGTCTCACTTGGAGTTTTGAGCCTTGATGCACTTATCATATCATATTCATCAAGTTCCTGGAATGGTTTTTACACCACAATGGATACTAAATTAATGACATGTTTTCTAATAAAAACTATATATGCTATTGGTAAGAAAACCCCTTATCATTTCATGGGAAGATACACCCTTCCCTATGGATGATTCTCATGCTCCTTCCATGGAAAAACACACCTCATCATAAGATATGGGTAATATAAAACCCTTCAATCACCCGACAGAAACATATAGAATGCTCACTACTAGGACCACCGTATGATCTAATGTTTCCCTAGAAATATGGAAACTTTTTCACCACCTCAATCCTATCCTTAGTCGCTTGTGAGTCGGCCTATCCTCAAATCATTAAAGGAATCTATCACTGAAACTCATGCAAGGCACTGATACAATAAGTGTCCTCTACTGTTAGTGCCAGTAGTGATTGCTAATCAACGGGTGATTGTATCAATGGGACACTACCCGAAGGTACCATCTAGTGCAAAAATCCATGTACTGAAGCCTCATCACACTGTAGATCATCCTCATGGTCATGCATTGGAATCTTGGATGGTTTTATGCTTGGAGGCATCATAAAAAATAACCTATATGATCGATGGTCAATATGTTATACCTAATTAGCAGAATCAAAATAAATCCAAAGAAAAACATCTCAAAAACACATGAAATCATTGTATTTGTGTACCGAGTTAGAAAATAAAATTAAGGGACCTTATGTATGGATACATTGGCCACCACACCATCACAAGACTCCTTTGACTGAAATATGATCTCAAGACACCTAACACTATTGATCCATTTAAAATATAGACTCTTAATTATCCTTGTCGAACTGACCCCTTTGATACCACTTTGTCATGACCTGTCACATGGGACTCATGTCGTGACTAACCCATGACAAACATCCAAAGGAGATGGGTTGGCGACTAGCAAAAAAAGGTATTGAACAAAAAGGGGAAGTCATTGCCTCAAAATCTGTACACACATAGATAGGGAACACTGCACACATGTAAATCACTACAGAAGAAGAAGGGTAAAAACATAACTTAAACAACCGTATAGTGTAAAAAATGTATTGAAAGTAAAGAAGAAAGAATACAAGAACAACTGAAATAGAAAAACCAAAAAGTGGAAATAATATCTTGAGGTTATCGGCCAAGGATCCTAACAGAAGGGTAGGTACAACTCCTCACTGCAGCACACTACATCAACTGGTCACCTCCATACACCATCTAGTCCTGGCTTCCAACCCTCGGTCAAAGCTGCGCATCATCTGCACAAGAAACAACAAGGTTCAAGTGAATATCTTTCTTAATTGGGTATAATAATACATTGTAGGGACCCTGAGACCACAAAGGTATCCCAGAATACAACAAGAAAAACCTCAAAGCATGATCTCAACCCTAAAGCACATCGAAAATAACATCTTACACGGGTAATATTATTGGATATAAATTGTATCATCATCAACCACACCGCTGATCAACTCAAATGTTAGATAAATCCTCCTATATCGAGTGCAGTGTGCCTACCATGTCACACATAGGTGCTTCTCACTGACCATAAACTACTTAGGCACTCCTCCCCATTGAGTAACGTGGGTCTGCTGGGTCACACAAAGTCATTCCCTGGTGAGGCCTGCAGGGGTCCTCTTCTGGAAGAGTTCTGTGGGTATGTCGAGTCAATGATTTCCACTCCCCACAATTGTCATGTAAAGTCACACAGAGGTGGTTCCTTCTAGTTAATTGAGTCACCTGAAGTCAAAATTCATCAGTCATCAGGTCTCAGCAAGTCATAGGGTTCTGCACGTAGTTATCCTGGGAGAACCACTCCTCAAGAGATCAGACATATTTCATCCGAATATATGAACCATGATGTAGTATCATGATAATCCTCCATGTCATAAGTGTCCCAAAACATCAGGCAGTGTATTATTCAGATGCCCAGTTTGTGTGTTTTATGCATTTTAGTGCCGAGGGAACTGCTAGATTCAGGGTAGATCCAACCCAACCATCATATAACATTACCTAAATCTCAGGTGGATTATATTAAAATAATTTCCTTATAATAAGGGTTATGGATCCATAGAATGTTTTTCAAATGGTCGCATGATTTAAGAGATACACACATTTTTGCGTAACTGGGATGAAAAACGATCTGGGTCCGGTCTAACCCTGTCCGTAGGGGGTGGTCTTGGCTCAGTCAGGATAGCCCTGGTCAGGATAGCTGAGCCATGAGTTCAGCTTGATGGGCGATGGGAACAGCCTGCAGGCCACCAGCTAGGCCCCCTGGGCCACAGGTTCAGCCTGTCTCAACCGTCTCAGTGCGGCCTGCCGGGCCGCGAAACAACACATCATGCAAGAAGAGGGTGAGGGTTCTGATCCCATCCCGAATATCATCAGTCATTCATTTGTTCAAAGAAGAAGTGACAGATGGCAGCACACGACCTTTCTAGTCTTATTGGATAGGTTACTAGCTGGGCCCGTGGGGTGCGGGGCCACCTTCTGCTATGACTCGAAGTTGTGACCTTCCATTGTGGGATGCTACCACGACACACTGCCCATCTTCAATGTGGTCAGTGGGGGATTTCCTCCCCTTTTGTTTGTTACGGGTTGGATACATTGTTATCACCTACGGTGAGCTGCCATGGCATGCCATAGTTTTCATCGTGACAGGCATCGGTCGGCCACCCTTGTTCACTGTGGTGCCTTCTGGTGCCGCCTCCTCTTCACGGCTGACAATTTCTAACTACATCCTCCCTTGGGAACTAGCGTCGTTGCGTAGGCAAAGCTTACACAGGCCACCATTTTTGTTCTGATGGTCCAATTTTATTCACGTATGCGGCAACATGTTTCCGGGATAGTGCCTACATTGTGCGGACCTTGGTTCCAACTTACCTCCATATCTTTATATCAACATCAATGAATGGAACCATTAGCATGATCTGTGGAGGGTTCGAGCCTTGTTCATTAATCCCGTTCCCTCGGCATTATAATTACAATAAGGGAAGTATATCATGAAGGAAATAAGTCTTAGGTAAACAATGAACCACCCTACCTCGAGTTCATTGGATGTTGATTTGGATGTGGAAGGAGTGTCCACATTAAAGGGTGTTGTGGTCAAAGGAGAAGGTTCACGTCCTTTCACATTCATCATTACCCATCATTGAATCCCCCAATGGTCATCAATGCTCTGTTATATGTTGGTGGAAGATGATGTCGGCACTTTTCATAGGTTACTCTCTTTCATCTATAAACTCATGCCGATGCAATGGTTAAATAGAATAAAATTGGAGATTAACCCACCACTCAATTAATGAGGTTCATTAATGAACCTATAAATTATCCCAATGGTACGGTAACATAACCATGTGTAACCATCCATTAAATGTTTTGATAACCTAGAGGTCACACCACCCCTACTAAATAGTAACCATGAATGAATTAAAATAACTCGTTCTGTTATTTTATAATTTTTTATTGTAATATCCAAAAAATAACGTTTTCTTCAGACCTATGCTGATCGATGTTATGAATCACCTAAAATTATCCATGTTCTGTGAATTCAATAGTTCCCTTAGTTTTTTTCTCATTATCAGTTCAAAAGGATGAAATCGTCATCCACACATATAAAAAACATATAATAAAAATGTCTGAAAAATTATTAATAGTCACCATCGACATGCGACGATCGAGTTAAGGCTCTACCTAAGTGAAACAAGCCGACACAAGCTCAATTTTACTCTATGATTTCAAATATAAATTACCATTTAATAGATAATGAATTTAACATTAAATAAATGTTACTTGACCATTTTATTTTCTTCCAAAAAATAACTTCCACTGATGGCCCAGGCCGACCATGGTAAAAATTTGACTATGGAAATCATACAATCACAAGCTTATTAGTGGTCTCAGATTACTAATCTAAGTCATAGTCAATGAGTTCTAAGAATTTTAAAATACAATTATATTATTTCATTATTTTCTTTATGATTATGCCATTTTTGGGGGTTTCTCACTAGATGCAATAGAATACTAATCCTAAGTTGTGTATTGGGTAAAACTGTCATCTCGAATGCAATGACACCCTTAGATTTCTTATTCAGGAACCCTTCCAACAGTTATTCATCTTTATTAGGAAAACATGTCATACATTATATTTAAATATTATCATTTTTTCAATGGATCATTCTGGGTACTCCAGGCCTCGCAATCATGTGACATCAATTTTTGCAGACTCGTAAAGATCCAATATCACAAAATAATTATATGGAAATGTGAGGTCTTCCCAGGTAACATTTAATGTTATATGATCATAAAATGTATATATAATTTTAATAAAACTCCAATAGACTGTATATGGGATGTTTTCCCAAAACTAAAATAGGGTACATAAGATTTTATCTTAAGCCATAAGTAAGTACATGGGTATTTATCCAAAGTGTAACATGACCTGAATAACATAATAGGTATCCTAGACATATGTTTTTTAGTCCTATGTTTTTTATTCAAATCTATGTTTTATTACTATTTTATATATACATGGTATATTTTCATTGATTTCTATATAATTCATGTCTCCTAAACACATAATATTTATTCCAGGAGTCTTAGTTAGTAACTATGATAGGTTTGTTGTGGTTTCAAATGATATTTTCATGTTCACATATTTTTATACTCATATCACAGTGATAAATCCTTTATTAAACATTAACTATAATCTAATATCATAATTAATTATGTTTTCATTCACTGAGTTATGATAAATTGTATTTTTTATGGTATGTCTATAAAGGGTGAGGTTTTGAAGAACATATTGGGTGATGATGCAATTCACCTTGGAAACTGTTGTTTATGTATCATTGTTTCCAAATGAACTACAACTATATGATTATATGGTTTATTTTTATATTATTTATTTAATATTAATCATCTATTACTTAATATATATGTAGGAAATGTGTGGTTCATTATATAATTTTAATAAAATGAAGATTATTTATTTAAATTGAATGTTTATAGAAGCTCATTTTCTGTACTGATCTACATGTGAAGATCATGTAAATGAACTTATTATTTCAATGATATTATGCATTGAGAATGATTAAAAGCAGTGGAATAGATATGTATAGTGATATATATGTAAACATTGAAATGGTAATGTTAACTATAAAAGAGTTATCATGAAAAAGAACATTTCCACTAAATTGAGAATATAGTGGATTTTTTGTATGAATTCACAGTGTTTCTTCTTTAAAACATTAGATTGATGTAGTTAACCCATGTAAAATAAATCTGGAACATAGTATTTAAAAATTGTAATATCTTATTTGATTTAGTGATATTAATTAAAATTTGGAGATATATACAATTATTTAATTAAAATGATGAGAAAATATTTTCTCATTGTTGGATATAGTAAATGATTTCATGAAATTGGATTAAAATGTGTAAATCCGTATCTTAGCCCATTTTTAGAGTTCCATCGAAAAAATATCATAACATGTCCTAATTGGTGGTATAATATGAAATTTTTTGTTATTTTGAGTTTAAACATTAAATAAAATTTTTTATTTCAATACATTTGGAATCATTAATTAATCAACCATTTTAAGGGAAATACTTTTATTATTGAAAAAAGTATATAATTTTGAACTTATTTTATGTAGTTATGATATATTTGAGAAAATAATTTGTAATTATAATTTTACAAATAAAAATAAAATATATTTGGATATTCAGACACAATATATAATGATACTATGAATGTCCTACATGGTATTCAAAAAAATCATTATTGGATTATTTTTTATATTTTTTTTATGTTTTTAAAAAAACAATTGTAAATTAATTAAATCTAATAAGTATATGATTTAATCATTATGAAATGACTATAAATATTGTGAGAAAAATATTTTAACTAATATTATTGATAGTTTTTTCATTATTATAATGGGAATGAAGATATGATGAAAAAATAAAAAAAACCTCCATAAAACATGAAACACACTTTGAGGAAAGATGGACTAGTTATACAGATATATTTTATACAAATAAAATTATTTAAATTACCTAAAAATTCTGTTATTGATTTATATATGTATTTAGAATAAATTACGTATTATGTTTAGTATGTATTATTAACTTTTTCTGATCATCTTATAAAATATTTTTTCAGTAATTGTTGATTGATTTAATAACTGAATTAGAATATGGATCAATAAGGTTATATATATATATATATATATATTTATATATGTTTTTATAAATTTTTGTTTACAATAAATTTAGATAAATATAAATGATGTCCATAAATTAATTAATTACAATTATAGAGAGTAATGGGATGTTGCAATGTTTTAAAAAATAACATGATAAAGGTATTCACATGTTATTACATGGAAAAAGGATCTTCATTCTATTTAACTTCTTTATAAATTTTGGACTATGAGTTTGGATAGATGTATTTTGGATAATTCTTGTTTGAGATTATTTTTGTATGGCCATAAAAGGACGACCCAGGGGTTGGGCGGCAACCCGTCGCGTCTGGCAGGGCCACAAGACTTGTACCCGAAACCCAATGCCAACAAAGGTGTATCACCTACCACTGGCCCACGTGATGTCATGGATTGACTAATCTAGTAATTTTAAAAAAATCGTGTAGATGTATGATAAATTCGTTTTTTAACCCTATACGAATAGGATTAATATGATATTTTTTTATGTTCTATTATCTTTTAGAGTGAAAGATGATTTTGTGGTAGAAATTAGATAATGGTTGGGACTCTACCTATCATGTATATATTTTTATTCTTATCTTATTCTATGAAGAAATAAATTATTATAATTTAGTGAAGGGATCTTAAAAAAATATATTTTATCCTAATACCATATGTTTTGTTGAACCGATGGTATTTTAAATCATCATATATTGATGAATTCAAGGCCCTCAATTTTACACTTGTTTCAAATTGATGACCTCAATAACCACCTATAAATATTTACATTTTTCCTCCAATTATATGTATATAATTTTTACCAATGGTCTCCTAATCGACATCATAATTTCATGGTGACACTTCCATTTCACTTTTCCTCTTATTAAGACTAAATTTTATTAACCTAATTTCCGATCAGGGTTTTCCCAAAAGTATTTTCTATTTTGAACCTTTTATTATAAAAAAATAATTTTAAATTGAGAGGACTCAATTTATTGGAGTATTGAATAGTGTAACATCCTAATATTTCATAGTACATTATTTTTTCAAAGTAATTCAATAACTTGCACTACATGCAACACCGAGTTCTAGCGCACCATGACATACCAAACCAGCAGTTCCAAAGCGTTGATGAATAGTACTATCTGAATTTTGAACCTCATATAATCCTTATAATTTTAGAATCCATATTATGTGTTTCTTAGACATAATTTCAGAACAAATACATTTTTTCAGTTAAAAGAAGTATTTTTCGAAAAATGCAATTTTACCGCTTTTTAATGGTAAACGCCTTTTAAATACAATATTTGACACTTTTATATATTAAATTTGACAAAATAAACTTATTATTTAGAATAGGGACATAAGAATTTAGTTTCAATGATGTTTAGGGGTTTTTCTGATAACTTTCATATTTGGGTGAATAGTGAATAATACTATATTTTAACTAAAAACATCCTTTTTAATCAAAATAATTTATATTGGTAAATTAAAAATATTAATGGTATGGAAGTATAAATAGATTATATTTTTACCATTTCAGACAATGATGGTAATTTTATATAATTTCACTTTGAAATTGGACATAAACAAGTGTAAAAGTTTTGATAGTTATTATTTCATAAAAATACGCCTTTCGGTTTTAATAGTTGGAATTAAATTTAAATTAATAAATGAAGCTTATATGTTTTTAATTTGGTAAAATAGACATAATTTTTATATTCAGAATATAGAAATTATATTAGGATTAAATTTTGGTACTTTTCTATAAACTTTCATATTTGGATGAATAGTGAAAATTATCAAAATTATATTAAAAACAACTATTTTACTCAAAATAATTAATAGTGATAAATTATTCATTTCAGTGATTTTAAAGTATAATTAGATTATAATTTTACCATTTTATATAATATTGGTCATTGGACATAATTTCATATTTAAACTAGACATAAGAAAGTGTCAACCTTTTCATAGTTATAATTTGTTAAAAACACCCTTTTTGTTTCGACAATGGGAATTAATTTTAAATTAATTTCTGCCACTTATGTGTTTTGAATTTAGAAAAATGGATTCCATATATATAATCAGGAGATAAATTTTTTTTAAATAGGTTACTTTTATTTTTATACATTTTGAATAATTACAGCAGTAAATATTTTATTTACCATGGTTAAAGGGTAAATCCGGTAAATAAGGGTACAAAATTGTGTTATACAAAATTAATTTACCCTAAAATATGTCCTAACACTATTGGTTGATACATTTACGACAATGGTCATCTTTGGGTTGAATTTTGGACCCCATGGATCCACTTGTAAGTGATAATGACACTTTATATCTATTAAGTTAAAGTAAATACAAAAATAACATAAGCATATATCTTTTAGAAAAATAGTTTTTACATAGGGTTATATATGTTATATTTTCCACAATAAATATTCATTAGAAATATTAAAATTTTTCCTACATAATGGTATTATATTTATAATTTTTCGACATTGAATATTTAAATTTATTTATGACACAATAATGATGCAATATTTTCCTTAATAATAAAATTATCAAATAATTGGGTTAATAAAAGTTAAAATATATATAAATTAAATGTTTTGATGACAAAATATAATTTTATTTGTTAATAGTACATGTTAGGATTTCTTAAATGAATTTTATTCGAATTAATAATGTTTTTAAGGCTTTAACAGAAATCAATTATTGAATAGTTTCAAATTTGACATAAATGAGTTTTTAAAACAAATATTATATTATTAATTGATATTCAATTCCTAAAAATTCAATGGTTCTTCCAAAGGACTTATATAATAGTATGTGTATTATTAGTGGACCACTTTGGGGTCTCTAATATTATATAGTATGTTTATTAACTATATAATTTAAAATACAATGTGACATTGTAATTGTAAAACTAATTAACTAAGAGTTAAAACTATAAGATAAGGTTAATATATTCACCCCAACTTGTCAAAAACCTATTTGATGAGTTTTTAACATCAATACCCACCTTATAATTATAATAATCCTCTTTTTATCTATTATAAACCTAATATGAATTTGTTATAAAATAATACTTTATGTTTTTCCTAAATAGCCCATCCTCCCCCTTATAAAAGGACACCACTTCTAACCAATTCTTCACACCTCTCAAGCCTTTTGTCTTGTCCAAACTCCACCCAATTAAGCTCCCTATATTCCTCTATTACTACTAGAAGCCTTACCATATAAATAAGGAACTTTTGGAGTCCTTTTTGGTTCAAACCAATGGGAGTTACCCAAATTAATGGTAACGATTTCTCTTAGCTTCTTTTATTTTATTTAACTTCTAAAAACCCTAAACTCTTTTTATTCATTTGTATTGTCAAAAAACCAGTTTACTAAATATACAAGGATATTTATATGTGAATTTATAGAACTAAACTTACACACACCTCCATCTAATGGGTGAAGAACATAATGTTTCTGTGGATGACAACCAAACGCTTCACGAAACGATGATTGTTCAATTATCTCTTAACACCTACCATGGTGGCCATTGTGATTGCACTGTAATTAAATATGATATTAATGATATTTATTTTATTTATAATATTCTTCAATTCCATTTTATATCATACAACTATTCATTTCTGTTCTATATATATATATACGATAATTTCATTTGAGAATGTGCGGACTACCCCCTCCTCAAAGTGGCATGACTCGTTCATACCACACATGGAATGTATAAAGGATGGTGTTAATGAAATTAAGTAACATATATAAGATATTATATTATACTGTAATAATAATATACATATGTAAAATTTTATTTTGATTCATTTTAAAATGAAAAATGAAATGGAAGTAACGTTCATGCGTACGTATGGACGACCCTCTCCACGAACGTGATGAGATTCATTCGCCATAATATCCATTCAAGTATAATTATAGTTTGATGATTAAAAACAATTTTTAAGGACATGATATAATTTTTTATATGAATATGATGCAACCTATCCATAACAAACACGACTTATGTAACAAATCATATAAAAGAAGACGAGTAAGATAACACTCAAAACGATGATAATACTAAAATATTATTAAAAAGGAAATATTAAAAGATAATATATGATATAATATTTATTTATATGCATCTTGTATAATTTAGTAGCAATGATTTAACTATTATACAGGAGTTTAACCTACCCTCAACCATGGAAAATTACATGTTAAGGGGTTTTCATCTCACTCCTTATTCTCGTAAGATTCATGCCATATTGCCACTATTAACTTTTGTGTGGTGTATGTGCTGCCCATAATTGTATTATTTGTGAAATAAACTTTATTTTATTATTATTTACATATTCATTGTATAATATCTCTTTCATGGGGTGTATGTTTCGTATGATACCAAATCGGTAATGGTCAATTCCTCAATCTCATTATAATCTAAGATTGATTATGTGTATATATTTACTGGGACATTTTTACTATCCATGTCCATTTTTCATAAAATTGATTTCAAAATTAATATTTTAAGGATTTGTGAATGTTACTCTTTATCAAGATCCAAATTTTATATTTTTAAATATTTATCATTATAAATATTTTTAATTAATTTCCATGTTTTCAAATAGATTTTAAGGATTTATTTATATGGACATGAATGTTTTGAAATGGTAATTCTTTTCAAAAGTTTTTAATCGGTATGGGACACTTTGATTCAAAAATATATTTTAAATTACTTCCTTTATAAATGTGTGACTTTTAAATGATTAAAAAAAGGTATTTCCATCAAATAGTTTTGATTTCATCTATGTCAACATCCTTTGATGAATTTTAAGATTATTTGAAGTTGATTTATTATAATAAAAAACATACATATTGTATTGAAGTTTTTGCGATATGTTATACTATGGAGGAGTTATTTTTAAACCATTCATGGTTTATGGGTAAATTATTTACATTTCATATGATAGTTTTAATAGTAATGTTTATGTTATGTTTAAACATGTTCATATGAGGAATGCATTGCACTTAGTAAGTGACGGGTGGAGCCCGCTATAGTTCCACGATGCATCTGTAGGTCTCATGAGACAAACTAGTGTTTTGGAATAAGGTATTGAAAAAATATTATTTGTAGTCTTGGAACAAGGCCTTGACAATGTGGTTATAATTGTCAGGCATTATGCATTCCATCATTATGAAAGTGGTCGGTGATATTTCATGTGCTTATTCGACTAGTAGAATATCCATGTGAATAAGTAAATGTAATTACATCATTTTATTATTTCCATATTATGATGAAGTTCAAGTTTAAATGGGTTTTGTTTTATTTATAAATTTTCTTAAATGTTTATGCTTTTTATGAAATTTTCAGCTATATTGTTATCCTTACTGAGCATCTGATCTCACCCCTTTCTATGTTTTATTTTTCCCAGGATTCCAAGAAGTGTATTGTTATTGATACGTAGGGTTAATCCAAGGGAATAATGGTGTTCATGAATGATTATTTATCTGATTTTTTATGCTATGAAGTGTAATGTAACATTCATGTATGTAATCTATTTTCCAAGACTACTACACTGATCGGTCCTTCGGTACATGATTCCTTGTTATCATGCCAATGTATTAAAATAACGCACCGACTTTGGGTAACTAGGATCAAGGCGTTACAAAAGGGATATGATATATGATGAAATATGTTTAAAATATTCAATTATAGGTTAAATGTGAATATGTTTAATTACATCTACCAAAATTTTGAATACCAACACTAAAATATTGATAATAATGAAGAAATCATATAGAGTGAATTTTTTTAATTAAATTTCGTTTAACAGGGAACTAAAAATGTGTAGTTTCCATGTTATATGAATAAAGAGTTTCATTGTCAATTCCAACTACATTCTGTAACTTATGTTTATTTGGAAAATAACCCTATACTTAACATTTTATTGTCATAAATTTAATTTGTGAGACTCATGTGTATGTGTGAGATTGAATTCATGGGATTAATATATAAAATTAGATCAAATTAATCAATAAGGGAATAATTTATTTGTATAATATAATTAAAAATAATTGGTTTCTGTGTAAAAATTAATGGAACTAACACAAAATCATGATACTCAAGATATATAATATCAATATCAAGATACATTCAGGGTTATCATTAGGATTAATCATTTATAATATGTCAAGATCGAAAATAAATGTGGTATAATTTTAGATATAGATATTAAAATATTGATAATTATGTCTATGTGGTATATAGATTGATATGAAAGAAAAGAGTTTTCTAAAACTAATCCAAAATTATATCGTGGCATAAAAATACAAAATATAATAAATTATTGTAATCAGTGCGTAATAATAATTTTAAGACTATAATGAATAATCAATGAATGTATGAATGATAAGTACATCCACTTAATGATAATGTCATATTTCATTTTTTGTATTTAAACTCTTGATAAAATTTATACGTTTTGAGGATATCAATTGTCATCGGAAGAGGACTCCAAGGATATTATTTATTCTATAATATTTAATGGAGAATAAAAAATATTCAAGGCTAGATTGTACCTGAAATTTGAAGATTATTATATTAATTTGATTTAAGAGGAATAATCCCAAGGAATGGGAATAAATTTTTAAAACAATTGATATCATTTGGTATCACATATATATATATATTCTTGTTTTCTTATTATTTAATGGTATTTTTATAAAATATTCTTTATGTTCACATTATATAAATATTCAAGGATGTTAAAGTATCATGTTGCCTAAATTTTGGTATATGGGTGAAATGGAATTCATTTATGTAAAAAATATAGACATTTATTTCAAATATAGAGTATATAATTAATATTCATCGATAAGTTGTTTATTAATAATTACTATGTTTTATTTTTTCTCAAAAAAATTCCTAGAAAATGAATCTATAATTTTAATGTTGTAAAAATGTCTAATATTTCTTGATTAGGTTATATATTATTCTCATGAGATTTATCATTAGTATATATGATTAGAATTTAAATTTCAAGGATTGGACATTCATAAGAAGATGTTTCAAATTCCCATAATAGAAAAATGTGATTATTCATATGAAAACCCTACAGTAAACAGATATTTCATTTTAAAGTTATTGACCACACAACAATGTAATTAGATATTTATAAATAACAACATATTGGATGTAAATTTTAAGGATCACATTAAAAAAATTAATTACCCCATACTCTAGTGGGGATAAAATACGAGTATAGACTGATTATAATGCTATATTACTTTTAGCATTATTATCTTCTGGATTTTTTATTTAGAATGGTGAAATAAGTTTTTATCTCAAATATAGTAATATTATATTGAATTCTTTTCTCATGGAATATTTTAGATGTGTGACATAGAAGTCCAAAAAAATTATATTTTCTCAATAATATTGTGAATTTAGTGGAATAAAAAAAATTATCATAATTTTGTTGATATATCTCTTACATGATTATAATTTATTAGTGGGTAAAATCACACCACTACATATGTTGATTTTACATATGTTAATTTATTAATACTAATTCCATGATCAGAAAGGATTATTGAATAAAATGACGATCTTGAATAAATCCAATTATATAATTAAGTGTAATGGGATTAGATAGATATAATCAACATCAATGTGCATGTTGGACCTTATTATGGGTTTTATGAAATCTATTATTTTCAATAATATTTATAGTAGAAAAAATTTATTTTTGATACTGAGTGGATGTCTTGGAGTGTGAATTGAAATATTAAAAATAATTTTTTGATTCCTATAATAGTATAATTACATAAAATAACTAGTTCTATAGATGGTGGTGAGTAATTTCAGAAAAAGTATCATAATGATTAATGTTTGATATGTCTTATTATAGTGTAATATAATTGAAAAAAAATTTCTATTGTGGTTGTGGAGAGGACATCAATTAAATTGACTCACTAGGGTGTAAATCTCACCATTCATTAAATACGAGGAAGTGTCAGGACGAGTATTTAATTGATGTATATGTTATGTAATTAGATTTTTATAATGACTCCTTTACATAGATAATATGTATTGAATATTAAATTATATAAGCTCATTCATTCCGTGAAGCAGTTTTATGACATGAGACCCATGAGTGCATATTCTGTGAGTAGTTTGTAATCAAAAAAAGTTTTAATGCTGTAAAAATTGACATCGATGGTCTAAAAATGAAATTTTTATCATAGAATATAGTGGATGTAGGATTTTATAAATATATCACATTTTCATATAGATGATCCTTATAGTATATTAAATGTATCTAAAACTACTATACTATTTTTTCATTATTTTATACAGTTCTATATTAGAAATTTCATTTAGTTAGAGTGAAATTGATAGTGAAATATATTTAATAATTTTATTTTATAGGGAAGAAATTGATGATTTTGTGATTGTTATATATTTTTAATTGATGAAAAGTTGTCAAATTACATATCACCTAGATTCACCAACTCTTTTTGTTCGATAGGAATTATATTACCACATATAATTCCCAAAAAATAGTTTAAATCAAATTACATAAGAAATTTAGAAAAATAATATAAATTATAGTATCAAAATTCATAAGATGGTTCCAAATGAAATGTCATGGATATTGTCAAAAAATATATCTTAGAATATGAATATATTATAAAATCATCAAAATATTTTTAATGATGATATCAGACCTACTTGTTTTGTATAGTAAAAAATATAAAAGTACATGATTAGGAATTCCACAGGAATAATCATTGGTTTTCTAATACAATTGAATATCAAAAAATTTGTGGATACAATTCTTACACCAAATTTTGTTTCCAATTGATGATATTTCGTTAAATATTGAAAATATAAGTGTAAAGACTTGAACCCACATATTGGGATTCGATACTAAAATAATATGGGTATTTTTTTTATAAATGATAACTGAAAAATATCAAGTATAATATAAGATGGAGGACATTTTTCGATCTTTGATTTGAAGGATTAGACAAAACATCCATTAAACCAGAATTTAAAAAAATAATACTTACAATATCACTAATTTGATTAATCTACATTAGATCTTTAAATCCCTCTAGAAAATCTAACGAATCTTACTAAATTTGTTTTCAATACATGGGGTGAGTACGAAAAGAATATTCTTTGAATAATCATAAAAATAAATCTTATCACATGAGTCAATGATCATTCCAAATGGATGATCAAAATTCAATGTTATCTAACATGACCGTTGGACATGGAATCACGAGTCACGGAAAACTGACAAGGCCATTGCACATGGAGCATGAGTCAAGGATAACTGCCAAGATAATTGCACTTATTGTATCAATAGATGTAACTTTACCAAATGCATTGGATTGGTACCAAAGAGAACCCATCATCACATGTTCATTAATATTTTATCCACAAAAATAATCATACATAATAAATCATAAACAAACATAATTGTACCCATTAAAATAAAATAGAATCCTAATCCTGTTCCAATGCATAATAAATTGGTGTTTAATAAAAGTTTCCATAAAAAATTAATCAGAAAATACATGGACATTGTTAAGATAAATATTAATATATCATGGTATGTGATGTCAAATAGATGTGAAAATATATAAGAATTTCATTTAAGGAATTTATTCATTAAAATATTTTAGTTTGGGTTTTTGGAATATACTAAATATCCTTTAGAATAAAAAATTATGTAATATTTTATAATAAACCATATCTGAACCAATAAGGTTTTCCATATAATTTGTTTTCTTATTGGGAAGTATTGAGGAGGGAACAACATAAAAAAAATTATATCCCCAAAATATAATATTAAATGGATCATAGTACATGAGTTTGGATCATGTAAAAATAATTATAAGATGTAAATTTAATGAGTAGATAAATTAATTTGGTATAAATAAATACAGATCAACCCAATGTAATAATGGAGGTTTGGGTATATTCCCTCACCTTATGTATGATGTGGTCATTCACATGATCTAAATGTCCTGGATAACCAAATTAACTTCATTAATTAATTTTTTCATTAACTATTACTCATGTAACATATTAATTATAACCTTATTAAGTTCATTATTGACATTTTAATTGGTTAAAAGGATCAATTTCATTGTTTGTTACATTTAATTTCATGATTGGTATACTTATATACTTGTAAGGATAAACATGTACGATCAGAATGGTTGTACAAAATTAATGTTTTATCTTATTAGTGATCATAAATACTATTATAATGTTACAAAATTCATTTGGTGATTTTGAGTGAAGATTAATCATTATATAAAAAATTAATTACAACTGTTTTGGTTAATTATCTGTTTTTTGATCATAACAAACACATTTGTATTTATAAATTAACATCAGGTGTTAAAATGATTCCCAAACCTTAAATTATAAATTATACATATAATATAGTATTTTCAACCATAAAAATTGTTTCATGATAGGAATTAAGGATGGAAAAAGAAATTTTAAACATTACATCATTGAATGTGATATATTAACACATATCCTATGGTGGTTTAATTTACTGTATAAAAGGAGGGGATTTGAAAGATAATGATAAGTAATTCTAAGATAATGAAAAAATTATAGAAAATGTATGTTAATGTATTTATCATAACATTAGGATTAAGGGAGGTGAATAAAAAAGGAATGATATTGTATAAAAATAAAATAAATGAATAGAGGAATTTACCTCTTGAATATATCTTCCTTGAGAGCATTTTAGTAGACATGATTTTTCGTGTTTATGATAAAAGAGATGAAAGATGTGGTAGAGGTCATGGGGTAATATTTGAGATTAATTTGTACAAGGAACCTGGATTTAGAGGAGGGAAGAGAAGATGTAAATATGGTTGTATATATAGTGGATTAGAGGTTGTGTTTCACATTATTTTAATAACTTGTTTAATATTTATCTCCTTACTATATATAGTATGGATTGTTATGACTAGAAAAAGTAAATAGAGAATGTGAGTTCAAACCAATGTCTATTTACATCATCTGTTACCCAAACATGATGCAAAAATCCTAGTTTTATCATTTATATTAAATTGTCATATTTTACAATCCACCAAAAATTCATATATTTTTGAAAAATCCCAAAAATTCAATTTAACAACTTATCAACATGTATAATTCTAAAATATACTCCATTTTAAAAAACAAATATATTTTAATACATAGACTGATTTTATATCACCTTGATAAATTAATAAAGATAACATAAAACAATCTTTAAATGATAAGATAGTAAAATAAAAAAAATTATTATTATATATTAAGAAATCAGTTTTTAATTTAAATTATTAAATTAATCACAAAATTGTAATGAAATATTAATGAATTTTAAAAAACAAACACTTATATTATGATCTTATTGTCACTTATAAAATTCCAAAAATTTATATATACATTAATTTATGAGGTTAAAATTAATATAGATGATTTAATATTCATAATTTTTCATTACTATTCATTAGGGCACAATATTATTCACAAGGGAATGTTATTATTCAGAAAAAATTTTGTTGACCCTATATGCCTCTAAATAACATACATAAAGAAACCATGTATTTCTATTTTTCAAAATTATATTCATTAAAGTCCTGAAAAAATATTTTACTACTGTAATATTACAATCACATTGTATTTAGTATTTCAATTAATCAAATAGTGTATCCTTTTAAAATCCCCTGATGTTACATTATCCCACCTTAAAAAAGTTCCCCCTTATATTTAATTCATTTTACATATAATTATGAACATAATAATGGATTAATATGGAAAAATATTTTCTTATGTTTACGTAACTTACTAGATGTTAAAAAATAAGTATTATCTCTAGAAATTTTAAAAAAAACATCATAAAATATCTAATGTTAACTAGACCATTCCCTTCATAAATATTTTAATCCCTTGAACCCGCTCTTCATGATTCAATACTGAACCTTGCTATGCATTTTTATTGTATCAAATATAATATAAAAATAAACAAAATATTATTCAATTGAGGACCTTTCTAGTATATATTTTAAAGGATTAGAAAAACCATCAATTAAACAATAATTTACAAAAAATAATTAAAATATAACTAATTGTATTTATATACATTGGAAAATTAACATCCCACTAAAAATCAATGGAATCATATGAGAATTATTTTAAAATCAATGTGGTGAGAACAAAAAACATTTTTAGGGAATAAGAATAAGAATAAATCATAGAACATGGGATAGAAAGAATGAAATAATAACATAAAAGGTCATATAACGTGATTAAACATATGGAATAATAACATATAAAACATGGATAATATAAACATGGAATCATAATAGTGTGTATGAAATATAACACATAACATTATAATTATTTAAGGATCATTTCACATTGAGGTCCACAAGTTAAGGTTAACCATGAAGACCGTTTCACATGGTGGTATGATTCAAAGATAACCGAAAGATAGCTTCCCATGGATCACGAATCGAGGCTAACTTCCAATACAAATGGAAAGAACGTCTCATGATACTTAATGTTATCAAATTAATTTTACCATTATCTGGGCGCATCGACTATAACATTTTCATTACACTGCTTCTCACATAAATAATCTTATATAAACATAATGGTTCCCAAGTAAAGAAATTTGTATCATAATCTTCTCATAAAGAATAATAAATGGGCATATCATACATGATTCCATGAAAGAAAGGAATTAATCTATACATGGAAATTATTATGATAAAATAGGAATATATCATGATAAGTGATGTCAAATGGAAGTGACAACATATATGATGTGTATTAATGATATTTTAGCATTAAAACATTTTATGGTGTTTTTTTGGAAAATACAATAGAAAATTTATAATGTAAAAGGTAAAAATATTCTATATGAAACCATAACTGAACTGATAAAGTTTTCGTAATGAAATAATTTTTATTATAAAAACAATGGGGTCTAAAAACTGATGATAAATTTCAATTGAAATTTTGCAAGAATTCAGGATGTTTTCTTTATAATGGGTTTTCTTATTGGGAAGTATTGAATATGAAACCCCTAAAATACTCGTATATCCCAAAAAGATAAAAATGAATGGATATTGATAAATGAGTTTTTTATCATTACAAATTCTTTTAGATTTTGTACATGAAATTAACACTTAACTTAGTATGGGTAAAAATAAAGATAGAGCAAATCGAAGTAATAATGGAGGTTCATGAATAATCCCTTACATTAAGTCGGATGATATCCTTAAATTGATATTAATGTCAAGTATTACCAAATTAAATTCTTTAATTAATATTTATATAACCTATACTATATTTAAATGATTTATTATAATCATATTAATTTCATTCATGATCTTTTTTATGGGTTAGGAGGTTCAATTTCAGTTACTATTTCATCAGTTTTAATGATTGGCTTACTTATATACATCGAAGGATTAAAAAGTAAGTTGAGAATTGTTTTCTAGAAATAAATTATTATGTTAGTAGTGAACATCCATAATATTACATGGTTATAATATGGATTTTCATATTTGGAGTGAAAATAAATTATTCAATAAAACATAAATGATAACTATTTTTATTAATAGGCAGTTTTTGGATCACATCAAACACATTTTGAGGTATAAATTAATATCATGTGTGAAAAAGATTAAAAAAAATTAAATTTTACATAATACATATATAGTATTCTGGTTGCACCATAAAATTGTTTCATTAACATTATTGGATATGGTAATAAAATTAAAAACCTATCGTCTATATATGTGACAAATTAACACATATCAGATGATATTTTCATTTATAGTATACAAAGAGGGTAAATTAGATGTGATTATAAATTAAAAAATTATCATGAAAAAATCATGTTCATTTATGTTATTGGATTTATTATAACATTTTGATGAATATTGGCGAGGTAAGAGAATTAAAGAAATGAACTTGATAAAAAATAAAATAAATGAAATGGGGAATTTTCCTCTGGAATATATCTTCCTTGAGAGCCTATTTAGGGGAGATGATTTGGTATTATGAATACAACAGAGAATAAAGTAAGTGTTAGGGGCACATAGGTAAATATTTTAGTATAATTTGGAGAAGTCACAAGTCTTAAGAGAAGTGAAGTGAAGAGGTAAATATGGGTGGAATTTATAGTGGTGGAGATGAGGGGTTTCCATTAATTTTAATCAATAGTTTAATATTTTTTCACAAGACAAAGAATAAAATAGATTATTGGGACCAAAAATAGTAAGTAGAGAAAGTGACTTAGACCCAATGGCCATTTATATAATCTATCACTCGATAATTTTTCTGAAATTCAGGTTTTAGCATTTAATGTAAATTATCATCTTTTAGTATTCAGAAAGAATAAAATTATTTTAGAAAAATAAAAAAAACATTATCCACAACCATTTTCAATATTTAGAATTCAATAAATTACACCAAATTATAAAAATAAATTTATATGTATCTGAAATTCAATTATTAAATAAAATAATAATTTATTTGAAAAATAACAATTTCAAAACTAAAACTGATTTTATAACAACTTGAAAAATTAATCATTATCTTACGAAATTTCCATATAAAAATAATAAAATAAATAAAAATGAATTTTCATATTTTATGAAAATACATATTTATTTAAATTATTAAATGAATAATAAAATTTTAATGAAATGTTTATGAATATAAAAACCAACACTTATTATGTGACCATATAGTCACTTATAAAAAGCCTAAATTTAATTTATACTTTCATTGGTAAGTTTAAAAATCATTTGGATTATTTAATATTCTTAAGGACATATTATTATTCAAAAAGGATTTATAATATTCATAAGGGAATGATATTATTCACAAAAAATTAACTTGATCGTATCAGAGTCCAAATAACATATTGATCCCAACCATGAATTTTCATTTTTCAAAATTCAATTCACTAAAGTGGAAAAATTATGTTTATGTTCTAGACTGTTAAAATAAAAAAGTATTTAGTAGTTCATTTAAGCACATATTATTTCCTTTTAAAATATAAGGAGTTAAAATAAGCTCATCTAGTGCACCTATTATAGAATAAATTGGGGATTGCCGATTTTATTAAAATTATTCTATAAGTAATATTACATGGCCTTTTAGATAACATCACAAATTTCCAGTGGATTATCCAGAATAATCCATCATTATAATTTGTATAATCTATATTTCATAAATTATAATTAATCATTGATCCTATTCAACATCTTTTATCTCACTAAAATTCAAACATACATGTACTCATTATTCAATAACATATATTATCCTCCCAAATAAATTATGTTATTTTACATGTCAATAACTATATAATTTAACAATTAATTAGTAGATATATAATAAAATATTATTCTAATGAAATCAAAACATCATAAATATTTTAACACCAAATATTTATCATCAAATGACCTTAATAAACACACATACAATGGAATTGTCATTTCATTATAATTCACATACGTATCCTCTTTAACATTGAAATATCACAAAAATTACCATATCATATGAGCCATGTTACATTATTGGGTATTCTCACAATGCTCTGATATTAGTATGTCTCATTATATAAGTTAGTTACTTGACTAAATATCTAACCGCACATACTTTACAATGTGTATTTTTTCATTTCTGTACTTCTTAAACAAGGAATCGTAAAATAAATGATATATCTGACTAAATATTTATGTTATAACAAATAGATATAAAATATCTGTAATATTTATAGAACAATCAATGATTCCAAATGCAATTTTTCAATATTGTAATATCTTTATTTTTATGGAACTTTTTTTCTCAAATAAATTAAATTCACCTTTATATAATTTGATGCACTATATCAATTTTTCATTTCATATGGCACTGAATCAGAATATATTACATGGAAAATTTATTTTCATTACATTACATGGTACATCCACATGGCATATTTTACATTAATTACTAACCTACAATTTATTACAAAAAACATCTACTTGAAGTATGTTACACACAACACTGACTTTGTGTATGTTACACGCGACATACATGTTTATACAAAACATAATTTTATTGTAATAATTATTTAAATAAGATAATAATAACATATCTATTAAAATTAATATTTTTAATATTAATAAATACTTTTCAAATATTTTATATAATAATTTTCTATAAACATAACATATTAAGAATGAAATATTTAATTTGTGGAAAAGCCTTTCTATGTTTAAGAATAATATTTTATAAAATAAACTAATTTTTGTATCCTTGTTTAAAAGAAATTAATTTTAGAATAATTCAGAAATTGATTTCATAAAATAATATTTATTTTCTAAATTTGAATTTTTAAATTAGATTTGTTTTATTTTTTGTTATTTTTCTAAAAAAACATCATTTATGATTGATAGTAAAAAATATTGAAATTTAATGAAAAAAACTTTTAATAAAAATTATTTAAGAGGATAAAATATATTTAAATTTGATTTCATGGATTTATTATATAATATTTTTATCTATTAATAAAATATAAGTCATTTTAATGAATTTCAATATGAACGTTGTTATAAAAACATAGAAATCTTTTTAATTATTTTACATTAATGACATGCATTGTCGTCACGAGTGGTGGATTAAGTTGAAAATAATTTCTCCCACGTTTCTGATTGTAATTATGAAAAATGGATTCCATATTTAGAATAATAATAATTTCTAATTTCTAATAAGTTTTATTCTGTTTTATTTATAAAAACAATTAGTTATTGTAACTAAAATAATATACACCGATTATGGTAAAATTTAACCATAACAATAGATTAAAAATAATATTTAATACCTAAAATGACTGATAAAATTATCCAAGATCCATTTAATAGACATATTTCAACCATATCCTAATTTTTCACTTATTATTTCATTATGGTATCCATATTCCATTAGAATAACATGGGTGGGATCACTACTATAAATTTTAGTTTTAACACCTCCTGAAGCGGGTGACCACCATTTGGAGTCTCCAAAGATGGTATTAGCGATGGCGATAGGCGGCCACTAATGTGAATATAAAATTCCCGTGGGAATTTACCCGTGCACACATCTTATTCTTCCCTCCTGCTTTAGCCACTGAAAATCCAATGTACTGTAGTCGATGCCACACGATGCTGCATTCCGCCACACGCCGTCTCTCTTCATGCCATACCATGCTTCGTAACAGCACACTTGTGTCCGCTGTCTATGTGCCGAACAATCCCGAATCCTCGCCTCAGACATCCGGTGAACTAATACTCATCCCCCGAATAAACCAACATCCAAAGCCATCGTGTGTCTACCATGGCTGGTGAGGGCATGGTCTTGAGTCCCTTTCGACAAATATGCCGAGACTAGGACCCGCATGAGGACCATTAGAATGCTGTTTTGATATGAAACATTAATGATCCCCATTGGCGGTTGTTAATGGGTTTTAACGACAAAGCTAATGCGAACTACAAAAGCGGTCGCTGGGAAGTCGCTAAAGCCTTTTAGAGACCTCTTTTGGCGGTCTCTAAAATCACTAATTCAATTACTGAATTCCTTTGTCAATGAATTATGAGAGTGTCACACCTCTTATATAAAAAGTCCTAATTTACTCTACATTATTAAAAACCTAAAATAACATACATTAAACTAATATATGATAAAATATCCTCCAACTAATCCTTCCTTCATCCTTGAATCCTTAATTTGGTAATAAAGACTTCCATTTATGCCTTTTGGAAAAAACTAAAAGGAGTTACCTGATGAAGAGGTAACACCTTTTCTCATGTTCCATTATTTTATTTTGTCTCTCCACCCCCTACACTATTAATATTAGATGTTTGTATTATCAAAAGAAATATTCAAAATATTCTAGGATTTTTTATGATATGGTCCGGACCTACACTTACACACACCTCTATCTAATGGGTAATTAACATATTGTTTACATGTATAGTGAACTACCTCCTCATGAAAAGAATATTGCTCATATTTTCTGTATGGCCTCTAATAGTAAGAAGTAATATGGAATCAAAATTTATTTTTATTATATTAAATTTATAATTTCACTATTCTTATTAATACTTTTACAATAAATATATTTATACATTACATTTTGGGTAAATTAAATAATTTCGTTTGAGGATGTGTGGACTAACGACCCCTTAAAGAGATGAGATTAGTTCACACACTACATGTAATGAATTTAGGATGTTATTAGTGAATTTATATTATATATTTGAAATTATATTGTTAATATAATTATATATATATATATATATTTAATTTTCATTAATTATTTTAATATGATAATAAAAATAAAAACAATATTCATGCGTAAATACAGTTTACCATCTCCAAGAATAATGTGATTTATTTCATACTTATATATTATATAGATTATTATAATAAAAATATAATTAATCTAAATGATATTTATAAAATGTTCCAGATTCCTTAAATCATTATATATGTATATCCACAAAATACATAACAAATTAAGACACTTGTGAAAAACAAAGATAATATTTCTTAAACTGAAACATTATCGTTGGGTTTTTAACAAGAGAATGATATAAAGTCATACAAAAACAAAATATTATATTATATTTTTTGATATGATTATTTGATTTATGTATAATAATGTTATATATATTATACAGTATTTTTTACGAAAACGATGAGACTCAAAACACAAAGTGAGGGTATTTCATCTTAATTTTTATTTCAATTAGAGACATGGATTATTCACCACCCATTCATTTTTTTTGGATTTTATACTTCCCATGGTTGTATAAAATGATTATTATAATTTAATTAATGGATATTTACATAAAAACATTATTATTTTTATTTAATGTGGTTTATGTTTCCAATGTTACCAAATGCTTAAAATAATTTTTTTCAATTTTCCTTCTCTAGGAGGCATGTTTTTTATGAACATAAATTCTTATTCGGGATGTATATACATAGATATTAAATTTTAAATCATGAATTTAATTCCTTTACGGATACATTAAGCTTAATTTAATTTCACATTCCTATATGGATATTATGAACCAAGGTTACTAAGTTATACCAGTTTATTGAAACAATCTCTACAAATTTCATAATGGTTATTTATTTTTCATCATTTGATGAAATATTATGATAAATATCAGAAAAAAATTATATAGATTGTTTATAATTTTTTATATTATAGATATATCCATTTCTTTGTAACATTGTTTCAAATATTGGTTATTAATATTATTAAATAAATTATAGAAAAATGTGATTTTAACTCCATCTTCGGTCGGAAAACTGTTTTATTTCAAAAACCATGTTTTAAAAAAATTAATTGGTCCTTGAAATTATTTTCAATGAAAATTGATTTAAAATTAATTTAATCAAAAATTAATTTATATATTTTCAACGAATTTTTTTGGAAATTTATTTTTCCATAAGGATTAATGTTTTAAACATTATTATTCAAAGAATTAATAATATATTCATCGCGATATATTTTTATAATATCATTCAAAAATATTTCCCATATAATATAACACCTATTGTTGTTACTCATTAATTTTTATAGGAATCATTCAATATTTCTATTAATATTTATTAATGGACTATGTTTTGATAGAATTATGTTTATTAACCCTATTTCTATTTCACAGGTATATGATTTAAAAGCCCACTTCTTTTCATTGGTTAGTTTTATGATGAACTGATTATGAAAGGTATATTTTTATCAGAGGTTATGATATGATTTCTTATTTATAACAACCATTTCATTTCATGGGTTATGATATTATTATTTATGATCATGTGGTGCATGTATTTATGATTTCATTATGAGGTTGGCGGGACCTATATATACATCAAATTCATTAGGTAATGATTTATATCTAACAAGATAAACATTGTTGGAAAATGAATGTAAATAGAATCATTATTAAAAGGATATAATTAGAAATGAACTCAGTTGAGTATTACAAAAAATGAATGATGTGGGAACTCGATTCAGTAATACTAGGCATGAACGGTGTGGGATCCAAATTTAGTAACAGACTTTGTACCTAAATATCGCATTGATAATAATTCCATGTCTACTATAGAAACCATTATATATATTTATGCGTCTATCACAATACAATGTTTTATTCCAATTTTATTATTTCGTTTCTTATGTTATTTATTTTCTTATGATTAAATTTATTATTATTGATGTTTCAATGAATGGTTCTTGTCAAGAAGATTATAGTGGGAGATGATGTAGCTCATCTATATACCAGGGTTCATATTTCATAGAGACCAAACAACCATATTCCATGATTTTTTAAGTAATATCATAATCAATTCTAGTTTAATTCAATTATATAAAACATATAATATAATATTTCAGCAGCCATCCAATATAAATATAAAAATATATGAAACTAGGTGGTTTGTGGAAATATAATATTTTTTCAGGGATATAATTATTAGAAAATAATATAATAACAAGGTTTTTATGTATCTCTAGTAAATTTTTTTATACTATATAAAATCAACCACATAATAATACTCATGAATTTTGGTTTCATAAATTTTTATACCAAATGTAAAAAAAATCACATACATTATATACAAATAATTATATATGAGCATGGAAGAACATTGATGATCATTAACATCCTCACTTTTAGTATTAAAAATATCTTACACTCATCTGATGAGAGACTAATCATTATTCAATAATGGATATCTATTTTCACCATTCCATCTAATTGAATAATCTATATATGGATGTGAATATGAAAAAATAATTAGTTTAAGATTAAATTTTATACATTCAATTCATTAAATATTGATTGTTATAATTTTTTTATGACTATAAATAGACATTCCCATATACATAAACAACTATAAATTAGGACCTTTTCACTATGGTCGTCATGAAACAATATTAATTCATGCATATCTATATTGAAAATTATGTTTTCTAAATATTTTGTGGTATTAAATATTGATTTTAAATATGTTATGGTTTATATATAATTTTAATGTCAACATATTACTAAAATTACAGTGATATAGGTTTTCCCAAGTGAATAAAAAAGATCAATCATGCCTATTAGGAATAGAAAACATTTAAAAATGTATAATAACATTCAATTTAGTAAGTATCAATATAAAATTATCTTGATAAACCCATTGGTATTGGAATATAGTGCTTCTTAATAATGCTATATTTTAATGAGATTTTGTGTGTATTGATTTTGAATGAATAATTAATATGTTTTTAAAAATATATATTTTCAATGAATAAAATATTTAATTATATCATTGATGTTCCGATACAATTATTTTTTCATGGATGGGGGATCCCCCTAAATGAATTTTAAATTAGGTACATGTATTTTCGGTGCAGGAACAATCCTTTTTTAATCTAATATTGGACATTGATCAACCTATTACAAGGTAAAAATTCACCGTAATGATTTCCTTCCTATATTAATATATTCATCACTAGTTATAAAAGTAATTGGAGGGGTTAGTGTGAGAAACATATTATATAATAAAAAATATTGAATTAAAAGTAATAAGATTAATCATCTGATTATGACAATATAATCTCATGTTGTTGATGAATTTATTGATTCCTTAAAAAAGAATAATCATTTTTTCTGGAAATAGGTGATACATAGCTTAGTTATATATTATTAATCTTTGTCTCAGTTAATGATTCCATGTGTCCTCATGTTCCCCAAACCATATAGTGGGGGATTTTAATATGCTTTGAGAGTCTATGGTTTTACCTTGGAAGACTACTCCATCATATTAGAGAAAAACTCCCTAGAAAATAATCAAAATCATCCATCATAGATAATTAGTGTACATGGATGAAATAAAGCATAAAAATTATATAAAAAATTAATATAAAATTATTTTTTCATATGGAAAAATAATCATAAATCATTTGTTCCCATGAATATTACTAGTCATATATATAAATTGAAATAAATACAAAAAGCATTATACTATAGTCAATTAGTTATACCTCAATTCGAGTCTCCATAATCCCCCAGAACTATCCAAACATATCAAAATACACATTTCATTATCATTACCTGACCTTGTAAACTATTTAACCTCTTACTGTAGCCACATTATGGGGATTACATAGATGGGTTTTAGTAAAACAATGTAAGTACCCACTAGTTGTGTCTCCTATATGACTTCATGTCCTCAGAACTATCAAAATAGTAAAGGCTCCACGATTTAGGAACAATACCAAGCATTATAGTGGCTATAAAATTGCGAAAATGGGGTAATCATTATAGTGTAGAGATCATGCATCAAATAAATTTCATACCAGTTGTAAAAAAATAAACATTCTTCAAACACATATATGATGGTTCTGTATATGATGAGGCCATAAAAACATACATACATTGATTCCCCACTAGGATGATCCCAAATATGAAATAAAATAATAAATCATATTCATGTTGTCCATACATATGTCAATGATCCTCATTTTTATATTTTGATACCAAGGATCTTCTCATTATTGATCATCTAAAAAATTTATGACATGAATGGAATAACAAACAGAATGTCCACACACACATTAAGATTTGAGTATTGGGTGTGTGAATATAACTTAGTTTTGTCTAAAAAAGATCCCCAAATATATGTTTCCATATACATGATTAATCATGAGTAATATAAAAAAATGTACATTCTATTTGAGTCATTTTGAGCAGACTAGTCCACCGCAACACCTGAGGTGGTTGAAACACAAATTAGGACTTCCAGTGATACACAAGAATCTGTGGTACTCAACTATACCTATGTCAACACCAAGTCATAATACTATCTTCTATTAATGTATTCACACCTAGAAATGATAAATAGACATTAAACAATGAATCATATAATGGGATAATTGTATATAAATCCCAAAACCTATATAAATTAGGAAATATGTTATATCTATATCTTGGCCCACTGCATTATCACTCAAATAAAGATCAATTGGTCTTATGAACAATTACACCATAACGGAAAACCCATTATAGACCACGACACACATATATACAATGAAATATATGATTCATTAACTTAATCCCAAACCATGTTGGGTAAGTTACTCACAAAAATAACATCATTATATAACATTAATCTAAAAAAACCAAAACACACAAGGTAAGGCTCATAACCCAGTAGATGAATGAATATAGAGTATCTACCACACTGACCCATCCTCAAATATTATTGGTAGGTCACATCATATAAATAAATCCATATAATCATTTTGGTGCTCAAATCAAACTTAACCATCTACAAAACCTCTATGGTGGTCAAATCATATGAAAATTAAACAATGAGAAAGAACATCACACAAATCAATGACTGCGCCAAGGGGGAAAGACACTCAACAACAAGATCCTCATTATAACATCGTTTATCTCACCATGTAGTGTTTCTATGAATTACTTCATATCTATAACCACTATTCAAATAAATTCCACATGAATCCCCCATTATCCTCTCACATATACCTCTTTCATTGTTATATCTTCACAAAACATTGCACCAATCCTTATTATAAAGGACTAAGACCGATTTATGATTTCACAATCTAGTAGACCTTATCCTCAAATGGATTGGTTAAATTTCTATCCAAATATTCCTTCATATGCCAATGATATGTCCCAATGAAATCCCCTCAAACCATGTAAAAATCAGACATTACCTTATACATAGTTGTGGTTCTTAATCCCTCGATAGTCTTACATTTAACTCTCTTATCAATCATTAGATCAATGCCAATCATGCATGCCCAGCTGTACTTATAACCCAAACATTATAATCATAAATCTCATATCACATTATAAATCTCATAATAAAGTTTAGTGAAATTAATATGTATATGTTGCCTCATTTACTACAAGTGGTTGGGTGATACTAATTCACCATGGTGATAAAGAGCACATAATACATGAAACAAATGCATGAATCCACTCCATGTAATTCTTAATCCCGATGTAGTATACAAGCATGAAAACACATAAATGGATATCTTTATGATATGTTATCAAATGTTAAAGCTAACTCAATACATAATTTGTCTATTTATGATGATCTCTAAAGCCACATAAATTCCATTCATGCATTTTTCATGCTCCCAAGAATATTTCATAACCAAAGTGTTATAAAAAAATAAATTATAACACATTGTAAATAATTTTTTTTTAATATAATTATTCATAATCATATAAATACTCAAAAAGAATCATATAATACTTGAATCCTTGATCAAGGAAGTGTAGTACACTCCCAATATTCACTCCAACTTTAGCCACACAAAAAAAATATAACCACCTAGTACACTAGTAGATTCCTCTCAAAATTAAAAAAGAACCTAAATAATTTATATATATGTAATAACTTTTGAAAAAAATCCTACATCAGTTTTATAATACCGTATTATGACACCCTCTATAAAAATCCTGAAAAATATCATTTGAAATTAGTTTTATAATCATCCTTTCATGTATGGAAAATGGAAACCATAAACAACATTGAGAAGAAATAATTTGTAAGAAAAAAAGACTATTAAGAAGACAATGGAGGAAGAACACAAATTAAATCATGGAATAATATAACCTGAAATAACCTCAAATGGGATTAATTGGGAAATGGTAAAAGTAAAATTGAGATACTAACCACAAAAGGCCAACTATCAATAATAAATGGTGTTAGGCCCCATTTTAAAAAGAAATGAGTTTGAACATTCACTCAATTAACATATGATTCTTGAGATAAACAACCTAGTATGGGGATCCATATTCCAATATCATAAAATTTCACCTCTTGATCCACTATATTATGACATGTATGGACTATAATAGTTCCCAACTAGAGATAAAAAAATTCTCCCCTCCCTTACACACTAGATCCCCCGATGTTTCTACTAAACCCTAAAACTCATAAGATCACAATATCTTTTATTTTTAAAATAATAATCCCATTTAAAGTATCAATTAAAAATAATAATCATTCATTCAGAGAAAATTATGATAAATTATAAATTTTTATTGGTATATAATTCAAAATATCATCATAATACCCCCTTCTAAATTTTTTCTTTTTATCAACAAAACATGGAAGTCATTGAATCATGTTTCTTGACCTATCCTAGTTATCAAATCTCTAAACCCTCACTATGTTATTCCTTAAGAATGCCAGATGTTATTCTATTGAAAAATATAATAAAAAATTTATCGATTCACCAGGTGTCACGACACCCACTCTCTACCAAAACCAATTCTTAGATGCCTCTCACTAAATGAGTATAGCTCAACACACAATCTTTTTTTTGTTCAATTAATAAAAAGGATTTTAGTTCCCTACACAATAAGAATATTTCCTTCCATATCATTTCCAAATAATGCTTCTCTAGACAATAATAATATCCAACAATAAATTCTCATTTTTTGTCCACCAACTAGCTAACAACATCCCACATGGTACTTCTGATGAGGTTTCTCTATAACCTTTTCTTAAATCATTCAGGAATACTATTTTAACATATGATGTATTAAATTTGAAAAAAAAATATTGGTTGATCATGCTGATGAGTCCTAAAAATGAAGACTTACCACGATATTTCACTAATAACCCCCCCCCCCACATTGTGTCTCACTTTTCAGGAGTATGAAAAACCAACATATCTAATTTCCCAAGGTATTTTTTTCATATGAGACATATTCATGAGATTTTATATCCCGATTCAATGAAAAAATAATTAAAAAAATGGTATAAACACAAGTCAGGTTAGGAAATTGGTTCACCACAGAATCTTGTCATGAAATTCGGCCACCCACTAATAATGTCACAAATTGATTATAGACATGTAAACGATATTCAAAATTAAATAATTCATTTCGTGAATCTATTTAAAATCACTCTATAACCACACTTATCCTAATGTCGATATAACAACTCAAACTATAATTATATACGATCTTCAAATTTTATATTAATTATATGAACAAGATATTAGTAGATCATACCACAGAACAAAAACTAGTTTTACCCCAACTGTCAAACGACTGGTCTCAATGCTTTCATCACTCCATTGATAATATTTATATTCACCATTGACTAATATAATGATCCCTACAATAATATAATAATTATCACATCTAAAAAGAACCCAAATTTCTATTATCTGAATCTCATACCCAATGCATTGCTAAAAAAAGTCACTTGATTTTTTCATCAAACATATATTTTGGTGATAACACAAAACATCAACCACCCATTCATATCTCACTCAAGTGTCATCCTTGAATTTTTTCAACAACACATGGTGTGATCCTTTCCATATGGATTTCTATATACCAATACTTGAGGGAAATATCTAAAGGGTCCCAACCCCAAATGCTCATCTATCCCCTTAATCCTTTCTATCATCATATATGTGTCTGGCACCATAGACCGATTATAGCTGAATTCTATATATCCATTTGGGTCAACCATATAATTAAATATTAATCCTTCACTAAATCTACATCCCACAATAATGGGACTTATCAAATTTTAATATACTCTAAAACACTATATATATAATCTCTTCACAAATTGTATCTGTCACCTATCGTTGAGAGTGACAGAAAATGTAAACAACACAATGCTTCTAGTACTCATCTCAGTTTCATCTAAAACAGGAAAATAAACCAATAGAGCAACACAAGTACCATTCATAGATCTCCTGACAAAAAAAAATACATAATGAGCACACACCAACCCAAACATAGTAGTAGTTTTCAAAAGAGGTATCTAAAATACTAACTCTCAACCAAAATCAATAGTGATTCAACAAATACACAAAAAAGTGTTCTCTCTCACAATATAGATTGGAATCTACAGAACCAAATGGTTGTACACTCTTGGTTTACCAGATCACACACCATAAAAAATACCTCCAAGTGTTAAATCACAATAAACAGAGGAAGACATTCAATAACTAATAACCATTCCCCCAAAAAAAGTATGACATATAAATCCGCACAAGGAACATCACACAAATTCTAAACAAATAACAACACTATAGATTTAAATTAGTCCCAAACCCATGTCCATACCTCCATGCTCCCACAACTCTTCATAAAAATAAATCCATTAAAATTATTATAGGAATCCATCTTATCATACACTCGACTATCATCATGAGTAATGGAAACCCTCTAAACACATCACATACCTTATTTCCCAAGGTATTGACCCTAAATATTTTCATTATTAAGGTTTAGATAGGTAGACACACACTAAAAATATAAATTTGAAAATTACATTTTTGTTGTTTTTGAAAATTTAAATAACCCTACTGTAATCACAATGATCCTCATGGGAAAATCATTATAACGGCAACTCATTAACATCCTTAAATGAAAAATCCAGTATATTATTCATTTAAAAATTCATTACATTGAATCAAATTCTTATACAAAACAATAATGGAAATATATGCATCCATTAAAAAAGGTACTATATTCCCATCACCATGGAACCACTCATCAGTGATCCATATGACCTATGGTGAAATGGATATAAACTATAGTCCCTATGAGTTAAGGGTACAAAAAATTTATATAAAACATTATATATGTTGTTGTTGACACATTTAAAATAAAATCCTCTCATTTGGAATAATTCCACATGGAAACACATACATATGTAATGTTTTTATATGGGTATTTAATGATTCATAAAAAATGCCTAATGAAATTTGTCCAAGATACACTACAAGAAAAACATAAATATAAAATGCATAAACTAAATTTTTCTAAAAAACATGTGTGATCAAAAAAATAGAACATTATTTAAATGTAATTTAATTACCTTAATTACCAGTTCATCATATTATAAATTGATTTATCATTTATAGTAACATATATCCTTCACCATTCCATCAAATTACAGAAAACCTATCTATTATCTCCCCAATTCATAAAAAATTTGTCTTCAATTCCACATTTTCATTCTGCATCCTGGAACATATCAATGAAATAGATTCATATGGCTAGAAATATTCCTCCTAATATCTTAGAAGGTATTGACTTGGGTAAATGACCTAATCCATATAATTCTGTTAATATTCCAAAATTAGTAGTGTTATATAAAAAATTGAACAATAATAAATTATCAAACACATCCATATACATCAGATTTTGAAAAATATAAAATATAATGTATTATTATAACCATGAAAAAATATAAACCATGATCTCCCACTTGATATATCCATAATAAAAAATTATGGAAATCACAAATAGTGTTTCTCTACTTCAATCCCTATAAAGCTTACCAATATCATGATTCGGTTGAGAACATCTAGCCTAGTATATTACACAACCACTTCCCTGGAATGTAATATAGATTGAATTGCATCATTTGTGCTAAGACTAATATTCAATATCAATGAATATATTCTATATTTACTCAAGATTTATACAAAATAAACATCCTTGTTTTGGTCTATACGCATGAAGAAACAATATAACATAAAAATCATGGTTTTTATGTAACTATGTATTGACACAGACAACAAAATAAAGAAAAAGGTATGCATAACATTCATGTAATGGATATCTAACCAAAATACCTAGATTCCCCACAATACATGTATCAGGATCATGATAGAATTTACCTTTTCCCTTATTCCACTACATCCTTAACCAATTATTACCCAATTCCTAGAGACATGGCACATGAAATTATTTAAATCCATAAAAAATCATACAATCATCAATAATGACTATACAGACACACATTGACCCACTTATGTATCACTAATGGGTCCATCTGTATTATTTCACATCACACCATTTTCTAGTCCATAGGGCAGTATTTTGGAAAACCCTAAAATGCAAGATTCAATTCATTCACACTAAACAAATCCATGTTCTGAAATGTCCTCAACATAATATCTCCATTAGCTAATTATCATCACAATTACCCCAAACATTAATAGAATGATCCTCAACCAGTTACATGATGTACTAGTGATTGAATATTAGAATGTCCCATCCCCATATGCTTCAGGGGGAGTCCCATAACAACAACCCATCCCTATAAGCTTTGGGGAGTCAAAATCATACAAATACATCACTGTAGCTGGTAATAAGGTCCTTGAGCATGAAATTAATATAAATAAAAATCAAATCACAATTTACTCTTATATATCATTGTCATCTTATCATATAAGTCATATCCCCACAATATAACATTCCTTAATTCTCTCATTAGCTTCTCTAATGCTCCTATAGAACAATCATACTATATAATTCTCAATCTAACCTCAGGCCCACTAGATCCATTAATAAATTCCTTGTGGTCTGAGTTTAACTCAATGACTCCCCAAATTTCACTGATTCCTAGTACATGATGACCATCCCAAGTCAACAAAAATTTCACAACCCTAGCCTCAACAAGCAAGGTTCATCACCTAACCAAAACTATAACACCAAATATTAAATTTATAGTATATAAGTCTTTGTTCCTAAAAAACACCAAATTGAAAATCTCATTATTTATAAATTTCACTAAACCCTAAATTAAAAAATATTATATATTAAATTTTAAAAAATTAATGTTATTTATCTTCAATTGTAAAAAAGTAATAAATAGTATATTTTTTAGATATTTATCAAATAGAGTAATTATTTAATGAAACATGACAAATACTGATTTTATATAAACATTGATTTTAATTACAGTATAATGATTTGAAAATGATTTAAAATTTTATGTGTACAATTTGTTGATAAAATATTTCTATAGGGATAAGTATAATTAAATAAATATAAAATTATTATCCTAGAAACTTATACATAACAATATTGATATGTAAATATTGTTTTTGGTCGAATAATTTTTTGTATTATTCTCCTTTAATAATATATTAAGGAGGTTACATTCATTTTTAATTTGATTTTATGAAAAATTATGTCTCCTAAGATATAAAATAATATAATTAATTTCATTTACATTACAATATAATTTATATTTGTAATAATTCATTTTTTAAAATACATATTTAAAAAAAAAATATATATTACAAACATATGATAAAATTAATATATAAAAAATTAAATTATATACTATAAAATTGACTCAAAAATGATACTAAACATTATTACTATTTTTAGTAATGTAATGTTAAAATATTTCATAATGAATAGTAAAAATAGTGAATCAAATATACCACTATTAATGTTTTAAGGGTTTACTAGTGGTTAGATTAATATATAGGGGAAAATATACAACATAAACATGTCTAAATTTTAATTTTTGAGAGGAATATAACATATCAAGTCTTATGATAGAATACCACATTATATTATGCCACATTCATAAGAAAATTTATTAATATTCATTTAATATTCTAGGTAATTTTATATATTTCCCTCCCCTCTCTTATAAAATCGAATGTATCCTCTTCCCTCATTAATAAATATCGACATCTCTAGATCTAAAAGTCAAATAAGATAGACATTAATGATTCATTAACATCATTTTATGATTCCTTTATTCACATTAAACCATCCTATAAAATATTAACTTATAAGTGAAAGGATGTCTCTGAAATTATAAATAACAATATGTACCATCACTTTAAATGATTAATTATTATTATTCTTTTAAAAAATATTTTTATTGATCCTAAAATAATTTCTTTATTTTAATCAATATAATACAATGCAATTCTATTTATGTGACACCCATTTTCCAAATCATTTCAATTAAGTGGGAAACAAAAGTATTTCTTATTTATATGTGTGGAATACCACATATGTATTGAAAATTGAGTAATTTCCATACACCACCTCACATTTATGGAGAAAATTATTTAATTAATAAGTATATATATATATATATATGATATTTTTTAAATAATTAGGATGAAATTTTACAGACTACAGTTAACAATGAATAGTGAAATTAATTTATCTATCTCATTATTAAATGGATTGTTGAAAGTATTATATAATGACATTTATTATATTTATGTCATTATTAAAATTTATAGATTTTGAACCATGATCGGGATAGAGTTATTATAATTTAAAAATCAAATAATTCAAGAAAAAAAGTAATTTCTGCATTAAATTATGATGATAATGAAATTGTGATAAGATGTTATATGTCGAAAATTATTTCAATAATATGAATGTCAAAAAAATTATATAATTAAAATAAATTTAAATTTCATATAAGGATGTTTAAAAACACTTATGAAGATTTTCATTCTTTAGGTTATTTATCTTTGTTGTCATCACACTTTTTATTGGTATTTCTTATTATTTATTTTTTACATATGAAATTATAATAAATTTTAAAAAAAATATTCATTTTAATCTCCTAGACTTTTCTTAAAAAGGTATATTTTTAAATTTATTTTCCTATCTATGTGTAGAAAAAATTTGGAAATAATTTATTTTACAGAATTTTAAATTCATTATTCTATTCAAACATGAATATTTTCCATATATGCCCATATTTTCATTACATTTTTTGAGTTGTTTTTATTATTTTGAAATTATTTTATAAATTAAATTTTAAAAAATATTTTACATTTTATAAAAGTGAATAAGATTAATATTATAGAAATTTTTCAACAGTGTAACTTTTTACCAGTCGTGTGAAAAACAAATTTCAATGTTTGAAATACAAATTAATTTTACAACCATAATGACTATTTTTTACTGAAACATTCCTATTATAGATTCCATTATTAACATATAAATAATTAGATATTAGGTAACGTTTTAGAGTTTTAGGATGTGATTTCAAAATGAATATGTTATTTTCCTCAAAAAAAATTCAAGTTTTCATTTAAATGTATTTTCAACTATGTCAATATTATTTGAGGTATATTATTTTTTGACTGGGTTATAATATAATGATATTATAAACTATACTACTCTTTATGTGCCACGGTCCCCTCCCACCAAATATGCCCCTCCTGAGCTGGAAATGGTGAAAAGGAGATAATGACCCCTGAGTCCCGCCTCTAGTAGGACCCGGGGGGGGGGGGGGCGACTAGCACCAAGGGTATGAGTTTTCACAAATATGTGAGGAAATACCCTATTTATTATTTAAAATTGGCAAATAGGACAGGTATACCAACAAAAAGGAATAGAAGATGTTTATATAAATAAACCTAAACCAATACCACATGCATGTTTAAATAGTTCTGAATCAAGGTACAAGTACAAGAATGATCAAAAGTACAAGACCAAAAGAAATAAGATCACAAAAACTGCAACAACTCCAACTGTCCCGACTAGTTGGGTCCTGCACAGCCCTGGTAGTCCTCCTGGAAACCTGAAAGTAAATGTAGGGTGAGCATACATCTATACTCAGTAGGGAAACCTAAATATCTCATGAACAAGTGGGGAGACATCCTATTGTCCCGTGAGAACAACAGAAGAAACCTAGAAAGGAATTCTATCCTCCCAACCTCACTAGCCACGCTAACCAAAAACACAAACACAACAGGAAGTATAATATAAGAACAAGAGTATTGGGTACCCCTCACCATTTCACATTAGTTAACTACTCTTCAAAACGGAGAACGTCCTGACTTTGCCACACTCTTCCCACCTGCACACACCTTGGCCTCAAGAACCACACATCCCGCCTGCACACACTCGGGCCTCACACACCACAATCACATCCCCGCCCAAACACACCTGGGCCTCATCCTGAAGATTCATGGGAACAGTAAGTCTGCCCGAAGATTCTTGGGCTAAAACCACCCCAATAGAAACCTACCCAAAGAGTATTGGGTGTAAGGTCACCTCGAGCCATCACAGCCTATGGGAGAAGGAGCAGGAATGAGCTAGTAACTAATGGGCAAACACCCTCTCCGATGAAATGGGAGTGTTCGGCACTAAGTGCTCAACAAGGGAAGGGTGCAACAAAACAAAATTATACAGATATATATATATGTATATATATTTGTTTACCAATCACACAACCCAACATAAGTCTTCTAATCAGAGAACTAAGCACGTGTCTCGGCACTGCCACTATGAAGCATGCATACCAAAAACAACCCCAAACCCATATAGTTTTTCATGTTTTAACATAATCAGCTTATTAGTTCCTTAACTACTGGGCAACTATCCACAACCAACCACATCGATCGTTCGTAAAGAATATCCCTTCCATCCACTAATTATGTTATGAAAACACAAGTAACACAACCAAGTCCTTCTTACTAACCATCCAACCCCATTAATTATTATTTTAGTTCCATTACAAAGCCCCACCATTTATTAACTCCTCCAATTTTTTATTTTTTATTCACAGCCCATAGTTTGTACACATTCAAGTCCATCCCTATATCCCCACTGCCAACAACCATAACCACAACCACACCGTACATCATCACCCCTTAATACCATTTATCGCAGCCCCACTGCCTATCACAAACATAGTATTCAGACCAACCCAACAACCTTGCTGCTCACCCGATCCAGAACAACCCAAAAAACACCCCCATCACATGACATGTATCCAATCCAACACCCACATGTTCATTATTCCATTTTTTTCAACCGGGGTGATCACACAAGGGTTCCAGATTTTAAATCAGCCAACATTATGTGATTACCAAAATTCCACATTCACAAAAGTACCTTTCATAAAAGGGTCTCTAATGATAGGGAAACATTTAATTTCCCAATAAAAGGCCCCCAACGAACGTTATTTTCAGTAGGCCTAAGCCTATTCAATTCACAACATAACAATAGGATAAACAAATATAAACATAACAACTTCACCATCCCCGTTTTTAACCATTTATTATCTTCATTTAATGGTTCAAATTTTTCTCATGAAAACAAGAGGACACCCACCTCGCATGATGCACAATTTAGAGAGACGAAGGTAAGATCCCTAACCCAATAGGTTATGATAACAACGCTCCCCTAGATCGACATTAGAAAATGTCCGTCGGCATCCATATCATCTGGAAAAACTCTAAAAAACCTCCTTGGGTGGATGTTGGAAAGTAGAGGACGAAGGAAAGAAAACAGATCCAAGCTCGGAAGTTCTTCCTTGTCGTTATGATCCCGTGGCCGCTGATAGATCATAAATCAGAGCTAGGATGAAGAAGTTATGGAAGAAACGGAGCCTTCGAGTCTCTTGGGAGAGCTCTACTTAGAGGAATGTGGAGGAGAGGGGAGAGTTGAAAAGGAGGGGACCCCTCCTTTTATAGGCGTGAAAAACAAAAGTACACGGTGTGTAATTTATGGTACATGGCGTGTACTCAACCTATTCACATGGTCACCACGCGGTATCCAACCTAGCCTTCAACGTGGAAAATTTTCATTGATTGTTCAACACATGGTTTGAAGGTAACACATACGCGAGGAGGCACTACACGGCGTGTATTTTTGGCTACACAGCATGTACTCATTTGTTTCACACGGTAAGGACACAGCTCCAACAGGGCACATAGCCATTGACTAGTCAACACATGGTTTGAGGGTAACATGTACGCGGGGAGGGACTACACGACGTGTAGTATTGGGGTACATGGCATGTAGCCATTTATTTCACACGGTAAGGACACAGCCTTCAACATGGTGTATACCTGGAAATGTGGCACACGTCGTGTACTCACCCTACACGATGTGTAGTTTCAAAATTCTGAAAAGTGTGGGAAAAGTCCATTATACCGTCCATAACACTTCATGACCCTCTATTTGAAAAATGAATGGCCCGAAGAGGTCTGGTCAATTACATCAGATACATCTTAAAACATTATCAGCCCTGAGAATTAAAAAACCATCCTAGAGGAACCCACCAAGATACCTATTTGGGTTCTCGTTATAACAAGAACCCAAACAACAACCCTAATAATAGGTACTAGGAATTCCCTCTCCTATGTCAAGATATTATCCTCTTTATGTGGCACTAACTCACCTGCATGGGTTTAATCGCATCCTCATTAATGCATTTTATTATGGATTGGGTCTTTCTAGTTCCATATATTAGGATTTTCCAACTTACTCTACCCCTAACACTGTACAACCCACACATTTCCTGAACACGTGGTTTGGGGAAAAAAATTCCTTCTTTTATGTCGAGATATTATCCCCTTAAGCGGCATTGAATCGCCCACACAGGTTCAATCGCATCCGCATTAATGCGTCTCGATTAAGGGTCAGGTATTTCCCTTTCCTCGCAGATTCGGAAATGGTACCCATTTCAAAGGAACAAGGAAACAAAAACTCACACAACCGACAAGTCAAGCATTCCATATATCAATGGTACAAAGTATAACATCAAAAAAAGATCATAAGAACAAAGAAAACAAAAGTCAAAAAAACTCCGGGTACTGAGTGTGCATCTGGTCCTCCCACTAATAAGTGCTCTCCTCGAGGCCGCCATGCCTCCACAACACACAAACCAAGGGAATGGTTCCTCCACGGAGCACCTTCTCTTTACGATCCTCGATTATAACTGGTTGTTCCTCGAAGTTCCCGTAGTGACCCATATCTAACTCTCCCCAGTCGATAATGTGAGAGTCGTTGTGTAAGTATCGATGTAGCTGGGAGATGTGGAAGATGTCATTAACCTTCTCCAACTGAGTTGGCAGGGCTAGCTGATATGCCACCTCGCCGACTCGCCTTAGAACCTCAAAAGGTCCGATGAACCTAGGTGAGAGTTTGTTACCTTTCCCAAAACGCTGCTGCCCCCATCAAGTGTAAACCTTCATGAACACATGGTCTACCACCTCAAACTCCATGGGCCTCCTCTGACGATCAGCATTAGTCTTCTGTAGGTCCTGAGCCACTTTCATTCTCTCACGTACAAGATGGACTTTCTCTTTTGTGCTATGCACTACCTCTGGCCCAAGAGCACTAGTCTCACTAACCTCTGCCCAGAAAATGGGTGAACGACATGGTCTTCTATACAATGCCTCAAACGGTGCCATGACAATAGTAGAGTGGAAGCTGTTGTTGTAGGAAAGCTCTACTAAAGGCGGGTGTCGTACCCATGATCCTCTGAAATCCAGAACACATGCTCGCAACATGTCCTCCGACGTCTGGATAGTCCACTCTGTCTGCCCAACGGTCTGGGGGAGGAAAGCAGTGTTAAGGCGTAGTTGGGTTCCAAAAGCATGTTTTAACCCCCTCCAGACACGTTAGGTAAACCGAGTATCCCGATCTGAAATGATAGTATTCGGAACTCCATTCAAATGCACCACCTCATCAACGTACCTCTGTGCTAAGGTACTCACCAAGCCCGACTCCTTAATTGCTAAGAAGTGAGAAGATTTCGTCAGATGATCCACCACCACCTAGATAGAATCATAACCTCCTTGAGCCATGTGTAGTCTTTTGATGAATTCCATCGAGATGTCATCCCACGTCCACTCGGGGACACCTATTGGATGCAACAAACCACTGGGAACACTGTGTTCAACCTTTACTTGCTAACACACTAGGCACTTATCCACAAACTCCGCCACTTCTTGTTTCGCCCCGGGCAAGCAAAACTGTTCACTTAGGCCTCGGTACATTTTTGAAACTCCTGGATGTACCTCCAAGTCTGATCTATGGAACTCATGGAGAACTCCCTCACGCATCGCCTCTGGAACAATCAACCGTCCATGGAAAAGAATCTGATGTCGGTTGTCCTCTGACCATCCTTCTGGAGCGTTTCTCTGATCAAAACGATCCCGCATCACTTCTACCTCTGAGTCCCACCATTTAGACTCTTCCACTTGCTGCAACAAGGAGGACTGCACTTTCATCTAAAACAAACAGCCTCTAAAACCTTCTACACTGGTATCCAAGTGCAAGGTGGCCAACTCTCCCATCGCATTCCAAGAATCAGTGAATTCTCTAACCAATTCCTTATGCGACATCTTGCTCAGGGAATCAGCCACAACGTTGCCCTTACCTTAAGTGTAAAAGATATTGAAGTCATAGTATTGGAGGAACTCGACCCATCTCTGCTGCCATTAGTTCATGTCATGTTGGGAGAATATATAACGCAGGATCTTGTGATCTGAGAAGACCAAAAAGTGCTCCCCAAAGAGTTAATGTCGCCATAACTTCAATGAAAATAATACTTCTGCATGCTCCTAGTCATGGGTGGCATAGTTACGCTAGTGAGGGCACAACTGCCTAGACCAATAACTGATCACTCCCTTCTTCTGCATCAGCACACACCCCAAACCAGGGCGAGAATCATCACAAAAGACATCGTACAACAACCCTTCCTCTAGAAACCTGAGTACTGGAGCATTGAACAACTTCTCCTTTAGGTAGTCGAAAGCTTCCTGGCACTGGTCGCTCCATAGGAAGACCTGGTTCTTTCTAGTCAAAGAAGTCAATGGAGCAGTAACTCGAGAGAAGTCTGAAACAAACCTCCAATAGTAACCTACTAACCCCAGGAAACTACGAAGTTATGCCACGCCCTTGGGTCATGCCAAAGAAACAACTTCCTCCACCTTCGACGGGTTCACTGAAACTCCATGCTGAGACACTACGTGCCCAAGGAAGTGTACTTCTTCTGTCATGAACATACACTTCGACAATAACTCGTAAAGATGGTGGTGTCGAAGGACTTCCAAGACTGCCCTGAGATTCTCAACATGATCCTCCTATGATCATGAGTATATCGGGATGTCATCGATAAACACAATGATGAACCGGTCTAGAAACTCTCAGAAGACAAAGTTCATAAGTCCCAATACCATAGCCGGTGCATCTGTAACTCCAAAAAGCATCACTACAAACTCGAAGATCCCATACCTACACCTGAAAGCCTTCTTTGAGATGTCATTGTCCTTCACCCTCAGCTGATGATATCCAGATCATAGCTCAATCTTAGAAAACCAACCTACTCCCCTCAGTTGGTCGAAGAGATTATCTATCCTTGGAAGGGGGTAACGGTTCTTGGTCATTACCTGATTCAACCTTCGGTAGTCTATGCATAACCTGAGACCACCGTCTTCCTTCTTCATAAACAAAACAATAGCACCCCATGGAGACACGCTGGGTCAAACAAAACCCTTCTCTATCAGGATGTTAATCTGTATCCGCAACTCCCACAACTCCGAATGTTCAATTTGAGAAGGGGAAATCAAAATCAGACATGCACCAGGCTGTAAGTCTATCCCAAACTCAACGTCACATAGGGGGTGGGGTGTAGAGTCACACCATCCTCGGAAAAAACATCGAGGAACTCCCCAACATCTTCCGGGACATCCATAATCTCTGCATCAGGTGGAACCACTGATAACCTAGCTAAAAAATAAAGGGGAGGATCCACACGCCGGCTTCCCACCTGATATCTATTTTCACCAACAAAAGATACATGTCGCCCGTCCACATCAAAGAACACGACTCTTCTCCGAAAGCAGTCGATAACGGACCTAATATAAAACAACTAGTCGATGCCTAGGATGACATTGAATGGTTGCATCTGTAATAGAAGAAGGTCCCCACTAGATCGATGTGGTCACAATGTTAGCCCACATCCCCGGAAAACAGAAGATACGATGGTCTGGCCTCCAACTGGTGTACTCAACACTACTGGTACTGAAATTCTGTCAACGTCTAGTCCCAAAGCATGGGCTAGACTAGGTGCAACAAAGGATTGCGAAGTTCCGGAATCAAACAAAGCAGAAATGAGAGTACTGAACAAAAAATTCGTACCTCGCACCACCTATGGTCCTGCTGGAGCTGCCAAATATGTTGCATGAAACTGTACACACCCAGCTCCTCTACCTCTCTGTTATCATCCACCTCCCTGACCATGCCCTAGTCGAGGTTCCTGAGGGGAACCATGTGGTCGGCCTCGTCCTGCAAATTCTGCCCTCGGGGGAGCAGGGTCCCGCTACTGCTGGAAGGGCCTCGCAGGCAACTAGTGCTACTGAGGTGGGCACAGAACCTGCCCACCTCCACCGTACTGAGCTCGGGTCGGGCACCGACATTGAACGTGCCTGAAACCTCCTAAAGAAAAACCTTCGGTCCTGGGCTCGTGAAAATGATACGAGGACCCAAAGATCTGAACTGGAACAGCTGGGGCCTGCTCCCTACTGGCCTGAACCTGGAAGGTCCCATTGCAGGAGACCTGCTTCTGACTGCCTCCCCCTATGACGAAACCGAATGGATCCCCTTACATGATGCACCTCCCAGAGAGTTCATCCTCTCTACAACCTCTGACTTCTTCTGTACTTCCAAGTACGTCAGATGGGTGAAGGGGGTGACAACATACTGGAGTGAAGGATGAAGTGCCTCCTCCAATCGTCTCACCTGAGACTCCACATATGGAAAGATATCCAGTGCAAAGAGAAGAAGATCCTTGAGCTTGATCCCCAACTCTCGTACCGACATACTCCCCTGATGAAGGGAGAGTTACTCCTGCTACTTCTCTGCCTTGATTATGGAAGAAAGGAATTCCTCTCAGAATTCCTTCTCAAAGTCTGCCCATGGAACCTCTACCTCTATCCTCTCCCTGAGGTACAGTTTCCACCACTGACGTGCCGCTCCTCTCAGCTAACTGACTACAAGGGGAACCTAGTACTCCCTCAGATCACGGATCAACGTAAAATCAATCCCTAGTTCCTCAAGCCCCCCCTTTGTCTCCATATCCAATGTACTACCCTCTTACATCATGATGGTTTGCCGCTGGAAATAACAGAGAGTCTTCTTCCACTGGCTATCTTCTTCCTCTAGGTCAACCCTCAACTGATCGACCGCCTGAATCTGTTGGGACTCGACCATCTGAGTCACCTGAGGATGATGTCCAGGTGTCATATCTGTATGGTAAACAAGGATTACCTAAGCCCAAGTAGCATGGAATTTCTCAAGGTTTCATTTTATCATTTTATTTAATTTCTTTCCTAGAAAACCCAAATAAAGTAAAACACAATCATGATGATGCATGTACCTTACCTAGGGCCTCTACCCTTAAATCAATGTAGTCTCACTTGGTCATTCAGTAGGCTCAGAGTCCTTACATCGGATCACAAGGGGCCCCAAAATCCCGTGTCCTAGTCGGTCTTCCCTGTACTATGTCACAGACCAAGATTAACCAACACTGTTGCCTTACCGTCCAATGCAATATTCACTATGCCTAACTCAAGACTCCATCCTATCTCTCAACCATCACCTCAGATACCATTCTGTCACGACCCTTCCCACCAAAGATGCCCCTCTTGAGCTGGAAATGGTGAAAGGGAGGTAATGACCCCCCGAGTCCCGCCTCCAGAAGGCCCGGGGGTGGAGACTAGCACCAATGGTATGATTTTTCACAAATATGGAAGGCATTATCCTTTTTATTATTTATAATCGGGAAATAGGACAAGAAACCACCAAAAAGGAAAAGAAAAAGTGTATAGAAATAAACCCAAACCAATCCCACATGCATGTTTAAATAGTCTTGAAACTAGGTACAAGTAAAAGAAAGATCAAAAGTACAATACCAAAAGAAATAAGAGTATAATAACTGCAACAACTCCAACTTTCTTGACTAGTAGGGTCCCACACGGCCCAGGTAGTCCTCCTGGAAACCTGAATGTAAACGTAGGGTGAGCATACAAGTATACTCACTAGGGAAACCTAAAGCGCTCGTGAACAAGTGGCAAGACATCCTAATGTCCCGTGAGAACAACAGAATAAACCTAGAAAGGAATTCTATCCATCAAACCTCACTAGCCACACTCACCAAAAACAAAAACACAACAGGTAGTAGTATATAAGAACAAGATTATTGGGTACCCCTCACCATTTCCAATTAGATAGCTGCTCTTCTTAATGGCGAACATCTTAACACTGCCACACTCTTCCTGACCACACACACATGGGCCTGAAGAACCACACATCCCACCCACACACATTTGGGCCTCACAAACCACAATCACATCCCCGCCCGAACACACTTGGGCCTCACCCTGAAGATTCTTGGTTACAGTAAGCCTTCTCGAAGATTCTTAGGCTAAATCCACCCCAATCTAATCCTACCCAAAGAGTCTTGGTTGTAACGTCCCCTCAAGCCATCACAACATATGGAAGAAGGAGCAGGAAGGAGCTAGTAACGAAAGGGAAAACACCCTCTCCCAAGAAATGGGAGTGTTCGGCAGTATGTGCTCAACATTGGTGGGGTGAAACAAAACAAAAAGATACAGATATGTATACATACATATATATATATATGTATACCAAACACACATCCCAACCTATGGCTTATAATCAGAGAACTGAGCACATGCCTCAGCACTGCCACTACGAAGCATGCATACCACAAACAACCCCAACCCCATTTAGGTTTTCCTGTTTTAAAAGAATCATCATATTAGTTCCTTAACTACTAGGAAACTATCCAAAACCAACCACATCGATAGTTCGTATAGAATATCAATTCCATCCACAAATAAAGTTAGGAATACATTGGCAACACAACCAAGTCCTTCTTACTAACCATCCAACCCCATTTATTATTATTTCTGTTCCATTACCATTCCCCACCATTTATTAACTCTTCGAATTTTTATTTATTATTCACAACCCATAGTTTGTACACATTCAAGCCCATCCCTGGAGCCCCGCTGCCAACCACCATAACCACAACCACACCTTACATCATCACCCCTTTAATACCATTTATTGCAGCCACACTTCCCATCACCATCATAGTATAGAAACCAACCCACAACCAAGCCAACCGCAGCCCCGCTACTCTCCCGATCCACAACAACCCAAAAAACACTCCCATCACATGCGACATATCCAAGCCAACACCCACATGTTCATTATTCCCTTTTGTTCAACCGGGATGATCACACAAGGGTTCCAGATTTTAAATCCACCAACATTACGCGATTATCCAAATTCCACATTCAACAATGTTCCATTCAAAAAACGGTCTAGAAAGACAGGGAAGCATTTAATTGTGCAAGAAATGTCCCCCAATGACCGTGATTTTCAGAAGGCATACGCCTATTGAATTCACAACATAACAATAAGATAATCAAAGATAAACATAACAACTTCACCATACCCGTTCTTTAACTAGTTATTATCTCTGTTTAATGGTTCAACCGTTTCTCATGAAAACAAGAGGATACCCACCCTGCATGATGTAAAATTTAGAGAGGCGAAGGTATGATCCCTACCTCAACAGGTTCTGATAACAACACTCCACCAGATCAACATTAGAAGTCGTCTTTCGGTGTCCTTCTCTTCTGGAAAAAACCGTCAAAACCTCCTTAGGTGGAATTTGGAAAGGAAAGTAAAAAGGAATGAAAACAGATCCAACATCATATGTTTCGGCTCGTCTTTACGATCCATTGGCCGCTGATGGATCGTAAATCGGATCTCGGACGGAGAAGTTATGGAACAAAAAGAGCCTTTGAGTGTCTTGGGAGTGCTCTGATCAAAGGAATGGGGTGGAGAGGGGTGAGTTGAAAAGGAGGAGGGGACCCCTCCTTTTATAGGCGTGAAAAAAAAGTACATGGTGTGTACTTTATGGTACATGGCGTGTACTTGGCCATTTCACATGGTCACCACGCGGCATCCAACATAGCCTTCAACATGGCACGCAGCCGTTGATTTGTCAACACATGGTTTGAATGTAACACATATGTGGGGAGGCACTACACGGCGTGTAGTATTGGATACATGACGTGTACTCATTTATTTCACAGAGTATGGACACAGCTCCTACACGGCACACGACCATTGACTAGTCAACACACGGTTTGAGGGTAAAGTGTACGCGGGGAGGGACTACACGTCGTGTAGTATTGGGGTACACGGCGTATAGCCATTTATTTCAAATGGTAATTACACGACCTTCAGCATGGGGTATACCCAGCGATGGGGTACATGGCGTGTACTCACACTACACGGAGTGTAGTTTCAAAATTCTAAAAAGTGTGGGAAAAGTCCATTTTACACTCCAGAACACTTCCTGACCCTCTTTTTGTCAATGGAATGGGCCGGAGAGGTCCGGGACATTAAATTATGGTTTATAATAATGTTTCATTAGTTATTAATTAGCGAAAATATGTATAATTCATATGTTGATTTTTTATTTTCAATTAATATAAATCTCATTTTGTGATGATTTGTTATTCTACTATTTGATTTGATGAATACATTAGATACAATATTATATGGGTGGAGATGGTTATAGCTCTTGTATACATTGGTAGTTCCCAATATATAATCTATTTTGGGTATTTTGTGTATTTCATATCTCATAATGTATGATTTCATAGAACTTGGATTCAGTGGAAATATTATGATGCCTAACATTATATATGCCAACATTATGAAAATAGATACATTAATCCATTAAATTATTTATATTTTTATATCATCTATGAATATATTCTCTTTATATAACATTTATTATAAGGAATATTAGAGTACATTTTATTTCATCCATATTATTCATGATTTATTTATTGTTTGAATACTTTTCTTGTTTTCCTTCTCTTATTGAGTGAATGATATCACCCTTTATTTTGGTTTCTTTTTCTTATGAAATGATGAATTGATCTACAAATGATTTCATTGATATAGTAAAATAATATATAATATCTTCATAGTAATAATACTTTCAATTACATGTTTTCATAAGTAATTTACAAATTATGTATGTACTTAATCAACTTCGAATACAAAAATATTCCATTCTTCGAGATATGGTCCATTATATAATATAATAATGCATTAAAATTAACAATATCTACTGCTTTCTTAATTTGATGGGCTAAATTTTGTATCAAATTATTTTTAATATAAATATTGTGATCAAGATTTATGAAAAAATTTATTAGATAATATATCTATACCGAAGATTCTTATAATAGTTTTTTATAAGATAATATTAGAATGTCTTGTTATTTTTTAGATTTTATCTCCTTGAAATAAAAATCATAACCACAAAATTTAATGTAAATTTTTATGGAAAATTAATGAAACTAGGGTTTACAACACTAATAGGGGATATTGGATGTTGATTTGATAATAACAAGTTTATGATGAGTGGGTCTATACTGCACACCCAACTAGAAAATCAAATGTGATATTCTTCAGCTGATTCAAATTCTATTTTGTAAAAATATCAAATATTTTATAATAATTTTAGGATTTGATGATATTAAAAATGAAACTAATCTTATGATTCTGAAATTCGGTACACATAAAATATTAATATATGCTTTGTGTTACACCAGATTTAGAATTATATACTATGATTTAAAATTCCAAATGGTGTAAAAATATTCAATAAATTAAATTGTTTACAAAATTAAACCATTGGAGGAATGGAAACTAAATTAATTCATGAAATCTATAAATTCATTTCCCAACATAAAAAGAGAATAAATTTAGACACAGAGATGGACCTGTATCCTCAAAATCTATATCTATGTTACAGAAGATGACTAATGGTTATTCATAATAACCATTACCACATTGAGATTCATTATTATATTTAACATGTTGTTTTAATTTCAGAAAAAATCTTGTTTCATAACTCTATTATTCAATGGCACAATAAATACAAAATTACATAACCAATTGGCCTTTTTTCCAAAACAAAATTCCTTCATTGGGATGTTATTAAATTGTTCATTAATCATGGAAGATTATCATATTATGTGTTACGTTAATCACTGTTTTTATTGATTTAAGATATATTTGGGTCAAAGTAAATATAATATATATTGAATATATATGAAGGATATGTTTTTTTAAAAATATATTCCTCATGATAAATGATTAATTAGAGAGAGTTAGTTCATCAGTCAAAATAAAATTGAGGGAGAAAATATTTTTAAATATGAAGTTATATTTACAGTTTTATTTACTCAATATTTAATATTATATAGGTATTTCAAGAATTAAGATTGATCACTTACTAGATAAGATAATTAACAACATTAAAAGCGAATTGGACTCTCTAAAATATTTTATGTATAATTATATATTATGAGCTTCCATCATAAAAATTAACGAATGCTATGATTATTATTTTTTCTATGAAAAATAAAAAAATAATTGTTGTTAGACCCTTGTAAAAAAATATTTGAAGAAATAAAACAAATAATGAGAGAAATTTATAACATTTAATAAATGAGTAATAAAAACCCATGGATCATTCTTAATGGAAAGGTGATATTATATAAAATGTGGAGAAACCAACCACTGGGATGACAATTTCTAGGGAAGAAATGTATCCGAAAATGTATAATTATTCATATATAAATAGTTGGTCCATGTATCCAATTAATTCTCCATGAATCAAGGTAAATTTACTCAAATTGTTCCAAGATTGTTAAAAAAATATACATTCACTATAGATAATGATGAAGATTGTATTAATATGTCGGTGGGTACTTTGATCACAACCTCAAATTACTTAATTATTTTCATCATGAATTTTGTTCCTTGCACAATTTTATATATTCTATATTTTCAATGAAATATATTTATTTTCTTATAAACTTATGAAATTATTTTACACATGGTGGATGTAAAATTTTAATAGGGATATTCATGTTAATTCCCATTTTATCAAACAAATATACCCTATATCTAGAAATGATTATTATACATTTGGATACATTGATATAATACATTATTTGGATTGTATATCATATAATAATATGATAATTTTTTACACAATAAAGAGATTTAAATTTTTTGATGGTGGTATGTAATCCCTTGTCTTTAATGTGAATACTACATCATATATATCATGAATTCATACACCTCTTTTTGTTAACCAAAATGATGTTCATTGTGAATATTTTTGGAGTCACATAGTAAAAGGGATATATATAATTATAATTATGTAAATACATATTGTGATATAAATTGTTGATTTGTTTGTAAATAACTACCAAGATATTTACTCATGTGTGATAGTGTATAATTCATCGATCTCATTGATGATTAAAAACCTATATCTAAGACTACTAATAGGACCACCATTGAGGATTTTGTTAATCTAACGAATATGACATAGAACATGTCTGATATCATATTCATATTCCTTGGTATATAAACATGATGATCCCATAATCATTTTGTTATGATGAATTATGATTTTATGGTGTTTTTAATAGATTTTTAGTAAGTCAATTCCATTATAATAATGATCATGTATTCCCTTCCCCCCATTAATGGCTTTATATGTCCTAAACAAATCATAGATATGTATTAATTCAGTTTTTATGAATATTTGAAAAGTTCCTTAATAATACACACCCACAGACCATTAATGTTTACAAAACTATCTATCTAAACATATAATATTCTTATTTCACCAATGATAATCAAATATTAGCAAAATTCATTCTCATATATTAAACTTCTTTTTCATGCACTAAATTAAAAATTTATTTATAACCTTGGTAATTGAATTATAATATTTGATGTGATTAGAAACATAGTAAGAGGAAAAATGGGAGATATAATTTGATTATAATAACGGAAAATAAATTAAGCCTAAGGGAATGATTGAATTATCATATAATTACAATGTCAAAACAAATAATACAATTATCATAAACCCAAATCAGGTAATAACACTCTGACACCTCATGAGAAATAAATCAAAATACCATCAATGATCTTTTCTGTGATAATATATATGTTGAAAAATAAATTAAATTATTGAGGGGCATAAATTGTGGAATAGATACTTATAAATTTTATTTCATGGATTCCCACAAATACATTCATTTCATTATATACATTATTTGACCACCCATGTAGCTTCATTTGGTTTGCAATAAAAACTTATTTAAAATATTGTGGGAGGGGATAATCTCTAATGTTCATGATTTTGGAGATGGGATAAAATCTCATGTATCTATTGAACTCATAAAAATTTAATATTTATAAAATAACATATAGTATAGAAACTGACCATCCCTTTACATAATCGTGATCTATTATTAGGTATCTTATATAACAATGAGATCATTTATCAATATACTAAATCATTAACAAGGTAAAATGAAATGGGTTTCATCTATAGATCATCATAAAAGTCATAAAACATCTTGAGAAAAATAAATTTGTTATAATTTAATTTTATTCATAGTAAATAAAAAAATCAAATATTTTTTTGAAAGATTAAAATAACACTAACCGGTATCGAGAACATTTCATGTTGAAAATAAACTATTGATTTTTGAACTAATTTATTTAAAATAAATGTTTATAAAAAATATTAGGAAAAATGTTTTCAAAAATTGAATATTTAAAAATTTAGTGAAATGATAAAATTAAAAATATATTTGGATGAAGGGGAAATTCATTAATTAAATATACATTAAAAATGATTATAATTACATTTTTCTAAAAATTCAAAAGTTCTTAATTGATATTTGAATTGAAAAATAATATTAAATTTATTTGTAAATGTGAAATAATTTTCTTAAATTGATTCATAATATCATTGGGAAGTAGTTTCCAGAAAATGTTTTTTATAAAATACTTATATAGATGAAAAAGTTTCTCTATATAAGAATTATATAGTGTCGTCTATCCCAAAAAACATTATTTTAGTATCTATTGAAAATAAAGAAAGTATAATGAATGGTAAAAATTAATTTAATGAAATAAATATAGGGGATTAATATATTTATATATTATTGTACAATAAAACCATAAAATATCATCATTCTAAATTGAAGTTCAATCAATCATTTAAAAAGTGACATTGTAACCAAAAACCCTTACTGCAAGTCCATAATGGATTGTAAGCCTTATAACCTCATATGTAATAAATTCAAATTTTTATAATTAAATAATAAAACAATTTCCATACACATTATACCACATATGGTGCCATTATAATATTAAAATACCTATTTATTAATAAATATTTATTAAAAACAAAACTTTTCATTGTTAACTATGCAAATTTTCATATAAGATTGTGTTTCATTATTATGTATCATGAAATTTGATCATGGTTTATCACAACCATAATCATAATCATGAAATTATTATATAATTAATTAATTATATGAACATTTATAAGAATTTATAGAAGTGATGATGTAAAATTATTTACATTCCATCATGGAAATTATAGTTCATACATACGCTCGAGTGTAGTTTTCATATTTAAATGGAAATAATAAAAGAAAGGAAAATAATAATTACCAACTTTATAATAATAATTATGTCATAAATATAATATATATTCAGGAAATATATTTTTAGGCCTTGTGAATTTAAAATTAATAACGAATCACACCAAATCGTGGAGGTGGTGATCAGAATGTATGCACGAGTGATGCTTTTTTCATCCAATTGATTACAAAGTACATTGGTAAATAGGATAATATTATTCAGCAATCATTATTCATTTAATAGTATAATTTATTAACATTAAATATCCCATAATCTAAATCCATTAAATATGGTTATGGAAAATGAATCATAACACTCTGTCGAGGTGCGTGTCCCCATTTATAGACAGACTATACATTCATTTACTATTAGATGGAAAGTAAGTGGAAAAAGTATATTATATAGTCATAATAACATCCATGCATATTAATTATACAATAGTAATAAATTTATGTGGTTTAAAATAGTATTATTTTAAATTTATGAACAAATAAACTAAATTTACTATGTTAACATTTTTACCACTTCATAGAGGGACCTCTGTTAGCATAAAACTTATGTATCGAAAGATTGTTCTAAAGATAAGGCCCAGAAAAAATGTATGAGGGGGAAACAATATATTATTATTTTATAGTATATATTTTTTGATCTATAACTTTTAAATTTAGTGAATAAATGTGGATAATAGGTTCCCTTTTATAAGTGGTAGGATGGGCACTAATGGTATTATATAAAATATTTCAATAATATATGGTCAAAATCCTATGAAAGTGTAATATATGTTAAATTATTTGAATATATTATATTATTCTTTTAAAATAAAATAATATAATTTTAATTGAACATGTTTATTTGGGATTCTTAGTGTTATCTCATTGATTAACCTATGATAGTACATTATTTAGAAAAATTATTTGTATGAATAAAAGATAATGTGAACTATAGAAAAATGACCACATTATTGGGGATAATTTATGAAATTAGATGGGGTTATAATGAATTATAAAGTTATTAGTTGGGGTTATTTGGAATTTCCACTAACATAAGTGCCTACAATCATTAGTTGAAATTTTGTGGAACCTTGGTTAAAATTATGGTGACTTTATCAGCGGTTACATTAGAAGGAGTTTAAACCCCCACTAATTTTTAACCAAATCAACTTGAACTATTTGTATTAGATGTTTTTCATACCAAAACATTGTCCACTTGAGATATTTTGGGTATATTTAAACCATCCCTAATAATTCCATAACTTATGGATGGTTGGTTTTAAAACCAGCTCGTAATGCTTCAAATATATTAACCAGTACATGATTCGGTGTCACCAAATCCAATTCGTTATTCCATCTCATACTCATGGGACTCCCTCCACCGCCCATTCTACCCAGACTCCCCCCAACACTCATTCCTCTGGGTTTCCCCTATAATGCTCTATGGTTCCCTTCCTACTCCAATACTTCCACGGTCCTATTCCGCATCGTCGACCATTCCCAACGAGAGGCTCACCAAGACATCTACGTCGACTCTATTGTAGAAATCATGCTTAGTGGGAATCAAAAAATGACCAAATTCATAACACTACCACACACCAACCAATATACCAATCTAATTTATTTAATTTATGTATGAAATAATTTATTTATATATATGATGATACTTTCTTATATAAAAAATATTTGAATAAATACATAAATACATATAAATATATAATCAATATATATATATTAATATGTACATGTTTATATTTTGTAATTATGTATATATTTGTATTCAATTTATACATTTTTATAATCTATATATATAATATGTGTTTCTATATTAATTTTATTAAATTTATATTACAATATAATTTATTTTATGTATATACTTTTATATTTATATATTAATAAATATATCTATGTATGTTATTTAAAAACATAAATAGATATTAATTTATAATATAAATGATTAATTAATATATATATATATCATTTTATTTATTTAATTTATAAATATAATGTCTCTAAAAATATATTTATATAATGCTATTTCTATACATATATTTATTATTATGAGCATTAATATATATTTATTTCTCTAATTGTATAATATTACATATAATTAATATTATTTGAAAATCATATATATGATATAAAATATATACAAATATTTCATATGAAATACAATTTATACAAATATTTTTATAATATTATAGGAAATACAATTTTATATTTTATATAATTAATATATATATATTATATATAATTAGTAGTATATGAAATAGAATTTATAAAAATATTTATATATTGTATTTCAATACATATGTATATTTTTATGCAAATTAGTATTTATGAATTTCATTAAATATAATTGTATAATATTGTTTAATTTATTATATATATATATATATTTAATTTCAGATAATATTATTTATATATAATATAAATTCATAAACATATTATTTAAAAATATATTTCTTATTATTATAATGTAAATTATAAAAACCACAACCATGGGTTTTTATATGATATATTTTTTAAATAAATTATATTTATATATAATATGTTTATACTTTAATATAATAAATAATTAATATTAAATGAATTGCAATATAAAAAAATGAATATATATTAATGTACATAATATTAGAATATTATATTAATATAAACACACATATATATATGTTAATATAATCATACAAATATTTTATAAAATATGTTTATATAGTGTATTTAAATACAATTATATAACCTATTATATATATAGGTGTATATAAATAATGGAATTTTTTAAGTATTGGGGGTTCACAACACATTTTATTCTATTAAATAAGAGGGGTTTTTGAACCCCACTAATATAATAAATTGGGGGGGGGGGGTTAACCCCCTCTAATTTAAAATAGTACAGGGGGATTTAAACCTCCTCTAATTTACAACAGTATAGGGTGTTAACCACATCTAAAATCCAACTATATATTAAAAAATAATGTATGAAAATTTAAAGTGGGTTCAAAAACCCCTCTAATTTAATATATTATAGGGGGTCCGTTACCCCCTCAAAATTCAATAATTAGGTTGGGTTGTACATAACCCCCTCGAGTTTTTATAGAAAATTAATTTATAGGTGGTTCATTACCCTCTCTAAATTATAGGATTAAAGGGGTTTGGGGAAAACCCCGTGGAATTATATAGAAAATAATTTTAGAGTTTTTTGTGCATAACAATCTCTACATAACCACCTCACACGTACAAATTTTTTTGTGTTATATCGTTTCATTCCATATTATAATATTTTAAAATATGTCTATAATATTTTATACAATATATTATATTAAAAACTATTAATTAATAGGAATTAAATTTACATACTAAAATAAAAATACATTGCACAAATAAATAATGTAATTAGAAAAATGTATTTTTAATAACCAAAATGAAGATATAAAAAATCATGTATAATGATGATTCCAATGTAATTAAATATATAAAATATAAATATTAAGCCTTATTTTACTTAATTATAAAAATAAAAATATATTATTTCTTTTAGATTATTTTATTTAATGAAAAATGATGTTATTTTTGCCAAAATATTTTTAATTCATAATTTAGTGCAAAATGAATCTTCTTAAAAAGTAATATAATATTCTCCAAAATATGTTATTTAAATTTTTATTTAATAAAAGAATATATTTCATTGAAATTTAATTTTATAAATTTAAATAAATTATTTATAATTTCTTCATTTATAATTTTATCAAAACTATTTTTTATGAAAACTTATTTTTCTAGCATAAAATGGTAGTAATAAAATTGAAGTTCGTAATTATTATGCATTAAACAGTACAATTTCAGTATACAAAACCATTAAAATAGTTTTTATAATGTGTTTATCACTATTCATAATTGTTAATTAAACATATTTTTTATAAAATTTTATTATATCATAGTTCATTTAGACATAGGGATGCGTGTAATGCGTGCATAAATATTCCTCATTTTTATTTCAGAGGAAATAAATTTAAAATTGATGGTTTTTATGAAAAAATCAATATTTTATCATCATGCCCCATCAACATTGTATTGGGATAGACTTCAAGTGGTTCTCAGCATTAGGGATCATTCCCTATGGAGTAATTGATAGAAATAATTTCAATGGGATTCGATAAAAATTGGGTAATTATTTACACATTGAATAAAACCGACCAGCCAATGATGGCATAAACAAGCACAACTATGTGAGGCTTGTCAAAAAATTAAACCATGATAACACATTAACAATATATAACCAAACAACAAAAATATTCTATAACTATTCCCAAAAACCAAAACAATTACATTACAAAACCCCAATATCAGAGTTCCAAGATGAAGAAACATCAACAAGACCCAAAGGAAACTATGAAACACTCCACACCTCCAAACCATGCTCCATGCTCCAAGAACCACAATACCACTAAAGCATCATGACGAACCAATAGAATAAAGAGATGATTTATCTTTTCCTTAATCTCTGAATACAACATATAAAAAATCACCAAAATGAAGAAGAAGGGGGTGAGTAATAATACAATATAGTATTTCCCCAAATTCCATCCAAACATACACCACCAGGATAGAACCATAAGCTCATTTTTTAAAATTAGATTAAAAATAACATCAAATAGTGCCACAATTTTTATGAAGCCAAACACACCACTACTAGAATATTTTTCACACAAATCCACACAATACATGGGATATAAAACAAACAATATTTAATCCATTTTAACATAACCCATTATTATAACAATATCATATTTCATTTCCATACACATAATGAACAAAAATCAAATATCTTTTACACACTCAAATAGGTGTAACATTGATGGTGTAACTTCACGTCCATGCCCGTTTATTACTCTCACAATCTTGTGGTATTCCCCTACTATATATCCTTGATGATTACCCTTCCATACCTTGTTCTTCCACATTTAATAGTGGTACTCCCCAAGCACTTCACAACCATTTTAATAACATGCATAAATACATATCCTATATAAAAGCATATAACACTACAATTCCCAATGAAGAGGGTGAATTAAAACAATCATAGTTTAAAATAACAACATAAAAATAAATAAAAACTATATAACTGAATGAAATACCTCTAGTTCAAGAAATATTCAGTTTGGGGAGAATCCAAATTTGTTATGGTTTTTTAGAAATCTACCGAAGCCCAATGACACCACAAAACCTGGTGAAATATTCAACAAAACTACCTTAGATCCCGTTAACTAACACCAATTGAACAAAATCTCAACATTTTAGGAAAAAAAATATATATAAAATTGATGAATGTAGATTTAAAAACTAAGAGAGACGGTTTACTAGATATAGAGAAAACTAGAAAACAACAATGTTTGAGGGCTTACATTCAGAGAAACACCTTCACTGCCCCTTGAAATGCTTTCATATTTCTTCCAAAATGAGTCAGAGAGGCCCCATAACCCATGAAGAAGGTAAATTACAAGTGAGGATTGAGAGGGAGGCTGTTTGGGTGTTTTAGGTTATATCCCGAGTGACTTGTTTTTAAAAACCCAATTTTTAATGTCGCGCATGGTTAGCTCGCACGGTTATACAACACGTGTGCTAAATGTAAAAATGCTACTATCACAGGGGGTTTCACATGGTTTCCTCACATGGTTAGATAAACTGAAAACCTACAATGTAAATCCCCCTCTCTTAAGATACGTGGTTACCTTGGTTTGTTGCGTAGTTTTCACTTTTCTTGCTTGAACCACACACCTTTAGAAAAGCATTCAACCACCCCCCCACCCTCACACAAAACCCTCTCAAACTAACCCAGACGTTACCCAAAAAAAATAATCACAAAAAAATTCATGAAATTGGTAACATAACTCAAATATGGGGTACTAAATTCTCCCCATAATTGGACATTATGATCTTGGAATGTAGGGAACCACTTCTTTGCTAAAAGAGCCTGATCCATTGCTCTACCATCTCTTTCTCCTGCTCCCAAGACTCCACCTAAATATGACATTTTTTTCACAAAACCCCATCTAGAATGTTTCTTTTCCCATGCAATAATTTTACTTCACAATACATTATCTACAATAGAATGTGAACCAATTAATCATATTACTCTAACTCAACAAGATCATAAGGAATCACATTGTCACAATTCAGCTGATATATTTTCAACTGAGACAAATGAAACACATTGTACACCACAATAAAATGTGGTGTATAAGTAAACCATTATGCCAAATCTCCAACCCACTCATGTATCTTAAATAGTAAAATATAACTCAATGATAACACTCCCTGATTTCCAAATAGACGATGTCCCAACCATGATGAAATTCTCAAGAATTCATGATTACCCACCTTGAATGACAACGTCAACCTACCATTTCCGTGTAAATTTCTGATGCCTCTATTCCATCTACATTATTTTCCTATTCAAAATTATCTATATTACTATATCTTATACAATTATCATCCCAACAATATAATTCTCTTCCATTTCCACCCAATATAGTGGAGAACAAAATTAGAACCCATAAAATGCTTCAAATGGAGCCATATATATATATATAGTGTCTTGATATCAAATATTGTAAGATTACTCAAAAACAGAATTTTCTTCTCCCATGAGCTACAAAAAAGAATCACATGTTCTCTTAATATACCTTCCATTGTTTGTATCATCCTATAGGACTATCCATCCATATGAGGATTGTATTCCGTACTCGTTGTCAATTGTGTACCAAGGGCTAGCTAAAAAGATTTCCAAAAACTAGATGTGAACCTAATATATCTATTTGAAAACATATAATCTAGAACACCATTATTTTCTACCACCTCACTATATAAAGTTTATGAAAATTATCCACCGTATGATATTCGTGAATAGGGATTAAATGGTCTGATATGGTGAGATGAACAACTAAAACACATATTGAATCATGCTTTCTAACTATTCGTGGTAAATAGGTAAAAATTGATTTCTATCTATTCCCACAAACACACAGGGATAGGTAAATATTGTAACATATGTGTTCTAAAGTGATTCTCTACCTTGATGTGCTTACAGGTTGGGAAAATCAAAACATACTCTATGAAATTCTATTACTTACCAGAACACCATTACAGAACAATCAATGAATTATAAATCTTATGAATTCTAGAATTGATATCCTATATGAATTTATGACACCGACAATAATTCCCTCTTCATAATAAATTGGTACAACTATATGATTCTGAAAACTCAAAACAGAATACCCATACAATTCCCAACCTTCAATGGTCTCCCTGCCATAGAGTTTCGACATAAACACCATACACTAAGAATCAGATATCTCAACCTCTTTAACCAATGAAACTACGTACATAAAAAATGATACCATAATTAAAACCACTCTATCATCCATTCCTCACATTCTAAATTCATGTTGGTTAAAATCAACATCAACTGCCACTGATCTGATGCTTGTTTCGCCACTAGAGCATACACCATCATACATAAAGCATCCACTACTTAATTCTCTTTACCCATTGTATGCATTAAGACCAATTCAATTATCATGAGATAATCTATCCATATCCTATACAAAAAATTCAAATCCAACTAGGAGAAAATAATCTTCAAACACTTATGATCGATAAACACTATGAATTTTCACCAACGAGATAATGATGCCAAATTTTCTAGGCATACACCACTACTACCTACTCTAAATCCTTTATTTGGTAGTTCTTCTTGTGAATTCTCAACTATAGTGAGCCATTTGAAACCAAATTATCCCCTTGAATGAGAAAAATCCCCAACCCCGATCTTGATGCATCACAATAATACCATATTCCCTTTCCGTAGTTCGGGAAAAACCAATATTGGTGTAGATTTAAGATGATCTATAATCTCTTTGAAGGATTTATGACACTGGTCATTCCATTTAAAATGAAAATTATTTCTTATCAATTCATTCATAATTGAATATAATCATGATAATTCATGAAAAAATATCGATAACTCTTGGTTAGACAAAGGAAACTCCATTTTTAAATAAAATATTTGGTTACTTCAATGAGATAACAACCAGCATCTTTTTCAGATCCACTAAAACAACTTTTTCAAAAATATTGTGGCCAATATAACGAACCTCATGTATTATGAAATCATACTTTGAAAATTTGGTATATAATCGACCATCCATCAAGATCCCCAGAAATATCTCTATGAGTTTCTCATTCTCCACGATTTTCCAAGAATACATCAATTTATCATCAAAAAATAACACTACAAAAGAATTTAAATATTTCGGAAATATTTGACTCACCTATTCCATAATAACCTGTAAGTTAATTCATCAGACCAATTGGAATAACCGTATATTCATAATTTCCATATCTACTTCTAAAGGAAATTTTTTGAATATCCAACTTTTGAACATACAATAGATGATATCTTAATCACAAGACATTATAAGAGAACCACCGAGCCCCCCTCAACAGATTGATGAAATCATCAATGCAGGGATGGAGATATCTATTCATTATCTTATCATAGTCATGACTATGATAATAAAAAATAACCACCAAGTTCCATTAATCTTGTTAAAAAACTATACGTTTCCTAGGGACATATTCTAGGATAGATGCCCTTAATTTTCTTTGTCCACCAAATGCACTTTCAATTAAATCAATTATGTCAGTGCCATCAATTATGATGAATGTGGGATTGGATTGGTCACGGAAATTAGATCAATTAAGAAATCTACATCTCTAATGGGATAAAACCCTTAAGGATTATTCTGGAAATAAATCCAAAAATGGATCATGAACTACTGAAAAATGAACTCTTCAACTCCTTCTGTTAATTCCAACAAGAATTCCACAAACTAATATGAGATCAGGCCAATAACATGTTCTAAAAAACAATTTCACTAAAAATTTCGTTATTCTCTCCTATAAATAGATTTTCAACACCATCACCCATCGTGAAACTAAAAATTCGTGCCTAAAAATTAGTGTGGGACTTAAACAAAACCATCCAATGCATTCGTAGGATTATATCATAATCATACATCTCATGTACTGTGAAATCCCACAAAAAATCATCCCCATCCAGAACTTCACAAAATATTCTACATAGGATGGCTTAAAACTTTATTTCACCTAGAGGTGTTTAATGATTCTAAACTGATGGAATCATTTCCACACTTAAACCCATGAAATTATATAATTTGATGAAATAAAAGAATGTGAATCACTCATATCAAATAACACTTTCCTCATGGTATAATTTTAATGAATCATAGAACACACTTGGGATGGTCCGAACTGACCATCCATCATAACTTTCTCAACTCCAAACTTCTGCTTGCTTTTCAGAGTCTATACTTCATAACCATATGATGAAATTGCAGTGTTACTAGTATCACAAGGATTAATTGTGCTCTACTAATATGGGGTATGTTTTTGTCCTCATCCAGTTGAGGAATAGGATGCGTGAGGACCCTAAGGATTTCCATGAAAACTAGAGCTCATAGAATGATGATAATAACACTTATGATTCACCATATTATTACAGTAATTACTTTCTCACGGATGTGTTGTATAATACTTCTTGATGTGGCTTGTTGAACCACACTAAAAAATTATCGACACACTCTGAGGATTTGGGGAAAGATTCAGTGATCCTACCATGGGATTCTAATCCATACTCCCACCATGTATATAAGTGTCCCTATTATGTATTATCATAGTGCATGAGATAACACTATTTTCTATGGGTATCAACATGCTTCCCCTACCTATATCCCCCAAAATATCATGTTCATACATTTTATTGTCTATTCACTATTCCTGTGTAATCATTTATACATAACACCATTATTTGAAAATGAATTTATGTCCTTCAACCAACTTCAAAATTATATTCCCTCAATAATTTACTAATCGTTGCCTTAGTTTAGAAACACCCTTTAATCATAAACCTTGACATATAATATATTACTGAGTGGTATTATTTTATAAAAATAAAAAATTCCATTGTGTTCTGAATTCTGAACGTTTGGGGGTAGAATTATTTGATAAACACCACCTCAACACCCACCCTTGTCTGTCCTTGATCTATTATACATTGGACATCCTAATCCCTCCAAAAAAGTCATAGATAATCCAACATGTATGTTTATATCTTCAAATTCACCACCATTGTTATTCTAAGGAATACAAATATCTTTTTTTTTTGGATAAACCACACCACCACCGTTTCAGGTTCTGAATCACCCCTAAATATTGGTGGATTCTGCTTTGGAAATTGAATAGCATGATCCATATATTTTAGCTCATATTCATTATTCCCACCTTCCACAGCTTGAAAATATCTCACTATAGAATTCACTAGTCCATCCACAAGTAAAAAGTTTCCATGATTTGTCATTTTTTAAAAATCCACCATTTTTTGAAAATTGACTCATTTTCAACCTATCACAATGATCAAAATTTCATACACACACAGTAAAAAATTATTTCTGGATTTTTTACAAGTCCCTATATCCATAAATCAATATAAATCATTATGTTAATGAAATATGAATCCTTATTGTATGTCATTTCAACCATTCATTCCATGGTCATCTCATCTACTACAACCTTTACAATGATATTTATAATTCCTATATTAGTCTCAAAAACACTTGTCTACCCAACTACATAGTACATTAATTCATCATAAAATTATTAGATAAGTCCTTTTAAGCTATAAATTTCATGTTACAAAAATCTTACACCTTTCTACATCCAGACAGAAGGAATTACATTACATGGAATGCCTACTACAAGGCTAAAATAAAGAATAAATTCCCAAAGACCAAAAAATGGATACCCCTTATAATGTACCATAGCTTCCTCATTGTGGGGAGAAGGTGGATAGATAATAAATCGCCTTATGAAATGTTCCCATGACACCAAAGGATGGAAAAAAATACAAGGGCTTCAGTAACATTTGAGGAATGATTTTCACCTAGAATAAAACCAACCAACTAAACAAGGCATAAAAAAACAAAACTATACGATGCATATAAACAATGTAATCCATGATAACACATTAATAATATTAATCTAAAAAACCAAAATCATCCATAAATATTACAAAAATAAATAAAACTAAATCACCAAAACACAAAATTAGTGTACAAAGTGGAATAATCATCAACATGATCCAAAGGAATCCTTGACAATCTCGACAGCTCAATACCATAATTCGTGATCCATGAACCATAATACCAGCCTAACATAATGATGAACCACTATACAAATGATATGATTTTCCTTTACCTATATCCTAAAATACAAACTCTGAAAAATCCCAAAAGTGACAAATATGGGGGTGAGTAATAGTACTCTACATGTTTCCCCAAAAGGGATTCCCAACACATGACACTAGGATAAAACTATTAGCACATTTATATAAATTATTTTATATAAAAAACATTTAATTTTTCAATTTCAATAAACCCCAACACACCCTTACTAAGAAATTTTCACCCAAATCCACAAAATACAAGGGGAAGCCAAAAAAATATTCCATAATATATTTTACCATCATATATTACCATAATACATTCATCTTGATTATCCAAATGCATAATCAAAACATAGATGAAATGTTTCACACACTAAACATGGTGTAACAATCACTATGGAACTTCATGTACCAACCCGTCTAATACTTTACCAATCAAGTAGTTCTTATTTCCATATTATCAATCATGGTGGCCCTATTGTACACTGTCCATACCCTATTTATAGTGTCAATCCTTTCCCACTTCACATCGACTTAATTGTCATGAATAAATACTAAAACAATAATCAAACATATAGCACATTGAGGCTATGAGATTATGCCGACAATCATTCTGATCCCAAAGAATCCCTTAAGGGATTATGTATGCCACATTTCCTTCTATAAAACACCCCCTTTAATTGAAATCCATTTTCACACACCATTTTCATAAATCAAAACAAGTAACTAATTATAAAATCAATATTTTAAAATAAAACATCAAAAACATTTCACTACAATACCCTATTTCCCTAAAATAAAAAAATAATCACAAAATGAATTTTAATCATTATTCAGAAATCAGAGTCACATCCTATTTCAATAATAACCATGTAATTGAAGACACATCTTCTAGTTGTAGAAAAACAGAGTCATGAGGGGACCCACCTACTTAGTGGTCTGGAGAAATCAACCAATGCCCAACGACACAACAAAATGGTGTGAAATATTTACCACAATTGCCATAGATCCCATTCCCTAAGATTAATAAGCCATAATCTCTAAATTTTATGAAAACTAACCCTAGATATATATATATATATATATAAAGGATTTAGATCTATAAAACTATGAGAGATGGAGAATTAGATCAAGAGATAACCAAAAAAACCAAGAGATAATGCTTACTAGAGGATAGTCACCTTCAATGCACTATGAAAACCATTGGAATCACTTCCATAATGGGTGAGATTGGCCTCCAACCCTTATGGATAAGAAATATAATATGACGTTCAAGTGGGAGGACATATGGGGTGTCTTTGTTTAAATCAGGAGTGACTGGTATTTAGAATCCTAGTTTTTTATGTTGTTCATTTTTATCTTGCACAACTAGAAAAATCATGTTCTAACTGTGCTACACATGATGTCCAAACAGTTTCCCGCACAGTTTCTTCACATGGTTAGAAAAAAACGTTTTCTAACCATGTGATGTTAGTTGACTCAAGCTGCACAGTTACATAGGTTTGTTTTATGGTTTTCACTTACCATAATAAAACCATAATCCCTTAAAAATGATTCCAAACCTGTAAAAAACGCTTCTATACTCTCCCAACCCTATCCTGACAACATTAAACAAATTAGAAGGCATAAACAATGGTCAAATACCTCAAAAAGGTGGTACTAAAAATATCAAGGAACATAATATTTATAATATATTTATTTTTCCTCTTGGTGTCATAAATTATAATTTAATAAAGATGATATTCAAAAGATGAAATTTCATATAAGGTACAAAAATTACGAATTTATATTCATTCCCTTCCTATTAACTAATTTACCATCTATTTTTATGTATTTGATAAATAGTTTTTTAATGTATCTTCTCAATAGTTTCCAAATTATATATATGCAGGATTTAGTGGTATACTATAATTATTTCAATGGTCATGATGATTTTTTGGAATTATTTATAATACTCCTTGAGATAATGATTGATTTAGAACCTTACAGAAATAATTATTATTTAGTTAAATAGATTCATCACATGAAATTATTTTTTGAAATTATTTTTTATTTGATAATCAGTTATAGAAAATGCTGTTATTAAAAAGATTATTCCAAATAATATAAATGAGGTACAATGATTATCATATTTTATGTTATTATTGTTTATTGATAAAAAATTAATCTTCATTATCTAAATCATGATCTATCATGACATGTAAAGAGGTTATGTTAATATGGTCAGAATAATGTAATGAATTAATTTGTGTAATAAATTGATAATTTTATGATGTGTAAATATTGAATATACCATATAAAATGGATGTAATTGTGATATATATTGATTTAATAATGCATTGGATATGATGTGTCCTTATAAACAAACAAGCATTTGTTTCCCCTAAATCAAGGTAGTTGAATATTCATGAGAAAAATTATACATATGATGTTCTTGAGATTGAATCCCAGAAATTTATAATGTGGATTTGGATTTTGTACCTTTATTGTAATATATGTGATGTTACTATAGATAATAAAATGTTTGAATAAATATCCATATATAAGTTTCTCAACACATGGTAATAGAAATGATATGAACTACTCTTGTACTATGATTTCTCAACAAATTACCTTTATTAGAATGAATATAAAGCTATATATGCAATGAGTTAGAACAAATATTGAAATATTTATAAAATGAGAATTAAATGTGATCATATTTTAATGTATTTATCAATATTAATTATTGTAATAATTAATGAGGGTTAGACATCTTGTTTATTTCAAATCATTATAAAAATATAATTATAGGAGAAAATAAAAGTTTCTCATCATTATGATAATATTATTCAAGAAACATTAAATCTACATGTGATGGTAATTTTTATAAAAATTAACTGAATATGGAATATTGAAATTTTCCAAGATAAAATGTGTTTCATAATTTCATTAAATACAAATATAATTTTTTTAAGAAACCCAAATCTCAAATTCACTATAAACATTGTACAAAAAAATATTTACATGATTTAGAAGAATTTTTTTAGAAAATAAATAACATAAAATACTATAATATTTAAAAATATTAATTTCATTTCAACATATAAATAATGAAATAAATAATTATATAGGAATAATATAACCATTACTTTTCCCATTGTGAAAATGAAATTATACTACATTGGAATTCCCATAATATTCAATGGAGATAGTAAATATAATTATTCTATATGGGTTAGTTTTTATCACCTTAAAAAAAGAAATAATATACTCACTAAAATTTATAATATTCCATTTCAGTACCACACATGGGACTATATTAATTAATTTTCAAGACATCATGGTCAACCTCTTACATTTGTATCTGATTGTGTTTTTTTTTAAAAAATGTAACCGTAAGTAGAAGTCACCAGACACTGAGATATACTTGGTTTATTTTTTCATTATAAATTTAATTGGAATCCTAAAAGTTGGTTTTGACATTATTATCCATTTTGAGTTCATCATTTCTTGATGTTCAAGTTAGGTGAAATAAGTATTTTTCTTTTTGGAATTTTAATAAATAATAGTTTCCACTCCAAAATTAATGTCCCACCATTAAAATTATTTCAAGGTAATATTTTTCAAACTATAACATTTTGGAAAGTGTAAAATGAAATGAATCATATAGGCCTTTATCTTGATTAGGTGATAGAAGGTAATGGAAAAATGATTCCTAATCAAATTAATTTTGATAAAAGTATAGAATAATGTCATTCCATTAACAGAAGAAAAGTTTCAATATTTCATTTCAGTGATAATATTTTCATGGTGGTATGTCTAATAAACCTATATTTAATATGATATATATATATATATAAATTTTAATTCGTTGATTACTTTTTTTAATGAGAAATACTATGATTAAACTGAGAAATATATATTATTGAATTATTATTTAATGATATAGCTATAAATGGGAGGGTTGATTTGTGTGTTGGAATATGACTAAATAAAATAGTAAAAACTGTTATTTAAAATATTTATACAATTATGTTGTTTTTTTCTTCAAATTTTTACAAATTAAAATGTCATCATTCGATGAAAAAGTTTAATATTTCTCAAAAAACATGTTTTATAGATCCAATGTTCATTCGTTATAAAAAATTAAATTCCTCCATTTTTATGATAAAATTTAATTTTATGTTTATATAAATCTAAAATATTTTAACATTCATCATTTCATTTTATTGGTCATGGAATAATTGTATGCATTCTAGTATTCATAAAAATAAACATTACAAAAACTAGTTTGTTTCGTTTTACGCCATTTTGTTTAAATACTTTTCTACCACTTATGGAAATTTAATAATTTAATATGGAATCTACATTCTTAATAATCATAGTTAAATTAATTATTATGTTCCATAAAATTTTTTATCATTATTACTAGAAACCATTTAATAAATTCATTAATGCGGTAAGTGTTCAAATTTCTTAACGATGGATTAAACAAAAGAGATATTTTTAAAATTACCTGGAAAAATAAAAAAATTGTATATCACAATATAATTCGATCAAATAACATTATATATTACAAAATAATCTAATTTATATCTATATTTCTTCATTAATACCTTGATATACAATTTCATCTAAAAATTCAAAATGTGTCATATCTATTCCTTATAAAAGGAATCCTCCACTATCATATTACTCAAAACTATAGATCCTTATATATCAATAAATTCCTACCCAAAACCGTTAATTATATAAATAAATTACATATATAGTTCCTTGTTTGATTTAAATATAAAATCTATATGTCTTGTGGCATATATCAATGGAGTCAATCCAATGATGTTGTTTAACTCTTATCTAGGTGTTTTATAATTATTTTTTATTACACATATATCAATATTTTAAAAACATTATTACATAATTAAGTATGTATCTAAAACAATATTATATTTTATTATTTAAATGGAATGATAATTATTCATTCTCATCTCAATCAATTGGAAACTAATGCATCATACATGTTTTTGTGCAGATTATCTCCTCATGGAACAATGTATTTAATTTTTAAAAATTACAATTAATGGTTGGTTATTAAGAGGAATTAAATATTTATATTCAGAATTTATTATATATATATATATACTAATATAATGATTAAATCTTATTTAACTTCATAAAATTCCTTTTATTATAAAATTAAAATGTTGTTTGTTCATATGTATGAACTACCACCTCCATAAAGTGATGTGAATTGTTTTTCATTTATATTTAAATTTATGTTAATAAGGATATGTTTGGTGAATATATATATAATATTTATGATATAATATTAAATAAATAATGGATATTTATTTTAAACATTTCTTTCATTTCATCAATTAAAATTTGGATTCGTTATTCATTCATACATATTGAATGTTTTCATTACAATGTGATGTAATTCAATCTCCATCACTACCTTATAAAAATTATAATAAAATTATATTAATTTAATAAATATGAAACATATATATTTAATAATATTATTTATATAGTGAAACAATGTCCAATGTTCATGTACTATAACCATTAAATTGATAAATGATGGAATTCCAAATAGTTTTCATGAGAGTTATAATTTTATTAAATAAATAATTAAGATAATTAGAAATTATATTATAATGATACATAATATTTTAAATATTAATATTTAAATATAAAAAATTTATAATTAATCAATATTCATTATATTTTAAATTATAATGTGTATGATTAAATTTAAGACATGAAGTATGAGTAAATTTTAAAATATTATATCATTTTGTGATTATTTACACTATTTCATTGAGAAAACATTTATTATTCATGTTCTTTAAAGCCAATATATTTAATTACCTTCTAGTTTTTCCAAGAATTTTAAATTCCTAGTTCCATTTTCAATATATTTTTCTATAAAATGATCATGAAAATGAATATAATGAAAAATCAGTCTCATTTCTACTTTGTTCATTGATCATTCCCTTCCATATCAATGATTAAAGATTATATGTCACAAAATTATTTTCCATAAATTAAATTGTTTTCAAAAGGGCTATTTATTTAAGACTTACATTAGTTTTTTTAATAATACAATACATTTAAATAATTTTTTTATTAATATTAATTTTTTACTTAATCCAAAAGTTGGAAAATAATGTCATATTTATACTATTAGTGTATAAATATGCCTTCCCCATATAGTGAAATTCATTGACTTGAATATTATTTTAAAATTTTCCTTTTTTATTTTCTATTAAAATAATTTTCAAAATATTATTATAATTATTACATAAAATATAACGAAAATAAACATTGTTTTTTCCAAGATTTCAAATAAAAGATCAAATTTTTTTATTTTTATTTTTAATTTATGTTAACAATCCTTAAGGGTTTTCATCATTCACTAGGGATATCATATTATAATTCCATATAAATTATTTACCAATACATCATATTATGTGGTTGATTAATTGGGGATTCTATGATACCTATTTAATTCCCATTGGATAATTATGTTATGTGGAACCCTTTAGGATGTTGAGTCAATAAGGTTTTCTTATGACGTTTTCATTCCTTCTTGTTTTGAAAATCACAGTCACCTTATCTTAAAGAAAATTTCATTCTCCTTATATTTCACTTGACAAAGAAAGTTTTCCATCCCCATGTAAAATTTATCCTTAACTTATTTTTCATTGTTAAAATTTTGTCTAAGAAGATAGCACAATTTTGTATCCAAAAAATCAGATTCTTTTAAACACATACACATATAGAATTTTGTTTTGAGGACCCAAATTCAGGTTCTAAATTCCCTGAATTGATGTTCCAAACATTCTAAGATTATACTCTGAATTCTTCTGAATTTATATTCCGAACATTTTGAGTTCAGACTCGGAGTTCGCTGAATTTAGACACTGAACATTCTATATTCAGTCTCGAAATTATTATTCATTCAGACTCCAAACCTTGTATGTTCAGACTCTAAATTCTTCAAACTTAAGACTCCGAATTTCCTTGAAATTAAGACTCTATAATTATATATAATTCAGGTTACAAATTCTTTGGATTCAGAATCTGAATATTTTCATATTATTAACACCGAATGGTATTTGGTTAGACACTAAACTATTATTTTCCTTACATTCCAAAAAAGAATTTGGTCATGAAACCATATTTTTTCATACTGATGTTTTGGTTATAAAACAATTCCATGCATTCAGTTACTAACTAACCGTTGTTTGAGTGACATATGTACAGGTCCCTCCAAAATTACAAGAAAAATATGACCATTGGAGGAGGGAGCCAACCATTAATGTTGTCCCTATAAATTGGAGCTCTTTGAACAAGTTCAAAACTGTTCAATGACTCTATATATTACATGACGCTGAAGTGATTTATAGAGAGAGACATTCATGATTTGTGCACTCTGAACATCTTGTTCAGAATTGCTACGTGCGACTCAAAATTTTTCTGATTACATTATAGGGCTTCTGGGGATAGGAAGAGCGAGGCATCGACTACCTTGATGTTCTAGGGCTTTTGGGGATAGCAAGACATACTCCAATCTTCCTATCTAGGGCTTACCATAGTGTGAGTAAGAGAGATATTCTTTAAAGTACAAATCAAGGGACCTTTATACAAGGTTGTTGTATACCCTTTACTTTTGGTTATAAGATTTACTACTTGTTACTGGTATTGTTTCATGTTTTCCACATAATTTTGGATGTCGTTGAAAGTATAACTATCATATAAATTATTATATTTGTATACCATATTTTACTGAGATTATTTACACTTTATGGTATAATCTTTATCTTTGTAAAAATTTGTGATGTTTCATTTAAGGAATCACTTTTTCTAAATTACATTCTCAGAATAACATTTATGGAATCAAGAATGTTTTTAGAAAATAGAGTTTCTTTGAATTTACCATGTTTAACATTGTTAAACAATATAATAGTTTCTATCCAACATTAAATGATACCAATTTATTTTTAATGTATCCAATTCACCCCCCTCTTGTATATTGAGCATCTACGTAATCATTTTGTTCCTGTCGTTGGTATCAAGGGAGAATATCATACTCCATACCAACCTAAAAACTGGTATAAGAGTTGGTCTCTGAAATACATATATTAACATAAATGTTTTCTTGCTCAAGTTTTTCATTGTTCTATATTGTCCTTACATATGATATTTTTATCCTGTTTTACAAAAATTTTATTACTGATAAGATTGTGGGGAAATATTTTCTTTAAGATGGATGAATTGAATGTTGGTTCCATAGGAAACTTAAATCCTACTAGACCACATATTTTTCAAGGGAATGATTACAAATATTGGATAGATCATATGAAGAATTTTGTTATTAACACTTGAGTGGACACCATTCTTATTCATACTGCTGATTACATGATTCCAGATAATAAATTCAGAAATTTTAATAAATAAGAGAAGTTTGAATATCAACTAAAATATATGGTATGAAATACATAGTTTTTCTCCATGACCAAGAATATATATATCTAGATTTCATAATTTCAAGATACAAATTGTATTAGGAATAAACATGAAGTTACACATTATGGTACTTCCAAAGTCATTGAAACCTGAAAAGATATGCTTAGCGATGAGTAACATGGTTTTTTCTTTCCTTAGGGAGAACCTATTTTTAAGGTCCAACGGAGATTTATAATTGTTTTCAAAAGCTTACATCATGTGGCTTAAAAATGTTTGGATGATGCAGCACTTGTAGAATAGATCCTTGAACTCATGCCAAATTACTGGGAATCAAAGAGAACATCTACTCTGGAGAATAAAAAAGTCTCATCGATTAATCTGGATGAGATTTTTGGAACCCTTCTTCAACATAATACTAAAATGAAGAGATATGCTGATAATGTTAAGAATATGTATGGGAATGGAAGGGGTGACTTTACAACTACTTCAAATCAGATGAAATCCAAGAATCCTGAGAGGGTTACAAGACTTATGCCCAAAAAGGTTATTGTTTTATCTAAATCATGAGAAATTGAACATTCAGAGAATAAACTAGCTAATATTTCTCGAAGGATGATCAAGATAGTTGAGAAGAAATACTTTCTATAGAGATATACGAAGAATGTATGGAAATATAATAATGACTTAGAAGTCACATGTTATGAATGCAAAATAGCTGGACATATAAGGCTCAATTGTCCTGTGATTATAGAAAGAAGATAGAAAGGAAAACCATTATGAGAGAAATAGAATGAAATAATATAATGCTAAAGCAAATAATGTTTTGGAAGATAATGACACTTGGACTGACAATGTTGGAGACTCTTCTAATTAATCCTCATATTACGAATCTCCTGGAAAAAAGAATCTTGGTCTAACAGCTAGACTACCTATTGAAAATCATTGCATTATGGATAAGGTACATAATACTGAATCTATGAACAATTTATCCTTTAATGATAACAATAATGATAGTAAATAATATGAATCCTTGGATGCCGAATCTTGTTCTGATGAAGATAATATATTGAATACCTATGAAGAAGTGTTTAGGTTAGCTAAAAATCATTAGAATGAAAATTCTAAATTCAAGAGAATGCTCGATAAGGAATATTCCATGATATATATTTTTACTAAGGAAATATCATATCTTTAAAATGATATTGATAATATAACACTTGATTTTGAATGTATTTCAAGAAATATTTTGAGGAAGTTAATTCTGAGAATGACAATGTTTCTAAAGATCCAGAAAAAGTAATTTCTAAGAAAAATGTTTTAGAGCCAATATCTTGTTCTAAAACTAATTTTTTTGAAGATAAGAACATAGTTATTAGACTAAAGTTAGAAATACATTCCGTGAGGAAGTTTTTGTCAAATTTAACTATAGGAGTGGAAAAAATTGATTAGATATATTCCAAAATTCGACCTCTATGGAATAATTCTGGTTTAGGTTATACAAGTTCAAAACCGATTTTTAGTAACTATTTTTTTCTTCCTCAAAGTGATCTATTCTGCAGAATGTGTTAGTGTGGTGGGCATTGGAAAAAAATATTCCTTAAATAAAACCCAGTCTTTAGGTTTTCTTAAATCTTATTTCTCTACGAAAATGTGTATACAAAAAAATTTCCATTCTAAAGTTTACGGATCCAAGAAAGTTTGGATTCCAAAATTCTAAAATTTTTATTTTTAGGAAAACAAAGAAATAACCAACAACAATACTTGTTACATTGATAGTGGATGTTCCTAGCATATGACTGGTGACAAAAAATTCTTTTAAAAGATTATGAAAATTAAAGGAGGAAAAGTAACATTCAGAGATAATGCTATGGGTTAAATTAATGGTATAGTTAAAATTTTTCATCATAGAAAATCATTGATTTCAAATGTTTTATTCTTTAAGGGTCTTAATCACAACCAAATCTTCATAAGTCAATTACGTGATTACGTTTTCTTTGTGAATTTTAGGAATGAAAAGTTCTTAGTAAAAAATTTCATTAAAGAGTTAATTATTTCTACCAATAGGAAAGAGAATTTTTACACACTAAACATATAAGAACGTAGGAGCCAAGACCTACCTTTCCTTAGTTCAATGGGAGATCATTTGTTGTTGTGGAATAGAAGGTTAGGACAATTTAATCTTAGGAACCTATGAAAAATAATTATGAAAAGACAAGTTAAGGACCTATCGAAGCATAAATTTGAATCTTCAAAAGTTTGTGATCCATGTCAATATGACAAGCCACATAAATCAAGTTATAAATTAGTCAGTGAAGTCTAAACTACTGATGCATTAAATTTTGTGCATATGGATCTTTTTTGACCAACACAAATGTGAATCATTGTAGGAAAATATTATGTATTTTTCTTAGTTGATGATTACATTATACTTTCGTGAGTTTATTTTCTTGCAATAAAATCTGAATATTTCTCTTATTTCAAATGTTTTAGAGCCCAAGTTAAAATTTTAAATAACCTTCCATTAATATCTATTCATAGTGATCATGGAGGAGAATTTAAAAATTATGATTTTGAAACCTATTGTAGTAGAAAGGCATTACTCATAACTTCTCAACACCCAATACACATAAACTAAATGGTTTTTTTAGAGAAGAAATATAATTATTCAGAAGATATCAAGAACCTCGTTGAATGAATATTCTATTGCCAATTTTTTTTTCCTAAAGCTATATATACTGATACTTATACTATAAATAGTGTTTTTATTAGACCATATCTTAATAAAATTTTATATGAGTTGTGTAATGGTAGAAAACCCAGAAATTCCTACATCATCATTTTTGGTTGCAAGGTATTAATTCTAAATACTAAATATAATCTACATAAATTCGCACAAAAATCAGATTAAGGAATTTTATTAGGCTACTCCATAACTTCTATGGCTTGTAGATTTTTTTAATAAAAATACTTTTAACATTGAAGAAACAGTACATGTCAAATTTTATGAAACTGACCCTTTTGTTTTTAAACAACCTCAACCAACATCTTCAGATGTGTTTTAAGAAAATAATTATCAACCGTCATCAGAATATCCTTCTGATAAGGAAAATGTTCATGAAAATATTTCTCAAGAATTTAACCCAGAAGACATTCTACCCTCTATTGATGTACATGTTTTACAGAACCCAAAATCTATTATTTCAAAAGAATCATCCTACTGATAGAATCATTGGTGATTTAAATCATCCTATAAGGACTAGGAGTTATTTATGAAATGAAGTAGAACATCTATCATATCTTTCCTAATTAGATCCAAAAATCACTTATGTAGCTTTAGGTGGTGATTATTGGATAAAAGTAATGCAGGATAAGCTAAATGAATTCGAAAGGAATAAAGTATGTTCCTTGGTTGAAAGATCTATGGAAACTCCTGTTATTGGAGTAATATGTGTCTTCAGAAATAAGTTTGATTAAAATAGAATCATAGTATGAAATAAATCTAGGTTGGTTTCTAAAGGCTATAATCAACAGGACGAAATAGTTTATAATGAATCCTATGATCAATTATATGGGCTTGAATCTATTTGTATTCTACTTGCCTTTGAAGCATTATTCAATTTCAAACTTTTTCTAATGGATGTTAAATGTTTTTTCCTTAATGGCTATGTTATATGGGATGTTTTTTTGAAAAACCTCCTATTTTTGAAGATAAAAAACATCATGAACCTGTTTACAAACTTACCAAAGCTTTGTATGGACTTAAGCATTCCCCACAAGCTTGGTATGATAGACTTACAAGATTTTTGATAAAAAATAATTCTGTTAAGGGAAAATGCAGATCCAACCCATTTTATATAGAATGATAAGAAAAATGTTTTGATTATTCAATTTTATGTTGATGACATTATATGTGGTTCAACTCAGAAATCATTTACTGATTCCGTCTGTAGATCTTATGAAATCAGGGATTGAAATCAGTGTGATGGGTGAGTTAACATTTTTCCTTGGTTTTCATGTATTTCAAAAAACTGAATGAATCTATATATCCCAACATAATTATATTAAATATCCTCTAAACTTTTATGTATATTACAACACTGAGAGTATATGTACTACCATTGGTACCTAAAATTCACTTGATCTTGATGAAGCTGGGAAACCAATAGATCAAACATCTTTTATAGGTACGATAGGAAGTGTACTTTACATGACCACTAGTCAACCAGACTTTCAATGTTTTCAGAATAATTATGTGAAAGATATAAATCCAATCATAAGGAGTCTCATTTAATGGATGTGAAAATGATTTTTTGCTACTTAAGGGGAACCATGGATCTATGACTCTTTTAAACTTATGGAAATGATTTTGTTTTAAAACAAAATTCTGAAGATGAATTTGGAGGTTGTAGAATGGATATAAAAAAGTAAATCTATAACTTGTCATTTCTTAATAGATTCATTAGTTTCTTGGTGTTACAAAAATAATCACTTAGTATAACATTGCACTGCTGGAGCTGAATATGTAGCAGTTGGAAGTTGTTCTTCTCATGTGTTGCGGATGCAATAGACACTCACATTCTATTGTAGGAGTTTTACTAAACCACAATTTTTTTGTGATAACACTAGTGCCATTGTATTAAGTAGAAACCCTACACATTACTCCCGTGAAAAACACATAGATATTTGGCATCACATTCCTAGGGATCACACACAAAATAGAGATTCTATTCTTCAACGTATCAGAATACAAAATCAACTTCCTTATATTTTCACAAAATCATTACCCTCCGATAGATTTAAATACATTAATGAGATTTTGGGAATGATTACCATAAGGAAATATTCCCTATTAACTTCTTGTTGAAACCAATCTACTTATAGTATCAAACTAATTTCCATGGAGGGGGGGTACATTTTCTTGTTAATTATTTTCTAAATTTTCTTATTGACGATTTTCTAAATTTTTGTAATGAATATTTCCTAAATATTCCTAATGACGATTTTATAAATTTTCATTATGACTATTTTCTAAATTTTCATAAGGTTGATTTTTCTACATCAATGTTTTTTGAAATAAAGATGTTTGTAGTTCAAAATTTTTCATTATGAAGATGTTTATAGTCAAAAATATTCCTTAATGAAGATTTCTGTAGTTCAAAATTATTCATAATAAAAAAAGTTTTCAGTTGAAATTTTTTTTTAATGAAGATTTTGTTAGTTTAAAATTTTCTTAATGGAAATATTTCGTAGTTTTTTGTAGTAAATGTTTTTTAATCAAAAGTTTTGGAAACTGAAGATCATCAAGGTGAATTTTACTCAATACGAATAATCGTCCTAACAATCTGAATGGTATGTTTCCTTTCATAAATTTCTATAATCATCATTTACCTGTTGGTATTTTCATCTATTTTAAATTTTCGTATACTTTTTTTCTTAAATCTGAATGTTTTTATTAAAAAATCTCAAAACATTGGATTTAGTAAAAATTTCCTTCGAGCTATCATCTCGACCGTCAGATCTAATCACAAGGTTTCTCAACCGTTTGATTGGGTATGGAAGTTGAACCGTCACCCAAATTTCACGTATAAAGGACCCCTGATTGTTTTCCCACATCAAAGTACATGATTTCGTGTGCTGAATCCTTTCCCTCCTACATAAACCCATTCTAGATTTTCATGGTTTCCCACATACCGAATGTCTGTCGAAGAATCATCCCAGAAAGAAATGACAACATTCAAGCCAATTTCCAAATGGACTATTTACAGAGAAGTTTTGGTACATCCAAATTTATCTGTGATGTATGATTATATCATCTCAAATAACATCAAGATTTATGGATGGGAGAGTGTTTGTGAATCGAAACCAAGAGCTTTGGATCGGGTTTATCCGGACTTGTTTTTTGAATTCTATGAGTTAGCATGTTATTTCAAGGATGATGGAAAATTTAATTTATTTTTTAAGAGCTATGAAAATACTTATTCTCTTTCTTACACCAAAGAATCCAGTTTGATTAGAGTTCCTTATGAAGGAGAAGCTTTGTTTTGTTCTCATAAGGTTCCAGATGTTCAAGGAAGATTTGTTAAGGTGAAGGCTATGAATTTCCTTGGTCATTCACATATTAAGACTCCTATGATTATTCACCTATCTAAAAATTTTTGGATTCTTGAATTGGGGGTTCATTGATTCATAATTCTAAGAAAATGGTACAAGGATACTTTCAAGAAGAGTGACATGTTTATCTGGGATTTCTTGGTAAATCTATGAATGATTAACTTGGTTAGGCATATTTTGATTACAACTGATAATATAATTAATGTAAATATGAAGTCTCATATTATTATATATCAATCCATTCTCTCAATGTTTATTGATCGATGTTTAGATTCCTTCATAATAACTTCTTGTTCTATGCCAAAAAGTATCCAAGCAATGCTGGTAAGTGATGACACTCTAAGAAGGATGAATGTTTGATTTTCTAATGAATCTAATGAATATTTTGATTTTCCTAAGGAGGAGGTAAAAGCCTTATCAAAGAAAAATTAGGTCATGAGACCTATAATAAGGGAGGAAGGAAGAGAAAGCTGAAGGAAGTAGAAGAGAAAGAAAAAACCACAGAGGCTAAGGAAACCTAATATGCACCACAAAATCAGAAGTAGAAAAAAACATATCCAGATGAGGTATTAGTAAAATGGAGGGACGAAAAGGAGAAAAAGAAAGCAAGGGAGCCCAACTTTGGTTTGGATTCTACTAAAGAAAAATAATTAAATAAAAATACTGATGATGGGATTAATAAGAATGCAAAAGAAAAGATGAAAAATAATAAGAGGACTGAAGCAGAGATTGTGAAATCTATTTTGAAGGATGTTGAGAAAGCCTCCATGTAAAATTATGCAACTCAATCCTTTTTAGTAGATGCTTTACCAGAGACACCGAGAAAGAAAAATGTGATTCTTAAAAAAATATTTAGTAGAATAAGTAAAATATGTAGAAGAAGAATAAGAATCCATTTATAATATTTATGAACTCATAAATAAAGTAGAATATTTTCACTAGAAGGAAAGTCCATCTAAGATGCTTTAACTCTGAACATCCCAAACCGAATCATCAATGCTTGCAACTCTTGAGAAGGATGAAGAAAATGTTGAATACGAAGTTGAAAAACCATCTGAAGAAGAAAGTTTCAATATATATTTCATTCATCAAGAGGATTCTGAGTCAGGGGCTAAGAAGGATGAGATAGATGAAGAAAAAATTGTACAGTTGTCTGATAGTGAACACGAATCCCCTAACGAAGAGGAATCCATTCCGAAGATTGATTAGGGAAAACAAGTGGTTGTTAATACACCTATTAAATATTTTGTGATGAAGAAAGAAGTTGGAGTAGTATCGAAGTGGAAGGAAATTGAAATAGAGAAAGATACCTCACCATGTAAGGTATCAGATTCATAATCTTCTTCCCTTGGACATGATTTCGTAGTCCAGTATTTGAATAAGCTTTTTGTAACTATTCAAATATTTCCCATTATTGACTCGAGTTTCCTAATGTTTAAAAACTTCTTAAATCAGTATTTGGATTCTTTATCCATGGTTATGGATAAATATGTCAATATTGAGGCATATTTGAAATATTTTTTTATAAAATACGAAGCCCACAAAAGATTAATAAAGAAAATGACTAGTTGGTCAAGGAAAACTATTGAAAACTTGATAATTCATGACGGGATTCAAGAATGTGTCAAGGATTCATTTGACACCAAACATGTGATGATCAAGGATCTCACAAATAGGTTCAAGTAAAAACTAACCATGTAACTGAAGACTCAGATTCAAGAAGTGAAGGACCTGAATGGAACGTTTTATTTAATTGCACAAAGCTGAAAAAGAGAAAGGGATCTTAGGATTGAGATAGAAGAGAAACTTGCTATGTAGTAAGAAGACTCAAAGGCTCAAGCATTGGTTCCTAAGGCTTATTAAAAAATAATCAATACCTTAGAGATGAAATCATAAGTTCAGTATCAGCTTCTCAAACGAGAAGAGGAAGATCACAAGAAGCCCAAGAAGCACAAAACTATAGTAATGAAGTTGATGTTGAAGGAGAAGGAGGGATAAAATTGTTCAATTCTAGTCTTTTTTTGTATTCCTTCCTTGTACAAATTTTATCAAATCCTAATGAAATTTTTGGGTTTCTCTTCATATATTTTATTGTCTTGTACTAATATTTCAATTACCATATCTTCTTCCCAATACATTTAATAATTTTTGAAAATCAAAAAAGGGGAAATTGAAAAAACAATACTAAGTAATGAAGAAATTTCCCTAATGGGGAGTTCATCATAGGGGGGTTCTTATACAAGAACATTTATGTATGAGATAAAATGATAATTCTCAATCCGGAGATCTAGAATATGATCCTTAGTGTGTCCAAATCCAATGGGGGAGTTAGTCATATTCATAATTGACCATGTGTTAAGGGTTACTAGTGTTACTTTCAATGATCAAAACAATATTTTCTATGTCCTTAATTTATTTTTTATATGTTTGTTTGTGCTGTCTAAAAAGGTGTATATTGTTGAGTCAATAAGTTTTTCTTATACCATTCCCATTATTTTTTTTATAAAATCAAAAAAACGTTATCTTAAGGAAAATGTCATTATAACTATGTTTTACTTGATATGGAAAACATTCCACCCCCAACGAAAATTTTCCGTAAAATGTTTTTCATTGTTCATATTATGTCTAAGAAGAAAACTCTGTTTCTTATCCAAAACCTCAAACAAATAAAAATACTTAGATATGGAGAATTCAGTTTTCTGGATCCGAATTTAGGTTCCGAATTCTCTGAATTCTTGTTCCAAACTCTTTATGTTCAGACTCTGAATTCTTCTGAATTTGGATTCTGAACGTTTTGAGTTAAAACTCTAGGTTCTCCGAATTCAAACTCTGAACATTCTAAAATTCAGACTCCGAATTTTAATGAATTTAGACATTGAACCTTCTATGTTGATAATATGAATTCTTATTCATTCAGACTCTGAACATTGTTAGTTCATACTCCGAATTCTATGGAATTCAGACTCCGAATTTCCATGTAATTCAGACTCTGGATTTCTATAGAAACCAGGTTAGGAATTCTTGGGAAAAATGAATCCAAAAATTTATGTATTATACACAATGAATGGTTTTTGGTTAGACTCTGAACATTTATTTTCATTATATTAATAAAAATGAATATGGTCAGGCAACCATATTTTTTCATACTTATGTTTTGGTTATAAAATAATGTCATGAATTCAGTTACTAACTAACCATTGTTTGAGTGTCACGTGTATAGGTCCATTTAATATTCAAGGAAAAATATGATCGTTGGAGGAGGGAGCCGACCATTAAAGGTGTGTCTATAAATTGGAGCTCATTTGAATGAGCTCAGTTGTTTTCTATGACTCTAGATATTACATGCTGGTGAATTGATTTCTAGAGAGCGACTTTCATGCTTTGTGCGTATTGAACATTTTATTCAGAATTTCTTTGTGTGACTCCGAATGTTGATGAGTACATTCGAGGGCATCTGGGGATAGGATGACAGAGGTTCTGACTACCTTGAAGTTTGAGGGCATGCGGGGATAGCAAGACAGACTCCAATCATCATATCGAGTTCTTACCCTGGTGTGGGAAAAATAGACATTTTTGAAATTATAAATCAAGGTACCATTGTCCAAGGTTGTTGGATACCATTCTATTGGGGTTAAAAGATTTACTAATTTTTACTTTTATTGTTTCAATTTTTTGAGTGAATTTCGGTTGTTGAGGAATTTATAACTATCTTATACTTTTATATAATTGTATACTCTGATTTAGTGAGATTCTATATGCTTTAAGGTAGAATGTTTATCTTTGTATACTTTTGATATGTTTCATTCCAGAAATAACATTTTTGGAATTACATTCTTGGAATCACATTTTTGGAATCATGAATGCTTGGAGAACATAGATTTTATGTAAATTTAACTTGTTTACCCATGTTATAAAATAGAAAGGTTTCTAACCATCTTTAAAAGCTCCCAAATAATTTTTATAGTATACAATTCAAACCTCTTGTATATTGAGCATCTACATCATCATTTAGATCCTATAGTTGGTATCACCAGAGAATATCATACTACATACCAACCAAACATATGAAACAATTTTCTTAAACATGTTCTATGGTTTAATTAAATAGTTAAATGTTTATAAAAAAATTATACTTCCATGAGTAATAATATGTAGACTTGATGAATAATTAATGGATTTTCATAGCACTTATGAATGTTTTTAATTAAATGATGAGTTTTTTTATAATTATATTTCTATTCCTTGGGTTATGTTATAGATTGATATATCATGAGATAATAATGTTGGGAATGGGGTGAGTACCCATATCATTAAGGGACCCTATATAATAGAATTGTTTATGGGGTGATCCTAGACCTAGGAAACAATTTTATTGGGAGTGACCCACATCCACCTTGAAATTTTTGTTTGTGACACTTGGATATGAAAATTATTCTTATTCTTTGTATTATTCCACAAATGGTTAAAATTGGGTTATTTATTGATATCAACAATCATGATTTATTATTTATGAATTTTGAAAGATATTATTTATGTATTTATTTAGGAATAATCTGTTATCAAGGAATTATTACTAGGGATTTTATATATATTGGGTTTCGTATATGCAATTTATCATTTTTTATTAAAAATTTATTCATAACTGATGAACACTTTTGATTATTGATTAATATATATTTTCCATACCCATACTAGGCCTATGGAATTTCTGTTTATTATATTTATTTCCACATTTTAGTTAAAAGGGGAATTTTGTGGGGGGGGGGGGCTCTGAGAAATATAATTTCAAAGAAAATATTTGAGTGAGTTATTGAAGATATTTATGAAGTAGGATGATTAAATATCATTTTTTCAAAGAAAATAAATATATATAGAACTGCAAAATGAATTTTTATGTCATATATTTAATATTTTTCATATAATATATATATATATATTGCTCAGGTTACCTCATTTGGTTTCATATGATGATTTAATTATTTTATGATATTAGGAATAAATGACATGGTTCAAATCCATTGAAATAAATCTACATATTGTATATCATCATGAATATTTGGTAAAATATGGACTATGTGGTTCTAATAAAAAATACATACATATATATATATATTGAAGCATTGGGGATATTTTGGTATAGTTACAAGTTTGGTTAAAAATACTCAGTAAGGAAATTTAGTAATAACTTAATTTTTTTTGGTGTAAAATGATTTGGGATAAGACTAAAACCTAAATTGAAACACTCATGGGATATGATTATGTGAATTAAAAATTTATTTCTCAAATAATATGAATGATTTCAACAAAATATAACCATCAATATCTATTTTTATGAATATTTTTTCATAGATGGAAAATAAGGCTGTTTGATTTTGACATATTATGAGTGATTTTTAATGATTACAAAATTACTCACTTTTTTTTCATATAATGTTTTTTTATTAGATGAAAAATGATCAATTGTTTGGGAAAATAATGTGATATCCAACAAAAAAACCATATATATGAGAAAATAAATGAAACTTCAGATGTGATAAGAAATATCATGGCAATATAGAAAAAAAAATTTGTATGTTATGATTAGTAAAATTATTTTTATTGATAACCAAAATGAAAAATGGAATGAATAACTAAGTATTGTTCATTATATGTGGTAATTCACAGTACCCTTATGTAGTTCTTGAAATCCATTTTTTTGTGAAATTGATCAATAAAATAGATGCGATCATCTATATAATTCATTTCTCAAACTCTGAAAAGGTTAGTTTGGTCAGGTATCAACTAGAAGGAGACGCTAATCAATTTCATAGTCATACCATTAATATGTGGTTATAATTGGAAAATCAATCCATGGAATGGGATGTGTATTCTAAAGTATATTTCGATATGTTTCTCAATTAAAAATATCAAATGAAAACATAAATGTATTTTCTATAACTGAAACTATTGAATTATGATTCGATTGGTACAAATATGGAAAATTTAAATACACATGAAACATATGAATTATGTTTTATCATCAAAACTATAAAGTAAATTAATATATTCATTAGAAGATTAAGAAAATTCAAAAATGGTATTTTATAAAATAGAAAACGTTAGATATTAGATATACATTGATTTTTTGTCATGGAAAATATAGAAACATGAGACTCTCATTTCTCTCATTGTTTATAAAGAAGAAATAGAGATATTGAAATCCATAGATATTTTATTATTAAAATCAATAGAGGTTTGATGTATAATATTCATTAATTTTGTAAACATGGAAGGAAGAATTATGGATATTACATTATTATGTGTAGTAAATGTTTTAATTGGGGGAAATAATTACATTGTACAAATTATATTTGATCTTAAATGAGTACATTAGTCAATAAATAGAATAATAGAAAAGCTGAACCCAATTTTCTAACTACACTCCAATTTTATAATTTTGCGGAATATGATTATTATGCCAATTGGTTCTTGAATAAAAATTTTAATGATGAATATCAATATTAAAAAACTATTATGTAAAAAAGTGTAATTTCCCTATTATCACAATTTCTATTTTGGGACATGATAATTATAATATGAATTTTATACATACCATACACCATATAACATAAAATATTTATTGGAATTTGTATCTGAAAACTAATTTATGTTGGAATAATTGGTTAAAGTTATCATGTTACCACCCCAATTAAAATTTTCTTAGTTATAAGTCAAATTTCATAATGGTATTATGATCACATATCATGTCTATATATTCTATTTGATATATTTTTATTATAATATTCTTACTAAAAATATTATGATTCTCCCCCTAGTTTATTTTTTTTAAATTTTGGGAATGGATTAGCTATCTATATATTGAAACCTAATTTTTTCAGGAAAGAAATTATCATTTAATATTCTAAATCAACAAATGATTATATTTTTATTTCAGGAAAAATATGAATATAAATATTATGTTACATCAAATGAATGGATATTACATCATGTTACTAAGTAATATTTTTCTCAAAATGATCAGTAGAAATTCATCATTGATGATATTAATATTTTTTAGGATTATACTAATGTGTTTTATCAAGACATTCCAAATCTTCAACAAAATACTAATGTTGATTTCCCAAAAGATGTTATACCCTGTGGGTTTCCATTTAAAAAATCACCTTATATTTTTAAAATAAATGAGTTATTGGATTTAATGGATAAATTTCACGAGAATATTAATAAGGTATTTATACACCTTAATTCGTCAATATAGTGGGTAATTATTCTTTTTTTTTGGAATAAATATTAGTAAATGTTTATTTTGATGATTATTGAAAATATTATAACGTAACTAAAAATAATATCTTCCTCTGACCGCGCATTGACAGTTTATTTGATCAACTTTGTGGAGCTCAATACATTTCAATGATAGAAATTCATTCTACATATCAATAATTAATTTCCAGCATGGAAGTCATACAAATGGTAATAATCCAAAAAAGGTTTTGAAAATATTGATTAACAGTGATTTGATATAGTCTATCCTATTCAACCACTATCTTTGTGGATTTTACATGTACATTCATAAGAGATTACCTCATTTCTTTTCTGCTACTCTTTATTGATGATATTTCGTTATACTTATGTTGAGTAAATATGGTTTCCATATAACATTTTCATTTTTATTTGTTTTTTAAATAAAAAAAACTTTACCTTATGGAAAATTATATTTCTATATGATTTTTTTTAATAAGTAAAATTTCACATATCTAAGGTAATTTTATCCATATAATGGTTTTCATTGCCTCATATTATGTCCTCTCAAAACCAATCTTATTATATTATTTAGAAAAAAATCGGATACTTATATAAAACATTGTAATCATTTAGATCCTTGGATATATTGTCTTATTAAATTAAGACTCACAATTCATTGAAATTCATATTCCAAATTCATTGAAATTCCGACATCGAATTCACTAAAATTTAGTCTCTAAATTCTTTAATATAAAGACATTGAATTATCTAATATTTATACTCTTAAATCTCTTAAATTCATATTCTGAATTCTCTGAAATACATACTCCAAATTATCTATAAATAAATTTCAAAATTCAATGAAATTCAAATTCCGAATTCATAGAAATTTTTACTCACAATTCAATGAAATTCAGACTCTGAATTCTCTAAAATTTAGACTATAAATTTCCTAAAATTCAATGTCTGAATTCATTGATATTCAGACTCGGAATTCTCTAAAATTTAAATTCCAAATTCCTCAGAATTCATACTGAAAATTTCTCTAAATTTAAACTCTAAATTATAAAGAATCAAGACTCTGAATTCAATGATAAATTGAATCTAAATATCAGTGTTTGGATAATCCTAATTGTTATAACATTTAGATTCTAAAACCAATTTTTAATTAGATTCTGTGTATTCAGATTTGGTTAGGCTACATAATATTCCATACAAATTCATTTATAATTTTAAAATGATGTCATACTACTTGTTTCTAACCAACTGTTGGTTGAGTGACATGTGTATAGGTCTCCCGGAGATTCAATGAAAAAATATGACAGTAGGGTGAGGGAGAAAACAGTTGATGTATTTTCTATATATAGGATCTCATTTGAATTATATCATTATCATTAAATGATACTATAGATTACATACAATGAATTTATTTCTATATAGGTAAATACTCTCATGCCATGTGCATTTCATGAACATGTTGTTCTTCCATAAACACCTTATTCAGCATTCTTCATGAAACTCTGATTATTTTTGAGAAAAATAGTGCGATATAAGGTATAAGACAATAGAGGTGTTTACTACCTTAAATATCGAGGTATTTAAAGGTTTGTAAGACCGATTCTGTTTTTATTATTTAGTTCTTACCTAGTTGTGGGTAATATAGACATTCTTGAATGTATAAATCATGGGACCATTATCCAATGTTGTCAGATAACCTACACATTGGGTTAAAATATTTACAACTTGTCACTTGTTTTGTTTAATGTTTTATTTCCACATTATTTTGATAATGAAAAGAAATATAAAATTTTTATCGATTCTTGTACTTTTACATACTCTGATAAAAATGATTCTTTATGTTATAAGGTAGAATCTTTTCAATGTAATTTTTTCTTAGGTTTATTTTTCAGATCCATATTTTTGGATCCTATGAATGTTGGTATTATGATTATGAATGAAGAGATTGTTTTTGAATTTTACTTGTTGAACTATTTTAAAAATATTTTACCTTAAGGGAAAAAATGATTGTTTTTATATATACTATTCACCCCCTCTTCTAATTTAGCATCTATATACACTCTTTAAATCCAACAATTTCATGAGAACTAACATGCATGATTATAATTTTGGGACAATATTAAAGACCATGATGAAAGATTAGTTGTATTATAATATTTTATTTTTGAATTATTTTTATAAAAAAATCCTTTATTTAGAAATATATTTTTAAGGGATGATATATCACTTGATCATTCAAAGGTAGATGTTATTAGGAAATGGGCATGTTCAACCATGGTGAACAAGATACATATATTTCAAAGTGTTGTTTTAATGAAGTAGATTATTTATGTGGTATATCCAATAATTATCGAATCTAAAAGTCATGATTATATTGAAGAGAAAAATGTCCCATTGGATATATGAATTTTATGAAAATTTCACAGAGTAGAAAAGAATTTTTTTTTGCACACATATAGTTATCGAAACCTATAGTACAAAGGATTTTCTGATCTTTAGTGATTTATCCAATAATAGACTATTATATTTACTCTTTTAGAATTATCAGATGATATTTTATAAATTTATCCAATTTAAAATTAATGATAAAATTAACCGAATCTTGATTTATTGTAGGAATATATAATTTTATCATTGAAAATATGGAGGCATTATCTCTATAATGAGTGATCTGATAAAAATAAATATTCACAAAAATATTGATGTGCATATTAAAAATTAAATCGTAAACTTTGATCCAATGGTAATTTTTATAATTGAGAAAAATAATCACTTCTCAATACACTACCAACATGTGAAGGTGAAAATTGTGGCTGGTGCTCTAAGACAGAAGGAATCTTTCAGAGTGTCCATGATATGGATAAAAGGAGATCAATAATTTATGAATTTTTAGAATATGGGTCTTCAAATTATGAGAATGTGGATTTGATCATATCTTCCATATATAAATGTTCACTTATCCATCTATGTGAGGAATACAAGGTCTACGTAGAGGATATTTAATAATAGATGAATATGTGAAATATTATTGAGATAAACCATGATTGTGTGAGAATTATAATTTATAGGTACTATATATGTTTCATGCTTATATCTATAGTCAATAATGATCTAATTAGTGAATCTCATAGCTCATCATTCTATAATCATACTTGATATACAAATAAGTATAAATATTTTTTTGATAATATATTTTATTATAACATTGAAAAGGATATTACACAGCATGTAAACTGATTCCCAGTATTTCATCCAATTAATGGTGGGAGACAATTTTCTATGGAATAATAACAACCATTACCCATAAAAATTTGATAAGGGAAAAATTCTATAAATTTCATTTTTAGACTCCATCAAATTTCCAAATGTCTAAATGAATTTTGGGATGAATTTATTCTATATAAAAAATTAGAACATCTCATTTACATAATAGAATAATTCAATATAATATATATTTATAGTATATATATTAATGAAGTTGTATGGTTGAATGGGGTTCCACATTCTATTGCATCATATAAGGATCCCTAGTTTTTCTCTTTTTGGATTATATATATAAGAAATGAATAGAATACATATTTTAAATTTATTGATGTATTTCATCCAATGATAGATGTTTTTCCTAGTATGAAATTATAAATCCTTGAGGATATGTTGAAAACTAGTTGAATAGATTTTCAAATGAAATAAGAATCAATATTTTCCTTAAGAATGTTTTTTGGAACAATATATTTAATTATATGGTTTAACTAGATTCATATAAAGGATTTCACAATAGAAAATTAATTACTACAAAATGTTCATATGATATTTTATAATTGATTCTGGTGGTAAATAAGATATCAAATGAAATAGTAAATATAGTTAGTGCCTTTATTTTGTACATTGAGGTATTTGAGAGTTGACCAATGTTATTGGATGACAATAATAAATGATATCTACAATTGGATTATTGAAACAAGTTATTCGTATGATTTATTCCAATACATAAGATTGTGATCTTTTTTTGAAATAAATAATAAACCCCAAATATATTATCTCATTTGTGACTCTGGATCAGATATAGATAGATAAATATTTCATTGAACTTAAATTGAATATCTCCCAAGTTCATGAATTATTCCAACTATGAATAGTTCTGAAATAATATCGAGAATTCCATTTTCATTTTTGTATTTTTGGTGGTATTGGTATATTTTATAAGATTTATTTTTTGTTTTAGATTTCATTTATAGCTTATAAATTGGTTATGAAATAGTTTTACAAGATATGTTATTAAATTATTTTTTCATGTTTTTTTTGGGAAAATAATTGGATGTTTTTAAAGATAAAACATTATTTTAAGAGAGTTATTAGTAAATTTTATGTGAAATTAATTACCTTTTGGAAATATTCTTATATTTATGAAGTAATTAATTATTTTTTAAAATATTTATTCATACCCATATGCATAAACATGCATCTGAATAAGGGAAACCCCAATTATTAAAGGGGTGGGTGAGGGTAATTGTTAATTTCTATGATTTGTGATGGATCAATAAATGAATTTATATCACATAATAATGTGAACAAATATATCTAAAAAATAATGTCATGGTAAAACCCTTTTCATTACCCTTGCATAATGGTATTTTGATCCTCCTCTAAAGAGATGTTTTAGATTCAATGGTGTGAATAGTTGTTTATTAATACATTAGGGTCTATGAGAGTTTATAAATATCATATAATAGCCATAAAAAATTTATAAGGTTCATACATGTGTTCTATACCTCACTTATGGGTAACATATTTGGTAATAGTTAATGAAAATTACCCCAATATTGTGCCTGTTTCTTGGATATGTGGATATATTTTACATATATTTTCTGATTTACATCACCTCAACAATCTATAACAATGTCATAATTTCAATATAAATTCAAAATATTAAAATAAAGGTTCTATTTTATTTTGAAACATTTGAAATTGAATATTAAATTTAAATGACTTTTAATTATATCACAATCCATCTCAAAGTTAATATATAATTAAATTGAGAATAAATAAAAATTATATTTAGTCTCTGAAATATAATCAACGAGATATTTAGTTATATTAAGAAATTATTATATTCCTGTTATGTGACTCTCAATATTTTCCATGATTTTGGGTCACGAAATATGAACCTTATGAGATCTTCTAGACCTCGAAACATTTTTTAAATTACTTTTTAACTTCATTTCTTGTGTATGTTTCCTCCAATTTCTATTTTGATGATATAGAAGGTCAATATTCCAAATTTTATGGGATCTATGACATTTCCTTACTTTATACTATCAAAATTTAAAATTAATAGTATTTATACTCTTCCAATTAAATTAATGGGATTAACCAATATTAGATAAAAAACACTACATAATGGAATATTTTTTGATAATATTGAAATTAAATAGTTTGAATGTGAATTAAAAATAGTGAAATATTGATAATTTGTTACCATTTAATGTTTTTTAAATTGTATCATTATATCATGTTTAAATTTTCATGATTTATTCATTATAGAGAAATTTATATTTTATATTGTTGATAAGTAAATCATTATGTAATATTGTCGGTTTCGTTGGAATAATTATACCCTTTTTAAAACAATAATAATATGTTTTATATTTTTTATTATAAATAAAATATAAACACATGTTTTTCATTATATTAATTTATTGAAATTATCTTTGGTCATCAAATGTGACATCGCATGTTGTTCAAGATGAATATTAAGAATTATTAATTTGTTAATTATCAGGGAGATATAAATAGATTATCATCTACCATTGATTATATATAAATTTTAAATTAATTTTACCCTCATGAAGGATTTTTTCACCAAAATCATTTATATTTTGGTTAATTTATAAATCAACCTAGATAGATGAATATAAATTTACAATTCTATGTATAATATATTATTTAATTATATCTAAATTAAATGATGCCGAGGTGTCAGAATTCATAAATAATTTTGATGATATTTTTCTAAATTATTGATCTCTTGTGATACAAAATTGAATTGTTGAATTCAATGATAATATTATATTATGGAAATTAAATAATTATGAGTATATTATTATAATGTGTTTTATTTTTTCATATATATATTTATAGGATAGTGTGTTATTTGTTTTTATAGCTGTTAAATATAGTTTATATGCATGGAAATTAAATATAAACATAAATATGGTGGTGTTTTTTTTAATGTAAGTGATATTTTGAATTAGTTTCATCAATATTGGTGATATATTAATGATAATCTTAATAATAATAAAGTTAAATGTATAATATTTTACCATATAAATTTTTATGGATAATTATATTATGATATATTATGTTAAAAAATAACAACTAAATATGGTTATGAATATTTATTTTGAAATCATTTTATTTTGGTTATGAAGTAAAATATATGTTTTCTAAAGGAGAGAAATACATATTTTATTTAGATATATTTTCACATTAAATTTTATTTGGTGACATATATTTGAAAATTAGATATCTTGTATTGATTTAGAACATTGATATGATTTATTTACAACATATTTCAGTTAGAATAAACTATAAGTAATGGATCAGGTTTATTAAGTATGTGTTGAAGGAAATAGGTATCAAATATAAAGATGATGGTGGAACGAGGTTCCGTATTAGAGGATATTGGATTTGGATACAGAATGTGATTTTACTTGTATTAGCGACATAGATGACATGAGGACAAAACAAGTCTATATTGTGGGTTGATCACCATTTCAAACATCAAGATTGATTCTTATTTTAAAGTAAGATTCCAAGGTGAAATTTATATGATGTTTTCTCCATTTGGATGTTATTCAATATTACATTATATTTTTTGTCATATATTTGTTGGATTCATAGTTTCTCATGATTATTTTGAGATAATATTGAACTAGTAAAAGAAAAGGGCTGGTACTTGGAGATTTCAAATGCTGATGACACTCATTAATATATAATAAATAACTAATATCTCGGTTAGATATTAATTTATAATACAAAAAAGTTAATATTTTTATGATTGATGATAATAATTAATTACATTGTAATATATTATATAATTTATTGATGCAAGATTCTTGTTTTCTTTGGTAACAGAAATATAATATTGGTATCTAAGAGTCACATGTGTTGTAATGAAAAAATGATCCAAAGGATAGGTTTTTTACTATAGTACTGTTATTGTAAAATATATATATACATATCCACTATTATTGGTTATTTAATATTATACAACACACTTTTTATAAAGGTACACAGAATCCTTGTGTAATATATGAGGGTGATTTTATAACTTCCAGGTTGGTGAGGAATTGGTTGCTGAAGACCCACAAATTGTATTTTGTCATGTGATGAATGATTTGCTTGTTGGTATAAAATGATGTTAACTTTCACATTTATTTATTTCATGTGACTTAGCGACTTATAGATTGATTTATAACTTGATATTATCTCTTATTTATAATAAAAAAAATTTGTTTTTGGGTTATGATTGCTTGAATATCAATACATGATATATGGGTACGGTGTCTCTCAAAAACTACATGGTTACTATATTGTGATGCTAATTTGATTATGATATGACATGATCATGGGATTCATTGTTTTTGGTTCTGGGGTAATTTGACTCATTAGATTCATTATATGCTATAGTTACCTATGAATTTTCATATTGGATTCATTTTGGGAGATATAAATTACGTTATATGATATTTGGTTAGATTGGTAAACCTAAAGGGAAGTGGCTAAAGTGTTCATTCACTTGAAATTATAATAAAATTTAATAATATTATATTTATGAAATACTTTGGTAGTTTTATTTTGTGATAATGGTAATACAATACTAAACCTAATTAGGTGATGACTTCTTTTCATTTTTTTATTCACTAGTCTATAGCATTATTCATTCTTATATTGAACGAAATTCTTTGAGAGAATATTTCATTGTGTGAATGTAATTATAAAACTATGTATATATAAAATTTTATTCAAGTCAAAATTCATTATTAAGAGTTTTAATTTAATATTAATAGTTTTAGTAGTTTTAAAAGAGTTTTTGTAAATTCATGGTACCATCGGTGATTTTTTTAATAATTTTGTGTTATATACAGTAATGTTTGACATCATATCATTAGTAGATAAATATTCTTCATTTAATGAGATTGTTGGGTGTTTATTCTCATCTATATATTATTAATCAAAAATTTATGTATGTTAATGTCTTCCATATGTTATATTTATATTTGGTCTTTCACAGACACAAACCCTTGACCTACTGAGGGTAGGAATCATGTGTAATTATATTTCATCCATTTAAAAAATGTTTTCATACCATTATTTGGAGGATTTTGTTATAGTGTGGTATTAAAGGGGATTGTTTATAGATAATTGTTTTTTGGTGGTAGAAATGGGATATTATAGATGAACTTATAGGTAAGGAATACATGTTGGGAATAATATATACTATATGAAAGTTTTATAATATTGGATAATGTATTTTAATAACCCCGCTAATATCACTAAAGGACCATCATGTTTTATTAACATTCCATCAGACATGATTAATTATGCATTGTCAGGAAATTGGAAATAATCACATGTCATTATTTTATGGGAATGTTACTTTGCTGGGAAGACAATGCTAAAGGTTCAAAATGAAGCTACTTATTATGATTTCAAAATTTTGGACCATGTAAGGGAGTCCATAAAATTATTTATTTTTTTAAAATGGTTCCCAATTGAAATCAACATCATGTGCATTACAAGGAGTTTAACAAAATGTTTCAGAAAATACTTTTAGACAAGAATTCAATGATGGAACCAAATAGAGGTAGACACTCAATATGTTTCTTAATCAACATTCATAGAGTATAATGTCTCTTTTTTAGGTAATGGTCAAGGGGTTTGTTTGGAGGAGGCAGTGATATATTTATTTTGCGTCGTGATTTGAGTGATCACTGGCTATTGATGAATTCGTTACTGCTATGTAGGAAGGAACTATAGTTTTGGATCCCTTTACATTTGGTTTTTAAACCGTTGATTATTTCTGTGGGATGTTTAAATAACATTTCTAGGTAGCTTTTCACTCATTCAATGTAATGGAAATCATTTAGGAAGTCATTTTTCCTTCTATAATTGGATTCCTAAGCTCTGATATTTACAAATAGATAAACGGTTAAATTTCCATATTCATCTAAAAATAATTTAATTGAAATCCATGAGAAGGCAATTACTTCAACATAATCATTAACCGACTTCTATCCCTTCATAATGATTATATTAAATCATCCCCATTTCCTCAAATTGAAACCTATGTAATAAATCATTGATCCATGAAAATATTTATTCCTTAAAACATTTATTTCAAATCCAACATCTAATTACATTAAGTAATGATAAGTATAACACATTCCTTTGTACTGGTGTAGATATGAATATTTGTTCTTAGTATTAGGTTGAACGGACCTTGTTCATATAATTATATTACTCTCTATCATGGATCCTGTTTGGTCTGAGGTGACAAATTATTTTATTCACCCACATATAGTCCTCGTATGGAATAGGGGCATGATTTTATATCATCATATAAATCTTACACCCTCCTATCTAGACCATTGTGGTGGAAATTTTCAATGTTTATAGGGAATATTATATGTGTTTTTTTATTTTAATAAATATATATTTCACATCGTATAGGTGATTTGGTTCATAGTTGGGAGAATATGAAATAATATATATTTTAATTTAATTTATTTTCTTCCCGGTGTTAGATTAATTTCTCTCTCTATTTTGAACTAAATTCAACATTATTATGAGTTGGGTTGTGACCATAACTACGACGTAGATATATCCTTTGGTTATTGAATATCTAGAATTATTTTCTCATGAATTGGTGATTTTATATATGGAATTTAGTATATTAATATAGGTGAAACATCACCAATCATGACTTGATAATTTTCATGATGTGTTTTAAATCCCTAAATTTAAGTCAATGTCACCCAATGTTACATGAAACAATAGTAAATTTATAATGGTGCATTAGATAGGTTTTTTTTTCTATGACAATGATCTAAGAAAATAATTGTGTGTAAAAAAATTATATTTGATAAAAGTTTGATAAGGTGGATGTTTCTAATTTTATTCTTTTTTATGATGTATTTCACAGGTTAAATTGGGATAGTATTTTTTGAATATTAATTATATTAATTATAATGTTATAATGATCATGGTGGGGAATTGCTATGGAATAAAAATAATTTTATTAAATTATGTATGTTTTTTAATATATATTAGTTCTCATGAGAAGGGTCTTAAATAAATATTCATAGATATCATTATTCAATAAATTATGTTTATTTTTGTTCCAAAATAGAACATAATTATAAAATTTTTAATTATTTAATAACATTGATTCATGATTATTTCACTTATTTCTTTTATTATTCATTTATATTTCTGATTAGTAATAAAATGATTTTACAAACCTTGATCCTTTTTTGGTGAATTGTTTTCTGAAATAAAATTTTTGAGTTCATCTATGAAGCATCCAATAATTTTAATATTACTTTTTGAAACATAACTATATTTTTAAAAAAAATAATGTTTTGAAAAAAACTGGGTTCCATAAAACTGAATGAATTAGATTCCTCTTAAAAAGATTTCTTTTAACCTAATTAATTTTGAAATAAAGAAACATAGTGAAAACATATTTCACTCACGATTTAAAAATTTAACAATATTTAATATGAAATTTTTTTATCCTTTTCTAGAATGAATGAATCATTTGAAAATATTTTTTGTATTTTTAGCTCCATAACGTGTATAAAAGAATAAATTCATTTATTTACAATATCTTTGAATTTAAAAAATGTTAATTCATGCATGATTATATACACCTTAATCTGACATGTTAATCATGATATATTCATAATTTTATTGATAAATTTCATTACTATGATATATTAAACAAAATGAATGGATTGATTTTCATTTTATTTCATTCCACTGTAATGTGTCACGTCCCGTCCCTCGGGGCCTGTGCTATGATTTCCCCAAGCCCACCTTCCAAAGTCCAGTGGATGGATATTATCACTAGAAAGTTGTATCCATAAATTTGGAAGGTGTTTCCATTATAACCTGTACTGAAAAATATTCCAAGAACTCTAAAATAATCAACCAAACATACAATAATGCAATAAGATGGAACATCAAAGTAAATTGATGTATTAAAAGAGTGGTGAAAGTAAAAATGGACTGGAATACATGCCCAAATCTAAAATTATATGTACAACTAGATGTAGAATACAATTGAAAGAAAAAAAGAAAATAGCTATTGGGTCATCCTCTGAGGTTCATACTTGTTCGGTAGGTACAGATAGCCTCCTTAGAACTCCATGTCTGTCAGTCTCCTCCGCGTCATGTCAGGCCGAATGGTCCACCTCTGAGCACTGCACAGTCATATCTCCCTTAGCATCGATAAAAATTTTACATCTTCTACACCAAACACAACAAGGTTCGGGAAAATCCCATACAGTGGTGAGTATAACAATACCATATAGAGACCCCCAGACCCCCATAGGTCTTCTAGATTCTACAATTGAAAACCCAAAAATCGAGACATCAACTATACTTTGTTATATGCCCATACATATACCAATGTTATCAAGATATACTCATCTAATACATTAGAAAATGACACCACATAGATAACACCATGATGGTAGAATAACCACATAGGCAACACAATGATGAAATTACCACGAAAGTTAAAATACCACCCTGGTATCACCATGATGTTAGTACCATGAAGGTAAAAGTACCACACATGTATCACCATGAAGATAGTAAAATGATGGTAAAAAGTACCACACAGGTATCACCACGAAGATAGTACCACGAAGGTAAAAGTACCACACAAGTATCACCACGAAGATATTACCCCAAATGTAAAAAGTACCACACAGGTATCACTATGAAGATTTTATGACGAAGGAAAAATTACCCCCAAAGTATCACCATGAAGATTGTAGCATTAAGGTATAAGTACCACACATGTATCACCATGAAGATATTTCCAAGAAGATAAAAAGTTCCATGTAGGTATCACCATGATGATAGTACCACGAAGGTAAAAATACCACACAGGTATTTCCACGAATATAGTACCACGAAGGTAAATGTACCACACAGGTAAAAGATTTAGATCAAAAAATGTATCATATCAAACCATATTTTTAGTGAAGTATAAAATTACATATGACTAGTCGTAAAGCTAAATAATCATATTCTATCAAGAGGTACTACGACTAATTATACAGAGTTTGACCCACATTGAATCAATAGTTACTAACCCCCAAAATGATCTACATATGATTGGTATGCACTGACCCACACAAGAATGTTGAGAACTGACTCAGACAGGATTTGATCCACACACGATCGCAGAGTGCTGACCCACACTAGATCTGAACCACAGAGGATCGGTATGCACTGACCCACACAAGATTTTAGAGCATTGAACCACACTGTGTCTTTAGATACTAACCCTCGTAATAACCCACACAGGATCCAATTAGCCCAGTGTTGATAGGTAACTAACTTCCAAATTATCCGCCTCTAACCTCCGCCTCACTACCATCCACTTGATTCCTAATAATAGCATGTTTTGGAGAACTTATCCATAAGATATTGATCATACATAGAAATCCACTAATTTCTAAATAAATGTATCCCAAAGGTGTATCACATCATAAGGGACACAACACAACAGACAATGCTTTAATCAAATGCCATGTTTGTAAGTTATTAGTGTTTCCCCACTGATGGCCTGGTTGGATTTGAGGTTCGATCCAACCTAGTCCTACACCAACATTATCAAAAAATCATGTTGAGTATACCAAAAGAGCCTCATAAATCCAAGGATCTCAATGCCATATAGGTTTCATCAAACAGACACACATTTTACATGTTATGGTCAAAAATTTGAAACCTAGTCCAGATGGGCCCAGGATCGGTCCGACCTGATTTGACCGACCCGTCCCGACTCATCCTAGGCTGACGCAACCCAATTAGAAACTGGCCTGGTTGGCCCGGCATGCAGAGCAGTTGTCTGGCCCACTAGGGTTCGCGACTACCAACATGGACTACTGGGTGTGGCATACTGGCACAGCCCGCTGGGTGCAGCTCACTGGGCAGTGTGGTCCGCCCGATCTGGTGCTGAATGGGGAGTGGCCCCCTTATATTAGGAACCACAATGGTAATCTCCTTTAGGAACTTCCATGTCACCATCTAGACCTAATATGGTCCAACAGATTAGCTACAACTGGCCTATTCTCCTACCGGTCCTCCTCCCAGCGGCGCGGACGCATGACACTATCCCACTACTGCTGGTTGGGTGCCGGCAGCCCTCCAGCCACTGCCGCAGCCCAGCTACTATGGCCTCCAGCTCTGGCAGGATGGTGCACGCCACCACTCTTCCATGGGGCTGACTGGATGTCGGCCATAATCGCCTCTTCTGGTAGTACGGACATGAGCCGCCCTCCTTCTTCGTGGCCAGCTAGGTGCCAGCCGCAAAATTCTTCTACAAGCCATCACAACTACATTACAAGCCCGAATATTATGAAGTTCACATATTCTTGATCATCGGGTCATGATCACCCCATCCATATTTCATGATCAATGAGATGTTGTGTTCTCATCGTCATTAATTATTTTTTGTTGAATAACGCACGAAGAACGCACAAATAATTAATGAAAAGGGGTCAATGTATATGTATGGAATGATGGCCATGTTTTCTTGGCCATCGTCATTGCTAATCATGAATATGAAAATTCAAAAAATATATTTAATCATACTTAAAATTAAAATCCTTACCTTGACCTTTGTTGGAGGTGTCTTGAGGAAGGAGATGAAGTCGGTGAAGAGGATGTTGGTGTTCGTCGCTCGCACAACAAGTTTCTGATCTCTTCTTGTGCATCATCTTCATTATTCATTGGGGGGTGGTTCTTCGTTGGAGGATTCTTGTGCCCAGGATTTATTTCCATTAACCATCGGGGATACAACACACAAGAAGAGTTAATAAAAATAACTCTTCATTAAAAATTTGGGTTATTAATTTAAGATTAATGTATCCTATTAATTAAAGAGAAAAGTGGTTACTCATTTTAGGGTAACGGAGAATTTAATTCCCAGAATTAAATTCCCGACCAACCACATGTGCTCCCCACCTTTATGATTCTAGTGGGAGGTTTTAAAAGTAAAATAAATGATAATTATTTTATTTTATTATTTGTATAACCCTCACCTGAAAATCCGTAAAACTAACTCCAACCATCGACCTAGGGTGGTAGAGGTGATGGTCGCCTTAAGCAAATATCACCGCTACAAGTTCAACGATGTCCTCAAATTTCAATTCTGAGCTCAAGTTCAGAACTTATAAAACACCCATCATGTGTTTACTTATCAAACCTGAAAAAAGGTTCTAAAAATTATTAACAGTCACTCTCAACTCACACTAGTCGAGGATAGGCTCTAACTATGTGAAACACTCCCAAACAATTCCAATCATACTCTCACATTACCAATCAATGTTATCGTTTAAAAGTTATAGATTTTACAACAAAAAAAGTCAAATTATAAATTTATTTAGGGCCAAATAATAACTTTCTCCGATGGCCCACGCTGGCCAATGATAGTATTTTCTTAAAGAAACCATACCCTCACGAGTTCAGTGGTGGTGTCAGATTTATAATCCCAGTTATCATTTATGAGTTATATTCATTTGAAAAATAAAATAAAATAATTTTATTATTTTATTTATATTTATGTCATTTTTTGGGTTTTCTTATAGGAGGCCCACACCGACTAAACATGAATCGCTCAAAGGTTTAACCTGCCATGGTGAGCCCAATAGTGCCCTCAGATTTCATATCTGAGTAATTGTTTAAGTGTTATTCTACTTTTTCGAAAAAACTGCTTACGTGAGCTAGTCAAACCTTAACAAAAATTCGACGGGTCATTCTAGACACTCCAATCCATGGAATCTCATGCCACCAGATTTCATAGTCTTGAAGTAATTCCATATAACAAAACAATTATATGGAATTTCTGGGACATTACATTCTGCCCACCTTAGGGCATTACTTTCTCAAAATACAAAACTAAGGCAGAACAACCATAAGAGGGCACTGAGCACGAATATGATCCTCCTGCTCCCTTGTGCTCTCCTAGAGGTTCCTATGCTGCCAACATACATGCACAAGAGGTATCGACTTCCCACAAAAGACCCATTCATGTCGATCCATAATATTCTCTAGAACCTCCGTAAACGTCACATCATCATTGAAGTCCAGCTCGACGTGGTTGATGATGTGAGATGGGTCGTGCACGTATCTCCTCATCTAGGATACGTGGAATACGTTGTGTACCCCTTCCAACTACTATGGAAGATCCAAGTGGAATGTTACCCCACCTATCCTCCAATGGATCAGAAAAGTACTAATAAACCTCATTTATAACAAACCGCCTTAAACAAATCTTCAGAGACCCCATCAAGGATAGATTCCAAAGAATACATGATTTCCCTTCTAGAACTCCAAGGGTATCTATATCCTATCAGCATAATACTTTTTCCAACCATTTTCAATCTTCCCTTGCTGAAAAATAAGACATCATGATACAAATTCTGCCACTGCTTTCTTCATCCCGGGCCACCAGCACTGACTCTGGAGGTCAAGGTACATCTTCACCATACTAGGATGTACCGCCTGAGGAGACGTATGGAAATCCATAAAAACCTCCTCCCAAAGACCCACTGGTACCATGGTATCTCTTCTGATGAGGACGAAGTGCATCCCACCATCAAAAATTACTTCAAGTGCCTACCCTGTGGATATATGAGCACGTCGAGCATCACAGTCAATACCAACCATGTTGTGCCTCCATGAAATGATGAAGGAGTGGGGGAGTGACAGTCATATATTGGAGGCAAGAAACTTCATCTATATCCGCTAATGATATCTGCAGGGTGACAAGATACCATGATGCCTCACTCAGCAATTGTAGTCTAGACCTTCGGCTGAGTGTGTCTGCTAAAACATTCTCCTTCTCAGTAGTAAAGACATTCTCAAATTCATAGTCCTAGAGGAACTATAACCACTCTTATAGAGAAATGAAAACATAAAACTCATGCTTCCATGGGGGTAAGGCTGGCCGACTCACGAGTGATGGGTAACACACTCCAATGTTGGAGTTTAGCCTATGCTGTCTTGGTTTCCTTTTTTGCCGACTAAGGAAAACCCCTCCCCAATGTTATAGATAAACAACAACCTTACTACCTAATACAGTCAATCTAAGTACGAACTGTGGATTTCCAGTCATACCAAAACTAACTTCGTAAGGTCTCGATGGTGTCACCATAAGGTTCCAACCGAAACTCTCTCCTCAAGGGTGAGATCAAATAGTCGGAATAACTGTTATTATTGAGTCTCCTCCCAAAGATATATCCAGACGTGAGTGTCATGTGAATAGATTAACTAGATACTCGTGGTCTTGAACAGGATCAGTGATAAGAAGGAATGATTAGTTTCTATGTCTCTTAATATGAAAACTAGTAGTAGACACTAATTGTACCTCTATCCATTCCTGGATCCCTTGGGTCACACTCCTTGAATGCTTGAAGCTACTCCATTCCCTTGTCCTCTAGCTCCTTGGTCCTGGTGGGTACCACATTGAGGAGGTGGTTGTAACATGTCGAAAAGTACAACACCTCATGGTGCCCTCCTAGCTCCACTACCACATCTATTACCCTATAGATTAGTCTGTCTCGATCAAAGCTTCTTCATGAATCATTTTACACGGCCCAGCCTCTGAGACTGGTGCCAGTTTCATGATTTTCCACAACTAACATTCACTAGATGTATCCTCTCATCTAAAGGACATTCAACCACAATGGTTCTAACTAGATCCCTAACATAGATTTGAATTCACATGCAGTTAGTGTTGGTGTGAATGTTTATAAGGACACTTCCCTCGGAAGTACAAGCCCTGAAGTACTGATCGTATAGTATTTATTGAGTATCAGGAATGGTCAGTATGCCTTGATGAATACTCAACTATCGATAGGTCATCTTGCTAAAACTGTAGAATCTCTTGTGTTCTCACAACCACTTCTCAAGCTAGTCCATAGCTGGCTGCATGTAGGGCTCTCCTCAGAACCTAAGGGGTATTTGATGTTGAAACACGTGTAAGGAACTAAGCCTACATGTGTCATTTAATGGTACTTATGGTTGTAACTACTGACCAAAGGGCATCAATATAGATGGAACACTACATGAAGGTTCAATCATGTGTAACAGTCTATGTACTAATGCCTCATTATCCTACAGACCATCCTCTAGTCAAAAACTAGAAAATTCATGTGGTTGAATCATCACCTACTCTACTGGGGTCTCACCTAGATGGAACACTCTAGCCCCTACCTCTATCCAACCATCAAAAACCTCATAATCTAACATGCCATGAAACGATAGAGGACTCTATCGCTGGAACACATGTAACATTCTCAGTTGGAATGCATCCTCTATTAGTGGGGCTTGTGGCAATGCTTGACCAATGGGTAGTGGTGCTTCTGGTAAACCAACCAAAGGATCTAACATCTTAAGAGGGACCTGTTTAGAGGCCTTATCGATCGGTGGGCTGTCATCATTTATTATATCGGAAATCCTAGATGGCAGTCTATGCAGCAACATCCTGATAAGGAACAGGTGCACAACTATCATTATGTGATACCTGGAGAGCTGACTCCAAAAAAAATAAAATGAAAAACTTTTCAATAACACACGCAATCAATGTTTTCAATCGAATAGTTGGAAATCAAAATTCAGGGTCCGGGTGTATGGATACGCCAGCCTCCACCCTAATAATGGACTCCCTGAATAGAAAACCATACCCATAACACATAAGACTATTGCTTCACATAAATGTTCAATGTCCTAGTTTTTTGGTAGAACTGAACTCCTCTGATAAAAGTTGGTCACGACCCGTCCCTTGGGGCCCGTGCCGTGACTACCCCAATACCGCCTTCTATAGTCCAAAATCTGGTGACTAGCACCGAAAATGTGTGTCCCTTAATGGGTAAGACATTGACTTTTTAACATATACAAACACATAGGCCAATAACATGACAAGAACTAACCACACAAACTAGAACACAATAAGATGCATCAACAAATTGAACTGTTGTAGTAAAAGAGTGATGAATGTAAAAAAGGGGCCGAAATACAAGCCCAAATGTAAAAGAAAAATTATGACTAGAAGTAAAATACAACAAATAGAAGACGAAAAATATATATAAGGTCATCCGTTGAGATACCAACATGTTGGGTAGGTACAGATTGCCTCCTCAGCACTCTATGATTGTCAGTATCCTATGTGTCTCGTCACGCCGAATGGTCCACCTCCATGCACCATCCAGTCCTAGCTCCCTCAGCCTCTATCAACATTATAAGTCATCTTCACTAGAAACACCATGGTGAAGGTGATGCTCATGCATGATTGAGTATAATAATACTAAATAGGGACCGGAAGACACTCATAGGTCTCATAGAGTTCAGAAAGAAAAAACTACAAAGTAAGTAATCAACTCTACATAGGTATATGCCCATACATATACCTATGTTATCAAGATATACTCATATCATACATGTGGGAAAGACACCACATAGTTAACACAACGAAAGTAGAAATACCACATAGGTAAGACCACATACATAGAACCACCATGGTTAAAGTACCACAATGGTATCACCACGAAGATAGTTCCACAACGGTAAAATTACCACATAGGTATCACCATGAATATATTACCATGAAGGTATAACTTACCATACATATATCACCACGAATATAGTACAACAAAATTAAAATAATCACATAGGAATCACCAAGAAGATAGTACCACGAAGGTAAATATACCACATAGGTATCAGTACGAAGATAATACCACAATGGTAAAAGTACCAGACAGGTATCACCATGAGATAGTACCACAAAGGTAACAAGTACCACATAGGTATCACCACGAAGATATTACCATGAAGGTAAAAGTACCACACATGTATAACCACGAAGATATTGCCACAAAGGAAAAAGTACCACACATGTAAAATACATAGTTCAAACATAGTCTCAGCTCAAACTAATTTGTTAGTGAAGTATAGAAGTACAAATGATTAGTTGTGATGCCAGATCATCTTATTCTCTCAAGAGGTACAACAGCTAGTTATACAAAGGCTAAACCACATATGTGTGATAGGTACTAACCTAGAAATGTCCAACATAGGATCTGACCCACACTAGATGGGTATGCGCAGACCCACACAGGATCGTTGTGCGCTAACCCACACATTAACTGACCCACACATGATCGGTATGCCCTGACCCACACAAGATCGTTGAGTGGTGATCCACACTGGATCCGACCCATACTGGATTAGTATGCGCTGATCCCCACAGGATCGTTGAGCGCAGACCCGCACAGGATTAATATGTACTAACCTCCACAATGACCCTCATAAGATCCAAACCACCATGAGTCGATAGATAACTAAACTCTGTCTTATCTGTCTCCATTTTATGCCTCACTTCTAGCCATTGGATCCTCGCTCATAGCATGTTTGGATGAACCAATCCAAAGATACTGATCATTTTTAAACGACCACTATGTTCCACAAAGATGTATCCCAAATGTCAATAATTTCATTAGGGACACAACTCAATAGACAACGCGTCAATAAGACGCCCGATTTGTAAGATATTAGTGTTTCCACTCCGAGGGCCCAATTAGATTAAGTGTTCAATCAAACCCATACATACTGCAACATTATCCAAAACATATGTGGAGTTCACCAAAAGAACTGTCTCAATCCAAGGATCCCAAGATGGAAGACAGTTAATTAAACAGAAGCATGGTTCTCAAGTTACAACCAAAAAGGTGAAACTGGGTCAAGATGGGCTTGGGCCCTATCAGACCTGATCGGTCCAACCTGGCCTGCCCCACCCCAGGCCATCCAGAAGATGTTCAGTAATGACCCGACCTGATTCTAGTCTGGCTCGACTGGCCTGGGCCTGCCGGGGATGGCCCGCTGGGCAGCGCGGTCCTCCCGAGCTGGCGCTAAAGAGGATGCGGCCCCCTTCCATTTGAACCTACAAAGGGGAGTGCCTTTAGGTGCATCCATGTCACCCATGGGACCCATGTCGGTCCCAATAATTTGATATAGCATGCCGGTCCTCCCTATAGTGGCACAGAACTGCACCGCTTTCCTTTTATAGTCGGCCGGGTGCCGGCAGCCCTCAGGCCTCTACCGCCTCCTCCTCCTCTGGTGGCACAAATGCGCGCTATTTCTCCGCCCTACAGCCGTGCAGATGTTGGCCGCCACCCTGCTCTGTAATGGCTGAAGGGCCTCATTCTCCTATTCCTGTGGCATGGATGCCTGCCACCGTCCTTCCACAAGGTTGGCTGGGTGTAGGACAATTCTTTCTTTCCCATGCCATCACAGCTTTGTTCCAAGACCAAATATTATGATCTTAACATATTCACGCTCCTTAGGTCGTGATCTCTACATCCATATGTCGTGCTCAATGAGATGTTTTTTTTTCGTATCATAAATTATATGGAGTGGAAGAATGTTTGAAGAATACATGAAGAATGAAAGAAAAGGGTCAAGGTATAAGGGTGGAAGGATAGCTATGTTTGTATTTCCATAGACATTGTGAATTAAGAATATGAAGAATCAATATATTTATTTAATTATATATAATATTAAAACCCCTACTATGATGTTTTTTGAGATGTTGCACAGAAGTAGTTGATGCTGGTGAAGGGGACAACAGTTTTCGTCACACCGGCAACACGTTTCTGATCCGGGCTCCTGAATTGTCCTCATTCATTGTTGGGGGTGGTTCTTCATTGGAGGATTCTCAATCCTAGGCCCCCAATCCCTTTCACCAATGGGAATACAATTGACATTAAGTGTTAATAATAATAACATTTCATTAATAGAATATAGTTTATTATTTCAAGATTAATGTATCATATTAATTAAAGAGAAAAGATGTTACGCATTAGCGTGCTACCGAGCATGTAATGCCCAGAATTAAATGCCCAACCACCCTCATCTTTTCCCCGCCTTAATGATTCAAATGGGATATTTCAAAAATAAAATAAAAGTTTATTATATTATTTTATTATTTATCAAACCCTCCCATGAAAATCTGTAAAACTAACTCCTACCCTCGACCTACTGTAGTCGAGGTGAAGGTATCCTTAAGCAAATGTGTGTGCTACATGTTCAAGGGTGTCCTCAAATTTCAATTACGAGCACCATTTCAAAGGTTACAAAATTCTGCTCGTGCGATTAATGAATGTACATGAAATAAAGATCATAAAATTATTAATAGAAACACTTGACTTACTACGGTTGATTTTAGGCTCTACCTATGTGAAACCTGCCCCAAATAACCCAATGTACTCTCATATTTCCAATCTAAGTTACCATTTAATGGTTATGGATTTTACAATAAAATAATTCTCACTTAATTATTTTATTATTGGAAAAAAACTAACATTCACAGGTGGCCCATTCCATCCAATATTAGTATCTTCTTAAAGAAAGGATTCCCTCACGATTTCACATGTGGTATTGGATATTTAATCCGATTTACCATTTTTGATTTATAATCATTTGAAAAATTAAATAACATTATTTAATTATTTAATTTTCAGTTATTCCATTTTTTGGTTTTCTCACAGGAATCTCATGCCGACTAAAGTTATGTCTCGCTTAAGGTAAACCTTCCATCCTAAGCGCAATGGTTACATAATATTTCTAATCCGAGTAACCGTTTAACATTTTTTCCCCATTTTCTTGAAAACTATTTACAGGTGATAATTAAACCATAAAAACATCGAGGGATCATTTTTGGATCTTCAGGACTTTGAATCACACAGAATCAAATTATGCAGTCTCGAAATAATTCTATATAATAAAAAAATATGGAATTTCTAGGACATTACATAATATTATTTATGTGAAATATATAAAAATGTTTTCTCCTATATATCACTATAAAATTCATTACCAATCATGTTATGTGATCCTCTAAAATATTTTTTTCATCTATTGTTTTGTTTTTTTAATATTTATTTTATATTTTAATAATATCTTATTGGTTTTGTTTTGGAAATATCTCTATCGTTTTATGTGACTATGTGATCTTAATTGGGTACAACACTAAAATATGTCGGATCAATATTTTATTTTTAATGACTTATTTTTTGGAAGAGTAATCTGATATCCAATTGATATATGAGGTGTTAATTTTATTTTTTTTAATGATAACCATATTGATATTTGATAGGAATCTTCATTCAGATATTTCATTTGGAATATTTTAGCATTTTTCTAGCTTAATGTTTTGTTCTTCAGTAGAGTATTCTAAAATCCAAATATTGTGAGATCATTGAGAGGTATCTCACAAGGTGTTTCATTTATTCCCCATCAATTTCATTTCATTCCATTATTTATTTTAATTCTGTAGGACAATATTTTTTAGTGATTTATCTTAGTTAAAGTGCTGAAATTTTTATTATCAGTCTACAACCATTTAGTTATTTCCTATTGTTATGGGGATGTTTTATAAAAATATTTTATTATTTTTATGATAATAGTTTTTTAATATTATGTTTTTAAAATGGATAAATAAAATATAGAGGTAATTTTATGTTTTTAAATGTATATATTTAAATATATTTTTTAAATTTTTATGTAACTTTAATATTTTAGAAGTTTTTTTTTCAAGATATCTAATAAATTTCATCATTAATTATAAATTGATGAATATATAAAACAAATATTTTATCAATTAAATTCTTACCATTAAGCAGGATCATAGATTTTTGTAACATAACATGTCTTTTTAATAGTGTTGTGTAAGAATTCTATTTATTTTCTATGAGTTGTATTGTTGTAATACATTATTTTATCACCTTATGTAATGGTAACATATATGTCATATGAACTACATAATTAATTAAAACTTTTCATTCACCATCAATAAACATAGTATAATCCCCTCATAAAGATATATATTATTTTCTATAACATGTGGATGGGAACTTCTTCACTATATAAGGGTGTATGTGAGACTCAAAAACATGTGTAAATTTCTATATGAATCCAAATTATGGTCTGATGAGTTTTCCAAACAATATGTATGGATAACCTATTGTGTATTACTGAATGAAAATTACCCTTATATTGTATGACCATCTTCATATGATTATTAGTTTTTGTCTATATCTTCTTATTTTCTTCCACTCTTAAATGTAAAACTACATGAACTCATTTTTATTGATTTTAAAGTACTATAATATTGTATTTTATTTAATATTAAACATTCAAAATTATATCTACCATTTTAATAGTATAATTATTTTATAATAAAATTTTGAACAGTGTGTGGATAAAAATGGTAATAAATGGAAATTTGATAATGTATCTTCAATATTTTTGGTTGTATATCTTGAAATTTTCAATTTTATTCCATACCTAATTGGAATCCATACACATTTACCATGACTTTTGGTGACACAAAACTTTCCGTTTGATTTCATTATTCCAAATGAAATATTCTAATTCACTTTTTTGAGTTATCAGCAAATATACATAATTGTTCATGAGGATCTTGATAATCAAAACAAAATTATTATGGATTAATAAATTAGGAAAAATAATATTTAGACTTATTATTTTTTATGAATTATGATGCTCATTTTTAGTCATTAAAATTTGGCTATTTATGAATGGTAATTTAAATTTATAGAAATCATAAATCATTTATTTTATGATGTAATTGAGTATCATTTTTGATGAAGTTTGAAGTCCTTATTTTATTTGATCATTTATTACATTTATTATGTGTGTATAATTTAATATGATATATTAACAATGGATTTACACCTTTGATTGAATTTATTGATACCCACATGTGTTTGGAATATTTTATTCGTAATTGGAGGAGATTCCAAAGGCATTGATGACTGAAAATAGTGATATTTATATTGATAGTAGAGGCATATGGTCTATATAAAAAGATACTTTCATAGGATTCTAATGAGATATGTGGTGATGTGGTAATGGGGATTACAATAGGATAAAATGAGTTCATTTCCCAGCCTTCTCATCGTTGATTAATTATACCTTTATTGTTATTTGATAGATTTATGGAAATATTCTGTGAACTAAAATTTAACTATTTTTGTCAATTCGTAACATGAGTTATATATTACACTGATTTTTATAAAGTAATATTTAAGTAATGACATAATTGTAATTATTCATGGTGATTTTTAATATAGATTTCAATCATGATAAGATAATATATCCATTAATATTTTTTTATTTTCATTTCGATGAATAAAATGTGAACATTTAAATTGTTATTGATAATAATTAATTAATTATGAATTACTTATATAATTAAATGAATATTGATGTGTTTATTATTTTTAAAAATCTAAACCAAAGTTGTGGAAATATGGAGTCCTTTGGGATGTTTGTGGGAGTTTAGTCTAAGGATATGTCTTATCGCATAGAGTGGTTATGATTGAAATATATCTTATATGTTTTGGGATTCTGTACGCTGCACTACCCTTATCTGTATGGGTTTAATACACTGAATGAACTCATTGAGTTTATTTTCCCCAACAACCCTATTGTTTAAAAAAAAGGGGGCAGACTACTCCCTCTTCCCCACTCTATTATTATGAATGATTTATGTGATAAAATACATGGTGGATACCTTTCCAATAAATTTTTTGGATGTATTTAATGTATTTTAGTCATTTTAAAATCACGTATATCCATATATATTATTATAAGGATTATAATAGATATTCCATTTGTGGGTAGTGATGGATTGAGGGTCCTAATACCTGATATATGGGTGGTGGTGGATTCAAAAAATATGTTGATTACTATTATGAGATATGGATGGGATGATGGATTAATATAATTCTAAAGGTTTATGGTGTGGTATTATTAAAATATTCGATTACAGTAGTTTTTGATATGATATAGGAACATAGGTTCTCTCTACATGTTTAAATTAGTTGAGAGATAAACAGGTGTCACGAACCGGATATAGTTTCCACTATTAACGACACAAAACCCAGCCCGTGGAAAGGCCTAAAGGGCATTAACTATACCCATGGGATGGAACAATGGAACAGGTATCATTTATCATACTTTGCGAACGATTTACCAGAATATGTATACATAAAACATCAAAAAAATTTGATAAATTGAATCTGAAATTTTTATACAAAACCTGGTATATTCAAAAATCCATAAATGAATAAATAAGTTTAAACAGACTACTAATTGTCCATATACACAAATAAACAACATAGAAAAATATCCAAGGACTCTACATGAAATGGGGTTATCACCCACAATTCTTCTGCACAACTCGACACCATGGATGTGAATTATCTCCCAGAACCGCCATCACTCATAGCCTTCACATTACCGGAGTCAAGCATTATAAACTCTACGTACACCCTAGGGGTGTAATTAGGATTTGATTCTAATCCCAATAGGATACCAACAATGATTCAAAAGATAATTCAATACAATATGAAAAATAAATATGTTTTATTACAAAAAGAAAAGTAGTGATAAATTTTATGAAATGTAACAGTCTATAGAAAAATGTTTTCAATCTAAATTTTTTAGACTATTAAAACATTTAATATACATTTTCAATACATTAATGTACATCCAAAACACCCAAATACATTGGAAAATACTATAAAAATTTAATAAAAATTGGGAACACCCTAATGCACAAAATAGTCTCGGGCCCCATGCACGTCGTACCTCATTGTAATGTAATCATTGTAAAATGTGTTTTTATGCATGAGCCACTAGTAGGGAAAATACACATAATCTAGTGGTCCCCAATAATCATTCACATAGATTTTTTAGTGTTTTCGGTATCAAAATTATATGTGGATTAGGGGTAAACCCATCTTGTCCACTAGCCGTACTAGTACACATTCCCCAACCTCACTACACATGTTTCCCGCTTTGTGCTCAAACAATTTCATCATGAAACACAATTCCATTTTTATATAAAACACAACGACATGTCACATACACCATTTACAATATCTATCAAATTTTATACCATTTAATACACACAACGAACACTTTGATTTTTAATGAAACAATTTCTCAAAATCATGTATTGTTTGGCACACAACCCCCATAAGATACCCACTTGTACACTATGTTCAAACATTTAAGTCACCTAAACGGTGATGTAAACACGATATATTTCAATTAAAAAAAATAATCAATTTAATTTCATCCCCATGATAAACAACAAGGGATAACTTTGTAAAACCAACATTTTGAAACCAATGTGGCCCCAAAACGTCACTTTCTTTAAATACACCATTAAAACTTATTTTCTCAGCAACCACCAAAGGGTATAAACATTAAAAACTGCATTTTCATGCCTATAATATTCCAATAATAATAATTAATAATTTTTAGGTCAGCCCAAAATAAACCAATAATTCATTTCATTGGAAACCACATAATTTCACATCAAATTTCCATTTAAAATTAAATTGCAATGTAAAATCTTTTAAATCTCATTTTTGTAGCAATCATACAATTAGATAAACCTAAAAATATGATAATTACAACATTATAATACAATAATATTGAATAAATGTTGGAATCACCTACCACAACAATGTAAATCCTTGAATCTCAAATGGAAAATAATGTCTCACCACCGCCACACCAACAATGACCTAGATCAAACCTAGAACCACAAGAAATGACAAATAAAACACAAACATAACCCATAGGTTTGAAACACTACTACATAGTCCTTTGTAACATATATTAAATTGAATTAAACATTATGGAATGTGGAGGTACTAAGGAGGATAGACACTTACTTGATATTATTTTAATTTCTCCACTAATTCTTCATTCAAATGGGGTTTCATAGAGGTTTTAACAACTTGGAGGGCTACAATTGATTACTGGTTTGAAGAGGAGGAGGAATGGATGAATTAGAAACTAGAATAATGGAAAAATAATAATAATTTATAGAGTTAAGAATGAAATAATTTATCAATTCAAATATAGATGATTTTAAAACCCCTATGATGTTTTTCACTAATTCGTGAAGAACACAAGATCCAAAGAGGGGGGAAATACGAGGGTCGCGCAGCTGGGTTCAATGATATTGGGTGAAATTTAGAATCACCATGAAATCATAACAGATGAATATGTTATTATTTAATCTAATTTACAAATTGGTGTAAATAGGTTAGGGGTGGCCATTTAGGAATTTCAATGGGTGTAGAATATAAAAAAATAGTTATAAAATGAAACAAAACATGATTTTTTATCTGGAAATGTGCTAACAGTTTGGCCTAAATCATTAAAACTCACCCTATCATCCAAAAATTATTTGGAAATCCCCAAAAGAAATCATGAAGTGAAATTAAATGAAATTTAACGTTAAAATATGACATTGAGGTGACAATTATTCCCACCATGAAATACATTCCACTCCGGAAAGTAAACCTAAAGATTGATTGGAATACAAGAATGGGTACTCTTCCTTGACCCATTACTTTTTCTCCCATGTATCATGTGTATCATTCTCATGCTGAACATGATCCTAGAATAATGGAATTGACTTACCTCAAAGAACCTTCTCTTGGGATTCCACTATTTGCTCCAGTGACCCAACCACGGACCAGTCGGGCTCTATCTCCAATTCTTCCCAACTCAGCATATGGGACAGATCTGGGATGTATTTCTTCAACTGGGAGACATGGAATACATCATTTATGTATGTCAACTAAGAAGGTAAATCCAACATGTAATCCACCTTGCTAATATGCTTGGTGATGTCAAAGGGCCCAACATATCATGGCGTCAGCTTCCATTGTATTCCCAATCGACATTAGCCTAGAAGAGGGGCCACATTCAAGAATACACTGTCACCAATATAAAACTCTAGGCCTCTGCACCTCCAGTATGCATAATATTTATGATGACTCATAGTTGTCAAAAAGTGTTGCCGAATCAATTGGACCTTCTCAAAAGTCTCATGCACAAGGCTAGGCCCCCACAGTGATGTCTCTTCGACCTCATCACATCAAAGGGGGGACCAAAATGGATGACTTTATTGCACCTCAAAAGGGGCCATTAAAATCGATGAGTGTTAACATTTCTTATAATCAAAATCATACAATCTCAAATGGAAATGAAAAGATCCTCCAAAGTCCAGGTCACATGCATTGAGCATGTCCTCCAAAATATTGTTTTCCCATTCTGTCAGACCATCTGTTTGAGGATGATATGTCGTGATAATCATAATTTGACACCCCAAGAGATTTTGGAGGCCTTCCCATAACTGATAATAGATTCATGGGTCAATATTTGAGACAACTATTTATGGCACCCACGGTGTCTCCCCATCTCCTGGAGATACAAACGGCCCAACTCATCAACATTAACTGTATCCTTTATTTGAATGAAGTGGGATGATTTGGTTGGATGATCAATCACCAACAAATTTGAATTCTTACCTTGAGGTGTATAATGAAATCCAACAATTAGGTACTTGGAGACCTCATCGAACTTCTATCTTGGAATGGATAATGGCTGGAGAAAACCAAATGGCCATTAATGCTATACTTTCACATGATGGCATGCACAACATCTCGACACAATGTCTACTATGTCTTTTCACATACCTTTCCACCAAAACTTCTGACGGACATCATAATACACTTGGTGGCACCCATATGGACTTCCCATTGAGACCATTTGTTGTCCTCCATCACCACCATCCGCAGAGATAGTGGAACTACTAAACTTCCCTTGAAGCACAAGATAACCTTAGGAAACGACTACCATTCAGAGTATGTCTCCCCACCATGAACAAATGACTTAGACCACTAATGAAGATAATCATTATGATATTCTCATTGAATCAAATAAAACAGATAAGGTGTGAACTAAATTCTCGCTAATAACGCACCTCCATTGTGCTCCTTCGTCTCCACATGCATTAGAGTAAATATCCCCATCCAAGTATAGTCATCACTGGACATTATTGAGGCATGCACTGGAAATATTCTTCTTAATGAACTCGCCACTAAATTTCCCTTACTTGGGGTATAAAAATGTCAATGTAGAACACATGTCATTACTCGATCCAATGATGCAACATGAAGTTGAGTTCCTTCGGCGAGAAGATATAGGACAAGCGTTTGTGATCAGAGTAGACCACAAACTTCTCCCCAATGAGGTAGTGATGTTAGTTCTTCAAATCATGCAACACCACAAACAACACCAAGTCATGGGTTGGGTAGTTCTTTTCATGTGGTCAGAGTTGGTGGGAACTATATTCCACCACATGATTATCCTTCATAAGAATGCATTGAAGAAATATACTTTTAGCAACACAATAGACCACATACTAATTTCTTACCTCTAGCAAAATCAGCATTGGGGTAGTAGTCCACAATCTCTTTTTCTCCTTGAATGATGTATGGAATTCTATGCTCCATACAATCTTCTCCCCTTTATGGGTGAGTGCGGTCTTCAGTAATTTAATCCGAGAGAAATCCTAAATGAATCTCCTGTAATAACTAGCTAGGCCAAGGAAACTCTTGATCTCGAACACATTATTCGGCTCCACCCATGATATAACCACACTAATCTTCTTGGGGTCCACTAAAACCCCCTTCTTAGAGATCAAATTCCCCATAAATCTCACTTCTCTGATCTAGAATGTGCACTTTGTCAACTTTTCATAGAGGTGGTGATCCTGTAATGTCACCATGATGATCCTCAAGTGATGTTCGTGTTCTTGATCAGAGCCATAGTATAATTTAATGTCATCCATGAATAACACAATAATGGAATCAAGACACTGATGGAACACATTGTTATAGAGTTCCATAATGACCACTAGAGCAATGGTCAATATAATGGGAAAGACCAAATATTCAAAGTGGATATACCTACTTCAAAATGAAGTCTTTGGGATATCTAACTCCTTCACCCTGAGGTGATGATAGCCCGACCACAATTCTATTTTTGGGAACCAATATTCCCCCTTTTACTGATAGAACAAATCATCTATTCAGGGAAAAGGGTATTTGTTCTTAATTGTTACCTTATTCATCATCTGGTAGTCAATGCACAACTAGAATGATCTATCTGCCTTTTTAGCATACAACATAGGAGAGGCGCTAGGAGAAATGCTTGAGAAAATGAATCCTTTGAATTATAAGTTGTCAAGTAGGAACTTTAATTCCCTCTGATCCGTGGGGTACATGTGATAAGAGGGAAGATATATTCAGTATTTTCACGGTGCCAGATCAATCAAAAACTCCACATCCTTCTCCTGGGGAAAACATGAGAAATCATCTGAGAATACCAATGGAAACTCATTCAATAAATGAGGTATGGAAGCATCAGGGGAAAGACCATCATTCTATAGTATGAGTGACTATAACTGGAAGTTAAGACTTCTAAACATGGGGTGTAGAGGTCATGTGAGACCCGAATGATGATCCCATTCTCCTCGAAACACCTGATGACTCCCATCAGGTGTTGTGAAACTCACTCACCCCCTATAGAAATAAATGTATGTGTAGAAGTGTACTAGCCAATCTTTTGCTAGTATTATGTAAAATATTTTCAAATCTAGAATAAAGAGGTCCCACTCCATCAAAAAACCTAACACAGAAATCACACATGAGGGGAAACTAAGGCCCTACAATATCTTCATTCCCAACGGTGTCACAAAATCAATCGCAAATGACATCAACTATATAGGAAAAATTCAGCACGTCCAAAAAACTGGTAGAAATAAATTAAACAATGTCCCCAATATCAAAAAGAGAAGTAGCTATAGAGAATTTGATCAGAACGGTACATCAAACCATTGACGGTCCCACCTCTGATTCTGTTGGTGGCTAATCAACTACATGGAGATGTCTGGTCTCTACTTGAGGAAGAAGAGTAGTCATTGGCAATGCCTCGAACTAGCTCTTCCCAAAAGATGACCCATCCCTACCAATACAACCTTTAAATCAAGATCCCCCTGTCCTTGATGGCTCGGACAGTGCTGGAACTCCTCTTGATGCCACTGAACCTGCCCCACACGAAAGTGGACATGCCACCCCACCTAAGTGCTGAAAATGCCCCAAACCTCTACACTGGTAACAAGGATTCGAAAGAAGCGGGATTTCTGGTCAGTTGTGTCCCAAATTCCCACACGTGTGGCACACATCCAATTTCACATTAGATGTCTTAGACAAAAACATCCTGGTGGAGGGGCCAGAACTACCACCTCCCTTTTTCATCTCATTATCTTACTTCCTATTCTCCTCTGAAGAGATTACATTGACCACTACTGACATTGTCCCAGAAAAAATAGTCTTTACTTTATATAAAATATCCCCCATACAAGCCTAGTAACGAACATAATATAGGTTCCCAACTTGAATAAGAAAACTTGAGAGTATATCTCTGGTCGCATGCCTTTATCGAACCTCTATGCCTTCAGCTGTTCAATAGAGATTATTTAAAGGGCATACTGAACCATCTAAGCAAAATAGTTGGAATACTCTATCACAAAATGATTCCCTGGAACATGGTCTATGACTTCTCAAGACCTGGAATTTGAATAGATCTCAGGGTAGTACTCTTCATTGAAGATAGACTTTAAATCACCCCATTGCATCTGCTCACTTTTCCCAGTCTGAAGCACTCAATCCCACAACTTACATCTTAGACCCTCCAACTGAATGGAGTCATACTTCAACATTATCTCCTAAATTGTTTATAGGAAATGAAACATACCCTTGATCTTCTTGATAGATTCCTCGACTTCCTGGGGTTTTGAGCTACCTCAAATGGTAGCATCATTTTTTTATAAACACTTCTAATTTATCTTTTCCTGGACCTATATCTTTTACCGTAGAATGAATTGTAGTAGGAGACATACCGTTTCCCAGATCATTGACATCCTGGACCATAGCCTCAACTAGACTATGATTGATTGGTGTGGGAGACCTCTCTCCAGATTCCTCCCATGGGTGCATGGGAGCTTTCTAGGGAGGCATGTTTCCACAAAAATAAAATAGTCACATTCCCATTTTCAATACCACAATTCCAAAAAAATCAATCAAATTCATCAAATATATATAAAATAAACACATTTTACTAAAAAAAGTAACGAAAACACCACCCCCGCCCAGTGTACATGTGTGGTCTGCAGCCCAATCGTCTCACCTAGAAGTGATGTTAATCAGAAAACTCCAACTTCCCAAGGTTACTCAAGGATTCCCATGATAGGTACGGACCAGGCACCCTACTCATAAACAAAACCACAAGCCCTAATGTTCCAAGCTCATATCTATCCGACTAACCGAAAAATAGTAACGTAATCTAAAAACATTAACTGCCTCTGATTCCATTTTGTCACGTACCAAATCGTTTCTCCACTATTAACGGCACAAACTCGAACTGTGGAAATGGTCGAATGTCGTTCCCTATGCCCATGGCATAGAACATGTTCTGGGGTATCATTTATTATGTTTTGGAAATGATTTACCCAAATATGTTTTCATAAAACATCAAAAACAATTACTAAACAGAATTTGAAAAATTCATACCAAACAATGATTACTAAAAAGCCCCAAACTGAATAAATAAGGTAAAATTCACTAAAAAATGTCCAAATACACAAAGAATCAATATTAATATAGACGCAATGACTCCACACAACATGGGTTCATCAAAAACTTGTGGTCTCCACTAATCTGGACCAAGGAAGGGAATTGACACCATGAAACAAAATCACCCACAACCTTCCCTTAACATGAGTCAAGCATAATAAAGTATACATACACCTGATATACCACCCAATTATTCCAAAGAACATGAAATAAAATGTTGAAAAGCATTATGATTTATTAAGCTATGAAATGTATTGATAAATTCCATGAAATACATCATTCAATTGAAAATAGTTTTCAAGATAAAATTTTCAGAATATTCACACATTTAGAAATAATTGTCAAATACTGTAATTTACAGCCAATAAAACCCCTATACCGAGGGAAATAACACAAATACCATGATAAAAAAAATTAAGAACTCCCCTAGGCACCAGATAATCTCGAGCCCCATACACCTCGTACCTCGGTGTAAAGTAACCATAGTAAAATCTATTCTCGTGCACGAGCCAGTAGTAGAAAACATACCAATAAACTATTATACCTCAATCATCATCCACATAGTTTATTTATATCTTTATTTATAAAAATTCTATGAGGAACATGGACAAAACCCATCTTGACCACTAACTGTACTAGTGCACGTCTACCCCACCTAGGATCATTGGCTTCCCCCTTTGTTCTGAAACAATTTCAGCATGAAAAAAGATATCCATTTTACGTAAAACACCACTACTAGTCACATACAATATGTACAATAGATATTAAATTTTATAACACTTAAAATGCACAATGAGAGCATTGATTTTTAGTGAAGTAATTTCTCAATATCCCATATTGTTTTTCACTCAAAACCCGTTAAGATCCCCACTTTTATAGTATGCTCACACTTTTAGTTTACCAAAATAGTAAATTAAACCTAATACATTTAAATGATAAAAATTATTTTCAGAGTATCTCCATGTTAATAAAAAAGTGATAACTTTGTAAAACCTCCATTTGCACACAAAAGTTGCACAAAAACATAACTTTCTTTACAAAAATCATTAAAAATAACTTTCTCAGCAACAAAAAAATGTGATAACCATAAATAACTATATTTGTAGACCAATTATATTTCATTAAAAACATCTATGTATTTATATGGAATCCCAAACTAAACCAACAAAACATTTCATTGGAAAAACCCAAATTTCTCACCAAATTTGCATTAAAAATTCCATTGCAATAGAAACACTACTAAAAATAATATATGCATCATCCATATAATGTGATAAATGGGAAAATGTTATAAATACAACATGCTAATACACAAACATTGCATAAACATTAGAATCACCCACCAAAACAAAGGAAAACCTTGAATCACCGTATGGAAAACACGTCTCACCACCACCTCAGCAAGATGGGAAATATATCGAACCTAGAACCATAAAAATTGACCATGAAAATACATGGATAAACCCTATGATCAAAAACCTACCCCCTAATAATTTTGCACATTAAATAAATTTAATGAAACTTCATTTAAATAGGAAAAACTAAGGTTGACATAAAGTTTCATTAGATTCATTAATGTTCCGCCACCAAATCCCCCTTCAAATGGGGTTCCAAAGAGGTTTTGAGAAACAAGGTGGGGGTCCATGAAATTTAGGTACGATGATGAGGAAGGGATGAATTAGGAGTAGGAATTGAGGAAAGGGAGTAATAATTGAGAAAATTAAGACAGAATAATTTACTTCATAAAATCTAGATGATTTGAGAAACCCTATGATGTTCTGCACAAATTCTATATAAACATGATCTAAAAAGCTGGGGGAAAGTGTAGGGTCACACGGTAGGGTTTAGTGGTCTTCGTTGACTCATGAAATCACTAAAAAATCATAATAATTTTATATGTTATTAAATAAACAATTTTTTTAAAATAAAACTTCAAATGGGCCTTCGGGATTTCCCAATTCAATAAATAAAGACCCAAATCCACCATTATGGGGAGTTACTAAAGGTTCCAAATTTCAATAGTGGTCTTAATAGGTCGGGGGAGTTTATTGTATTTGGAATTGGTGAAAAAGATTAAATAAAATTAATAGTTATAATATAATGAAAATTGATTTTTAAATTTGGAAATGAGATCAAAGTTTGGCCCATATAATGACAACTCACCCAGCCCACCAAAAAATCTTGGGAAACCCCCAAAACAACACATGAATGGAAATTAAATCAAATTAATCTTTAAAACGAGTCATTTATTTGATAATAGGGAAATTATGCATTGGGGAATAGTAATGAAAATAGCGTTGAAGGGGTAGGGGTTCCTTAATTTGATATTTTTATTTGATATAATATTGTTACATTAATAGGTTTATTGGGAAATATTACTTTTTGGGGAAGGGAAAAATATTGTTAACCTATTTTGATGATGACTAAGATAATTTTTTTTGAGTAACATTGATTTAGGAAGGATCATTCTCATTTTTCATAATTGGTTTCATAGAGTGTTATTTTAAATATGCATTTTATGCTCCCCCTGCGTATATATAAAAATTTTATTTTGGTCAACAAGTGATGGTTAGTGATTAAGATGGAAATTACTAATTTGCGTAGTCATAGAGTAGTTATTGGAACATATAGGTTGCTTACAAGTTTTAATTATAGTATCATTATCTGTATCAAATTATTTATGATAACCCATCATTTATTAATATTTCTTATTATTTTATTTTATATATGATTTTTTGTTTTTATTCTTATCATATCACTTATAGTTATAAATATTTTTATATATTAATGCCTCCAATATGTGGGATTTATATACAGTGGTTCTATAATCTAATATGTGGCCTAATGGAGGCGGAATTCAGGTTCCCCTATTTCACATACTTCGTTGTCTGCTATGGTTGGATACAATTAGAGTGAGGAGGTCCGAATAATGTATCATATTTGAGGATATAAATATTATATCATTCACATAGTTTGATCATTGTTTTCCTACAACTATAACAAGAATATTATAAAGAAGAACATTTAGATGAACTATTTTATCATTGAGGGAATGATCTATTAAAATTTTCATGTCACTTTGTTAATGTTATTTTATGGAATCAAAAATAGGAGGATGTTATGTGGGAACTCAAATACCATATGGGATAGATGTATCCTCCATATTTTATTTAAGATTTAATTATTTTTTATAGAAAAATTATTATTATGATGTATAAATTAACACATAGATATTTTATAATGTATATCACATTTAATTAATTTTAACTATTTGATAGCATGATCTAAAGGCTCTACCAGGATTAAATAGATAATGATATTCTATATTTATATTTTAATTAAATATTAAAATTTTTACTAAGTCATTTTATTAGTGGGATTGAATAGGAATAAAAATATTTTAATAATTTATTACATAAATATTTAAATTATTAATTTCCTATCATTAAATTGGATTCAATTATAAAAAAAATTGATTAAATAATGAAATTTATATCAAAAAAATCATTTTATTTGAGCAATGTCTTGGTATACTAATTTATAAAATTTATCACCCATTATGAATTAAGTTTTTTAAATGTATATATAATATATTCATTCAATTATTTAAACAATCATCATGTTGTTTATTTATGGAAATGGGTGAAGGTAATATTTGTTTTATTCAAAAATTATCTTTTTCTATACACAATTTTGTTGCGTTATGTACACTTATATTAAAATTATTAACATCGAGTTAATGAAATTTAAACATTTAATATTTATAAATTTTTTTTATTTACTAGAATTAATTTTATGTAATAATTTTAGTATAATTATTATTCAATATTAGTGGTAACTAATTGAAAAAATAGTAAAATGGTAAAGGATGAAATGGTTTAATGACTGGTTAATCTAATGTTATAATAGTTTGAATTATATAAATAATACAGTTTTTATTTTTATCAATTTATTTAGATCTGATATCAATTTAAATTATAATTGTTACTAATATATATCCAGAAGGATTAATTCATACATTAATATATTTTATTTAAAAAAAACATCGACTACATCCTCTCCCTCAATTATAATAGTAAAACACATCTCTAATCTTCCTTAAAATTCATTATCCTTTTTTGTCAGTCAATAACATCCCAAATTCATTAAAAAATTACCCCATAGGATCTAATGGAAATTTTTTATCAAATTACCCAATATAATACGAAAAATATTAATGCCAAAGAAAGATGTTCAAATAAGTGTTATGGATCTTTAATGAGTGTTATAATATTATTTAATCATATATGTCCTTCAATTGAATACTAATACTAATGATATAATCATAAAAAATATATCTAATATACTGTATTTTAATTTATTTTTTTCCATAAATTTTAAACATTTAAATATCCAATAAATGGGAATGGTAAACATCCTTTGTATTTCTATGCGGATTAAATCCTTCAGATGTGAAGTATTATTTTATTTACCACCATCATTTATGGATTGATATTATAATGGATATAATGGTTATAAATAAGAGATTTATGACATATATATTATATTATAATAATAATGTCATATCTTACTTAAAAATATCTTATCAATTGTTTAACGATAACTTCTATCATGTATATGGGTCGACTAGCACCACAAGAAATTTATGAAATTTGATTCTTTCTTCCTGGTTAAGAGGATTAAAATAAATATTTATTTATATAAAATAAATTAAATATTTATTGTATAATAGTTAATACAGAATGGATATTTATTATATTTCTTATTTATGTTTATCCATAGAAAAGTTTAAAAATCACTCATGTGTATATACAGACTATCATCTACATGATGAAAAGTAATTCATTTTTCTTCACCAGATATAATGAATTGTTATAATATTATATATAATGAATAAATATGATAATTTATCATTGAATAGTATTTTTTAGATGGTAGAACCATGAATGAGATGAACTTTTCAAGAATATCAAATCAGAACATGCATAGAAATGGGGAAATTTTTCTGTTCAATGATCATTTCAACGATGATATTATCATTTAAATTTTTTTAATTGATTAATGAATGGTATATTAGTATTATTTATATGAATATTATTTTAGGGTATATTTATAATAATTATAGTTTTATTATAAAATCTATTTGAATGATTATGGAGAATAATGGCAAATTAGGTTAGGGTCCAGGTAATAATATCATCTCCTTTTAAGATTTTATATGAAAATTTTGTTGGGAATAAAATTATAGTAGTCATATCCTTTATGCCCAATACATTTTCATCTCCTACTTTAATTCATAATATGTTAAAATTAATTTAATTTTCCCATCTTTATTATATAAAATTATAGATTGATAATATTTTTAAACATCGATCATATAGAATCATCGGTTGACAATATTTTTCTTCAATATACATGTTATTCAAATAAATTATATATGTTTGGTATGTCAACATGAATTATTTTAAAAATATAATTTTTCTTTTGTTTAACATTATTTAAAATAATTTTAAATGTATTCTAATTAATAAATATTTCACAAACATATCATTTTTTCTTTTTCATATGATTAAAATGAATAAATTCATTTAACATATACAATTTGAATAAATTTCTCTACCATAATGATCAATCCTTAACTAGAATTTTCAATTACATGTTTCATTTTTTTATTTTCAAGGAAACTAATTTTTCCAGTATTCTAGGATTTTTTTAAAAAAATTAATTTAATATGTCGATATTTTTCAAATGATTTCAAAAAAAATATTGAATGTACTTTTACTAGAATTTCTAATCAATGATAATTTTTTTTAGATTTTCAATGTTTAACTGGGGCTATAATAATACGATTTCAAATTCTCTGTTAGTATGGATGGAGTATGATTATGATTATTTAAGAATAATTCAATGAAACATATTTATTCTATAAGGGTTATTTATGTTAAAATGAATCCATTATAAATAATATTTTATCATGGATCTTTTTATGATGAAATGATGAAAAATATAAAAAACTATTTTCAGTTCCACTGTTTAGTATATGAGGATATAAATAATGTTTTATAGTCATATTTAATCTATATGTTTTTTTAATGATATATGGGTGGAATTATAATTATATATCCCTAAAATAAATTTTTTTTAATGAAGGATATCTCATTAGATAATATAGTATGGAATAGGGATTGAATATTTATTATTAAGGGACTATATCATACAAGATAGTCTTAGGATTAATCCATGAAAATTAAAATGATTTAATATGGTGTAAACAAAATCCACTATGATAGTCATTGAAGTGTGACTTTATTACAAAATAAATTTTCTATACTTATGGATATTATATATTGTTTTATCCAATTATTCTTATATGTTTTCATTTCTCTAGAATTTCAATGACCCATAAATCTATCAATTATATTTCCATACTTATAAATATGTCATACAGTATAAATTTCATACCGAACATAACGCAAATATTATAAATTAATAATAGATGAAATAAGATGTATTTATATAAACTATTGAGACTATAAAAATGGAATTTTAACGTGAACTTTATAATACTAAATAGACAATTTTGAATAGTAAATAAGTAAATTGAATAGTATCCTTTTAGAGAAAAGGGATTTACATATATATAAATTTCATCAATTTAGATTAATATTCAACACATTTAAAAAATTACATTCATGAGGCCCATAATAGTTTAGTGTCTTTGGAAATATGGAATGTATTCAACTAGTTTAGTGAAGGGAAGTTCAATATCATCCTTAAATATCATCCCCTTTAGTAATCGTACTTAAAACCATTCCTTATAGACTAGTGAAAGGAAACATAAGAATGTGGTGGGATTGAATGATCACAAAGGGTATATATTTGAAATATGTAATAAAATCATGGACACAAGGGTACGAGAACATGAAAATAACATTTTATGATCGTACACAACATATCATACATTAAAAAATTAAGACATGGAATATGATTTGGATGTTCTTGAGACATGAGTAACCATCTAATAAAGAACCCTAAAGAAGTAATTATATCCTAGGAATATGACATTGAATTTGTGGGGAAAAAATGTAATATCATTACCTATTTTTCATGGATAATTTCCAAAAACCTAACAAGGACCATTATGGGGAGTACACCTACTCAGTGGGACTCAGAACCATCCACATTCACAATCTATTCCTTTAAAGGTATCAGGCTTACCCATATTCATGTAGTTGATTAAATTTTCCCATAATCTCATTGTGGATCTGGAAAACCATGTTTCCTATAATAGATCAATACACACTCATTTATGATTTTTTATGAAGCTCACCTATATATTTCCATTTATTATCTCATTATAAATAAATATTTACCATTTTAATTTTAGGAATATATATTTAATTCCAATTATATAATAAAATAAATTATACATATGCAATAGTATATAAAAATGTCATCCTGTAGTGACCCATAAAAATAGATGGGTATCATAAACTTCATTTAACAACCTAGAAAACATAAATGTGTATAAAAAACATTCCTCATATCATTACCTATGAAAAAAAGATAGGTAACATAGTTTATTCATCAAGTCATGTATCATAAATGGAATCGTGATTCAGAATTACAAAACACATGGTAGAGAAACATGTTTAATAATCATATTTCTAACAATAAATCATTTAAGAAATAATATGAATGATATTCTTAGATCATATCCTCTGTAAATTATACACTATAATAATTTATTCCATATTAAATGGAGACGTAATTTGAATGATCAAATGGATAATTTCTTTTAAAAATAGACATTATATGAATCTCATTCTCATAAAAAAATTTCAAAAATCCATTTCTTATAATGAATGATTTAAAATTTAATTTAAAATTTTTCTTGGGTAAAAGAACATATTTAATTCTTGAAAAAAAATAGATTTTAAATTAAAAATAATTTTGAAGAATTTTTAATTTAAAATATACTTGAAAATATTTAAAGGAATCTTTAAAATATTTATAAACCATTTTTATTTGAAAAAAAATTGAAAAAAACAAATATAATCTTGAAATAAATTTGAAACATTTTACATTGAATATAATTTAAATGCAAATAATGAAGGCTAATATCAATTTTACAAAAAATCAATAAAATGAATATTTAATATTATGATGAATAACTAAACTCATTTAATGTGGATATGATCCATACAAAACATATAAAATATACTATGAAAATCATTTAAAACACTTCATAAACAAAAAATATATTTGAAAAATATTATCATTGAGAACCGATAAAAATTATGAAAATACCAATAACATTAGGAAATAGTTTTTTTAACAATAAACATGTAAACATACATTAGAATCCTTAATAAAATTTGTTTTATGATGGAGGTAAGATGGTGCACACATAAAATTCTTTTTTGACATTAAAAGTATTGAGGTGTTAGATGATGTGAAGATGAGAAGAAGAATCTAATCAAAAAAATTCGTAATGAAGGTATAACAAGTGAAAATGTTTATATAAAACATCATAGGATAAAAAAAATATTTTGTAATTCTATTTTGAAATAATTGTTTTTAAATTAATATTAATTCTGACTAAATTGAGAAATAATGTCTAACTTTCATAAAAAAACATTTTTTTATTATCATGAGTACCAAATAGTTTTATAATTGTACCATTATATATGTGTAAAATGAATGACTATAGTTTAACAAAATTAATGTGATCTAGTAAAATATTGATTATAATATTTCATTGATGGAGTAATAGTAAAAAATAATCTCAATAAATGATGATATTTATGTAATAAACACTTCACACATTGGTGTAGTTTGGGTTTGGATAAGTGGTAAGCACACTATAATTCTACATCTAAAATGGGGGTTCAAAACCCATTTAGGGAAGGTAATGTAGCATATTATAGTAGCTATAGTAGTACTGTAGCTGGTACTGTAGTAGAAGAGATACTATAGCTACGACAACACTGTAGCGGTGGCATGCACTATTGCAGGAACTATAGCGGCGATGGTACTATAGTGTACTGTAGCTGCCTGAGTACTGTAGCAGTACTATTCATAGTTGGGACTTTTGGCCAAAAAATGGGCATTTAAGGCCATGTAATGGGATTTCAGGCCTACTGGGCCTATGTTCCATGTAAGGTGTCTCCTCTACCAAGAAAAAAGTGGTCCTTTGTTTAAATAAAAAATGAGGCTTCGGACCCAAACATAAAAAAACAACTTAACACTTTAGTTACATTGAATCCTAATATAATTGATAAAATAACATTACATGAACATTAATATATCATGAAATGATGATGAGTCATGATATTACATATCAATGTTCACGTATAAACCACATAGAAAAATATAGGTTCATAACATTGAATGTATCATAAAGAAAGACAATTGAGACAAAATTAGTTTATCGATTTGGAAGCATTTTAACCAAAAACCACATAAAATTAATATATTCAAAGTGATAATTAAATACCCATAAATTTAAGTATAATAATGAATTAATATACTCATATACATTATATAATCCAAAAAACCAAACAATGATGAATAAATCATAAATCTCATAGATATTAAATTTATACAAGAAAACCCTTACTACTTGAGTGACAATAGATTCTTGATCCCCATGATAAAGTAACATCAATTAATTCTTTTAAAATAATTAAATAAAGGAAATTAATGATATAATATGGCATAGGGTGGTTTATGCACAACCAAAAATGAATAAATTGTTGAATATGGAATGTATCTCATGGAAATAAAAAGTGAGATTAAATTCACATAACATAAGTATTGAATTTCTTCACAAGAATTCGTTGCTCTTATTCTTTGGGTAACTCCAATTGGTTTTCCCCAAAGGGGATCCTTATATAGTTTTAATCTGAATCAGAGGCTTATAAGGCTAATGGAAGGATATGGTAAGATTGTTATTGAATAGTTAGGGTGATACAAATGATTTGAGAGGTTTGAATAAGTAGGAGTGTGTTTCTTTTAATTGTCGAGGAAGAGTGGAATTCAATTATATTTCTCAAAAGGGAATTGAATCCACTCTTTTTCAATGTCATGTGGTTCCTATAATGGTCCAAATTTAAAACAAGGGAGTATTCGGTCTCAATATGGCCATCTAATGGGTTTTTTAAAACCTTATAGGGTACATTATTTATTACGATAATGTTTTAGTCCCCTATTTAGTTATTTTTTTCTCATAAACATTATTATAAATTTTAATCACATTTACTAATATTTTTCTATAAAAAATAATTTGACCTTATTTGAAAAAATAAATTATTCATACTCAAAATATGGAATGAATTTTTCAAAATTCTAAATAAAGAATTTTTAGAAATTAATTTAAATTTATCCCCATTGAAGTGACAGGAAATTGGTTGTTTAAATGTAAAATGTTCAAATTTTTGTAATATTATGACAAATGTTTTTAATGAGGAATTGAATTAATTGACTAAATTGGATTATTTAATGTAAAATTTATCAAATTTAAATTTATAAAAACTAAACTATATGTTAACTATATAAATAAATAGTATGAAAAAGTTGTCTTAAATTTAAAATCATGTTTTTTATAATTCATCGAAAAATTAAACTACTTATAAAATTACCAAAAATTCACCAAATGTAAATGTTAATATTTTTATTCAAAAAATTATGTTTAATTTTTGAAAGAAATTAAATAAATGTGTCAAGAATTGTATTTAAAATTTTTACTCCATTAAAACCTAATAATATATCCTTTTAGAAAAATACATCATTTGATTCATATAATTGGATTTATTCATATCATATACAAATCAAATCTGTGTATAAAATATATAGTCTAAACACATAATTTATATAATTTATTAATTATATTAATCTAAGGTGGTTTTTTTAATTTAATGAGATATTTTTTTTAATAATGTAAATAAGATTCCTAGAAAATGAATTTCTTCAGTCTGAAAAAATTATTACATTATTTTCAATATAATTGATAAAAAATTCATTAAATTTATATTCAATTTTTTAAAATATTTTCAAAAATTAGTTAATATTATACTTAACATAAATTTCAATTACAATGTGGTAACTATAATAACACTATTAATAGTATATTATTATTCTGTAATACTCATCCATGTGGGTAAAACAAGCTATAAAAAGGACTTGGTATTGTGGGTAATAAAATAAAAACAAATAATTCCATAAGCAACAAGTTTATATAAGTGATTCATGTATCAAAAAATATAATATGGTGTTTTATATAAGTCAAGACACCATTAGTTTTTTAATTTAATAGATGATGTATTCATTGTTTTGTGAAATGAAGAATATAAAAAAAATTTAATTAATTAGAAAAAATTAATACAATTTTAGAATGTCACATTCTACCCCTTAATATTAATTACACCCTAAAAATTCATATGATTTATAAAATATTTAATACATGATTATTTCATTCATATACACCCACATTTTAAAAATGCGTTCTAAAAATCGAATTAAAATTTGAATGTTGGAAGCCTAACAATTACCCAAATTAACACATAACAAGGTTTCTATGCTAGAGAAAATGGGTGGAAAAGAAATCATGGATTTGGAAGAAAATTGCAATTATTTATATATATTGATAAAGATTACTAATCATAAGAATTTAGTTGATCAGGAGAAATATAACCACCAAAAAAAATTAACTGTTGAAGAATCAAATATTTCATTGATATCATAAAAATAATGATAATTGTACGACACATTATTTAATGACCATTTTCCAAATTTTGAAAAAAATATCACATAATGATAGACTTACTTGATTTCATTCCATATATTGTGTAAAATCACAACGTATGGTCATGTTTTTACTATTTTCTACTTCACCTTATTCCGCTAAAGGATGGTGAATGTTTTATTGATATACCAGTAATAGATCATCATATCCATGATAAGTCAACCCAAATATCTTTAGTAACCATTGAAAAAAAGAAGTTAGAATAGATTATCCAAATTTCATATATCATCATGTGCCGAGATAATACATTAATCCCACAATATTAAACATATTTTTAAATTAAAACATCAATAAATGGTTAACCTTATAACCCTTATGAATGATGAAAATACAGAAATTTATAAATAAGGTCAAAAATTATCTTAACATTGATCCTACATATATCACAAATTATCTCTTAGTTTTCACATTAAAAAAATGTCAATAACCTAATCTTATATTCAATAATAACTACTTAACATACTTAACTATAATAAATCCTTTTAGAAAATATTAATTTCTTTTTATTAAAAGGATTAATGGACATATTCCATCTATCGAATATGTTGAAATCATTATCTGTGATGACAATGACCACATGGTAAAAAAATAAATAATCATTTACAAGGTAATCTGTATAATCCATTTTACATTATCCATTTCAAACATCTCTTTATCATAGCTTTACACATTTATATAAACATAACATACACATTAGTGGTTACCTTCCATTAAATTAAATATCACATTTCTATTAAATCACATTCATATTTCATAATCACTATTTAATATATTTTTCAATACCTATATTGGAACAATACTTTATAATTTTTATAACATTATTCTTCGATACATATACATATAAAATGAAATCATCCAACATTATTCATAAACCATTATTTTGGCATCATCATTATATCCAATAATACACCATTACTAGAATATGAAATATTAACAATGTATTAAGGTTCCTTAACCTCAATATAATCATGCTTCTTTAATATGAATGTAAATAATATTGGATTAACATCCCATTCCATTCACATTTCTTTCATGGTATCTATATCTTTAGAAGTGTAACTAATAATCATGGCCCGTCATAATTCACATCAAGAGATTTCCACCTAGGAAATAAATTCCACTCATTCCTATTCTTCAAAAAATTGAAATAGTAAATGTCAACCTCTTTATCTAGTTCCCAATATTATCTAACACAATAAATCATAGGGTGATAAATATTTATCATATCAAAAACCCTCATAATCATGAAAAATTATTTATATTATATCTAAATAATCACACATGATTGATCAATGTATTACACCATTGGTTTATCCATTGGTTTTCAATGTTATTTTCTATTTTAATACTTTATTATTGTTCATTATGAGTTTGTGAAGTACCATAGTATATCCCCAAGTACTGTCAAACTAGGTGTCTAATGAGGCACATTTCTAAGAACTAGTTCTCAATTTTGACTATATCAATAAGGTGTTTTGTGGTTATTACCATTTTTTAGATAATTTATACTTCCACATACATTCATAATATCTCAACATGGATTTGTTTATAGGAAACCACTAGGTATATCATTTTCCAAAATACTAGGAAATTTTAGTATATTTTATCTCATCATCTATCTTATCCTTAGAGATAACCTTTGACCTATCCTTAGAAATATATATATGGATCTCACTATAGTATTCACATCATAGATTCTAATCTTTACATATACTTTTTCATTGTTACAAACTTTATAATTCAATGATATAAAGAGATATTATAAAATTTAGATGAATATCTTTCCCATTACAATAGTATATTCATGAGGGAAAAATTATTTTAGAGTATTTTGAAACTAGGTACACATTCCTCTAGTTTAGTGAAAGATCATCCACAACTCCCTTAATGATCTACCCTTTAGTACTCCAACTTAAAAATGTTATTAAAAACCCATGGAAAGGAATGATAATTAATTGGTCATAATTAATGATAATTAAATGTAAATAAAGGATATATGCTAGAATATCATGATAATAAAATTTAAAGATCATACCCTACATATAATTGATTTGAAACATCAGACACCTTCTAATGATTGGTAGTTCATGAGACATGAATCATAATATAAAAAATAAAATGAAAAATGTGGTAATATCATCGGAATATTACATAGAATATTTGGAAACACATAAATATGTAAAACAACCCCTTATAAGTGTATTCTTGTCACCAAAAAAATATCAGGTCACTTCATGGGGACTACACATTCTGGGAAGGACACACCACCATCCCCAGTCATGGTCCTTTCCTTATAAAGGATAGGGATTACCCATAATCCAATTGTGTATTAGTTTTACCCATATTCCCATAGAGGATGGTTATTCTCCATCTACCCATAGTGGATCGGGCATCCCCATTTCCCATAGAGGATGAGGACACATGGATTGCCAATTTTGGATTTGGACGTAGATATTTTCAATTTTTAGATCAATACATTTTATATGTCTCCCTTATTCCTCTCATTATAGAAAAATAATTTTAAAATGTATTTAATAGAGATATAGGTCTCACCAATCTCATAAAAAAATCATTCATACATGTTCCTCAAGATTGTAAAATTTGAATCATATTCTGACCCATAAAAACATATGTCTTTCATGAAAATCATAGTGTATCCCCTGAAATGAAATGCGCATCATAACAATTTAATCAAATCATTACCTATGGAAAATATATTAGTCTCATAATCAAGTCATCAAAGCATATCCTATGAAAATAAGTAGGTCTCAAAGAATATAACATATTGTACAGAAATGGTTTCCTCCAATATCATTCCATAAAATCAAAATCCAATATATAATAATATGAAGGTTATTTTTGAAAAATATCCACAGTAAATAAAAATCTATAAAAAAAATATGTCATCTTATGTGGGAAGGGATATTGAAAGATCACCAAGATTATTTACTATAGAAATTAAGATTTTTTATAAAGTCATTTTTCATAAAAACATGTTAAAAATAATTTTCATATAGAAAATGGTTCATAATTTGAATTAAATCATTCCATGATGAAAATATTTTTGTTCACTTTTAAAAAATAATTCTAAAACATTATTAATTTTGAAAACCATTCTCATATAAAATATAATTTAAAATATATAAATGGATGATGGAAATGTTTAAAATGATTTTCTTTTAAAATACCATGATAAATCCTATGTAAATATCATTTTTTTTAAAAAAATTAATTGAAAATAATTTGAAAGCATAATAATATGGATTAGAATAATTGTAAATAATATTTTCATTAATAAATATTTGAAAAATTATGAAGATATCATTAAATCATGGAAATAAATTTTTATTAAAATAACCTTTTGAAATCATAAAAAAGAAAAAATCGAAATAATATTAAAGTTGTTATCGTAAAACCATTTTTGAAAACATTTTTCATTGAAAACTACTTTTAAATCCACGGGTTTAGAGAATTGTTGGAAACAATTTCATTAAATAAAATATGTGCATACATAGTATTCCACAATGAAATGTCGTTTTTTACTAATTGTTCGTCTATACATTCTAGACGTTAATTTTACACCTTAAATGTAATGAAAATGATTATGATTAGAATATGACCAAAATATTAATTTTAAACACATATTTAAAAAAACTAAAAAGTTGATAATGATATCCTATAAAAATATTTCGATAGTAATAGTGAATTTTTTAAAACATTTTTTGAAACCCATTATTTTGAGAACATAGATTTTCAACTGAATTGAGAAATAAAGGTGGACTTCCATTAAAACTTTTTTTAATTATATTATGATCCAAATACTGTTAAGTGGTGTGATTTCTTGTAAAAAATTAATACCCATTGGGTAAAAATATTTATGATATTTATTGTGATGTGTATCATAATATTTCATCATATAAAACATATTCATGATCAATCTCAATAAATAATGAGATTGTAGAAATATACCATTACCACTTTGGTAACATTTTATAATAATAAGTTGGAAATAATATCATTATATTATGATAAAAATATCATGAATGAAAGGATATTGATGATATAAATCATCATAGGTGAACCTCTTAAAAATATTGGTGTATAACATTTCATGTGTCTTAAAGAAGGAAAATTGATAAAAAATAATAATTTACAAAATTCTTAACATAAGAACCATAAATGCGATGAAATAAATATCATCTAATGGATATTTTAATACAAAAAAATTTACATATAAGAATAATTTAAAACATTCATATGAACTGTACATACTAAAACAAAATGTAATGAATAAATCATAAGTATATGAGAAATACAAGTGAGATAATAAAACCCAACTAATTGTGTAAATTTAGAATTGTGATCCCCATGAAAGAATAACCTAAATTAAATCTATCAAAATTCATAAAAAATGAAATAAATGATATAAAATATCAGAGGGTAGTATATACACCAAAAAATTGATATAGTGGGTAATAGGTCGTGTATCTCATGAAAATAAAATGTGATATTAGATCCTCTTACCTTATGTTTTGACTTTCTCCATATGAATTCAAACCTCCACTTATTTGGGTAACTCATATTGGGTATCACCAAAAAGATTCCTATTATATATTCCTTCCCAAAGGGAGGAATTTTGGAAGCATATTGGTGAATAATTTCAGAAATAAAAACAGTATGAGAGGTGTGAATAAGTGAGATTCTAAGTGCCCTTTAATAATGGATGGGGAGTGGAATTATTGTAAATTTTTATAAATCAAATTCCACACATTTTATTCAAATAAATGCGGAACCAATAATTATAATTATTTGAGCCAAGACATTATATGGTCAAAATATGGTCACCCAGTGGCTTTTGGTCAGTTTTATATGTAATTATGGTACTTAATATTATGTTTTAGTCATTTCTTAAGATAAATTATTTCTCATTCATTATAATTTATTTAATAAATTATACTAATATTTTTGGTCGAATAATAATTTTACCTTATTATATAATTATATTATAGAATGGTTCCATATATGTAATATATTTTTCAAAATTATAATTATAAAAGTATTAAAAATTAATTTTAATTTAATACTGCTAATGGGACAACAAATCTTGTTTATAATGTAATAATTATCAAAGTATTGAAATGTCCTAATATCTATTATCAATGTTAAATTGAATCTAATAAACTACATTGGATTATTTTAATTAAAGTTTATATAATTAATCATTTAAACTAAAATAAAATTTAATTTAACTATATAAATAAATTAAATGGAAAACTAGATTCACATTGAAATTTATTGTCTTCCCAATTCATCAAAAAATGCAACTACTCAGAAAAATACAAAAAAATTAATCAAAAGTAAAATTTGATATCAGATTAAAATAAATATTTTATTTTTTAAATTAAATATTTTCAAAATTAAAAATATCATATTTACAATTGATTCTGTAACACCCCAAGCTTCTATGGTATGCTTCTCTTTGAATAATACAATTGTGTGTATTGCACAGAACTTCAAGTTCTAAAACACCACAACCTATCAAACTAGCCGCTATGAATATTAATACCCACATTTTGAAATTTTGTACATTTTATCATTCAAAATGGACTTTATTTTTGGATTTGGAATATCTAAAATAGCTTAGGGTTATTTATTGGTATTTTTCTGAAAACATTCAATTTGGGATGAATAGTGAAAAACACTGAATTATAGATTAAAACTGATTTTTTTTAATAAGTATTTATTTTATTGAAATTTATTTTACATCCAAATATATACATAATACCTATTTATGTTCAATGTAATTCATCAGATTTATTTTATAATAATTTTAGATATATAAAAATTTTGTTGAACTTTTTACCATCTTTTACCAACCTCCTAGTAGCATTTGCAAATTTACATAAAACCTAATTTTACTGATTTTGTGAGTTTAATTTAAAAAATCATAGAAACATGGTTGATATCTGTATTTAAAATGTTTTTTAATAAGATGAAAATAATTTTTGGTGAATAGTAAATTTTTACTTTTAATTACCATAGATAAATGTTAATATGGTAATTAAGGGTAAAAATGATATTATTATTACCTTAAAATATTTCATAACACTTTTGGATAAGTATAATTCGACCAAAAACAACCCTAGGAATAATATATGATCCTTTAGGTCCACATGTATACGATTAAGACATTCATTATTACTTAATTCGAAGAAGAGTTAAAGGTGTTAGATTCAATGTGTAATAACTAAACCATTTTTAATATAAAGTAATACATAAGATAAATTCGACTATAAATTTTTATTAGAAAGATAAAAATATTTCGTAAATTATGGTAATTTTTTTGTATTTTTTAGACATTATACAATTTAATTTATTTAAGACATATTGATGATGCAACAATTACCTTATTAGTGAAATAATAAAATAATTGATATTATAAATATCCAAATAAATGTAATTTGAAACATCATATGAAGTACACTAATTTTAGAGGTTAATATGACATTTAAGTGTTGATTTAATGAATTTTTTTCGATGGAATAATGCTTTTATGAATTTAAAAGAAATAGAAAATTAGGTCAAAATTGACATAAAACAGTTTTTAAAATAAATATTATATTATTAATTGATATTCTATTCCAAAAATTCTAATAATCATCAAATGGACTTCAATAATATTATATATTTCATTAATGAACCTCCTGATGTTTTCTTGGAAGTTTATTGTATGTTTATTAACCATGTAATATAAAAAATAAAAATAGTCATGGTAAATGTCAAACTAATTAACTAAGAGTTAAATCTAAATGATAATGATAATATAGTAGCCCAAACCCGTCTAAAACCTATTTGTTAATTAGTTTTAGAACTATACCTTCCGTATTATCTAAATAAATTATTTTGGAGCCATTAGAATCCAAAAATGATTTTATTATATAATAATATTTCTAGGTTTTCTTAAGGTACCCCTCACCCCTCTTATAAAAGTGAACCCACCCTTCTTTCTAATTAAAACCATCAAAGCCATTTGGGTCGGCCAAACCCTACTTAAATATACTCTCAATGGTCCTACCTTCATCCTAGAGTCTTTCCTTTAGTAATAAATCCATCCTAAGGATCCCTTTTGAACAAATCAAAAGGAAGAACCCGAAGAAGTGGTCAATATTTCATCACCTCTTTCAAGTTCCTTTCTTCTTCCACATCCTATTTCATTGTTTATTTCATTAAAAAATAATATCTCTAGTATCTTTTATATACTTTGATGTTATTATATATATGGTAACTCCATATTCATTATTCTATCCATATTATGAATGAAATGTCACCATACATTCGTACATCAAGATTTCCATCTCCAAGTCATGGTTTAATTTTAATTCATTACATTATTATTTGGATGGGTATAATACTAATGTATAATTGATGTAAATAATAAATATATCATGATAACTATTCTTTATATATGATATACAATCAAATTATATATTATTTTAATATAAAAATAATGATATTGTCGCTCGGGTGTACGTACAGATTACCATCTCCACGAACGCAATGAGATCTATTCCCCATCATATCCATTGAAGAATAATTATCAGTAGACGACTAAAAATATTTTTTAGAGACTTAATATCATTATGAATATGAATATGATACATATTATCCATAACAAACATTACTTATGTAACATATCATATAATAGAAAATGAATCAGTTAACACCTGAAAAGACGACAATACTAAGATATTTTTGACAAAGCATTATTAAAAGATCATATATGATATCATATTAATTTATATGATTGTTTTATAATTTAATAACAATTATTTTACCATTATAAAAGAGTTTAACCTACCCTCAACCGAGGAAAATTACAAGGAAAGGGTTAATTTCTCAATCTCTTCATTATCCAAGGTTGTTTATATGTAATTATTTACTGTGTCAACTTTTTCATCCACATATATTCATTATTAAAATGTATTTAAAAACATTTATACTATTTACTAGACAATAGGTTAAAATAATTTATACCCTAATTTGAATTTATATGTTTTGAAAGGAATATTTCCGTCATTTTCCAAAAAAGGTAGTTTATGACCTTTTCGTCAAAATTAAGGTAATAATGTTTTTTATAATGTATACGGCGTGTGCGGATATTTTCCACCATTATAACATAGTCTAAACTTACCTTACATTCTTATAAGAATATTTTCAATTATAAATGTTTTAGTGTATAATTACTTGAATTTTAAATGATTTCAAAATAGAATGTTATATTTCGCTAAATTGGTATTGATTTCATCTATGTCAACATCATTTGACAGATTTTAATTTTTTTTGTCATTGATTAATTATGATAGAAAAAATCCATATTGAATTGATGGTTTTGTTATATGTTTGACTATAGATGTGTTATTTCATACCATTCATTGTTTATAGATAATGTATTGACATTTTGTATGCTATTTTTAATACGAATGTTTACATTATGTTTGAACCTTTTCATATTAGGAATGAATTGGTCTTAGTAAGTGACAGGTAGAGCCCGCTATAGCTCCTAGGTTCATCGGTAGGTCTCATGAAACAAAATATTTTCTTAGCACAAGGCCTTGAAAAAATCTTATTTGTAGTCTTGGCACAAGGCATTGACTATGTGGTTATGAATGTCTGGCATTATGCATTCCATCATTATGAACGTGCCTATTGATATTGAATGTGATTATTCGAATAGTAAAATATCAATGGGACTAAGTAAATGGAATTATTTTGATTTATATTGGACATATTATGATGAATTTTATGATGAAAAGGCTTTTGTTTTAGTTTTATATATTTCCTTAAAGGTTTGTGCTTATTTAGTAATTTTCGGCTATATTGTTATCCTTACTGAGCATATGAGAGCCACCCTTTCTATTTTTTATTTTTCCCCAGATGCGAAAATGTATATTATGACTGACCTGCAGGGATAGTCTATGGGATCTCAGTGTTGTCTATGGATGAAATTTTGTAGTATTTTTCCATTTTATGATGTAATGTAAACCTTATGATTGAATCAAGTTCTTCCAAGATACTAAACTAATCGTTCTTTAGAGACATGATCTTTTGTGATCATGCCAATGTTATGAAGTAATGTACCAACTCTGGGTAACTAGGTTTAGGGAATTATAGTTGGTATCAGAAGAAGTTTAGTACAAAAAATGGAAACAAGATTTAGATAATCTCTAATTAGAGAAAATTCCCCTAAGATAGAGCATGAGGATTAGTATAGAAGAACATTCTAATATTTTGGTATTGTAGAGATTTGGTGAGTTTTCCAAGAAATACATCCCTGTCTGGATATGAGAAGGTAGAGGCAGCTCTGTAACAGATGTATCTAGGGGTAAATCCCGAAAACACCACATTGAGCAAGACTCGAAAAGGAACCGGTGCACGACCACGGGCCTTGATGCACTCTTGGATACAAAACTCAAGCGGGATATGATTAGTATAATTATAATTTTCTTGACAAACCATTATGATGGGTTTATTAGTATATACTTCTTCAACAAAAACATTTTTATGATTATGGATTATATCCACAAACCAATCAATTTATGTTATGTGTCTTACAAGTTTGGATTTATTTACTGTGATTGATAAACTAATATAGTTTATTCTATTGTTTAGAAATGGGGTCTAGTGGAAGGAATGTAAATCATATCAATTAACACAATCCATGTTGGTATTTTCCTCCGACTAAAGATAATTATTGTGGAGATGGTGAAGCAACTAGTGCTGATCAGCTTATCACCATACTGGGACATTTCACTCAGGTTCAGAATAACAACCATACCCGTATGGATCACCCTAATCCACAACGTGGAGGATCAATGTTATATTTCTTCTTGAGGAAACAACCACCAACATTAAATGGGATTAAAAATCCATTAGTAGCAGGGAAATGGATAAATTTCATAGAGAAAATATTCCATGCCTTGGGGAGTAGTGAAAGGGAAAATGTTATCATGGATGTTACCACCTTACTGGAGATGCTGACCAATGGTGGTCATTGATTCAAAACAGAAAGGAAGATGTTGAAGTTTCAAATATGTAATGGATGGAGTTTAAAGAAATTTTCTTACAAAAATACTTTCCTCGTGAATATCGAGAAGATATGGCACGAAAATTTCTGAGTCTGAGGAAAGTGGAGGATGAGAATGTCACAAATTAAGAAAATAAACTTACAAGGTTAACGAGGCATGATAAAGATTATATACGTAACCAAAGAAGTAAGATTGATCACTTCATTTGTGGTTTAAAATAATTTCTTCTTCGAGAATTAGTCTCACAATCCTTCTCATTGTACGAAGATATTGTCTCATATGCTATCAAGACAGAAAAAATTTCTTCAAGTCGTACGACTTTAAAGAAAAGCAAGAGAAGAATAAATCTGCTGAACTCTTTAGAAATTGAAATAAGGAGATGAAGGAAAGTTTTGAATATCCATCCTACAGTAAAGGTAGGAAGAAACACCTTGGTACTTTCATGGAAGGATTGTGTATCTATTATAAGTGTGGTAAAAAATTCCACCAAGCTCTTGATTGCAAGGAGAAGAAAGAGGTCTTCGATGTTGAATGCTATAATTTTAGAGAAAGGGGCATTATCCAAATGAATTTCCTAAGGATTGGCGAAACATGCCTCAAAAAATGAAAAGGTATCAAGAACACACTTATGGTATCACTACTACTGATGTTGAAACTCCGAAAGATGTAGTGACATGTAATTTAATGGTATCCTCAAGTTTAGGAAATTATTTATTTGATTCAGGATGATCACATTGTTTCTTATCTACCCAGTTTTCTAATAAAATTAGATATTTCCAATTTGATTTAACAATGGTGTTGTTAGTAAAAACTCTTAAGGGAAGTATCATTGCAAGGAATTTTTGTGAATCTGTCCCCATTAGGGCATAAAAATGTTCTTTATCTGATGATCTCATAATCATACACAAGATTGAATTTGATATAATCCTTGTTATGGAATGTCTTTTGAACAATGATGAAAAAAATTATTATACGAAAGTGTTTACTATTTATGATGAAGATGATAAAGAACGCCTTTTCTTTAGAGTAGAATAGTCACCACCTAATTCTTATCTCGATCCAACTACTGTAGGTCTACTAAAATCAGTTATTGGGGATGAAGAGAATGAAATAACTGTGGGTGAGAAATGGAATTTTCAAATAGTTGACATTTCTATTGTAAATGAATATGTTGATGTGTTCCCAAAATATTTAACTGGACATCCTTTAGAATGAGAAATTGAGTTTTCCTTTTATTTAATTCTGTTTTCAAGGCCCATATTGATGACCCCTTATAGAGTGGCCACTGTGGAATTATTTGATGTAACGAAAACACTACATGAATTGAGTAATAAGTGATTTATTTTCCCATGTGTTTCTCGATGGGGAGCCCCTACCCGTTTTGTAAAAAATAAAGATGGATCTATGAGGTTTTTCATTAACTACAGGGGGATCAATGCTATAACAATAAAGAACTAGTATCCTCTATCCCACATTGATGATTTATTTGACCAACTTCATTGAACTAAATACATTTCAAAGATTTAACTTTGATCTGAATATCATCAGTTTTGTGTTACGAAATAAGTCATTCCAAAAATAGAATTTTGATCCAGGTATGGGCATAAAATGTTTACAGTAATGCCTTTTGGATTTACTAGTGCACCCTCTGTCTTCAAGGATCTAATGAATAGTGTTTTGAAGGAATATCATGATGACTTTGTAGTGGTATTTAATAATGATATCTTGGTATACTCTAAATGCTAGGAAGATATCTAAAATCACTTGTGCATTATCCTGAAGACTCTTTGAAGACATTAATTATATGAGAAAATGCAAGTGTGAATTCTAGCTTCAATAGATTTCATTTATTGTCCATATTGTCTCTAAATATTGAATCTCTGTTGATCCTTCTAAGACAAGAGAAATTCAAGAATGGCCATCACCGACGAGTATAACTGAGTTATGTTGTTTTATTGGTTTAGTAAGTTATTATTGGTATCGTCCAGGATTTATCCCAATTGGCTAACCCATTAACCAAGCTCACACATGAAGGAGTGAAATTTGTTTGGACAAAATAATGTGAATAATGTTTTTAATTATTGAAGTGAGGATTAGTCAATTATCCTATATTTACTCTACTAATGGGGAATTATGGGCTTGTTACTTGTAGTGACGGTTCAAATAAATGACTTGGTTGTGTCCTTATAAAGAATGATTGGGTTATTTCCTATGGCTCATGATAGATAAAAATTAATGAGAGAAACTATCCTACTCATGAACTTGATCTAGCATATGTAATCCTTGAAATGAAGATTTGGAGATGCTTTCTCTATAAAGAGAAATGTGATATATATACTGATCACAAGAGTTTGATGTATATTTTCTCACAGAAAGAACTCATCCTGGGGAAAAGGACATGGCTTGAACTACACAAGGATTTGGATTACATGATACACTACCACCAGGGGATGGAAAATAAGTTGGCAGATTATTTGAGCAGAAATGATCATGGAGTTTTGAACAAGCTGAGAGTCGAAAGGGATCCAATTTTCATGGATCTAGTAATGATAGATATGGGAAAAACCATGGAAGGTGAAACATTAATCCTTTTTTAAATGGTTTCCAAACCATCATTACTAAATTTGATAAAAAGTTCTTAGGTTGATGATGAAGAGTTTCAAAAGAAGACTAATGATGTGAATGATGGGAGATTGAGTGACTTCATATATGAAGAGGGAATTTTGATATTTGGGAAGAGACTTTGTGTTTCGATATACCTTATCTAAAAATAGAATTATTGGATGATGCTCAAATTTCCAATTTCTCTATACACTCAGGGAGCACCAAAATTTGTACACATTTGTAGGAACATTTTTGGTGGGACCACATGAAGAGGGAGATTTTCTGATTTTGTGTCAATATGTATGGTTTTTCGACAAGTGAAAGATGGAAGGAAATGGCCTAGAAGATTCATGAAACCTCTTCCAAAACCTGGGTGGAAATGGGATAATATTACGATGGACTTTTTCATGGGACTACCTATGACTCCTAGAAAGAATGATGTAATATGGGTCATTTTTGATCGTCTAACCAAGTCAACACATTTTGGTGGTATAAGAAAAGATTTACCACATGAACGTTTAGAAATACCACATATTAATTAAGTTGAAAGACTTTAGGGAGTACCACTATAGATTGTTTTTATCATGATACCAGTTTCAAAACAAGATTCTAGAAAAGTCTTCAGAAAGTACTGGATACTGAAATTCATTTGAGCACTGCCTACCACCCCCAAACTGATGGACAATCAGAACGGAATATTCAAACATTAGAATACATGTTGATATCATGATCACATGACTTACATGGTATGTGTGGTCAATATTTACCTATGGTAGAATTTTCCTATAACAATAGCTTCCATTCAAGTATTCTGATGGCACCATATGAAGTGTTATATAAAAAGAGATGTCGCACACCAACCTGTTGGGATGATGTTGGTGAATGAAAACTCGTAGGCCCAAAACATGTAAAGGAAACGATGGAAAAGGTTAAGGTAATCCAAAACCACATCAAAGAATCTCAATGTAGATAGAAGAGATATGCTAATAACTGAATGAAGAATTTATAATTTCAAGTAGGAGATCATGTTTTCTTGATGGTATCTCTAACGAAGGGTGTTATATATTTTGGTAAGAAGGGAAAATTAAGTCCCAGGTACATCCGACCTTTTGAAATTCTATAATGAATTGGGGTTGTAGCTTACCATTTGGAAATGCTCCCAAGTCTCTCTAAAGATCACGATGTATTCCACATATCACTGTTGAGAAAATAAATGCCTGACCCAACACTTGTACTAACAAATGAGGAATTAGAAATGGAACTCAATATGTCATATTGTAAATATCCTATCAAGATTCCTGATTCAAGAGAACAAGTGTTGTGAAATCGGACGACTTATCTGGTAAAATATATATGGAGAAACCTTAAGATGAAAGAGCCTATGTGGTAACTAGATTAACTTATGATGAAGAACCACCTGATTATTTTTATGTAGTAATATTCTAGAAATTTCCATGAAGAAATTGTTTGAATGAGGGGAGAATGTTACACCCTATGTTTCCACAGTACGCTTCTCTTTGAATAATATAATATCATGTGTTGTACGCAACTTCGATTTCTAACACACCACAACCAATCGAACTAGACCTTGTGAATAGTAATATCCACTTTTTAAAATTTTATAAAATTTATCTTTCAAAATTGACTTCATTTGTGGATTCGTAATATCGAAATTAGATTTTGGTGGTTATTTGATATTTATTGAAAAAGTTAAATTTTTGAGGAATAGAGACAGACACAGAGTTATAGTTTAAAACCAATTTTTTTTAAATAATAATTTATTTTATTTAAATTTATTTTATGTAAAAATAGATACATAATACCTATATAAGTTCTATGTAATTCATTTGAGTCAATTTATAATAATTTTTTATATATAAAAATTTTATTGAACTTTTTACCGTATTTTACCCACATCCTAGGAGAATTTACAAATTTAAATTGAACATAATTGCTCCACTTTTGTGAGTTGAATTTCAATAATCGATGAGACACATTAAATATCAGTAATTAAAATGTGGTTCATTAAGATGAATTTTTTTTGGTGAATAGTATCTTTTTACTTTTATTTACCACGGTTGAAAATAAATAGGGTAATTAAGGGTTAAAATGCTATTATTTTTACCCTAAAACATTTCATTACTCTGTTTGATAAGTGTAATTTGGAAAAAAACAACCCTAGGAATAAAAAATGATCCTTTGGGTCCACTTTTATTAGATTAGTACATTTATTATTATTTAATTCAAAGAATAGTTATAGGTGTTAAATTCAATGTTTAATAACTAAACCAATTTTAATATAGGATTATAAATAAGGTAAATTCGACTATAAATATTCATTAGAAAGGTAAAAATATTTCATATATAATGGTATATTATTATTTTTAGAAATTAAATAATTTAATTTATTTATGACACAATGATGATGTAGTAATTACCTTATTGATGAAATATTAAAATAATTGATAATATAAATATCCAAATAAACATAATTTGAGACTTTTTTTGAATTAGAATAATTTTATAGGTTAATATGACATGTTATGGTTGATTGAATGAATTTTTTTGAAGTCATAATTATGTTATGAATTAAAAAAAATATCAAATAGTACAAAAATTGATATGAAAGTGTTTTTAAATAAAATAAAATATTATTAATTGATATTTTATTCCTAAAAATATAAGGTTCATCCAATGGTCTTAAATAATATTATATATGTCATTAATGAACAACTTTAGGTTCTCTTGGAAATTTATAGTATGTTTATTAAACATATAATTTAAAATTACAAAGAGACATGGTAAATGTCAAACTAATTAACTCAGAGTTATATCTAAAAGATAAGGTTAATATAGTGACCCAAACTATCTAAAACCTATTGTTTGAGTAATATAAGACTCATACACTCCTTATCCTCAAAATAATTCTTTTGGGAGCTATTAGAAACGGAATATGATTTTAATATAAAATAATATTTCTAGCTTTTCATAAGGTGCCCCTCACCCCTCTTATAAAAGGGAACTACCCCTTATATCAAATTAACACCTTCAAAGATATTTGGATCTACCAAAACCTGACCAAATACCCTATCAAATTCCCTCTCTTAATCCAATATTAATTCCTTTAGTTAGAAAGACATCGTAATTATCCCTTTTGATCAAATAAAAATGATGAACACAAAGAAGAGGTAAATATCTCATCACCTCTTTCAAGTTACTTTCTTCTCCCACATCCTCTTTCATTGTTGTATACATTATAAAATAATAACTAAAATATCTTATATATACTGTGATGTTATTATAAATATTTTATAACCATATTGGTTATTCTATCAGCCCTTTGATTGACATGTCTCCATACGTGCGTACGTACTACATACCGTCTCCACGTCGTGGTGTAATTGTTACTAAATACATTATTATTTGGATGGGTATAATAATGATTTGTAATTGATTTAAATAATAAATATAACATTATAATGATTCTTTATATATGATATTCCATCCAATTATATATTATTTTAGTATCAAAATAATGATATTGTCACTCGTGCCTAAGTACGGATTACCGTCTCCATGAACGCGATGAGATTCATTCACCATCGTATCCCTTCAAGAAAAAAATTCATTATATGATTAAAAATAATTTTTATAGACTTGATATCATTATGAATATGAATAATATACATACTATTAATAAAAAACATTACGTACATAACAAAACATATAATGGAAAATGAATCAGTTAACACTCGAAACAAAGATAATAGTAATATATTATTAACAAAGCAATGTTAAATGATCATTTATGATATCATATTAATGTGTTTAGATTTAATGAAATGAAGGTCATGATGGTCGGTATTTCAATACATAATGAATATTATTTTTTTATATTAAATTTTTATAAAAGTACCTTTATTGAAAAAAAATATATGATGATTCCTTTTAAAACCAAATTGTAAAAAAGTTAAAAACACTTGTTAAAATTTCATTTAAATAGTGTAGAATAGAAGTAAAACAATTTTGAAAACATTTTTCAAAAAAAAAAGTTTTTCAAATAAAAATAATTGTAGACTAAAGAGATAAATAATGTCATATTTTCCGTAAACCATTTTTTTAATTATCTTATTTACCACGGATTATAAAAATTCCACCATCACATAGATATAAAACATATATCTAAACGGAAATTAAATTCATTATATTTCTATGGAGATGAATCATCAAATTTATCCATTGTAATCTTAATCCTAATTTTTTATAAACTATGTGATTTTAGTAATAAGTAAGTACCACATTGGTATCATTGTGTCCTAATAAAATATAAATAATAACATTATATGAAGCCAAAAATATTCTTATGATAAGGAGATTTATAATTTAAAATTTCAATGCCATTGTATACACCTCATTGTAAAATATAGGAGAATGACATGAAATGTGTCTCATAGAAGGAGAATTTTAACAAAATTACATTATCGATTTGATTAATTTTGTATGATTAACACCATGAAATAAATATTATAAAACAGGTATTTGAATACCCATAAATTTACATATAATAATCATAAATTAAATTAAATCGAATTATATACACCAAAAATATTATGTGTTGAATAGTGAATAATTCTCAATGATATAAATGTTTGATAGTGAAACAATTACTACATGTGTGACATTAGAATAATGATCCCCATGAGTGAATAAAATATATGAATTCATAAAATATCTACAAATAAATGAAATAAATGATATTATATGTCATTTTGTAGTATAAAAACCTTAATAAGATGATATTTGTGAATTAGGAATGCATGTCACTAAAATAAAGAGTATGAATAAATTTCCTTACATTAAGTATTTAATATCTCCAATTATTTTCAAACCTATGACACATTTAGTCGCTTCTGTTTGATTACACCGAAGAGCATACATGGATGGCTTAATGACAAAAATGGGACTTCATGGATATGGGGAGGAAGCTTTGAAATTATTTGAGTACAGTTTGGGAGAACAAAATGGAATGAGAGGTGTGAATATTTTAGAGGGGTTAGTTCCATATTATAGTGCAAGAGGAGTTGCATTCTAATAAATTTAGGAAATGGAATCCCAACCACATTTTCCCCATCCCATGTTACTGTAATAAAAGTCCATATTCAAGGAAATGGAGGAAAGGGTCAAAATATGGCCATCTAATGGATTTTTTACAAGTGTTGTGGTCATTTTGGTCCCTATATTCTTGTTTTATTCATTTTTTATGATAATTTTTCTCTTAATCATTGTAATTAATTTTTTAACAATCCCTAATATTTCTCATCAAATACTTTGATGAACATACTATATATTATAAATTATTTTGATTCCAAATATTTAATAAAATTATTAAAATCTTAATTACATAATTAAATGAAATTAATTTATATTTTACCAATTATATTGTTTGAAAAATTGATATGGTTTAATATAAATTTCTTCAAAAGATTAAATTGTTTTATATCCAATTATAATGTGAAATTAATTAAAATGAACATTATTGGATCAATATATATATAATTTATCAAATTAATCTTTTAAAAAACAAAAATATAAATTAACTATAAAAATTGAACTTAAATGTTGTTTTATAATAAAATTTTGTAGTTTTCACAATTCAACAACACAATGAAACTTCTCAGAAAAATACCAAAAACTCACCTTATATAAATTTTTTTATTCTAATATGAAGAAGTGCGTATTAATTTTCAAAATAAATATTATAAATGTTTCAATAGTCAGATTTCCAATGGATTTGCATTTAAATGGTAGTAAAATTACATTTTAGAAAAATACATCATTTAATCAAAAAATTGGATGTATTATAATAAAATAACAATAAAATATAAAGGATTACTTTTAAAAAATATTTATTTAATTTAAAATATAATAATATTACAAAAAAAATAATTTAATGTTTTTTGTTTAGTTTAATTATATAAAATTGTTTTCGTACATAAAAAAGTGTTTTCTTATATAAGAAATTTCATAATTATCTAATAGTTCATACATTCATTTATAACTAATTGAAACAATAAGATTAATTTTATATACATGTGGATATCATATTTTCATAATTTAATTAGTCATAATCATAGAATCAATTTCAATTGTTTGGTGGTATCTATAATTAAATTTTATTAAAAATATTAATAGTATATTTTAGTTTGGTAAAACATCGTTATGTTTGGAACGCAATATATCCAAGAGACTTATTATTGTGTTAATATAAGAAAATATAGTATTGTGTGTAAAAAAATATAATCTATGTTTTTCATGAATTGTAATATTTACATTGTGTTGCATATAATGGATGCCACAATTATTGATTTTGTATAAAAAAGCTAAATTAACTGTTGTATGAGATGAAAAATATAAAAAAGAATAAATTAATTTTAAAAAAAATATTTCCAAACTACTCAGGGTGTTAAAATCCTCATCTATGAATTTATTAATATAATTATTGTGTCATAAATATGAAAATATGGTATATGTTTATCTTAAAATAATTAAATAAATGTTCTAATAAATTATAATTTAAGTGAATGAATTTTTGAGCAACCGAAATGAATAATTACAATTTTGAAATTAATAAATTGATTAAAAATTGATTTTATTTTCATAAAATATATTATTAAGTTAGTATTTTGTTTTTTTTATTATTATAAGATACTTTTATGAGACAATAATTAATTTTAAATTGTTTTATAAAATCCTTTATATAATTGAAGTCATTATTTTTTAAATAAATTAATATTTTAATTAAAAAATAAATTTCTCATTTAAAAAATTATTTTCATAAAATATATGGAATTTTATAATTCAACATGTCTCAAAATGACTGGGGTGATTTTTTTTTCAAAATAATGTATAAATTTCAATGAATAGTGAAATATGATAATTTACTATATAAGCTAAAATCATGAATTTCAATGATATGGATGATGTATTGATGATTTATGAACCATTGGATTGAATTTAAATGAATATTTTATCTTATATATTCAAAATAATCCACACTATTAATATAATTGACACAAAAAATTAAATGAATAAAATAATAAAAAACAATCCTCTCATCCCATTAAATGTAGAGACTCGAAACTTGACGTACATGGACATTACATTACTTTTTCGGAATACTTAATACATAACAAAAACAGACACACAAGGACAGTAATAGTTTAGTGTCTTTGGAAACTTGGAACGTAATCTTCTAATTGTGGTGAAAGATCCTCAACATCTCCCATAAAGATCTTCCAATTTTTGTTTCCTTACCTAAAACATTTCCTTTAATCCTAGGGGAAAATAATACATAAAACGGGTGAGCTCAAATTCTTAGAAAGGGTAATCATGGATAAAATAAAACATACCATATAAATTTGAACATAAAAACATGAACAAAATGTTTAAACATCAAAATCATTAGCAACAACATAAAACATGGAAGTACATAAGGCATAAATCATAATGGAACATAAACCGTGATAAAATAGAATAGGAATAAAACATGTGATTGTGGCATCCATTAAGCACATGTAATGATTTCCATAGTAGCCAAGGCATTACTGCCAAGACCATCTTAGTGGACAAAGTCCCATTCTGAATCGAGTTCACTCCTCTTTTCAGTCCTATAACACTGAACCGAAACAACTTACCGTTACAGCCATGTCTATCTCATGAGATATAAAATACTTAACCAATGCATTGGAGGGATATATAGGTCCCACCCATCTCATAATGAAATCATTATTACTTGTGCCACAAAATAAACTTAAAACAGTCATCATAACCCAAAGAATAAAATGGGTTTCATAAACATCATCCCATCATCATATAATCCATATAAAACAAATGGATATATAAAAATAAGAAAATCTAAACCATGTAAATAATAGAGACATTATACTTGAAACATACCCATATGAAATAATGTTATCTTTGATAAAAAAATGGTTTTTGATAAAACACATGAAATGAATTCTTGAGGAAAATATCTGTTCTTCTTCAAAATAATTTTCTTTTCACATATTTCCATGCAATTTTAAAAGAATAGGATTTTTTAAAAAATATTCAGAAAATCATTTGTATGAAGCTTCATGATAATAAGGCTTTATAAAACCGTAAAAATCTTTTCATGCCGTATACGTTAAAAACATTCTTCTCGTACTTTTTTCGGAAAAGTCAAAAAGTACCTCGTAACATAAACAAAAGAATGATTACTTAAATACAATGTAGTAAAAGTCAAAGATGGATAAAAATGACTTTAATCATACATGAGTACACTTTTTTAAAACATGTTCATGGATGATAGAAATAACCCTAGTAAATACTTATGAATAAGAAATCTCAGATAAAAAAGAAATTTGAAAAATTATCCCTTACCTTAGGTCTGATATGCTTTGTACGTATTCGAACCTCATGTATAATGATTTAAATAATTTCATTGACTTATTACAGAATCATATTCATTATTATGATGTCATATATCTTACACTTATGACTTTATATTACCCGTTCTTTTGTAAATTCCATGATAAAGCAGTGTTTTGGGTAAAATAATTTCATTTATCGTATGTGTTTCGACTTGTCGTTCTTGATATTATTACTTATATCCTGATTTACATAATTCCAGAATGTAAAACATGATTTATATATAATCTATATTCATCATATACATATACATTATAGATCAATAAAAGGAATGAAATACACCGTTCATGGAGACGGTAGGCCGCACGTACGCATGAACACTGTTTTCGATTCCTTTTCGTATTGAATGGAATTAATTAAATGGCATACATATATAAATATATACATAAATCCATTATCATTATTATGTCATATATTTCATTATTATTCATTATATATACTTTATAATCATTCATGAATGGTTAACATGGAGATTGAATCTCATCGCGTCGTGGAGACGGTAGTCCGTACATACGCACGAGCGATTATATCATTCCAAATATCATGGAATTATATTAAAGTGTATGTATAATATTAAAGAATCAATATCAACTTACAATAATCAAATATATTCAATACTTCACCCTTATACCCATCCAAGTAAGGTGCTGGTGGAAAATAGATTACACCATGGCATGGAGACGGTATTCCGTACGTACGCACATGCAGTGATTTACTTTTTCGTTGGATGGGTAGATGGTGAAATATGGTTGTTTCATACTTATAATAACATATCAGTATATTATTTATACTTATGTTATTACCTCATAATTAAAGAACAAAAAAAGAAGAAGTTTAAGAAGAAATAAAGTTGAATGAATCGGTAATGGACATTACCTCTTCTTTGAAGCGCCTCTTTGAGACCTCCTCTTAGGGCACTAAAAATGGTATTTGAATAAGACCAGGACCGCTAGGATGTTTATAGGGAACAGGAGAAGATAATTTGGTTGGGGATGGCCGAGCTTGAAGGCTCAATTTTGTGTGAGGAAGAGAGGGAGGAGGTGCCCTTTTATAAGGGAGGAGAGGGGCACCTTTGGAATTCTTAAAAATATTAATTTATAATAAATCTAACCCCACATAAAAACCTCCAAAAATGACTCATATCCAAATATTAGATTATATAGGTTTTTAATATCATCAACCAATAAAATTTAGACATGTTAGGAATTTATTTTAAACATTATCCACATGATTTATCCTTATTTAATGAATTTAATATTATTTGTGGAAATAACATTCTAAATTTTAAATTATAATAAATAATTACTTATTTGTTGTGAATTTTCCATAATTGGATACTTTATAACATCTTATACCATATAATGTTAAATTTATAATTTTTAAATATTTTTTTGATTTTTAAACAATTTTAGAATAAATTATTTTTATAAAATAACAATAGTGTCAATTTTGACACTATTCATTTATTTGAATTTAAATAAAATATATACAGAATATATGGTCGAAATAAAATCATTAATAGATTAATAATAGGTCATAGTTATCTTGAAAATTAGTGGATCACATTAAATAGTTCATATAATATTTATTTTATTATTTTTAAAACCATCTATTTGGTTTATCTCTTAATAAAATAATTACTACATCATTTTTTGTATAATTATTTAATATATTTATTTTTTGCATAAAAATTAAAAATAAAATCCTATGATGAAGATACATATATTAACATTATCAATAAAAATTTTAATCAAATTTATCATCTTAAAATCACAATATTTAAATTGTTATATTTATTAAATTATGAAGGTGACAATGTTGGCATCATTTAAAATTAAATAATATAAGTGACATAATCATCTTAATAAGGATCCAAATGGTCAATAATTCGGCCAATGGATGATTAGGGTTTACATATACACTAAATAAAAGTTTTATTTAGATTTTTAGGGCATTTTGATATGTATTAATATTTAAATAAAAACTTTATTATTGATTTTTCACTAAATAAATAATTTTTGCATCCCTATTGTGTCAAAATTAATGATAATTATTTAATACCTAAAAATTATAAATAAATTTATATGATGTATATAATTTCATTATCTGTCTTGAGACTATTCATGTTTTAATTTTCATGAAGCTTATCACTAAATTAAAATTAATATACTTATAAGATTTAAGTGAGTGACAGGTTGTCACTTTCTTTGGTTTTAATAATAATTAAGTTATTTTCATGGCCAAAAGTCCATTAAATGATTCTAATCCAACTCTTAGGTGATATGGATCGACTTTTAGGCATCCAATAGGATTTTTCCAGGTGTTAGGTTAATTTTATAATCTTATATTTACCCTTAATTACCCGTTTTATCTTTTACTAAGGTAAATAAAATTTACCGTAGTTACTATTCATAAATTCAAAAAATAAAAAGTAGATTATTAAGATCATTTGGACCTAATGATTCCAAATATGGAATCCATTTTTCCAAATTCAATACACAAATGTTGCAGAAATTAATGAAAAATTAATCCCATTGTCAAAAGAAACGGGTTTTTGTTTAAAACTTTACAAAAGATTGAATTGATTTAACCTATGAATTCAAGGTAAAATCAATGCTAATGACATAAATTATATTAAATGGTAAAAATAAATTATAGTTATACTTTAAAACTATTAAATATTATAATTTAACCACATAAGTTATTACGATGAAAAATGTTGTTTTTAATTAAAATATAGCGTGTTTTTACTATTCATTTAAATATGAAAGTTATCTAAATAATATGAAAACGTTATCCAAGGTAAAATTGTATATCCAGATTCCAAATAATAATTTAATTTTGTAAAATTGAACTTATAAACGTGTCAAAAACTAGATTTCATGTGGGTGCACCATCAAAAGGCTGCAAAACTGCAATTTTTAAAAAATACTTATTTTACCCAAAAAAATTATTTTGTTCCTATACCATGTTCTTAAAAATGTGTAAGATGAATAATAATGTTATAAAATTCATAATTTAGTCAATAATATTCATAACGGCTAGTTCATAATAATATTATATTAGTATATCATTGTTTAGTAAAACCCTGTATTGCGTACAACACACACTATCGAGAAAACTCGTGTTTACGTGTAATGCAAGCAAAGTCAGGGTTGCATGTTGTGAAAGAATCCTTTATTATTTAGTATAATATAATCCAACCATATTTCATTTTTACATTGAATATATATATATACACACACTCAATATTGCATAGAATGACTATTATAAAACAAACTTGAAATTGTGTGTAACACAATCTAAGAATAGTGTTGCGTATACTTCAAGCTAATACAGGGAGGAGTATAGCACAAGATAATATTGTTGTAGAATAAAACACATGAAATCAAATAAAGTAAAAAGAATACATATCATAAAATATCAGGTTGTTACATTTTACCCCCCTTAAAATGAATTTCGTCCTCATAATTCGTCGGGGTTATAAATGGTTTACTACTCGAAAGTTTCTTTAATAGAAACCCACATAGTAAAAATGTATACCAAAACATGGATTTAAAAACTAAAGTATGAAAAGTAATGGTAACCCAAATTAACTCCTCACTGGGTTTCCACGTAGGAGAACATAGGTGAAAATATGGATATGGAAGAAACTTCTAACCATCAAGTTATGATGGAGAGTGGTAGAGAACATGGATATGAAAAATCCATCATTCACAAAGCCATAGATTTGTGATTATCTAAGGTACCATCTAATTCATCGGATATAAGGGTACCAGGACAACATTTTGGGTTTTCAAGATCATTTCCTTAAAGTTGATGAAATTGGAATTAGAAGAAATACTTTCGTGATTTTGGTACAGTCTCACCATTGTTCGTTCTTTGGACAGTTTCCACATCATCTCTTAATGAAATAAAGTTGAATTTGACATTCGTGAAGTGTTAGCAGATCATGTGATAGAAAGATGGGTCATTCCATCTGTCTTAAACAAAATGTTATAAAAGTTATCAAAAATAAATAAGTCCATCTATAGTGAGATTAATCATATATGGTTCCTATAATTGACTTATACATCATATATCATACTTCTTAATATAATAAAACTAGTTTCTACTAAATAGGGACTTCCTGTAGACCAGTGGTGGGAAATAAAGGCCAGTCGCACTTCGGTTGTGGGTTCGATTCCCATAGCCTTGTCCGACACGATGGGTTGTCGCCCGTCCTGTAGGTTTTCCTTTTTATAAAACTACATTACAATAACATCACATAAATAATATCACAAAAACTACTATTCTTGAAAAATACTAACTTATATCCAACATAATCCATTACAATCTTTAGGCTTATCCACAATACTGCAGTCTACTCTCATATTATAGTGAAAACGATTACAAGAGATTTCATATAACAAGCATGTTAATTCCATCGTTGATCCCCATATATCATAAGATATGTCTTATTTTCCACATTCAAAACATTTGAAGGCCTTAATCATTTATTCTCTTGAAAAATGAATACCCATTGAATCTTAGTGAAAACATGAATGCTTTCAAAAGTTAAATCTTTCCACATACCAAAATCCAAAAAATATATATACTCAAACCATGATATAACCTTCTCCTTATATCATTCATGAGATCATTAATACTATCAAACATTTAATTTTCTCCTTATCCCTTCATTATGCTCATATCATCTTCATTCCAAAATATCTGAATAACCTTTCATGGTTACTAGTACCATTAATCATACACTTTCAAAACTTAGGAATGACAAAAGTGTAACAATCCTTAGAAGTCTCTTTATTCCATAGTACCATGAGATTACATATACAACATTACACTTTATAAACATGTAGTCATTCTACTACCTTCTTAAAACATTGATCGAGCTTCAACAATTCTTTCATCTCACATATCATTTTTAGTCTCTTCATCATCATCAACATAAATACTACCCATACGACCGTACTGATTCTCTTCATGAGACTTTTTCGTAGGGAATTGGTTTGCGTAATGCCCGTAAATTCCACATTTAAAACATTTAACCATTTTTGATATCGTAGCAACATCATTATCCTCATCCATGGTGTTAACTGAAACTTTTCCATTACACTTACTGGCTTTGTGTCCTTCTTTTCCACACCCAAAGCATATTCCTGTTCCTTTGAAACAATCTCCCCGACGCATCTTCCCACATGATTTACATGAGGGAAATTTAACTTTATTTCCTCTATGATCATCATAATACTCCATCATTCTCTTATTATCGGAGTCGGGAAACTTACCAATGTTGAGATTATTGATCATATTATGGGAATGCTGATTAGGAATAATAACAATGTTTGTACTTCCAAATCCCATTTCATTTGGTTTCTAATTATGAATATCATTCCATTGTCCTTCATATCCTCCATTATCATGAATCTTCCTGTTTCCAGCCTTTTTCTAAAACCCAAAAAGAATAGTGTGAGAGGAAAAAATCCTACTAGGGAAAACAACATAGTAAAGGGGGAGCACCCTCAATATCTAACATCTTAGGTTAAATTTTAAGATCGTTACCATAGTTCTAGGAATATATCCTATACGTATACTTATCCGTACGTACATACCTAGACATACCTTATAAATATCTCTATGGATCTCACTAACGTTTTTGCATCCTAGTTTCCAAAGGTTGACTAAACCCTTCCTCTGATACCAACTGTAGAGACCCGAAGCATGATGTACATGGACATTACATTAATTTTGCGGAATACTTAATACATAAAAAAAACAGACACACAATTACCATAATAGTTTAGTGTCTTTGGAAACTTGGAATGTAATCTTCTAATCGTGGTGAAAGATCTTCAACATCTCCCATAATGATCTTCCACTTTTTTTCGTTACCTAAAACCTTTCATTTGATCCTGGGGGAAAATAAAACATAAAAAGGGTGAGCTCAAAATCTTATTAAGGGTAAGAATGGATAAAACAAAACAGACTATATACATTTCAACTTAAAAACATGAACAATATTTTTAAACATCAAAATCTTGAGCAACGACATAAAACATAGAAGTACATAAGGCATAAATCATAATGGAACATAAACTGTGAAAAAATAGCATGGGAATAAAACATGTAATTGTGGCATCCATTAATCACATGTAATTATTTCCATAGTAGCCAAGGCATTACTGCCAAGACCATCTTAGTGGACCAAGTCCCATTCTAAATCGAGATCACTCCTCGTTTCAGTCCTGTAACACTAAACCAGATTAACTTACCGTTCCAGCCATGTCTATCTCATGAGATAAAAAATCATTAACAAATGCATTGGAGGGAGATATATGTCCCACCCATCTCGTAATGAAATCATTTTTACTTGTGCCACAAAATAAACTTAAAACATTCATCATAACCGAAAGTATAAAATGGGTTTCATAAACATAATCCCATCATCACATAATCCATATAAAACAAATGGATATATCATCATAAGAAAAGTGAAACCATGTAAATAATAGAGAAATTATACTTGAAACATACACATATGAAATAATGTTATCTTAAATGAAAAATGGTTTTTGATAAAACACTTGAAATGAATTCTTGAAGAAAATATCCTTTCTTCTTTAAAATAATTTTATTTTCACAGAATTACATGCAATTTTAAAAGAATAGGATTTTCCTTAAAATAGTCATGAAATATTTTGGAGGAATATTCCTGAAAAAAGGCTTTATAAAACCGTAAAAATCCTTTCATGCCGTATACGTTAAAAAACATTCTTCTCGTACTTTTGTCGGAAAAGTCAAAAAGTACCTCGTAACGTAAAAAAAAGAAAGGTTCCTTATATACCATGTAGTAAAAGTCAAAATTGGATAAAAATGACTTTAAACATACATGAATACACTTTTATAAAACATGGTCATGGATGATAGCAATAACACCAATAAATACTTATGAATAAGCAATCTCGGATAAAAATGAGATTTGAAAAATTATCCCTCACCTTAGGTCCGATATGCTTCGTATGTATCCGAACCTCCAATATAATGATTTAAATAATGTCATTGACTTATTAAAAAATCAAATTCATTATTATTATATCATATATGTTTCACTTATGACTTTATATTACCCGTTGTTTTTTAAATTCCATGTTAAAGCAGCGTTTTGGGTAAAATCATTTTATTTATCGTATGTGTTTTGACTTGTCGTTCATGATATTATTACTTATATCCTGATTTACATAATTCTAGAATGTAAAACATGATTTAAGTATAATATATATTCATCATATACATATATATTATAGATCGATAAAAGGAATGAAATACACCGTTCAGGGAGATGGTAGGCCGTACGCACGCATGAAAGCTGTTTTCGTTTCCCTTTCGAATTGAATGGAATTAAGTAAATGAAACACATACATAATATACTTAAATCCATTATCATTATTATGTCATATATTTCATTATTATTCATTATATATACTATATAATCATTCATGAATGGTTAACATGGAGAGTGAATCTCATCGCGTTGTGGAGACTGTAGTCCATACGTACGCACGAGCGATTATATCATTCCAATGATCGTGGAATTGTATTAAAGTGTATGTATAATATTACATAATCAACATCACTTTACAATAATAATATATATTCATTACTTTCACCCTTATACCCCTACAAGTAAGGTGGTGGTGGAAAATAGATTGCACCACGGCGTGGAGACGGTTTTCCGTACGTACGCACGCGCGGTGATTTCGTTTTTCGTTGGATGGATAAATGGTGAAATATTGTTGTTTCATACATATAATAACAGCTCAGTATATTATTGATGCTGATGTTATTACCTCATAATGAAACAACTAAAAAAGAAGAAGTGGAAGAAGAAATAAAGTTGAAAGAATCGGTAATGGACATTACCTCTTCTTTGAAGTGACTCTTTGAGATCTCCTCTTAGGGCAATGAAATTGGTCATTGAAGAAGACCAGGACCTCTAGGATGTTTCTAGGTAAGTGGATAATAAAATTTGGTAGGGGTTGTCCGAGATTGAAGGCTCAATGTTGTGTGAGGATGAGATGGAGGAGGTGCCCTTTAATAAGGGAGGAGAGGGGAACCTTTGGAATTCTTAAAAATATTAATTTATAATAAATCAAAACCCACTTAAAAACCAACAAAAATGACTCATATAATAATATTAGATTATATAGGGTTGTAATCTCATCAACCAATCAAATTTATATGTGTTAGGAATTTATTTTAAACATTATCAACTTGATTTATCCTTATTTAATCAATTTAATTTTATTTGTGGTAATAACATTCTAAATTTTAAATTATAACAAATAATTACTTATTTGTTGTGAATTTTCCATAATTAGATAATTTATAATATTCACTACCATATATATTTAAATTTTTAATTTTTAATTTTTTTGTGATTTTTAAACAATTTTATAATATATTATTTTTATAAAATAACAAAAGTGTCAATTTAGACACTATTCATTTATTTGAATTTAAATAAAATATATACAGAAGATATGTTCAAACTAAAAGTTTTAATAGATTAATAAAAGGTCATATGTATCTATAAAATTAGTGGAGAACATTAAATAGTTCATAAAATATTTATTTTATTATTTTGAAACCATTTATTTAGTTTATCTCTTAATAAAATAATTACTACATCATTTTTTGTATAATTATTTAATATACTTATTTGTTGCATAAAAATTAAAAATAAAATCCTATGATGAAGATACATCTGTTACCTTTCACAATAATACTTTTAATCTAATTTATCACCCTAAAATCACAATATTTTATTTGTTATATTTATTACATTATGAAGGTGACAAATTTGACATCATTTAAAAGAAAATAATATAAGTGTCATAATCATCTTAATAAGGATCCAAATTGTCATCAATTCGTCCAATGGATGATTATGGTTTACATATACACTAATAATAAGTTTTTTCCAGATTTTTTGGGACTTTTGATATGTATTAATATTTCAGTAAAAACTATATTATTGATTTTTCACTAAATAAATAATTTTTGCATTTCTATTGTGTCAAAATTAATGATAATTAATTAATACCTCAAAAAATTATAAATAAATTTATATGATGTAGATAATTTCATTATCTTTTTGTATACTATTCATGTTCTAAGTTTCATGAAGTTTATCACTAAATTAAAATTAATATACTTATAAGATTTAAGAGAGTGACCAATATTCACTTTCTTTGGTTTTAATAATAATTATCTTATTTTCATTGAAAAAAGTCCATTAAATGATTGTAATATGACCCTTAGGTGATATGGGTCGACTTTTGGTCATCAAATAATATTTTTTCAGGTGTTAGGTTAATTTTATAATCTTATATTTACCCTTAATTACCCGATTTACCTTTAACTATGGTAAATAAAATTTACTGTAGTTACTATTCATAAAGTCCAAAAATAAAAAGTAGCTTATTAAAATAATTTTGACCCACTGATTCCAAATATGGAATCCATTTTTCCAAATTCAATACACAAAAGTTGCATAAATTAAAGTAAAATTAATCCCATTGTCAAAAGAAAACGGGTTTTTGTTTAAAACATTGCAAAAGATTGAATTGATTTAACCTACGAATTCAAGGTAAAATCAATGCTAATGAAATACATTATATTAAATTATAAAAATATATTATATTTATATTTTAAAACCATTCAATGTTATAATTTAACCACATAATTTATTATGATGAAAAAAGTGGTTTTTAGTTAAAATATATCGTGTTTTTACTATTCATTAAAATATGAATGTTATCAGAATAATATGAAAACTTTACCCAAGGTAAAATTTTATATCCGGATTCAAAATAATAATTTTATTTTGTAAAATTGAACTTATAAACATGTCAAAAACTATATTTCAAGTGGGTGCACCATCAAAAGGCAGCAAAACTGCATTTTTTTTAAATACTTATTTTACCCAGAAAATTTATTTTGTTCTTATACCATGTTCTAAAAAATGTGTAAGTTGAATAATAAGGTTATAAAATTAAAAATTTAGTTAATACTATTCATAATGTCTAGTTAATAATAATATTATAATAATATATCGTTGTTTAGTAAAACCCAGTATTGCGTATAACACAAGCTATCGAGAAAGGTCGTGATTGCGTGTAATGCAGGCAAAGTCAGGGTTGTGTGTTGTGCAAGAATCCTTTATTATTTCGTATAACAGAATCCAACCATATTTCATTTATACATTGAATATATATATATATAAACTCAATGTTGCATAGAATGACTATGATAAAATGAACATGAAATTGTGTGGAACACAATCTAAGAATAGTGTTGCATATACATCAAGCTAATACAGTGCAACGTATAGCACAAGATAATCTTGTTGTAGCATAAAACACATGACATCAAATAAATTAAAAAGAAGAAATATCATAAAATATCGGGTTGTTACATTCTACCCCCCCTTAAAATGAATTTCGCCCTCAAAATTCATCGGTGTTATAAGTGGTTTACTACTCGAATGTTTCTTTAATAGAAACCCACATCATAAAAAGGAATACCAAAACATGGCATTCAAAACTAATGTCTGAAACGTAATGGTAACCCAGATTAACTCATCACTAGGTTTCCATGTAGGAAAACATATGTCAAAATATGGATATGGAAGGAAAATCTAACCATCATGTTATGATGGAGAGTGGTAGAGAACATGGATATGAAAAATCCATCAATCACAAAGCCATAGATTTGTGATGATCTAAGGTACCATCTGATTCATCGGATATAAGGGCACTAGGAAAACATTTTTGGTTTTCAATATCATTTCCCTAAAGTTGACAAAATTGAAATTAAAAGAAATACTTTCGTGATTTTGGTACAGTCTCGCCGTTGGTCGTTCTTTGGATAATTTCCACTTCATCTCTTAATGAAATGAAGTTGAATTTGACATTCGTGAAGTGTTGGAAGATAATGTGACAGAATGATGGGTGATTCCATCTGTCTCAAACAAAAGGTTATAAAATTTATCCAAAATACATAAGTCCATCTATAGTGACATTAATCATATATGGTTCCTAAAATTGACTTATACTTCATATATCATATTTTTTAATATAATAAAACTATTTTCTACTAAACAGGGACTTCATGTAGGCCAGTGGTAGGTAATAAAGGCCAGTCGCACTTCGGTTTTGGGTTCGATTCCCATAGCCTTGTCTGATGCGATGGGTTGTCGCCCGTCCTGCAGGTTGTCCTTTTTCTAAAACTAAATTACTATAACATCCCATAAATAATTTCTAAAAAAGAAATTTTATCCTTGAACAATACTATCTTTTGTCCAACATAATCCATTCCAATCTTTAGGCTTATCCATAATACTGCAGTCCACTCTCATATTATATTGAAAACGATTACCAGAGATTTCATATAACAAGCATGTTAATTCCATCATTGGTCCCCATATATCATAAGATATTTCTTATTGGTCACATTTCAAACATTCTAAGGCCTTAATCATGTATTCTCTTGAAAAATTCATACCCATTAAATCTTAGTGAAAACATGAATGCTGTCAAAAGTTAAATCTTTCCACATACCAAAATCAAAAAATTCTATATACTCAAACCATGATATGAACTTCTCTTTATATCAGTAATGATCTCATGAATACTATCAAACATTTAATATTCTCCTTATCCCTTCATTATGCGCATATCATCTACTTTCCAGAAATATCTTAATATCCTTTCATGGTTACTAGTACCATTAATCATACACATTCAAAACATAGGAAAGACAATAGTGTAACAATCCTTAGATGTCTCTTTATTCCATAGTACCATGAGATTACTTATACAACATTACACTTAATAAACATGTAATCATTCCACTACCTTCTAAAACCATTGACCGAGCTTCAACAATTCTTTCATCTCACATATCATTTGTAGTCTCATCATCATCATCAACATAAATACTACCCATACGACCATACTGATTCTCTTCATGAGACTTTCCCTTTGGTAATTGGTTTGCATAATTCCCATAAATTCAACATTTAAAACATTTAACCATTGTTCATGTCGTAGAAATACCATTATCCTCATCCATGGTGTTAACTGAACCTTTTCCATTGCACTTACTGGATTTGTGTCCTTCTTTTCCACACCCAAAGCATCATCCTGTTCCTTTGCAAAAATATCCCCGATGTCTCTTCCCACATGATTTACTTGAGTGAAATTGAACATTCATTCCTCTATGATCATCATGAAGCTCCATCATTCTCTTATTATTTGAGTTGGGTAACTTACCAAAGTTGAGATTATTTATCATATTATGAGATTTCTGATTAGGCATAATAATGATGTTTGGATTTCAAAATCCTGTTTCATTTGGTTTCTCATGAACAATATCATTATATTATGTTTCATATCCTCCATTATCATGAATCTTCATGTTTCTATCCATTTTCTAGAACCCAAAAAGAATAGTGTGAGAGGGAAAAATCATGCTAGGGAAAACAACATAGTAAAGGGGGAGCACCCTCAATATCTAACATCTTAGGTTAAATTTTAAGATCGTTACTGTAGTTCTAGGACTATATCCTATACGTATACATATCCTTATGTACATCCCTAGACATACCATAGAAATATCTCTAGGGATCTCACTAACTTTTTCGCATCCTAGTTTCCAAAGGTTGACTAAACCTTTCCTCTGATACCAACTGTAGAGACCCAAAGCATGACGTACATGGACATTACATTACTTTTTCAGAATACTTAATACATAACAAATATAGACACACAAGGACGGTAATAGTTAAGTCTCTTTGGAAACATGGAACGTAATCTTCTAATCGTGGTAAAATATTTTCAACATCTCCCATAAAGATCTTCCACTTTTTTTTCCTTACCTAAAACCTTTCTTTTGATCCTGGGGGAAAATAAAACATAAAAAGGGTGAGATCAAATGCTCAGTAAGGGTAATCATGGATAAAATTTAACATACCATATACATTTCAACTTAAAAACGTGAACAAAATGTTTAAACATCAAAATCTTGAGCAACGACATAAAACATGGAAGTACATATGGGATAACTCATAATGGAACATAAACCGTGATAAAATAGAATGGGAATAAAACATGTAATTGTGGAATCCATTAAGCACATGTAATTATTTCCATAGTAGCCAAGGAATTACTGCCAAGACCATCTTAGTGGACAAAGTCCCATTCTGAATCGAGATCACTCCTCGTTTCAGTCCTGTAACACTAAATCGGATTAACTTACCGTTCTAGCCATGTCTATCTCATGAGATAAAAAATCATTACCAAATGAATTGGAGGGAGATATAGGTCCCACCCATCTCATAATGAAATCATTCTTACTTGTGGCACAAAATAAACATAAAACATTCATCCTAACCCAAAGAATAAAATGGGTTTCATAAACATCATCCCATCATCACATAATCCATATAAAACAAATGGATATATCATCATAATAAAAGTGAAACCTTGTAAATAATAGAGACATTATACTTGAAACATACCCATATGAAATAATGTTATCTTAGATGAAAAATGGTTTTTGATAAAACACTTGAAATGAATTCTAGAGAAAAATATCCTTTCTTCTTCAAAATCATTTTATTTTCTCAGAATGGCATGGAATTTTAAAAGAATATTATTTTGTTTACAATAGTCATGAAATATTTTGGAGGAATATTCATGAGAATAAGGCTTTATAAAACCGTAAAAATCCATTCATGTCATATACGTTAAAAAACATTCTTGTCGTACTTTTGTCAGAAAAGTCAAAAAGTACCTCGTAAAGTAATCAAAAGAAAGATTCCTTACATACCATATAGTAAAAGTAAAAAATGGGTAAAAAGTACTTTAAACATAAATTAATACACTTTTATAAAACATGTACATGGATGATATGAATAACCCCAGTAAATACTTACAAATAAGCAATCTCGGATAAAAATGAAATTTGTAAAATTATCCCTTACCTTAGGTCCGATATGCTTCGTGCGTATCCAAATCTCCTGTATAATGTTTTAAATAATTTTATTGACTTATTAAAGAATCATATTCATTATTATTATATCATATATGTTTCACTTATGACTTTATATTACCCGTTCTTTTGTAAATTCCATGTTAAAGCTGCGTTTTGGGTAAAATCATTTCATTTATCGTATGTGATTCGACTTGTCATTCTTTATATTATTACATATATCCAAATTTAAATAATTCAAGAATGTAAAAAATTATTTATATAAAATATATATTAATCATATACATATATATTATAAATCTATAAAATAAATGAAATACACCGTTCATGGAGACAGTAGGTCGTACGTACGCATGAACACTGTTTTCGTTTCCCATTCGAATTGAATGGAATTAAGTAAATGAAATACATATATATAAATAAATCCAGTATCATTATTATGTAATATATTTCATTATTATTCATTATATATACTATATAATAATTCATGAATGGTTAACATGGAGAGTGAATCTCATCGCATCGTGGACACGGTAGTCCGTACGTACGCACGAGCGATTATATCATTCCAAAGATCGTGGAATTGTATTAAAGTGTATGTATAATATTACAGAATCAATATCACTTTAAAATAATCATATATATTAATTACATTCACCCTTATACCCCTCCAACTAAGGTGGTGGTGGAAAATAGACTACACAACGGCGTGGAGACGGCATTCCGTACGTACGCACGCGCGGTGATTTCATTTTTTGTTGGATGGAGAGATGGTGAAATATGGTTGTTTCATAATTATAATAACATATCAGTATATTATGGATATATATGTTATTACCTCATAATTAAACAACTAAAAAAGACGATGTGGAAGAAGAAATAAATTTGAAAGAATCGGTAATGGACATTACCTCTTCTTTGAAGCGCCTCTTTGAGACCTCCTTTTAAGGGACTAAAATTGGTCATTTAAGAAGACCAGTACCTATAGAATGTTTCTAGGGATGTGGAGAAGTTAATTTTTTAGGGGTTGTCCGAGCTTGAAGGCTCAATGTTGTGTGAGGAAGAGAGGGAGGAGGTGCCCTTTTATAAGGGAGGAGAGGGGCACCTTTGGAATTCTTAAAAATATTAATTTATAATAAATCTAATTCCACTTAAAAACCACCAAAAATGACTCATATCATAATATTAGATTATATAGGGTTGTAATATCATCAAAAAATCAAATTTATACTTGTTAGGAATTTATTTTAAACATTATACACTTGATTTATCCTTATTTAATGAATTTAATTTTATTTGTGGTAATAACATTCTAAATTTTAAATTATAAAAAATAATAACTTATTTGTTGTTAATTGTCTATAATTGGATACTTTATAACATGTTATACCATATAAATTTAAATTTATAATTTGTAAATATTTTTGTTATTTTTAAACAATTTCATAATATATTATTTTTGTAAAATAACAATAGTGTCAATTTTGACACTATTCATTTATTTAAATTTAAATAAAATGTATACAGAAGATATGTTAGAACTAAAATCTTTCATAGATTAATAAAATGTCATATGTATCTAGAAAATTAGTGGATCACATTAAATAGATCATATAATATTTATTTTATTATTTTTAAAACCATTTATTTGGTTTATCTCTTAATAAAATAAATACTACATCATTTTTTGTATAATTTTTTAATATACTTATTTGTTGCATAAAAATTAAAAATAAAATCCTATGATGAAGACAAATCTGTTACCTTTCACAATAATACTTTTAATCGAATTTATCATATTAAAATCACAATATTTAAATTGATATATTTATTAAATTATGAAGGTTACAACTTTGGTATCATCTAAAATAAAATAATATAAGTGTCATAATCTTCTTAATAAGGATCAAAATGGTCAAAAATTAGGCCAATGGATGATTAGGGTTTATATATATATTCATAATAAGTTTAGGGCAGATTTTTTGAGCCTTTTTATATGTATTAATATTTCAATAAAAACTATATTAATGATTTTTCACTAAATAAATAATTTGTGCATCCCTATTGTGTCAAAATTAATGATAATTATATAATACCGAAAAATTATAAATAAATTTATATGATGTAGATAATTTAATTAGATTTCTGGATACTATTCATGCTCGAAATTTTATGAAGTTTATCACTAAATTAAAGTGAATATACTTATAAGATTTTAGAGAGTGACATGTTGTCACTTTCTTTTGTTTTAATAATAATTATGTTATTTTCATGGAAAAAAGTCCATTAAATGATTATAATCCGACCCTTAGGTGATATGGGTCGACTTTTGGTCATCCAATAGGATTTGGGCAGGTGTTAGGATAATTTTATAATCCTATATTTACCCTTAATTACTAGATTTACCATTAACTATGGTAAATAAAATTTACCATAGTTACTATTCATAAATCCCAAAAACTAAAAAGTAGCTTATTAACATAATTTAGACCTACTGATTCCAAATATGGAATCCATTTTTCCAAATTCAATACACAAAAGTTTCATAAATGATATTAAAATTAATCTCTTTGTCAAAAGAAAACGGGTTTTTGTTTAAAACATTGCAAAAGATTGAATTGATTTAACCTACAAATTCAAGTTAAAACCAATGCTAATGACATAAATTATATTAAATGGTGAAAATATATTATATTTATACTTTAAAACCATTAAATATTATAATTTTACCACATAAGTTATTACGATGAAAAAAGTTGTTTTTAATTAAAATATAGCATGTTTTTACTATTCATTAAAATATGAAAGTTATCAGAATAATATGACAACTTTATCCAAGGTAAAATTTTATATTCTGATTCCAAATAATAATTTTATTTTGTAAAATTGAACTGATAAAAATGTCAAAAACTAGATTTAAAGTAGGTGCGCCATCAAAAGGCGGAAAAACTGCATTTTTTTAAAAAATACTTATTTTACCCGAAAAATTTATTTTGTTCTTATACAATGTTCTAAGAATTGTGTAAGATGAATAATAATGTTATAAAATTCAAAATTTAGTTAATACTATTCATAACGTCTTGTTCATAATAATATTATAATAATATATCGTTGTTTAGTAAAACCTGGCATTGCGTACAACACACGCTATTGAGAAAGGTCGTGATTGTGTGTAATGCAAGAAAATTCAAGGTTTCGTGTTGTGCAAGAGTCCTTTATTATTTCGTATAACAGAATCCAACCATATTTCATTTATACATTTAATATATATATATATATATACACACTCAATGTTGCGTAGAAGGACTATTATAAAACAAACTTGAAATTGTGTGTAACACAATCTAAGAATAGTGTTGCATATACTTCAAGCTAATACATTGTGGCATATAGCACAAGATAATCTTTTGGTAGAATAAAACTCATGACATAAAATAAATTAAAAAGAAGACATATCATAAAATACCGGGTTGTTACATTAAAAATACCACCCCTCCCCATGCATTCTATCACACCTCCAATGCCTTTATGCTTGTCTAAATAATTACAAATTCTCTCCCAATACTCTACTACCATATCTTGGATCAATTTGTCTAAAAAATAAAAAATATTATTTCCCTAAGCAATTTCTCATGGATAGGATGTTTAAGAGGTAAAATCCTCTTTCGTTTTCTTTGAATTTTATTTAAATTTCAATTTTTTTATATCCTCTCTTATTCTAACTATTATAAAGTGGAATGGTAACTAATGTATCATTTATATACCATAATTTTATAATGATAGTTTTAGGTTTTTTGACATTTCCCTTCTCTTCAATTTTTTTTATACAGATGAAAACCTCATCCACGGGGTGTCGAATCACCACAATCAGGGCCATTTATTTTTGGCTTTCTAATAATTACATATTATCATGTAATAAAACAATATTAATTATTATAAATAATTATAACATGTATATTACAAAATTTTTAGTGTTTTATATAAAAATTTTATACATAATATAAATTAAAAAACTAGTTCGTGAAGACTGACAATTTCACAAATAATCGAAATAGTTATCAATAACATTTTATCTAATGAATCATCCTCATATCCAAAAAATATATATTCAAAAACATTTAACATTTTATATGATCATTATTAACATATAATTTTTATTATAGATAATTATTCCCCATTTACGTGGTATTACAAACTTGTGTACAAGTAGACTAATCATGAAAACCATGGAAATAAAGACTTTTTATTGATGAAATTGAAACATATAAATCATAAAAAAAATTACATAGTTAATCATGGTAAAATTATAGTATATAAAATAAAACCATAATTGGTTTATAATTAAAATATTAATGAATCTAATTTCATTTCCTAGAACATTAAGTCAATGTTTAGAAACACTTTCGATCACATGGAAAAAGATTATATCTGAACATCCTTTTTTCTATTATTATAAGATTTTCCTCTCTTTAGTATAATGTTAATATTAATTAATCACATATAATATTTTTATGTTCTGTTTTATGTTCCTATCATATGTACCTATTCAAAACTCTTCTTTCTATTTTGGTTAAATACATGTATTACAATTCTCTATTCTTAATCCCTCCAAACAAGCGAGCATGATTAATGTTAACTTCAAAATTTTTTACCTATTTTCATGTCCACTTAATAATATATTTAAAGATACCATTATTTTTCATAAATTAAAAATTTTATCATGAATGAATATATTGTTTCATTTATATTATTATAAAACAATTATTCCTTTTCTATATTGTAGTGTTATTAACATTTACCCTTAAACCGCACTAATGTGGATCATTTAAAAAGTTTCTTAAACATCCTTTCTATATTTTTTCACTTAATTTTGATGAATGTTATCATATTATATGTGTATATTCCCTCATGAATTTCCATTTATGATTAAAATTATTTCCTTCACGGGAACCATCATCAGAAATTCAATTTTCATTCCATATGTCCTGATTATGATAGCCATTTAATTCCATGGGATAACCTTATGTTTATTCTGTACCATCTATTCTTCATGAGGAATGTTTTATTTAACATGTTATTATCGTAAAATCAATAGATTACCATGATTTATTGGATAAAGATTATTCTCATGAGATTTCAGGTAATGGTATAGAGTAAACCATATTCCTTTATGGGACTCTATCAGCCATATGACAATTTCTTGGAAGATAGCCTTGACTCGTGCTACACCTTTTGAAATGGGCTTTGAAGATAGAATAGACTCATGATTATTTCATTTTCTATGTTGTTTCCACATTCCATTCATTTTATTATTAAATGATCTTATGTTATACTTGTTACACCTTCCAATTTGTATTTATGTTTCATTCTATTTTATGAAACCATGTTATACCTTATAAAGGATGTGCTATGGTTTATTTCTAAGTTTCAACCATTATTGGTTTTTTTATAAACCCATATTTCTTGTTCTCAACAAGTTACCCTATGAAGATTGAATAGAAAAATGGAATTAAGGAGCTCATTATAGAGTTTCCATAAAATATGTTTTCCTCTAATTCCATGTAACTAATATTCAAAATAAACTTGACATTGCAATCCATTTCTCAAATTTGAATTCATGAATTGATTAAAATCCTGAAATAGTGTTTCTCAATGGATATAGTTTCTATAGTAGCTATTGGAGCATGGTCTAGTTATTTTTAGATATTATGACCAGAAATTATTAGAATGAAACCTATGTGTAATTCTTTAATCATTGATAATATAGAATAAATAATATAGAATCACATGATATACTATATATTTCAATTCCAATTTAATCAACATATGTTCAAATATTATTTTTTATACGAATATTATATATGTATTACAGACTCCCCAATTTAACGTTATTTTTTATGTAAATGGAAGGAAATTTGATATCCCATGATAAAATTCAATGTGTTATGAATTCTAATTATTTCCCTAATTAAATTATATATATGAAGGGATAAATTCTTTCAAAAATTAATAAATTTATGAGATAAAAATTATCCAATTATGAATAATATCTTGAATAATTTCTACCTCCCTCCTTCACATTATAAAGAGAACGTTGTGGTCAAATCCATCATGAGAAAAAGGGCACCCATATTTAGTGGATCTTCTAATAACATCGTCATGGAAAAAATGGATTTACTCTTTTGAAAAAATATTCACTATCCTATGGTGCTTAGAAGAAGAGAATTTGGTGATGATGTTCTATCATTTTTACAGGTAAGTTGTTCAATTGTGGGAATTGATAAAGAACATGAAGTCCAAGGAGGAATTTGATTAAGTTTAGTGGGAATATTTCATGAAAATACATATCAACAATTATTTTCTATGAATTATCTATAATATAATGGATAGAGAGTACTTATTTTGGATGAAAATTTAAGATGATTATATTTTGGTTTCTGAAGAAAACAACACAGGACAAGAACGATATGGCCCCGAATTTTTCATGAACACTAAAATCAAGGTGGGTTGATTTGTTATAAGTCTTATTCTAAGTATATGAATATTGTTAGAGATTTTAGACACTGATATCTATGTGGATATTTTCCATTGTGTCCATAATATTGAAATGTAGATCAGAGACTCTTACTGGCCTTGTGGGCCCAATGATAAAAAAACTGGAGTTTAATATGGGTGGATCAATAGATAGAACCTATAATAGAAAGAAGAACCAATATCTCAAATTTCATAATTGGGGGAATAACCACCTTAGGGACAATTTAAGGGAGATGAGGAGATGCTAAATATCTGGAATGGTAGGGAAACATTATCATAATTTCTGAATGAATTTGAAGAATCCCACAAATATGGAATAATAAAGGAAGGTCATATCAACACTCATCGTATAGTAAAATCTATCAACTACAAGGAACTTGTGAATTATGTGATCCATTTCCCTAAGACAAGGGTTGTTCTACGAAATCAGCAATAGCATGGTCTATTGAAAAAAGGGATGGAATATGATATTAACACTTCTATGGTGGTTCCCAATAATAATGTTATGAAAAGTATGCAGTAATTCATTCATGAATAGTTAATTTACTAATTTATTCATGTTCTGCACTTTATTCGTATCAATATATATTATTAGAAAAATTTTACCACCAAATAAAAATATCATGGTTGAGTAATCAATGAGAACCATAAATGGGGAAACTATTTAATCTATATTTTATAACTCGTCTATGGTTATTTTTTTGACTAAACCTATATGAAATTAATGTGTTACTTTATTTGGATGAGTGTCATGAAATATTTGAAATGTATTGGATATCATTATACCAATCAAACATATACATTCAAGAAAGGGAGATCACTCTATACACCCTGAAGCTTCCTATAATTGTGTACAATTGTACAGAGGATGTTGAATAATATTTAGAATCATTATTTCAATTGGGTATATTTTTTCTATATGAGAATGAATATCTAAAAAACTGACTACAATAATGGATTGAATAATGATTGAAGACATGTAAATTGTGATAGAATACACCAACATGTTCGGTAAATAATTGGATGTTCTTCTTCATGACCAACAATTTGAGTTCACAATTGAAACTATAATAGGACCACAACGTCTATCAATGAAACCTTATAGAATAATCACCACTTAGTGTCAGGCTCATAGAAACTATTTAGAAAATAATATATAAATGGATTTTATGGGCTGGAGTCATTAATTGTGGTGTGTACCAGTTTTCTTTTTCAAATATAATGATGGATCAATATGCCTCTAGCTTTATTATTGAGTGTTCAATAAAATCATTGTATGGAACAAGTATCCCTTTCCATGGATGTATTAATTATTTGGTCAAATACATCAGGATATGTATTTATATAATAATTATCTTTAGTTGAGATATCACAAACTAATGGTGAGGAAATAATGTATTCCCAAGACTGCCAATTTAAGAAGGTGTGGACATTTTGAGTTCATTTTGATTCCCTTTCAAATCACTAATTCTTAGTAAATATTCAATGAAATAACAATAGTGACTTTAACGATTCCCATAATCAGTGCATAGTAGTATTAATTGATGATATTATGATATTATCTAATACAATGGGGGAACACAAAGAGAATTTGAATATTGTGATAAAAATAATGAGAAAGGAGAAAAAATATAAAAATAATAGAAATTTTGAGTTTTTAAGGTTGGAATTTTCAATATTGTGGAATATAGTCACCAACAATGGAATATATGTGGAAATTTCAAGATAATGTTAATCGAGGTATAGCCCAGGACAACATATTTAATAGTGATCTGTAATTTACTTCATCAAGTTGGGTTTTATAAATGTTTTGGAAGGACTTATCAGGATTGGAAAATCAACTAAACAAGTTAACTCCGAAAGGACTATCACTATACTAGACCAATTATTTTGATGAATACATCAAAGTTACTAAAAATATTTTAATCACTACACCATTATATGCACTTCTGATAAGTGGGAGAACTAATTATGTTGTATAGAGACACTTATAGGATGGTATTATTAATTTTATTAATGAAAATTGATAAATTTATATCATACCCCAACATGTTAGGTTAAAATTTATTGGAAAAACTATCTCACAGATGATATATAGTTGGAAGTTGTGTTCTTCACATTGAAATTCTTGTGGCATTATCTCTATGAGAAGAAGTGTGAGATATATAATTATCACAAGAGCCTCAAATATACATTCACATAGAAGGAGGTTAATATGAACAAGTAATGATGGTTATATCTCATAAAAATTATGACTATAAAATCCAAAATCATCCTAGTATTGAAAATAAGGATAAAAAGACTCTAACTTGAAAGGATCTTTCATCTTTATCAATGATGATAATTGACAAGGATGCAATATTCATAGAGCTTAAAAGGATGAACTTGGGACTCGTTAAGGAAGAAACATCATCAATCCATTCTCAAATGGTTTATCAACAATTCCTTATTGAGAAAATACTCGATTTTCAAAGAAAAAATGATGAAATTCATAAAAAGGTGGAATCTCTATGAAATAGGAAAACCTCAAAGATTGAAATTGAAGAGGAAGGAGTTGTAATATTTTTTGTAATGATTATTTGTACAATCCAATCCATAGATAAACAAATATCTTCTGAATGATTTAAATAGATCTATTTTCTATATCTCTCTAGGAAGCACAAATGTTTATTGATATCTATGAAAACACAATTTGTGGGAAAATATAATGAAAGTGACCACTGAATTTATATAAATGATCTAGGTATGTTAGTAATTAAAGGGTGAATCAAAATAGTCTAAGGGGATGATGTGAACATTTCCCATACCAACATATACATTCAAAAAAATCACCCAGTACATTTTCATATGTCTTCTAAATACATCATGATGAAATACTGTAATATTGGTTATTATCGACCATCATACGAATACAAATCACTATATCTCAATTTAAGTGGACTTCTCACTCGATCAACATGAAAAAATATACATCTGAGTATTGGTGGGGTTGCAAAAAGTACCACTATCAATTGTTTCTGATCGCGTTCTTAGATTTATCACCATGATTCGAAAATGTCTCCAATATTTCCTAAATAGTAATATAATATTCATCCCAACAAATCATCCTTAAACTGATTGCCAATATGAGTGTACTAATCAAGCATTGGATGAAATGTGGAGATATTTTTCTGTGGCCTTCAAGGGAGGAGGTGACCAATATCTACCTCTGGTAGATTTATCCTATTAAAAAATCTCCACTCTATCATCCAAATTGATCCATATCAATCCCTTTACGGGATAATATTCATAACACCAACTTTTTGGGATTTATTCATTTAATGTAAGACGATAAGACATGGGACAATAAATGAAAATGTATAAAATGTGTAAATATGCATCATAAAATCTAGGTATCCCAATTTTGACAGAAGAGTTATGTAGACTGTCAGTGAAGAGACCTAGAGTTTTATATTTGAGACATTTTATTCCTTAGTATATCTCTATAGAAGAGGATAATGAGATTTGGGAATAAATGAATGTTGGATCTCTGGTACATTGAACTCTTCGAGATTGTAGATGACTTTGGTGTTGTAGACTATCGACTAGAACATCCATCAATTGGTTCTCATGTACATGATATATTCCATGTATCCCTCTCTAGTAAGTACATATCAGATCACCCATAAGTACTGAATTCATAGGTGGAACATTGGTAAAATGATCTCTCTTAGGAGGAGTATCAAGTTAAGATCATGGATTATATAGATAATTTTGTATGAATCAAGACTAGTCACATTGCCAACATACAAGGGTTGATACATTAATACCAAGAGGAATCATGGGAACTGGAGGAAGAAATGAATGAGAATTACAATAATATATTTTCAATTTTGGAAAAATAAATTTGGAGGATGTAATTTCATAAGTAAGGATGAATGTAACGACCCAAAATTTTATCAATGAAATTTCCTTTTGTCTAATATTTCATAAATTTTGAATCATATAAAATCACATAGGGAACATAATAAAAGAATTATAAATGAATAATTATTGAAATCAATGGTATTTATAGATGTCATGAAACCTATATTAATTGAATTGTAACTTGACATTAAGAATAGTAATTATTTCATTAGGAAAATAATAATAGAAAATAAAATAGTAACCTCACATATGAAATAATAAATAAAATTAGGGTATCTTTTAAATAAATTTATTAAATATTTTTATCTTGGAATAATTACAAAATCAATTTATAAATTGATAAATTAATTATTGGATTTTTTAACATAAATATTTATTAAGTATTATACAATTAATCAAATTATATAAAAAAAATATTTTCATTAAATACATTATATATTAAATTTTTCTATTCATTTTTTAAAATATAACTTTATGAGACCTTAAATAATATTTCAATGCGTTTTAAATTTAGTTGAAATTTTAAAACACAAATTTTCCAAATAAATATTTGTTATTTATAGACTAAACTTTTAATATTTAGAACATTACACTCATAAAATTTAGTAAATATTTGAAATCTATACCTCATAAAATGGTTATGGTGAATGTGTTGGATTTTTCAAAAAAGGATGAATATTTAGGATTAATGAAATACTAAACATTACAGTAGAATACAAATACATTTATTATTGAGTCATTGATGATTTAAGGATAACATAAGCACCATTGGTTTTAATTCAAATTTAGTAGATACTTTACATAGTAGTAAGAATCGACACTATTGACAATCTTGAGCCTAAATAATGATATAATGATAAAATAATCACAAACACTTCTCTCCTCCATCAATTTATACCACCACTCATCGTCACACATAAGAAGCCTTAACTCTTGTCAAAATAATTCTTAATAACTAAAAAAACTCACCACAAATGTATAAAATATTTTGGTCTCAAAAAAATAAGAAAACTATTTTTCAATAGGATTTTTTAGGAGAAGATGGTCAGGTGGTAAAATACACTTTTATTTTATTTTAATTTATTATAATTTTTTCTATTATTTTCTTTTTCTCCCATTACTATACAAAAATATTTTGATATCTCCAGTGTCCTTAATATAATTTAATTTTATTATTTTATTTGTATAGAAACAACAAAAGTCTCTTCTCTTCAATTTTTCTTGAAAAATTGAATCATCATCTCTGAGGTGTCGATTGACAACACTAATGGGTGATGAATTTTTTATTTTATAATACCAAATTCATGTATGGTCATAAAACCATTATAATGGTTAAAAGGTTTTTAAATATATATTTAATATTATTTAGTTTTATATATCTAGTATATATTCATATTATTAATTTATAAAACAAAACTAGTTCATGAAGATTGAAAAAAGGGAATATAATGTAAACAGTTATCATTAAATTTTTATCTAATTAATCATCGTCATAGAAATTAGAATTATATATAAGACCATTTAATCTTAAGTATGTTTAATAATAACAGTTAAATTAAATTATATATATCTATTCATATTTTAAATGATCTTCTTAAAATGTAAAAAAATGAAAAGATTACAATACCCATGGAAACAAACAGTCCAAAAAATGAAATAATGTCTTATAACTAATCAAAAAGTAAATTAATGAAACAGATAAAATTATAATAAATAAAATAAATTTTCAAAATTTTCTCCATTGAATTATTAATAAATTAAATTTCATTATATAGGAAATTTTTTGAAACTATGAAAAGAAAAATTTAGATATAATGTATGGGATTCTGTCCAAACCTCCATTTCCCCTTCGTGTTACCCTTATTCTCTATTTAACAAAACATAATTTTTAAATAATATTATACTCTACTAAAATTTTCTCTTTTTATTGAAAGCATAATTCACTATTCTATTTTCATCTATATTTGATTAGGAACGGAATGTTTAATAATGATCCCCTCTTAATCTATCTTGATAATTAAGACCGATTAAATGGAACTTCCCAAATTCATACGCATTTTCATGTGCACTCCATTATTTATATCAATCCACCATTATATTTCTAAAATCAGTTATTTTATCTTTAAATCCTATAATTTTCATTTCAAGTTCTATAAAAACAATTATAACTTTTCCTTTTTATTGAATACTTAAAATTTTCTATAAAACTGAACTACATTGTCTCATTTCTAAAGCATATTAAAAACTATTTTTACATGTTTTCAATTTACATTGATCTCACATATCATGTTTTATGCCTATTTCCATTATTAATGCCCATATATTTTGTAAGTCCATTATTTAATGGAAACATTATGATATGAACATTTGGTATGCCATATGAAATGAGTTTGATGCCCATTTCTTTTGAAGGCTAACACTAATATTTATTCCTTATGATAGATTTTTCATGTGTCTCGCATATAACACCTTCAGATTTTTTGAATGATTTTTTTTAAAATTAATGTAGTCTCTTTGATTTTTTTTATTTCATGAAAACCTAAAAATAGTTTATTTATATATTGAAGCACTATGTTAAGATTATTTTATACACAACACAAAGTCAATCATTCACTATATGAAAAATAAAGTTTATCTTTCTCTACACAAAACACCTTGGTAATCAAATATTATATGTTGGACTGAGTTCCCTCAGTTTCCTATGTAACATGAAATACCAAGTGTTAGCAGACAATATATCATCATTAATATATTATTATTTATTATGATATATCAAAGCTGTTGAATTTTTGATAATAGGATTAACTGACTTATAGTTTAATTGATTGGTTATATATTAATTAAAAAAAATATTGAAACCAAATTAATATAAATATAATGATTTAACAAAATACTATATTCATGTTAAAATGATGACTTATCATAATAAGTTAATTTGATTAATTATAGTGGATGATATTAATTAAGTGTTTATGAAATATATTTCAATTTTTATTTATATTCATCCAAATAATTTAATATTTATAATATGAGAAGATACCCAATATTATACATAAAACCCTATATTTATATAAATGAATTTTTTCAAAAATATAATAAAAAACTTATTTTGAATCTGTATTTTGGATAATTGATAAATATAATATGTCAAAATAAACATCATAATAGAAATTTAAATATAAAAATTATGTCAGAATAAATTATTTTTATTTTTCATTGATGATTCATTTTTACAGGATATTAAAAAATATATAATTTTATTTCCAACTGGTTTTTTCATAAAATTTACTGAAAATATTGAAATACATTTTAAAATGTATAAAATTTTAAAATAGATCATATATTTATAATTCAACCCAATTGGGGTCATTGTAATGAATTTAACTTTGAAATTTAATATAAAAACATAACATACTTTTGAGTAATTTTTAAAACCCTTAATTTTCGACACGACTATGTGATTAAAATAATTTATGTTACTTATATAAATAGAATTTGGGAAAAATAATTTTTTATTTGGACTATAATTTTTCATGAGGTCAAATAAGTTTTTTAACAAAAATATTTATGTAATTGAATAAAATTAATTACATCAATTAAGGTATATTTGATCAAAAATAATTACAAAAACATAATCATGATTCCATAAATAACATACGAACATGTCCAAAATCCATTTTATGGCCATATATATACCCTATAATCTCTTGTATCTACATTGGACCATTATTGGACCCATATGCTAGGGGATAACAGGGGTTGAAATCATATTATCTAAATTTTCAAGAGTGCTACATATACTCTACCTTTAAAAGGCCTTCTCTCCACATACATCCTCAAACATCTGAAGATCCATTGAGTCGATGAAGATATGAAAATATAGATTGTAAACATCCCTACAATAATCAAAGAAGGCTTCCCGTGTGCATAAAAAATATGAGGAATCCCATTGGAGACCAACAATATAAGTTACTTGAATTTGATGTAACATTCTTCCTCATGTTTGTTTATGTTATCTACACTAAAACCCCTGTAAAATATTATTATTATAGAAATTTTTGGAAAGAAAAAAATAATAATACATTAGGGTGTTTTTTTGAATATGTTATGTCCTACACATACACACACACACTTATAATGTGTAGCGAACATACAATTTACGTTTATGGTAAACTACCACCTCATGAATTGATGATTGATCCTTTTTTAATAATAGCATAATTTTGTACATTATTATAGAAAATATATGTATATATATTGTATATTATGTTTATTATGAAATTAAGATTATGTAATCATTTTATAACACATATATTTTTACTTTACATTTCGATTAAATACAATAATTATGTTTGATGAAGTGTGGACTACCACCACCTAAATGTGATGAGATTCATTCACACACAACATTGAACTTATTAATGATGGGTTTAGTGGACTTATAATATATGTAAATATAATGATAATAATAAAATAATGATATTATTTACTTATATATATATGTGTGTGTGTGTGTGTGTAATTTTCATTCTTTTATTCAACATGATAATAAAAACAGAATCTACATTCATGAGTACGTTCGGCCTACCGTCTCCATGAATGGTGGAATCGATTTCAATCCTATATATTTATAGATATTTATAATACACATATAATTAATACATATTATATTTATATCCTGTTTTAAATTCGATAAATCATAATATATATAAGGACCAATTATATAACTAATTAAGACATGTGGGAAAAACAATGTAGATATTACCTAAAGTGAAACATTATCATAGAATTGTTAATAAGAGTATAATATATTGCCATAATAACACCATATATGGTATTAAATAATGAAAATATGGTTTTTAATAGATGTATACTAAATTTTTTATATTATACTGGATTTATTTATGAGTATGACAAGAGTCAAGACACAAGGTAAGGGAAATTTCAACTCGCTATTTATTTTTATTAGACACATGCCTTAGAAACCACTATTTTCATCTATGTGGTGTATATAATTCCCATGAATTTATTCCATGATTATTATTTTTACATTAATGTATATTTAAATATACAATATATGAGATTACATTAATTGGGATAATGTTTTAAAATTCCCCAAATCAGTAAGAATGTTTTTTATCAATATTCCTTCTTTGAGACGCATAATTTTTTATTCACCTAATTTTCTTTTCACAGTTTGATTACATACATTTGAAATTTTATATCATGAATTTCATTATTTTCAAAATAGTTTATTATTTTTGTAATTTAATTTTATTATTTGGAGATTAAAATCCAATGTTTCCATGTAAATAGAGTTTATTAAAGCAATCTCATCATTAATCATGATTGTTTATTATTATGATTTCATTGATGAAATAAAATTATTCATCTCTAAATGACAGTAATTAGTATCCTTATCCTGTATTTATTTATGGTTTATCCATGTATTAGTACAATTTATCCATTCATTGGTACATAAAAAAATTATGAAAATGTTCTTATGAAAAATTATACGGAAATTCCCTCTTTGGTTAGAAATTTATTTCATTTAAAAAACCATGTTTTCAAAATTGTTTTCAATAATGATTTAAACCATTCCTTGAAGAAATTTTTAAAAGAAAAACACTTTAATTTTTTTTCACTATTTTCTTTTCTTCATTTATATGATTTCAATGTCATTTTAAATGAAAAATATTTTATAATGGTTCTATGTTTTAAAGTGAATTTTTGAATGAAGAACATATATTTTCATCAAAGAATATTTTTAAATGATATCTTAATGTTATTTCCCTTCAATGAAGACATTCATTAGTATTAAAAATGACATTATAAGAATCATATTAATTGTTTCAATTTATATTCATTCATTCAATGGTTTATGTTTTGATGTAAATATTTTTATGAAACCCATTTTTCTTTAGTAGGTTATATTATTTTGATAGATTGTATTTTCATGGGTTTTTTAATTAATAAAACTATTATGAAACCTGTTTCTTTTCCATATATTAGGATATTATTATATATTTATAATAACCATTTCATTTATGGTTTATGATATGTTTTTAATGAACATGTGGAACATTTATGCATGATTTCATAATGAGATTGGAGGGACCTATATCTCCCTCTAGTGTATTGGTAAATAATTTATATCTCATGAAATTGACTATAATGGTCTTGTGAGTGATGCTTGACTATAAATATGGTCATGGGTGTGAACCATGAAAACCATGATGGAATGAGGAGTGATCTCCTACTACTATGATTTTCATGCGAGTGAACTAAGAATTCCAATATTGTATAGGGTGTGAACCAATGCTATTAATATGTCCTTGGAATATTTTCCTTCAATACTATGGAAATAAGTTTATTTTATATTGTTTATTCCAGAATTACATGTTATATTCTTATGTTTTTCTTTTCATGCCTTATGTTCATCATTCATGTGTGACTCATGTCTTATGAACTGAAAATATTATATACATGATTCATATTTATGATCATTGATATGCATGGTATGATATTATATTTTCATGATCCAGATCACATACCATTATTCTCATTATTATGCTTGAATACATCCCTTGTTTAACTTTACTAAGATTATCATTTCATACCATTTTATGTTTTCTTTTTTCCCAGGTTATAAAGATATTTGTAATTATTGATGTGTCAAAAAATGTTCTATGAATGATGAACATTGTGGGAGATAATGTATCTCAGTTATGTACATCTATTTCTATTTACAGTATTCCAAAAAAACAAGACAAATATGGACTTTTTATGCCTTTTTTATAATGAATTATGTATTCAGAAAAATTTTGGTAATGATAATATATGAAAAAAGAGTGTCACTATAGATGGTATCATAAAAAAGTTTAACATAACAATTTGAAACAAGGATGATAAAACCTTATTGTGAATATAATGTCTGGGATTTTTCCATGTATTATTTTTTAATATTATATGGATTTAATTCAACAGAAGGTGCTAAGATGTCATATGATTTTGATATATATGGTTCTTAGAACAAATGTTTGAAATATATTAAAATATTAAATACCATGTGCATACAATTTTCATGAAAAAGTGGAAGAACATCTAAATTGTGTTGAATCTGAAATATGAGTGCACCATTAAGTTGAAAACATACAATTTATCCAAGTTGAGAAATACAATTGTTCGGCATGGATTGATTATGGAAAGTCTTCATGGATGATAAAATGAATATAATTAATTATGAAAGAAATTTATTTTATTTTTTTGATGTAGGGTCACAACTAGTTTATCTCTAAAATTATCCATGTTAGAGAGAAAAATGTGAATCCTCAAAACCCTAGAATCCTCAGGAGACTTTATTGAAGGCGATCCATATAATTATCTCTAGAGAGAAATGAAAAAACAATTAATTGGTGATCACCGAACACTGGTCATGGAATATCTCTCCAATGATAATGAAAAATTGGATTTTCTTCATCAACTAGTTTTCTGAATAGATGTAAGGATTTTTATTTAATCTGTTTTCCCCATTCTTGATTCCTACGATGAATACAGACTAGTCCTTCAGCAGATTACTCATTGATCGATCGTATATTAGTGATGGGATTATATTCTATAGGATTATAAGGAAGATTAAATATTTGTGATTAGAACGATTCATTGATTTGTTTACCATAAAAATATTGAAGACCCACGATCAAAATGAACATCAATAATGATTGGTCTCTCTTGAATTGATTGTGATTTTCGTACTCCATTCACTATTCGTCATGCATTCTATATTTTTCGCCACTGTTTGGAACATATTGTGAACAATCATTTATTATGAATTGGGTTCTTGGAATAATGATTTGAAATAGAATTTCTACCATTAGGGAGAAATTCTGAAAGTGCGATGATGGGTGAAATGATGGAACGAATTATGGGGGGTTCTTAATTAGTGTTCTTCTATGATAATGAATAACACCTACTATTTAATTTTCTTAGATTATTAAAAGAATAAATCCAATTTATTTGTAATTAGATTATAAAAACGAGCATAGATATGTGTTTTCTAGGGAAATTGAATAATCATATGGAATCTGGGATATTGAAATATAGAGCTAGTGAAAGGATTAGGTTTTGGAAAACCCATTACACATGTTGTTTATTAATTCAATACATGGAATGTGTTTCCCTTCAAATGAATCAACATTTACATGGAAAAATTCTAGACATGTGGGGGAGTACATCGGTAGCCTAAATGGAATATACTCCCACACACAGCATTCCCTAGACTTGGTACATGGGTTACTCCATGCACGAGTACAAGGGAAGAGACACACATGTTAATTATATGTACTGGAATACATCCGTAGAACATGGCCATACCTCGGATGTAAGGACAGAATGAATGAACTTCTCTACATGTTGTGTACCCTTATTCAACAAATAATGTTTTAAGGACACTGAATATTGTACATGGCCAGTACCCGGAGGCAATGTACAACGATCATGACCCTAATACATGACGAGTACCCCATCCAACATTCCTTGAACCTATTATCCCTCATATCATGGAAATGTTTCATTAGGTATTGTACCCTTTATCATTTACCTTATAGTTGGTGTGAATCATTTCCTAGTCCTAGAATAATGATCCCCTCATAAGAAACCCCTAGATGGATTTGATAGAATCAAACTTAAAGGCATGTTGTGGGATCTTATAGTAATCATTGTGCCATAGGTGGAGATCTTGGTACCAATGTGATGGAAACTATTCAGGAATTTATCTTCTCTTTAGAAGATTAAACTAGATTGAGTTGTTGGTATAACCCCATAAACCAGGCTATGAACCTCAACTATTGTATAATAATATTTTTAGATTTATCAATGTATATATATCATGATGGACCAAACAAGTATTACCTCTCAGACAGATTCATCTGGGTTATCGGACATAGGAGCTTGTTCTCTGGGATGAGTGCTTCATGGAATCATCAAATTTGAATTATAGGGATGGTATAATATGGTTTGATCTTTCATGTAGAATGTTTATATTTGATTATATATATATATATATTATTATTATATGTTTTATATACATATACTTATTTGTATGTGATTGTATATTAAACTATTGTACTTATTTGAGGTTTCAGAATGTCCAAATGAGTATTGTTATACTCACCCGAGCATGGGATTTTCCCACACATGTCATGTCCTGTGACAATGACTAACCTTTTGATTGAGTAACAGGAATATTAAGACTAGATGGTTCTTAGCGAGTCTAGATAGATAGAGGTGTGTTCCTCCATCATTCAAACAAAAAACCAAATATCTTTTACTTACATGATGGACATGTTTTATAGAATTATTGTTGTGGGATTGTATTTGGGAAAAATTACATTAAATTACATTGTATTATACTTTGGTTTTGGGAAATATTTGAATGCGTTCATTTTTTACGTAGTGGTTTAGCATATTATCATTTTTGTGCTTGAATATATGTGTGTTTGTGTGTGTGTGTACAGGAACATAGGCAGAACGTCCAATCTTAGTGATATGCCTACTCAGTGATAGTTACCATCCCATATCCTATTAGAGGTGGGAATGGGGAGTCAATTCAGGGTCCCCATTGAGACAAGACATGATATATTGGTATCATAGTGGTTGGAAGTACTTTATTAGCAAGATTCTGTGATATTGGTTTGGGATAATAGTGTTACGTGTTTCTAGTTTGGATTTCTGGGTAGGGGCCCTAGTGTTGGTTGTGGGGCTGATGTATCCATACAATAGGACCCTAATAACCTAATTTATAAATTGGTACATGAGAATAAACATTTCCAGGGAAAATGGTACATGAATCATAGATAAATGGGTCATGGTTTCCATCTCCTTCTTTAGTTAACTGTCCATATATACTAATTAATAGTGGTACATATTATTTGTTTCAAGCTGCATGCAAGACGTATAACAGATAAGATTTAGTATCTTGATCACAATGATGGCACCTTAATTGTTGATGTTTCAATATGGAGAATTGTTCCCCATATGTTACATTCATGTGGTGAACAAGACATACATACACCATTAGAGCTGCTCATGTTACACACAATACATGCATATGAGGAGATAATCTAATAATGCTTCAAAAGATTCATTGGATGATACCCCTTAGGTTCCAAGGTAGGACCAAACCCATGTGGCCATATAATAGCTTCCAGTGGTGACTTGAGGATTCAATATAGTCAGGACAAGAGAAGTTCTGATGGTGGTCTTGGCAGTGATCCTTCTAAATGGCTCAACGAGATGATGGTGTAGTTTTGTTATCATGCTCATCAAGCAGTGACACCTTCGGGGAAAAGATCAACAACCTCTTTCTAGAGGATTTATAATTAGTGATGATGATGGTTGTGAATATTAAAGACCTTATTATACACCATGATTGAAGCACGTCAATGGCTGATTATCCATCTAGGTTTACTAACCATTCCATGAACTCGATGGATGTGGTTCGAGATCAGTACATCAGGGATTAGAACACCGATCAAGGACTTTGTAGTAGAATCTGATCCATTTTTTCTATCTATTAATTCATAAATATTATAGGGTGCATGAATAGTATTTAGTAGTTGAAATATTATTGGTAGAAAAGATACTACATGTGATAGTATGTGGTAGGAATGTATGAGAGAAGACCTTGGTAGTAGGGAGATGATGTCATTATTTGGGACATGGACATGAGATATGATTCAAGAGGAGTTCATATGATAGAGGATCAGACATTCAAGGATCACAAGGTGGGTATAGTAAAATGAAGGATAGGTGGTGTTATTCATGTGACACCATGGGATATCTCGCCCATGACATCCCTACTGATTGTACTGCTGACTGGGAGACTCTGTATGGATCACTAATAAAGAGACAGAGCTAGATTTAGGACGATCTGTGGGGTAAGGGATATGGAAGAGGAGTTTGGAGATTATCTAGGTGGTGTAAATTTCAACAACTTTCCCCCACATCCCCCATGTATTCTATGACCGAATCAAGTAGCTGGAAGAAAATGACGTGGGAAGCAGTTTGTGGTTGAGGCTTAAGAACCATGTCCTCTAGGAATGATTTGATATACGATCTATGTCTTTAATAAATTAGTGTAGTACTGATAGTCAAAATTTATAGTCTTTAATTTCTCATTACCATTCTTTTATGAAGCCTAGAGATTCTTGTTGTACCATATTCGACACCCTTAGGCCTGGTGTCATCTACATGAGAAGACATAGAGAACACACACTCATGCTGACAGTGTAACCTGGAATTTAGAGATTTGATTTATGGTTGGGACCTATAGGTGTCAGTGTTGAGACCTTACAATTTCATTTTTGGTATGGATTATTTATCTATAGTACATTCCTAGATTTATGGTTTTATGGGAAGGGTGTCTTGTTTCTGTAGTGGGGGAATGTTTTTTCCATTATCGGTGAAAAGGAAACAAATACAGCACAAGATGGACTCAATCATTAAAGGTTACAAATGTTTACCCATTAGTTGTATACTATGACCCATGGTGAAATGTACGTTATTATTTTTTATATTCCTAATCTAGGGGTTGAATATGAGGATGTCTATCTATAATATGTTACAAGTTTAACTCCCCTCCAATAGATAGAAATCTTCATTAATTTATACCACAGGATGAAGTTGATATCTACACCATCATATGTAATAGATCTGAAAGAGATTTTCAAGAGGAGGGTGTAGTTGAAGGACATGAAGAGGAAGGGATTCATGATACCCACTGTTTCACCCTGGTCAGACCTTGTTCTATTTTCCAGAACGGTATACATGAGCCTGAGGAAGTGTGTGAACTAGTTGTTCCTAAACCAGGTGACCAAGATGAATATGTTCCCACAAATGAGGATCAATGTACTCTCTGATAAGTTGAGAGGTCCCAAATGGTTCTCTAAGGTTGAAGTGTTATCAAGATATCACCAACTATGAGTATGGGATGAGGATATACTAAAGATGACCTTCAGGATGTCATTATGGTCATTATGAGTACATGGTGATGCCATTTGGCATGACATTCACCCCATCAGTGTTTATGGGACTCGTGAATGGTATCATTCTCCTTTACATAGACCAGTACATGGTAGTCTTCCTCAATGATATCCATGTGTACTCATCGTACTATAAGGATCACACGAGACTCTTAATGATTGTTCTGGACCTACTCTAAGAGAACCAACCATATAAGAATCTATAAGAGTTTGAGTTATGGATTAAGGTGGTCCCCTATCTGGGACATGTTATGTCATCAGATAGTTTTTTAGTGGACCCATCCAATGTCATAGTAGCGTAAGCATGTTTTTTTCCTAAGAGAGTGATGGAGATGCAGAGATTTCTTGTTCTAGAAGTCTATTAACTGGGACTCAAACATGATTTCTCCATGATATCAGAACATATAGTATCTTTGAAACAAAAGGGATAACCATTCATGTGGGATGATAATTTCAAGAAGAATTTTTTATAGCTGTGGTAGAGGTTGAAGAGCTCTTGGATCATTAGATTGCTTGTGGAGGGTGTGGAGTACGTAGTTTCCTGCAATGCATCAGGCACCATAAATGGTTCTGTCTTATTAAAGATGAATGTGGTCACTTCCTATGGTTAACGAGAAAAAATACACAACCCAGGATATTAAGTTATCAATGGTAGGGTTGGTGTTGAATATGTGGAATCACTTCAAATTGGGTGATTAGTGTATCATCTACTCCGACCACAACAGTCTCAAGTACAACTACTCGTAGATGTATCTCAATTTGAGACGGAGCTGATGTCTATATTTCCTCTAGGATTATAACATCATGATTTTCTATACTCTATGAAAGGAGAACAACGTAGTATATTATCTCAGAATAACGTCTAGATTTCAATTAATTAATATGGTATTATAGTGGTTTCCCTCATTATAGATAGTCTTTGTGGATGAAGATGGAGCATCTTACCTCCAATCGAAGGTTTTCACCCCTCAAATCTTTTCGCGAGTCTGGGAGGTTCTTCTAGGGGATATGGACTATGATACCCTATGTGCCATAATATCCATTTTTCATTCCCTTGATGGATTTTAAAAATGTGGAGAGCACATCATTATTTTTAGATGGCGTATATTATTACAAATGACATTGAGGGATGAGGTATATTGGTAGTTTCATATGTCCCATTTTACGGTACATATGGGTATGGAAAAATCTACTAGGAACTCTGATGTCAGATTAGGAGGCCAGGGTTGTAGAAATGAGTTGCAGAGTTTCTCCCTTGATACCTTACTTTTCCACATGTGAATGCTAAGTACTAGGTTCTAGTAGGTTTTTCTCATCCACATGAGGTTCCAAAATGGATGTGGGATAAAATATCTATAGAATACATGATATGATTACTTTATACATTTAGGGGATTAGATTCCCTATGGGAGATCATTAATAGACTCACCATGTCTTCCCACTTCTTAGATATCCAAGTGGATAATTCCGTAGAATGATTTCGACACTCCTCTGTGTAAGAGATTGTTCATCTCTATGGGGTTATATTGTTAATTTTTTCTTATTGTGATGCACGATTGACATCCTAGATTTTAAAGGTGTTATATGATGTGGATGGGACCTAGTTATGCTTGAGCATAGCGTTTCACACAAAAAATGAAGGCAAGATATAACAAACCACTCGTGTTCTGGAGGACATGATGTGAGCGGCCTTGATAGTCATTGGCCGTATTTTGGTGGGTAAGCTTCCATTGGAGGAGTTTTTGTAAAAAAATATTTCTCCCATTCCACAACTGCAATTTCACCATTTGATGATTTGTATGAGAAACAACGTAGGTGTAAGAACCTGGACCATCATTTTAGGTGTGGATCATTATATCGGGTTGTTTTTGAGGAAAAAGGTAGTATGTGAAACTTCCAATATACATGATGTGTACTAATGAATAGACGATGTGTACACTATTGTCACATGTATACATTATCTAGAAATATAATGATGGAGTACATGGATTTTGGGGTGACTTGGATGTCCGTAAAATTCAGGAGCCATCTGAGGCTAGTACATGGCATGTACACTAAATGAACACATCATATACATTTATTTTTATTTTATTAATCATAGTGGGGTCACATATAATCTCAATAATGAACATCTTCTTCTCGTTTCTCACACCAGAGAGCGATATATGACTTATGATCTTCGATCCCCTCTCATTCCTACATTCGAGCTTTGATTGAGACACATCTGGGGTCACTATATTCAACCAATGAGTTCTCTCTTTCACTAGATAATATCTTAACAATTTTTACTTTCTAATGAGTCTTTTAGGATTTATAGATTTACCAATATCTTATATCTACATCATTCTAGGCCAGTTCAAGGGCCAAATTTCAAGAGTGTTCATTATTCAACATCGAGGTAGGTGTTTTGGGCCATTCTATGATTGTATGTTAATTATATATGCCTAAATTTACAAATAATCATGTTGGGGGTATTGTGTGTTTTTTATTTTTATAATGTTTAATACTTTCAATTATATGGATTTTTGATTAGTGGTGGTTTCCTATGTATAATATTTTATACCCTTGTTATGGGACACCCCATGGGAGCGTTCATTATTTGATAATTATTGGTTGATTGGCCTAGGATGGTGATGAGTAATTAAATGGAAGATTCCATAAATTTTTTAGTATATTATTGATTTGTAATATATGATGCCTATGATTATGATTTGATTAATGTTGATCCATGTGTTAGTTTGGATTCCTTGTAGAGCCTTTATTGAATATTCTATGTTTTTTGTTCTTCCAATGGACCTTGAGAGCCTTGGACCATAAAAACTATGGGTTTTTTATTTTTTATTTACACAGGATTGTTAGAGACTTGTCATAGACATTAACCCAGGTGTTATTGATTGTGAGAGATACATGGAGGTCATTTATGTTTTTATGATATCTTGACCCAGTGGGTATTGATTGTTATAGTTTCCCTATGGTCATTCATAAATTTATTATACTATACTGAGCTAGGGTTATTGACCATGAGATCATCCTAGTTGATCATTTTTTATGTTTAATTCTATGCTAAAATAATGGGGTTAGACCGTGACCGATTTCTAGAGGGTTTTTTATAAATGTTCTATGATTATGACGAGTTTTCCTAGACAATGCACCAACATGGTCATGGTCTTACTATACTATTATATGGTCTATTGAGATATCTGTTTGTTAATATCATGTGGGGGATTATATATCATAGTGTAGAACCTGAGATTACAAGTTTCAAATGTTGAATACTAAATGTAACTGATTGTAATTGAAAACATTAGGAATGTTTTGTTTTGAGAACTTCATTGTTTATTACTTCATTTCTAAATTTTTTCGACTAAATATACTCAATGATAGTTGAGAAAAAATATTTTGGTGGATTCCTACATGGATTCATCTCACAACCTATTTCGATCGTGATTTGGGAACTAAACCAATTATATTGTTGCAGATATAGACAAGGGAATGCGCCCTTCTACACCAGGTACTTGATTATAGATTGAGCTGGAGAGCATGGGACCATATTGAGGATTTCGATGCTTTTAAATTTTACTGTTTTATGTACATTGGTTTCAGTAAAATATTTCAAACATTTTGAATTTTTTGGATGCTTTATAGATACATATGACATGAATCACTTCTCTATATATGCTTTTGTTGCATATACTATCAGCCATCTGCAGTTTACTTTTGTTGTATGGTATTATTGTTATCGATACTATTTACAATTATTTTCCAATATGTTACTCTTCCAATGGAGGAATAGTTTCACTAATATCACACCAAAGGCCAACACTTCTTGTCAGAATCCTCTGGAATTCAAGGAAATTCATTTGATTCCACATGACCAACAAATTATTGGGCACCTCAAGAAGCCCCCAGAACCTGGATGTTACAAAATTGTGTCAAATTCATTTCTTTTATGTATTGTATATATACAGGGATTAGAAGGTATAGGTAGATGATAATAGGCTATTCATGAGAGTATATAACCCCTTTATAGGTAAAATCCATGTTGCCATGAATATTGTCATTTTTCTGGTATTGATATTTTTACAGTTGATATGATTTAACCACTAGGTGACACATCAATTTTTCTATTATGATTTATATCATAGTGGTTCTATTTCTATTACATATCGATGAGATGATGGTATTCAATCTATTGCATCATATAGGAACTTTCAAGATATCACATGTAATGAATTCTAGTCATGCCATTTAGGGTGTATTACTAATAGGCATGGTGATGTGAAATAAGTCGTGATAGAATACCTACTATTTAGATATTGTATTGACAAATGAAAAGTTTCGTTTGGATGGATGCCAAATATTAGTCCCTGAGAAGATATGGGATCTGTTTTTTCGGAATACTATTGATCATATTTTGACATTAATTTAATTTTTTCAAGTTGTGATATGATTAAGGATTCCAAACAATCATTTGTTGGGTGTATGGGTTCTCTAAGGTCGTAATTTTTCCTACCCTGGATAAAATTTTACATTTTTATGGGTTCCAGAGATGTTTCTGTGGATTAATTTCTGAAAACCCCAACACCATGTTGTGTGGGGTTATGAACACATTCCATGTATTCTTTTGTTCTATAAGAAAAAAATCTTCCTAAGTATACGTATTTTACTGGGAGCACACGTCGTTTAGGGCATGACTGTGAAATTGAATGTGTGAGCAGAGACATTGGGATGTAAAAAATATTGTACAACACGACATGTCAATATTGTACATGTCATGTTATAAAGAGTCATGTATCCATCCATGTGACCAATGACACTTGTGGATGAATCATAGGTGTAACACTCTGTGTCTCAGTTATGCACACCATGTATATTAAATTGTGTATCATACTATGTGGCTAATAACATGGTATATTAGAATATAAGTCATACATGTCATGTCTAGGGTGAACACAATGGATATTTTTACCCAGGAGAGAACCGTGTGGCTCAATCCATTTATATGTACTTCGGTAGGAAGGAAAATTCAAATTCACACCATGTAATATGAGGAACATGCCGTGTTTAGGGGTGTTATATGACAAGGTTTGATAGACATACACGCCGCTATTAAGGCATTAGGGAAAACATTGTGTGGTGGTTAGACACTCTGTGTAACCCTATTTTGTAAAAAATAAATGTTTTCTTTTTATTGTTCCATTCTTGCATATATATGTTTTAGTCGTTGATAATCACTAACTATGTTGTGTTCATGACCTTACAGAGTTATGCCGCAATGATATTATTCAGTTTTAGGAATGATACAAGGAAATTACCAGACAATAGAAATGGTAGATCAAGGACTATTACAAAATCCCCTTTTCTTGCCTATCATGGAACCATCTATTATACCGAACATAGGTGTTGATGCATAATTTTGTGAAGGCTTTATGGGGATGATGCAGACATTCCCAGGAGCACCGCATCCTGCCATAACTTTGGAAGAGTTGAACCATATGTAAAAATAACATCATACTCCAACTTTTTCTTGGTATGTAGGACAATAGGATGTCGTGTAATGGTTGAATTCCATGCTTACCATTTTGGAGCATCCCGAGACACCTCAAGAGTGGAGGGTGAAGCTTGTGATTTACATGTTACATTATTCCTCTATGTCATTGTGGGATGATATCACATAAGAGGGATGACATCAGAATATGCCTGGGGATGATTTTCATTGGACATTCAATGACAATTTCATTCATGAGACATTAAGGAACAATCGAGCTTGAGAGTTCATGTATTTTTTATAGGGTGATATTTCAGTGTTGGAGAACTCTTCTAAATTTATAGAGCTTCAGTGCTTCTCACCTGTTCTTGGAGGTGGCTAATTATATTGGGCTAGGATGTTTGAGGATGGTCTTAGGTATGAAATCTGATCAATGATGAATGTTTTTAGGATGATATTTGTTGCATAATATGTAAACAATGTTTTGATTACCAAGTGAAATCTGAGGGAGATGGGAGCTGCAAGCCAGGGATGTCCAGCATCTAGGGAAGATACAAATTAGATTGATATTTGGAAGAACCACAGAGATCATTCACATGGTGATTCTAGTAGTGGTGATGTATCTTCACGTAGCCATATGAGGTGCTACCAGTGTTAGGAGAGTGGGAACATGAGACCTCAGTGACCAAGTGACCTATTTGAGTGCCCAATGTGTGGAAATATTGGACATCTTTAACATTTTTTCTAGATTTTTTCAATAGCACAAAGTGATAGGGGTTCTGTTATGACTTCACATTTGGGAGAAGGACAACCAGTTTAGCATCAGTCATGGAAATAGTGTTCGTCAGGCCATTCAGGACAAGGAGGTTGTTTTGGTTGTAGTATCCTGACATCAAGTTTTCTACAAAAGTAGAGTGCATCGGCTCAAGGTAGTAAGTTAGGGTAATAGAGCCGTGATACATGTACGACATTTTCAGTGGAGCAGACCCAGCATGAGAATGATCCCAAACCCTCTATAGATAGAGGTACAATTCTATTTTCCTTTGCTTTATATTCTTCTCTCGTTGATACTGGGGCTTTCCATAGTTTTAAATCTATTTCCATTGTAGAGAGCCTGGGGATCTATATCATTACATATAATGATGTTATGACACTAGAAACTCGGTTGGGGATTTTGATGGCTAGTATATGAATGCTAAAGGAGTTTCCATATGAGGTTGGTGGGTGTCCCTTATTATGGGACCTCTATGTATTAGATACATTCAGATTCGGTTTGACTATCTAAATGGGATGGTTGGCCTCCTTTCAGTCCTTTTTTGACATCTATTGTCAATGGGAGAGTTTCACATCACCATAGGGTGTGTCCATTATATACAAGGAGGAATGTGATGTCCTAGAAATATGAGTGAGACCTGAGAAACATGTGATATGAGTAATTATAGCCCATATTGCTAGTTTATGTCTAGATTACTAGGGGACTTCATTGATTAATTTTACCCTATTGGTGGATTGTTTCATAAATTTAATTATAGACATATTTTTAGGTTTAAATCCAGTGTGATGGGTAGATTTATCTGTTGAGCATGTGCCCATAGTGACACTAAGGTCCATTTGACCTTATAAGATGGATACACTAGAATTAGAAGAGCTCAAGAAGAAGATAGGGGAGTTACATGGAATGGTTTTCATCTGACTCAGTAGTTATCCTTGGGGTTCCCATTTCCTTTTTGCAAAGAAGGCGGATGTTACCCCTGGACATTTTTTGGATTATTAGAAGATGAACCAGTAGATAGTCAAGATATGATATCTCTTTCCAAGTATTGATGATCTCGTTTATCATGTATGAGGATTTCAGTTGTTCTATAAGATTTAATTATGATTCACATATTATCAGTAGCGAGTTAAACCATCATATATTCCACTTATAGCCATTCATAGTAGGATTGGACAATACAAGTATGTTGTTTTGTCATTCGGTCTCACGAACAAGCCAGTTGTATTCATATCACTAAAGTATCGATTGTTCCATCATTACATGGATTATTTTTTAGTATTCATCATAGAAGATATATTGATGTACTCTCACATTCACCAAGACCATGCCACCCGTCTTGAGATGGTATTGAGTACACTGAGAGGGCATAAGTTATATGCCAAGATCTCAAAATGAATCATTTTTACGGATCATATTCACTTCTTTCGTCATGTAATATCATATAACGAAGTTTTAATAGACATAGAGAAATTGAGAGTATTAGTTTCATAGCCGTATATGAAGAACATCAACGAGGCATGTATTTTTTTGGGGATGGCAGGCTAATTTAGTCACTTTTTCATTGAATTTAATTCTTATTAGTGCCACTGACAGTACTAAATAAGAAGGATAATAATTACTTGTGAATAGATTCATATGACTCAGCTATTCGGGAGATGAAAGGGAGATTGACTTCAAAAGAAATACTTATTTTTATGAAGCTGTGAAAGAGTTATACCATGTACTGGGTTGCATATAGTATCAGTCTAGGAGTATTTCATTTTTATGGGGAAGTAGTCATATCATACTGGTCTCGGTATTTGAGGCCACATGACAGGAATTACCTGACACACGATCTTGATTTGGAAAAAGTTGTGCATGATGTGTGTTATTGGAGACATTATCTTTTGGGAGAGAATTTTTTGGTTTTCACAGACAACAAAAGGCTCAAATGTATTTTTACTCAGTATGTCATGAATTTGGGACAATGAAGTTGGGATGGGTACCTTCAGTCTTATTATGTTGAACTTTCCTACACACCTGGGAAAAGCAACACAATGGAAGATGTTTATGAGTAAGAGGACTCATATATAGGAAGTTCAGGAGGCCAGTAGTGAGTGGAATCTCATGGAGCTATTCTCAGAGATTCATTTGGAGGTGCATGATAGATAAGGTAAACTTTTATTTTATATATAGGTGTGACCTATACTATTATGGGCAAAGTACGAATGATGCAGCTTTTAGATTTCGAAGGCCTATTCCTATAAGAGAGTGTTTCCAGTGAGGACCCGACTAATCGGTGGATCATGGGAAAGGATGTGGTTTTTCATTTTCATGGGTGTGTCTGGGTGTTATCAGAAATATGTGATAAGATGATATGGTATTTTCATTCCTCATTTTGGGTAGTTCATCCTAATGTCTCCATGTTGTATTGAGACCTACACCATCAGTATTGGTGTCCATGTATGAAGAGGGATGCAGCTGGTTTTGTTATGAGATATTCTACATGTCATCCGGTGAAGGCAAAGCATCAATGAACGAAAAAGATTTTATAGATGTTACCCATTCCAGAGTGGAAGTGTAATGATGTTGTGATGAATTTCATGACAGGTTTACCAAGGTCGCCTCAGCGAAATGATGTTGTTTGGGTTGTTCTTTAGATACTCATGAAGGTTTCACAATTATAACCAATCTCGGAATCATCTAGTTTAGACGATCATGGATGGTTGTACATTTGAGAGATTGTATTTTCTTAGGGGGTTCCACAATCTATCATTTTAGATAGGGATGCTCAGTTTACTTATCGTGTCTAGTAGGGACTACAGAGGGATTTGGGTACACAGGTACTTATGGGTACTACTTACCATCCCCAGAAATATGGTTAGTCCGAGTGCACAATTCAGGTTTTGGAGGACATGCATCGAGCATGAATCTTAGATTTAGGGGTGTCTTGGGATAGAAAAATTCCCCTAGTGGATTTGGCCTACAATAACAGTTTCCAAGCGATGATATAGATAAGACCTTATGAGGCATTGTTCAGTATGTCATTACGATCACCAAAATGTTGGATGGAGGCAGGAGAGGAAGCAATGTTGGGACCTCATCATGTCAAGGAGACCATTGATATGGTGGAGTTCATAAAGAATTGGTTGGATACTCCACAGTCCCTGCATAAATATTATGTGGAATGATGGAGATGACCATTGGAGTTTAAGGCCAGGTATCATGTTTTCCTACATTTCATTCTTAGGTTGGAACACAAGAATATTAAGAGGTAAGTGAAGCCTTTACCATGATATATTATTCTTATTTAGGGTTTTTCAAGTGTTGAGGCTATTTCCTATCAGTTGTAGTTAACTCAGTGGTATCAGGATATGCATGAAGTCTTCCATGTTTATCAGCTATGACATTACTTTTAAGACCCATCTCTAGTTTTTTAACATGTGGAGGTGGAGTTGGAGGCAGATTCATCCTTAGAGTATCACCCTATTTTTATTGGGGATCGCAGCATGAATGTTATCCACGACTGTTTTATTCATCTGGTATGGGTGCTATGGATGATCGAGCGAGAATAGGATGAGACAGGTGAGAGGGAGGTCTACAGATGATTACAGTGGCTAGAGTTGTTTTCTATTTCTTCTTCACCACCCTTGAAATGGAAATTCAAGGAGGAATTCCATTAAGGGGGGACATTCGTAAGATCCTTGATCATCATTTAAGGTATGAATCATTATTTCCGGTTGTATTTTAGGTAAATTGAAGAAAGAGGAAATTTTCTATGTATATGCCTTGTACTCTACAGTATATGTCTTGTACCCTGTTGCCACATGCAGCAGTGTACTAGCTATGTAATGCCCGATTACATGGCCATGTGGCTGACCTACAAGACCACCTAATGTGGGAGAACATTGAGGCTTGTACACTGCATGTACATTAAATGAACATGTGGTGTACTTTTCGTTTTATTTTATTAATCGGGGCGGGGTCACATCTAATCTCTAAAATAATCATCATCTTCTTCTGACTCATACAGGAGAGTGGCGTATGGCTGAAGACCTATGAGCCCCTCCCATTCCTCTATCTGAACACAATTTGAGATTCCATTAGATGAATTGTATTCCCACTTTTTATATATCTCTTTCTCTATATCATCTCTTCCCAATTTCTCCACTCTCATGAGTTATCAAGTGTTGATGGATTTTAACATTTTCGTCGATCAAGATCATTCTTGTTGCATTCAAGTACTGATGATCTGGAGTGATCATCATAAATCATTGAGGTAGGTGATTGGTTCCATTCATTGATCGTATTTTAATTATATATGGCCAATGTGTCGAATACCAATGTTTGGGGTATTGCATGTTTTTTATTTTTACCCTATTTAATACCTTCTGTGGTATGGTTTTTTTATTAAGGATTATTTCCTATGAATTTGATTGTACACCATTCTTGATGGGACACCCCACTAGTGTGTTCTATTATTTGATTATTATTGGCTATTTGGCATAGGGTTCCTATGAGGAAAACCATGGTTCCATGACCTGAATTGTTTAGGATGAATTTTTTTGGTTATTTGTGATTCTTGGGTTTATTCATTGATTAAATATGATCCATGTGATTGTTTGGATTTCATATAGAGCCATTAAATAATGGTGTATACATTCTGATCATCCATGGACCATGTGGTCCTTGGACCAAGAAAATAATAGTTTTTTCCATGTTTTTTTATGCAGGACCAAAAAATAAAAAGTGTAGACTTTGACCGATAGGGTATAGATTGGGAGATCTAACCTAAGGTCATTTATGTTTTTATGATATGTTGTCTAGAGGGTATTTACATTGAGAGATACCAAGAGGTCATTCATAAATTTGTTATGTTGTGCTGACCTAGGGGTATTGACCATGGGATCTGCCCAGGAGGTTGTTTGTATTATTTATTACTATGTGACAATAATGTAATTAGACCATGAGAGATTTACTAGAGGCTTTTTTATATGTTTTGAATTATTATGACGTGTCTCCCAAGACAAATCACAGTTTGGAATTGGTCTTACTAGACTGTTTGATGATCTTCTTGAGATATTTGTTTGTTTCTATCACATGGGTGAATATAGAGCTTAGGGTAGATCCAAATTTTACCTATTAAAATTATTAAATATTCAATGAAAATTATAGTAATTGAAAATTGTTGGATTGATTACTTTCGAGCACTTCCATGTTTATTACTTCATTTCAGCATTTTTCATCAAATATATATTCAATAACTATTAAGAACATATATTTTAGTGGGACCCTATTGTTATTCATCTCATACATTGTTTGGTTCATTCAATTAGGCCCAAAAAGATTATATGGTAACATAAATAGAAAATGGAAATATTCCTTCTACATCAGGTACTTGATTCGTGTTACAACTAGAGAGAATATGACCATGCCGAGTCTCGTGATGCTGTCGGAGATTAAAATATTCTGTATTTTGGTTTTTAGTACTATATTTCCAACATGGTATCTTGTTGGGATACTTTCCTAGATACTTGTGACATGCATCATTAATTAATATATGCTTTAGTTGTTTATACTATCAGTATTTTTCAATTTACTTCTATTTTATGATATTACTGCTTCTATTACGGTTTACTATTTTTTTCCATTGTGTTTCTCTATCTATTATGGAATAGATTACCCACTATCACACCCAAGGAAATTTCATCTAGTTTGTAGTGTATGGTGTTCTGGGAAATGTGATTGAGGCCGTGTGACCATCTGAGTACAGGGAACCACCGGACATCACCTGAAACCGAGACAATACAGTAGGTCACCACTTTGTTGGAATGACCTAGGAGAGACCATAATCATCATCCCAGAGTAGCAGAAAGCATTAAATAATAAGTTTTAGACCATAACTGAGTATATTAAGACTACAAAATCCATAAATAGTCTTATGATGATAGGTTAATGAGACCTTCTGAGTTCGAGGTAGGAGACAATGTGTCCCTAAAAGTTTCACCTCAACATGGATTACCAGTATTTGGCAGGGCGACAAGCTATCTCCAAGGATCATCATGCCTTTTTAGAAACATTGTGAAGTTAGAGAGGTGGTTTACCACTTAGATATAACCCCATAGATAGACCAGATACATGACATCTTCCATGTGTTTCAGGTGATGATGTACGCGCATGACCCATCACATATCTTCGTATAGGGAAAGATGTACATCGAGGATAGATCAACGATTAATAAGTAATAAATAGAGATCAATGAACTATAAAATAGGATTTTTTTAAGGATGAAAATATTCTTTGGTTAGTGTTTTTTATAAGCACGTGAATCCCCAAGAGAGAACATTGTAGTGTGAGGGTTAAATTAATTCTTAGTACCAACATCTTTTTGAGTAGCCAATTTTTGGACTTTTCCATTACATAAATACCCATTTTATGGAGAATGTAATGTCCCAAATATTTTAGTATATTAATTTTAAGTATCATATGGATTAATTTTGAGACTAGGTTCTATGATAGGGTGTAATTCTGAGGGCTGGTGTTCCATGAAAAAAGGGTTAAAAATATTTAAATGTTACATAGCATGTGTGCAAGGGTTTACTAAAAAAGTGGATTAATTTCTAAATTGGAGGGTAGATCATAAATTTGAAGGAACCATTGAGTTTATAATAATTTAATTCTGCTAGGTGGGACATAACATTGTTCATCACAGTTCGATTTAGTAAATTCATCACCGACTCTTAAATGAATAAAATAAATTAAGAAAAAAAATTTATATTGTTGACATAGTGACACATCATTTTTCTCGATAAAAGTCTCATTATGTAAGAGATCTAGGGTAAGCCGCATATCCTAAGAATATTTTGAATACATTAGAGAGAGATATATAGTGAATTCTATTAAAAATTGATGCTGAATTCTTTAGTCGGAAATTGAAAAACACAGATCATGATGGATCTCTCCAATAAAAATGATGAAGTGATTGTTCTTCATCAGTGAATTATCTGAATCAAGGTCATGATGTTGATTTAACCAGTTTCCCCCATTATTTATTCCTATGATTAATACAGACTAACCCATGAGTAGAATAATAGTAGATTTATCATATATCTGGGATGGTATAATATTTGACAGGTTTATAAGAATGATTAAATCATTATGATTAGAATTGATGATTGTTTCATTTAATGTTATAATGGTGATGAAACAATATCTACATGAACATTGATGAAGGATCATCCCTCTCGATTTTATTGTGAATTACTCCCTCGATTCACTGGTCATCACACGCTCTTTGATACTCCTCATGTTTTGAAACACATTGTGAACCATCGATCATTGTACCATAGATTCTTTGTGAAACAATAGAAAAATGGAGATCCACCTTAGAGATGACTTGGAAGAGGTATGATGGATGGGTATAGAAGAAGGCCAAATGAATTTGGGTGTCGAATCTACATTCTTCAACGATAATGATGAATGTGAATGATTCCATTTTGATGTCTGATTGAAGGATATAATCCCATCGATTCAGTGTGATAGTTGAAAAACGAGCTTTCAATTGTAGTTATGAGGTGAATCCAACACATAAACGGAATCTAGGAGATTAATTATGTCAGGTTGAGAAAGAAGATGGGTTTTTGGAATACCAGATACACATTCCATGTGGCCCCCTTAAGATTTAGCCAGCAGGTGCATGGGAAATACTTGGACATTGGGTGGAGTACACATGTTTCCTACATGGTGTGTACTCCCCCACATTTCTTGGTCTGGAACAGTTATATGGTTTTCCTCATGTACTGGTACACAGGAAGAGGCCCACTAGTTGATGCCATGTACGTGTACAACCAAAGTACACAGGTGGACCCCAGATCAAAGGACACTATATGTGACCTTTTCTATACACTGTGTACCCATCTTATACATGGCATTTTTTAAAGATAGGGTTCATTTTACATAGGCATCACTCAAGTTCAAGGATGAAAACATGTGACTCTACTAAAAACAATGTAAATCATCTACATGTATTGAGCTTCTTGTCCACTGTATCATGGACTTGTTTTTTAGGTATTGTCCACTATATTGTTTTACAAAAGGCATGTGAGAATAATTTCCTATGCCTTGGACTATAATCCATTCATCAATACGTCATGTGTATTGTTTTTGGAATCTCCTCGAGTGGCATAGATTATGATCTCCTATTCATCTCCATGGCCTAGGTGGTGTTCATGGTATCGTCCTTACCAACACTACTAAAGCATTGATACTCCATTTAGTAGATTAATACAAACTATGTTATTGGTATATAACCATGTCATTGGATGTGATCCTAATCAATTGTATTGTATTCTCTTTAGATCCATAAGTTTTTCTCTCTCATCATGGGAACTCATGAATAATACCTCTCAGACGGATGTCATCTGTGCTATCAAACTCATGAGTTTCTTCTACAAGATGAGTGCTTAATGAAAATTTCAATAATGAAAACTTGTTGTTGGTATCCAGTTATTATAGCTTACATCAATACTATGGATCATTAGTTGAGTATATCTGGATATTATTATTATATGTGGTGTATACATATACCTATGTATACAGATTATACATTCCTTTGTTGTACTACATTATGGTTTAGAGGTTTCATACATAGTATTTATATACTCAACCCTTTATGAGAATTCCCCATATGTGTTATATTGTGTGCAGATGACTGAACATTGGATGATTTCCTAGGATGTCTAAGACCAGATGGTTCATAGTAAGGCCAGACAGACCGATGTGTGTTCAAGATTCTTTTAGACAATTGTCCAAATTCATTTATCATAAAATTTAGACATAGGATGTTGACATAATATAGTGAGATTATATTTGTACCTTCATACATTATTTTAATTTCAAGAATAATCCATTTATGGGATATATCTGTAATCTTTATTTGTATACTTAGTTGTTATTACTTTTACGCATTTTCTGGACATATAGATGTGTGTGTGCATATATGTACCTAGAAATTAATCATTTGATAGTGATATAAATACAAGGATCTAGTAACATGACCTGATTCTTTTGGAGGTGAGCATGGGGAGTGAACCCAAGGGCCCACTAGTAAATGTCCTGATAGTGACCCCTTATGACATGTCTAAGGATATATATTCCTAGAATTTTTCTAGTGACTTTTCGATGTTCTATCCTAAAATTTCATTTTTATATAGATACTAAAAGGGTTTTATCTCTATAAAATTTGTAACTAGGGGTAACAACTACGAATATATATCTTAGGATAGACTCGGGGAAATCCCATATGTGATAAGGGACCTTGTTGCACACCTAGTTGGAAACTTCCTTGTGTTGATTTTTTTAATTCACAAACTCCTAATAAACCATCAAGAATTATTTAAAAAGATGTTTTTATGAATAGACAAGGAAAAAAAATAAGGTATCATTGATTAAAATATTGGTTTTATGGTTTAGTCTCCATTTTTTTAATTTTTCATGATTATGATTTTTTCTTCTATGATGTGTTTCTCAACCTATGAATTGTCTTTTTAGTCAATTGAGTGAACTGTATGGAACAAGGTCAATGTTGAATGATTCAAATTTGTAATTTATGTGGATTTTGAAAATTTATTTCCAAAGTGAAAATATCATCATGAATTTGGTATGGGTACTGGTTATGCTTCTGAAGATAATGTGTCCGAAACTGACATGTTAAAGGTATGTGATGTTCTTACAATATTACTAAACATTATTATAATGATTAAATTAAGTATAAAAACATTAATAAATGATTTATATTTCATATTTTTGAGAATATGTGTTAAAGAATTTGTTAATGATGAATGATTAATGGTTTAAGAATAATTCTAGATGAATTATGTATTTATGTGTTAGAATTAAAATATTTTTCTATATAAATCATGAAATATATTAGTATTTTTTTATATATAGATTCATTAAATATTGAAAATCATATAGTGAATGGGGATTTCCTTGAATGTAAATATACAAATTAAGGGATGGTAATCCTAAATAAATTCCTGATGTTGATATAATGATCATTAAATAAAAATATATTGTATATGAATAAATATATTGAAATGATTAGATTACCCGGAAACTAATTATTGAATACGTTATATATGTAAACATGGATGAAGTTTAAAACCACATTGATTAATTTAAAATATCCGGTAATCCTTGGAAAAATGAAGCATGCATAAAATAGTATTTATAGTAATTTAGGTTATTTCCATGATTCAATGGAATACATGATGAAGGTATTTATATTCTTGGAATGCGAAAACCAATAACAACATTGTGATATATTGGTGATCAATGTTAATAATATATTTTGTCATTATTTATAAATCATTGAATTTTATTATTTTGGAAGGGTTGTAATGTTAACCACATATAGAATGTTTACTTTAAACATTGGATGTAGAAAATAATATTAATATGTTGTATCAATAGATGGGGATTTCTTTATATTGGATAAACTAAGGTATCAACTTTATATTGTTTATAAATTATGAAAAATTGGAAAGGGTATCATGGATCTCATTATCATTTAGTAATTCAGGAATAAAAATTCACCTACCTTTCTAGAGTTAGTGGTAAAGAGAATAAAGGATAAAAATGGGTGAAGTTGTCCTAGAATCATGAATGTATATATTATCATGAAAATAATTAATCTGTAGAAGAATAATCTAAAGATAAATTTTTTTCATAATAAATACTTTTTTGAAATGAAGGCCTTTTAAATCTTCATAGATTTATTACTATAAGTCCTCCAACAATGCATTGTACATTCACTTTTTTATGATTTATGTCCTCAATAAATCCCTATGAATATTTATTCTATTCATCCATGTATGTGTTTTCACTTCCCACTTATGTTAATCTATGTTGGAACCAAGTTATGTGATACTTTTGGTAACCATTATGTCTGTAACAACCCTATTTGTTTAGTATTTTTTAGTGTCCATAACTATGATGTGGGTTCTATGAATGGATACTTCAAGTATTACTTCTTTGACAACCCAAATGAATTTAGATCAATATATTCTTTTTAAAGGGGTATAATGTTACACCACAATATTTGTTGATTTTTTTCTAATTAATTTAATCCATTTGTGATTTTTCATTTCACGCAACACAAAAAATAGTTTTTTATTAAATAATTGTGTATGGATTGTGTTACATGAAACACTAAGTTAATCGTGAACTAAATGTTACATGAAATTTAGGTTTCTATACACAGAACCCATATGTTATCATATGATTCAGGAAAGAAAATCTTTCCTTAATGGCGTTTATAATACGCAATATTGAGTGTCAATGAACAATAATTAATTATTAATTTTTATTATTTTATAAGATATAACATAGTTATTGAATTAATGATTATTGGATTAACAACCTAATAGTTAAATTAATTGGTTACATATTAATTAAAAAAGAATTTAGAATCCAAATGAGTATCAATAGAATGAATTTATAATTAACTATTTTTCTTGCAAAAAAATTATTTATCTAAATAAAATTAAAATAATTAATAGTAGTGAATGATATTAATTAAATTTTTATTTAAATAATAAATAAATTTTCATATTCATCCAATTTATTTTATATTAATAAGATCATAACAAACACAATATTACACACAAATAACTATATTTTTATAAAAGTAGTTTTATCACCTGTTAATGGAAACATATTTTAAATCTAAATTTTGAATGTTTTATTAATATAACATGTCCAAATAATATTCATCATTTAAACTGGAAAATAAAAATCAGGTTACGGTGAATTTTTGTATTTTTCAATGAATTTTTATTATTTTATTGAATTGTGACAAATATTGAATTTTAGTTCAAAAATGATTTTCAATCCAATTTTTATATAAAATTAAAATAAAATTTATAATTCTTTTGAATTTTAATTAGTTAAATTTTTTTCAATAATCTCATTTTTTGTTATTTGAATTAATTTCACATTGAAATTGAATAGAAAACCCTTGAAAACATTTGAACATTTTTACTTTAAATGCCTATATTTTCGACCCAACTATAGAAATAAATTTAATGTAATTTCTGACACATTCCTTACTGAAATTTTGAAAAATTGTATCAATTTTTTTTAATATTAATAATTTATTATGTCTAATAAGTTAAAAATATTTTTTTAATAATATTAGTGGTTGCAGTTAAATTTATGTAAATCAATAAGGATAAAATTAAGCATATCAAATGATGGAACATTAAACATAAGGGACTAAATGATATATAATGTTGTTAAAAATCCCTTAAATTTTCATATATCGACCCATTAATCCCTTTTATTGATATTGTACAATTATCTTACCCACTGTATATAGGGAATATGTTGATGTAATTCCTTTTCCCAAATTATAAAATAGTGCCACTCCTCCTCCACTATAAAAAGGCCTCATGCCCTCCAACTTCCTTGCACAATTGAAGTAACTTTTTCTCAATGAGGATCTTACTAAATATCTCCCCAAAATCTCTACCATCATCATATATTCCTAACCTTGTATTGAAATCAATACAAGTAATTCATTTGGTGGAAATCTAAAGTAGTTACCCAAATAAGAGGCAACATTTTTCCTTAGGATATTTTCTGTTATTTTCACTCTACGCCACCTAAAAACATCTTATTCCATGAATTTATAACCTAAAATGAATCCAAAATATACTTGAATATTTTTACGATAGTGTTTCATCTTAAACATACACATAGATCCATCTAATGGGTAATGAACTTGTGGTTTATGTGTATAATGAACTACCACCTCACGAAAAAATGATTGTCTATTTTTTTACAACATCTCATGGTAAATATTTTGATTTAAAATATGATTCTGTATGTTATATTTTATATTTATTATGTATTCATGCTTCTATAATACTTTTACTGTATATATCTTTATACTTTCAATTTGGTTTAATTATGATAATTTCGTTTATGGTGTATGAACTACCACCTCCTCAAAGCGATGTGATTCATTCGCACGCTTCGTGGAATGTAATAATGATGATTTTAGTGATCATTTATGATATATATAACATTATAATGAAACTATAGTGATATTATTTACTTTTATTCATATATTTAAATTTATTTCCTTCTTTCAATTTGATAATAAAAATAGAAAAAACATTTATACGTACGTACGACCTACCTTCACCATGACTGGTCTATTCCATTAAATAATTATATACACTATAGAATATTATAATACATATATTCTGAATATAAATTTCATTTATATAATGTTTTAAATTCAGGAAATCATGATTTAAGTAAAAAAAATGATATAACAAATTAAGACCCATGCGAAGACCAAAGAGGATATTACCTAATGTGAAACATTAAAGAAATTGATATCATGAAGGTAATATAATGTCATAATAGAACAATATATGGTATTAAATATAATATAATGGTTTTTAATAGAGGTATAATAATGTTATATTTATTATGAATGGTTTTTTTGGACTATGAGAGTCAAGACACTGGGTAAGGGAAATTTCAACTTACATTATATTTTCATCAGACACATGTGTTAGACACCACCCTTTTATTTTTTGGGGAGTATATGACAATAATTAATGTATTTCATGATTCTTATAAATATATTTATTAGTATTTATATATCCATTCTATGATATTTCATTCACAGGGATAATTATTTAGAAGTTACTAAATCAGTCATGCTGTTTTTTCTCAATTTACAATCATTATGTCACATGTTTTGGTATGAACCTTTATTTTTTCAAGGTTAACATACATCTATTGGAAAATTAATATCATGATTCTCCCTTTACTAATGATAGATTAAGTGGAATTGAATTTCATTTCCATACATGGAGAGTATGATCATAATTTAGCATATTGTAAGTGATTATTGAAGCAATGTCATCATTAACCTAGATTATATATGATTATTTGTTAATTGATAATATTATAATTAATATCTTAGTAACATTCATGATATTCCTTAATCCATATTTATAAAAGGTATATATTTTTATTATTACCAAATTCCCACTATTTGGATCGTAAAATAAATATGAATATATTTTTTGAAATTTTTTACTATATTTCCATCTTTGTTTAGAAATCCCTTTTATTTCAAAAACCATGTTTTCAAATATGTTTTCAATTTTTTTCTGAATGATAATTTAAGATCATTTTCAATGAAATATGAACTTTTAAAAACAAATTACTATTTCAAAAGATTATTTTATATGTTTTCAAATATAATTTTAGTTAAAATGTTTTTTAAACTTATTTATGTTTAAAAATAATTTTTTAATGTAGAAATGATATTTTCTTGAAGAAACATTTTTAACAGATATCATAAAAATATTTTCCATCTAATATGACATTTATTGGTGTTACTCATTCCTTTAGAGAGAAATTATTCAATGCATCCATTCATATTATTTTAATAAATGGTTAATGTTTTGATAGAATTAGGTTTACAAACACAATTTTTATTCACTAGTTATATGATTTAGAAATATATTTCATTTCATAGGTTTTTATTTTGATAAAATAATTAAGCAAAAATTTATTTTGTCACAACTCAAGATATGATTAAATTTTTGTGATACCCATTTCGTTTTATGGGTTATGTGATGATTTTTTATACATGGGAAACATGTATTCATGATTTCATTATGAGATGGGTGAAACCTATATGCTCATCCAATGGATTAGATAATGATTTATATCTCTTGGGATAGACTATGATGGACTTGTGTGTGAAACTTGACTAATAAGATAAACATGGGTGTGAATCATGACTACAAATATTATATGTGGAGTGAACTCATGTTGTTAAGATGTCCATGGTAGTGATCCAAAAATACCATGATGGTATAGGGAGTGAACCCATGTTTCTAAGATGTTCTAAAGAGTATTACCTTGAGTACTATGTAAAAAATATTATATGATTATGTGTATTCCACAATTCCATTTTATATTCCTATTCTATGAATTCATTGATTGTGTTCATAAATTCCTTACCATTCATGTCTTATGATCTGTCAATCATTATAAAAGCATTTAGGTTTATGATCATTGATATGTAGGGTATGATCTACAAATTTCATGATCATGTTCTCAAACAATTATTCCAATTATTATGATTATATATCTCCTTTATTTTACATAAATGTGAAAACAATCTCACAACTTTTGAGTTTTCCTATCTTATAGGTTTTTAGGATATGTATTAAATTTTAAATGTCCAAGAAGGGATCTCTTATAGAAGAACCAAGATGAAGAAAATGTAGCAAACTTATGAACTGATGTTTATGTTTCAATGTTTCTCAAGGAACTAGACTAATGTTGTCATTTGGTGTTTGTTTATAAAATTTCTTAATTATTCCTTTAATGTTATGTAATTCTAATTTATGAAAACTGTGGGTTTCAATAAAATGTATGCTAGAAAATTTTATGATGGTTGTTCCCCGATTTTTCTCTAATGCTTTGGGAAATGTTCAGTCCCATAAGTCACCATGTCTGGTCATGGAGTAAAAATGATTCCATTAAGGGAATTGTCTTCCATGTGAAATTAACTTTGATGTTAGCCTTGAATGACGCCCCCATATGAAATTGATTTGTATGTTATCCTTAAATCATGATTATTTCGGGTTGTATATTGTTCCCACATTCCTATGATTCCATGATTACATAATCCCATGTTATACATATTATGATTTCTTATGAATATTCATGTTAGATTAATTTTGCTGCCATCATTTTACTCTTTATAACCCATGATCTATGCATTATTTCTAGGTTTATACCCTTATAAGGATTTTTAACTCCTCCCTTCATTCATGTATTCCCCTAGTTATCCTATAATGATCTAGTATCTCAAAGGAAGTTAGAATCTCATTTTGAAGTTTAAATAAAATAAAAAATTTTGGTTCCATTTTTAATTTTATGTACATACTATTTCAAACACACAAGAATGTTTTATCATTATTCTATATTTGAAGTCCATATATGATTTAAATGAAGCAATGATATGTGTAAAAGGATAATATTTCTATAACATTGACTATTGATGATTCCATACAATTTTGGAAATGTGTTATATATTATGAGAATCATTATTCAATGATTTATAATATATATTTTTTCATTTAATTATTATTATTATCATTTTTATGGAAATATTCTCATATATTTATGATTATATTATGCTCACTTGTAATCATTCATTGATATCTACAATGTTTACCACTATTGATCTTATGAGAAAAATTTTTATTATGATTCTATTCAAAAGTCACAATGAAGGGTTTTAAATAGTATATGTCAAAAAAATATACTACTCAAGAATAACATTATGATATATTATAAATAAAATTGAAATAACAATAAGATTAAGTATTAAATTTATAAAGACACGAAACATTTTTTTATCATAAGGAATGTATTTCAATAAGATGTATTGAATTTTATTATAAAATTATGTAATGTACATAGATAGAAATTTTAAGATATATAAATCCTCATTTAATGGTTTTTTTAGTTTTGGAATGAATGAGAAACTATGTCATATGATGATCTACCATTTTCAAATTTGGGAAATAGTGTAATACGTGGTTTTTAATTTGGAATTTTCGTAATTCCCCATCAAAGTTAATGATCTGTTACATATCTCATTATTTGTGGATGTAAATTACTATCCTAATGCATGTTCTCGACACAAAATTTATATAATTTGAACCTAATTTTTCTTGCAGTGAAGCGAATATCCAAATTCTTGTCACTATAGAATATTTTTCATGACATGATATTGAGTATAATTGATATTTTTTCTATTTAATAAGAAATACTTTACTTCCATTTAATATATTATTTAAAAACAATTAAGGGTCTTTTATAATATAATATACTAATTTTTTAAATTAATTTTTACCAATTTTTTAATTTATTGAAAAATATTTAAATACAATCTTTATGTTATTTTTAAAAAGAGAAACTTTTTACCATATGTGTGAATGAAGTCTTTACATTACTATTTAACTCTTGAATTTATTTTCTTCTTCCACAAATATTCTTATAATAAATAATCCAATTAAATTTTGTCAATATAATTTTCAATGTATTTTATTTTCTCAATATTCATGATAATTTTAAATATTAAATATGTTATTTAAACTGAAATGGTTAGTTTCATGAAGAATTATTCTAGTTATCTTACAAAATTATTTTAATTTATATCAATATCCATTGAGGAATATTATCCAATATTGGGGATATAATATAACAATATTTTCATCATATTACTATATATGTTTTATGATCATGTTTCTTTAGAGATTGAATAGAATAATTATTTATATTTGGTATGATATTTTTTAAAATATAATTTTTATAATAATTTTTTGGTTAATTTTTTATTCATTTCATTCATTTGATTACATAATAGGACATATTAGGTTATTGAAATGGAATGTTATAGAACACTTATTTTGAGTGTTCTAACATATATTTCAACTTAATCTTTTCTCAAGGTAAGATGGACACAAGGAATTAGTTCTCCCACCTCATATTCCATGGGTTGCCGACCAGTATCAAGATTTTATTTAGGTGATAGCGGGGAGCATAGACCCTCTTTTTATGATTATTATAATGTTATATATATATAAATATATAAATGGATGTTTTCCATTACCAATTAAACAGATAGAATAAACTCAATGGATGAATATATTAGAGTAGTAGTGCAAAAAATAAAAATCACAACTAAACGCTTAAAGATAAAGTAAACAGAAACTAGAGAGTCTTATATAAATGATATGGAATGATTAATTTAAATAAAATAATATTATACATATATATAATACCAAAAGAAGTTCCAACTTGATGAAGAGAAATAACCTCATCCACTTTAAACCACCACATGAAAAACAGAAAATCCCATTTCACTAAGGTATATCACTGAAACATGAATCATCACCTGATCATGAAACCCTAAAATATATATTCATCTTGAAGGGACCATATAGGTTTTGATTAGGAACATATTATTCCACCACCACCATTTTACTTTATTTCATCGATAATTTTATATTTTACGGATACCGAAATAAATAGCAGCAACCTAAAAATAAAAAGAAAAAAACACACTCTACATGTGCACAAAATCGAAAAGTGAGTGATTATCTAGTTTGAAGATTTTCGGTACATATCATAATATTATACCCACTATATATATTAATATTTATTACATAACTGAAAATATATTTTTATAGTTTCATGGTCCCATGTGTTATTTCCTTGTCATCCATTAAAGAATATCATTCCTTGAGTGCACTCATGATCCTGCCATAAATGTATCAATAACACGTCATGCCTTCTAAAACCTCATGTTCTAATAATTATTTAAATGGAATCCCAATTAAATTCAGATATATGTACCATGTTGATTGTATCTCTATTCATAATTTAACCTTTGGATTAAAAACATGTTGTCTAGAGGTATAGTGATGTCAGTCCTCCATTATTTAATTAACAAATTTAAGATAAATAGTCTAACATCTTGAGAACATAAATATTTTCCATCCAATAATCCTGAACCATAATCCTAAAATTAAAATTATTTTCCTCATACCCCAATTGTAGGACTCAGTATCCATTAATCGATGTTCTATCACTATATAATATAGCTATAAAAAAGGGGTCACATCCTCCATATTTAATGTTCTTCACCATCCCCTAAACTAATATATCTATTGTGAGGATAAAACATGATTAGTGGTAAAAACCACCTCAACTAAATCATATGTGTGTGTTCATAGCTCTAATCTAAATTCCTTACAACAAAATTTAGTGGAAATCTCTAAAATTTCATAAGTAAAGCTATCTAGAAACCCCATTTCCATATGCAACCGTATCACCCATGCCTCGATGGTGAACACAATATAAAGTAAAACATATCATTCCCACATCCTAAGTACCACATCAACCCAATCATAATTAATATTTCACCTCATCCAAGTGATTAATAACACCTCATGTTTCATTGACCACTCCCACAACAAGACAAACCATGTCATACCTGTCTTTGTGATCAATATCACCTCAATACCCCATGGTGACTATTCATGTTCCAAATGTCTCATATAATAATATAATATTATTATTTTATAAATAATAGAAACCAAAACAAAACTCTAAACTTTTTAAATTCCCCATTCCAAGCATTTATTAATCAATAGTGAAATTAAATTCCTTCAATTATGTCATAACAATAATTAATCAATTTAGAGGATAACATTATTTTTTATCAGTTTCATCTAGAAATCAGAATGTCTGTATTTAATAACACAACCCATTTAGCTAAAAAATTAAGGATAATTCTATGAACTATACACCATATAATCTTAGGTGTGTTCTAATTAGATATTTCTATATATATTGAACTTTATAGGAAGTAAAAAAATTATAGAAAGGCCCAAAAATATAAAAAATAAAGTCTCACATATTTAACATTCAATATAATGAAATATAGGAGTAATAAGACCAATATGAATTTTTTAACATACAACGTGGAATCTATATCTGCTGATGGATTTTGATTTGTAGAATGAATGGATGAAAGAGGCCATATCCTAGAGTATGATAAATGGGAGAGCTCCCCAGCAAGGAAGGAGAGCTACGTATGAGATGAGGGAAAATATGAGAGTGCACAAACTAATATAGAGAAAAATAATAATTTTTGGATCTTTACAAAGGATCATTGTTATCACGTTGTTGTAAAACCATTCTCTAAATTTGCAGTGATCACCATCCAAGATGATAGATATCTCACAGTGTCTTACAATACATTTTTACGAACCATTTACCAACCATACATGTGACTATAAAGGCCTAAGAATCATCACAAAAATTATAATAATGGATCAAAATATTTAATCTAGATATTAACCTTATAAAAATGGGTTATTTGTTTTGGATGCACTATTAGATTGACCATGCAATAATTATTCACCATAGTCTGTTCTTTTTCGTAATTTCTGTTTTATAGGCCCATGCATCTTAAACACATTAAATCTCATGAGCCACTCACTCATCCTAAAAAACTAACTAAAAATACTTCCTAGTATAAAAACTCTTGGATATTGGTTTGAATGACTAGAATTTTTTTATCTATCCATATATATTATATTTTAAAAGGATGGTAATTTCAACCAACTAAAAATCCTGGGACATTACAACCACACCCCCCATAAGATATCTTATCCCTGATCTATTATTTCTTACACCAAGATGCTAACAATCATACCCATGCCATAATATGCTTCCAATTATACCCCAGTTAGTTAGTGAAGGTCAATTCCACCATGGTTATAGCCACCTTATGAATTACCTTTCTTGTCACATCACTAAAACATTTAATCATTTTGATTCTTCCACCATCAATTCCCAAAAAAAAGGTGTGACCCTTTACATAGAATCATTCATGAACCTATTCATGTTATCAATTAATACATGTGTCACAAATGACTCCCATAATTCTTAGATTCACATCAGATTCTCATTTCATACATGTTCTACACATGAGAAAAAAGATTCCATCATCTCATCAAATTACTACATATCATGTGTCACATATGATTCTAAAATGTCAAAAAACATCATATATATATATACATATTAATTCCGATCATAGTAATGATTATTAAAAATCTCATATATATATATATATATACAATAACATCTAATTATCACATTATTTTCATCACTAGGATAGAAAAAATACAATACAGGGAACTCATTCTCCCATATCTACAATTCCCAAAAAAATAATAGGTCACACAATGAACAAATAATACCTCTAATAATACATCACTCTAGACATTATATTTCCCTACTCGTTCAATAGAATTTATATGCTTAAATGAGTACTACCCTATTATTCACCTCCTTGCACAGAATCACCAGCTATTGTCCACTAACCACACTATTGGTTCACTATCAAACTGAAAATCATTTTGCATACACGAATATCCTAGAATCCATATCCATATACAACCCTAATTCCATCCTATGATCAATGATTATATATGGACACTAGATCATATAAAAATGATATTATTACATACACAACCACTCCATATTCCCCATCAGAAAACATTTCTGGAACACATTTTTATCCACTATAGACTAAATCTGAACATGCCCCTAACAACTCTCACTAGATTCCCACCATAAAAAAACAATCCCCAGAAGTCTACCTGATTCTATGTCTAAAATTATATATTTATTTTCATTAGATCCTTGATTATGTCTACCTATATAATCAATGTAAATTTTAACTAGTGATATCATCCAACTAAAATATTATTTTCCATTCATGTTTTACTTCACTATCGCATCCTAATTCAAAACTAGTAAGAATGAGGCATGTATGAAGTTATTCATCTAATCCTTGATAGTATTGTTCAATCCATCGACAAAATTTATTACTATGATGATGTAATATATCTCCGTTAAAGATAAAAATCCAAACATGTCTATAAAAGTTTCCTAATAATATATAACAGATGCATATCCATACTATTGCATGATGAAAATAGGGGATTGATCTTCCCTCAATGTCTCTTGGAAGAAATTTTCAATGAAACTATCCTTAAAATCATTAAATTATATTCCCTCATATCTGAAAGATTATACAGGTATGTCCCACTTGTACTTTTCTAGTCCATTGGGAATTTATATTACCAATTTCACCCAATGACCAAGGGTTTTCTCAAGATAATCTAAAATATTATACAAAAACATGATCTAGTTCTCCACATCTGATGGTCTACCCTCACCCTAGAATAATAGTGTGTGATGAGACAAGAACTCATTAGTGAAATTATATATTAACTAGTCATCTTTTTAATCTCCCATTTTTATACCATGTATAACTCACAACAACATCAACCTAAACAGATCATCTAGGCATTGATCAAACTTTACCAACTGATGAAGCATCATTTCCTATAATATACAATTTACCTATTTCTCAGCAAACTCCAAACATTCAGGCTCCTAATATTAAACCTCAGGGGCCTCATCTCATGAATAATCAATGGAAACATCATCTACACCCTCCTCAAACCAAAAATGCTTTCTAGGTGGAATCACACATCATAGTGGTTAAAAAACCCTGAAATATATAGAATCTCCACTTATTGAAAATTATGTAAGAGGAAGCGCATCTCACCACCCTTAATCTCCCTTACTAAGCCCATGTCACTTGGAATACATCCAAATGGACCATTAACTATTTCTAATAGTGTCATAGATCCTATGATATCTAGGTTCATGGCCCCCCTTCTTACCCATAACAGTGTTAGGAATCTGATATCATACATTCTCGTTGAACCCTAACTACCCAGATAAGCATTCAACATCACATTTCTCCCACATTCTACATCATAAATCTAGGGTCACCGAGTTGAATTCCTTCAATAAGCTTTGCATGAAAATAATACTCACCATATTTTTGAAATTACAAAGGGAACCCCATTTCATTACACATTCTTATCCATATCATAGATTTTATTTTATTTAATATATACATATATTCACATACGAGTCCCACTGGGAACCACATACCTATGATGGATGAGTATTATTCCTATAAAAGGGCGTACTAGATAACAATATTTTTTATTTTCTTGAAATCATAAATAGGAGAACCCCTATTAGAATATTCCAAGATTGCAAGAAATTATTTACAAAAAAATAAATATATAATGTAACCCATGTTCATACCCTGATTTATAAGAAAAATATATATTCCTACTAGTAAAAGGGTTAAAACCACAAAATCTAATAAAATAATACTCAATATCACATCTTGGGGTGGATATAAATCAACATTAAATTAATAAATCATAACATAAAATTCCGACCATATTAAACATGTTAGGTATCCGTTTTGTGGGGCTGAAGGAACCAAAACACGATCTATTTACCAATTTATCCCTACAACCAAGTCATTAGTCTACTATAACCCAAATATTAGGACCATAATAATAAATTCTAATCTTATAACACCAATTGGTGTTACCTAGACATGTTTTCCCATTAATAGGAGCTTTATACTAGTTATCCACTATGTTAAAGGTTCTCCTCCCTATACTATAAAGGATTCCTAGTAATAGCGATATTATAATTTTTTGAATTATTGTAGTATATATCCTATTATTATTAAAAAAATAATTTACCACATATATATAAATAACAATGTGTTAAAAGGACTATAACAAATTAATGTGAAAAATTAAACACAACATAAGCATATATATCAAAAAAATTAAAAAAAAGCACATATTCATCAATACAATTAAAGAAAAAATACTCATGTTGTAAAACATCATTAAAAATATTAGAATGGACGCATATGGATCACTATACTACAACATATATATATAATATGGAAAATATCGATGATGAAGAACCACCATGTCCACTACCAATAATCTAATGAAAATGTCGTACATCCATGATCACTACGGTCTATAACATGATCTTCATCCCATACCAGATCTCAAAAACAATAAACCCTAAACATGTTCAGAGGGGCCTTTGTAGTGTGAGAGTATGAAACTATTGGTCCACCACTAATGTGTTCGTTTATTACATCCAAAATTTTAATGTCTACTCATATGTAAATTTGTCACATTAACTCTCACAAAAAAAAATTTAATCTCTCAATTTTTTAACAATAACCACCAATGAATATTTTCGTACATCAACCAAATATGATAAGAATCTAAATACATTCCCCCAAAATATATATTTATATTCATTATATTTCATAAAATTAATATTATAATTTGAGAAGACCCATGTCTCAATGCCCAGGAAAACCCAAAATAGTTTCATACATGGAGTGCCCTCTCTCTCCACCCATAGATGTATCACTAAAATCTCATGTCATCTTGCACCACATGATCCACCAATAATATAATTGGATTCCCATTGACATGATAGTAAATATGTTCCAGGTATCTTTTTCCTCTATTCCTAATTTCAATAATAGCATAATTGCCTATCATACCATGGTATAGTGATATATGTCTTCTCATATATAATAGACCACTATCAGATCCATAAAATGAAATCATGTGGAATTATGATATCAAACATCAAATAATCATGGAACAATGGACTCATGTATCAACAAAAAATCATCATCCACCGACTAATGGTCTCAACCACTACCAATCTATTTTGAATCACTACCATCTATTGAATTATACAATGAGAAACTATATAGTAACAGTTTATCAATCCCATACCCTAATACAAAATATCTATGAGAGACTCCTCAAAATATTAGTGTTCAACACCACATCCACCGAGTCCTATCACAGTTCACCCGAATCCAATGTAAACCTCAAAAAATGGTGAGCAATAATCTTCAACAATTTATTTCCCACACTGTCCTGCAACCTCATTGTCACATGTTAAAACATTTCCCATGTCCCAATAGTTGATAACATACTAATCCTCGTGGGTCATTACCTCATTTTGATAACAATTCCACAACATTTCAGAAACTACGTCACCTAAACCGGGGGGTAAACATCACCCCATGTGTCATGAGCTATGTCCTCAAACTGATGAATGATGTTTTCTCAGTCCTAGGGATCATCATGAACTTAATATCTTGAATAATTCCCATAAAATTACTATATAATTCATATAATTATATTGAAGTTTAGTTAATAAATATATTAAAAAGGAAAAACTTTTCGAACAAGTAAAAATCACAAAAAGCTTTTTATTTTAATCATATAAAAAATAGTATTCCCTTCAACATCTCATTAAAACTATTAATATATCTAATGAAGAAAACTATTTTATTATGGGTTTCCCTGGATATTACAACACAAATATTTAATAAATCACCACATAATTCCTTGAAAATTATGTAAAAATAAATGAACCAAAATCCTTGTACTTGTAGGATCTCTCTCATTGAATATAGTCCTCTATCATGACAAATATTGGATGAAAATATTATTTTAGATTATTTCTCTAAAATAGGGGGAAAAGAGATCCCATGGATTATGGTGAAATGATTGATGAAGAATACATATTGAATACAATACTGAATAAAAAACATAGCACCCAATAAATCATGATTAAGAACTCAACTAGCTGATCGAGGTCAAGGCCTTTTAGTGGAGAAATGGGAGAGATCCATGACTATGATGGACTACTATTCATAAGGTGGGGAAATAAATGATAAAAATTATTAAAATATATGGTTAAATTTGAAATTTTGAATTCTTTAAAATTCTCCACGGTACTTCTGGTTCTCACAATATAAGTGGATAGACACCTTGCACGACCAGTTTTTATGGTTTAAAAAACTGTGCAGGTGAATCTGGACACTTTCACACCAGTTTATGATTTACTAGAATGGGTCACATGGTTTAAAATAACATCTCCCATATGGAAAATATACATCATGGTTTTACATCTCATTCATTTAGAATTTTTTAACTTGTCTCCTCTATAGTGTTTTCCCCAAATCTGGGTTTCTAGAGCCTGGGCCCTCTAAAACCAACTCAAACTACTAAGGAACAATCCAAACCTCAATTACCATATAAAAAACTCCTTGGATGGTTGAAATTACCATAATTATTTTATGAACCCTCTAAATCATCTTTTTCCATCAACTGGACAGTAAATTAAAAAGTTTCTAAATGTTGTCCCACTCAAATATAGGTGAATTTACATTATTCATAGGTATTTATCATAGGATATAATCTTATAGTCATTTTCTATATGTTGTAAAAATTTCTGTTATATTTATTAACATGTAAACTTAGGGGTAAAAATGTTATTTATGATTTTGTCCATTGTGTCAATATGAAAATAGTTATTGTTATCTCTGTGATGGTTTTTTTATGTATTCCATGATTTTTTTCCCATTAATGATATTATTTATATTCTATATTCTATTATTATTTATCTCTACCAAATTATACGTGATTTATTTATTCTAGGAAATATTTTGTATCATGATTTCACATTAATAAGTATCTAATCTCACCCATTATTATCATTTCTATTACAAAAATATCATAAAGGAATACATGAAATTTTTATGGGATATATTATAGAGAATAAAAAACTCTTATAAAAAGTTCTATCTCACATTGTTGTTTTTTAAAAAAATTATAATAAAAGAATAATTTATGTATCCAGTCTCCCAGTACTAATAAAATATTTTATGATTCAAACTGTCATTCCATATATCATCTCACTATATTGTGAAATAACCATAGGATAAAGGTTACTGGGGTAGGGGTATTACAAAACACCTTTGAAATTCTAACACTACATCTTAATGGGATCTTCTTCCCCCCAGGTGCTCTCCACGCTGAACCTTCATCCTTTGAATTGACATCCACATCACTCACGTAGAATATATATGTCTTACCCAGTGTAAATAATCCTGAATACTCTCATTCATACTTGCATTCCCTAATAATTCTTCAAGGTCAATCCCATATATGATATCACATACCAATACCTCCCACATGTCTCTTGAAAACACTCTTTGAACCCTTTTTCCATATATACATTGTTGTAGAGAGATTCCATCTCACTAAGGTACTAAAGAGAACCTATTCCAAAAATATGAGTCCTAGAGACAAACTATATCATTTACCTAGAGATATCTGAGTTTATAAACCCCACTCATGTAACCCATTTTTTATGAAATAAGTAATGATCAAAAATAGACATACATATGAATTTTTATCAGTGTGAAAACATAAAATGGTATGAACATTAACCCATAATTGGGCACATCTGAGTCTTTTCCAATCCAACCATTTTATACCCTTTCCCCTAGGCACATTCCTCATTCAATGAGTTGAAAATTAATCAATGATAATATATTTAAATAATTATTTAATTTAATTAAAATAGTTAAATGAGACCAAATACACATCAGGTTCTAACCACTCATTGATACATTGGACATCCAGGTTTGGTACTCTCCCAACACATACCAGGATCAAATAAAAGAAACATACAATATTAAAATTCTTATTCCAAATGAATAATCCTCCTGAAACTTATGAAAACACTAAATAAAATATCCAGGAGACATAAATTCCAAGAATAAATTTGAAATCGTTAGTATATTTCGTCTTTAGAAACCCTTTTCTCACGCAAACCAGTATCCTCTTAGAATAAGATTATTCCACCATGATCTAATGGAATAAAAATAGAATAAATTAATGAAATAGAGTGGAAATGAGAATTTACCAACAAATTATTGATCATTAGACAAAAAATTGAGAACACATATTAAATCATTTTAAATTATATCCCGAAATCCCTTTATATATAGGAATGAAGGGATATTGAGAGGTCCATATGTGACCCTCCATGTGACCACTGATCATTCAATAACAAAATTGGTAGATCATAATTTTCAAATTTTATCATTAATTAAAAATATGATGAATCTATGGTTCATTATGTTAACCTATATAATTTGGATCCCTTAGTACACTATATTTAATACTCTCATGTTGATGTCATGCTTCACTATATGATTGATGTGTTGTAGCTACCTTTTGTAGCTCATCCATTCCAATTCCCAACCAATTATCCTAAGAACTAGTAGGAGTATAAGCAAAACTAAAATCATTTCCCAAATAATATTTTATAAATGGTAAAACGTTTTTTTCCAATTTGGAATATCAGATCAAAAATATATACCATCCACCAAAGAAAAATTCCATCTCCAAAATAATTAAAAACTAGAAAATTTATGATGAGTTAATATATAAATAAATATAATTTTTTTATAGGAATGTTCTATATTCAGAGGAGAATAAATAAATAAAAATAATATAATTTTTTTGTAATTAATATTTATCCTATGATTTTAAGGTGACATAGAGGATGAATCATACATTCTTCATGGAGTGTCGATTTTTATTTGATAACATGTTATTATCATTTAATTTTTATGAGGCTCAATGACCATATCATATGAGGTTCATGAACCAATTACTTCAATGTGTTCCTTGGCAATCAATTTGGTCAAGTAAAACATTTATTCCCATGAGGTAAATATATGGAGTCTAGAAATATCATTCATAAGACAATTCATAATAGGTAATACTAATATCTCTAATTAGATCATCCACAATGCCAACTCTATGGAGATATTAATATGTTTTATCAAAACATTAATAATAATTCCTAAACCTAATAGTTATTATTATGAAATATAGTACCATCAGGTATTTTTTTCTCAAATGGGATAAAAATAAGAAATATAGATTGACCAAGGGGATGAATATCAGGTGACATCCTTACTATACATTTTTAATGATATAATTGATATGTGTCCCTCTCATGATATATCCTATAGTAATCACTATATCAACACTGGGATTATTCCACAAACCTTTTATTTTTATTTTTTGAACATATAAACAATATCACATACTATCATTTACCTATACACAATGTGGTTAAAAAATCACTAGTAATCCCAATTTGGTCAACCATGCCTCTTTGTAGAATGTAAATCGTATATGTTCTCCCTAATCTAAGTCAAATATTGAGTCATTGTACTAATATATGATGGTATTACATCCATCAATAAAATTTAGATCACACTTCCTCCATAATTTCCACATTATATAATTCTACTTGGAATTACACTCATGATATGGTCTTATTCTTAACTCTAATTTTTCATAATATCATGTTGATCAACCCACCCATCCATTCATATTGTAATTGGTGTTCACACACTTTTTTGCTAACATGTTATTTTTTTCATCAACATTCATCCCTCTATCAATTCATTTTAAAAAATGTATCTATGACATCTCATTTTTCAATCATGGACTATAAGGGTCAATAAATTGCATTCAATACCATATCCCATATAATGGGTTCAAATGGAACCTATACCGTGGATTTATGTAATCATTTGTTTTATTCAATATAAACAGATATTATTTTTATGAAAATAACATAACATATTTTCAAAATCAATCCATAATCCATTGATGACAGAGGGGCCATGCAGGTTTAAATATATTTATATCATAAGGAATTAAATAAAATCAATGAGGTATTCCACTGGTGTCTGATTCATATATTCCATTTTCAAGAGAGAAAAGAAACCAATCATGGTTTAGAAAATTATATGAATCATTATATTACACCAACTCAAGGACATTGTATATGAAATCACACATTTATTATCAGGGCCTCTCCTATTTTTTGTTGATGGATAATCTAGTTCGCATGGGTTTATAGTAGGATTTGTTAAATAAAGGAATCTATGAGTATAAAATTATATGAAAAAATTAAGTCAGATTTATAATAGTTATTCGTCATTAGTGTTGAGATCAAATATCCTATTAATACATAAATAAAATTAGTATACCAAAGTCATTTTTCTCATTGGTCCTCTAAACTAATTTCTAGAGTTATTTATTTAAATCATATCCTTAATACACATTATTAATATCGGAAAAGTTATTGTTGTTTTCTCCCATTTATATGAGGACCTACCCCAAAATAGTACATCAGTAATTTTATTTACTTTATAAGATAACTAATTAAAAAAAGTTAATATCAATAGGAATAATTTCACAGAAACCACTGATTGACCCCCAATCACCCAAACCACATGTAATGGTTTTCGTTCAACTAGTAACACACAATGTTACCATTATCATAACACATCACTAAAATGAAAAATAAAATTAGCCATTTCTTTTATTTAATTTACCCACAAACAATATGAAAATTCCTAGAAAAAAATATATAATTAATCATATCGTAATGATATGTGGTCATATTATAGAGATTTTCAGAAAACGTTTTGATAAAATGTATAAAGACACAAGGAATTTTATACCATTCGGAATTGGAATCATCCTTCAAAACTCTAGGTCGAAGTACAAAAATCATTGGAAATAATGGTAATTCCATAATTTAACGATATATAGGGTGGCTCACACATTGAATAACGATTGAATGTCATCATATTATTTAATATCTGAGAGAAACTAATTAAATAATGATATGAGAGAGGGGGTAAAATTATCATGTATTTTTTAATGGAAGGTGGCTCATCGCCTGAAATATTCTAGTTAAAAATTTTTATGTTTCAAATTTTCAGTAAATTCATGGTATTTACATGTCTTCGAGACATGAGTGTAAAAACCATGCACCAATAATTGGGTTTACATCATATAAAACACCCAAACATCATGGTAGGTCCTCCTAGGTTTTCTAAACCAATAATATATCTTATATATTACAACATAGATGAAATTTTATTCCTTGAATAGTTTCTCCATGATTGTGCTTCATACCCCAATGCTAACCCACCATCCATAGTTCACCTTCAATGTGTACCTAACAATTTTGTGACCTAATGGTAATGAAATACTAATTTCAAAACACTAATAAGAAAATATAATAACATAAAATATACATGAGAACCCAAGAAACCTCTTATACATTGATCTATATAAAAATTCATAGATATGTTTTAACTCTTGGAATTTCAATCTAAAACCCAATTCCCCATCATTACCATTCACTACAGTATAAAAGTAAAATTAGATTTAGAATTTAATAAATAATATGATATGGCCTTTTACGAAATACCCACCATAGTAGTATTCATCATCATTGAGAATCATAATTATAAAATCCATCATACTTAACTCACCTTTATCAACAATGTTTAATTGAATCATAATGTTCTTCTTTAGAATTCCAAATGAGAATCTATAACATTTCCTCAAAAAAAGTGTCATATTTGATAATAAAACATTTAACTCTTTCTCAACAACATGAGTAATTTATATACATAATGATTACTAATTATTATCTTTATTTTGATATGAAAATATAATGGATCAATTCATTTTCAATCTCCGAGTTCACCCCACCATATGTATCAACACATATAAGCTAACAGATAAACATGGTACTCCCCATCATCATAATTTCCTTCAAAAATTCTAATATATTTTTCAAGTTACATACTCAGGTTGGATTAAAAAACATTACACAAAATATCATGAAAGAACCTTGGTCCTCCCCCATTATACATCCATTATAAAATAAACCCAACAACTAATATTAATTATAAAAAACTGTGATATTTAATTACAAATTTCATTATAAATTCATTTAATTTCATTGATATTCATTGATACATGATACCCTAAGTGGAAATGAATTAAAAAATAGAATATAATTATTAAATAGACAATAAATATATTGTATTTATAGTAATAACCACAATTTGAAAATGTATATGTAGTTATAAAGTTATTATATAAATATTAAATTTTGATAGATAAGTACTCGATTATTATTAAATTATTTGTTGCTATAAAATATAACATTTCCAAAAAATTGTTTTTTATTTTCTGAATATAATAAAAATAAATTTTTACACAAGTATAAATTTATTATTTTTAATATATTTCATTTCATAATTACTCATTTCAAAATTAATATATATTGATTTTTTGAAAATTTTCTAAAAAAGTCAAATTTTCCTTGAATAGTGACACATAATGATAATTTTTGAGAATGAATTTTAATTAAATTAATTTATCCAGATATTTTTAATACAACAGAGTATTAAATGTAAAAAAATTTATTTTATATTACTAATAATCTAATTATGGACTTTTTAAATAATTTTATTCTCATTGGTATTATAAAACAGTTTTATACTGAAGAATAAAACTTATCCTCAAAAACGTTTTCCATGAATATTTAATGTTAATAATTAAAGTAATGTATTCATATTATAAATTTATAATTATAAAAAATTGATTACATAATTTTTTACTATTATTTTTCAATTGTAAAATAATTCCTCTTCTATTTTGAGTGATAATTAATAATAAAAACAAAAAACAAATTCATAGTGGTTAAGGATAAAATTATATTATCGAGGAGAATAAACCAGATGATGAGGCTATATTTACAATTAAAAGGTTACTAAATATTATTGTCTATACATATTTATTTCAAATAATAACCTACCTTTTAATATCATTATTAGTTTATTCAATGATCTATATATTGGCTCTCCCGTATTTTAATTTTTTTAGTATATTCCTTGTGTGTCCTCTTCCCCACTCATAAATGGATAACCCTCATTTGTCATAAATAAAAAACATTCAGAATTATATCATAATGAAAACCATAAAAATCACTCCTAAAATTACATATCCATGGATTATAGGTTTTTTATTCATAATATACCTTTCCAATCCACCTTATGAAAGGATATAGTAGAAGCCAACTAAAGGAGATTTTATCAGTTTACCCAACTATATTCAATTGAATTCATTATATACCTCTAAAAAATATATGTTATTCATCATAAAAAAATATAATAAATAAAATATTTTTTTTAATATTATGTAATAGAAAATTACCACCTGTTATTCTATTAAATGGGATTTGATGGAATATCCCATTCATACATTTGCATTACCACCTCCACAATTAAAAAATTTTAAATCACCATATTTAATTGATAAATAACATCATGTTTTAAAATTTTATATATTATAACTATGAAATTATTATTTTTATATAATTATAATAGAAAATCACATTTTTACCTTCCAATACATTACACATTGATAACGTCGCTCATGTGTACATGTAGAGTACTACCTTTATGAAGGTGTGTAATTTATTTTTGAATAAATTATATCGTGAAAATAATGAACATATATTTTAACAATAAATAATAGATTTTAGTGATATTAATATTATTTAGTATTTTTGAATTAATATATACCTTCATTTTTTCCCATCTGAGAAAAATGTGAAAAAAACGTTCATTCATATGTATGAATTATCATCTTGAAGAACAGTGTAATCAATTTTCCAATATAAATATTCTATTGATGGAAAAAATATAGTTATAATGAATATATATGATATTTATATATTTTTAATCATTATATATAGAATTGTATAGTGGTCAATGTACAAGGAACATTATATTTAACCCAAAATTCTCCTCAAAAACTAAATAAATAACACTCGTAAATAATGATTCTAATATGTAATTATAATTATTTGTGCTTTGAAATATTATATTGGATAATATATTATCTTATAAATACGTACACAACTACCAAATATAAATATTAAAAATTTAAATTTATTATATAGGATGATAGATTTCTTTTAATGCAATTCCATCTTGATGTAATACGTTTCTTTGAGAATCTCATTTTTTATCAGGGTTATTTATAATCAATTATGGGATAATAAATTTTTATTACCTATCAATCAAAAATAAAATTAATTTTTTCACCAATGATTATTTTGAATATGACATGTTTTCATTCCATTATCATATCTTTAATAACAATATATACTAAAAGAATGTTTTCAAAGATAATCATCATTATATCTCTTATTTGTTGAAAATATTTTTTTTGTTAATTTCCATGTTTTCATAGAAATATTTTGAAATTTTTTTAATTATTATTCTATATTTATAAAAATTAATTTATCACATTTTTTCTATATATAAAATTAAATGAATCATATTATTATTTTCAGTACATGGTTCTGTTGAATATGAATAGAAAATGGGAATGGCATTATTATTTTAAAAAAATCAACATAAAAATAATTTCACACCATGATGACCACATACATCATTGAGCATTCCTTTACAAGTATAAATAGTCATATTCAATGAATTAATACTCCTTAATATTTAGAAACTTTTTATATTTTAATATGAATTTTAAAATTTAAAATTTTATTTTTCTTATGAAATATTCTAGGGATATTTTACAAGAATTCTTCATCTATAATTATGTGTAGTTTTGTCACATTAAAAATAAATATATAAAATCCAATGATAACACCATAGTATTTATCTAGATGGTTTATTATTTTGATGAAATTATATCTTGGAAACCAAATTATTTTCCATGGGTTATGAAATTATGAAATGGTAGAATGGTTTATGAAACATTTTTCTTTTCCATGGGTTATGTTATGATGAATGTTTTATGATGTTGTGAAACATTTATATATATATATATATATGATTTCTCTATTTTATGGTTGCGACCATAATTATATATCCACCTAATGTGTCAGATAAATATTGAAATCTCATTAGATTAAAAAGGATTGCAATAGGTAGTATACCCATTTCTATAAGGGACTTTGTCAACTTATAAATTTCTTTGAGTGAACCATTTTCAATGATATTATGGAATTTGGAGTGATGATTATAAACTAAAATATTATTGGTCTAGTGACTTAAAAAAGGAAATGATTTTTCAAGCTTATTAGTATTCAAAAAAACCAATGTTTTATAATAATATTAGGATTTCATGGAATATTTTCTTATATTTATTTAGGACTCATATCTTATTAACAATAAATATTTATAACATGACACATGATTATGTTATTTGATATATATGGTAATGATTTAATATATTAGGCTCATATTATCATAATCTTAAGTAGATGTTACTTTTAATTGATCATTTTTATCTCCATTTTTTATGATAATTATTTTGGAACCATGACAGGGCTATGCTAAAAAAGGAGTTTGGTTTGTGTTTTTTTTTCAATACTCATTGTATGTTCCATATGTTTTCTAGAAATGGGACCATATATTTCAAGAGGGAAATATTATGTAAGGTGTCATATTTTCCTATTGTTTTCCAAAAAATTTGGTCCAAAAATTAAAATATGGAGAATGTTGTTTTTGGAAAATGACTTTTGTGCAGGTTTAATGGGTGATTTAAATGTTGTGTGCAAGGAATAATTATGGATTAGTGAATTAAAATATGGAAAATGAAAAAAGTGAACGTAAGACATAAATGTGTGTGAATGAGGAGTTCGCATGATAAAATCATACGCGCTCAAAGTGACAACAAATGGGCTTTGCATGATCCCAACAAATCTTACGTGCCCAATGAAACCTCAAAATGGGTTTTTAATTCCCCAAAAGAATCTTGTGCCCACTGAAAAATATGTGTCAGAAATATGCACATAGGGTCATCGTGGCCAATAAAAAAGAGGTTACCCCCATGGGAGAGTTAATAAATTTCCAATGAAAATCTAGTTCCTCTACCGTATGAATTATTGTCACGCAAAACATTGAAAGAATGATAATCTTCTACCCAAGGTGTTCCTTTAGTCTAAAAAGATCATGTGAACCATTTGGTGTATTTGCGTGATAGATAAGGGTTTCATGGAATGTAGGTGTTGTGAGAATGTCATATTGTGCAAAAAATCCAAATTCTTATATACAACATCTGGTGTTGCCTACTAGTGAATTGTTGAGCTCCTATTAGCCTTATGATTTCTAATGTGTGTGATTAGTGGTTTCAAGTGTATCATTTTAGGATTTTGATGCATGAAATGTCTAGTGATGTATAGTGACAAAGACTTCAGTTCAAATATTTTTAAGATACACCCAATTTGATAAAACGAGAAAAACATCACCCAAGGAAGTGAGCTATTGAGAGTCAAAAAATGTATTTTGAGGGATATAATGAGTTATAATTGAACCATTAAATGTTAGTGAGCTTGGAATTGAGTGACTCTGACCAAACCTATGTAATCCCCAATCTAGTGAATATTTGTGGTCTTTGGTATGACTGAAAACTTGTAATCATACGCTTCTTGGAATAGCCCTTAGTGGTGAACCATTTAAAAATTTGTTTGTCTTGTCTTTGAATGAGTTTTTCAAACATGTCAAAGAGGTTCCTTATAAAATGAAAATAATATCCAACATTTTTAAGTAAATATTGACACCCTAATACACCCCCCCCCCCACTCAGAGTGTCTCTGTGTCCATTAAGTGGTATCATAGCGAGGTTACTGGGGTTTGATCTATCTTACCATCATATAGAATTTAGCCAATATCAGTGGAGTCCCCTCTTCAATGTATGTAATTTTCAGATTTGGAATAATAGAATGAGATATCATATATGTTCTCTTGGAATAGAAGTTCTATTCTCTATAGTGCAAGGAATAGAAGTTACTAATCAAATATGCCATAAAATTACTCAAGCTAGTAGGAAAATTCTTGATTCGGATGGTAAAGAACTGAATTCCCTCAGGGAAAGCATTTATGCTCAGATCAATCTCATGGTGGTAAGTTTCAACTAATAAAATTCCATGAGGGATAAAAATGAAAATATTTATGAAGCATACTGAAATGTAATGGATGAGAAATTACTTTTTTGGTAAAGTAGGATTGCCAATTTAAATATATATCCTAATGAGAATGTAGACTCCATCAATCGAATTACTAAAGTTGTTAGAGTAGTTCAATATTTAGTGAAAGATATTAATGCCATTAACATTGTAAATAAAATATTTAGAAGACTTCCACCACTATATATTTCAAAGGAGTCAGCTGTTGAGGAAATATATCCTTACTAATTTTCTTAGGATGATCTTTTGAGGATCCTAGTGGCATATGAAATTGGAGTCAATCCATAAAATGCTACGACTCGAGTGAGAAAGAAAATGGAATTCAAAGAAATTGAAAAACTGAAAAATTCAAATGAACGTATTGGTGAATATTATTACGGAAAATATATTATTTCTCTCATTGACATGTCAATATATATGGGAAAGGAGAAATTTAAAGGGAGGTTGACTCTAGCATTCTTTATTTGTGGAAATGTTGTACACAATGCCTCTTAGTGCTCAAGAAAGATCGAAGATGAAGAAAGTGAAGATGAAAACATAGAGAAGCCATAGAAAATGAATTTAAAAAAGGGAGACTTTTAATCTAGAAACAATATATAGATGAAGTGTTTTTTCTGTGAAGGGGAAGGTGATGATAGTGAATTCTATGAAGATGAAGAACCATAATTTATAACATGAAACCATGCTTCCATGATGGTTACAATTGAAAACTCAGAACCAAAAATAGATAATGTGATATATAATAAGATTACATCTAATAAAGATTCCATTTTACAACTTATGAATGCATTTGGTAAGATTGAGATTAAGTGGAGATGAAATAAGTGGAAATAAGGGGTGGAATAATCATCAAAATGTGTGGATCAGATTAAAGATAAAATTGGCTGATTAGATGAACTGGTGAAATTGAAGTCAACAATCCTTGAGAAGATGGATGATATAATGGAACTAAAGATTACAATCACACAATAGGAAAATTTCATCATTGAATATACATCAAGACTAGAGATGAAGTCCAAAACTGTTGGGGGACTCAAAGAAGATGTTGTAACTATTATGAGTATTCTCAAATGTTAATAATGTACCATAGAAGAAAATAATAAGATAAAATTTTGTAGGTTCTCATATGTTGAGCTACTAGATGGAGACAAATGATGGTCTGATAGTGTTGAAAAGGATTTTGAGTGATCAAAGTCCCATAGAAATGGAAAATTGTGGAATCGGTTGTGATACAAAAACATCCAATGTTTCAAAAAAATGGACTAGAATAATGGTGAGAAGAAAGTTGATCATTTTTTAAAACCACCATAAGTGTTGAAAAATATAACATAAAATCAAACTGAAAAGATAATATTAGACTATCCATGGGCTTCTATAAATAATAGAGTGTCAACATTTTTCCCAAAGAATATAGAAATAGGAAAAATACAATTGAGAAGTCATTACCTCTCATAAAGTGTTATTTCTGGGGGTATTTAGGTCATACTAAGTCATATTACTAAGAGAAAAGGAAATATCTGAATAGGGGATAGGTAGGAGTTCAAAAAAAGATAAACTATTCATATCCTTCAATTTATATAAAAAATAGTTTCAAAAGTCCTTGATTTCATTGTTCTAACAGTGTCCATAAATCCATTTATTTCAGGAAGTGGAGGGACATGTACACTACATAATGAAGTCCGAGACAAGTCAAATCTCTACAAAAAGAAAAAATTTCTCTTAAAAATATGTTTTCTCTTATAGAAGACGCATTTGACTATGTTGAACCCATATACACAGAGGATAGAATTGAAAGAACATCAGTATCATACACTCAATCAATTGTCTCCTGGAAAGAGGAATGGAAGGTTTAGAAATCCAACCATGAAGAGGTATCCCTAAAAGAAACAAAAAATGATCCCTTGGATTATGGATAGAATTTTTTTTCTCATATTATTGGTAATGTACAATTGTTAATTAATGTTAATAACTGGATTGATAGAACACTACAGTTTGGTATTGATGGATCCATGTAAGTAAGTGGAAGTTGAAGTACCGAACTTGCTTATAGAGAGCTAAATAAAATTTAAATCCATAATCTGGATGGCCTGCTTCATTATTTCGTTATCATGAGACAACTCTATGAGTCATCGCATATAGTTAATAATGATAAAAAAGGCTGGACTATCAATGGAATGATAAGAAATTATCTAATGAACGGATGCAAAATAGAAGGAAACCTATATCAGTTTGATAGTAAAGAAAATATGTTCTACATTAAAGTATAATTAAAAAATAACCTAAGACATCAGATATTGGGGAACATCGATAATAAAGTCATGTAGAATGTATCAAAATAGAATATTTTCATCGATATTCTCAACATGATGTGTGATCGTGAAAATTCATGTGATTCATGTATTTCAGGAAAGTTGGTTTGTAGTTCATATCTTCCAATGAATAAAAGGGAATCTCATCTTCTGGATCTCATTCATATAGACATATGTGGCCTGATAAATGATTTTGGTACTCATGGGGAAAGTTACTTCTATGTTTTCATATATTATTATAGTATAATTGATTGTGTATGCGTCATAAACACGAAACGACAAGTTCATGAATACATGAAGACATACTGTAGAATCATTGATAATGATACTGGCCTAGAAATCAATGTCCTCCTATCTAAAAATATAGGGGAATAAACTTCCATTGTCTATGAAAATCACCTAGAGATTTATGGAATACAAAAATTGTTAGTTATTATGATACAACCACATCCAAATGGAGTTTTTGAGCATATGAATCGGTATGAAAACAACATGGCAATAACAATGTCGATCGAGACTCATATTCATCGAAAATACGGGAAAGTGGTTGTTCTGGCTGTATTGTATATTCAAAATAGAAAATGTATTTAAATATGTAAGATAAAAATGCCATATAAATTGTGGCATGGAAGGAATACTACTTTAAAATATTTTTGTTTTTTTGGATGAAAATGTGTCATCTGAAACAATGAAGGAAATAAAGGGAAGTATTGATACAATGTAGATGAAGGAATATTTCGCTGATAATGAATAAAAAGAAAAGCCTACAATTTTCTCAATAAGCGCTTGGGAGGAATTTTTGGAAGAACTGGCATTATGATCATTGAGGCAAAAAACATGAATAAATTAAGGAATTATTAAGATGATGTGATAGAAAATGAGGAAGAAAGTGAATATGGAACAAATTTTAAAACAATGGTAGAGGAAGATGTAAAATAATCCTAGGAAACACTATATGATGTTGAGAAAGAAAAATATTTAGAAGAGGAATCCATAGATGAAGTGAATTTGTTAAACCAAAAAGGATAAATTTAAGAGCTAGGATTCATCAGTCTAACATTATCGAGGATTAGAATTCAACTACACAGACAATGAGAATGATTAATAATGAAAAATATTCATTTCTATCAGTAGAAGGACCATCCTCATCTATAGAAGCTATAAAGGGTGAGTCATTGGTAAAAGCAATGAATGAATAGTTGGATCAGATTGACCAAAATCAGTCTTCCGAAATAGAAAAAAGATTGATGATCCCAATGTTAATTATAAGTGGTGTATTTTCAAGAAACAAATGGATGAGAAATTAAATATGATGATAAATAATGTTTGTTTGGACTGGAAAGGATATTCATAAATTGAAGGTGTTGATATCGAGGAGACATTTGCTTGAGTGGCGAGACTGGAGTCAATAATGATGTTTCTTAATATGAAATTCTTAAGAGGATATAAAGGATATCAAATTGATATAAATATAGCATTATTTAATGGTGTACTTGAAGAAGAATTATATATTTAACAAAAACTATGTTTTAGTCTAGGTAATGTTGAAATGATGTTTCAAAAACTAAATAAGGCCTTATATTGTTTAAAATAGACACCACGAGCATGGTATTCTCAGATAGAAACATATCTCTAGAAGTTTTGATTCAAAAGAGGATGGGTATATAACAATATCTATTTGACAACAAATATATTGACCAATAATATGCGCGAAGGGTCATCAAGGGATATAAATATACTCATACAGAACAATCCTAACAATGACATGTCAATAACATGTCATTGTTAGTGAGTGCAATAACAATGACATGTCGAAAACATGCGTGAAGGGTCATCAAGGCATATAAATATGTGGAAACCCTAGTGGATGGCATAATAATTTTCCAGTGAAAATTTGGTTTCTCTACTACACAAAATATTTGTGAGAAAAATATTTGATGAAAGTTAATTTTGCGAGATATGTGTTTCATTAGTATTAAAATTTCAAGTGAACTATTTAGTGTAGCTACGCCAATGATGAGGGTTTCATGGAAAGAATGTATTGCATTAAAGTCATCGCGCGTGAAAAAACCCAAATCCTGTGCACAAAATCAGGTGTTGTGCATTATTGAATTTTGGAGCTTCTATCTACTTTGTGATTTCCTTTTTGTGTGATCAGTGGTTTCAAGTGCATAATTTTAGGAATTCGAGGCATGCATTGCCTCCTATTGGACAGAGAAAATGACTTCAGTGAAAATGTAATGGAGATACCCCTTTGTCGATATAATGAGTAAGACATCAGTAAAGGTAGTGATCTAGGGGGAGTAAACAAAAGTGTTTGGATGGACGTAGTGAGCTATCCTTGAACCATTGTAAAGGTAGTGATCGTAGAACAAAGAGACTCTGACCAAATATATGTAATCCAAAAACTAGTAAATATTAATAGACATTAGTATGACCGATGAATTTTTCAGTATATGCTCCATGGACTAGCCCTTAGTGGTGATCCAAGTAATAATTTATTTGTATTCTCTTTGGATTTGTATGTCTGACATGTCTAATAGGATCATTCTAATAATGGAACAAGATCCAAATATTTTAAATAAAGGTTGGCCACCTTATTCTCTATCTCCCATGGTGTCCCATGGTCATTCAAATTAAGCATCACAGCTCACCCTCACTTATGTTTCTTTTCATCAGGTCATATAGAATAGTTTTAGTATGACATTCCTCAAAAGGTTTCATTTATATCATGAAATAGTTGTATATGATGTAGATATATTGTGAAAAAAATTTATATGTATATATGATTCGGAGGACGCTATAGATATCTGATTTGCGTGTGGAACATAATGTAAGGTTTTGAATATTTATCTAATAATATTTTTTATATATGTATGAAATATATTTATTTCAATAGTTGTATGAATTGACCCCAACCCCTGTTACCCAGATCCAATGTATACATTATTACATTGGAAATATATGCAATAAGTCGTATCCCATGTGACCTAATAGATTTGTACTCATGGTAAAATTTATACATACATGACTCTCAGAGTACGTATGAATATACAAACTAAAAAATAATTTATTTGGTAATATGATTGTTACACTGAGAATATCTTGCCATATCACGTTTAGAACACATTTGTGATTATTTAGAAAGGAATAAAATAACATTTATTAGTAATGGTCAGTCTAATTTTCATAAATAAAATTTATATACTCAGTAAGGGATGAATAATCAATAAGGAATAGAAAATATTCAAATTTAAATATAAAAAGTATAACTATATTTATTCATTAACATGACTGTCATGATTTGAAAATCATTAATCAAAATTTACTATTATCTAACTGAATACAACTTTCATTTAACATATAATGTTATTGTGAAAAACATCAACATATTATATAATAGAAAAAATCTCATTGATAAAATAAAAAATTTCTTGATGAAGGAATAACATAATTTCTGGATGTTATGATATTATGAATCGTGATACCTCTACTATAAATACATTTTTCAAGATAATTTAAAATTGATGGCTTGGTATACAAAAATATACAATTTAACTAAATCTTTCCAACTGATTAAGCTCAAGAGACCATTAATTCATTATGGGGATATATATAATTTGGCCCCACCCTTGTCTTTTTTTCCAAAAAATTATTCATATATCAAATTATTAATTTAAAACAATAACTAATATACATTAGAATAAAATTATCATATTGAGTAAGGAGTAAATATTAAAAATAATTTACATATTCAACATTATAAAATTCATAATAGAAAACCAATTGTGAAATTTATAAATTCATTATGTAATTATAACATCAATGATAAATAATATTAATATTTAGGAAAATATAATATTTAATGGTCATATTAAAGTTAATAATTCCTAGAAAATTTAACTATTAAAAATATTAATCAGGAAAAAGAATATCAATAATCACCCTAATCAAAATGATCATAAACGATCATGTAAAATAATTAAGATACTATCAACACAGCATATCCCAATTGGATCAAATATATAATAATGTTTGTATGTCATAGAAGAATATAAATACAATAAATACTTCTCGTAAAACATTCTTGAGGAATATAACCTTTTGAAATTGAATATTCATACACTAAATATTACAAAAATATTTTTAAAAAAATTTATTTGAAAATAAAATAAAAAACATATAATTTATTTTTCAAAACATTTAGTGGAAATAAAAAAGCCAAATTTCATTCATACCATATGGTGCAAAACAAAAATTCTATTTTACATTTATGATAATACTGAACCGAGATTTGTTAAGAAAATGATGTAGATATTATAATAAAAAAATTAAAAATAAATAATTGGTTAAAAATTAATTCAAAAAAATTATTAAAAATTTAGAAAAAAATTTAGAGAATATTTTGTTTGTAGATAATGGATATTTAATTAAAGTTATAAATGTTATTTTTTTATTAATATAATTTTCTCATTAATTTTATGGGAATGTTGAAGAATATAGTATTATTTCATAAAAATTCCATAAATTACCAAATTATAATAAATTTGAAGAGGATTATTATGTAATAATCAAATAATTTCCATCAATGGAAGTCCAGTGTGAACTGTCCCGATTAAAATGATATTGTGAAATAAAACCTTCAAAAGATCATAACATAGAACTAAAAATTAATCAATTATTAAATTATGTGTATTAAATTTAAATTAAAATCATAAAAATGGAAATAAATCATTAAAATCAAAATTACTTACAGATGTATTCATAGGTTTTCAATGTCAAAAAATAAGTAACATAAACTAATGAAAATATATTTAGTAATTAAATTCAATACCAAAAAATAAATTTAAAGTACACTCTATTTATATGAAATAATTAAAATAAAAAAAATGAAATATGTATGCCTTTTTTGGGATATTATATGATAAAGTGATATTATATGCAACAAATAAATAAAATTTTGTAGATCATTACAATATGCATTGACGAGAATATATTTTGATGAAGTCCCCTAGCTCACGATTAATATTGGTAGTTCATGATTTATTGCCCTTTATAATGGTTTAAATATTTTTATCAATTTATACCAGATTCATATTCATATTTATTATATCACATACAATCCTCATATAAAATTTTCTCACCCATTAGTTAATAATAATTTATTATTTCCATGGTTTCATGTGTTAATTTACTTATCCTCTCATTTGTGACTCATCATTAATGTTAATGATCATTAGTATAACATATATATATATATCATATAAAAAATGATAATAATGTTATAAATATAATATTTAATCCTTATATAAAATTTTAAATTAATTCATTATGGTTTTACAATGAAAATAAATCACACCACATTATGAAGACAATAGGCCATATGTACGCATGAGTGACGATATAATTAAATTTGTGACTGAATGTTTAATGAAATAGGTTAAATATTAATATTAAATAATAAATATCAATTCATAACATTCATTTACATGAATTATACTTATATTTATTAATTTTCCTGTAAATCATATATGAAAATTGATTCAAGTCACTTCGTGCAGTGGTAGTCTTCCATTAACATGATCGAAGCTATGATAATTTATGAGAAATAGAGTATAAGAAGATATATGAGAAATTACAATTGAAAAATTATAATAATATCATAAATATAATATACATGTGATAAATATATCTTTATATACAACCAATAAACATGTTTATGGAAAAATAATTACATTGGTTTTGGGAGGATGAAGTCCTCTATACACACAATTGATAGTTTCAATTTCCTTTTTTATTTAATATGAGATGGTTATAGGTCATTCCCCTAACATAAAAAAATAATTATATTGATGATAATGAGGTTATTATATATGTATGTATTAATAAGATTCGAAAGAGATGGATGCTTATTTGGACATGGGAGAAGATTGTAAATAATTATGGTGAGTGATGGAGATGATTGATCATAAGAATGATATTGATAAATATGAATATGAATACCTATAAAACCTAAATATAAATTTATTTAGAATAATATATTATTCATAATATAGGAAGGAATAGGAAAATATTTTTATTCCAATATATCTTTCCAAATAATGATAAAATCATTTTTTGTTTATGAATATAAGGAAATATTATTATTTAATATTTTTAAATTTCAAAGGATAAATTCCATTCCACGGTTGAACATCAAAACAAAATTCATTCATATCAAACACTTATAAATGGATATCAAAAATGAATTTTTATCCTTGAAAAATAATTTTATCATTTAATGGATCATAATATCCAAAACAGAGTTCTATTTCTTCCTGTATGTCTATACAGAATTTATAAAACCAATATGTGTAGAAAATGTAATACATTAATATATAATCCTAAATAGTAACACAATTGTTTCATTATTAATATTTATTCGAATAATATGTTAATCAAAATAAATTATTAACAACAACATCATATTGGAATGTGGTGGGAGCATCTCCCTTCTCCCTCTTCAGTTGTGTGTTCATTCCAAACATCATTAACACATGAAATAAGTCATCATCTTGCATTTGAGATGACCCATTTATAAAACTATCTTAATATAAGTAAAATAACTGTCTCATATAGTGACGATCTATAATGACTAAAACATACAAGATAATATAATCTTTAATGGTTACTAATACCTTTAATAATATGTCACAAAATGTAATCATTTTCACCCTCAAATAGATTTATCATATTCTAAAACTATGGGTAGTATTTCCATAAATTCATTCTAATAATATCATTAATCTTGTTATATTACTACAATTAATTACAAAGTGGAGTTTAATTCACTTAAATTAAAATAAACCCTAAAATCATAAACCCATGACGGTATTCATAACAATTGTGGGAATTAACACATATATTCTTCTAAATTGAAACCAATCCGTTTAATTTTCATGATTTATATAATAATAAAACCATTTGTGAAATAATTCTACAATTTTATTCTATTATCAAAATATTTCATTTAACCATATAATTTCAACATTGTTCCTTGCATGGTCGTGGAGTTAAGCATTACGATTTTATGTTAACATTTACAATTTCTGTGTTCCCTATTATCAAGACATATAATTATAAATGGATCCCTAGGTTGAAATTTTTTTTCCCTAATCATACTATTAATTTTTTACATAGAAACTCAATTTTGTGTTAAAATCATTTACCTTTATAAAAAAATTTCTCAATTATGTGTGACAGATTATTATGTTACTTTTCACACATAACTAAAAATATAGAAACCAAACCATTTTCCTCATTTATATTCAACCCTTAAGAACATAGAAATATCCACCCTCCTCTTAACTAGTGATTCATGAGAATGAATAATAAAAAGGTTGTTAATTGTATTTCCTAAAACCATTTTTGGTATAATCCTGATAGAAATCACATAATTCATCATCCCATTTGGTTGGTCATATTAAACAAATATTCCATCAATTTCTACACTCACACAATTTATTCTCATTATAGATATTGAATAATAATAAAATGCATACTGTGATAACCAAAAATTATTTAGAAAACCAAATAATAATTTATATGATGGATTAATCCTGAAAACATTATATAAATAAATGAATCAATATGATTAATCTTGTATATTCATTGTAATCATCATTTTAAAACCATTGAAATGGTTTGTAATGTGAATTTGAATTATCTAAAGCATATCTCCCCATGATGTTTCAAACTAGGTGCCCAATATGGATTAATTTTTTATAAAATATAATTCTCGTGTAAAATATGATGTTCCTTTATCATAGTTATTATTCATATGAAAATATATACTAATACAAAATACACTATTATTTTCTATAATGAAATTCATTTCTAGATAAATCAAAATAATCTCCACAATACCAAAATATTAGGATGTTTTGTTATAATTATCATCAATATGGATATGCTCCCTAATCTATGTTCTATTAAATCTAATACCCATGGTTTATAATATAATACCTCTAAAAACCCTAATAACCTTGACCCCAGTAATCTATGTAATTTTTATTAATTATTATATTGACATAAAAAAGTATCACATCCCCAAGTACATGTTAGTTTGGTAATCTTTTTAAAGCTGATATTATATAGATTCCCAAATTTCATTTGAATACTAAAATTACAACGTCTTTTGTTCAGTAATATCATTATCTCATTAAGAATATCCTTATATATAATTATTTATACACTTCTTGGATTCTTGGGGAAGGAAACAATATAAGGGTGATCTCAAATAATTAATAAGAGTTAAATAAGGTATATGTAATAAATTTTAAATTAATAATTATAAATAAACCATAATTAACATGAAATGGTGAATATATTAACATAGATTCCATTTAGTCAATAAAATCACAATCCAGACTACATAAGTTATAACCAATATAGATTTTTAAATCACTAAAAACACTTAACATTCGGTAAATAAAAGAATAAATAAATTAAAATGGAAATAATATAATTTAAAAAACCTAAGAGGTAATAATAATATAATTCATGATGACTGAAATTTCTAGTTATTAGACATCATTATCATAGAAATTATGATACATATTCTATAAATATAATTCATAATATAGTTTAAAGCTGATGGGTAGATATACATGATAATCTCATTAATCTAAGGTTATCCAAAAGATTCAAATAATGAGACTACTAATGCATCAAGAGGATAACATTTCACATGCCCCACCTATATTTGTGTGTCCAATGCATTCAACATATATCTAATGATCAATTTATTTCCTGAATAAATATGCCTTATCATCTAATTTCGATGTCAATAATGGAATTTTATTATCAAAATTCTACCTAGTAAATCATATATCATTCTATGTGAAATACCATAGTCCTAAATGATATATGTTTTTAGAAATAATAATATTAATAATAAATAATATGGGTATTTTGGGAAATATTAATTTCCAATGTTCATGGGATATAACATAATTCAAGGGAATGATTACAATTAAAAATATTAATCACCATAGAGAATTTCAATAACTTCCCTAGTCAAATTTATCATAAAACATCCATTTAATTAATAATGATGTTGTCGATAAAATATATAATTAGAGTATATAAATTATAATAAATAGTGATGTCATTGATGAATATAAATATAATGATTATTCAATTAAAAACATTCTTGGACAAAATAACCCATTCTCATTGAAAATATACTATTTTAATTTAAACATATAAAATTATTATAAAAATAATTTAAATGGAAGATGACCACTTATTTATATAATGTAAGCTTCATAACATTGATTTTTCATGAATTCATGAAATTTTGTACTTTCATTAAATGTTAATGAAGAATCATTTTATATTTTTTATAAAAGACATATAGGGCTTGTTTTATAAAATTCAAGAAGATTCCATTAAAAATATTTTATAATGAGTTATACAAGGGTAAAAATGAAAGAACTTATTTGTTCTATTGAGGTATGGATTTATCTTCTATTTTAATTTTTAAATGTTTTTGAGAATACTAGTTAAATATAGATATATTACTGTATTCATGGGATACCCACCATGTATTCCCAAGCACACTCGGTGTAGTATGTCCATGTATGAAGGGAATACCTGGTGAGTTGGAATTTCGGTAGGTCCTGCAATGTATGTCTGCAGATGTCAGTGACTAAATGAATATTAAAATGAATCGTAGCATGTATTGGGACATAAATTACATGTACATTGTTTTTTTAATAAAATGTGTAGTATACTAATTCTATTGTAATTTCGAAAGAAAGCTTTGTAGGGGAACTCATGCAGAGCACCAGAAGGTCAACCTCATCCCGATTAATCATCCAAACTCTGAATCAACCACTATCAGTCTTGTTCAATGCCAATTGGTAAGCTCTCGTTTAGTCTTGAGACATCTTGGGTGATTTTTTTTCTTGACTATGATATTTATGGATGAGTAAAAATACTTTTTTTATTTGATCTCTATCATTCTAGTTGTAATTGGATGTCGAGGCTTGATGAGGAGAGTCATACTGTGACGAGGTAGGTGGTATAATACCTATTGATAAATGATGGGGTATTTATATGTAATGTTGTTCCATGAACCCATGTATTAGGTGTTTCCATGGATGGAAACTCATCCTTAATATTATCTACTATTGTTTTAGGTATAAATTCAATGAATGAAAGAACATTTTGCATCGTTGTATTAATAAAGGCCAAACTTCATGTGTCATTCCCATGGATAATATATTTTTTCATTGCAGCCTATGATGTTTATGGGCATGCCTTTGTCTCCATTTTATAGTAGTTTAAAAAGGACTTGATTATTTTTTGTAATTACAATTGTGTAGAAATTTTAAATGTTTGGATTATGGCTTTGGGATTTTGTTTCCCATTTTCCTTGAAGTGTTCTTTATTTTTTAAGATCATTGGAATGTGTTATTGAATTTTTATGAGTAAATATTAAATAGAATTTGGTGACACATGGGTCCAACTTAGAACAACGTGAACATACTCTCATGACTATTATGCATTTTACCTTTGGTGAAACATGGGTTCAGTTTCAAGCTTCATGGATGGAATCGATGGGATTTTGATTTATATGTCATTAGTGACACTTTTCCACCCTAGTAGGACCATCATGGATGGACTAAACTGACGAAAAACATATATTACACAAAGATTAATAACTTGGGATCCCTATTTGTAAAATGAGGATGGACTCACATGACTTATACCAACGTCGAGAGTGGCACTCCGAGATCCCCAGTATGACCACTGAGGATAGACTCACAGGTTGTTAGTTGAATTACACATGTAGTGATACTTGAATTTCCACCTAACAATCCCATGAACAAGCTCATGTTATAATTAAATTTTGGAATGGAACAAATTTTGGCACCTCATCAATGAAAGTACACAAACATGGTTTCAGGAATTACTTACATGTTAGAAGGTCTTTTGAGACATCTATTGTTCTTACTTTTCTACGGTGTATGTTTGACTTATGATTAATTTTGAGATATAAATACTTCAGGTAAATCATTTGTTAATGAATATAGTGAACTCTATTAATGAATACCAGTACATGTAAGATTTTTAACTATTTTGTACCTACCAGTTTGCTGCATTTCATTACAATACACAACTGATGAATATACCACTAACATATTGACATAGACCATATGTTGTTGCCTACAAGGATATATTTGTAACACCCTATTTGAATAAGTGTTTTTGGCTCAAATAGGATATATTGTTGTAGGATTCGATAGGAGAAAGGATCCTTATACATGTACTTGAATGCTTCTTAGGGCATTAGAGAATGTGACCAAGACAATGCATACGATGCTACTATGTTTAATTTTTATTGGTCTACCTTAGTATTGTATTTAAATTGATTTCATTGTATCTTTTTTCACTACTTTCTTTTTACTTGTAACATTATACATCATTCTAATATGTTACTCCTTCTGGTTATCTATACCTTGCAGTCTTCTATTGATTACATATGTTTCATGCTGATTGTTATTACCTCTATTGTAATTATTTATTATTCTCTGTTACACCTTACCAATGAGGACATTGTTTCCCCAATATCACACCATATGCCCTCAATTCTAGTTGGTAACCTCTACATTTTAGGGAAATTCACTTAAGGCCATGTGTCCCACATGGTACGGGGACCCAATTGAGTGGATTCTAAATGCAAGATATAACAAATTGGTATCATAGGAATTAGTTTCTTCTTCTTCATATAATTTTTGGCCTATATAATGGTATAGGAAGGAACAAGGTGTTGGTATTAAGCCATTACAAGGAGTTGGAAACCCGTGTACAGGGAAAATAAATGTTACCTTGAATACTCCAATTTTTCTTGCAATGCAATTGTTATAGTTGATATCATTTCTTCGTTCGGTGACACAATAGTTTTTTGCTATTATGATTGATGTTATTTTGGTTCTATTTTTGATACCGAATGAGATGAGTGTATTCTATGTCATGATTCATAGATGAACTTTTTTGAAATCACATGTCATGAATACTTGCCCTGTCATTTAGAGAACATTACTTATTCATGTTATTGTAATAGTACCTTGACAAATATGACTTCTGTTGTGATAAGTGTATTGGTATGTAATGTGGCTTAGATTAAATGGATGACAATATTTGGATCCTGAGTTGTAGGGTCCCTCATTGAATAGAAGATGTCAGATCAGGATTCAATATTTTATATATAATTTTAATATAATATGATCTACTTTGGTGCCAAAAATTGACGTGCGAGTAGTATGGGCCATAATCGATCAGAATATGGCATCAAAATGGATATTTTTTCTGAGTAACAAGGATTTTATGGGAAATATAGTGATTCTATACTGAAAACATCATATACATGGTGGGTAGTTTATCCTAAGACCCCTAGTTTACTTCTTATTCGGGAGATATGACGTTCCATATTTTAAGATGTAAACTCCGTGTTCCATATTCACACATCGTGTAATATATGACTGTGTAACAGTCCATGTGATAGAAAACACGGGTGGTGTAGTTTGTATTAGAACATGTTGTGTGCCATTGTTAAATGTTGTGTAACCTGACCAGGCATATCCTATGTGGACCTGGCCGTGTGGGAGTACATGGCCAAGAGGGAAAGCATGTGTACAGATTGTGTGTGTATAGAACATGTTGTGTACATGGGGTTGATGAAAACACAGGATGGCGATCAAACATATCCATTTTAAATAAAGGGTACACACTATGCATCATTCATAAACACAATGTAGTATCTTTTTTAGAAACTTTTGAGTATATTATCCTGTTTTTTTCTTGGAACTTTTGAATGGAAAACCATAACAATGATTCCTGATGAAAGAAGTTTTATTGACCTTGTAGATTCAATCCACCATGAAGACCACAATCTGTATGCCAAGAGAGCAGTGATGACCATAATCTAGAAATGGATTTCCATGGGCTACCAATAGATCATCCAGTTGTTCAAGATGTGGCACCCACGATTATATTAGATGATGGGGTAGATGCACAGTTCTATGACGGTTTTGTGAGGTTCATGCAGAACATTCAGGGAGCATCGTAGCCTACCAAATCTAAGGTAGAACTGTCATGTATATTCTAGAAGCAACATCTACATAATTTTTCAAGATATACAGTGACACAACATGAGTAATAATGGAATGAATTAGTCTTTACTATCATTGAGAATGAAGATACACCTGTTGAGAGGAGGGTCCAGATTACAACATATTTACTACATGATTCGTTCAAAAGATTGTGGGATGTGTCACTCAGGTTGGGTGTCATTGGGATATGACATGATAATACTTTTAGGAATAATTATATGACGATTATTTTCCCAATACAATGAGGGAAGACCAAGCCCAGGTGTTCATGCACATGGAGCTGGGGACATTGTCAATTATGGACTATTATTCATGGTTTACTAAGATTCAGTGTATCCCACCTATTCCAATGTGTGACAATGTATCTACAGCTAGGAAATTTGTGTGTTTTCTATAGTTAGACATCTGATCATAGGAGAATGTCTTACAGTTACAATTTTCCCATATTATTGCGAATCAAGCACAAATCACCAAGAGCAATATTCAGGAAGCTATTTATGGGAGCAATGGTTGTTCAACACCAATTTCTAGTACTATATCAATAGGAAAGAATAAGTGTCATCTATAGTTATATCATAGTTAATATAGATACCAGAACCTTTCATTTAGTAAACATGTGGGGTGCTACCAGTGTAGTGGGCCATAGAATATGAGGCCCCAGTGCTTGAAGGACCGTGTTGAGTGTCAATCTTGTGGAAGAATGGGTCATCTACAATGCTTCTATTGGAAATTTCCACCAGTTTATAGTGAGAGAGGTTTTATATAGACTCCACATTCAGTATCATGGCCAGTAGCTTCTCATATGTCAAAAAATGGAATACATCATGGCATTCAGGACAAGGCAAGGGTCGTGTTCATAGTAGGCAGGCCCCAGGATTCTACAACATCAGTTTCGGGCATCTCAATGTAGCCAAGAAGCATCTCAAGTTAGCAATTCAGGTCTAACTTTCATAGTGAAACAAACTCTGAAGGAGTATGATCCCATACATTCAAATGTTATAGATACAACTCTAATCACCTCTATTTTATCCATGCATTTTTTGATACACTTCCTACAAATAGTTATTTTTTTGTGACTGTTGTGGAATCTCTTGAGATATGTGTTCATACTACATATGATGTTATTACTCTAGATTCCCTATTTGGTATTAGATCGATATGTGTGAGAATGTTCAAGGAGTTCTCAGTAGATATTGGAAGGGGTTACATTCTATGGATCCTCTATGTCATAGACATGATATGATTCGATATCATTCTCAGGATGGATTGGTTGGTTCCATTTTGAGACATAGTTGATTTACATAATCGTAGGGTGAGCTAAACATCACTAGGGTGAAAACACTTTATACATATAGGTAAATTTGATTTCCAAGCGAGAAGAGAAGGACCCGGGCATCATGGGTTAGGTGGGATGACATCCCAGATTGTGAGACCATATTTGGGTGACCAGGGAACACGTCTGGAATATTTCCATCTAGGGGATGATCATTTCATAGATGTTTTAATGTAAGAATTATCAGGATATCATCTGGTTAGAGAGGTTCATCTCACTATCAAGCTAGTTCCAATAGCTTCTCCAGAATCCATTCAACCATAGTGGATGCCTACAACAGAATTTCAAGAGTTCAAGAGGTTTTCAAATGATCTTGAAGTTAACAGCTTTATTCGACCCAGTACTTTTCCTAGGGGTTCACTACACCATCGGTAAAAAGGAAGAAGGAACCCATATCCTATGTGTGGATTATCTAAAGTTGATCAAATTGACTTGGAATAGATGATATAGTTTCTCACTGATAGATGAAAATATTTATCAACTTAGAGAATCATGGGTCTTCTTGAGGATTGACCTATGTTCAAGGAACCACCAAGTATGTGTTCGACCAGTAAACATACCATGTACTACATTTCATAGCATGTACAGACAATATGGTTATTGGGTTATGTAGTTTGGTATCACGAATGCACCAGCATTTTTCATGGATATAATGAAAAGTGTGAGCCATCCTTACCTAGATTCTTCTGTGGTGGTTTTTGTGGATGATATCATTGTGTATTCTCATTATCGAATGACCATGCCAAACACTTGAGCTCAATTTTAATACACTGAGAGGTTATATGTTATATGATATGTTAGGAAAATTTCTCTTCTGGAATGATCTAATTCACTTTCTAGGTCATGTCATCTCAGATACTGGAGATTCAGTGGACCCAGAGAATGTTAAGTAGTTGTTACCTGGGATAAGCCCATGAAAATTTTTGAGGTATGGAGATTCTTTGGGCTAGTTGGTTGCTACATGATTTTTGAATAGACCTGTCACACATAGCATCACTAATGAGGATATTGACCAAGAAAGGATTGAGGTATGAGTGGTCAAATTCATTTGACACATCCATTCAGTTGTTAAAGGGATATTTGACTTTAGAGTTTATATTGATATTTAGAGGGTCGAGAAAGAGTTACACTGTGTACTGTGATGCATCGGGTATTGGGCAGGGAGAATTCCATATGATGGTGGAAAGAGTTATTGAGTAAATTTATCATGATTTGAGGCCACATGGGAGGAATTTCCCGAATCATGTTCTTGAGTTAGCTAGTGTTTTTCTTGCTTGGTGTTGTTGGAGACTTTATTTTGTGAGAATATTTTGTTGTGTACACAGATCAAAAATTTCTCGAATACAAATTCACTCACCATGATTTGAATCTGAGATAGAAAAGGTGTTTCGAATACCGTCTATTTCTTTAATTTGAGCATGGTAATATTCCTTTCAATGTCAATGTAGTGGCTGATGCACTTATCAGGAGGACTTAGATACAAGCAGTGCAAGAGGCCAGTGGTGAGTGGTGGCTTATGGATTTGTACTTTGAGATGCATTTAGTGGTGCCCAACATTCTGGGGTAGAATTATATTTAATCATTGGATGTTACCTCTAACCTACAAGATATTGTGAGGATTAGACAGATATCAGAATTTGGTGCCCTAGATTCTAAGAAAGAGTATAGAAGGTGAGGACCCTCCTCTTGGACAGATGATAGGCGATGATGAAATTCTATGTATCCAAGGACGAGTGTGGGTTATAAGGGATATATGTGAGGAGATAATGTGGGGATTTCATGATTCAACATTGATAGTGCATCCAAAATTCCCTAAGATGTACTAACATTAACTTCGTTAGTACTGGTGGGACAATATCAAATAGAGAAGTTGCCAGTTTTTTTTGTGATGTTCCACTTACGATTTGGTGACAAGAGAAAATCTATAGTTTGCTAGTATTTCTGAGTATCTAATAATTCCTATGTGGAAATGGGATGATATCACGATGGATTTCATGAAGTGGTTACTATGGTCACCTAAAGGAAATGATGTTGTGTGGCTTGTAGTTGACAGGATTTCAAAGGTCACTCCCTTCCAGCCGGTCAAGGATACCTTAGGTGATGATGAGCTCAAAAATCTGTATATCTAATATGTGGTATGTATTCAAACGGTTCATTCCCTCTATTCAGATAAGAATTCCCACATTATGTGTTGTTTCTGGTGGTGTTTTTAGAGAGTCCTTTGTATACAGGTGCTTCTGAGTAGAACATACCAGCCTAAGATCGATGGCCAGTCAAAGCATACAATATAGGAGATAAAAGACTTATTATGACCATGTGTCCAAAACTATGGGGTTATGGGATAGAGATAGACCTCTGGTTATTTTTTCTTATAATTACATCAACCAGGATACTTTTCAAATGGCTCCATATGAGCCTCCGTATGGTATGCCATGCTGATCACTCCTTTGTTTGCTTCAGGTATGTGAGGTTGTTATGCTGGGAACTCTTCTTGTCCAGGAGACTACTGAGATGTTCCACTTGATTCAAAATCAGATGGCTACTGTGCAGTCTATTAATAAATCATACGATGATTTTTTTTGATTACCTTTATATTTCGAGGTCAGGGATCAAGTTTTCCAATGTGTCTCGCAGATATTTGGACAAAAGAGGATCTGTAGACAATGTAAGCTTTCACTGGGAAATTATCATAGGTTTGATATTATGGATAGTGAAGGGATTCATGCCAATCAGTTATAGTAACATATTATTTATTGACCCATGAATGATGTTTTCCATGTATCTCAGCTACACCACTATCACTCAGACCCACCACAAGTTTTTTATCCCACGAAGTTTGTGCTTCGGGTGGATACATCCTTTTAAGAGAATCTGATTTGTATAGATGAAAGGAGCATGAATGATCTCCAAGACCAGTTAGTTCCTCTCGTGTGGGTGCTCTGGTAGCATGGTTGAGTACAGGACAAGACATGAGAGAGGGAGGCTGACGTACATGCATAGTGGCCAGAGTTATTCATAGATATTCCTTCACCACCATTGAAAGGGAAATTGAAAGGCATATTTCTTATGGTTGATGTAATTAATTACCATATTCTTTTTCTGAGGTATGGATTATTTTTTTATTCATTTGAATTTTTTCTAGAAATCAAGAGAAATTTAGGCATACTATTGTAATCATGGGATACACATTATGTTTTCCAAAGCACACGTAGTCTAATATTTGAGTGTACGAAGTGAATACATGGATTTTGGGAATATCATCAAGTAAAAGATAATGAATCCAACTACACTCTGTGAACATCTTAGTACACAATATGAAGTCATGTCGGTTGGTACTGGAAAGTAAGTCAGCAAGAATTCAGCCTCCAATATGAATAGTAAAATGATTTACACAATGTGTATATGGACTTCCACACAATTTACATTGTGTTTTTTTAAATGGGAATTATCTTGGTTCTTCATTCTTTAGGATAGAAGGATCCCCTGTGGAACTTAAGAGATGTGTTTGAACTATATCCTCTTCTTGGTTGATCATCTGAAATCAAAATAAATCACTGTCACTATCGTTTAAACCCAATCGGTATGTTATCGATTAATCAGGAGCCATTATTTTTTTAGTTATTGACAACGTATTTATGGTTTACTAAAAAATATTTATTCATATATCTCTACCATTCTAACTAGAATTAGAAGTCGAGGCTAGATGAGGAGAGTCGTACAAAGACGAGGTATGTGGTCACGTGCCTCTTGTTAATTATGGGGTTTCTTATATGTACCCTTGTGATGTTCACCCTTGATTATGGTATTTATTGAAATTAAATTTATCCTAAATATTATATAAATTTTTTGTTAATAAATTCATCAAATCAGAGGATTTTTAGCTTTGTTGTTTGGTTAAGGGCCACCTCGTGGGTGTATTTCCCTTGGATAATTGATTTGGTCATTTGGGCCTAGGATGTATATGGGAATTCCATCGTTTAAAATTTATTGTTGATTAAAATGATCATTATTATTTTCTGTAATAGAAACTTGGTAGATTTTGTAATTGTTTTGATTATGGCAATGGGATTTTGTATCCCCTGTGATGTGCATTGTTGTTCCTTGATTAAGATGGTTGGAATATTTTATTGAATTTTATTGTGTGAATGGTATGTAACATTGGGTGATATGTGGGATCACCATAGACAACCGTGAATGGACTCATGTGACTATTGTACCTTGCACCTTTCATGATGCATGGGTTCAATTTAGAACTCCATATATGGACTCGAGAGGATTTTGATTTATATGTCATTTGGTAAACTTGGGCTCCATGGTAAGACTGCCTTTGACATACTAAATTAATATAACCATATATTACACATAAATTGATATTGTGGGCTACCTAGTATGACTATTGAGGATGGACTCACATGAACTTATACCAACATCAAGATTGACACTCAGGGATCCCTAATAGGACTGCTGAGGAAGAACTCCCAAGATGCCTACTGAATTACACCAATAGTGATACATGAATTCCACCGTAGGAATCTCATGAATGGAATCAGGTTATAATTAAATGATCGAGTATAATGAATTTTGACACCTTTTCATTTCCCAAGACCTTTTTTGGTTTCAGACATTACATAAATGTTAGAAGGTCTTCTAAGAATTCTGTTGTTCTTACTTTTCTATAGGGTATATAGAGTTTGTGCCGATTTCTAGAGAATAAATAATTAATTTTAATAAATTTATAATAAACATAGTGATCTATATAAATTAATAATATTAATTTTAGGACTATTTAATTCTATGTACCTACCAGTTTCATGAATTTCATTTCTATACACAATATTCGCATATACTCACTAATATATTGGATTGAACCTTAGGTGGTTGCCTACTGGGATTTATTTCTCACACCATATTTCGGTCAGGTTTTTGGGACCAAATTTACTATATTGATAAATGTGTCGATATGGGAAGGGATTTGTAAACAATTATTTGAATTCTGCATATGGAATACTAGAATGAGACCATGGAAAGCCTTACAATGCTGATGTGTTTCATTTTCAATTGTTCTACATTAGTAATGTATTGTACTTAATTACAATGTAACTTATTTTCACTGATATATTAAAACATGTATCATAATACCTCCTTCTAGTATTTTATGACTTCTGGTTATCTTTATATTAAATTATTCAGTTGTTTACAATAGTTTCATGCATATTACTATTTCTACTATTGTTATAATTTATATTTTTATGTTAAACTCTACCAATGAGGGCATAGTTTCCTTAATATCACACCTTCTTCCCTCATTAGTAGTTCGTAGTGTTTGGAATTTTGGAAAGTGTCCTTGAGGCCATGAGGCCGACTGGGTATGGGGAACCAGTTTAGTGGATTCTGGACCCTAGACATTACAAAAAAATTATTTAAAAAATATTTATAAAACATAAAAAACATATTTGAAAAAAAATTTATAGAACAAGAAATTGGATGAAAATGGATTTATGACCAATGGGGGAAAAGCAGTGGAATTCTAAAAATATCATTTTTTCAATCGTTTAATGTATGAAGGAGAGGAAAGTGGTAATATGACATGAAAAATCACGAATAACTAGAGTAGTATAAAATTCTTGGATTTTGTAACACAATGATTAGTCAATTTACATTAATATAAATTCTTGTTTAAACAAGTCCAATTAAAATGATATTTGTAAGTAAACATTCACAATTATCATTAGATTGATGTGTGAATTATAAATTGATTCAATTATTTATATCAAATGTAGATACACATTATTTTTTTAATGTAGATAATAAAATATTAAAAATTACGTACACATGTAATCGTTGTATTTATAAGATAATGAAGATGTATTATAACATAATCAAATCAAATTGAGTTATAAAATTCTTCAAATTTTTTTTTCATTCCCAATTCCCTTATTTAAAATAAATCAAATTAAAACTCAAAATAAATTTATATTTTAAATTCTCTTGATGTTATATGAAAAATTTATATTATATACACAATCTAAAAGAAACAATGTTCATAACATTACAATATGTTCTAAAGTACGAAAAATGAGACAAAGTCACATACATCACTATTTCTAATGGTTGAACATTCTTTAATATCATGTATAAATGTTTTATGAATGTGAATAATTTATACCAGAACTATATTAGATTTTATAAATTCATATATGACCCTTTTATAATTTTTACCATCCACTTTTTAATATTATTTCATTAGTGTCATTTGTTTTCAGTGTTAATTGATTTGTTATTTCATGAATATATTTTCATGAATATTATAGGTCATCGTTATAGGAAATAGACTCATAATATAATGAATTTTATTATTGTTATTGATATCATATTTTATTTATATATATAAATATTTATATACCATTTACATATATATAATTTTTAAATTATTTATTAATATAAACTCGCATTCTTCATTATAATTACAATATTGATTATAGATCTGATAATCAATGGTTTCTCCTTTATCAAATATAATTTAAGACATTCTCCCTATATTTATAACAAAAAAATATCCATAATTAGACATTATATCAGAATGATTAAACATTGGATTCACATGCAGAAAGAATATATTAGATCATTTATTAAGTAAATCCATCGGATAAACTATGATTAAATTCTAAATGCTGAAAAAGTAACTACTATCTTAATAGAACATTTTCTACACTGTAATGGTGTAAATCAAATTGAAATCATAATTTCAGCTAAAATTATCTATTGGAGTGATATCTATCAACGTAGTTTCAAAAAAATCAATTAAAATATGAGAATTAGAGAAAATCTGACATTTTTAATGGTTCCCAATAATTAGTTATCCATTCGAAGAGGTTGGAGGTGAAAAATATTGTATGATTTGCTGAAACTATTGTAATGTGAGACCTCTACAATTTATCAAAAGCATGAAATACTTGTTCCTATAATTTTTTAATTGATTTGAGTATTTTTTTATGGGAATCCATATATAGTTTTTTCCTTTACAACATTTGGAAATACAATTTTCCTGATTGTTTGAATTTGATTGAAGGCTCACGTGGTTAGGATGAAAGAGAATCTGATCATCGCATTGATCGAGGGTCTTCCAGGACAGTGTTCTATAATCCAATCCATCATATCTAGTGTTTTTGGGGATAAGAAGACAATGTGTCAAATCATCTTATCGAAGGATTTCATTACCGATGAAAGGAAAACATAATTGTATGTTTTAAAAAAGGGAACCATTATCCTTGGTTATTGGATATAATTCTCTTTTGGTTAAAAGAAATATTTTTTTATATAATTTGTTTTCATTCAAGTATATTTTTTCTTCTGAATGTAATAGATAGTGATAATTTTATATAATTTTTTATAATTTTTTATTATTTATCACAATATCCTTGATTATAATAATATTATGTTACCCTGTTATGCTCAATTTATATGTGAATATGATATTACTCTGATTAGGACTCTATATTCGTTCGTAATAGAATAATAACTATTTCCATTTTTATGTATACTCCAATATAACTATAACCAATGTGATTATGATTTTATAATTTTTTATATAAAAGTCATCAATTATTACCATTGTTATGTTACATATCAAAACTGACCAGGTTATGATATTCAAAATAAATTGGATGGAGGGCCAAGTCAAATTTGGATCTATTAATATTTTTTTTGAATTTTTTAGTTTATTTATTATTAAATTGTTTTTTTATATCTACAATTAACCTCCCTTGTTATATTTAGTCATATAGAAAACATTATTTACATCCTAATAAGTATAATAAATCAATACACATATAACAATTTGTATCAGAGAATGTTTCCATGAAAAATATTGTTCCTAAACATTTTATTACAATTAATACTTCATGTTAGTTAAATTTTTTTAGAAACATATTATTTATAGATACCTTTTACTCTAACATTTTGAGTAGAAAATAATTTCTAAATATATTTTTAGAAGATGGAAGGACTAAATGTTAGATCAATTGACAATCTAAATCCAAATAGACCTCTTATTTTTATGGAGTTGATTAAAAATATTGGAGACATAGAATTGAGACCCTAAATATCAACACTGGATTTTATAATTTTTTAATTCCCACTAGAGTTTGTAAAATATCAAATAAAAATGTACGAGCCTTTCCTAATGAAGAAAAGTGGGAATATCATCTGAATTACAAAGTAAGGAATAATTTATTGTGATCAATGACTGGAAGAATCTACAGCAAAATTTCTTCACGTGAAGCAAGAAATTGTTTTTTCAAATGGTTATATGTTACACACCAATCACATCAATTGTTGTTGAAACTATGAGAGCAATTCATAGATATGATTATCAAGCATTCAAGTTCATTCATGGTTAATTAGTTTCTATGATTCCTCAAATAATCATAAAAATAATTAATAATATTAAATCTATTGTTGATAAAGGATTAGATAATGTGATTCTTGTTCAAAAAATACCAATTATCATGACCAATGAATGAGTATCTAACATAATGAAAACTGATGAAATATGAAAGGTCATTAATATCACAATAGATGATCATATTTAATAAATGATATAATAATACAGTTGACTCAAGAGAGATTATGAGAATCAATATTAAAATTATATTGGACTTTATTTTATTCTACCATAAATACAAATGATCAATCTATAAAAAAGATGTCAGATCTTCCTGAAATATGAAATTGATAATTAAATATGATTCAAGAACATTTAAAAATTATGAAAATGAACTTGCTAATATATCTCGTAAGATTAAAAAAAATTGGTATGAAAGAATTTAAGTATATATATAAGTAGGGTAAAAATGATGTAAATGAAAAGAAATACATTATTTTTCTTGTTATGAGTGTAAGAAGGGTTTATATATTCGATCAAATTTTCCAAGGTTGAGAAGAAATGACCAGATGCATAAAAATTATAATGGGAATAAAAAATGTTTTATATTAAATAATGAAAGAATTTCCATAATGAAAATGAGTTTTTGTCTTCAAGTATTGGAGATTAATCAGATAACAAAATTGACAAAAGTGGTTCACGATAAGGGAACATTGGTATTATTTACAAAATAACAAAAGAAAATTGGTGTCATATGAATAAGGTAAACACCAACGAAACCCTTACAGATTTACCATTATTTCAAAAGTATCCACAATCTGATAGTAAGAAAAAATAAAAAATAATTTATGAATAATCTTATTAATCAATGGATAATACTCTTCTTTCATATCATGATGTTTCTCATTGTGAAAAAATACTTTAAATTGGAAATTCAAAAGATAGTAAAAAACATGATAATGAAATATTAAAGATTACTGTGTCAACCAAATTATTATAACATCATTATAAAGATCCTAAGTGGGATATTTTCAATAAAATACTCATTCTATAGAATTAAAATATTTAATTTATAAATTTTATTTTTTAATAAACTAGTTCTCAAAAACACAATTCTGAATCCCTTAATGAAGAGTATAAGTGTTTACTTTTAAAAAAAATGTAAAAAAATTTCTCTTGAAGAAAAAATTTCTAAACAATTACCGTTGGAATGAAATAGAGTGAAAATTGTATAAAAAATCTTTCCTAATGTTAATATTGATGGAATAGCTTATACTCATAGAAAATAATTTTTTATAGCAACATCTTTGTTCATAAAAATTACAAATTTTTCACAAACATTAAAATTAGTACATTGTAAAATGAATTGATTCCTTAAAAAATTTCAATCCATAAGTTAAAAAAGTCTATGTTTTTAGAAAAATGTAGATTCCAAACATTTTAACTGCCGAAATTTCCAGAACAAAGATGATTTGGGTGCGAAAGCTAAAAGATTTTGTATTAATGAAAACAATGTTTTTACTGAAAATAATAATACTTCATAAATTGATAGTGGATGTTCAAGAAATATAATTGAAAATAAATATTTCAATGAAAATATTGTTAAAATGAAGTGTGTTAAAGTTACATTGCGATATAATTCTCTTGTAGAGATTATTATAATAGGTAACCCAGTTCATATTGGTAAATCATTAATTTAATATTTTTTTAAATGTATTAAGAGAAACATTATAAGTATAATTAAATTATGTGATGGGTGTTTCCTTTTTAATTTTTTAAATTATAAATGAGAATAATGAAAATACTAAGATTAATTTATTCTTTCTCCCCATAGGCCTATGAATCTAAATACACATAACATTTAAGTCCTAAAGAGCCCAGATATACCAAGTCTTAGTGAAATGTATGATAAATCAAGGTTATGGGATAGGAGATTATGAAATTTTAAACATATAAAAATTTCCATGTTGACTAGAAATATCCTTGTTAAGGATCTTCCATAATATATATTTGATGCTTTAAATTTTGAATACCCATATTAATACTTTAAGAAACCTATGTCAATAATGAAATCTACTAGTTACGTCTAAACTTCTAATTATATAAAATAAGTGCACATGGAATTTTATGGTCCTACCCCAATTGGTAGTGTTGGTTGAATATACTATTTATTTTTCATAGTTCATGATTACAGTAGATATAAATTTGTTTATTTTATTTCAATGAAATCAGAATATTTTTTTGAAAAATTTGTATCCAAAGATAAAAAATTATAAAAACCTTATTTTTATTAATATATGTAGTCGTCTTGGTGGGTAATTTATAAATTTATTTTTTTGATATTTTATTAATTCTAATTTAATTAAACATAACTCTTCAACTCATATAACTCATACACAAAATGGTGTTGTTGATAAAAGAAACATTATTATTCCAGAATTAATAAGAACAATGTTGATTGAATACTCAATTTCTAAATTTTTTTGGACTAAAGCATCTTGTACTACATGTATTAATATATATTGTGTTTTAATTTTACCCTTTATTAAAAAAACCTACTATGAGTTGTAGATAATACAAGAACCAATGTTTCTTACATTAGAGTATCTAGATACAAAGTATTTATCATTACTAAGGAAGATAAATTTCACAAATTTTCACCAAAATTTGATGAATGTTTATTCAAAGGTTTTTCAAATAATTATAATGTATATTATGTTTTCTCAAAAAAACACATGTAATGTTTTGGAAACTACACAAGTAAAAGATGATGATAGTAACCATTTTTTTTAAAAAAAACCAACAAACATCCTCAGATGTGTTTTCTAAAATTGATTTTCCACAATTGATGGAAAAATTTTCTTATAAGGAAAATAACCAAGAAATGATTTATAATATTTTTAGACATGAATATTTTCAACCTTTGGTTTATGAATTGGATTGGAAAAACCCAATTCAGTTGATTCTTATGAATGATCCTTTGGATAATATATTTAATTTTGTTGATCAACCAGTTAATACTGTATATTATTTAGGAAATGAAATTGAATATCATTGTTTTATTTCCAACTTTGAACCAAAATATACTCATGAATATTTATTTTATTATGATTTAATTAATGTTATGAAAGATTATATAACAGTATTTGAGAGGAACAATGTCTATAATTTGGTTGAAATCCTAAATAAAATACAATAATTAGTGTAAAATGAGTTTTAGAAACAAATGTGTGGAAAATGGAATATTCATTAGAAATAAATAATAACATTTTGAAAATGATACGATCAAAAATAATACATAAATTATTATGAATCTTATAAATCAATAGAGAAATTTGAATATATTCGTATTCTACTATGCTTTGTAATGTTCTTGAATTTAAAATGCTTTCAAATGGTTGTTAAATGTGATTTCATAAATAGTTCTGTTAAGGGGTAGTTAATTTTTAAAAATACCATATTTATGAAAATAAAAATGATACTGAATAATTTTATAAACATAAAAAATCATTATTAAATGTTTATAATTCCCTAGAGATTGGTATGATACGTTAACGGGATTTTTTTTACAAATTTTTTTTGTTAAGGGAGATGAAATTGTACACATTGTATAAAATAATTTAGAAATAATATTATTATTGTTCAAATATATGATAATGAAATTATATTTGGATCAAATAAAAAATCTTTAATAGATTCTTTTTTGGGTATTTTGATTTCTGAGTTAGAGATGAGTATGATGGGTGTGTTATCAATTTTTCAGGGGTTTCAAATTACTCAAAATCCAGAAGGTACATATATATATATCAATAGATGTATATACAATATGTTATTAAAAATATTTGGTATGATAATGATAAAAGTATTAGGACTCACATCGGTACATCAAATACACTTGATCATAACAATTCTCAAAAACCAGTTAATCCTTAAAATAATTAGAGATATGATATGAATTTTACTATACCTATCTTCTATTCAGAAAAACATAATTTTTTTCTTTTTTGTGCATGATATCATGAAAATCCAATGTAATATCATCTAGAATCTTGAAAAATACTTTTTCATATACTAAATGGAACCATATATTTATGAATATTCATTTATTCTGAAAATTATTTTTAAATTAAAATGATCTTTGTATTGTAAACTATGTTTTTGTATAGTATATTGGAAATTTACTTACCAAACATGTAATTTATTAAGATATTTAATAGTTTATAGTTATTTTAAAAAGATAAAACATGGTAGAACTTTCCACTAATAAATTGTAAAATGTAGAATCAATAATTTTTTGGGCTCAAGTGTTGTAGATGCAATAGACACTCACTTATTATGGAATGATTTTTACAAAAAATCAAATACTATGTGATAATAATAGTGCCATTAATTTTTATAAGGACCACAAAAGTCACACTAATAAATGTCACATATATAATACATTAATTTATTTGGGATTGAACACATAATGGAGATACCATTTTACAATTTATCTAAACTCAAGAACATATTATTGATATTTCCTCAAAACTAATACCTTCCAATAGATTGTAATATGTTAAATATATATAAATAAAGAACAATGTAAAGTGAATATTCAGTTATAGTTATTTTTTACAATTTTCATTACATTATGTTATTTCATTTCCAAGGGGGAGTTCCTTGGTTTGTTGTTTTAAAAAAATGTATTCCAAAAATATATATTATTTATTTATTTATTTCCCAATTGATTTACTTGACTCTAGTTTGATTAAAAAATATTTGAAATAAGATTACATAAACGACACATCAATTCACTAAATTATACAAATTTTCTTAGACACTTGTTTTCAAAATATTTTCAGTTTTAGATAATTGTCTTCGTATTAAATTTTTAAAACTATTTATTTTTTTCTTTCAAGACATAAATATATATTTTTATTTTAAAACTATTTTATTCACTATATTAAAGTTATCATTATCAAAATAGTTTACAAAATTTGAAAGTAACATCATAATCATACTGATATATCTTTCCAACTCTGAAATTAATTTTTCTTATATCATAAATTTAAATACTACATTATTGTTATTTTTTTTATTCATATAGATATAAATTTTAATTTTACAAAATTATTTTTTTTAGTTTGTAATTTTTTAGTCCATCATATTCTTATTAAATAAGATAAAATATTTTTAAAACCTTGAGAGTTGATAAGATTATAAACATTACATCGATTCATTCTAAATCGTTAGTAAAAAAAGATCTAATATCAACCATTACATTATATCTGGAATTATAAAAATCACTTCTCGTCTCCCATATAATGAATGGGACCGTCGTTTCTCTCATTAAAATGTTTCTCATTCCTTTCCATGATGTTCTGTTGATTTCAGAACACTCATCTTTGAATCTCGATATTTTATTCCAATCCGAATGGTAAAATATCAAGCTTATTTCAAAATAAAATACATAAAAAGGATAATAAATATTGACCTAAATTGTTTTGATAATCCCAATTATGCTTTTATATTCATTGATAATCTCAATCTAATGATTTTCTATATATTAATTCTTTCAATCTATGATCAAGATGATAATAATATTAAAATAATCCCTGAGATATGTTAATCCATGTCTATCTATGTTTATATGAGTTATGAAGTTCTTCTAACCCATTCGGATAAGTTTATCATAAGATAGACAAGTGTTAAGCCACTAATCTTGGTATAGCAACTGATATAGAGCTACCGGTACTCAATCTACCGATAGACTTAATCTACCGATAGACAGAGTCACCGATAAGCTAAGGTCACTGATATAAATAGAGTTACTGGTAAGCAGACACAATGTCTACCGATAGAACATATGAGCTACCGATGTGCATGTCTACCAGTATTTACCGATAGAGTAAGCCTACTGATACGAGTACTGACAATCACAAAACAGTGCTACCGATATGAGGAAGTCTACCGATAGAATCAGTATACCGAGCTAACAACTAACAAACACACCAGAGAAACCGATAGACTAGAGCTACCGATAGACAGAAGTCTACCGATAGAGCCAGGTCACACATAGTTACGGATACATCGAGCTACTGATAGCTCAAGAGCTACCTTTGGAGAAAGAGCTACCTATGGAGGGAAACTGTTATATAGAGATACCGATAAAAGGGTAAGAGATACCGATTGAAGATCCTACATCACCGTACACTTTTACCAAAATGAGCTTCTAAGGATTGACCCAATAGTAAAACTCTATACTATATAATCCAAATACTATTTTTTTATTAAGCTAAGAGGTACATTTGATGTTTTTAATGCAGTTAATTTTATTTAATGATCTTTGTTTCCTGGTCAGGGAACCGTACCTTGTACCCATGCAAAAATTAATTATTCTTTTCTACAGAATATGAAATCTATAAAGGGATAGAAAAAGGCCATGCAAGATACACATTTTGAAATAGTGAGAATCAAGGCCTTAAGAAGACACATGAAGGACGAAAGAGCCAAGAGCTTAACAACATTAAAATGTGGAGCATTTTTCACTAGTAATCATCCATACTCCAAGAATCCTGGACATACACGAAGAAACATATTCTAGAGGAGAACACAAGTTTCATCTTGAGTGAAGAACTACAAAAAACATTTCATGCACTTAGACTACTTATCTTGACCAAGATCTAAGGAAGAAAATGACACTCTGTTTTCTGAACATGGAACAATAGAAGGACTCAGATGCTTTTCTGATAAACCAAATGAGTCCAGATCTGCAATTCTAATCACTAAAGCATTTCTAAACTCAATCATACTTATCATAGTGATTCTTTTATTTAAATTTCGAGCAGTGTGTGTAACCTATTTATTTTACACGCACATTGTCTCCTAAGCTAAACTTGAGGATTCCTAAATCCTCACTCAAAGTTAATAACCCTTTGTTTCCCACTGAGGATAGTGGTAGAGGTCGAGTAAGACCTGAACAGCCTGTGTGATGTTGTTTTTTTCCACGATGAATTGTGGTAGAGGTCTTCGGACCTAGACAATGGTGTACTATTGTTTCCCCTCGATCCGGGGTGTGGATCAATTTATATAAATTTTTGAGAGTACTATGTCTTGGCTTGAGACATAACCTCTTGGTTATCTTTGCTGTTCTTTTTAGTTTGAGTCAAGCATACTATATATATTTATCTCATAATCCGCTGCTATTACAACGAAATACAAAACTATTTTAAAGCTACTTTGATAGTTAAATTATTAAGTGTTTATAATTATTGTAAACCAGTAAGTTAGTTTCAAAAGTTAATTTAATCTTTAGATTAATTCAACTGAGAACTAATCAATCATTGAGAAACTGATTGAACATTTACACTCTATATAGATTCACTACAGTTTAACTTTTTTTTAATTTGGGGAATTTTAAGAGAAATATTTTTAACAAAATTTTTTATTGGAACTCAAATCACCCCCCTCTTGAGTATCCACTCCGACCAACATTTGGTATTAGAGGAGTTCTTGCATGTCAAAGATTTCAATACAATCTGGGTTTTTAACTATGATTTTAGTTGCATCTTTAAAGATCTTAATTTTCTATTGGTTCTAAATTTTACCTCTTTAAAAATATTTTCTAAAATCTACCTATGGATAATAGACTAGAGGCTGCTGCTACTAACATGCCACCTTTATTTAATGGCACCGACTCTGCCAAGTGGAAACATAAGAAGAAAATTCATTTAGAAAGTATGGGTTTTGATATTTGGACTGCTATAGAATCTCATTATAACATTCTATAAAAATAAAGAACGACTTGGGATGAACCTACAAATACTGCTTACAATAATAAATATAAAGCTATGAATTCCCTGTACTGTGTTTTAGGAGATAAAGAGTTTAATAGAATTTTTTCTTGAAAAACTTCTTAGGAAATATGGGATACTTTGGGTGTTTCATGTAAATGAACAACCGATGTTAAAGAAATGATATTAAATACTTATAATATTAAATATTACAATATTAAATTGAATATTGATGAACATATTTCTGATATGTATCTCAGGTTCAATGAGATATTCAATACAATGAGTTCACTTGTAAAAGTTGTTCCAGCTAAGGAACAAATTATGAGGATACTGAGATGTATGATAGAATGATAGAGAGGCACTTCTGTTTCAATCAGAGAGTCATGTGACATTGAAGAACTATCTGTAAAATAGATTATTGGAAAATTAATGATGTGTTCGGAAGAACTCAAGGTGAATATGGAGGAAGATGATGGATATAAGAGAAAATATGCAGCTTTCAAGTCTACTGCTTCTATGAACAAAGACAAGGAGACAATGCAAGTACCTACTAAAAGTTCAACCAGTGAACATTCGGACTCTGAAATTGATGCTGAAATGGATCAAATAGCCAGGAGATTCAATAAGTTCAATAGTAAGAAGAAATTATTCATAAAATCTAACTACCAATGAAAGTATGACAATAAGGGACACTGGAAGAAGGATAGGAAGAAGTCCGACATGGAGGATGATATAGTCTGTTATGAGTGCAAAAGGAAAGGACACATCAAGACTGACTGTCCAAAACTGAAATTCAAAAATAAATATGATTATAAGGACAAGAATTACAAGAATTCTAGGAAAGCTACATGGAATGCTTCAGAGGATAGAATAAGTGAATATGATGATTCTGATTCTAAGAAGAATCATGCCTATATTTGTTTCATGACCAACACGTCTGAGGTAACTTTCGATACTCATGTTATAAATTCCTATTCTTCTAGAGATGATGTAGAATATGATTCTGATTATAAAAACATGACTAGTGAGGAATTATTTGAATACTGTAATATGATGGAAGATACATGCAATGAAATTAAAGATAAATAAAAATCATTAAAGAAACATCATGCTCTCACTATTATTGCTAAATCATCCTTTGATATAAAAAACAGAAGAATGCTCAATTGTTAAAGGAAAATACTGAATTGAAAATGTTAAATGATCAACTTTGAAAATCCTTAGAGATGTTTACAAATGGAATGGATACACTAGCTCAAATGCTAGTAAAGAAAGTGGCACTGAAATACACTACCGTAATAATCTACAAACCTGGACAGAGACAGTTTATTCATAATATATTTATCCTAAATATGGACAGAATTCTCCTAGTTCAAGTTCTAGAAATCCCTATGCTTCAACCAGTTATTCAGATGGTTATAGATCAACTAAAGTTTATCGTTCAAAATCTATTGATTTTGTGAATTATATGAGACCCATAACACAAATATGGGTACTTAAATCTTTTATTGATAACCTTTCTGGACCCAATATGACCTGGTTACCAAAATCATTTCCTATCTAAATCTGTTTTATAGGAAACATGATTAAAGAGTTCTCACAAGAAGGTATGGTACTTGGATAGTGGATATTCAATATATATTTCTGGAGATTATATATGCTTCAAAAGTTTAATAATGGTTGATGGAGGTCACTCCACATTTGGTGATAATTCTAAAGGAAAAATCATCCGCCTAGGCCAAATTGGTAACACTGATTCAGTTTTAATTTCTAAAGTCTTATTTGTTGATGGACTAAAGTATAAACTGTTAAGTATTTCTCAACTATGTGATGATGGATTTAATGTGAAATTTGAAAATTATTCCTGTAATGTTTTTAATTCTCAAAAATTTTAGTATTTTATGCATTAAGAAATGAATATGTTTATGTTATTGATTTAAATTCTTTAGCTAAGAAAAATGTCACATGTTTAAATGGTTTTAATAATGAATCTTGGCTTTGGAACAAAAGATTAGGACACTACAACATCTATTCACTTAGAAAATTAACTAGGAATAACTTAGTTAGAGACCTACCTAAAAATGAATTCCCAAATGAAAAAGTTTGTAATCCCTGTCAAAAGGGAAAGCAACATAAAGTTTCTTTTAAATCAAATAAAGAAGTTTCAACTTCTTAACCTCTCGAGTTGGTTCAGATGGACTTGTTTGGACCTTCAAGAGTTTCTAGTTTAAATGGGAGTCACTATGTCTATGTTCTAGTAGATGATTTTTCTAGATATACTTGGGTATACTTCTTATCTCCCAAAAGTGAAGCTTGTTCTTACTTTGTTAAATACTCCAAATCTGTATAAAATCATAGTGGACATAAGATTAAAACCCTGAGAAGTGATAATGGACATGAGTTTGAAAATCAAGAGTTTGAATATTATTTCTCACACAATAGATATAGTCACAAATTTTCTGCTCCTAGGACACCTCAGTAGAATGGTGTGGTATAAAGAAGGAATAGAACCCTTCAAGAAATAGTTAGAACCATGCTTAATGAATATGACCTTCCTATTTACTTTTGGGCTGAATCTGTGAATACAGCTTTTTATATTATTAACATAGTCATAATTAGACCAGTTCATAAGAAGACCCCATATGAGTTGTGGAATAATATAAAACCTAACGTTAGTTCCTTTGGAGTCTTTGGTTGCATTTTTTTTATTCTTAATACAAAGGATAATCTGGACAAGTTTTCTTTTAAGAGTGATGAAGGAATTTTTCTTGGTTATTATTTAACTGGGAATTCCTATAGAGTATTTAATAAAAGAACCAAATGTGTGGAAGAATTTATTCACATCATGTTTTATGAAACTGATCCACATGAGCCTAAAACCTCTCTTGAAAATCTTGAGGATGATTTGAGTGTTCGAGACCTTAATGATTAATCTAATGAACCTGCTGTAAAAACATCCAGTTCTGGAAATATTCAAGAATATGCTAGTATAGAACCCAAACATGGAGATAAACCTAAAATTTCTTGTCCTACCTTTACTATATCAACAAGGATTCTAAAGAGTCATCCTTTGGATGCTGTTGTAGGTAATCTTGATAGAGGGGCACAGACTATAGCTTCTCTAAGAAATCAGGTTGAACATCAAGCCTTTCATTCATATCTAGAACGTAAAAATGTCAATGATGCTATCAATGATGAATTTTTGGTAATGTCGATACAAGAAAAGTTAAATCAATTTGAAAGAATCAATATCTGGGAATTAGTTGACAGACCTAAGGACACTTTAACAATATACACAAAATGGGTTTTTAGAAATAAAGTTGATGAGTCTGGAAACATAGTTATAAACAAAACTAGGCTATTTTCACAAGTATATAGTCAAGAGGAAGGTATATACTATGAGGATAACTTTGCACTGGTAGCTAGATTATAAGCTATTATGATCTTACGTGCCTATGATGCTCATCTGAATTTCATGTTATATCAAATGGATGTCAAAAGTTCTTTTCTAAATGGTTTTATTGTCGAATATGTTTTTGTTGAACAAGCACATGGATTTACTAATCCTCATTTTCCAAATCAAGTTTTCAAAATTTCTAAAGCATTATATGGTCTAAAACGGGCCTCCAAGAGCTTGGTATGATAGACTTCGTAATTTTCATATTTAAAAAAGTTTTTCTAAAGGAATTTCTGATCCAACTCTATTTATTAAAAGAATGTCTAATGATTTTTTAATAGTAAAAATCTATGTTGATTATATTATTTTTGGATCTTCCAAACACTCTTTATGTATTGATTTTTCAAAATGTATGCAAAATTAGATTGAAATGAGATTAATGGGAGAACATAACTATTTTCTTGGATTTCATGTTTTCCAAAATAAATATGGTATTATTTTGAATCAAAGTAAATATACAAAGGATATTTTAAATTTTTTCAGTTTGAATAGTATTAAGGAAAGTGATACTCATATTATTACATTCTATAAATTGGATGCAGATGAAACTGGTAAACCAGTGGATCAAACCAATTATAGTGGTATGATTGGAAGCTTACATTACATTATTTCTAGTCGACTAGATATTATGTTTAGTGTGTGTATGTGTGCAAGATTTCAAGATAATCCAAAAGAATCCCATTTACTTGCTGTTAAAAAAATTTTAAGTATCATAAACATGCTATGAACATAGGTTTGTTTGACCCAAAAGGACAACGCTTTGAGTTAATGAGTTATTCAGATGTTGATTTTGCTGGTTTCAAGTTGGATAGAAAAAACACTTTAGGAACATTTCACTTATTGGGGAAATCCTTAGTATCTTGGTGTAGTAAAAAGCAGAATTTTGTAGCATTTTTCACTACTATAGTAGAGTACATAGCTATTCGTAGTTTCTGTGCACAAATTATATGGATGAGACACACTCTATTGGGCTATGGATATTACATTAAGCACGTTTCAATCAACTGGGACAACAATAGTGCAATAAATATCTCGAAGAACCCTGTGTCTCACTTTAGGACCAAACACATTGATGTAAGGCACCATTTCATGAGTGGTCATTACCAAAAGGGTGATATAATTCTTGAGTTTATAAGTATTGAACATCAATTAGCCGATATTTGCAGTAATCTTTTGAGTTTAGAAAGTTTAAGTTACATTAGAGATGAGTTAGGTATGATTAACCTTGATCGGTAGCTAACCTCACTGATGTAAAATTCTCACCGATGAGAAATTCTCACAAATGTGAAATTCTTACCGATGTGAAATTCTCACCGATGTGAATCCTCACTGATATAACCTCACTGATAAAAATTCTCACCGATGCGTGCGCTATTTTAAAAACTTCTGTCTGACGCCAGAATCTGAATCGTTTTTACTTTATTTCATTTTTTTTATTTATTTTATGATTCCTAAATGATAAAAATAAAGTCTGAGCTACTTCTAAATCCACCGAGCCCCAGACGATTACCCTCAAACCATAGCTCCTGAATCCTTAGAGAACCCTAAATCATTCGAACCAGTGATGGAAAAACCAAACTTCCTACCATTAGAGATGACTCTGTAGAGCCTAATACAAAGAAGCAGAAGACCGATCAAGATTCATGTGGTAGTGGTAGTGTTGCTATAAATAGGTCGGGGAGACGACCAGTGATTCCCCATCTACAAAATCGAGTTATTGTGATTGAAAAGGAGTTGTGTGTAGAATGGTTTCTACCTAGCAAGTCCTTAGTGCTCGAAGTACTTGAAGATCAAAAATGTGTAGAGTGTTTTTTTAACAACAATGGTCCCTACTTTCCAAAATTAGTGAAACAATTTTACGATTTTATAACCTTTGAGAAATGGGTGAATGAAAATCTAGTAACCTCTTTTATGAATGGAAATGAGATGTCATTTTCATATGTTGAATGGGATGAGTGCTTAAAAGTTCCACATGAAGGAGTATCTGAATATTTCTCGAGAGCCATGCCACCTACCAGTGACATTTTCGACTATGAGACTGCTTTGGAAGAGATGAATCTTGGTGGAAGACAAAGACAAGTAGTTGCTGCAGAAATGGATAGAGAGAGAAGATTTCTGGTCAAATTAATTCATCATGTCTTGATACCGAGGAAATGAGACTTTTCCAATTTGAGATATCAGGATATATATCTCCTGCACCTCTTAAGACATTGTGTAAAGGTCAATTTGTGAATATTTATAAATATTCAAAGGATGTTTACATTCCCTTTCCTATTTTGGAAGACCCTCATGCTGTTGTAGATGAAGAATTGATAGTGGAAGATTCTCCTCAGGATGAAAGACGTGCAGAGAATGATACAAAGAATGTTGTTGAGAATATTGTTATCCTAAATGAGGATGCACCAGTTGAGGGGGATCATCAAACCAATGTTGGAAGTGTTAAATTGGCTGCTGGAATTGATGATTGGGCAGAAGACCCAGGTTTTGTAGTCTGTGGTTTAGACTATCCAGATTTAGATAATGAAGTATCTCCCAATTCACCTAATATTTCTTATAATGTCGATTCTGAGATATTTCCTGAAGGTGTGGTCAGAATTCATGACATGGATACTTTAAAGAAAAAGCTTAAGGACAGTTTTGTGGAAGAGGTTATGAATATGGATGTTTCGATGGTTTCTTTAGTTCAATCGATTATGACTCACTCAGTGGTCAGTTTAGCATCTGAAAGAGTACCCACTGTAGTTGTACCTACCAATATGATCACAAGGGCTGATCTGGAATCCTTGAAGGATGAGCTGAAAGAATATTTTAACGCCTCATTTGCTGAGATGAAGCTTTGTTTTGCTGAAGAGATGAGTTTGTTGGGAAGATCTTTTAAACTTTCTCTTGCTTTTAATTTGTCAACCTTTATGTTAGAAATAGTTGAATAAGTTAAAGACTGCCAGGTTCAAGATTCTAGACTTGAAGCAGATCTTGATTCATTAATGAAATTGGTTATCTCATTGTAATCTTACATGAGCTAAAAATCTCAAGCAGACAGGTACATAGCCTATGTCAAGAGTGTGGTAAGCCAGATGGTTTCTGTGTTTGAAGGTTTCAAAACTTCTACGAAAGATCATATTAAAACCCACGATTCCCAAGTTCAAAATCATATCAGTGGGTTGACCAAAAGCATCAAAGAGACTATATCTTTCTCTGTTGGTTCTCTTGCATCTAAACCTTCAGTGGATTTGAATCAGTTTAGAGCTGTGATAAAGGAGGAGCTTGGTTCAGCTTCAACCAGTGGCTCTATAAACTCATCCGAGCAGAGCAGAGTTGTGATCTCTACGAGAGATTCATCAATAGAAATAATGAAGATAGTCCATGACTATATGAGTGAAGAATCTTCCTATCAGAAATAAGTGAAAGATAACATGGACTCCGATTTCTCTAATATTTTCACCAAAAATCAACTCAACAATCACTTCAAAATTCTGTTGGAAAATATGAAGCTGCCTCTTGTCAATCATGATTTCAGAGAACAAGTTAGCAAGCTATGGGAATTTACTCCAGAATTGGACAAGTTTATGGAGAACAAGGATGACTTCATATCCGCTATGGAGTGAGGAGGAGGAATAATTATGGATTTCCGAAATCTGTTGCTGCCTTTTATACATGTTGATGCCAGGCCAGTAATTGTCCCTCCTGCTTTTCCTGCTTCTGCCTCTACTGCTTCTTCGGATCATATGACAAATGCCCAAGCAATTTGAAGCCTCACTCTTAGGATCAAACAAAGGACTCCTTAGTACAGACCAAGAACATTTTCTGTGTCTCAGCCTCCTTTGATCATTTCCGGAATTCCTAAGCCCTCACCTGCTTCCACTTCACCTGAATCCTCTTCTGGAAACAAGGGAAAATCTCAAATTGATTATGTGGATTGAACCAGTGGTTGGACTGTTTGATAGGAATCAATTGTATATTGTTTATTTCTTTTTCCCTTATCTGTAACATGAAATGAACCTAGTTTTAAATATCTTTTCTCATTTTTATTGTTATTTCCCTTCTCATTGGTTTCCCACTTTTTTATTATCACAAAGGGGGGGGGGATATTTTACCAAGCTTTTACAAAGGGGGAGAAATACTCTCTAAGTATCAAAGAGGAGGACATATTCACCTAGGGGAGAGAGATATTTAAGAAAGGGGGATAAATTTTATCTATGTAAAAGCTATCATTATTTACTCCTCTAATACTGTTACATTTCATCCTCTGATACCATTTTATCTAACTCTCTAAAGCCACTAAACATTAATTTTTATATCATTAAATTTAATTTTATCTCTGATACTATCAAATTTTCTTCCACCTATAATCCTTTATGTTCTATAACATACTATTTCTCTGAGATAATTGCATTTAATGATATATCCTCTAATACAACTACTCACTATTTTAAAACTATAATTTTATAAGTTGTGATTATCAAGAAGGGGGGAGATAGTTGACCTCACCGGTTTTGATAATCCCAACCATGATTTCATATACATTGATAATCTCAATATAATGATTTTCTATATATTAATTCATTAAATATGTGATCATGATGATAATAATATTAAAATTATCCCTTATATATGTTAATCCATGTCTATATATGTTTATATGAGTTATGAAGTTCTTATAACCCATTTGGATACGTTTTTCAAAAGACAGACAAGTGTTAAGTCACTAATCTGGGTATAGCTACTGATATAGAGCTACCGGTACTCAGTCAACCGATAGAAATAGTCTACCGATAGACAGAGTCACCGATAAGCTATGGTCACTGATATAAATAGAGTTACCGGTAAGCAGACACAATGTCTACCGACAGAACAGACGAGCTACCGATGTGCATGTCTACCAGTAGTTACTGATAGGGTAAGCCTACTGATACGAGTACTTACAATCACAAACCAGAGCTACCGATGTGGGGAAGTATACTGATAGAATTAGACAACCAAGCTAATGACAAAAAAACACACCAGATCTACTGACAGACAAGACCTTCCAATAGACAGAAGTATACCAATAGAGCCAGTTCACACATAGTTACTGATACATTGAGCTACCTATATCTCAAGAGCTACCGATGGAGCAAGAGCTACTGATGGATAGAAATTGTTATATAGAGCTACCGATGCAAGAGCAAGAGTTATCGATTGAATATCCTACAACACCATATACTTTTACCAACACGAACTACTAATGATTGACCAACCAGTCAAACTCCATACTCCATACTCTCAACACTATTTGTTTATTAAGATACCTATTACATTTGATATTTTTAATGAAGTTAATGATATTTAATGATCTCTGTTTCCATGTCAGGGAACCGTACCTAGTACCCATGTAAAAAATAATTAATCTTTTAAGCCGAAGCTGAAAGCTATAATGGGACAGAAAAAGGTCATGCAAGATACACTTTTTGAAAGAGACAGAATCAAGGCACTAAGAAGACACATGAAGGGTGAAATATCCAAGAGCTGAACAACATTCAAATGTTGAGAATTTTTCATTAGTCAACGTCCATACTCCATGAATCCTGGACATACATGAAGAAAATTATTCTAGAAGAGAACAGATGATGCATCTTGAGTGAAGAACTACAACAATAATTTCATGAACTTAGACTGCTAAACTGGACCCTGTTCCAAGCATGAAAATGACACTCTATTTTTTGACCAAGGAACCATGGAAGGACTCGGAATATTTTCTGATAAACCAAATGAGTCCAGAGCTGCACTGCTAATCACTAAAGAATTTCAAAATTCAATCGTACTTATCTTAGTGATTATTTTATTTACATTTCGAGTAGTGTGTGTACAGTGTTTATTTTACCCACACACACTATCTCTTATTCTAAACATGAGGATTCCTAAATCCACACTCAAACATCATAACCCTTTGTTTCCCACTGAGGATAGTGGTAGAGGTCGAGTAAGACCTGAACAGCCTGTGTGTTGTTGTTTGTTTTTTCCACGAAGAACTGTGGTAGAGGTCTTTGGACCTGGACAGTAGTGTACTATTGTTTACCCCCAGTCGAGAGTGTGGATCAATTTATATAAATTGTTGAGAGGAATAAGTATCGGCTTGTGATTGAACCTCTTGGTTATCTTTGATGTTCTTTTTAGTTTGAGTCAAGCATACTATATATATTTATTTCATAATCCGCTTTTGTTACATTGAAATACAATAATATTTTAAAGATACTTTGATAGTTAAATTATCAAGTGTTTATACTTATTGTAAACCAGTAAGTTAATTTCAAAAGTTATTTTAATCTTTAGATTAATTCAACTGAGACCTAATAAATCTTTGAGAAACTGATTGAACATTTACACTATGTATAGATTCACTACAGTTTAACTTTGTTTTTAATTTGGGGGATTTAAAGAGAAATATTTTTAACAGAAATTTTGGTTGGAACTCAATTCACCCCCCACTTGAGTATCCACTCTGACCAACAATAACGATTATTGTATATTTATATAAGTGTTTGTGGAAATATTATTTTAGGACATGTATGATTCTATTTAAAATAGTGTTATTGATTTTAAATGATGGAATTCCTTATGTGAAGCCATAGTCGATTTAGATAATGATTTATTATATCATCAAATTGTTCATGAATTCAATAATTCAATGAATTTTTTTTATTATTGAATACAAAAGATTTCATTTATAATTAATAGAATATGTTATCAAATTTACAATAATAAAGATTCAATTTTTATTATTTTTACATCAGATGGAGAAGTATTCTTTAATTCCCATTAGTTTCACAGTAGTCTTTTTATCTTTGATATGGAAAATGAAAAAAACTATTTGTTTGATAATTATTTAAAAATTGGGAAATTCACTCATATTAAAAAAATAATAGATTTATTGAATTTTATATGCACTTTTTACTAAAACTGAGAATAGTGGACCATGATTCCTTAATGTAACAATTCTTTTTATTATTGGATTTCATAGTAAAAATGAGAATGATATATCTCATTTGATACATATTTCTCACCCTCAGAAAAATGAAGACTGATGCCATCATATTTTAGATCATTGTGTTTCCAGCATAGTTTTCAATGTTTTTGACTGAATGTATGATGTTTCTTATAATTTCAAATAAGTATATGATAAAGAAGATAGAATCTCAATTTATTAGCAATGATACTCTCAAATGAAAAATGTTTTCTTTTAATGAATATGAATAGATCATTATTGGTCATTCCAGTGGATCTTGTCATGACCCGTCCTCGGGACCCATGTTGTCACTTCCCCAAACCCACCTTCCAAAGGCCATGGGATGGAGACTAGCAGAAAAGGTGTAAATCCCTATGTTGGGAAGGAAATGCCTTTAAAAACTGTAATCACACACAAATAGAGTACAACCTTAAAGAAAATCACTAAGTAAAACTGTGTACAAAGGAGTGATAGAAAGTAAAAGGGGTCAGAAATACATGACCAACAAAAAATTACATGTACTGGAAAAAGGGAAAACACCGCCTAGATCGTCCACCTCGAATCCGACCTGAAAGGTAGGCACATTAAGACTCTACAACAATCCATGTCCATATGTATCCTCCTTGTACAGACATGTCCTGTGGTCTACCTCTGAGTACTATCCAGTCTTAATCCACTCAGCCTTGGTCAGTGTAGTCCATCATCTGTAACAAACACAATAAGGTGCGGGCATAGCATGTTCTGGGGTGAGTATAACAGTACTCTGTACGAACAACGAGACCCTCAAGGTCTCACAAAATCCAACAATGATAAAGCACAATGTATGAAAACAATAGATAACCCCACTTAGGTATACGCCCAAACATATACCAATGTTATCATTTAATCCATCCTAATAATGAGGTAAACACAAAAGTAACTGAATCAGGTCAACCATGATTTTTATTATAGGGGTAGTAACATTTCTAACCCTCTACTGCTAGAGAACACCTCCTATATTGATTACATTGGGCCTGCTGCCACAGCTAGACGCCTGCCACTATACTTGGACTACTAAGGTGCTCCTCTTGTCAAGTACTGTGGGTCTTCAGCGTCCCACAGAGGTTCCCACACCATGGGTCTACCGCCACAACCAGGCGCTCCCCCTCATAGTTTGTAGAGTTACTCCTCTAGTCGAGTATCGCGGGTTTACGGCCACAACCAGGTTCTCCCCCACCGTCTGTCTTCCGCCACAACCAGGTGCTCCCCACTAGGCCAAATGAATCACTCTGAGAGGCTCGATTAGTAGTCATCACATCTCAGCCAGCTACTTGTTTCCCGCACAAATGTCTACTCATCTCTGGATGATCCGCTTCCAATGAAACTAGTTGATAATCCAACTTTCACTAAGTCCCACTTAAAATTATCTCAAAGGTATGCTTCATCATAGGGGTCTCAATACAATAGACATAAATTCAATTAGATGCCCGGTCTATGAGTTATTATCTTTTTAGTCCTGGGTCCGGTTGGATTCGTGTACGATCCAACATGACCATACCTCAACATTAACCCAAACACATGTGGGGTATACTCAAAGGGACCATCACGCTCTAATAAATCCAATGCCACTGATGGTTTGTCAAACGGTCGTCTATGCCAAAGATATTGCCAAAGAAAGTAATGGGTCGGTAGTGGACTCAGGTCGGTCCGACCCAGTCCGACCTGTGGGGTCTGGCCTGACCCATTGGGCAGGATAGACTATTAGGTTCAGCGAGGTCTAATGGTCCTGACCCAGCGGACTGCGAGGGAGGTTTGGCTTGGAGGTCACTATGTAGGTGGTTCTGTCTGGAGTCCAGGGCCAGTTCGCCAAGTACCATGTGGGGCGTGGCTCGGGTGGCTTAGCCTGGGAGAACGATCTGGATCGTCCAGAGACACCGCGAGGGACGCCACAGGTCGGCTCAAGAGGCCAGCGTTTCTCGGCCGGTTCGGCAGGGAACTGGGTCACAGCCGGGCATGGCACCGGGTCGGCTGACAGGTCGGCCGGAAGTGCGACGGGCACGCCGCTGGTAGGGCATATGGGGCACGGGCAGGCCAGCAGGACGCCGGCAGACTGAGGTAAGGAACACGAGAGACCGCGGAAGGGGGAGCAGCGCGCGGGCTGGCCGGAAGGGCGGACAAGTCACGGGCCGGCTTGTAGGCAGGCCGGCGTCGTCCGGCCGGGCAGGGCACGGTGAGGGAGGTCGGTGGCCGGGTGGGTCGGTTCAGCGTGGCTCGGGACAGTGTTGGCCGGTGGTGTTCGGCCAGGAGCACGGGAGCACCGCATGGGACACCCGATTTGTGGAGGCCACGTGGAGCATGACCTTTGTCATTGCATCCTTCATCGCCTCGTTTCCACTTCATCACCTAAAGTTCAACATTAACCAGGTCGGTGGAGGGGTCGGGTGATATTGGTTTTTCCCGCACCCTCCGCTTTAAGGGTGGTATCAATTGGTTCATCAAATTAGTATGATAAACAAAAATTCTTTTAAAAACTCTACAAAGAATTCATTCAATCCTAATAATATTTTGAGAAAAGGGATAAAACAGAAAAGTAAAACCCATATCTTTTATTTTCGGGTGTCGTTCATTGACGGAGTCATTGAATTTTGATGAAGAGAACCATCGTTCATCGCTTCCAATGCACGCTTCCAAATCCGAGCTGTGTCAGCTCGTGGAAGATGCTCCACATTGGTAGGAATTTGGGAAAGAAGTCGAATAAGGGTCATTGCCAGCGTTCTTTGTTGGTGAGATTTCTTCGTTGGGGCCTTCTCCCAATAACCCTCTCCTCAACGAACCCGTTATTTCCATTGTAATGAAGAATGCCATCCCAAAAATATTAATAGTTCTATTATTTTAGGTATTGTCACAAAATTCAAAAATGGAGATTTATTTACATGGGTCTCCTAAATTAATTCACGTGGGTTGGAACGAATTAATAAAAACCGATTTGGATCCATTTAATTAACGTAAAGGCGGAGAGGCTCTCACTCATTAATTAGTGAGAGTTGAAAGGTTTTACTCTCCTCCATAAATAGGGGGATTGGCCCCGTGTGATCCCTACAACATAACCTCTCATGGCGGGTTATGTTCAGGGGGTCCCCACGTCGTAACCTCTCATGGGAGGTTATGTTCTAGTAGGATCCACCACCATAACCTCTCATGGGAGGTTAAGGTGTGGGGGTCCCAACTCCAACTTCCAAGATAAGGTTTCAACTACCAGTCACCCACATGGTGGCTCAAATAAAATAAAGTGTAGCTAACATTATTTAATTATTTTTTTATGATTACCCAAAAAATAACTTTTATTCTCGACAAAATACCATCGAAATGAAAGGATCCTTAACCGAATTCTTTTTATATGAGTTAAACGGTGCCCTAAAATTTCAGTTCCATGCACCGGTTCAATAGATGTAAAAACCCGCTCATACATTTACTGAATGTACCCGACCAAAAAAATCTGAAATTTATTTCGGGAACACCGGGCCTCAGAATCATGCGCCGTAAAATTTTGCAGACTCGTAAAATTCGCATGTATTTACGAAAGATGATTTCCACATAATTTCCAGGTCTTTAGATTCTCCCCAACTCAGGGATTTACATCCCCATAATCTACAACTTTATCCAAGGGAACATGTGGGGGTTACTGAGCATGTATTTGAGCCTCCCACTCCCATGTGCTCTCCTGGAGGTTCATGTGCTTCCAGCGAAGGCGCACAAGAGGTATAGTCCATCAACATAGGACCAACTCATGTCGATCCTCAATCTACACTAGAACCTCCAAGAAAGTTTCCCCATTTTCGACATCCATCTCTCCATAGTCGATGATGTGATAATGGTCATGCATGTATCATCCCAACTGGGATACGTAGAAGACATCGTGCACTCGATGCAACTGAGGTTGAAGAACCAGGCGGTAAGCCACCTCACCTACACTACTGAGGACCTGGAAAGGACTGATGAATGTCAAAGATAACCTACCTCCTCTTCCAAATCTCCATAAACCTCATCAGTTTGAGACTCGTTGAAAGAAATGGTTTCCATCCTCGAACTCCAGAGGGTTCCATCTCTTGTCAGCATATGAATTTTTTCTAATCTGTGTAGTCACCATCTGATTTTTTATGATCTACACCTTTTTTTTGGTAGCTCATACCATCTCTGTTCCCACTAGTGCTGACCCCCCTGGGTCTTTCTAGCACAAGGGTGATCTGCATGGTCAACAATAAAAGGCCATAAAAGGTGCCATCCCGATAGTGGAGTGATGGATGCTATTGTATGCAAACTCCACCAAATGTTATTGATCCTCCCAACTTCTACTGATGTCTAGGAAACATGAACGAAGCATGTCCTTGATAGTTTGAATGGTCCGCTCAGTCTATCCATCTGTCAGAGGATGGAAGGCTGTGCTTTGATGAAGCTACATCTCGAAAGCCTCCTGCAACCCCTTCCATAACTAGGAAGTAAACAGTATGTCACTATCGTAGACAATAGGAGAAGGTACTACATGTATCCGCACAATCTCTTACACATAGAGGAATCCCAAGCTCTCTACTAAACCTTGATCTCATATCGGTAGGATTTTGGGCGACTTGGTGACTCAATCAATGATCACCCAAATCGAGTCGGGTCCCCTGGAAGTATGAGTAATACCCATCATGAAGTCCATGGATATCCCATCCCACTTCCACACTATCACATCTAATGGTTATACCATGCCTACTGGTACCTGGTGGTCTGCCTTCACTAGATGAAAAATGAGGCATCGAGAGAAAAAATCTGTTATCTCCTTCTTCATACTTGTCCACCAGTGCTATCGTCTGTAGTCCTAAAAATTTTCGACACTCTTGGATGTACCGATAAAGGGGTTCTATGGAACTCCCTCAAAACGTCCTCCTGATGTTACACTGGTACCATATTATGTCCTCTGAAGAGGATAAAATGCTCTCTACCTTCAGAAAATATATCTGGTGCCTTCCCTGTGGATATCTAAGCATGTTGTCTCTCACAGTCAGGGTCCCCATGTTGTGCCTCTCTGATTCGATGTAGTAGTTGGGGAGTGACTGTAAGAGACTAAAGAAAGGATGCTCCATCTCTATACACAAAGGATATCATTAAGGAATCCAGCTACTTTGTCTCCTCGCCTAGCAGCTGTATAAGATGTTATCCTACTGAGTGCATCTAAAACAACATTCCCCTTCCCAAAAGTATAGACTATTTCAAAGTCACGGACTTCGAAGAACTCAAGGAAACGTTGATTTCTCACGTTCAAGTCCTTCTGAGAGAATATATACCTAAGTCTCCTGTGATTAGAGTACACGGTAAAACGTTCACCCATCAGATAATGTCACAACATCTTCAAGGAGAAGACAACTACTTCTAACTTCAGGACATGGGTAGCTTACTTCTTCTCATGTTGTCTCTACTACCAAAAACCAAGCATGATTGATGCTCTCTCTTGTATTAGGACACACAGAAGACCAGTCCCTAATACATCACAGTAGACTACTTACACTACGCCTTTCTCTGGAAGCTTCATGATGGGGGCACTAGTCTGCCTCTTCCTCAAATCCTGAATGCTCTTCTAGAATCTCTCTGACAACACAAATGGTTTCCCCTTCTTCTTCAAGCTGATAGTGGTGCAACAACTCTGGATAAGTCTGGGACGAACTTCTGGTAGAAACCAGCAAAACTCAGGAAACTCTGTACCTTTGTCACACTCATGGGTGGCTCTCAAGAAAGTACCGCCTCAATATTTGTTGGAAACACTACAACTCCAGCTTTCTAGATGTCATGACCCAGATTGTGAACCTCTCAAATACAGAACAGGAACATTGATTTTTTACCATAAATATGGTTTTCTCGGAGTGGTCCAGTACTACTCGCAAATGGTAGGCATGCTCCACCTCAGTTGTCGTGTAAATAAAAATGTCATTGATGAAGACTTCAACTAAGCGGTTGAGGTATGGATGGAAGATCCGGTTCATGAGTCCGATGAACATTTATGGAGAGTTTGTTACGCCGATGTGAATAACCAAGAAATTGAAGTGGTCTTACTGACAACTGAATGTCATCTTATGCACATCCTCATCTCGAACTCTATGATGGTCACAACCTGATCTGAGAAGTTTCTTCGATAAAAACCATGATCCCTTAACATGAACAAAGAGGTCATCAATCCTAGGGAGTGGGTACCTGTCCTTCACGGTCACCTGATTCAAGAGATAGTTGTTGACACAAATCATTATGCTTCTATCTGCCTTCATGGAAAATAGAATCGGGGATTCCCAGGGAGAATCACTGGGTAGGACAAATCCTTTCCCTTGCAAGTCCTCTACCTATTCCCGCATCTCACGAAGCTCAGTGGGAGCCATCCGATATACTGGTGTAGATATCAGTGTCGTCATGTGGTATAGTTCAATGTAGATGTCCACCACTCTGCGAGGATGTTGTCCTTGACTATCTTCAGGGATAACATCTGTGTACTGATACACCACTATAGGATAAGTCAGACTCTCCACACCAACTTCTTTGAGGGTAAGTAAATCCAACTGAGGAGTGATCGGTTGCACCCTCCTCTGAGAAAGTACATCCTACACTACAAAGGCTCTCTTCCCTCTGGGGAAGGTAAACATGGTCCCATCCATGTGGACACACTTCACCTTGAGATTGATACAATCGATCTGAGAATGGACTGTAGATAACTAGTCCATACCTAAGATGACGTCGTAAGGCATCAACGCCACAACGAGGAGATCACAGTCGAAGATCTCGCCTACTAGAGTATGCTCTCACTGCCAGAACTAGTGCGTAGTCGTCGAGTTTGATCTCGCAGGAGTCTCTAGCCATAAGGATCGAGGCAACGACTCCGTCATAATCTCCACGCTCTGAGTGAGGGCAGTAGCAATGAAAGAGTGACTGGAACATGTGCCTATAAGAACTGTAGCTATGGTGGAGTAGAAACAGATCATACCTCAAATAATCTCCGGAGGGATTTTATCGTATGCCTCAGTTTCATGGAGTTGAGATCTCGCATGTCCACCTGCTCCCTGTGGTCGGGGAGGACCTCCTAGTGGTAGTGGTGGTGGAAACACCTCGAATTGTCACCCACCGCTTCCTGTACAACCAGCTCATGTGCCACTTCAACTTGATCCATTTGGACTTCCTTGATCGAATATCTATCATTTCCTGGGAGGTCCATTGACCATCATCTGATCATCCGAATGGTGGGTCGGATAGTCACGACCAATGTGATCATGCACGCCGTATGAGTAACACTACCCACTCTTGGAAGATGTTTATCCACTATGGGTTCCAAAACAACCGATCCGGAGTCGTGCGGTCATCCACCTATAGGTCTGGTCCACTTGGACCTCTGCATCATCTGTCTACTTCCATCTACAGAAGACTCCGCTGCATGTTGACTAATGGTGGGTCTCGCTACTGAAGGCTTCTCAGAAAGGAAACTATCAACTAGGAGGGCTCTCTCTAGCACCCCCTCCTGCATCGAAATGTTGAGTGAGATAATCGGATCTCTGATCTCCCACCTGAGCCCCTGCTCGAAGGTACGAGCCCTGAAGAATGGGTCTCGTACCATATTTGGGGAGTAGTGAGAGAGGTCGGTGAACATCAATGAGTAATGTGGCACCGTCATGCTTCTCTACTGCAGATGAAGTAGCTGATGTATCCACACTTCCTATAGGGTGGTTGGAAAAAACTCTGCCTGAAACAGGCTCTCGAAGTCATCCCAGAGTAGGGTCATCTCGTCATTCACCTAGAGAATCGGGCTCCACCATCTGCCTGCTGGTGCCTATAGAAGGCTAGAAGCAAGAATCCCCATGAAGTCGGATGGTGTCCCAACCAGTCTGAAGACTCTCACCATAACCTCCAACCAATACTCAGATGACTGCAGGTCCATCTCTCGCTGGAACCTAGGTGGCCTCTGGCACTAGAACTCATACAACATGATCAGGAGGCATGCATCGTCTGCTGCTGGGGCTGGTGGAATCGATGGACCAATGGAGAGTGGTACCGCTGGTGCCTCCTCTAGAAAAGGTCCCCTCACTGAGGCCTCATTGCTCGGTGGGAAATCTATGAGAACAACTCCCGAGGCTCTAACTAGTCATCCATAGGGAGGCATCCTGAAATAAAAATATGAGACACGTTCAATAGGTTATACCTAGTGAGCTGACCTGGTTGAGCTTACATAATGAATAGTTTTGAAAACACACATGAAATCAGGGTTTTCGTGCCCTCAGTCGGAAATTAGAAGTCAGGGTCCTGGTGTATGGATAAGTCAGCCATTGCACTAACACTGGACTCCCTGAATTGAAAACCACACTCGGTACCCTTAATATTATTTCTTCACATAAAAGAAATTTTAGAGTGCTATGTTCTGCGGTAGAAACTACTCCTTTGATACCAATTTTTCATGACCTATCCTCGGGACCCATGTGGTGACTACACCAAACCCTCCTTCCATAGGCCAGATGATGGTGACTAGAAACAAAGGTGTAAATCCCTAAGCTAGAAATGCAATGACTTTATAAACTGTAATCATGCACAAACAGAGTACAATCTAGAAGCCAATCACAATGTAAAACCATGTACAAAGGAGTGATGGAAAGTAAAAGGGGCCAAAAATATAATACTAATAGTAAAGTACAAGGAAACAGAATGTACAAGTACTGAAAAAAGGGAAAAAACCTCCTGGATCATCCACTGGTAATCCTACCTAAAGGGTAGGTATAGAAATATTCCACAACACTCCATGTCTGTCCATCTCCTTCGTGTACTATCATGCCGTTTGGTCCACCTCCAGGTACTATCCAGTCCTGATCCACTCATCCTCGGTCAGCGTTCTCCGTTGTTTGCATCCAACTCAATGAGGTGCAGGAATAATCCATGCAGGGGTGAGTATAACAATACTTAGTAGGGACCCCGAGACCCTCAAGGTCTCCCAAAACCCAAAAAGGATAAGCCAAAAATCATGAAATCAATAGACATCCCCACATTGGTATAAACCCAAACATATACCTTAGTTATCATGAAATCCATCTCAATCATGAGGTAAAACCAATAGTCACTGACTCAGCTCAACCCTGAATTTTATTATAGGGGTAGTAACATTTCAAACCCTAGGATGTAGGAGAACTCCTACTCTATCGTGTACAATGGGTCTTCCGAAACAACAAGGCGCTTACCAGAAACCATATACTACTGAGGTACTCCTCATGTAGAGTACCGTGGGTCTACTACATCATAGAGGGGCGCTCCCAACAATAGTTCTTCCACCCCAAAAAAGTGCTCCTCCTCATAGCATGCAGAGGTAATCCTCCTATCGAGTAATGCATGTCTGCCACCACAACCAGGTGCTCCTCCATCGTGGGTCTACTACCACAACCAAGTGCTCCCCACTAATCCATATGAGTCACTTCGAGTCACTCGATCAGTAGTCATCAAGTATCATCTAGCTACTAGGTTCCCGCAAAAATGATTGCTCATCTTTGGAAAATCCCCTCTATAAGCTACTGGTCGATACTCCAACTATCACAATGTCCCACGTAGAATTTTTTCAATGGTCCGCCGCATCATAGGGTTATCAACAAAAAATATATCTCGTTAGTCGAATGCCCTGACTGTGAGTTATTATCCTTTTATTCATGGGGTCTGGTTGGATTCGTGTCTGATCCATCCTGACCATATCTCAACATTACCTTGAAATCCAGTGGGGTATACTCAAAGGGACCATTTCACTCCATGAAATATAGTGCCACTGACGGTTCGTCAAATGGTCGTCCAGTTCCAATGAAATTGCTAAAGAAGGTAATGGGTTAGGAGTGGGACTAGGTCCAGCCCGACCCAGTCTGGGCTGACCCGGTATGGGTCGACCCGATCAGACCTATTAGTTATGGCCCGACCAATTGGGCGGGGTAGCCTATTAGGTTTGGCCTGGTTCACTTGGCCCGCCCGAGCGGACTGCGAGGGCAGTTCGGCCGGGAGGTCGCCACGTCAGCGTTTTGGTCTAGAGTTTTCTACGTAGGCGGTTTGGTCTGGAGGGTAGGAACGGTTCTGCTAGCACCACATGGGGTGCGACTCGAGCATCTCACCCTTGGATGTCGAGCCGGTTTTTCCATAGAAGTCACGAGGGATGCCACCAGTCGGCTCAAGATATTGGCGCGGCTAGTCCGGTTCAGTCGGGAACCGGGGCGCGGCCGGGCAGGCCACGGGCAGACCGCGCAGGGCGCCGGTAGGCCGTGGGCAGGACGACCGGGGCGTGGGCAGGCTCCGTAGGGCATGGGCAGGCCGAAGGTAGGGTGCACGGGGCACGAGAAGGCTGGAAAGGCACTGGGCAGGCCACGTTAGGGAGCACTGGAGGCCGCAGGCTGGCCAGCAGGGCACTAGGCAGGGCACGCGGGGAGCGGGCATGCCAGCAGGGGGGCCAGCGGCATTCGGTCGAACTGGGTGTGGTCAGGTGGGCCGGCGACCTGGAGGTGGTCGGTCCAAAGTATCCAAGGCCATTGCGGTCCAGCGGTGTATGGCCAGCAGCACCGAAGCGCGGTGGGGGAGGTGTGATTTTCGGAGGTCGTGGGTAGCGCATCCTTTTTTGTTGTCGCCATCCTCACCTCCTTAGCACTTCTGCACCAAAATATCAACATAAAATATATCGGCAGAGAGGTTGGTCCATGTTGGTTTGGCTCGTAACCTATATGTTTAGGGTGGTGTCAATTTGTTCATCAATGTAGTATGATGAACAAAAATTCTTTTACAAATTCCATAAAGAGTTCTTTCTATCTGAAGAAGAGAAACATAAAAGTGATAAAACAAAAATGTAAAACCCCTAAATTTTATTGTCGGACGTTGTTCGTTGATGGAGTCGCGTAAAGGAGAAGAATAGATTCGTTGTTTGTCGTGTCCACCGCACACTTCCAAATCCGAGTTGCGCCAGCTCATGGAAGATGCTCTACGTTCGTAGGTGTCTGGGAAAGAGGTCGACAAAGGATCATCACTGGTATTCTTCGTTGGCAAGTGTTCATTATTGGGGCCTTCTCCAAACAATCCTCTCCATAAAGCAACCAAGTTTTTCACCATAATGAACAATTCTAACCCATAACTATTAATAGATCTATTATTCTCGATGTTGGCCCAAAATTAAAAAATGGAGAATTAATAAATGGATCCCCTTAATTAATTCATGTGTGTTGGCACAAATTTATAAAAAGGGAGTGGGTTCCATTAAATTAAAGGAAATGTGTAGTGGATCTCCCTCATTAATGAGGGAGATTTGAGAGGTTTCAATCTCCTCCATCAATAAGGGATTTAGCCCTGTGTGGTCCCCACGATGTAACCTCTCAAGGGAGGTTATGTTCGGGTGGTCCCCATGTCATAAACTCTTGTGGGAGGTTATGTTAGGGAGGGCCCCACCACTATAACCCATCATGGGAGGTTAAGGAGTGGTGATCTCACCTCCAACATCCAAGAGGAGGTTTAAACTTCTAGTCACCAACATGGAAGCTCAAATAAAATAATGTGTAGCTTAGTTTTTTTAAAATATTTTTATGAAAACCCAAAAACAAACTTTTACTCTCGACCAACTGTCGTCGAGGTGAAAGTCCTCTTAAGCGAATACCAATGCTTCGAGTTCAACGGTGCCCTCAGATTTCTGTTCCGAGCACTAGTTCAAATGTTATAAAACCTCTCATATGTTTAGTAAACGCACCCGAACAAAATATCAAAATTTGATTTTGGGCACACCGGGCCTCGGAAAAATGCGCCTAAAATTTCGCGGGCTCGTAAAAATTCCCATGTATTTATGAAAAAACAATTCCACAGGATTTTTGGGTTATTAAAGATCTACCCTAAAACTAGAATGATACAAGAAAGCAGAGAAATATTTTCAATATTAAAATAATAAGAATAATGGTCAGGATAAGCAGGATATGACATGAAATGAAGAATAATCATATCCTACGAAAGGAATGAAACATGAAAATATACCAATGTAGTAGTTGATTAATGTAAAACCAAGAATTCTGATTGAAAATAAGGTGATCATAAATTTGGAATCAATCCCACTAAATCCATTTCAATTAGATAACATGTATCTAAATAACTAGAAAAATAAGGAAAATAAAAGAAGGAAAATAAAAATATATTATAAGCTAAACATTATCAAAAACCATGAAATAATGGTGTGAGAGAATCAGAGAAGGTTGGAATTCCTTAATCCCATGATTAAGAAGTAAATCATCATGGTAGATTTTCTATTAAAGACACGATAGTTTTTCATAATATTGTTCCTTTGAAATTTGATAATTTAATGGAAATAGTTGTTGGAAAATAATATCATCCTCATGATCAATAAAAATATTGGAGTCAGTTCTAATCGGCGTGGCCTATTTAAGAACACAAGATCCACGCCATAAGGTGTTTATAAATGAAATAGAGGAACATGCTAAAGGAAAGTTTTTTAAATAAATACAGAAGTATTTACTGAATATAAATATTGTGAATATTAATATGAGTTTATATAAAAATATGGACTTGATGATGAGGAAAAATAAAATTAATGAGATGAAGAAAATAAAATAAAAAAATTGATAGTGTTGAATATTATGAGGACGAGTAAGAGAAACAAAATTCACATGGATTATCCTACAGATGATTATATTTCATTAAGAACATTACAAAAATCATCAAGTGAACTACCATATATTTCTAATGAAAAATTATAAAATTCAGATAATGAAAATAATTCATTTGAGAAAGATTCTCAATCCTCAACAAAGATGGATGAGAAGGATTAAAACACTAACGTAGAAGGGAATAAAGATTTCAATTCACATGAAAATATCATTGAAATTTCTTATAGAAATAAGGCTTCTCAAATATTTGAAATATCATTGTCAATAAAAGATGAACATTAAAAGAGAAAACAAGTAGAAGTAGAAACCTCACACCATTAACTACATAAGATTGAAATATCTAATTCCATGGGTATTTTAATAGTCTAAGGAACAAAAAATAATGTTAACCAAGTATTAAAATGGACAAACTATGATGATTCTGAAATAAAGATACATTAGGAATCAATTGAATAGTTAAAGAAATACATGAATGAATTGACAGAAGCCTACAACAACATGTCAAAAAGCATGGTAGAAGGGTAATGTTTGTGGAGAAATTTTCTAAAATTTCTAAAAATTGATTTCAATATATCAAATTCATCACTGGTAAATTGATATACATGGTCATAGAGATTTCAAGGCTCAATATTTATAAAGATGAAATCATCTGTTTGAAGAATCAGAATGAAGTGTTGTTTGAAAGACATCTTATCTAGGAAGTGAAAATAAAGTCTCAAGATGAATTGATTGAAAGTATATTGGATAAATGAAGCGTGATCAAAATGTTCATGAATATTGTGAGATCCATTACATAAAATAATGAATAATATTTTTCTTACATTATGCCTTGTTATATTTTTCTAAAACATCATATCAATGAATGGATTTTTAATATCATTACATATCACATCAATATCATCCGATTTATATTGGTTTAATGTTATTTAATTTATTTTAGATGATCATGTAAATCCTTTTATTCTTTTGTATATTGTTTTCTCTATCATTTTTGAGGTACATCATGTCTTATCCCGATAACTTTAGGAAAATCACAATGGGTGATAATTTTAATAAAACGGGGAGATGTCTTATGATATAGGAGAAATACCTTTAAAGAATATAATATGACCCTTATAGGGAGTTCTTATCCTAAGGGGAAGAGAGTATTATCCATCATCATATTTAGATATATTATAAAATCTGAGGGAGATAATGATAAATGTTTAATTATGTATACAAATTACCCAACAGATAATATAAATTATATTTTTAAAATATATTTATTGTTAATGATTATGGTTTCTGCATACCAAAAAGGGGGATATTTTTTAGTCCAAAAATTTACATATGAATATTTTATTACTTTAGTTTTAGAAATTTAATAAACTTTCATAAATAATTTATTAGTAAATTTTTATTTCAATAGATTTTTAGAGTATTGTTCTACAAAACATATACATTTCCATTTATTAGAATTTTTTCTATCATATTCTGAAGTATAAAAAATTATATTTCATTACAACTCGAGTAATGAGTATAGAACTGAAAACCATCAGATTCACGTTTATTAAATCATATTTAAGACTATCTACCTTTTATTTGTACTAGTAATAGAATTTATAACAGAATATGATATCAGAACTAACAAGCATCAGTTTCACACTCATAACAAATATCATAATGACATTCTGTAATTAAATACATCATATTGACTTGGTTTAAATTCAAAATATTGAAAAACTAACTTTTAATATAATATAACATCATTTCCACTATAATTTTCTAAATAAAAATAATATCAGACTTTATGTGATAATATAGCTATTGGAGTGTCAGTTGCCAATTTCATTGAAAAAACTCGTAGATAAAATAACAAATATAATAATTAAGACCACTGGAATTGTTGACTATAAAGAAGCCATCATTCGAATATTTTTGATCTAAAATATTATGTATGTTTTGATAAAACTTCTATTATGTGAGAGATATTAAATTTATCAAATTTATGATTAGATTGTTTATATAATTTTTTAATATTATAAAGAATTTTTATTTTAATGGAATCCTTGTCTGGGTTATTTCATTTAGAACGTTGGGAAATTGTTTTCTCATCTGATTGTGTGAATATGATAAAGGTATTCCGAGTATAAGAATATATTTAATTTGATCAGGGTATTAATTAAGGGAAAATGGATATAGTGTGATAGAATCTAATCCATCATACTGAGTGCTTCTGGGGATAGGAAGATAGTGATGTTGATCACAATATCGAGGATAGACCTTCTTGAAGAAGGACATACATTTTTCTAAGTATAAAACAAGGGATCCTTAATACTAAGTTATTGTGTACCCTACTATTTTTGTAAAATATAGTATATTCATTTATATTATTGGAGGTGTAATAAATATTTTATTTTTTCTTCATGTAATATAAGTTTATACTTTTATATTCATATTTTTATTTATATCTTGTTTATAATAATATATTTGGTTATGATACATTGTTATAACTTTCTTGAAATCGATTCATCTATGAATATGATATAATAAAATTACAATTATATATGTGTTTATGAAATAATCAATAAAATATACACATTTTGTATACTCTAATATAATCATAACTATTTTGATTACAATTTTACACTATATAGATTTAATCATATGTGATTATGATCTATGGTAAATAACATATCTTAACTAACCTTGTTATGTTTTTATTTGTAAATTAAATGGATTTTAATGTCCATATCCAATATTATTGTCAAATTTAATTAGGAAATTTTTTTAATTATAATTAATGTATCCTTATTTAATCTACAACTCTCCCTCTCTTTTATTTAGTCTATATAGAATATATTCATTCAATCATAATCAGTATACTTAATATAAAATGATACAAAATGTATTACTCATGAGGACGTTCATACACGATCTATCTCTTGTATGAAACTCAAATGTTTTACAATCGTAGTATGATATATTATATTATTACAAACTAGTAAAATATTGAATTGTAAAGATAAATTAATTTAAAAAAGGCTACTCACATGGGTAATGATCACCATAGGAATTAGAATAATGAAAAGAAAAATTGAATGAAATCATTTAAGGGAAAAAAATTTCCTATTTGATTATATCATATAGATGCAATTTAGAGGGTCAAATTCAATTCATGTTGGGATGAAATTCACCCCTAGAGATTTTATGATAAAATATCAATTAAAATATTTTAGTTTCATCAATTTGATGTGATATACACAACCCCAAATCTAATAGATCTATAATGCAGTATACAATTAAGGAATAGTGGTTAAATTTGAGATTTGAATAGTATTAAAAAAATTAAATAATAATTAAGGTTTTATATAAGGAAAAAATATTAACATATTTGAAATCAATTGGTATTAATGATTTATATGCTTTAAAAATAACATTTCTCAAAAATGGGTTTTATTTATTTTGATGATAAACTAATATAAAAAATTTCTTGCAGTATTATAAATTTTATTTATAATTTATTAAATCATTTTTAAAATATACATGTCTAATTTATCATTGAGTGAATATTTGATAATTTTTTAAATGAATTTATTTTATTTAATAGTGAATAATACTTATTTTTATTAAACTATTATTATAATATAATGAATTTAAAAATATAATTCTTTATTTCAAATAGTTTAAATGATTTATTGAATTAATTTATAATAATTTATTCCAATTATTATGATTGAAATTTATTTTTTGTGAATTTTTGTATAATTTTTTTTATACATATGAAAAAAGATTGCATGAAAACTGTTTTCCATCACATATTACAAGTATATTATTAATATAATTAATGAAAAAAAATTATAATTAATTTGATAAATTTTATTGAATAATTGGATTTGGGATTTTTGAAATTTCATCATTTTTTCACCTTATTTCATCTTATTTTATAGAAGAAATTAAGAAAATAACTTTTCTTAGGGTTCAATAATGTTTACTAGTGGGATTAGTAAAATTATAATTGTCTTTTTTCTAATTAAACATGTTCATATCATATTGTACTGCCATATTTACAACACATAATATCAAACCTTTTAATATCTAACCATTATGATGAATATTTCTTCATAATTATTATTGTATTTTATTCTTTTAATAAATATAATTCTTCTTTCTCTCCCACTAATAAAATCACATGAATTATTTCTTTTCATTAGACCATGTTAAAGAATATATATCCACCATAACTAACCAAATTCACTTAACAACAAGTCAATGAGTTATGTATTGGTACATGTCTTCTAAAAATATCATTAAAATTATACATTTGAAATAATAAAATTGAGGACACCTGTTTTAGAGGTAATAAACTAACCCATGAAGTCCATGACCTGCATAAAACTCAATAGGTACCCCAATCCCAGTGGGTCACAGTTCCTCCAGTGCATCTCCTCGAATTCAAAAGGAAGACTAAATTTCTAGAGGGAATAGAGTTTTTCCGTGGGATGACTATTCCCTCATTTCCAAAGTTTAATAAAACAGATTCAAGTAAACATAAGTAAATAGTGGAAGAAATATATTTAAATAGAAGGCATGTGAAGAAATAAATACAAGAGTAACTATAACTGAAACAACAAGAATATCATTCAACAACTCATGATATATCATGTCACTAGAATATGGAAACAATTTTCACAATATGATAGGTATAAGATGTTACAAAAAAGCACTAATTCAATCAAAGACCATCCTAGGATTCCTATGCTTTGGCTTAGTCATCTTCTATATATCTCCATACATTACAACAATAAATCTAGTGTGGGAAGTCGTATGCTTTCCTTTGTCAACTTCTGCAACCATGTAATCTTCCCTGGGTAGTAGAAAATTCTAGTAGAGGGTGTGAGAGAAATCTTAGGGGGCCACCACCAAAAATTTCTATAATATCCAGCCAATGTAATGGAAATATAACATTGTACTTGCATTCATATAAAAAGAAAAGTAGTATAATGAATCCCAATACCCAAGTACATGCTTCAACCCTCAATTGGTGTCTAAACATTAAACCGATACATTTAATTATGTAAATACATGATTTTTATTGATAAGCCTCATGACTAATATCCAACATAGGCATCACCTTGTGATAGTATAAATAGTCAATTTTATAATAAGTGTCAAGGCGACTATGAGTAATGACATAGAATAATGAATTTGCAAGGTAATAACCATGGAAATGTAGACCTCAATGGTCAGCAAAATAATAGTAACTATATTCCAACAAATGATAAGAGTGTAATCTAAGGATCATTTTTTTAAAAAATTCCACTATAATGTGCCAATAGAAACCCATGATATCCTCTAGAGTTAAAATGATATAATTAGAGATAGGGCCCTATGGGTTCTAACCATGGAAACTACTTGTCAATACTAGATCTGAGGAGTATATCCATAGAATCCCATTATAATATGAAGGAATCATATGGTGTAATACTGGGAATCCATGAATAAACACGTAATGGGATCATGGTGGATATCAACCTATGCAATCTGAATCCTTGAATATTAATGGGGTTATATAGTCCTTATGGACTTTTCCGATAAGAATCCAAGGCTAGATCGAGTTAGTAAATTTCAATTTTGGAAGTCGTGTTATATTTAATTTGGTTAAATCCTTTCCTTTTATTAGGGTAATATGGTCAAGTTTCATGAAACCATTGGTTCATTCCTTTCCTTTCATTATATTAATAATGTGAATGTACCATGAAACCTTTTAATCAAGTCATAATTAATTAATAAGGCAATTTACTTCAATAATTTCATTTCATTAGTGTGGCAAGGCCATGTAGCTTGAAACCATTAATATAACACATTTTAATCATTATCCATATTTGTGGTTTCATTATTCCTTCTATAACTTTGATGAGGGTTAATAAAGATATGAAACCTACTATTCATTGACATTTAAGGCACAGTCATATCATTAGTAAACTTTCCAATTGGCAGTCTACATTTCATTGTCAAATTTAAGCACTTACATTAGATAGGTCAAGTGGTGGGAATACATGGTATATTCAATTATTAAATTCATATATAAATAAAAAAATTTAATATAGAAAGGCTTACCATTAGGATGGTAAAGCCATGACACACCTGAATGGTGGCACAAATTTGTGAAAACAGTAAATAAAAAATATGGCAGAACCATTGACTTGTAAAGTATATAGTGGATGATGAAACCATTAAAAAATAATCACATATTTTTAAATATCATAATGATATAGTTTAAATGATTATAATCCTGGAATATAACTGCCATAAATAGAACCCGATGAAATCAGTGGGCCCCACACAAAAAAATACAAAATCACTGAACGTTATAGATGAGTTATAGACCACCAACAATAGTCTTTTATGACTCTCCTCCTTCAATAATGGATCATTATTTGACTTGGATCATAGTATGTCTATGATAAGGATAAAATTCTCAAACACCAATAACTCGATAAAGAGAAAAATAGAAGGAGAACTACACATGTTGACTTGAGTAATTACTGTTCCAAAACCAACATGATGAACAAAATCTCGATCAGATCTAGATGATGGAGATATTTGAATACCTAGATTTAGAATTCCAAAATATCCAATATGTGATCCATGGAGGTAATTCATGCAAAAAAATTTATTGTGAATGAAGGAGTGATATTAAAAGATCATTATGGTAAATATTGTTAAATTTTCTAGAAAAATGGAATGTACATTGTTTCATTTTGTACGTTTTGACAAAAACATGTGCAAACATAGTGTGTTATTTGGGGTAGAAGGGTACATTTCATGGTTAGGCCACACAGCTCCCCACAAACCACGCAAGGTAGACGGACAAAAGGGTTAGAAAAATTTTCTGAGAACATATTTGCCTATTGGGAACGTATGTCATCTTCCCTTTCCCATTCATAATCCTACAATCATTCGTTCATCCATATCACCCATACTAGACGGAAAAAACAACATCATAGATCATTCTTGCTCCAGTCTAAGTTGCATACAATATAATCCTCCAAGGATTCGTTTTCATTTAACTTTCCTCGACATAAAAAAGTATGAGAAAGGACATCATGATATTGGGAAAGCTATGAATCATGAAATACATCATGCATGGATTGGTACATCTGAGATTGCAGAAATTGATTGGCTACTGGCCCAACTCTCTAGAATTTTAAAAGGTACATCCAAATTAGGAGATAGATTTACACACTTTTGTAAGCATATAAGTCATTGAATGGGAGATACTTGAAGGAAAACAAGATCCACAACATTGAAATCTAGAGATCATCATCAGAAATCTACAAAAGATTAATTTCAGGACTGAGGAGTAGTCATACAATTTCAGATGAGTTGAAATTGCTCTAATGTATCTTGAACACCTAGTAGGGCTGCCTCACCTGCTTCTAGTTTGCACAGGGTTGAACAACATAGCCTACCAAATAATCCTTCACAAGGATCCTTATGAATTTTACCATAAAATATTTTATTCTAAGATAAATCTATTGGAGGGGTATTCATCTCTTGAGAACCGGTGAAAATCAAGGACAGTTGCTCCAATCATATGCACTAGAACATGTATTTTCTGTTCTGATGGTCCATCGGTCTATGGGTGAAAATATGTGATAAGAATAACCTATTTCTCCATAAGCATCTTCAATTCCTTTTAGAAATGTGATGTCAAATGAGAATCCATATCTGAAATGACAAAACATGGAACCCAGCGTTTTAATATGCTCTCACAGACATACTGTCTTCACATCTCACAAACTCAGAATGTATCTTGAATTTGAATGATGTGGAATTATTTATTTATTCGATCAATGAATACCCTCATTTCATCGCTACCCCACAGTGAACTATGTAATATGTACACAAAATCCATTGTATCATCATCCCAATTCCATTCTTAGACTGAATGTTGTTGTTGAAAACCTACAGGTGTCTGGTGCCTTGCCTTCACCCACAGACATGTGGAACACCAAGTGATAAAGTCTGTTTTCTTGTATTTCATCACTGGATACCAATACTGGTGTCACATGTATTGATATACATTTGAGGTGCCTCAATTAACAACACCCTGAGAAGAGTTGGACTCCTTCATCAAATCCTCTATTATGTCTGTAGGAACCCAGATACATCCACATAGACAGAAGGCATCCCCTCTGTCCAAGGTCCAATCTAGAGGTGGGTTATCTCCTGATATACTCTCATGGAGCACCAACCCATCAGGATCTGAAACCAATATACCATTCACCTTCTCAATGAGGAAGAGGTAAATATCATGGATGATAGGTAATACAGCTCATGACTTTCATGGAACTCTAGATTAATCTCAGAAAAAAGGTCTATTAACATCTATTCATCACTGCCATCCCATCTTCCTGTTATTGAGTTTTCCAACTCCGTGCATCGGCAACCCAATTTCCATTCCCATACATACAAACAGGCTCAAAATTAAAGTATTAGAGATATTAAACAAATATACACTATTTTATATTCATTTCACTTTGATAAAAGATATACTTTAGGCTCTTTTGGTTAGTGTAAACTACAATGTGATCACCCAAAATATAATGTCTCAAGCACCGTAAGTCCTGGACAACTGCTTCTAGATCAAGGTCGTCTGTCATGTAGTTTCTCTCATAAGGCCTCAACTATTGAGTTCTATACGCATCATATTTACCTTCTCGAATAATAAATTCTACAAGGATGATGCTTTATGAATAATAGAATAAAATATAACAAATACATGGCTCCTGAAGAGTTAGAGTAGGTGATGAAACAGGCACCCATTTATGCTCCTGAATGGATTTATCTCATGATTCTGACCAAAGAAACATGACACCATACTTTCTCAAACTAGTAAGAGGTGAAGAGAGATGTTGTAAGTGTTTTTTAAAACACTTTTAATATACATACAACCCCTATAAACACCATATATCAAACACATTATTTGGATTCCATAAGGAAACTATAGAAGTAATATTTTCTGGTTCAACAGATACTTCTGATTTCAATATTATAAAACCAATGAAGTTTAAATTTTCATTTCAATACTGGAACATAGAAATTTTGTTGTAAAAATGATGCCCTCTCAATGTAATCAGAATGATCACACGATTTTCTCTTACTCACTACACGTGAGAGAATACAAAAATATTTAATCCATAAAGTCTACGACAAAAGGGACCAAATAGGGGTGGATACACCTATTCATCATAGCCATGAAAATGGATAGTGAGTTTGTAATACTGAATAGAATAACATTGTTCTCATATAGACCATAAGTTGTAGGAAATGTTTTACAAAGAATGTATGATTTTATGACTCACAACTGATGAAAACATGATATCAGGTTGATCTTGGAGAAGGTCATTGATCCTTTGATCTAGTCAAAGAGATCACATATTCAAGGAAGTTGATATTAGTCCTTGAATGTAAGCTGGTTGAACATTCTGTAATCCATTCAAATATGTAAGGTTCCATCACCCTTTTAGAAAAAATCATTTGTGATCCCGAAGATGATATACATGGTCGTATTATACATTTAGAACCTAAATACTCTAAATTCTGATTTATCACCTGAATCTTTATAGGTTCCATACATTATGGAGTAATGGACACATGACATTAACCTAGTACAAGCTTCATTATGAAATATACCACTCTCAAATGAGGTAATATTGAATAATCATCAAGAAAGTGATAGTTTAAAAATACCCTACTAGTGGGAATATAATATTATGTAAACCATGATTCTCCATGAATGTATTGCAAATATTGGTTCTCACTCCACCTATGACATGACGCTCTGGTCTAGCTATACCTTCCTGGAAAACCCACTCACTCCTATGTAAATAACTTCCACCCTATGGTGATGTAAACAGTACCCTACGATGATTAAATTTATATAAGCATGAGGATGAACTAACCAGTCCATCCCATGAATGACATTGAAGCTCACCATCTCAATAAGAAAGAGGATCCATAATAAAGGTTAATTAAAACTCCATCAGGATAGTCCTTAAACTGGAATATTCTATCTATTCATTCACCTAACATAGTATCTACAGTTATTATACAATAGTAATTCAATATCTCTAGTCTAAGACTCTTTACAATAGATACATAGATAACAATGTTCTAAGAACCTGCATCCAATAAAGAAGATACTATAGTACCTGCAGCAAAAAATAGTATCTCATACTATAGATGGTCGAGCTATATGTTGTTCAGGTATCACTTATAGTTCATGCAATAGGATTGGTACGTGGACTTGTTCAATTGACAGAATAACTTGATATAAACTACTCTACTTGAACTGATTGTAATCATGGGTCTAGCTACCACATCCATGATCTTCTCCTCGGACATACCTACTTTTGAAATTCCAACTCTTCACATGTTGCTGGGTAAAGAATTATCTCTATAATGTGGAACTAATGTAGATCATTTTCCACTCGAAGATGGTGGAAATTTCCAATAGAAACACTTTATATTCCCCATATAGTCGCATGCTAGGAATTTTGTTTGATCTCTACAACAACAATGTTTTTTGTTCCCCTATCTTCCCCTCTGATGACAATTAATAGAGCTGTCAAAACTGGCACTCTGGTTTTCACTTGACTGATGAGAAACCTAGAGACAACATTTCCAATCACGAGAAGAACTACCAGCCTGACATGGAACTGGTCATCTATGCCTTCTATTGTTGTCGTCCCTCAGGTTTCCCTCAATGATAAGAGTATATTTGACTATTTTATAAAAAGAATGTAGGATAAAGACATTCAACTGCATACCAATGGATTACTAGATCACCTCATTGAAACGTCATGCACACAAAATATCCTAAGTGGAATGAAGTTGTAAAAATAATTGTAACTCCATGTACTGTGATGAATACTACATAACTGACATTGAACCCTGCTGGAGATGCATGAACACTATTGATCTATCTACTCTAATCATCTGTGTAATGAACTATCATAGAATGTAGTCTGGAAATCTACCCACAACAAGCCATGATGATAACTAGCCTTGATAATCACATCACACCAACATTTTGCCAAATCATGAAGCATGTATATTTAATGATTGTCTCTCTACTAAAGAGGTGTTTCCAGATTATCAATGATATATAGTGTGGATTCAATCCATGATTTGCTATCATGTGGACCGCCATCCCCTAAAATTGTAGTAGGATGTTGCAACTAGAAGTTGTTAGTTAGATCATCCATTATAGGTGGATGTCATAGAGCACCATTTATAGAATGTATCAGTTGTAGGAATGTATCACGAACTTGGGAATCTAATCCCAGATCAGGTATATCAGGATGTTCTATAAGTAGAAAACCTGGAGGTATTATAAGAGGACCAGGGCCCATCATGTTTAGAGCATGGTCATTTCCACCCTCCTGAATTATTATATGAGGATGCGGTGTCATCATTGGTCTACAATATCTTGCAACAAACCTCATAAAATTATTATAAGAAATAATTCATCACTAGATGATGTTGAACGTTGGAAAACTCACTACCCTTGAAATTATACCCAATAAATCCACAATGATGGTTATGTATAGGTAAGTTCCCATATATATGTTTCATTTAATTTTACAACTAATTACAAGGTTCACTCCATTAAAATTCATAAAAATTAAAAGGTATGATAAGTATGTTCTACCAATTCATTTTAGTTTTCATGATTCAACATATGATGGATAGCCATTTTCATCGAATCGGTGCCCACACAACTATCACTTGAAATAATACCCATTTATTTAAAAAAATTGTCATTACTCAGATAATTAATCAACCCAACCCATTAGTTACCACAGAAATCAAGAATGGAGATAGGTAATCACTCATTCACAACTAAAAGTAATACAAGAATAGTATAACTTTCACTCCATTACACAGTAATCAAAGGAATATCATGCAACGAAAAGTAGTGAAATGCACCCATACGACATGAAAAAAGTCATGATGTGTGAATTAGAGGTTCCCTTAATGAAAAATGTACCAATGTTCATTTCCTAGGTATCATCGAGACAAGGATGAAATAATTTCAACAAACAGAGTAATAATCAACCACTCTACACAACATGTGCATCACCGAAATAGTGATATATTATCAGCTAAAATAGGTAGAAGTAGAACAACAATTCTAATTTTAGGTAACATGGTTTTTACCATGAACATGGGTTCGTGATTCTCAACCAATAATTATGACCAAGTCCCATGAGTTACTAATCTATAATAAATTGCCAATAAATTTAAATGAAAGAAAATATCCCCTCTAATCCTACTTTGTTACATCCCAGACATAGATGTCTCTCAAAGGGTGTACAGATCCATGTGGGCCACATGCCCTCAAGCAAATCTCCTTGAACTCTAAATGCTGCCATCTAGTAGCAAGGCCCATGGTTATTTATGTGGGGGGAGTATGCCCTAATTTCTAAATTTTATCATATAGGATGGAAGAAAAAATAGGTAAATTTTATAAAACATATTTGTAAACAAAGGGAATAGTGTAAAAATAGATACATAAGTACCAATAACTGAAAATAGAGGAATAACATTCATTAAATGGTGATATGTCATGTCAATTGTAAACATGGAAACATGGATACACGACAGAATGTATAAAACGTTACTCAAAATCATATATGAAATCAAATACTATCAGAATCATCTTGATCTCCAGCTCGGTTATCCAGTATCAACCTCCACACCTAAAAATAAGTAATCAAGTGTTTGAAGTTGTATGCATCCCATTGTCAACACCTAAAACCATGTAATCATTCCAAGGTATGAAAGGATGCCTATAGTGGGTGTGAGATAAATCATAATGGGCCACCTCTAAACATTTCAATAACACCCAGACCATGTAATGGAAATGTAACAGTGTGTTGGAATGTGTATATACAATAAAGCAGTACAGTGTAACTAAATTCCCAAGTGCCTACTTCAGACCGTTGCTGGTGTATGAACATGAATCTAATTCATTTAATTAATTAATTTTATATTTTATATTAATAGGTCTTGTGAGTATTATCTATAAATGACATCACCTCATGATAATATAAATACTAAAGGTTCCAAGATGTAAAAAGGAAACCATATTTTATAATATTTAATAATTAAGTTACAAAGTAATAACCAAGGAATCATATACCTCATTTGTCACCAACCCAGTATTAAATGTTGCCATTAAAAGGAAAATATTGTGATCCACGTTTAATATTCCATGGAATTACACAATAAGCTTCTTATAGAATCCAAAATGATTGTCCATGGTGAAAAGGGGATAAGCATAAACTAGGCCCTATGGGTTATAACCATGTAACTTACTTGTCAATATTGGATCTAAGGAGTCTATCCATGATAGCCTATCATAAAATGAAGGCATCCTTTGGTTTAATATAGGGACCCCAAGAATATAACAGGATTTGGAACAAGGTGGGTATCAACCTATGAAATTTTTATCCTTGAATCACAATGGGGTTCTAATGTGCTTATGGCATTCCCCGACATAAATTCTAGGCAAGCTCGAGTCAGCCTATTATTATTTATAAATTCATGTAATATTTCATTTGGTTTAAGCCATTATTTTCATTTGTGTGATATGGTCATGTATCATGAAACCATTGGTTTAGTTCTTTCATTTAATTAGTATAATAAGGTCAAGTAGAAATAACTTTTTGTTATGTCATAATTAATAAATATGTCCATTTAGTTCAATCCTTGACATTCATTAGTGCGAAAATGACAAGTATCATGTGACCATTCATTTGGCCAAATTAAATTATATACCATATTAGTGGGTCATTATGATACATCCATTAATGTGGTTAGGGGAGATAAAAATATTCACCCTACTATTGATTTACATTTACGGCCATGTCATATTCTTTGTATAAATGACAATTCACATTCCAAATTTCATTTTGGAGATTTGGATAGCAAGGTTGCAGCAACCGAGATGCGTTTCCAAGGAGAGGTTAATGGAGATTTTAAGGTTGGTAGTAGGAATTTTAGCCGAAGGTATTTTTTTCAGGTCAAGGATTCTATTTCGGAGTGAACAATCAAGAAACGAGACACTGCTCATGTTACTTCTAACAAAGAGGAAATTCTTGATAGGTTTAAAATTTTTTAATATTCCATAATTTCTCGGATTGTTCTTCCCAGTGGTGGTAAGCCTTTGAAAGTTGTTGAATTAGTTCAGAAGCTGACTTCTATATGGGGTTTTGCTGGGTGGAGAGGTATTAACTTTTGTTGGGGTTTCTCTCATATTGTTTTTCCATTAGAGGATCTTAAGCAGGGGCGTGGGGGATCAGTTCTATCACATTAAAGCCAGGTATGATCTGCTTTCAAGAGTGGGATTTTCATTTTAATCCTTTTTCCATAAAAAAATAACTGAGCACAATTCTGGATTAAATTTATTGGCCTTAATTGGATCTTTTGGCATCCTAAAATATTATTGGTAATGCATATGCTGTCGTAATTCCTTTTAAAATGGATAGGAATACTGAGATTTCCAAATTTGGTCTCTTTGCATGGGTACTGGTGGAGGTTGATCTATGCTCTTGCCTAATTCACATTGTTGTTTTATCTGCATTGGATGATGATATTCCTTTAAAAATAGAATATGAAATACTTCCTAACTTTTTTTCAGAGTTCCAATTTATTGGTCACTATAAGATGAAATGTCATTGGAATTTGGTTTGCTATTTTTGTTCTTCAAAAGGGAATCATGAATCCTCTTGTAGGAAGAATGTGATGAAATAAGCTTAAAAAAATAATGCGCGACAATTCACTCTTGAAAAAGACAATGTGTAGGTCAGAGATGGTCCCTCATAGTTGGTTAGGGATTTGACACCGGTGACTCATGAGCCATTGAATATGGAACTGATGATAATTCTCGGACTCAGTGAGAGTGCTCAAATAGAGGGTGGCCTTATGGAGGGGTTGCAAAACCTGAGTAATGAATGTAATATTTCAGCGATCCAAGAGGAAATTAATTAATTAAGGGAAACTCAGGGAGGCCATGGATGGTGGGGTGACATCGAGGATGACTGCCTGAAAAAACCATTCTATAGTCAGGTTTTTTTCAAAGGGACAAATGTCATTGTGGATGATGACACATTTCAATATATTCCTCCCCAGAAAGCCAGAAGTAAGAAAGATTATTCTTATCTGAAGCCAACTATGGTCACCAGGTCTATATATCAATTCTGATCACTCAGATAAGGTTTAAAAACTGTGTTTATGTGTAAAATTATTAATGATCTTATGTTAGATTTTTATTGCGTTGGATTGAAGAAATTGCGAATATATGGATCAAATTAGATATTTTTTAGAGGGAAACCTTTGAAATTAATAAAAAAATCCATGTCGATGGAGGATGGGACACCAAATCATTATTAAGAAGGTTTTGACTATGTCTAAAACATATGAAATGGAACTCAAGTGATGCATGGTTTTAACAGACAACATTGGTGAGTGAGGTTAATAAGGATCATGGGGTCTAAAATAGATATCATAGAATGGATTCTAGTGATAAAGTTGAATCAATATATAGATGCATCCATGGAATGAAAATCTGATAAAATGGAATATAACATTAATAAATATGTTGTGCATCATAAATTCATATACTTAGGGATTATATAATATGATATATACCACATTACGTATATTCTCTAGGAAAAATTTGTGTCTCTTATTTTTTATAGTTATGGTTTGTAATGATGAGTAAAATATAACACATTTTATATTTTTTTATAGACATGCCATGTTTGATTGGATTATGTGACTGTGATAGTGGTTATATGAATGTTCGACCACTGTTATTGTTTGATATTTCATCAATATAGTACAAACCCATTTTTTAACAAATTAAATGTAACTTTTTATAGTGCATTACATGTTTATCATTCCTATTTATCACATTATATGTCAAGGTAGGCTGTAGGATATTATTGAAAAATGATGCTCAGTTTACGATAATATAATTGTTCTATAATGCTGAAAATCCAAAAGCTTTTATTAAAAAGAAGGAAAACATATTTTGGAAAATTATACAAGACATGGGTCATGTGATATATTCTATAATTAATTTTTTTATTAAAACATTTTTACATCTTAATTTCATGCCATGTAAGATGGGACTGAACAATAATATATTGAAATTAGTGGATAAATTCATTAAGAGGATAAAAAATAATGTAAATAAAACATAAATGTCTTATATTATACATTTTATTTGGTAATATTATATTATCCCCATTGTTAATAAAGGTTGAAAAATGGATTTTTCTATGTGTATTCCATTTATGAAATCATTTTTCATGATCTATTATTTAAATATGTAGTTTCGTATGAATTTTTTATGTCTTGAAATCCTTTTATATATACATAAGATGGTGTGATTGGGAAGAGGATTTTTAAATGATTTCTTTAGATGATATAGTAATGGGGACATAATAATATAATATTATGGTTCCTCTAAACGAATTACAATAATAATACCCCAAAATGGTATGCAATTGATCAAGAGAGGGCCATATGCACAATTTATGAATATAATAAATATTGGATTGTTCCAAAAATAGTGTGATTTTTATATAAGAGTTTCTAACCACCTATTATTTTGTCCTCAATTAGAATATAGTCATTAATATTATTGGAGGGGTAGGAAACATCCCATTATGATAGAGAGATGCTCCTTCATATCTGGGATCATTAAAAACATTACCATGATGCTTATTGTTGTCATTTGTGGGTTGTGATAGTTTATTTTTATTGGTTTAATTGTATTGTTTTGGGTGGGGGTGTAGATGTTTTTTGTGCTATGATATATAAATTATTCATTTTTTACACCGATATATAATATATAACTAAGAAGTAACCTTTTGACATTAATGAAATATTTCTACACATAGTGTATCTTGTTATATATGTGTTATGATTTTTAGTGTATAAATTTTATCAATTTGAAGCTATTCACTGATGATGGGAAATTTTTAATAATTATAGGTTTTGTATTTTTTATAATTTGATGTAAGATTTTATTTTCTCACACATTTTATATCATTGATAAAAAATTTTAAATTATGAGATTGAGTTTTTCATGAATCCTATAAGGTTGATTTTTAGTCAACGCATGACAATATATTGGATTATATATATTGTTCCTATGTCAAATATGAAAAATTATTTGATAGAAATTGTTAATGTGGATTTAGTTAAATGTTTAATTTCAAGATATATATTATGACTCATTGTTCTTGATCGTAATATTTCACCTTTTTTTAGAACTACCATGAGTTCCTATAGTGATGAATAGTTTTCCTATATTCTAAATATATTGTTCATGGTGGAATTTAAATATATAAAATGGTTTATTTTTTATTTTTATAATGTTGTGACAATTATTATATTTATTTTTCTATCATTTTTATATTTTATATGGTTATATTATTAGCATATATTCTTAATTATTATCGGTTATAATTTTTCTTCAATAAGAATATAATTTGGAGGTTTCGTTGAGTTTATATTATCACATTTTTGTTATTTATTCACAATTCTAGTCTCCAACCCCTATCTAGTAGAAAGAGGAAATATGGTGCCACATTGAATATATCAGTATCCTAAGTGGTTTCATGGTGGTTCGTGTCATATCTGAATGCAATTAAATACATTACATCCATTGGAAAAACATTAGATATAGAATATTTATAAATATTTATGTTCGGTTTAGGAAAACATTTTTGTACATTCATAATTATTTTATTAGTGATTGGGAAAATATGACATTAGAGGTAGACAACATATCAATTTTCCATATCTCTAACAATATGATGACCATCAAGAAACTAAAAGGAATTAGTTTCAATGTAATTTTACAATTTTTCATGAATCACAAAGTCATTCATTTTGATTTAAATTTATTTACTATGATAGATAAACTACAAATTCCATTTTAATCATGTCTTCATTATTTTGAGTAATGTATTCATCCCATAAGGAATTAACTGTAATTTATAAATAGGTTTTTAACAAAGGGTTTTTATAGATAAAATATCAATCTGGTGAAGTTGTGACAATGAAGTGTAAACATAGAGACCAGAATATGTGGACGAATATCCACACAAGTGGAGAGAAGATTCAATACTATTTTTGTGTTGTATTGAACATATGACTGATAATATGGTATCTCCAACTAATCTAGACATGATAACCTAAAAATAATTTCACAATGTTTATTTATTATTGATTCATCCTAATTTGGGAAGTGAGAATGATCCCAAATTTATTGAGTATAGTATGGAGATAGTGAACCATTATTTAATCTATTCTATGTACCCAAATACATTTTTAATACTCTTTAAAAGATTATACTCAAAAAAGTATTCATATTTGGATACCTAATTCACTAAATCATAACAATGTTATTATATCATGGCTCTAGATTTTTCTTTTTCAAGAATGATGAGCTTCCAAAGTTGACCTCTTTGCTTTGTCAAATTTTGAGATCAGGAACTGTGATTCCATAATGGTGTGGTTCTAATGGTGACCTATTTTCATTTCAAAATATTGAGTTCATGAATAGGGTTTCATGAATGGTGAGCTTTTAATGGTGACATCATTCTATTTCCAACATTTGAGATTATGAATAGTGTTTTTAGAACTGTGAGATGCAATGGAGACCTCTTTCCTTTGGAAAAATTTGAGTTTATGAACAGTGTTTCCAAAATGGTGATGTTACAATATTGACCTCATTATTTTTCCAAAATTTTGAGTTCTTTAACATTGTTTCCAGAATACTGACGTTCCAATAGTGACCTCTTTCTTTTTCCAAAATTTACTATTAATGAACAGTGTTTCAAGCATCCTACCATTTCTCCCCATTGACATTTAAATTGACATAAAATTCAATTAAAGGTGTGTTTTAAAGACTTTTAGGATATTTTAATGTGAATAACCCCTATATTAATTTCCCTAAAGCTCCAGAAGCTTCTACATGGTCAAAATACTTGATTTAAAGCAATCCGCTTTTAATTGAAAATCCCATGTATCATAAAACATTGCTTCATTAAATCTTATAAATGTATGATATATAATATTCACTAGTTCTTCCTCCTGGTTCTCTATTGTGAGATGCTCAAACTTTTCATCCATCTCATAGGAGTATCAATATTATACAATTCTCCATGGATTGGTTCGACTCTATATTGATGCAAACAAGCAGTATTGATAAATCTTCGATATATGGTAGGATCTATTGTAATTATTTTGGGTTTATCTCCTTCTGTTTCTCCTTTCCCATTAATTGGATGTTGTCTCAATGTTCATAAAATACTTTTCTAGTGTTTTGACTAGTGTGTTGGTGTCTCTGCATCCTCAGTAGAATACAGTTGTCACGGGGGGAGGAGATCATATCCTATTGTGTGGATTGTATTCATATAAAGAACGTCAAGAACATTTTGATTTATGGGATTCATTGATTCTCTTTTCATTTATGTGAAACTGTATAGTTATAATGTTTTATCCTACTATATCACTATGAAATTGACAATATAAATATTTGAACTGGATGAATAAATTGATATTGATCCATTGTTATTGCCTCTTTTTTTTCTATATAGTATGATATATATGATTGCTTTGTTTAGATTTTCATTATTGATGAGAATAAGTAATGAACATAAAGTGAGTATTAATTGATAATTGTTTGGTTAAAGATATTAATTCGTGTGAATTTTTGAGATTTTCATTATTGTAATTTTATGTTACTAAAATTTACATAATAAGCATGTTTAATCAATTTGAGATAGCTTACAGTTTATTTTTCATGATTTTGGAACCTATAAATAACAAATCAGTTAATTCAATATGGATTAAATAACTAGATGATTGATAAAAGATAATCCCTTGTAGGGTTCTAAGTTACCCTCTTTATCATTTATGGCAAAAGATCCCAATTGATATGATGTTTGTTTTCTTACTGCTTGAGTTGTGATGTGATCCTGGATGGTTGTTGTGATATGTCGGTGTAGGGAGGCCTTTTGGGTGTGGCATTAGTTCACACCTAGAGTGGCGAGATGCATCATTTTATGCATTTGGGTGTGAGGGACGACACCAGGAATGATGAAACGTGTTGGGTTTAAATGTTGGATGCTTGCTGATTTCTATTGGTTTCAAATCATCTTTAAGTAACCCACTGCTCAAGGCAGATGGTCATGCTTACCCTTCTTCCTAAAGGGGCGAATATGTGTGGGGTATGCCACCTTCTTTCCAAGTTATCTTCCCAAGGTATGATGGGTCTATGCACTTTCAAAAGGTGGAAATTGTAACACCCCAATATTTCATAGTATGTTACTTTCTTTAAAATAACTCAATATCTTGTGCTACATGCAACACTGAGTTCGAGCGCACCACGACTTACCAAACTACTTGTTTAAAAACCCGTTATGAAACTTAATAACTGAATTTTTTATTTTATACACTCCATACAATTTTATAATCCATAATATGTGTTTTTTAGACATACTATAAGAACAAATTCATTTCATTCAGTTAAAACTTGTTTTTTTTCAAAAAATGCAATTTTACAAACATTTAATGGAGAACAGTTTTTAAAACCAATATTAAAAAATTTTATATATTCAATTTAAAACAATAATATTTTCATTAGAATCTATCCATAAAACTTTATTTTGGATAATTTTTTTGTACTTTTATGATAACATTCATATTTTCATGATTAGTAAAACTTGCGAAATTATAATTAAAAACAACTTTTTAATCGAAATAATTTATAGTGTTTAATTATGAATTTTAATGTTTTGTAAGTATAATAAGATTATATTTTTATCATTTAATACATTTTAGTTCATTATACATATTTTCACATTTAAATTCGACATAAACACAAGCCAATATTTTGATTGCATTAACCTTTGAAAAAACCCCACCTTTTGGTTTTGACAATGGAAATTAATTTTAAATTAATTAATTATACTAAAATGTTTTGAATTTGGTAAAATAGAATTATTTTTTGAATTTGGAATTTCAAATTTTTTTAGGGTGAATATTTGATACTTTCAGAAAACATACAATTTTTTATTAATAGTTAAAAATTGTTTTTTATTGTTTAAAACACGAAGTTTTATTTAAATAATAATTTATTTTATTTATTTAAATCAATATTGATACATAATACCTATATTAGATCATTACGATTCATTGGTGTCATTTTTATAATAAAATTAGATGTATAAAATTTTATTGATTTTTAACCAACTTTTTCCCACCTTCTAGGGTAATTTTCTTAAAACATAATTTTACTACTTTTTTTAGTTGAATTTAAAAAATTTGAGAGACAAAGTTGACATTATTAAGTAAAATATTTCTCAATTAAATGAAAATAATTGTTGATGGATAGAAACTTTTGACTTTTATTTACCATAGTTAAAAGTAAATAGGTTAAATAAATGTAAAAATGATATTTTAATTACCATAAAACATGTCCAAATTCTTCTGGATAAGTTTAATTTGACCAAAAATATCTTTATGTATAAAATACGATCCTTTTGGTATACTGGGATTAGATTATGATATTTATTATTATTTTATTTAAAATAGAGTTCAAAGTATCAATTTCAATTATTAATAACAAAACTATTTTTTATATAGGGTTATATAGAAGATTAATTAGACTATAAAAATTCATTAGAAATATAAAAATATTTCATATATAATTGTATTTTATTTATATTTTTTAGAAATTAAATAATAAAATTATTTATGACACAATGATGATGAAATAAATTAATTATTAATGGAATATTAAAATAATTGATATTATATATATCCAAATAAATGTAATTTTATAATTTAGATGAATTACACTAATTTTTATGTTAATATGGCTTGTTAGGGTTGATTAAATAATTTTTTTTCAATGTAATCACGATGTTATGATTTTAAAAATAACCAATTAACAAATAGTGTCAAAATTTACCTAAATGAGTTTTTAAAACAAATACTATATTATTTATTGATATAATAATCCAAAAAAACTAATGATAGGAAAAATGGAATAAATAATATTATATATTTAATTAATGAACCACTTGGGGTTTTAATTTTTTTAGTGATTTTATTAACCTTATTGTGTAAGAATACATGTGGATACAGTAAAAGTTAAACTATTTTTCTAATAATTAAATATAAAATATAAGGTCAATATGGTGACATAAACATTTCAAAAACTAATTGGATGTGATTATTTTGACCCATAACCTTCTTATCTTAGAAATAAATCGATTTTTATCCATTAGAAGCTGAATGGGTTTTATAAAAAATAATATTACAAGGTTTTCCAAAAGTGACACTCACCTTTCTTATAAAATGGTACATTCCCTTCTCTTAATTTCACACCTCCAAATCCATTTATCTTGGCCAAAACCTACCCAAATATACTCCCAACTATGGTCACTACATCCTAGAGTCCTTCTATTGATAAAAAATCCAGCCTAAGAATCCCATTTCATCAAATCAAAAAGAATAACCCGAAGAAGAGGTAATAATTGCACCACCCTCTTTCATGTTCTTTTCATCTTCCACTTCCTCATTCTTTGTTGATTCCATAACAAAATAATAACTCCAGATACTCCTACATTCTGTGATGTTTTTATAAATATGGTACAACCATATTCATAATTTTATCTATCCTATAAATAAAAAAGTCACCATACATGGGTACGTACGATTTACGGTCTCCACGTCGTGGTGTAGTTTGTTATTAAAAAACCTTATTATTTGGATGGGTATAATAATGAGTATAACTGATGTAAATAATAAATATAACATGTTAATTATTCTTTATATATGATATACCATCCAATTATATAATATTTCACCATCAGAAGATTGATATAGTTTCTCGTGCGTACGTACGACTTACTGTATCTACGACGCGAGAAGATGTCATTCTCCATCATAACCATTCCAGACTAATTTTCATTTTATGATTAAAATTAATTTTTATTGACATTATATATTTATGTATATGAATCAAATAAATCCTATCCCAAAAAAACGTGAGTTACATGACACAAAATATAAAGGAAAACGAATCAATTAACACCTAAAACAATGATAGTACAAAATTATCATTAACAAAGAAATATTAGAAGATCATATATGATATCATATTTATATATGAGGTTCTTTTATAATTTATTGACAATTAGTTAACTATTAAACAGATGGTTAACGAACCCTTGACTATTGAAAAGTACAATATAAGGGGTTTCTTATGTCACTTTTCATTCCGTGAGTTTTCCATTGTTCACAACTTATTTATTGCATGTGGTGTATTGTGTACTTCCATTTGATATATATTATCATGATTGTATTTACATTAATGTTATTGTGTAATTAATTTGGTAGTTATTATCTTTTGGTCATACGATTCAATTTATTACAACATTTTAAGGGGTTTTCATCCCACTTCTTATTCTTGTGAGACTCATGCTTTATTTCCACTATTTCCTTTTGTGTGTTGTATGTAATTCCCATGATTTTACTCATTGTGTAATATAAATTCTGTTATGGGTATTTAAATATTCACTCTATGATAATTCTTTCATTGGTTTGATTTTTCATATGTTTCCATATCAGTAAGGGAATTTCAATTTTCAATTTGCACTCATTGGGCTTTACGCATACTTCGTTGATTATTTTACTCCAATGTTATGTATGGAATCACCATTTATTATTTATATAGTAATTTCATGTCCCCTTTCTATGGATATACCTTTTATACGCATAATATCTCCATTGATATATTAACATTCAATTGATATGACCTTCTTAAAGATAATCTTAACTCAATTTCCATTCACTGAGTCAAACATTCAATTCATTGGTATTGTTTTTAGAAGAATATGTGTGAATGTAATATTATTGATTTAACATTAATATATAATTATATTGAGTGTATTTATATTTTTTACACATAATTATTCCATTGATGTTTCATTAACATATGGATACCATCTTTACAAGGGATTTTATCTAAATTTACATTGTATTGAGACTTCTTTGTTGTTATGAATCAATTCACTTTTATATGGTGTTTATACTTTACGTTGACTTTTTATATAAAGAATACCTTTATTCTCATTATATTATAATATTTTGATTACCTCAATTATTTTTATTCAAATGTCTCTCATTTGGATATGAACACTAACTAAAATATCATTTTAAATGTTTTGAAGATTTAATCTTCTAAATATTTCTCATTAATGTCAGTGTTTTAAAAATATATTAATGGATTTATTTATATGGACATGAATGTTTTAAAATTACAATTCCTTTTAAAAGTTTCACATTGGAATGAGAAACATTGTTTCAAAAATCTATTTTAAAAGCATCCTGATAAATATAGATACTTTTAAATGTTTTCAAGAAAAAAGGTACATTTCTCTCAAAGAGTGTTACTAATCTATTTCAAGTATGTCAACATCCATTACAAGATATTATTTGTAATTGAGGATGATTTATTAGAATACAACATTCCACATTTTATTGAATGAGTCATGATATTTTCAACTGTGGATGTTTAATTTTTATACAATTCATCGTTTATGGTTAAAGTATTGACATTTCATATACTAGATTTAATACAAATGATTATGTTATGTTTCAACATGTTCATATGAGGAATTCATAGGATATAGTAAATGATGTGTGGAGCCTGCTATATATTCTCAATGAATTGGTAGGCCTCAAGAGACAAACTACTATTTTGGCACAATGACATGAAAAAATTTTATTTGTAGTCTTGGTACGAGGCCTTGACTATGTGTTTATGATGTGAGTAATTATGCATTACATCATTATGAAATTGGCTATTGATATTAAATGTCATCATTCGACTAGTAGAATATATATGTGAGTAAGTAAATGGCATTAATTGATTTATCTTTTCTATATTAGGATGATGTTTTTGTTAAAAAGCCTTGTTTTTTAGCCTTATACATTTACTTAAATTTTTATGCATATTTAGGAAAGTTTCTGTTATATTGTTATTCTTACTGATAATTTGAGCTCAAACATTTCCTTGTTTTGTTTTCCCCAGGATGCAAAGATTTATATTGTGACTAACCTGCAGGGATAGTCTAAGGGATATGAATGTGTTCAATGGAGACAATGTTGTTGTGTTTTTCATTTTATAATTCAATGTAAAACATATGAATATATCTATTACTTCCAAGGCTACTAAAATGATCGGTCTTATGATATTTTATCCCTTATGATCATGAAATTGTTATGTAATAATGCACCGACTCTGGGTAACTGTGGTCGGGGAATTATAGTTGGTATCAGAGGATGTTTAGTGAAATCCTTGGAAGCTATATTTAGAAAAACTCATAATAGAAAAAACAATGCCCTAAGATTGAAATTGAAGATTTGTATATATGTCCATCCATAAATTTTAGTAATTTAAATATTATGTGGGTATTCCAATCAATACATCCATGTCTAGATATGAGCAGGTAGAGGCAACTTTGGCACTGATGTAACTTGGAGTGAAAACTCCGACATAGAGTTCAGTGCTTGACCCTAGGTATGCAGGTACATGACAACATGACTTGGTGTACTCGTTGTTATGACACTCTAGGTCTATATGCTTAGGATAATTCCCATTTTCTTTACAAACTGATTTTAAGGATTTTAAAAAAATATGAGAATAAATAACCTTGTTTATTCCTATGGTGTTTTAGATTGAAAATATGGTGTTATGATATTCTATAATGGATTTTTTGAATCACACCATGATTTCTTGTGTTAGTCAATGGCAGGATTCCTAGGTAGTCATTGTATCATTAAAGATTATGTAAAAGTTGGGCACAATGGTGGAAATTAGCATTGAAATGGAATGTTAATAGGTGTAAAAGATATCATGTTCATACCAAGTCAGTTTTCCAAAAAAATGATCAACAACATATATATTAACCGACTCCCGTACTCAAAAAAGAAGAGAAGGGCAGTGAATGATAAGATCTCCAGCAGTGGATTACATGGAGAAAATAATGCTCAATTACCATACTATAGAAAATGTGGAATGAGATACCTTGGAAAGTGACTCAATGGAATAATTAAATGATTAATATGTGGGAAATATGGACATAAATTAATGAATTGCCAAGGAAAATGATGTGTACTATGGATGAAGATAAAAATGATCCCACAAATCCATTTACAATCATTTTTAGTAAATTTAGGGGACTTGGGAATTACCCATGTGAATACCCTTTTCTATTGGATTACCTCTTTGTCAAGGAAGAACCTATGTTGAAATAAACGGATGGTCAAATGTCTAAAAGTATTTGTACTCTTTTTTTATGGGATTAAATTTGGATGATTTTCTCTTTTAGGTGTAAACCTATAGTTTGTTATGCGAAAATTAAATTATATGAAGAATTATATTTCCATTTGTGGATGTAGATATAAAGAACCCTTTGGGTTTATATGATCCAGGAACTTGGGGAAATTATAGGTTATTAATTTTTGGGATGAAAACGCAAGGTATGAGTTAAAATTTGCGGTTAATTTTTATTATGGTTATTTTGATATATTTATCTCATTTTTAGAATGTTATAAAATATATTTTATAGAAAAGGACAACACATATACCATGTGAAAACACATCGCGTCGGAGAAATCTGTTGGAATCAAACCCAAAACCAGAGTGCGATTGGGATTTATAGCCTACCATTGGACTAAATGAATTTTCCTAGTTAATGTGACTAATTGTTTTTAGTTAAATAATTTATTTGATCAATATTAATTTGAATTTGGATCTTATGTATAATCTAATATATATCCTTAATATACGAAAATTATTTTGTGATTAAGTGATAAATGTTATTTTGGAAGATATTAACTCTATTGGGATACATTATATGCCTATGTAAAATAGAATACTATGGAATTTCATTTGAGGAGTGATGGTGGATTTTTAAATATGTTTTTATTTTTGATATATAGAGATTTGGGTTATTTATTGAAATGATTATCCTATCCTAAAAAATATTTCATTATGTTAATTACTTTTGAGTATTTGACATAATGAGTATTCGAAGTTATTTGGAGATACAATTTCAAGTGGAAGACAAACTAATCAAATTCATCTATATTTTGGGTTTCAAAATTAGTTTTTATTTTATTGAAGGATATTAAAGAAAAGTTTTTTATTGAATGGTATTTATCAAACATTGGGTATTTTTTGTTTAATTATAGAAATTAATATTAGTATTTCTTTCTCTAAAGGATTATAAATTTTGGGGATCATCTTATCATTTAAAAATAATTTTGTTTTTGGTTAATATCTCAATACAAGAGAAAAATATACTTTTTCCATTGTTGATCATGTGACTCTCTAGAAGTTTATACTAGTTATTCAAGTGTCACAACTCATCTTGAATACTCATAGATTGAATAAAACATGAGTTAGTGGTAACAATTTGTTAAATGTTGAAACTCTACATAAAAATTATGTATATCTATTCATGTTCTTAGTCACTCTCATGAATAAAATCATCAACATTATGAAATGGAACTTAAAAAAACAATGTCTGTTTACTTTTCCTACTGGGAAACAAATGACTATTTATCCCATCACACATTTTTGGTTTTATAGATGTCAACTTTCTCCTGATCATGTTTTCTATCACTATCAATTAGAACATGAAACATTGTGTATATTCCTTATCCATGTTTTCCCACATGGAATCCTATTTTGGGTTATCTTGGTGACCATTATACTTCTCTTTATTTCTTTTAATGTTATTGTTTTATTGACTATTTTTTTGATGTGGGAATTTCAAGGAAGTTCCCAAGCCCAATTTTAAAATTTATAGGATGAAATTTCAAAAAGGGGGAAGAATATAACACCACAATATTTCATAGTAAGTTATTTTATTTAATTTTATTCAATAGGTTGCAGTACACGCAACACCTAGTTTGAGCGCAACACGACATACCAAACATGTAGTTCAGATAATAGTTATGAATAGTATAAACTAAATTTATAAATTTATATTATCTATATAATTTAACAATCTATATTATGTATTTCATTGAAATAATATAAAAACAAATTCATTAATTTCGAATAAAAAATCATTTTTTAAATGAAATTTTAAAAACATATAATGGTGGACCCTTTTTAAAACTAATATTTGGAACTTTTATATATTTAATTTAATGAAATTAAATTTTTCATTATTGTTGGGACATAAAAATTTATTTTGCATAAATTTTTGGTACTCTTCTGATAACATTCATATTTTAATGAATAGTGAAAAATACTAAATATTAATTAAAAAAAATTATTCAATACAATTTATAGTGTTAAATTTTTCATTTGAATGGTTTTGAAGTTTATTAAGATTATATTTTTATCATTTCATACAATTTAGTTTATTATAAGTAATTTCTCATTTCTATTTGACAAAAACACATGTCAATCTTTTGATAGTATTTTTTCTTAAAAAACCCCGCATTTTTTTTGTTTTGACAATGAGATTTAATTTGAAATTATTTAATGCTCCTTATATGTTTTAAATTTGGTAAAATAGAATTCATTTTTGTATTTGGAATATCAAAATTATCTTAGGTTGAATTTTATGTTTTTTTTTTGAAAACATACATTTTTTATGAATAGTGAAAAACAGTGTGTTATTGTTTAAAAACTAACTTTTTTTAAATAAATATTTATTTTATTTATTTAAGTCTATATAGATACTTAATACCTATAATAGATCAACTTGATTAATTAAAGTCATTTTTATATTAAAATTAGATGTCTAAAATTTAATGAACTTTTTACCATCTTTAATCCACCTTCTAGGAGCACTTGCAAATTTGCATCAAACATCATTTTACCTCTTCTGTGAGTGGAATTTCCAAAATCTGAGAGAAAAGGTTCACATCATTATTTAAAATATGTTCCAATAATATGAAAATAATTTTTGGTGAATATATATCTTTTGACATTTATTTACCACAATTAGAAGTAAATAAGTTAATTAATGGTAAAAATGATATTATAATTACCCTAAAACATGTCCTAATCCAATTGGATAAGTGTTATTCGTGAAAAAAACCATAGAAATAAAAATTTACCCATTTTTACTACATTTATTTTATTAATAAAATATTTATTATTTTATTTATAGAAGAGTTAATAGTGTTAAACTAATGTTTAATAACAAAACTGTTATTAACATAGGGTTATACATAAGAAAAATTCGACTTTAAAAATTAATTAGAATGATAACAATATTTCTTGCATAATGGTAATTTATTTATAATTTTTATAAAATAAATATTTTAATTTATTTATGACACAAATATGATGAAGTAATTAACTTATTAATGAATGATTAAAATAAATGATATTATAAATATAACAAAATTTATCTAATTAGAGACTTTTGATGAATTCCACTAATTTTATAAGTTAATATTACATGTTAGGGTTGATTAAATAATTATTTTTAAAATTAATCATTCCGTTAATATATTAACAAACACCAAATACTAAATAGTGTCAAAATAGACCTAAATGAGATTTCAAAACAAATACAATATTATTGTTTAATATAATATTTATAATAATCTATGGTTCTTCCTGATAAATTAAATAATATTATATATGTCATTAATGAACCACTGGAGGTTGTCTTGGTTGTTTTGGGTATGTTTATTAACCATATATTGTATGAATACCAGAAGAAAAATTAAAAGTCAAACTATTTAACTAATAGTAAAATCTAAAAGATAAGGTTAATATGGCAACCTAAACATGTCTAAAACCAATTTTTTTAGATTATTTTGACCCATAAACACATTATCTTCAAAATATATCCATTTATAACCATTAGAAACCAAAAATTATTTATTATAATATAATATTTTATGGTTTTCCTAAATTGACCGTCACCTCTATTATAAAAGGGTATATCACCTTCTATTAATTTAACACCTCAAAAGACATTAGGCTTAGCCAACCCCGACCCAAATATCCTTCCAACTACATTCACTACTTCCTAGAGTCCTTAAATTTATCATAAAGACAACCTAAGGATCCCATTTTATAAATTCAAAGGGAAACACCCGAAGAAGAGGAAATAATTTTACCACCCTCTTCCAAGTTATTTTCTTCTTTCACTTCCTATAACTTTGTTGATTCTGTAACAAAATAATAACTCAATTACCTCCTACATACTATGGTATTATTATTAATATGGTACAACCATATTCATTATTCTATCCATCCTATAAATGACAAAGTCACCATATGTGTGTACGTACAACTTAATGTCTCTACGTTGTGCTGTAGTTTGTCATTCAAAAACTTCATTATTTGGATGGGTATACTAATGAGTGTAACTTATGTAAATAATAAATATAACATGTTAATGATTCTTTATATATGATATATCATCCAATTTTATATGATTTTACAATCAAAATAATGATGTTGTCACTCATGCGTATGTACGACTTACCATCTCCACGACGCGATGAGATGTCATTCCCCATTGTACCCATTCAACACTACTTTTAAATTGACAGATAAAAATATTTTTTAAATACTTGATCTAATTTTGTTTATGAATCACATAAATCCTATCCATAAAAAACCTGAATTACATAACAAAACATATAAAGGAAAATGAATTAGTTTACACCCGAAACAATGATACTAGAAAAATATTATAAACAATGAAATATTAGAATGTCATATATGATATTATATTTATGTATTTGGTTCTTATATAATTTAATAACAATTATTTAACATTTATAGAAGATGTTAACCTACCCTTGACTAAGTAAATGTAAAGGGTAATGGGTTTCTTTTAACAATTTCATTCAGTGAGATTTCCATTGTTCACCACTTATTTATATTCATGTGGTGTATTGTGTACTACTATTTGATATATATTATCATGAATATATTTATCTCCATGGTATTATCTAATTAATTTGGTGGTTATTAACATTTGGTCATATGAATCCATTGATTACAATGTGGTAATGAGTTTTCATCTCATTTCATAATCATGTGGGATTCATGCTTTATTTACACTATTTCAATTGTGTAGTGTATGTACTGAACAGGATTATATTATTTTTTTAGATAAATTAATTAGTGGGAATTTAATTCTTCATTGTATTATATTTCTTTCATGGGTTTTATTCTTTTTATGTTACCAAATTGGTAAGTGAATTTCAAATTTCAATTTCCACTCATTGGGCTTTACGCATATTGCATTTATTATTTTACTCAAAGATTGTGGGTGGAATCCCTATTTATTATTTATTTAGTAATTCCCACTCACATTTCAATTGATATACATTTGATACACAAAATAAATCCATTGATAAATTCACATACCATTGATATGAACCTCATAAAGGTAATCTTAACTCAATGTCCATTCACTGAGTTAAACATCCAAGTCAATGGTTTTGTTTTTACAAGAATATGTGTGTATTTAAAATGATTTATTTACACTGAGTATCCAATCATTTTGATTGTATTTATATTTTTCACACATAATTATGTCATTTATTTTTTCATAGCATAATCATACAATGTTTATAAGGGATTTCATCCCAATTTACATTCTATTGAGACATCATTGTTGTTATGCACCAATTCACTTTTATTTGGTGTATATACTGTATATTAGCATAGTATATCATTAGTCCCATTATTCGCATTATGTTATAATGTTTTTATTACCTCAATTATTTTTATTCAAATGCCTCTCATTTTGTTAGGAACTCAAACTAAAATATGATTCTAAATGTTTTAATGATGTTTTCTTCCAAATCATTCTAATTAATGTCCATGTATTATAAATGGTTTAAAGGATTTATTTATATGGACATGAATGTTTTAAAATGAGATATCATTTTAAAAGTTTCAAAGTGGAATGTGACACTATGATTCGAAAAAACTATTTTTAATATCTTCTTGATAAATATTGAGACTTTCAAATGTTTTCCAGAAAAAATGGATATTTCTCTCAAAGTGTTTTACGGATCATTTTCAACTATTTCAACATCCTTTAAATTATAACATTCTTGATTGAGGTTTATTTATTATAATAAAACCTTCCATATTGTATTAAATGAGTTATGATATGTTAAACTATGGATGTGCTATTTTTATACCATTCATGGTTTATGGTTAATGTATTGAAGTTTCATATGCCAGTTTTAGTACAAAATTCTATGTTATGTTTCATAATTTTTATATAAGGAATGCGTTGGACTTACTTAGTGATGGGTGGAGCCCGATATATCTCATCGATGCATCAATGGGTCTCATGAGACCGACTAGTGTTTTGGAACAATGCCTTAACAAAATATTATTTCTATTCTTGGCACGAGGGCATGAATATGTGGTTATGATATCCGGTATTATGAATTCCTTCATTATGAAATTGGCTATTGATATTTCATGTTATTATTTGACTTATAGAATATCAATGTCAGTAATTAAATGATATTATTTGATTAATCATTTCCATATTATGATGAAGTTCATGTTTAAAAGTATTGTTGTTTAGTCTTATATATTTCCTTAAATGTTTATGCTTATTTATGAATGTTTCCGCTATATTTTTATCCTTGATACAAATATTATCTCACCCCTTTATATATTTTATTTTTCCAAGGATGGGAAAAATTATATTATGACCGATGTGTAGGGATATTCTATGGGATATGAATGTGATCAATGGAGAAAATGTTGTTGTTAATTTTCATTTTATAATGAAATGTAAATCTTATGAATGTATCTAGTACATCCAAGGATACTAAATAGATCTGTTAGTTGGGATTTGATCCCTTGTGACCATGCCAATGTTATGTAATAATGCACCGACTCTGGATAGCTAGGGTCGAGGCATTGTAGTTGTTATTAGAAGAAGGTTATTTAAAACATTGGAAGGTATATTTACAAAAAATCTTATTTGAAAAATATACAGTAAGATAGAAATTTTGGATTAGTATAGTAGAATATCCATAAATTTTGGAAATGTAAATATTATGTGGGTTTTCCAAGAAAAACATCCATGTATGGATACAAGCAGGTTGAGGCAGCTCTATTACCAATATTCCTAAGAGTGAAAACTCCGAAAAAGGGTTTCAGGATTGACCCTGGGTATCCTGGTACATGAAAATAGGCCTTTCTGCACTATTTGTTATGAGATTCCCAGGGCATATGCATAGGATAAGACAGATTTTCTTTACAAAACGATTTGAAGGATTTTAATATAAGATTATAATAAAAAACCTTGGTTATTTATAAGGTGATTTAGATTGAAAATAATGTGATATGATATTCTTTATATTCTTTTATTAATAAAATTTTGCTTTCATGTGTTAGTCAATGGCTGGATTCCAAGGAATTCATAGTAACAATGAAGATGTAGTACAAGGTGGTCATGGTGGTGGAAATGAGAAATGAAATTAGATGATGATTGGTGTAAAAGATACAATGTTCATGACGAACCAGTTTTCCAAAAATATGATCAATAACATGTCTACTAACCCACTTCCAGACTCAACAATGTAGAGAAAGGCGATGAATGATAAGAGCTCCATAGTGGTGATCGTGAAAAAAAGCTCATTTTCCATCAGGTTGGTAATGTGGAAGGATACACCTAGGAAAGAGTCTCAATGGAACAATGAAATGATTTATGTGTAAGAAAAACGGACATAAAGAAATGAATTTACTAGGAAAAATAAAGAGTACAATGGATGTAAATAAAAATGATCCCAAGGATCCATTTGCAATCTTTTTTTGTAAATGTAGGGGACCTAGGTATTACCTGAGTGAATGCCCTTTTCAATTGGATAAACTCTTTGTCAAGGAAAAACCTATGTGTAAATATATAGATAGAGAAATGTTTAAAAGTATTAGTGTTCTTTATTAATGGGATTACGTTGGAATACTTAACTCTTGTATGTGTAACCCTGCAGTTTTTAATGTTAAAATGCTATTTGAGGAAGAATTATATTTTCTATTGTAGATATAGTTATAAAGAACCATTTTGGTTTATATGATCCATAAATTTGAGGTAATTACAGGTTATTAATTTTTTGGATGAAAATGTGTGGTATTAAGAATCATGTGTGGTTAAATTATGTTATGGTTATTTAGAAAAAATTATCTCATTTTAAAAATGTCATAAAATATTTTTTTTGAAAAAAGAAAACATGCATAACTTGTGACAACCCATCGTTTCAGATAAAGCTGTGGGAATGAACCCACAAAAGGAGTGTGATATTGATTTATCACCAACCACAGGACTGCATGAAGTCTCTAGTTTGTGTGAATTTTTTTTTAGTTAAATAATTTTATTGATCATAAATAAGTTGATTTGGAATTTTATGTCTTATCAAATGGATAGCCTATGAATAGGAAAATGATTTGGTGATTAAGTGAAAAATGTTATTTTGGAAGATGTTCGCTCTGTTGGGAACACTATATGCCAAAGGTAAATAGAATATAATAGGATTTCATTTGAGGAGTATTGTTGTATTTTTAGCTATGTTTTTATTGTTCATTTTTAGAGATTTGGGTAATTTATGGAAATGATTAACCTATCATAGGGAATATGTGATTAGGTTAATTACATTTATGTTTGTGTGTTTAAGAGTATTCAATGTTATCTGGATATAAAATTTAATTTGGAAGACTACATAATCAATTTCTTCAATATTTGGGGTTTAAATATTATATTATATTATATTGAATTCTTTGAATGAAAATGGTTTAATGAATGGTATATATTGAACTTTTTTTATTTTTGGATTAATTTTTGAAATTAAGATTAATATTTCATACTCTAAAAGAATATCCTTTTTGGGGATCATCTAATCTTATACTACCCATTTTTTGGTTTTTGTTAATCTCTAAAGACAAAGGAAATAGGTATTTTATCATTTTAGGATCATTTGATTCTCAAGAAGCTTATTCTAGAGCTTCTAGGATTGACCAAGTCATCTTGAATACTCATCATATGAAAAAAAGGATGAGTTAGTGGTATAAATTTATTAAATGATGAGACTCTACTAAAAAAGTAAGTATATTGTTTTATGTTATTAATCAATCTCAAAAATAAATTCCTCAACATTATGAAATGAAACATAAAACAAAAAACATTGTCCGTTTAATTTTCCTAATGGGAAACTAATGACAGTTTATCTCATCACATTTTTGTAGTTTTCCTATTGTTAATATTATTATGATCATGTTTTCTATCTCTCCCAACCATAATATTTCACTTATTTTATCTTCCATACCAATATTTTCATACATGGAATCCTAATATGGGTTATCTCAGGTGAGATTTTTACTTATCGTTATTTATATTAATGTGAAAGTTTTATTGACAATTTTTCTGATGTGTGACTTTCAATGATGTTCCCAAGCCAAATTTTAAAATTTTTAGGATGAAATTTACCAATGAGGTTAGAATGTAACACCCCAAAATTTCATATAATGTAATTTTCTTTAATGAAATTAAATATTTTTTGATACACTCAACACCGAGTTCAGGCACACCACGAATTACCAATCTAGCCGTTAAAAAAATGTATTCAATACTATTAACTGAATATTGAATTTAATATACAAAATATAATTTTATAATCCATATTATGATTTTCTTAGGCATAATATAAGAACAAATTGATTTCGTTCATATAAAATAAGTATTTTTTTTAAAAAAATCAATTTTACAACCATTTAATAGAGATATTTATTAAAAACCAATTTTTGACACTTTAATATAGTCAATTTAATGAAATTATATTCTTCATTATAATTGAGAAATTACAATTTATTTGGGATAAATTTTTGGTACTCTTTCTGATAATATTCAAATTTTCATGAATAGTGAAATATATAAAATTTTAATTGAAAAAAAAAATGTTTAATCGAAAAAATTAATCGTTCTAGATTACGCATTTGAAGGGTTTGTAAGTACTATCAAATTATATTTTTATCATTTAAAACAATTTAGGTCAATATATGTTATTTCACATTTAAATTTGACATAAACACATGTCAATCAATTGATATTTTTACTTCTTAAAAAAACCACTTTTTGGTTTTGAAAAAGGGAATTAATTTTAAATTATATAATTCTATTTATATGTTTTTAATTTTCCAAAATAGAAAATAATTTTGAATTTGGAAAATGGAAGTTATCTTATGGTGATTTTTTGTTATTTTTCTTAAAACATAAAATATTTTATGAATAGAGAAAAAGCGCTGTGTTATTTTTTAATAACCAAATTTTTATTTAAATAATAAATTATTTTATTTATTTAAGTCTATATAGTTACATAATACCTATATTAGTTCAATTTGTTTCATTGGAGTCAGTTTTATAATAAAATTAGATGTATAATTTTTTTTAACTTTTTACCGTCTTTTACCCACCTTCTAGGAGCATTTAAAAATTGGCATAACACATAATTTTACCACATCTTTTAGTTGTGTTTCAAAAATCATAGAGACACGGTTGAAATCAGTTAGTAATATGTGGTTCAATAAGATGAAAATATTATTTGTTAAATAGAATCTTTTGCCTTTTATTTACCACGTTTAAAAGTAAATAGGGTAATTAAAGGTAAAAATGATATTCTAATTACCCTAAAACATGTCTTCATTCAATTGGATAAGTGTAATTTGACCGAAAACACCCTTAGAAATAAAATATGTTCTTTTTTGTCCACATGTATTAGATTAGAACATTTATTAATATTATATATGTAGTATTGTTAAAATTGATAAATTCGATGTTTAATAATAACAATATTTTTTATATAGATTAATACACAATTTGAATTCGACTATAAATATTAATTAGAAAGATAAAAATATTTCCTATATATTGGTATTTTATTTTTCATTTTTAGACATTATATAATTAAATTTATTTATGACAGAATGATGATACAGTAATTACCTTATTAATGAATGATTAAAATAATTGATATTATAAATATCCAAATAAATGTAATTTTGTACTTGTGATGAATTACACTAATTTTAGTGTTTAATATGAAATGTTAGGGAAGATTAATTTTTTTTTGATGTAATCATGTTTTTATGAAATTCACAAAAACCATATACTTAATAGAGTCAAAATTGACCTAAATGAGAATTTAAAACAAATTTTTTATTATTGGTTATTATAATATTCCTAAAAATCTAAAATTTTTAAAGAGGCTTAAATAATATTATATATGTCATTAATGAACCACATGACTTTCTCTAGTAATTTTAGAGTATGTTTATTAACCATATAGTGTAAGAATACAAGAAGACATGGTAAATGTGAAATTATTTAGCTAATAGTTTAATCTAAAATAAATGGTTAATATGGTTCCCTAAACATGGCAGAAACCAATTGGTTGAGAAGATGTTGACCCTTAACTACTTCATATTCGAAATAAATCAATTTGGATCCATTAGATATCAAAAATTATTTATAATGAAATAATATTTCATGGTTTTCCTATAGTGACCCACACCTATCTTATAAAAGGGTAATCTCTTTCGCTTAATTTCACACTTCCAATGCCATTTGGATCATCCAAACCCTGCCCAAATTTCCTCCAAAAAACATTCACTACATCATAGAGTCCGGCCTCTGATCAGAAAGACAACCTATGGAGATCTTTTGATCAAATCAAACGGATGCTCCCAAAGAAGAGGTAATAATTTCACAATCCTCTTTCTAGTTCTTTTCTTCTTCCACATCTTATTTCATTGTTGATTCCATAGAAAAATAATAACTCCATTACCTCCTACATACTGTGATGTTATTATAAATATGGTACAACCATATTCGTTATTCTATCCGATCTGCATGTCCATTCAGACCCTTTCACCTATCAGGTCGAAGATTGTTTCAGGATCGTTGATTTGATAGGTCATGGATCTAAAACGGACTCTCGGATCATATGTTATCTCCGTTAATTTGAGTCCAATGTTTTTGTCTCTTTTTGACCGTTTTGACGGGTTTTAACGGTTTCTCTATTTATTACTGTTTATTTGGGTTTCCATGACTTGTTATCTTCATCAATGGTTTTTTGTGGGTTATTATGATGATTATATTGAATTATTAAGGGGTTTTCCAAAGTTGTCATGAGTTTTCATGCATTCTCATGCGTTCTCATTCTTTCGAATGCCTCATTCATCATATGCTTCTCTAGCTATTTTCATACGTTTTCATGATATTCCATCCCTTACCACGTCTTTTCATACTTTTTCATGTCTTACCTTTATTATTTATTATTTATTTATATTTACTTATTTTTATTATTTATTATTTATTATTTATTATTTATTATTTATTATTTATTATTTATTATTTATTAGTACTAATAATAAAATATTATTAATAATAATAATATTTGTTAGTGGTTATTAATTATTAATTATTTATTATTAATTATTTATATTTATTTTTTATATTTGTTTTTTATTTATATTTATTTTTTATTTTTTAAATTTATTTTTTATTACTATTTATTATTTATTATTTATATCTATTTATTATTTATTATTTATTATTTATATTTATTTATGATTTATGATTTATTATTTATTATTTATATTCATTATTTATTATTAATTATTAATTATTAATTATTTATTATTTATATTTATTAATTATTTATATTTATTTATTATTTATTATTTATACTTATTTAATATTTAATATTTATTATTTATATTTATATATTATTTATTTTTATTTATTATTTATATTTATTTATTATTTACTATTTATTATTTATTATTTATTATTTATATTTACTTATTATTTATTAATTATATATATATTTATTATTTATTATTTATATTTATTTATATTTATTATTTATTATTTATATTTATTAATTATTAATTATTAATTATTTATATTTATTTATTATTCATTATTTATTATTTATTTTTTATTTTTTATTTTTTAATATTTATTATTTACTATTTACTGTTTATATTTATTTATTATTTATATTTATTTATTATTTCTTATTTATTTTTACTTATTATTTATTATTTATATTTATTTATTATTTATTATTTATAGTTATTTATTATTTATTATTTATATTTATTTATTATTTATTATTTATTATATATTATTTATTTATTATTTACTATTTATTATTTATATTTA